>JAOPSE010000002.1:137987577-139237577 GCA_029449295.1 Zea luxurians
GCCATGAGGCAAGTGTGGCGTTCGTTGGGGAAGAGTGAAGACTTGTCGAAGGCTGAGGCGGCCAGTCCCTCATCGTTAGAGTCGGATGAAGAGCAGTCAGAGTCACACTCCTTTCCAAGGTGCACCTCGCCCTTCGCCTTCTTGTAGTTCTTTTTCTTTTCACTCTTGTTGTGTCTTTCTTGTGCCTGGTCATTCTCATTATCGGGACATTGAGCAATGAAGTGACCAGTCTTACCGCACTTGAAGCAGGAGCGCTTTCCCCTTGTCTTGTTCTTGTTGGGGTACTCCTTGCGTCCTTTAAGTGCGGTCTTGAAGCGCTTGATGATAAGTGCCATCTCCTCCTCATTGAGGCCAGCAGCCTCCACTTGTGCCACCCTGCTTGGAAGCACCTCCTTGCTGCTAGTAGCCTTAAGAGCCACAGGTTGAGGCTCGTAGACAGGTAGTGGACCATTTAGTGCATCGTCCACATATCGACCCTCCTTCACCATCATGCGCCCGCTCACAAACTTCCCAAGAATCTCCTCGGGCGTCATCTTGGTGTATCTAGGATTCTCACGGATAAGATTCACAAGATGAGGGTCAATGACAGTAAAGGACCTGAGCATAAGTCGGACGACGTCGTGGTCCGTCCATCTTGTGTTTCCATAGCTTCTAATCTTGTTGACCAGGGTCTTGAGCCTATTGTATGTTTGTGTTGGCTCCTCTCCTTGATCATCACAAACCTTCCTAGCTCTCTTTCCACCAACTCCATTTTGGTGATCATGGTGGCGTCGTTTCCCTCATGTGATATCTTGAGGGTGTCCCATATTAGCTTGGCATTGTCCAAACCGCTCACCTTGTTGTATTCATCCCTGCACAAAGATGCTAGCAAAACAATGGTAGCTTGTGCATTCTTATGAATTTGCTCATTAATAAACACAGGGTTATTGGTACTGTCGAATTGCATTCCATTTTCAACTATCTCCCAAATACTAGGATGGAGAGAAAATAAGTGACTACGCATTTTGTGACTCCAAAAAGAGTAGTCCTCTCCATCAAAGTGTGGAGGTTTACCAAGAGGAATTGAGAGCAAATGAGCATTGGAATTGAAAGGAATACGAGAATAATCAAATGAAAAGTTTCGATTAACCGGTTTCTTCTTAGACGAGTCGTCGTTGTCGTCGTCTCTTGGTGAAGAAGAAGATTCATCGCTGTCGTAGTAGACGATCTTCTTGATACGCCTCTTCTTCTTCCTGTCCTTCTTCTTGTGACTCGAGCCAGAGTCAGTGGGCTTGTCATCTCTTGGCTCATTGAAGATGGACTCCTTCTCCTTGTCGTTGACCACCATCCCCTTTCCCTCTGGATCCATCTCTTCGGGCGATTAGTCCCTTATGTGAAGAGAACGGCTCCGATACCAATTGAGAGCACCTAGAGGGGGGTGAATAGGTGATCCTGTAAAATTCAACACTAAATTCCACAAACTTGATTATAAAGATGTTATTGCAAGTTAATCAAGTCTGTGAGCTCTTGCGAACACAGACAATCAATGAGAAGGCAATCACAAGAGACACGCGATTTTATCCCGTGGTTCGGCCAAGTAGCACTTGCCTACTTCCACGTTGTGGCGTACCAATGGACGAGGGTTGCACTCATCCCCTTTCAAGTGATCCAATGATCAACTTGAATACCACGATGTTCCTTTCTTAGTTTTTCTCCCGTTTGCGAGGAATGTCCACAACTTGGAGCCTCTCGCCCTTACAATGATGATCACAAAAGAAGCACGGAAGTAAGGGAGGGGAGAGCAACGCACATAAGACTCAAATCGAGAGCACAATCATGCACATAAGCCACAACTTGAGCTCAAAACACAACGCACAGAGTTTTCAACTCAAATGGAGCGCAAGTCATTATCTCAAAGAATCAAATGCGTGAAGTTGGAGTCTAGAAGTCTTAGAATGTTTCTTGAATGCTTGGGTGACTCCTCCATGCGCCTAGGGGTTCCTTTTATAGTCCCAAGGCAGCTAGGAGCCGTTGGAGGCCAACAAGGAAGGCTATCTATCCTTGCCTTCTATTGGGTGGCGCACCGGACAGTCACTGTAGACGGTCCGGTGCAGATCTCTTTTCTATTCTGGCGCAGATGACCGTTGCAGATTCGTGGCAGTTGGCGCACCGGACACTGTCCGGTGCCCTCTGTCGACCGTTGGTGCGGGCCACGTGTCGCCCGCGGATTGCGCGGTCGACCGTTGCGCTGGCGACCGTTGGCTCATCGGACAGTCCGGTGCACCACCGGACAGTCTGGTGAATTATAGTCGTACGCTGCCAAACTTTTCCCGAGAGCGGCCTGTTCACCGGAGTTCAGCCTGGCGCACCGGACACTGTCCGGTGCACCACCGGACAGTCTGGTGCACCACCGGACAGTCCGGTGTGCCAGACCGAACTAGACTTTAGTTGTACACAGCCAAGTCACTTCAATCCTTTTCTTCTTTTCCTTTTCTCTGTTTCTAGCACTTAGACAAAATATGTTAGTACTCAAAACAATGTACTAAGTCTAGAAACGTACCTCGTTACATGACTTGCACTTTTTCGCTTGTTTGGCACACAATATCTCACTCACTATGTGTTGGACACTTAATCACCAAAACAATATAGAAATGGCCCAAGGGCACATTTCCCTTTCACATACCTCGCATCTTTGACGCTTCTATCATTACCACATTCTGTCAGGGAGTGCGTGATG
Source organism: Zea luxurians (assembly GCA_029449295.1). Classification (NCBI taxonomy): domain Eukaryota; kingdom Viridiplantae; phylum Streptophyta; class Magnoliopsida; order Poales; family Poaceae; genus Zea; species Zea luxurians. The sequence goes on from JAOPSE010000002.1 coordinate 137,990,294, forward strand.
AAAAGATGTTGGAGAAATTGGCCACGCACGACGTCGAAACTGTCTCCACTCTCTTCGCTTTGGCTAACAAGTGCGCTAGGGCCGCTAAGGGCCGCGCGTGGCACTCGGTGCCACAGATCGGGGCCGCCCAGGCGGGTGGCCCAGGTGCTGTCGCTCAATATGGCAAAAATAAGAAGAAAAAGAACCGCAGCCATGAGAAGCCACATTCCTCCGCTCTAGTCGTTGCAGCTGCGACTGGGGGCCGGGGCGACCGCAACAAACTTCCATGACCGCAGAAGGGTAACAACGGCTCATGCCCTGTGCACCCCAACGGTCGCCACAGCGCCACGGAGTGTCGCGAGATCATCGACCTCACGAAACGCGTCAGCGCACGACGCGAGCAGTCTTCCGGGGATGGCTCCCCACCTCGTCGCCGACCTGGCAAGGAAAGGGTTGACGACGATCAGTTGGTCGTGGCTGAACCGGACCTCAGGTATCAGTCACCTAAAGGGGTCCTAAAGGATGTTTTCACCAGAGGCTCCAACTCTGGTGACGACAGCTAGACGGGCCACCAGGGGGGCCCGTACTCCCTAGTCTGTGGGGCTGAAGCCTGCCTTCCCCCGAAAACCCTTCTAGACTCCTCATGGGTCCAACCTTTTGATGAACCTATGCAGGGGCAATTACAGCACAAGGATGAGGACTCCATCAGCGAGCTCTGATGTCAAGCGGCAACCCGAAATGCACTTTATAGCCCGGCGCCCATACACTGCGGCCAACGGTTCGTGTATAGTAGGGAGCCTAGGGTCAGGACCTAGTCCTACGGCGAGTACCGAACCAAGAAGGGGTCCGCAATCTCTCCCCCAGCTGGGAGGAACCCTTCAAGGTGACGGAAATATGCCAGCCCGGGGGGTGCCCGGCTTGCTTCAACTAAAGGAGTATCTCTTCATAACCTCTGGAGCATCTATGTAAGTTCTGCCCATAGAAGCAAGTTCGAGGGGTTAAGTTTTTCTTCTTTTGTAGTCGGGCCTTGCATATGCGTACGCCAGCCAGGTAAGGTCCGCCCTCATAAACCCGGCCTGTTGGTTTACACCCGTGCATGTCGGATTATAAACAGGAGATTTACCCCCTCAGATCCGCTTCTATGATAACCTTATCTTCTTGCTCCACAGTTTTATCCTGCAGTCTCCGGGTATTATCTTTTACCTAACCCACCCGTACGATTCCTGTATGTCCTGACATGATGACACCCGAATTGAGCAGCCAGGATTGCAGATTAGGATCCTCCTTACGAAAGCTGGGAGGCCCAATAGCTTGGGGGCCGGTTCTAGAGAACAGAGGCTCGTTCCATGGGGTGGTCCGGATCAGTGTAGCCGCTTAGCCTGGTCCCGTATCGTAAGCCTGCATAGTCCACCACTCCATGACGAGTACCTTAGTATTTGGAGCTATAGTTCTGTGGGTCCAACAACCTGGGGTCTAGCTCCAGAGAATGGACACTCGTCTCCTGAGGTGGTCCGGAGCCGAGTAGCCGCTTAGCCTGGTCCCATACCGTAAGCCTGCACGCTCCACCACTCTGCGGTGAGGGTCCTAGTATCTAGAGCCACGATCCAGGGGGTCCAGACACACAACTTGGCTTCCCAGGCCAAATCCTGCGAATCCTGAGCATGTATCAAAGGGTGGCTAATGTCAGACGCGGGACCCTATGGGTGTGCTACTAACGCCCCCTAGCCAAAGCTGTGTACAGGTCCAAATCCCGGTCGAGGCTGCCTCTTGGGGGATGTTGCCAACTCTTTCAGGAATGCTAGTATCCAGCCTCGACACATCGAGTCTGCATCTCGGGGGGCCAGGTGCCAGGGAAGAGTCGACAAACATCACACACAACAGGAACAGGTGGTACACATATAAGTGCTAATACTACTTGATAAATAGTACTTAAAAAGTACATTACAAAAGTAAAAATTATTACATCTGCCTTCAAGCGGAGTCCTAGCTCAATTTCTACAGGTGTAAACTACTCAACGCCAGTAGGATCGCGCTGGAAGCTCGCGGACGCTGTCCTCGCGGAATTCCCCCGAGCGACTTGCCAACAACGGTGGCCACCTCAACGTGTGTGCCAAAGCAGAGAGGCCCTCGCCCCCGTCTTCCTACGGGGGGTGACAACAAGGCCATTAAAGCTAAAGAGTTGGGTGCTGTCACACCCGGTTTCAGAAGGCAAACCGAATGCGAACTATGTACGTGCCAGGATCAGAATTCACGTACACAGCGATTACATAAATGAACATCATCACATAGTGCTCGAATAATAACATAAAAGAGTATTAACTTATTACATCACGATGTCAAAGAAATCCACATAGTCATCAACTCAACGGGTAAATCAAAGTGCTAAGCGAAACGCAGTAAAGATAGGGCCTTCACAGGCAGCTGACTGGGGGTTGCCGCCAACCCACACCTAGAACTCGTCGTAGTCTTGGAACTCCTGGAAGTCTCCTTCCACGACTTCATCTTCTCCTGAGCAGTGGTTGCAATGTGGACAACCTGGTGTTTTGTGGTAAAGCAAGGATGAGTACACATCAACGTACTTAGCAAATGCCCCGTTTGGCTGAAGTGGACTAGCTTTTATGTGGGGTTAGGCTCAAGTAGTTGCTTTTAGTTGGTCAGGTATTTATTATTAGTAGAAGCCAGATTTTATCATAAAACCCAAGTTATAATCCCAAAAAGTACCTCCTCAGAGAGGAAATGCTAGAATTCATAATTAAAGTCACCATCATCAACCATCATCATTACAGTCATCATCTAAGGTGTATCCGGAGTATCTCTAATCAAAGAGGATCCCAAGGCTGCTCTTAACTGTGAGCACGGCAGATATATCAGTTTCATTACCCTTGCAGAGGTTGCACACTTTACCCATGAGCCGTGATTCCCGTTTTGCCCGGGGATCATGACTCCCCATTGATCACTTCCTAGGTGGTCCGGCAGGGTATCCCTACGTAGCTTTTACAAAGATTCCCTAGAGGTCATAGCCGCCCGTTAGGTTTCTCTAGTTTGATAAACACAGTACCCCTCCCCACAGGGGGGTGACTAACAAAAGCAAAACGAAAGAACCTCGGCACCCAGCCTCGGCAGAGCAAGCACTGTGCCTGGACCCCATTGACGGCACGATGGCGAAGCAACTACACCTCTAGTTCCTCTAATTAATTAGCTAAGGGCGCCCCATTTCACCCTCATGGTTGCACTGTTATCCTGGGTGGTCTCTCAACGAACAGGTCCTTACGGAGAGGTACTCGGGAAACAGCCCGAGTCCCCTAAAATATCACAAGATCATCGGGACAACATCATCGTATCATAAATATTCACATCATGTTTGTTGATTAAGTTAAAGCAATAGCATAAAGCTAACCATAGTAACCCAATAGGTAATCAAGTATAAGGTAAATACAAAGCTAGTCAATCCTTAGGTTTCAATTAAGTAATGCGGGACAGTGTATTATAAGTGAAAGGGACATAATGGGTCAGAGGACACTTGCCTTCACCAAGCTGCTGCTGCTCAGGGTCTTCTCCTGTAATTCCCTCAGACTCCATGAATGGCCCGATATCTACGCGAGTGCAAACATACATCCAATATTCTTGAAACAGAAGGAAACAATACACCATACAACAATATAGATCAAATAGATATGCACGTGACATAGAATTCGCATCCACGACTACGCGAGAAAGGAACTAAGACGACCGACTCTACGGTCGAGGGATATCACGTTTACACTAAGCGGATATGAGTTATAATATTTAATTCGGCTTAATCATATTGACAGACATTAATCATATGGCAAGTAAAATTATTACTTAGTCCCAATTAGTTTGCTAATCGAATAATCGTTGTTTAAATATGTATTTAATTAGCGCGAGCTATTCTAGGTGAGGCGAATTATTAACGTGCAAAGAAGCGCACGACGTACGATGCGTGCGAACGACACACGCAACGCGCGCGAACGGCACGACGGATTAATGCGCGATGCGCGGGCGATGGCGAGCGACGCGAATGCACACGGGGGGGTAGACGAGGGGTAGATGGGGGGGGTAGACAAGCGTGGACGGAGTCCCGTCGACGCACAGCGCAAGCGAACGCGAGTGCGTGCACTAGTTGCGCGATGACGGCTGCGAGAGCACGGCGAGGCGCTGCACACGCGCAATCTAACGTGCACGACATGGCTAACAGCGAGCCCGAGGCACGGCGAGGGTAGACGAACGGTCGGGGCGGGCTGCAGGGACATCGGCGGGGTCGGGCTCGGCAGTTCGGTCACCATAGCTAGCCACGGAGGCCACGGCCGATCGGGCACGGGGTGCTGGGCGCGCGGCGGCTCACTGGCTTGGGCCCGGTTCGGCCGTGCTAGCAGCGCACCGGCGGCCAGAGGCATGGGGACGGGGCTGGGCGTGCCGAGCGCGCAGCGACTCGGCCGCGGCGTGCAGGGTGTGAGGCTTGCCGGCGAAGTGGAGCGCGGCTGCTACGGCGCTCGGGGGGGAAGAGAGGACGGGAGGAGGGCGGCTGTTGCTCGAGCGCCCTGCTGCCTGCGGTCAGGGGCGAGCTCGCAGGCCGGGAGGAGCGACCATGGGGCTGGGGCGGGGACGAGGCAGGGGCCAGGCGCATTGCGCAGGTGGCCGAGGCTAGGTGCCGCGCAGCAGGGGAGCTCAGCCACGTGCAGGGCCTCCTGGCCACGATTTAGGCAGCGGCAGGGCAAGGTCTCGGCAAGGGGACAGAGAGGGCTGCTCGCCAGGGAAGAAGAATGGCGCGACGAGGGGCTGCAGGGAGGGTCCATGGTGGGAGGGAGAGAATGGGGAAGGGGAGAGAGGAAGGGGGGGGGGCGAGCTCACCTCAGCAACGCGGCACGGCGGCGAGGCACAGCGAGCGGGGCGCGGCTCCGACGACGGCGATGGAGAGGTGGAGGGCGAAAAACTGGGCGGTTCGGCTTTTGGGCGTCGTGGGCGAAAAAAACTGCGCGACGAGCCGTTCGGGGAAGATGTACAGTGGGCGGCTCCCTGACGCGCGGGCCCGGCCGAGCAGCGGCGGCGAGCGCTGGGCGCTCCACGCGCGATGCGCGGTCGCGCGCGCGGTCGTGGGCGCGCTGGGAGCTGGGAGCTAGGCCGCCTCGCGCAGGCCCAAGAAGGGAGGAGATGGCGCTGGGGCGAGCGGGGGGGGGGGAAGAGGGGAAGAAGGGGGCTGGGGTGGGCTGGCCGAATGGGCCAGGGAAGGGGAGGAGGCTGATTTCCTTTCTCTTTTCTTTCTCTTTTTCTATTATTTTAGTTTGACATCATGTGAAAATCGTTGATTAAATGAAAGATCAAGCAAACCATTCATCAAACAAAAATAAATGCCTTCCAACATGATGCAACAACCATTGTTCCCTTAGGGTTTTTATTAAAACCTGAACTTGGTGGATATTATAGAAGAGATTTTTATACCCCTAGATTCCGGGTGTTACAAACCTATCCCCCTTAAAAGAATCTCGCCCCGAGATTCAAGGTTGGTCAGCAAAGAGTTCAGGGTATTTGGCTTTTAGATCATCTTCTCGTTCCCAGGTTGCTTCTTCCTCAGAGTGGTGACCCCATCTGACTTTGCACATTCTGATGGTGTTCCTCCGAGTGACTCTGTGTGCGATCTCCAGAATCTGCGTTGGCTTGGCTTCTCTATGTATGTCAAATCCTCTTGGACTTCCAAATCCTCCACTGGCAACTATTCTTCTAGTACTCGAAGACATTTCTTCAATTGCGACACGTGGAACACATTGTGCACTTCCGACAGACTTTCTGGTAGGTTGAGCTGGTAGGCCACTTCTCCACACTTTGCTTGAATCTGATATGGTCCAACGTACCGGGGGTGCTAACTTGCCCTTGACTCCGAACCTTCTGACTCCTCTGATAGGCGACACCTTCAGATAGACATAATCTCCCACTTCAAAACTCAGTTCCCTTCTTCTTGTGTCAGCATAGCTTCGCTGCCTTGATTGTGCTATCTTCAGATTCTCCCGAACCATTTTAATATTCTCTTTGGCTTGAAGCAAAATGTCGGGGCCAAACACCTATCTCTCTTCGGGTTGGTCCCAATGCAGCGGAGTCCTACATCTCCGTCCAAAGAGCGCCTGAAACGGTGACATCTTCAGGCTGGCCTGGTAACTATTGTTGTAGGAGAATTCTACATAAGGTAACCTTTTGTCCCATCCTGACTTGTCTTGCAACGCACAGGCTCTCAACATATCTTCTAGGATCTGATTAGTTCTTTCAGTCTAACCGTCTGTCTGCGGGTGATAAGCCGAGCTGAAGTTCAAATGCGTGCCCAAAGCTTCTTGTAGCTGCTGCCAAAAATGAGAGGTGAACTGTGTTCCTCGATCTGACACTATCTTCTTCGGCACACCATGTAGGCAGACTATCCGGGACATGTATAACTCAGCTAATGTTGCCCCGATGTATGTTGTCTTCACAGGTATGAAATGGGCCACCTTTGTTAAGCGATCCACAACCACCCAGATGGAATCATAGCCGGCCCGGGTACGAGGTAGGCCAACTATAAAATCCATCCCGATCTCATCCCACTTCCACTGAGGAATTTGCAATGGCTGCAACAGTCCGGCGGGCTTCTGATGCTCTGCTTTGGTTCTTTGACAGCTATCACAGATGGCGACATATTCTGCGATTTCTCTTTTCATGCCATACCACCAAAACCTCCTTTTTAAACCTTGATACATCTTTTCACTTCCAGGGTGTATGGAGTAGGCTGTCTCATGAGCTTCCTTGAGGATCAGCTCTCGAATATGTTTGATGTCGGGGACACACAATCGGTCCTTGAACCATATTACTCCCTCTTCATCCTCTCAAAAGTCCTTGCTTCTTCCTTCTAAGATCAGCTGCCGGATCTTGTTGATGTTTTCATCATCCTTCTGCCCTTCTTTGATCTCCCGCTCTTGGGTGGGCTCTAATTCCACCGTTACTCCTTGTGTACTGTTCAGAAAATCGAGACTCAGTCTGTCGAACTCCTTGGCTAACTCATATGACATTGGGTACGTGGCCATCATATTGACTTGACTCTTCCTACTCAGAGCATCTGCAACAACATTGGCTTTGCCTGGATGGTAATGTATCTCCAACTCGTAGTCCTTGATCAATTCCAACCACCTTTGCTGCCTCATGTTTAACTCTGACTGGGTGAATATGTATTTCAGACTTTTGTGATCTGTGTAGATGTCGCACTTCTGCCCATACAGGTAATGTCTCCATGTCTTTAAAGCATGAACCACTGCTGCCAACTCTAGGTCGTGTGTGGGATAATTTCTCTCATGGATCTTCAGCTGTCGAGATGAGTATGCTACAACTCTTCCCTCTTGCATTAGCACATATCCCAATCCGGTGTAGGAAGCATCGCAGTACACCGAGAATGGCTTGTGAACATCAGGCAGAACCAGTACAGGTGATGTAGTCAATCTATTCTTCAGTTCTTCAAATGCCTCTTGGCACTTTTGGGTCCACTTAAACTCAACTTTCTTCGCTAGCAACGCTGTCATTGGTCTAGCAATCTTTGAAAAGCCTTCAATGAAACGCCTATAGTATCCGGCCATTCCAATGAAACTCTTGATTCCACGAACATCCTTCGGTGCTTTCCAGTTCAGAATGTCTCCTACTTTCTTTGGATCCACCGCTAACCCATCTTGGTTTATTATGTGACCCAAAAACAAGACTTCATGAATCCAGAACTCGCATTTACTCAGCTTGGCATACAACTGATGCTCTTGTAGCCTTTGCAATACCATCTTCAAATGTTCCACATGTTCTTCCTCACTTTGAGAATATATGAGAATATCATCGATGAACACTACCACAAACTTGTCTAGGTAGTCCATGAACACACTATTCATCAGATACATAAAGAAGGCTTGCGCGTTTGTCAGACCAAAGGACATAACTGTATACTCATATAACCCATACTTGGTGATGAATGTTGTCTTCGGTATGTCTGAGGGTCGGATTCTGAGTTGATGGTAAGCTGATCTCAGATCTATCTTCGAGAATACGCTGGCACCTCTGAGCTGGTCAAACAGATCTTCTATCCTTGGCAGGGGGTACTTGTTCTTAATGGTGACTTCATTCAGGGCTATGTAATCTATGCACATCCTTTTGGTACCATCTTTCTTCTCTACAAACAATACTGGAGCGGCCCAAGGCGAGGTACTTGGTCTGATGTAACCCTTCTCTAACAGCTCATCTATCTGTTTCTTGAGTTCCACCAATTCTGGCCCAGACACTCGATAGGCTCTTTTAGAAATGGGGGCGGTGCCAGGGATAAGCTCTATGGCAAATTCGACTTTTCTCTCGGGTGGCATGCCCGTTAGTTCCTCGGGAAATACATCTGGAAAGTTTGACACAACCCTGATAGCCTCGAGCGGGTTGGCCTCCTTGCTATCAACCGAAATCTGGTGACAATCACCTTTCGCCGTTTTAGGCATCCTTAGCTCAGCCACTACCTTCTCTCCAGGCGGGGACTTCAATGTTACGGTCCTCTTGTCACAGCTAACACTCGCTTCATACTTCATTAACCAATTCATCCCTAGGATGACATCTACCCTAGGGGTGTCTATTACTATTAGGTCACTGGGGAACCCTATCCCCCTTATTTCCACCCTTACATTTGAGCATATCTTATCTGCTTGCACTTTACCACCGACCGAATTAACCCTCATGGGCGGCATCATTGACTCTACTGAGATGTTATGCATTTCTACCCATGTTGCAGTGACAAATGAATGAGTTGCACCAGTATCAAATAGCACTTTTGCTGGATGAGATTCGACTGAGAACATACCTACTGCCACATCTGGTGCATCCTGGATCGCTTCGGCCTCCAAGTGGTTCACCTTTCCACGGTTGTACGCATGGCCACGATTATCTGTTGCCTGTTGAGGTACACCTTGCCTCGCTGGAGCATTGGGGTTTGTCTGCTGCTGTGCCATCTTCTTTGGGCAATGCATCGCCAGTGGCCTTGCTCTCCACAGTGGAAGCATCCTCTGCCTCCTCCTTGTGCTGGGGCTGCTTGGTTGTTCTGATTCGCTGCTGGGGCAGGAAGGCGAGGTGCCTGGTTGTTCTGCCTCTGATACTGGTTACCTCCCTGCTGGCTGTTTTGACGATACTGCTGCTGTTGTGGGTACTGCCTCTGAAACTGCTGCTGGTACAGGCGCTGACTCTGATGCTGGTATCCCTATGGGTGACCATGTTTGCCTTGCTGAGATGAACTACCTGAGAAGCGGGGGCGGCTGTTGCTCCCGGACTATGGTCCACTCATCTTGCGCTTCCGATCTTCCATTTCCTTGCGCTTCCTCTCGGTCATGATTGCTCTATCGATCAGGTGTTGGAAGGTGGGGAAGGTGTGGTTCATCAGCTGGTAATGCAGGGGATCCACCAAACCCCTCATGAACCTGTACTGCCTTTTAGCATCAGTGTTGACGTCTTCAGGTGCATAACGAGATAGCTGCAGAAACCTGTCCCTGTATTCACTAACAGACAGGGGTCCCTGCTTCAAAGCTAGAAACTCCTCCTTCTTCATGATCATCAATCCCTCTGGAACATGGTACCTGCGGAAATTCTCTCTGAATTCCTCCCAAGTGATGGCTTCGAGGTCGGCATGGGTGGCGAGGTAGGACTCCCACCAGGACTGGGCTGCTCCCCTTAGTTGGCGGGGACCATACAGAACCTTCTCCCTATCGTCACATTGGGCGGTGTGCAGTTCCCTTTCCACTGCACGCAGCCAGTCCTCTGCATCCATGGGGTCAGCAGAGTGGGCGAAGGTAGGAGGGTGCCCTCTCATGAACTCGCCACGTTTGTCCCGTGGCATTTGGGGCATCTGCACTTGTAACTGGGAATGGGATTGCTGTTGAGCCTGCTGCATGGCTGCCAGAGTCTGCCCAATAGCCTGCACTGCCTGAGTTTGCATCAAGAACATCTGCTCCACTGTCATCAGGGGTGGCGAGGGAGGCTGCCTCCGGTGTTGCTAGGGTTCCTCCTGCTGGACACGCTGCTCTTGCTGAACACGCCTATTGCCTCGGCGCCTGTTGTCAGACATCTGTGGAAGACATTCACACATCAACATTGATCTTACAATCCTTCAGCATAAGAAAAGGGTATACAGAATTCTTCATGACACTGAGTGAACAAAGAACTTCACTTATCCTCATTACGATCCAATACAGCTTCTCAGATAAAAAGGAAAGTAGAAGTAAATGGTTTCCCAACTAAATAACTGACTTCATTAACATCACTAGCTAAACCAAGCTGTAGGGGAAACCCACATGTTGGCAACAGTCATTACAAAGATTCAAATCCAGCACAAGTTCATCATAACAAGCATGGAAGCAACTGACAAGCAAACTAAACTGACCATCTAAGACTGAGACACCTGACTTAAGAATTTATTACAAACTCCGACGCTAACGATCTAAGGATCCAGATCTATCCTAGTCCTACAGGCAGGTGAACCATAGGTGTGGTGACCACGTGGCGGCGAGCGGTAAGGGTGCTGAGTCCCAACAGGAGCGGGGGAACCACCCTCCTGGTGGTGGCGCTCTGCCAGCTCAGCACGCAACTCAGCAATCTCCGCTCGAGCCCTGCTCAGCTCGTCTAGAGAGTGGTCCAGCTCGGTGTTAAGCACAGCGAGTAGGTTGACTGTGCGGCTCAACCTAGGGTTATCCTCACCAATAGGCGAGACAACCACACTCTCTGTGCTACCAGTAGGACGGCGGGGGTAGTACCTAAGGTTAAGACCGTCGGCCACCCCATCGAATAAAGAACAGTACTGGGAGAGTGCACGCCGTGCTGCGTCCTGCATAGCCGCCTCCGCAGTGTCCCTCTCGGAGATGGAGTAATGCTCCAAAAAGGCCTCTGCACCCCGGAGGTCATCCTCCGGACGGCGTACTAGGTAGGTAGCCTCCCAGCGGTCCGGGTACCTCTCGTGACTGTGCTGGTAGACTACACAACGATACTCGATCGACCAGGTGTGCCGGTCGAAAGCCCGGTGCAACAAGGTGTCGAGTGCGTCGTGGAAGTGACAACCGCGAGCGGCGTCACGGGTGATGGGTCGGGCGACCCATCCCTCTGCCTCCTGCAGCTCAGAGGGCTCAGTACTGTGGTCTAAGCCATCATCATCGTCGGGGTCTCCTCCAGGACCTCCTCCAGTAGCTCCTCCAACAGCCGGGGCGTCCTACGGTGGTGCAGGGGGCGCCTCCAGCTGAGGAATAGAGGAACGGCGCCTCACGGACTCCACCTCCAGCTCAGGTGGGGAGGAAGAGCCCTGCTGCTCCCTCTACTGATGTTGGCGCTCCTGCTCCTCACGCAGGCGGTGGTGCAACCTCTCCAAGTGACTCGACTGACCGGACACGGTGCGACGCAGAGGACGCTCCGCAAGGCGAGATGGCAGGAAAGGGATCACCGACTTACGAGCAGTGTGTCTAAGATGAGCATCTACAAAAGACACCGTAAGCATAAGAGTAAGAACAGAACTAATATGACAAGTAAACCATAGAAAGAACAAAATAAAATTTTAGCAAGGTATAATATATATATATATATATATATGTATGTATGTAGTAGAACATAGGGTTGGTCGAGGTGACCGACTTTTCAAGTGACACCAGAGGTCAAGGTGAGAATGAGGGTCAATAGTCCTTAGTACGACCAGTGCTACTCTAGGTCAGCGGTCCTACAGTCAGCACGGCTTTGATACCACTTATGCCACACCCGGTTTCAGAAGGCAAACCGAATCCGAACTATGTACGTGCCAGGATCAGAATTCACGTACACAGCGATTACATAAATGAACATCATCGCATAGTGCTCGAATAATAACATAAAAGAGTATTAACTTATTACATCACGATGTCAAAGACATCCACATAGTCATCAACTCAACGGGTAAATCAAAGTGCTAAGCGAAACACAGTAAAGATAGGGCCTTCACAGGCAGCTGACTGGGGGTTGCCGCCAACCCACACCTAGAACTCGTCGTAGTCTTGGAACTCCTGGAAGTCTCCTTCCACGGCTTCATCTTCTCCTGAGCAGTGGTTGCAATGTGGACAACCTGGTGTTTTGTGGTAAAGCAAGGATGAGTACACATCAACGTACTTAGCAAATGCCCCGTTTGGCTGAAGTGGACTAGCTTTTATGTGGGGTTAGGCTCAAGTAGTTGCTTTTAGTTGGTCAGGTATTTATTATTAGTAGAAGCCAGATTTTATCATAAAACCCAAGTTATAATCCCAAAAAGTACCTCCTTAGAGAGGAAATGCTAGAATTCATAATTAAAGTCACCATCATTAACCATCATCATTAACCTCCCCAAAAAGTACCTCCTCAGAGGTGTATCCGGAGTATCTCTAATCAAAGAGGATCCCAAGGCTGCTCTTAACCGTGAGCACGACTGATATATCAGTTTCATTACCCTCTGCAGAGGTCGCACACTTTACCCATGAGCGGTGATTCCCATTTTCCCCGGGGATCATGACTCCCCATTGATCACTTCCTAGGTGGTCCGGCAGGGTATCACTACGTAGCTTTTACAAAGATTCCCTAGAGGTCATAGCCACCCGTTAGGTTTCTCCAGTTTGATAAACACAGTACCCCTCCCCGCAGGGGGGTGACTAACAAAAGCAAAACGAAAGAACCTCGACACCCAGCCTCGGCAGAGCAAGCACTGTGTCTGGACCCCATTGACGGCACGACGGCGAAGCAACTACACCTCTAGTTCCTCTAATTAATTAGCTAAGGGCGCCCCATTTCACCCTCATGGTTGCACTGTTATCCCGGGTGGTCTCTCAACGAACAGGTCCTTACTGAGAGGTACTCGGAAAATAGCCCGAGTCCCCTAAAATATCACAAGATCATCGGGACAACATCATCGTATCATAAATATTCACATCATGTTCGTTGATTAAGTTAAAGCAATAGCATAAAGCTAACCATAGTAACCCAATAGGTAATCAAGTATAAGGTAAATACAAAGCTAGTCAATCCTTAGGTTTCAATTAAGTAATGCGAGACAGTGTATTATAAGTGAAAGGGACATAATGGGTCAAAGGACACTTGCCTTCACCAAGCTGCTGCTGCTCAGGGTCTTCTCTTGCAATTCCCTCAGACTCCACGAACGGCCCGATATCTACGCGAGTGCAAACATACATCCAATATTCTTGAAACGGAAGGAAACAATACACCATACAACAATATAGATCAAATAGATATGCACGTGACATAGAATTCGCATCCACGACTACGCGAGAAAGGAACTAAGACGACCGACTCTACGGTCGAGGGATATCACGTTTACACTAAGCGGATATGAGTTATAATATTTAATTTGGCTTAATCATATTGACAGACATTAATCATATGCCAAGTAAAATTATTACTTAGTCCTGATTAGTTTGCTACTCGAATAATCGTTGTTTAAATATGTATTTAATTAGCGCGAGCTATTCTAGGTGAGGCGAATTATTAACGTGCAAAGAAGCGCACGACGATGCGTGCGAACGGCATGCGCAACGCGCGCGAACGGCACGACAGATTAATGCGCGATGCACGGGCGATGGCGAGCGACGTGAATGCACACGGGGGGGGGGGGGGGGGGGGGTAGACGGGGGTAGACGAGGGGTAGACGGGGGGTGGGGGTAGACGAGCGTGGATGGAGTCCCGTCGACGCACTGCGCGCAAGCGAACGCGAGTGCGTGCACTAGTTGCGCGATGATGGCTGCGAGAGCACGGCGAGACGCTGCACACACGCAATCTGACGTGCACGACATGGCTAACAGCGAGCCCGAGGCACGGCGAGGGTAGACAAATGATCGGGGCGGGCTGCAGGGACATCGGCGGGGTCGGGCTCGGCAGTTCGGCCACCATAGCTAGCCACGGCGGCCACGGCCGATCGGGCACGGGGTGCTGGGCGCGCGGTGGCTCACTGGCTTGGGCCTGGTTCGGCCGTGCTAGCAGCGCACCGGCGGCCAGAGGCATGGGGACGGGGCTAGGCGTGCCGAGCGCGCAGCGACTCAGCCGCGGCGTGCAGGGGGCGAGGCTCGCTAGCGAAGTGGAGCGCGGCTGCTACGGCGCTCGGGGGGAAGAGAGGACGGGAGGAGGGTGGCTGTTGCTCGAGCGCCCTGCTGCCTGCGGTCAGGGGCGAGCTCGCAGGCCGGGAGGAGCGACCATGGGGCTGGGGCGGGGACGAGGCAGGGGCCAGGCGCATTGCGCAGGTGGCCGGGGCTAGGTGCCGCGCAGCAGGGGAGCTCAGCCACGCGCAGGGCCTCTTGGCCGCGATTTGGGCAGCGGCAGGGCGAGATCTCGGCAAGGGGACAGAGAGGGCTGCTCGCCGGGGAAGAAGAACGGCGCGACGAGGGGCTGCAGGGAGGGTCCACGGTGGGAGAGTGAGAATGGGGAAGGGGAGAGAGGAAGGGGGCAAGCTCACCTAGGCAACGCGGCGCGACGGCGAGGCACAGCGAGCGGGGCGCGGCTCCGATGGCGGCGATGGCGAGGTGGAGGGCGAAAAACTGGGCGGTTCAGCTTTGGGGCGTCGTGGGTGAAAAAAACTGCGCGACGAGCCGTTCGGGGAAGATGTACAGTGGGCGGCTCCCTGACGCGCGGGCCCGGCCGAGCAACGGCGGCGAGCGCTGGGCACTCCACGTGCGATGCGCGGTCGTGGGCGCGCTGGGAGCTGGGAGCTGGGCCGCCTCGCGCAGGCCCAAGAAGGGAGGAGATGGCGCTGGGCCGAGCGGGGGGGGGGGAGAGGGGAAGAAGGGGGCTGGGGTGGGCCGGCCGAATGGGCCAGGGAAGGGGAGGGGGCTGATTTCCTTTCTCTTTTCTTTCTCTTTTTCTATTATTTCAGTTTGACATCATGTGAAAATCGTTGATTAAATGAAAGATCAAGCAAACCATTCATCAAACAAAAATAAATGCCTTCCAACATGATGCAACAACCATTGTTCCCTTAGGGTTTTTATTAAAACCTGAACTTGGTGGATATTATAGAAGAGATTTTTATACCCCTAGATTTCGGGTGTTACAGGTGCATGGCGGCTGGCAGCGCTGGTGGTCTGGCCAGCGGCAGCGACCACCTCTGCACCAGCGGCTCGCCAGTGGCTTGCCAGTGGCGGCGACCACCTCAACGCGCTCGCCATGGCGAAGAGGCCCTCGCTCCCGCCCTCCTACGGGAGTGAGGACAAGACCATCCAAGCCAAGGGACAGGAAGCTCGGCGGCTGGTGGCACTTGTGGGCCGGCTGGCACCACGTAGCCGAAGTTTGCCTCCTTTGCAAGGCTAGTGGACATCCTTCTCCTCCAAATGCTGGAGGAAGAAGCAGGTCACCAGCCCATGAGGAAGGCAGGACCCCAACTCGGCTCGCCTTCCACCCCAGCGAGGATGATGAACATCCTTGAAGCTGAGGGCAGGGGGGAGACCGCAGCCCGGCTCGCTTCTCTCCACCACAAGGCTGGTGGTCATCCTTGTAGATGACCACTGGTGGGAGACCGCAGCCCGGCTACATGATGAAAATCCTTGAAGCTAAGCAATGGCGGAAGGGTGCTAGCCCCCATGAGATCGTGCTCCTCGAGCAACAGCAAGAAGAAGGCGAGATCGGCAGCGCCATCGCGCAGGAAACGAAGAGTGCGAGCTCCCCGGTAGCGAAATTACCAAGGAGGAAGACACTGGCGCAGATCCTTCCACCGAACATTGGCGCGCCCCATCTAGACAAGCGGCGCACCGGGACAAGCATCCACTCAGTCTAAAAGCGCTCGGGGTGAACCAGCAAGGCCATGGCAACTGTGGTGGCGTAGAGCAAAACCTCGAAGGCGAAGGGGCGCAGTGAGAGGAAGAGAAACAAGGCATGGCTGTTGCCTGAGGGGTGAACCCCTTTTTAAAGGCAAATTCCTCTGATCGCGCCCCAAAAGGCCACGAGAAGTCCCCCCCGACGCACACCGGAGCACCCAGCCTATGATATGGGGGCCCGACCCCACAAGTAATACGGCTGGCGCAACGGCCTCCTGGTGCGCAGAAGGTGAACCATCGTGCGAGGAACGATTCGCCATGCCTCTTCACCTTTGCCAAAGGCAGCAGTCCAGCTTCTGGCACGGGGGCCCGGGTCTAGGAGTCATACTCCTCGGACGTCGGCCAACGTGTGAGGAGAAGGCGAACTACCGCATAAGGAGCACACCACCTGTGGTAGTGTGCCCTTTCATCTCCGCCGAAACCAATAGCCCAAGCTCTGTCATGAGGGCCCGGGCCCACGGGTCACCCTCCATGGGCGCCGGTTCCTGGGTGCAGAGAAGATGAACCGCCACTCGCACCAGTACGTGCCTTCTCAGGGCCACCGCGGAAGACAGAGAAGGTGAATTTTCACAACCATATGCAGTGGTATCGAGGCGCCCCGCGCATGGCCCAGTAAAAGCCATCGAGCACGAAGATCACGGGCCAGTTAGCCGCGGGAACAGGCACGCCATTTGATATGACCAATGGTAGGCTGGTAGCGCAAGCATGCCGAGTTAATGCGGCGCGCGCAGAGGAGGCGCCCTAGTTGCTGGTCATGAAAAGTTGACGCAAGTTACAAGCTTTGGCCCCACCTGCAGGCTCGTACCCTCCCCTGAGGTGGGCCTGGGGGCCACTGTCGGTACCCTGGGTCAAGGGTACCCCTACTACTGTATCAAGGCGCATTTCCCGTACGGCTACCTCTTAGCCACGTGGTAGTGGGACTGTGTCTGTGACTAAGGCGCGCCTCAGCCCAACCAAGGGCGGTTGCTCAGGGCCCACAGCGGTGCCCGGCCTCACCACCTGGGAAGGTCCGAGACCGCCGCGTGTCCATCGTGATGGAATACTCCTGGGCATCTGCAATAAGTCCAGACCCCCATGGGAGTCCGACTAAGTTTGCGGACAGGACTCCCAGGGGAGGTCCGAGACCCCCACGTGTGTATACTGGGCCCCCAAGGTGGGAACCAGACCCCTTCGCAAGGGGTTCAGGCCGCTCACGGTGGGGTCCCGGTGCACCAGGACGGAAAGTGCTTAAATCCCTAGTCAAAGACCAGGCAGGGATCCAGCGCTGGCATGTGTCTAGACCCCATCATGTACGCCTCAGCTCCCCGCCCAGGCGGAGGCCCGATGCTGCCACATGGCCCTCTGCCCGTGACGTAAGCCAGCGGGCCGAGCCTGACGTAAGGACTACGTGCCGTGGACCGCGCCGCGTGTTGCATGCTACGCTATCTCGGTATTTAATGTAGAGGATGCCCACCACCTGACAGGCAATATACCATCTCAGCATTTAATACGCCTCGTCCACTCCGCTAGCAGGCGATGTGACTACTCGGAATTTAATGCACCTTCTCTCTACTCCTCTAGTTGGCAGCGACTGGGCTATCCTGCAGGCGGCGTGCTTGTCCAATCAGGTGGCAGGGGCGTACTACCACATGTTCTGTACTCATGGCGACTTGTACGTCACCAGGGAAGCTTCCCCTACACGCCAAGGCTACACAGATCGCGGATATCAGGACACAAGGAAGATTGCACTGGGAAAAGGCGTTAGTCGCTCCAAATATTACATCCGTTATGTCCCTGGGCCCACATGTCGGGGCTCAGTACCCTTGTGCGTGCCCCCTTAGCTATAAAAGGGGAGGCATGCAACATTACAACCTAGTTAGAGAAAAAAAGTACACACACTCACTCAGACTCTCAAACCCAAGTCTTCCAAGACACAACTCAAGCTCACAATCAATACAACACAAAGTGGAGTAGGGTATTATGCTCCGGCGGCCCGAACCACTCTAAACTCTTGCATGTTCTTGTGTTCATCCTCAAATCTCACAACAAGCAGAACGCTTAGGCCCCCTCCTCATCTTAGGATTTAGGGCGGGTGCACTCTGCCACCCGGCCGGAGATTTCCTCTCCGACAACGACATTTAAGTTGGCGTACACACACTAACATGTATCTACAAACGCATCATTAAAATCATTAATTAGGTTCGATTGAATTGTTATTTTAATAATACACAACTAAACAAGTAATCAATTATTTAACGTGAACGATATAGTGAAATGATTTTACTAAAGCGTGCCAATAGCATTTTACGCGAACGACGACGCGCATGGACAGCACGCGAACGACGTATGACTACATGTGCGACAACTCGTGAATTATGCGCAAACAAACGTGTTGCGCGCGGCGCGAATCATGCGACAGCGAGGGTGCTGCGCAGGCTGCCGAGGCTGCTGTGGGCACGGACGATGATGACAATGACGACACGCCAGGTGGCTCTGCACAGCGGCACTGGCAAGGCACGCAGCACGGCGAGACGAAGGTCAGTGGCGCATAGGCCATCCCGGACACTGCTTAACGAGGACGAGCGCGTGTAGGAGTCGAGTCGTCGGGCTAACCACTAGGCAACGCCGACGAGGGTCGGGTCGACCGCTGTCGCGCATAGGGAGGGAGGAAGAAGATGAAGAGCTCCTCACCTACGCTTGCTGACGACGACCGACGAGGTGGGTACGAACGACGAGCGCACCGGGGAAGAGAACAGCGTCGACAGCGACACCCTGCGTCCACCATGGCCGGCGAGCGAAGGTCGAAGATACGACAGACGCACAACGGCGAACGGCGAGGGCGCTGGAGAAGCCGCGCAGGCGAGCAGAGAGAGGCGGGCGGTTCTGGCATGTGTTCCTGTGTAGAGAGATGTGTGCGCGGGGGGTTAAGGCGTCGTGGGCAGGGACGAGCCGCATGCGCGACGTGGCTGTAGGGGCGCTCGCGCCCATGCGCATGCATGCAGTAGAGCAGGGGCACGACCTGGGCACACTCGCGCATGCGCGTTCGTGGGCGCATTGGGCAGGCGCGGCGAGCGCGCACGCAAGCGGCGGCGCGGGCGAGCGCGCTGGGCAGGCGCGCACAGGCGGCGGCGGCTGGGACTGGGAGCGGCGCTAGGGTTGGCGCGGCTTGCTGGGCTGCCTGGGCCACAAACGAGGGGGGGTTGGCTGGGCCGTGGCTGGGGAAGGGGCGCTGGGCTGGCGCGGCGCGCTGGTGGGCCGCGAGGAGCTAGCCGCGCGCGTTGGGCCGAGGCAGGGGAGCTGGGCTGGCTAGGGGTATTGGGGTTTATTTTCTCCTTTTTCTATTTCTTTCTCTTTTCTCTATTTGAATCTTATTTTAGATTTTGAATTCAAATTCAACCACATTCTGCGAGTTCAGATAGATGCACACTAAAGAAAATCATCATACCAAGATAGATGTGTAACACCCCTGGTGTTTATATTCCGCTCGACAACGAGTACGGATTTAAGCACGCAATATCAGTGGATAACACGGATTTTAAATTTTAATCATCCTCGCTTATCGCGATTTTAATATCGCATATGTTCCGTTTGTCGCGAGTGCGACATCATTTTTACTTCTATTTATTTGGGCTTTTTCTAAATTTTCGTGATGTTCGGAACATAGTTGTTCCGAAAATCGGTGCGTCCGGTGATTATTTAAAATACATCGCACGCGCAAATACGAATTTGGGAGCTCGATTCACCGTTGCAATCCGTATCTCAAATAAACTAATTATAATTCGATGATTAAAATACTCAATGCAAAATAGTTAGGATCGCAATCTTGATGTCGCATCGATATCGCGCATTTATTTCGCGATATGTCGAGTCGTGTGTCCGTTTAAAAGTTATACAGAGAATGCGAATTCAGGACGTATCGAGACTTGCCCTATTTAAAATTAAATCGGGCTGAGATAGTTAGAGCTGACACCCAGCATTTAGAATTAATTTATTTCCTTGATTCATAGTAGGAGGTAAATTTTCGTTCGACTCCAAATTAATTGGAATTCACAAACATAGTTTTCAGTTCGAAACAACCCAGACCAAATGTAATTAAAACTGAAAGTAAGTAATTAGTGATTAATTTGGTTCGCTAATTCATAGAAAGAAATGTGTATCCTGTAACGTGTTGATCATTTATTTATCGCTAAAAATCGTGATTTAAATATCGTAATTCTCTGTAAAAGAAATGGGAGAAGAAAGAAATAAAAAGAAAGAAAAGAAAAATATCCGTTTCCTACCTATCCCCGCCGCCTCAGCTGATTTCCCCCCCCCCCCCCCCCCCCCCCCCCCAGCTGACGTCTTCTCCCTCGCGCTTCTCTTTCTTATCCCCTCCCTGCTGATTTTTTTTTGCCGTGCGCGCTCTGTGTCCTCATCTCGTAACCGCCCGTGGGGTTTTCAAATATCCAGTCCCTGCTCCTCTCTTCTCCCCAGCCGCGTGCCGTGCGTCTTCCTCCGCTCCTCTGCGGTGCTCTTGCTGCAGCCCCAGGTCGCCAAGTTCCTGCTCCAAGCCCCATCTCCTCCTTCCTCTAGTTGTTCATAGCGCAC
Organism: Zea luxurians; assembly: GCA_029449295.1. Classification (NCBI taxonomy): domain Eukaryota; kingdom Viridiplantae; phylum Streptophyta; class Magnoliopsida; order Poales; family Poaceae; genus Zea; species Zea luxurians. The sequence continues at coordinate 138,010,669 of JAOPSE010000002.1, forward strand.
AGCTCTCTCTGCTTCTCTGTGTGCCTTGTTGAGCCCCCTGCTTCTCTCTTCCTCCCTACCGCGCGAGCGTGCCCTCTGCTCCGTGTCCACTAGTGCTCGTCGGTGCCATGGTACTCGCCGTTGACCCCATCTGGGCCTTGCCATCGACCTCCACCGTGCCGTGAAGACTCGTCGCTTCACCCACTAGAGTTCACCAGCCACGACTTTGAAGCTCGCCAATCGTCGCCCACTGCCTGCTCCCTGGACGGTGCTCAGACTGCGCGCGCCATGTTTCTCCCTTTCCTGCGCGCAGCTGCTTCTGCCATGGCCGCCGTGTGCCCAGCCGCGCCTGGCTCGCCCCCTGCGCGTGCATCCTCTCTGCGCCGGAGCGCTCTGCTCGCTGGTGCCGCGCGCCCAGCTGGACTGCCGGAGCTCTCTCAGCTCGCCGCGCTTTGTCGAGGCCCCTGCTCCCACGCGCGTCCCTGGCGTCCCTGCTCGCCTCACTTTCTATAGACGAGCGCTCGTCTCGCCGTTGTTCTAGCTGTCGCGTTGCGCTGTTCTTAGTCGTCCGGCCCTGTGTGCTTCGGTGAATGTTCGTCGAGTCCCCTACGTCGCGTCCTGTTCTTTGCACGCGCAAGCTATGTGTTGGCCCCGCGCGAAGCTATCTGTTCGTCACCATGCTCGACAAGCTCTAGTCGCGCGCGCGAATTTTCTTCGCTTGGTCTTAATTCTCATCGCGTCGTCAATTCCGCCAGTTAGCATCGTCGTCGTCGCGTCGTATGTGCAGCTCTATATATGCCACCCTCCTATATCGTCGTCGAAGCTGTCAATCCCCTGCTCGACCCCCACCTCACCAGCTCGCTCCAAACACGATCTCGTCGTTGTTTCGTGTGTCGTCAAGAAATCCCAAGCGTCGGATGAAGACGTAGCCAACAGCGCGATATTTCCCAAGCGCTCGACAAATTGCTTGGATCGGAAAATCACTACCGATCTCGTGGATTCGAGTCAGCTGTTGAAACGGTAAGCTGATGAATTGTTTAGAATAGTTCGAACGTTAAATAAATTAATGTGCCAGTGCGATGCTCATTAGGTGCTCGATAAATTGCGTGAGTCACGAAACTCTTGTCGACTTCGCAGTTCTTGCGATTATCGAGCCAGATTCAGCTATGGTGAATTATTTCGCTATTTTGATTAATTAGTTGAATTAGTGTACCGAGTAGAATATTAGTAGGCCTATGTGATAATAAAATATTTTAATCAATTATAAAGATGTGTATGTATTTACGATAAAGAAATGTTTGAGTAATTGTTGATATGTAAAATATGGGAGGAGTAAAATAGAACTAAAATAATTCTTTGTGAGCGATGTAGTGTAATTTATAAAAAGAGGGATAAGTTTAGAATTTAATTAATTAACTGATAAGTTGTGTTTAGGCTAATCATGATTAATGTGTATAATTTGTTGTTTCGTGATGTTTGCGATAGGTTTGAGAAGCATAATTATTGCGCTTAATTGTACGTCGATAATTAGTATCTCCGTATGAAATTGTTCTACGCCTCACCGCTAGGTGTTTAATTCGCTATCGCGAGCACTATTTAGGTTTGAAATATTCCTGCCTATATGTATTCATGTGCATTATGCAAATCATTTAGGTACGTTTGTTGACTATGTGATGTGAAGAACCTGAGACAAGTCGACCCCAAGATGACGTAACGGGTGGACTACTCCGCACGGTGATGCTGATGAACAGAACTGAAGATGGACAGACGAAGCAAGTATCGGGACAAAGGATGGTCGTCAAGTGATCGACACCTAACAAACACTAACGTAGTGTTTATCCTAGGCAAGCCCCGGTGCATGCAACCCCTTCCTTGTGTTTTTAAATAATTTTTGCACACTTTAAGTCTAGTGAAATGTGCATTAGGTTTATAGGAGTTGCTTGGAACCCTTTGATGCATTGTCTTCCTTGATATCCATACCTTTATAGATACTTCTAATGAAGTATCAAAATATGATTTACAAAAATGCTTAGCTCTGCTTAGATCTTGTGGATAGAAGTTGTGTTTCGCAATAAGGCCTTGCTCAGGGGTTATCCTGAGGAAAGTTGGCTTCTACCTGCAAGATTATTTTCATTGGGAGCAATGGTGGGATCTTACTACGAAGTTCCCTATAATGCTCTTTTCATCCTAACGAACACAAACAATCCTAAGGATGGAAGTACTTAAATCGGGACTTGGGTTAGGAACAGGTGATGTTCTACCCAGGTTGATTAAGGATTGGATGCGTATGTAGGCTTGATGATCGAGGACCCTTTAACTGGTCACATGCCTCGTCATGGGTAAGCTTTGCCTCGGGCAGACTAATACCAGAATAAGATACCACGCAATGGGAGTGGAGAGATGGCGAGAGTAGCGTGTACCCTCCGTGGTAAGAGGCTGGACGGTGGTGTATCTGTGCTCTCGGTTGGCGTGAACCTGATCTAGTCTTAAGAACCCCGGTGGCGGGTTGACATATGCAAGGGTTAAGTGCTACATATGTCGTGTGATCAGAGATCCTCAGCTGAGTATAATCGATTCGGATCGCCGTACCTTCACGGTTATGAAGACTTGGTCACTGACCTACAACCTAAGTCAGGATGTGAACCTCAAGAATAAAAATGATGTTGTATTGATGAGATGGTGAAATTAGACTAGATGCAAACAGAGTCTATTAATATTTAATCTAGCGTTAAAATATTGAAAGTAAGGAGTCACTTTAGTAAGCTATTTCTGCAAAAGTATCCAAGTTGATTCTTGCTAAAGCCTCTCCTTGATTCCCAAATCTAGCATATCCTTGAGAGTCTTTTCTTTAGTCGGGTAAGTCTTGCTGAGTAATTCCATACTCAGGGTTTTATTCCCTATTGTTTTTCAGGTTATAGTCTTGTGCTGCTGTTGATGGTGTTAAGTGTCGGTGGGCTCGGCCTTCTTATATAAGTATACCCCGTCTTTATCTTCTTATTGAGGATGGTCACTTGAGCTAGCATATATTTCAAACTTATACTTTTGTAATCACTCCGATAAAATAATGTAAAATTTTTGTAACTTGTAAAATTTGGTAATAAGATTTCTGCTGCAAAAATATTGGTGTGTGATTTGTGTTACTTAATCCCGCGGTTCTGGTTGTAAGTGGTTTATTCGATGTCCTTGGGGCAATCGGACAGATCTTATTAAGTTATCTGGTGCACATGCATAGCCGTCTGAGGTCTTCGGGACAAGGACAGGTGCATGTGGGCCCAATAACTTGGAGGCTCTGCCACAAGATGTATTCCGGCATGATGCAACAATTATTATTCCTTTAGGGTTTTATTTTTACTAGACTACACATAGATAATAAACAAAATAATTCTTCACCCTTTAGAAAAAAGAAAAGAAAAGCAAGAAAAAGAGAGGGTAACACCTGAATTTGGTGGATATTAGAAAAGAAATTTTATACCCCCAAATTCAGGGTGTTACATGGCACATCTTTACCCACAAGTTGCGTAAAAGTTTAGAGAACTTTGCACCCAACCACACCTGTGCCGGCCAGCACAATACCACACTATGGATGTGTGGTGGCATAGGGACACTACTAGGCATTTACAAAGTTCCACTAGCATGAGAAAGTCCGTTACAGGTTCAGGAAGAAGGAAGCATAGGAATGTCTCGTCCGAAAAGCTATCACGAACAGTTCGACCGAGGACCTCCCTATACTCTGTAGCTACACACTCCCCGCTTGCCCTTTCGGGAAAAGATTATCTCGCACTAGCTTTCCTAATTAATCGGCCAAGACCAGAGCCATATAGTCCTTGTAGTTGCACTATTGTATTGGGTTGTTCTCCATGTTCCAAATAAACAATATGATCTTATCATGTATCATAATAAAGCCAACAATAATAAATCATAATGGAACATGAGCGTGAATCATAAGTAGCATTAACCCAAAAACCAGGTAGAGCAATACCAAGACTACCCAATAATTCATTTGTATGTTAGATGTAGGTTAAACAAAACTAGGAAACATATTAGGTCCCATCAAGTTAACCTAAGCATGCCACGGTGATTAACATTAACATTATTAGGTCAAAAAAAGTGATCAAGGACACAATTTGTCTTATACTTACGATAACCTTGTTGTCCAGATGCTGCCCCAAAAGTTGAGCTTAAGGTTCCTCATAACCTTGTTTCTATTCACAACAAAACATACACATAGGTTGATAATAAATAAAAATAACATTACACCAAAGATGTAAACAAACCACACATTAGTATTCTAGATGTTGCTACGAAATCGTAGGTTCGAGAACTACTAAATCCAGAGTTATGGTTCAAAAGATATATTTTTCGAAAGATTTACGTGATTAACTATGAAAACTATGTTTCTATATTGGTTAGTATAAATCATGTGAGAAAGATAAAGAAAATAGCTAACCCTAACTTTAATCTAAGTTGTATCTTGATTGGCAATAATATTTTAATCATATTATAATCATGGACTAAATTAGAATAATATATTACCTCTGTTCTGAGAGCACCTAGAGGGGGGGTGAATAGGTGATCCTGCGAAATTCAACACTTAATGGCCAATACTTGGTTATGAAATGTTAGTGTGAACTTCAAAAGAAGGACAATCACAAAATAAGATGGACACAAGACACAGTGATTTATCCCGTGGTTCGGCCAATGCCAACTTCCACGTTGTGGTGACCTCCTTCGATCAAGGATTGCACTCAATCCCTCTCAAGTGATCTAATGATCAACTTTGAGTACCACGACTATCATCCTTATAGTCTTTCTCCCGTTTGCAAGGAATCTCCACAGATTGGAGCCTCTCGCCCTTACAAGTTTATCACAAGAGAAGCATAGTAGTAAGTGAGAAAGAGTAACACACGCAAGACTCAAATCCGCAGCACACACACGCACACAAGCCAAGACTTGAGCTCGAAACACAGCACAGAGAGTTCACAACTCAAACAGAGCTTAAATCACCAACACAATCAATCAAATGCGTGGAGGCGGAGTCTAGGAGTCTTAGGATGCTTCTTGAATGCTTGGTATTCTGCTCCATGCGCCTAGGGGTCCCTTTTATAGCCCCAAGGCAGCTAGGAGCCGTTGGAGATCAACTTGGAAGGCAATTCTTGCCTTCTGCCGAGTGGCGCACCGGACAGTCCGGTGCACCACCGGACAGGTCCTGTAGTTGTCCGGTGCTCGATCCCCTTCCTTATCTAGCGAAGCCGACCATTGGATCTTTGGATCTGTTGGCGCACCGGACAATGTGTCTGGTGCACACCGGACAGTCTGGTGCGACCATCCGACTGTTGGCTCAGCCATGTGTCGCCTGTTGATCGCGCAGGCGACCGTTGGCCGGCGGCGGCTCTGACTCACCGGACAGTCTGGTGCACCACCGGACAGTCTGGTGATTTTTAGCCAAGTCGCCTGGTCGATTCCCGAGAGCAGTCAGTTCACGTCAGGCCAGTCTGCACCAGCGGACAGTCCGATGTGCCAGGCTGGTGCTGGTTTTGGCTGTACATAGCCAACTCTTCTCTAATTCAAATCTTCTTTTCTTGGCACTGTTTCTAGCACTTAGATAAATATGTTAGTATTCAAAAACAATTTGCTAAGTCTAGAAACATACCTTGTTCTTTGATTTGCACTTCTCACTCATTTAGCACATAAGAACTCAATCAACATGTGTTGGGCATCTAATCACCAAAACACTTATAGAAATGGCCCAAGGGCACATTTCCCTTTCAATCTCCCCCTTTTTGGTGATTTATGCCAACACATTTAAAAGCAACAAAAGAAGTGCTACATCAATTTAAATTGAAGACCAAATTCTCTTTACTTAGTTTTTGGAATATTTGGATCACTCTTTGCCACCACTTGGTTTGTTTTTGCAAATCAAAATTTTTTCCCTGTCTCTAAGTCAAACACACGTGTTTGGGCAAATCAAGAGATATTCCAAGAGTAAAATTGATCAACTGCCAAAAACTCCCCCTTTTCCCATAATCAAAATTCTCCCCCATAAGAGACCAAATTTTGCAATAAGAGTATTTTGGACAAAACACAAATTCTAACTCTTACTATTTTCAAAAATCACAAGTGATTGGCTGATCCATTTTGCTTTGGCCTTAATTTCTCCCTCTTTGGCATTAAGCACCAAAACGGGATCATTTTTGGCCCTTTAACTCCATTACCTCACCAAAAAGTCAAATAAGATAAAAAGGCGATGAGAGCATAAGTATGAACTTGGAATTAAATACACTAATACTAGAGTGCAGTGGAAGTCTTTTCGTTGTTCCAAGTTCACTTTTCTTTTCAATGGTCCTTCGAGGCTACTTCAAGTGTACTCAAACAAACAAGTTAGTCTCAAAGGAGTCAAGTTGTAGCGCATCTCCCCCTAAATATGTGCATCATTTGCATACAGACTTGTGAGGTCCGAGGATGACTTGTACAACTTGAGCACCACAAATAAACAATAAATAATGTATATGCTCAAAGTACCATGATCAAAGGCATAGAATACATGTATGTTCTAGATCAATCCAAGTTACGCGAATCTAAGACATTTAGCTCACTACGCAACCTACAAAACATTTTCTCATCTAAAGGCTTGGTGAAGATATCGGCTAGTTGGTTCTCGGTGCTAATGTGGTACACATCGATATCGCCCTTTTGCTGGTGGTCTCTCAGGAAGTGATGTCGAATGTCTATGTGCTTAGTGCGGCTGTGTTCAACAGGATTATCCGCCAGGCGGATTGCACTCTCATTGTCACATAGGAGTGGGACTTTGCTCAGATTATAGCCAAAGTCCCGAAGGGTTTGCCTCATCCAAAGTAGTTGCACGCAACACTGTCCTGCGACAACGTACTCGACCTCAGCGGTGGATAGGGAAACAGATGTTTGTTTCTGGGAACTCCAAGACACCAGGGACCTTCCTAGAAATTGGCACGTCCCTGATGTGCTCTTCCTCTCAACATTGCACCCAGCGTAGTTGGAGTCTGAGTATCCAATTAAGTCAAAGGTAGACCCCTTTGGATACCATATCCCAAAGCAAGGCGTAGAAACTAAATACCTAAGAATTCGCTCCTTGGGGTCGGATTGAAATAATGAACCTATCATTGACCGATATGCCTTTTGATCAACGGATTGAAATCTAGCACACATGCATACAATAAGCATAATGTCCGGTCTACTAGCACAAAGATGAAGTAATGAACCTATCATTGACCGATATGCCTTTTGATCAACGGACTTACCTCCTTTGTTGAGGTCGAGATGTTCGTCAGTTCCCATCGGTGTCTTCGCGGGCTTGGCGTCCTTCATCCCAAACCTCTTGAGAAGATCTTGAGTGTACTTCGTTTGGGAGATGAAGGTGTCGTCCTTGAGTTGCTTCACTTGGAATCCAAGGAAGTAGGTCAAGTCGCCCATTATTGACATCTCGAATTTTTGTGTCATCACCCTGCTAAACTCCTCATAAGACTTTTGGTTAGTAGAACCAAATATTATGTCATCGACATAAATTTGGCAAACAAAAAGATCACCATTGCATGTCTTTGTGAAAAGAGTAGGATCGGCTTTCCCAACCTTGAAAGCATTAGAAATAAGAAAATCTCTAAGGCATTCATACCATGCTCTTGGGGCTTGCTTAAGTCCATAGAGCGCCTTAGAGAGCTTATATACATGGTCGGGATACCTGTCATCGTCAAAGCCAGGAGGTTGTTCCATGAATACCTCCTCCTTGATTGGTCCATTGAGGAAAGCGCTCTTTATGTCCATTTGGAATAGCCTAAAGGAATGGTGAGCGGCATAGGCTAATAAAATTCGAATTGACTCTAACCTAGCCACAGGAGCAAAAGTCTCCTCGAAATCCAAACCCGTGACTTGGGCATAACCTTTTGCCACAAGTAGAGCCTTGTTTCTTGTCACCACTCCGTGCTCGTCTTGTTTGTTGCGGAACACCCACTTGGTTCCCACAACGTTTTGCTTTGGACGTGGCACCAGGCTTCAGACTTCATTCCATTTGAAGTTGTTGAGCTCTTCCTGCATGGCCAACACCCAGTCCGGATTCTGCAAGGCCTCTTCTACGCTGGAAGGCTCAATAGAAGAGATAAACGAGTAATGCTCACAAAAATTAGCTAATCGTGAGCGAGTAGTTACTCACTTGCTGATGTCACCCAGAATTTGTTCAACGGGGTGATGTCTTTGGATCGTCGCTCGAACTTGGGTTGGAGGGGCCCATGGTGCTTCTTCCTCCATAACCTGTTCTTCCTATGCTCCCCCTTGATCCTACCCCTCTTCTTGAGGTACCTGTACATCATCTTGAGTTGGGGGATGCACCATTGTCGAGGAAGATGGTTGATCTTGTTCCTGTAGTTCTTGTGGTCACACATCTCCTATTGCTATAGTTCGCATTGCGGCCATCGGAACCTCATCCTCATCTACATCATCAAGATCAACTTGCTCTCTTGGAGAGCCATTAGTCTCATCAAATACAACATCACTAGAGACTTCAACTAATCTTGATGATTTGTTGAAGACCCTATACGCCTTTGTATTTGAGTCATATCCTAGTAAAAACCCTTCTACTGCCTTGGGAGCAAATTTTGAATGTCTACCTTTCTTCACAAGAATGTAGCATTTGCTCCCAAATACACGAAAATAGGAAACATTGGGTTTGTTACCAGTAAGGAGTTCGTAGGAAGTCTTCTTGAGGAGGCGGTGCAGATAGAGCAGGTTTATGGCATGGCAGGCTGTGTTCACAGCTTCCGACCAAAACCGCTCAGGCGTCTTGTACTCTCCAAGCATCGTTCTCGCCATGTCGATTAGCGTCCTGTTCTTCCTCTCTACCACACCATTTTGCTGTGGTGTGCAGGGAGTAGAGAACTCGTGCTTGATGCCTTCCTCCTCAAGATACTCTTCAACTTGCAGATTCTTGAACTCGGACTCATTGTCGCTCCTTATCTTCTTAACCTTTAGCTCAAACTCATTTTGAGCTCTCCTTAAGAAGCGCTTTAGGGTCTCTTGGGTTTCTAATTTGTCCTGCAAAAAGAATACCCAAGTGAAGCGGGAAAAATCATCAACTATTACAAGACCATACTTACTTCCCCCGATGCTGAGATAGGCAACGGGACCAAAGAGATCCATATGAAGAAGTTCCAGTGGTCTTGATGTCGTCATCACATTTTTGCTATGATGAGTGCTTCCCACCTGTTTCCCTGCTTGGCACGCTGTACAAGGTCTGTCTTTCTCAAAACAGACATCGGTTAGTCCTAACACATGATCTCCCTTTAGAAGCTTATGAAGGTTCTTCATCCCAACATGTGCTAGACGGCGATGCCAAAGCCAGCCCATATTAGTCTTAGCTATTAAGCATGCATCTAGATCAGCATTCTCTTTTGAAAAGTCAACTAAATAGAGCTTGCCGTCTAGTACACCCTTAAAAGCTAGTGAACCATCACTTCTTCTAAAGATAGATACATCAATATTTGTGAATAAACAATTATAACTCATGTTACATAATTGACTTACAAACAACAAATTATACCCGAGCGATTCAACTAAAAACACATTAGAGATAGAATGCTCAGAAGTGATGGCTATCTTGCCCAAGCCTTTGACCTTGCCTTGGTTCCCATCTTCAAAGATGATCGTATCTTGGGAATCCTTGTTCTTGACGTAGGAGGTGAACATCTTCTTCTCCCCTGTCATGTGGTTTGTGCATCCGCTGTCGATAATCCAGCTTGAGCCCCCGGATGCATAAACGTGCAAGGAATTTAAGCTTGGGTTTTAGGTACCCAACTTCTGTTCGGTCCTGCAAGGTTAGTCACAACAGTTTTTGGAACCCATATGCAAGTTTTGTCTCCCTTGCATTTGGATCCCAACTTCCTAGCAACTACTTTTGCATTCTTGCATAAAAGTACAAAGGAAGCATTGCAAGCATGATAAACAGTAGTAGGTCCATTGCAAACTTTTCTAGAAGCATGAGAAGTAGCATAATTTCTCCTAGGCCTACTTCTACCATGAACAAAAGCAGAGCTAGATGCAAACATAGCATGTGAATCATTATAAGCAGCATGATCATAACTTCTATTATAATGAAAAACTTTCTTAACATGAGCATAAAGATAGGCATGTTTCTTTTGATCATGTGAGCTATTGGCCATAGGAGCCTTCCCTTTCCCTTTGAGTTCGGAAGTCCTTTGGCTTGTTAAGTTCTAGGTTTCCTTTCGAAAACTAAGTCCATCCTTAATTGAGGGGTGTCTACCAACAGTGTAGGCATTCCTAGCAAATTTTAATTTATCATAATCATCTTTGCAAGTCTTAAGTTGAGCATTAAGACTTGCAACCTCATTGTTTAATTTAGCAATAGTGACAGCATGTTCATCAAAATTAACATCTTTACCCCTATTGCAAATAACTACATGTTCTACACATGAACTAGTTGCATTTTCTTTCTCTAGTTTAGCATTTAATTCATCATTTAACTCCTTTAAATTAGAGACAGATTCATGACAAGCAGACAACTCAGAGGATAACATTTCATTTCTTTTAATTTCTAGAGCAAGAGATTTTTGAACACTAACAAATTTATCATGTTCCTCGTACAAGATATCTTCTTGCTTCTCTAGCAATCTATCCTTTTCATTAAGGGCATTAATTAATTCATTTATTTTGTCTACTTTATTTCTATCTAATCCTTTAAACAAATCAGTATAGTCTACTTCATCATCAGATGACTCTTCATCACTAGAAGAAGTATACTTGGGAGTGTCCCGAATACATACCTTCTTCTCCTTAGCCATAAGGCAAGTATGGCGATCGTTGGGGAAGAGTGAAGATTTATCGAAGGCCGAGGCAGCCAGTCCTTTATCGTTGGAGTCGAATGAAGAGCAGTCAGAATCCCATTCCTTTCCAAGATGCGCCTAGCCCTTCACCTTCATGTAATTCTTCTTCTTCTCTTTCTTCCCATGCTTTTCTTGTCCCTGGTCATTATCATTATCGGGGCATTGAGTTATGAAATGACCAGTCTTACCACATTTGAAGCAGGAGCACTTTCCCCTTATTTTGTTCTTGTTGGGGGTACCCCTTGCGTCCTTTTAGCGCAGTCTTGAAGCACTTGATGATGAGTGCCATCTCATCTTTATTGAGCGCGGTCGCCTCTACTTGTGCCACCTTGCTTGGTAGCGCCTCCCTGCTGCTAGTTGCTTTGAGAGCAACGAGCAGTGGCTCGTAGACAGGCAGTGGTCCGTTCAAGGCATCATCCACGTATCGAGCTTCTTTAATCATCATACGTCCGCTCACGAATTTTTCGAGTATCTCCTCGAGCGTCATCTTGGTGTACCTGGGGTTTTCACGAATAATATTCACAAGATGAGGGTCAATTACTGTAAATGACCTGAGCATGAGTCAGACGACGTCATGATCCGTCCATCTTGTGCTTCCATAGCTTCGGATTTTGTTGACCAGGATTTTGAGCCTGTTGTAGGTCTGTGTTGGCTCCTCTCCCCTGATCATCGCGAACCTCCCCAGCTCGCCTTCCACTAGTTCCATCTTGGTGATCATAGTGGCGTCGTTACCCTCATGTGATATCTTGAGGGTATCCCAGATTTGCTTAGCGTTGCCCAAGCCACTCACTTTATTGTACTCATCCCTGCAAAGAGATGCTAGCAAAACAGTAGTAGCTTGGGCATTTTTATGAATTTGTTCATTTATAAACACAGGATTAACCGTACTATCAAAATGCATCCCATTTTTCACAATTTCCCAAATGCTAGGATGAAGAGAAAATAGGTGACTACGCATTTTATGACTCCAAAATGAGTAACCCTCTCCATCAAAGTGTGGGGGTTTTCCAAGAGGAATAGAAAGTAAATGGGCATTTGAATTATACGGAATACGGGAATAATCAAAGGAGTAGTTTTGATTAATCATCTTTTTCTTGGACGAGGAGTCGTCGTCGTCATCCCTTGGTGAAGAAGAGGAGGCGTCGCTGTCATAGTAAATGATCTTCTTGATGCGCCTCTTCTTCTTCCTGTCCCTCTTCTTGTGACTCGAGCCTGAGTCAGTGGGCTTGTCGTCTCTTGGCTCGTTGAAGAAGGACTCCTTTTCCTTGTCGTTGACCACCATCCCCTTACCCTTAGGATCCATCTCTTCGGGCGGTTAGACATTTAAATGAAGAGTATGGCTCCGTTACCAATTGAGAGCACCTAGAGGGGGGTGAATAGGTGATCCTGCGAAATTCAACACTTAATGGCCAATACTTGGTTATGAAATGTTAGTGTGAACTTCAGAAGAAGGCCAATCACAAAATAAGATGGACACAAGACACAGTGATTTATCACGTGATTCGGCCAATGCCAACTTCCATGTTGTGGTTGAAAGGGAAATAGGGTCAAACCTTTTCCAATATGAATTTTGGTGGTTGAATTGCCCAACACAAATTATTGGACTAACTAGTTTGCTCTAGATTATGAGTTCTACAGGTGCCAAAGGTTCACAACAAACCAATACAAGTCAAAAGAAAGGGTTCAAACAAAGGGAGCAAAAGACAACCAAAGAGTGCCCTGGTCTGGCGCACCGGACTGTCCGGTGTGCCACCGGACAGTGTCCGGTGCACCAGGAAATCCAACACTGAACTTGCCACCTTCGGGAATTCTGAGAGTCGCTCCGCTATAATTCACCGGAGTGTCCGGTGTGCCAGCGGAGCAACGGCTACTTCGCGCCAACGGTCGTCTGCAGAAGAATTAAACGTGCTACAATGCGCGTCTGCGCGCGCAGAAGTCAGAGCAGGCGCCAGAAGGCGCACCGGACAGTCTACAGAACCTGTCCGGTGCACCACCGGACTGTCCGGTGGCCCCACAAGTCAGAGCTCCAACGGTCGAACCCTAACGGCCGGGTGACGTGGCTGGCGCACCGGATAGTATCCGGTGGCGCACCGGACTGTCCGGTGCGCCCGTCGACAGAAGCCTCCACCAACGGCTACTTTGGTGGTTGGGGCTATAAATACCCCAACCACCCACCATTCATTGCATCCAAGTTTTCAGACTTCAAACCTCATACAAGAGCTATAGCATTCAATACAAGACACAAACAAAGAGATCAAATCCTCTCCCAAGTCCGGAATCACTCCAAACAAATTAGTGACTAGAGAGAGAGAGACATTTGTGTTCTTTTGAGCTCTTGCGCTTGGATTGCTTTTTCTTCTTCCTTCTTTCTTGTGCTCAACTCACTTGTAATCAAAACAAGAGACACCAATTGTGTGGTGGTCCTTGTAGTGGACTTAGTGTCCCATTTGATTGAGAAGAGAAGCTCACTCGGTCTAAGTGACCGTTTGAGAGAGGGAAAGGGTTGAAAGAGACCCGGTCTTTGTGACCACCTCAACGGGGAGTAGGTTTGCAAGAACCGAACCTCGGTAAAATAAATCACCGTGTCATCCGCTCTATTTCCTTAGTTGATTTGTTTTGCACCCTCCTTTTTGGACTCGCTTATATTTCTAACGCTAACCCCGGCTTGTAAATTGTGCTTAAGTTTGTAATTTTCAAATTCCGCCTATTCACCCCCCTCTAGGTGACTTTCAATTGGTATCAGAACCCGGTGCTTCATTAGAGCCTAACCGCTCGAAGTGATGTCGGGAGATCACGCCAAGAAGGAGATGGTGACCGGCGACAAGCCCGTTACAAGCCACGGAAAGGCTCCATCGGGAGAGTCCCGCAACAAGGGGAAGGAGAAGGAATCCCCTTCACACAAGTCACATCGGAGTGGCGAAAAGAAAAAGAAGATGAGGAAGGTGGTCTACTACGAGACCGACTCTTCATCGCCATCCACCTCCGGCTCCGATGCGCCGTCCATAACTTCTAAGCGCCATGAGCGCAAGAAGTTTAGTAAGATTCCCCTATACTACCCTCGCATTTCTAAACGTACTCCATTACTTTCCGTTCCATTAGGCAAACCATCGGTTTTTGACGGTGAAGATTATAACATGTGGAGTGACAAAATGAGGCATCACCTAACCTCACTCCACACTAGTATTTGGAACATTGTTGAGTTTGGTGTACAGGTACCATCCATAGGGGATGAGGACTATGATTTGGACGAAGTTGCCCAAATCTGGCACTTCAACTCATAAGCCACCACAATACTCCTCGCCTCTCTAAGTCGAGAGGAGTATAACAAGGTGCAAGGATTAAAGAGCGCCAAAGAGATTTGGGACGTACTCAAAACGGCGCACGAAGGAGATGAGGTGACCAAGATCACCAAGCGGGAGACGATCGAGGGGGAGCTCGGTCGATTCATGCTTCATCAAGGGGAGGAGCCACAAGCGATGTACAACCGGCTCAAGACCTTGGTGAACCAAGTGTGCAACCTCGGGAGCACCAAATGGGATGACAATGAGATGGTCAAGGTTATTCTAAGATCACTAGTTTTTCTTAATCCTACTCAAGTATAATTAATTCGTGGTGATCCTAGATACAAACTAATGTCTCCCGAGGAAGTGATAGGTAAATTTGTGAGCTTTGAACTAATGATCAAAGGCTCCAAAAAGATCATCGAGCAAGGCGCATCCTCCTCCGTACCCGAAGCACAACCCGTTGCAACGGAGGAGAAGAAAGAAGATTCTACTCCAAGTAGAATCCCCATCGACGCCTCCAATCTCGATAATGAGGAGATAGCGCTCATCATCAAGAGCTTCCGTCAAATCCTCAAACAAAGGAAGGGGAAAGATTACAAGCCCTGTTCCAAGAAGGTGTGCTACAAGTGTGGTAAGCCCGGTCATTTCATTGCTAAATGTCCATTATCTAGTGATAGTGATAGGGGCGACGACAAGAAGGGAAAGAGGAGAGAAAAGAAGAGGTACTACAAGAAGAAGGGCGGCGATGCCCATGTTTGCCGGGAGTGGGACTCCGACTAGAGCTCCACGGACTCCTCCTCCGACGAGGACGCCGCCAACATCGCCGTCAACAAAGGGCTCCTCTTCCCCAACGTCGGCCACAAGTGCCTCATGGCAAAGGATGGCAAAAGGAAGAAGGTAAAATCAAAATCCTCAACTAAATATGCAACATCTAGCGATGAGGCTAATTCTAGTGATAATGAGGATGACTTGTTTACTCTTTTTGCTAACTTAAACATGCAACAA
Organism: Zea luxurians; assembly: GCA_029449295.1. Taxonomy (NCBI): domain Eukaryota; kingdom Viridiplantae; phylum Streptophyta; class Magnoliopsida; order Poales; family Poaceae; genus Zea; species Zea luxurians. Next base: position 138,025,799 of record JAOPSE010000002.1, read on the forward strand.
AAAGAAAAATTAAATGAATTAATTAGTGCTATTTATGATAAGGATGAACTCTTGGATAGCCAAGAGGACTTCCTAATTAAAGAAAACAAAAAGCATGTTAAGGTGAAAAATGCTTATGCTCTAGAAGTAGAAAAATGTGAAAAATTAACTAGTGAGCTAAGCACTTGCCATGATATTATCTCCAACCTTAGAAATGAGAATGCCAATTTAATTGCTAAGGTTGGGAAGCTTGATGTTTGTGATGATTCAATTGTTAGTCTTAGAAATGATAATGCCAACTTAATTGCTAAGATTGACAAATTGAATGCTTCTCTTTCTAGCCTTAAAATTGAAAATGAAAAATTAATTGCTAAGGCTAAGGATTTAGATGTTTGCAATGCTTCTATGTCCAATCTTAGAGATGAGAATGATATTTTGCATGTTAAGATTGTTGAATTAAATACTTGCAAACCCTCTACATCTTCTGTTGAGCATGTTACTATTTGTACTAGATGTAGAGATGTTAATGTAGATGCTATTCATGATCACCTTGCTTTAATTAAACAACAAAATGATCACTTAGCTACATTAACTGCTAAAATTAATGAGCATGACTTAGAAAATGAAAAATTTAAATTTGCTAGAAGCATGCTCTATAATGGGAGATGACCTGGTATTAAGGATGGCATTGGCTTCCAACAAGGAGACAATGTCAAGCTTAATGCCCCGCCTAAAAGATTGACTAATTTTGTTAAGGGCAAGGCTCCCATAGTTTAGGATAACGAGGGTTACATTTTATACCCTGCCGATTATCCCGAACACAAGATTAGGAGAATTCACTCTAGGAAGACTCACTCTGGCCCTAATCATGCTTTTATGTATAAGAGTGAGGCATCTAGTTCTAGGCAATCAACCCATGATAAATTGCCTAAGAAGAAAACTCCTAAAGTATCAAATGATCATAATGTTTCATTTAGAACTTTTGATGCTTCTTATGTGCTAACTAACAAATCCGGCAAAGTAGTTGCCAAGTATATTGGGGGCAAACATAAGGGATCAAAAACTTGTGTTTGGGTACCCAAAGTTCTTGTATCTAATGTCAAAGGACCCAAAATTGTTTGGGTACCTAAAATCAAGAACTAAATTTGTTTTGTAGGTTTATGCATCCGGGGGCTCAAGTTGGATTATCGACAGCGGGTGCACAAACCATATGACTGGGGAGAAAAAGATGTTCTCCTCCTATGAGAAAAACCAAGATCCCCAACGAGCTATCACATTCGGGGATGGAAATCAAGGTTTGGTCAAAGGATTGGGTAAAATAGCTATATCACCTGACCATTCTATTTCCAATGTTTTTCTTGTAGACTCTTTAGATTACAACTTGCTTTCTGTTTCCCAATTATGTAAAATGGGTTACAACTGTCTTTTCACGGATACAGGTGTTACTGTCTTTAGAAGAAGTGATGATTCATTAGCTTTTAAGGGAGTATTAGAGGGTCAGCTATACTTAGTTGATTTCAATAGAGCTGAACTCGATACTTGCTTAATTGCTAAGACTAACATGGGTTGGCTTTGGCACCGCCGACTAGCCCATGTTGGAATGAAGAATCTTCACAAGCTTCTAAAGGGAGAACACATTTTGGGACTAACAAATGTGCATTTTGAGAAAGACAGGATTTGTAGCGCATGCCAAGCAGGAAAGCAAGTTGGTATTCATCATCCACATAAGAACATCATGACGACTGACAGGCCACTTGAGCTCCTCCACATGGACCTATTTGGCCCAATCGCTTACATAAGCATCGGTGGGAGTAAGTACTGTTTAGTTATTGTGGATGATTATTCTCGCTTCACTTGGGTATTCTTTTTACAGGATAAATCTCAAACCCAAGAAACTTTGGAAGGATTCTTGAGACGGGCTCAAAATGAGTTCGACTTGAGGATTAAGAAGATAAGAAGCGACAATGGAACGGAATTCAAGAACTCACAAATAGAAGGTTTTCTTGAGGAGGAAGGCATCAAGCATGAGTTCTCTTCTCCCTACATGCCACAACAAAATGGTGTAGTGGAGAGAAAGAATAGAACTCTTTTGGACATGGCAAGGACCATGCTTGATGAGTACAAGACTTCGGATCGGTTTTGAGCCGAGGCGGTCAACACCGCTTGCTATGCCATCAACCGGTTGTATCTACACCGAATCCTCAAGAAGACATCATACGAACTCCTCACGGTAAAAAGCCCAATGTTTCATATTTTAGAGTCTTTGGTAGCAAATGCTTTATTCTTGTTAAAAGAGGTAGAAAATCCAAATTTGCTCCTAAGGCTGTAGAAGGCTTTTTACTAGGGTATGATTCAAACACAAGGGCATATAGAGTCTTTAAAAAGTCCACTGGACTAGTTGAAGTTTCTTGTGACATTGTGTTTGATGAGACTAACGGCTCCCAAGTGGAGCAAGTTGATCTTGATGAATTAGATGATGAAGAGGCTCTGTGCGTCGCGCTAAGGAACATGTCCATTGGGGATGTGTGTCCTAAGGAATCCGAAGAGCCCATTCAAGCACAAGATCAACCATCCTCCTCCATGCAAGCATCTCCACCAACTCAAGATGAGGATGAGGCTCAAGATGATGAAGAAGAAGATCAAGAAGATGAGTCACCTCAAGAAGACAACAATGATCAAGGGGAAGATGCAAATAATCAAGACAAGGAGGATGAACAAAATCCAAGGCCGCCACACCCAAGAGTCCACCAAGCAATCCAACGAGATCACCCCGTGAACACCATCCTAGGAGACATTCATAAGGGGGTAACTACTCGATCTCGTGTTGCTCATTTTTGTGAACACTACTCGTTTGTTTCCTCTATTGAGCCACACAAGGTAGAGGAAGCACTTCAAGATTCGGATTGGGTGTTGGCGATGCAAGAGGAGCTCAACAACTTCAAGAGGAATGAGGTATGGCATTTAGTTCCACGTCCTAACCAAAATGTTGTAGGAACCAAGTGGGTCTTCCGCAACAAACAAGATGAGCATGGTGTGGTGACAAGGAACAAGACACGACTTGTGGCTAAAGGGTATTCACAAGTCGAAGGTTTGGATTTCGGTGAAACCTATGCACCTGTAGCTAGGCTTGAGTCAATTCGAATATTACTTGCCTATGCTACTCACCATGACTTTAAGCTTTACCAAATGGACGTGAAGAGTGCCTTCCTTAACGGACCTATCAAGGAAGAGGTCTATGTTGAGCAACCTCTCGGCTTTGAAGATAGTGAGTATCCTAACCATGTTTACAAACTCTCTAAGGCGCTTTATGGGCTCAAGCAAGCCCCAAGAGCATGGTATGAATGCCTAAGAGATTTTCTTATCACTAATGGCTTCAAAGTCGGAAAGGTCGATCCTACTTTATTCACTAAAACCATTGAAAATGATTTGTTTGTATGCCAAATCTATTTGTGAAGAGTTTAGTAGGATCATGATTCAAAAATTCGAGATGTCTATGATGGGGGAGTTGAAGTATTTCTTAGGATTTCAAGTCAAGCAACTCCAAGAGGGCACCTTCATCAGCCAAACAAAGTATGTTCAAGATATTCTCACCAAGTTTGGAATGAAGGATGCCAAGCCCATCAAGACACCCATGGGAACCAATGGGCATCTCGACCTCGACACAGGAGGTAAATCCGTAGATCAAAAGGTATACCGGTCGATGATAGGTTCTTTGCTCTATTTATGTGCATCTCGACCGGACATTATGCTTTCCGTATACATGTGTGCAAGATTCCAAGCCGACCCTAAGGAAGTTCACCTTAGGGCCATGAAGCGAATCTTGAGATATTTAGTTCACACACCTAAGTTTGGTCTTTGGTACCCCAAGGGATCCTCATTTGATTTAATAGGATATTCCGATGCTGATTGCGCAGGGTGTAAGATTAATAGGAAGAGCACATCAGGGACTTGTTAGTTTCTGGGAAGATCCCTGGTGTCTTGGGCTTCAAAGAAACAAAACTCAGTGGCTCTTTCTACCGCCGAAGCCGAGTACATTACCGTGGGCCATTGTTGCGCGCAATTGCTTTGGATGAGGCAAACCCTTAGGAACTATGGCTACAAGTTTAGCAAAGTCCCTCTCCTATGTGACAATGAGAGTGTAATCCGCATGGCGGATAATCCCGTTGAACACAGCCGCACTAAGCACATAGCCATTCGGTATCACTTTCTGAGAGATCACCAACAAAAGGGGGATATCGAGATAGCCTATATAAACACCAAGGACCAATTGGCCGATATCTTTGTCAAGCCTTTAGATGAGCAATCCTTTACCAAACTTAGGAATGAGCTAAATATTCTTGATTCTAGGAATTTTGATTGATTCTTTGCACACATAGCTCATTTTTATACCTTTGATCATATCTCTTTTATGTCCATGACTAGTGTGCTTTCAAGTATATTATTATGATTAGTCATAGATATTGAAAGGGAAATGGAGTATTCAGCAAAGAAGGCGCTTCCACTCAACTCCATTGTTATTTGCCGGTATTCCGCATTATTCTCCACTATGGTATAATCTTCACTCATGTCTTTATTTACCAAAGGGGGAGAAAGTTTGATAAAAAGGGCTTAAATCTCACTCACGAGTATCCGTTTTTGGCGATTCATGCCAAAGGGGGAGAAAGTATGAGCCCAAAGCAAAAGGACCGCACCACCACCAAATTTAAAAATGAAGTTTTCAATTTGATTTGATATCTTATTGTGTTCAAAAGGGGGAGAAAGTAGTATCTTCAAAATTTGCAAAACCCTCTTGAACACTAAGAGGAGAATTTTATTTAGGGGGAGTTTTGTTTTAGTCAAAGGAAAAGCATTTGAGACAGGGGGAGAAAATTTCAAATCTTGAAAATGCTTTCTTCAATCTTATTCATGTACCTTTGACTATTTGCAAAAGGTTTTTGAAAAGAATTTTACAAAGAATTTGCAAAACAAAACCCGTGGTGCAAATGTGGTCCAAAATTTTAAATAAGAAGAAAAAACCATCCATGCATATCTATTGAAATATATATATTGGTTTCAATTCCAAGCAACCTTTGCACTTACATTATGCAAACTAGTTCAATTCTGCACTTTTATATTTGCTTTGGTTTGTGTTGGCATCAATCACCAAAAAGGGGGAGATTGAAAGGGAAATAGGGTCAAACCTTTTCTAATATGAATTTTGGTGGTTGAATTGCCCAACATAAATTATTGGACTAAATAGTTTGCTCTAGATTATGAGTTCTACAGGTGCCAAAGGTTCACAACAAACCAATACAAATCAAAAGAAAGGGTTCAAACAAAGGGAGCAAAAGACAACCGAACTGTCCGGTATAGCACCGGACTGTCCGGTGTGCCAGTGGAGCAACGGCTACTTCGCGCCAACGGTCGTCTGTAGAGGAATTAAATGCGCTACAATGCGCGTCTGCGCGCGCAGAAGTCAGAGCAGGCGCCAGAAGGCGCACCGGACAGTCTACAGGACCTGTCCGGTGCACCACCGGACTGTCCGGTGGCCCCACAAGTCAGAGCTCCAACGGTCGAACCCTAACAGCCGGGTGACGTGGCTGGCGCACCGGACAATGTCCGGTGGCGCACCGGACTGTCCGGTGCGCCCGTCGACAGAAGCCTCCACCAACGGCTACTTTGGTGGTTAGGGCTATAAATACCCCCAACCACCCACCATTCATTGCATCCAAGTTTTCAAACTTCAAACCTCATACAAGAGTTATAGCATTCAATACAAGACACAAACAAAGAGATCAAATCCTCTCCCAAGTCCGGAATCACTCCAAACAAATTAGTGACTAGAGAGAGATATTTGTGTTCTTTTGAGCTCTTGCGCTTGGATTGCTTTTTCTTCTTCCTTCTTTCTTGTGCTCAACTCACTTGTAATCAAAACAAGAGACACCAATTGTGTGGTGGTCCTTGTAGTGGACTTAGTGTCCTATTTGATTGAGAAGAGAAGCTCACTCGGTCTAAGTAACCGTTTGAGAGAGGGAAAGGGTTGAAAGAGACCCGGTCTTTGTGACCACCTCAACGGGGAGTAGGTTTGCAAGAACCGAACCTCAGTAAAAAAAATCACCATGTCATCCGCTCTATTTCCTTGGTTGATTTGTTTTGCGCCCTCCTTTTTGGACTCGCTTATATTCCTAACGCTAACCCCGGCTTGTAGATTGTGCTTAAGTTTGTAATTTTTAGATTTCACCTATTCACCCCCCTCTAGGCGACTTTCAGTGGTGACCTCCTTCGGTCAAGGATTGCACTCAATCCCTCTCAAGTGATCCAATGATCAACTTTGAGTACCACGGCTATCTTCCTTATAGTCTTTCTCCTGTTTGCGAGGAATCTCCACAGATTGGAGCCTCTCGCCCTTACAAGTTTATCACAAGAGAAGTACAGTAGTAAGTGAGAGAGAGTAACACACGCAAGACTCAAAGCCACAACACACACACGCACACAAGCCAAGACTTGAGCTCGAAACACAACACAGAGAGTTCACAACTCAAACGGAGCTTAAATCACTAACACAATCAATCAAATGCGTGGAGGCGGAGTCTGGGAGTCTTAGGATGCTTCTTGAATGCTTGGTATTCTGCTCCATGCGCCTAGGGGTCCCTTTTATAGCCCCAAGGCAGAGGAGCCGTTGGAGATCAACTTGGAAGGCAATTCTTGCCTTCTGTCGAGTGGCGCACCGGACAGTCCGGTGCACCACCGGACAGGTCCTGCAGCTGTCCGGTGCTCGATCTCCTTCCTTATCTAGCGAAGCCGACCGTTGGATTTTCGGATCTGTTGGCGCACCGGACACAGTCCGGTGCACATCGGACAGTCCGGTGCAACCATCCGACCGTTGGCTCAGCCACATGTCGCCCGTTGATCGCGTAGGCGACCGTTGGCCGTGGGCAGCTCTGACTCACCGGACAGTCTGGTGCACCACCGGACAGTCCGATGATTTTTAGCCAAGTCGCCCGATCGATTCCCGAGAGCAGCCAGTTCACGTCGGGCCAGTCTGCACCACCGGACAGTCCGGTCTGCCAGGCTGGTGCTGGTTTTGGCTATACATAGCCAACTCTTCTCTAATTCAAATCTTCTTTTCTTGGCACTGTTTCTAGCACTTAGATAAACATGTTAGTATTCAAAAACAATTTACCAAGTCTAGAAACATACCTTGTTCTTTGATTTGCACTTCTCACTCATTTAGCACATAAGAACTCAATCAACATGTGTTAGGCATCTAATCGCCAAAACACTTATAGAAATGGTCCAAGGGCACATTTCCCTTTCATGTTCTCGAATATTTGTCACCATTCTCTAATATTCGTCGCCCGCTAGTTCATTTTTGAACTAAACCGCGACAAATAAAAAAGAACGAAGGGAGTATTAACTTATATAAAAAAAGTTAATCTAACAAACATAGGATAAATAATTATTTTATTTTTGAAGACATGTTAGATGATAAATTAAGGTTCACTAAAGTGTAGATAGGATAAATAAATATTTTATTTTTAAAGATATGTTACATGATAAAATAAGGTTTACTAAAGTGTAGACAATATTACAATGAGTCTAACACAACTTGAACGAATCAAAATAGAGTTAAAACGTGATAGTTATAAATTTATCAAGTTCCTGAACTTATTTTAATTAAAATAAATACTATAGGAACTATTATGCGAGAAACAGGGAGGTTTGCGCAATTTCTTGTAAATAGAAGTGGACTGCGGGTCTAATTCCTAGAATCCTGAGGCTCTTTTGATAAAACAAGGAATTTTGCAATTTCTTGTAAACAGATACTTTTGTTTTTTATCAGTTTAATATCTGATACGTGGATTATATATTCATTTGATATTAAATTTATTATATGAATGTTTTTATTGTTGACTCTGGATGAGAGATTTAGAGTTCACTATGGACTCTATTATTAAACTTGCTCTAGCAATACTAATTATATATCATAAATACTAATAATATATATAGTCAATTTTTGAAATAGTCAATTTTTCTTATATATATTTAGCTAAAATTAAAAATAGTTTACATGGCTCATGGCTGAGAGCCTGAGACGGTAGTAAAAACCGGAAACCACCGACCGTTCCGGCGCCGCGCGGGCCAACGGGGGGTAATAATTCCTGGGACGGTTGTGGGGCGTCGGGCACGGGCCCATGCACGTGCACCTGCTAGTTATCACGGTCGCTCCGCGCATGCACCGACCGGAGCCAAAAGCCGCGGCCCCAATCCCCCATCACCCCACGGCCCACGCGCCATGCGCGCGCGGCATGGTCGTGGCTGAATCGGACCGGCGCTCGGACGACGGCGTGCACCGTGCCGCGCGTCGCGAGGTCCGCGCATGTGCGAGTGCAGCCGCCAGCCGGGTTCGTTGCCTCGCTCGACCGTAGTCCGTTCCCGGGGCAAGAATGCAGGGTGGGTGTGCACGTACGTATTCATTTGCACCCACGTTGCCGGTGTCAGACTCCATGATACAGCCTCTCAAGTCCCCCAGCTACTTGGCGAAAGTAGCAAGCAGTACGCTGCCGTTCTTATCCGTCTCAAAAGCGAACGACCCATCCAGCATCAATGCCTGAGCCCCCTGAGGCCCTGACCTCAAACTGCCAACAAATCTTGCAACCAATGAGGCAACAACGACCCCCTGCCGACTCGCTACAAAGCAAACGCCCTTTTCCGTTTTCCCATCGCTCTGCACACAAACAGAAGCAGGCACCCACCACGGCACCACCCCCAAACAAAAACCGCGGGTCGGCCGGCACGCACCCCCGCCGCGCCCGCGCGAGAGGATCCGTCCGACGCGACGCCACGGCAGGACGGTCCCGATCCCAATCCTGCCACTGCCAGTGCCACCCTGTGACCCATCGATTTGCTTGCCATGCCACCACCTCTCTGGCTCTCTGCTCCACTGCAGCAGTCCTTCTCCTCCTCCTCCTCCACCACCACCACGCGGTCCATCTCATCTCATTCTCACAGGCTCCAATTGGCATCTCGTCTCGCGCTCGCTTTCCCCGCCACCAGCTTTCACTCCCAGTGCCAGTCTACTCGCGCTCTCGTTTCCCGGAGCTTCGCGATGCAGCGCCTTCTCGCGCTGGTGGCAGCCCTGCTGCTGGCGTCGCGTCCAGCGCTGGCCACCGACCCCTACGCCTTCTTCGACTGGGACGTCTCCTACGTCACTGCGGCGCCGCTCGGCGTCAAGCAGCAGGCGAGCATTTCCGGCCCTTACATTCCTTCCTCGTTCTCGCGTAGGGTGACAGGCATTGCCTGCTCTGACAAGCCGGTGGACACCGCCTGCTGGTAGGTGATAGGCATCAACGGCAAGTTCCCAGGGCCCGTCGTGAACGTCAGCACCAACTGGAACGTCGTCGTCAACGTGCTCAACGACCTCGACGAGCCCCTCCTCATCACCTGGTACGTACACGTACGTACGTCGCTAGCAGCTAGCTGCCGCTGCAGCGAGTGAACGTCGTCTGCCTCCCTCCATCTCTCACTCTCTGTTCGGATCGAACACACGCAGGAACGGGATCCAGCACCGGAAGAACTGCTGGCAGGACGGGGTGCTCGGCACCAACTGCCCCATCCCGCCCGGCTGGAACTGGACGTACGAGTTCCAGGTCAAGGACCAGATCGGCAGCTTCTTCTACTTCCCCTCCATCGGCCTGCAGCGCGCCGCCGGCGGCTTCGGCGGCATCGTCGTCAACAACCGCGACGTCATCGCCGTGCCCTTCGCCCGTCCCGACGGCGACATCACCATCTTCATCGGCGACTGGTACAACAAGAACCACACGGTAATTATATTGAACTGCTCTTGCTTCCTAAATTATTGCGGCGGCAGCAGCAGGAACAGCAGCAGCGATGAGTGAGTGAGAGTGGCCCATTGCATCATCATGCCAATGCGGCCTGTGGCCGAGACGGACGTTTGGGGGTTGGAGGTGACCGGGTGCCTCTCTGGCTCGCATTGCAGGATCTGAGGAAGATGCTGGACAAGGGGAAGGACCTCGGGATTCCCGACGGCGTGCTGATAAACGGCAAGGGCCCGTACCGGTACAACGACAGCCTCGTGCCGCCCGGCATCGAGTACGAGACCTTCAATGTGCATCCAGGTAACCCATCCATCCATCCATCTGCCCTCTCGTTAAAAATCATCTCATCCCCTCTCTCCTTTGCATCCGGTGCACAGGCAGGACGTACCGCATCCGGGTGCACAACGTGGGGACGTCGACGAGCCTCAACTTCCGGATACAGGGCCACAGCATGGTGCTGGTGGAGACGGAGGGCTCCTACACGTCGCAGCAGAACTACACGAGCCTGGACGTCCACGTGGGCCAGTCCTACTCCTTCCTCGTCGCTACGGACCAGAACGCCAGCTCCGACTACTACGTGGTCGCCAGCGCGCGGCAGGTGAACGAGTCCCAGCCCCTCTGGCGCCGCGTCACGGGCGTCGCCGTGCTCCGCTACTCCACCTCCGGGGGCCCCGCGTCGGGCGCCCTACCCGACCCGCCGCAGGACCAGAACGACAGGGCCTTCTCCATGAACCAGGCGCGGTCGGTCCGCTGGAACCTGAGCGCCGGCGCGGCGCGGCCCAACCCGCAGGGCTCGTTCCGCTACTCGGCCATCAGCGTGACGCAGGCGTACCTGCTGCGGGGCGCGGGGCCCGTGTGGATCGGCGGCAGGCGGCGCGCGGCGCTGAACGGGCTGTCGTACGCGCCGCCCGAGACGCCGCTGCGGCTGGCGGACGCGTACGGGGTGGAGGGCGTGTACACGCTCGACTTCCCCGAGCGCCCGCCGCTCCGGGCCGCCGCCCCCAGGATCGCGCGGTCCGTCATCAACGGCACCTACCGCGGGTTCATGGAGCTCATCTTCCAGAACAACGACACCAGGATGCAGAGCTACCATATGGACGGCTACGCCTTCTTCGTCGTCGGGATGGACTACGGCGAGTGGACGGAGGACAGCAGGGGCACGTACAACAAGGGGGACGGCGTGGCGCGCAGCACGATACAGGTGTACCCGGGCGCGTGGGCGGCGGTGCTGGTGTCCCTGGACAACGTCGGCGTCTGGAACGTGCGGTCCCAGAACCTGGACTCGTGGTACCTGGGGCAGGAGGTCTACGTCAGGGTCGTCAACCCTGAGGACACCGGCAACAAGACCGAGATGGCCATCCCCGCCAACGCTCTCTACTGCGGCCAGCTCCACAAGTACCAGAAGTACGTCCATCCACTACTCATGTTTATTCAGCTCCAACTCTCTCTCTCTCTCTCTCTCTCTCATCCGTCCTGCATTGCATTGCTCGCTAATGCTCTGTGCTCCTCCACTCCGACTTGTTGTTTCAGGGAGCAGACTCCGCACCACAAGATGGGGGCGTCTGCTGCGGCGCCACGCTCGTTGGTGTCCCTAGCGCGCCGGCTGCTCGCGACGGCGCTGCTCCTCGCCGGATCCTTCGTGTTCGCGCCGTAGAGCGAGTGGCAACCGTTACTTCTGCACCGAGGCGGCACTCGTTTATGTAGGTTTGATTAGGATTAGAGGCGTAGGCCGCGTCATTACCTATGAGAATTGTTCATATGCCAGCAGTGCTGGCCTCCCGCCTGGTACAGTTCTCCCTCGCTTTCATTGTGTGCGTGTGTTAGCCTCTGTTAGGAAGGGTCCATGGTTTCTCTCTGATTAGTTCATTCCTTTTGTTGATGATTCCGATCTTAGCGTTTTGTATCGCACCTCATGTTCTTCAACTGGCTAAGAACGTTTTACTGGACATCGTTTTAGAATGTGAGCTGTGGGGATTCATTTCTACGTGAGTGGCTGAGAACAGAGGCGTTCAGTTCTGATGAAGGACTTGTTCGGTTTTCACGGATTAGAGGTCCGAAATAATTCTTAGCCGAATTATTTCTCTAATTTATATAAATTTTCATGAGCTGCAACGAATCCCAGTTAATTTTTAGGCAACCGAACGGGACTGAAGTAAGCCGTCCGTGACCAGCGACGGCGCCATGCGGGGCTGGGAGCTGGGTGCCAAATATGAACGGCTGTGTCCGGAGTAGTTTAGTGCAAACCCGTGGCGGATCCAGAAACAACACAAGAGGAGGGCTAATAAGCTAAGATAATAGAAAAGTTTAAACAAAAGAAAACAATTTAATTGATGTTTAATATAAGATAAGTAGCAAGATAAAATTTAAATACTCAAGAAACATATAACCTAAATAAGTTGATGAGTAAACATGAAATTTAATTTTATCAACTAACCTAACAAATAATTAATCAAACCAAAATACCAAATAATCTTACCTTTTTACCTAGCACAATAGCCAGCAGAAAGCACCCGTGTAGCACGCTCATGCTCAACAGTAATCAAACCAAGTGTAGCATGGTTCCATCTTTACCAATTAGCCGGAATGTTTCGCCCGTGTAGCACGCTCATGCCTTCACTCCATGGAGCAGCAAGCACCAAACAGGCCAGCAACCAACAGGGGAGGCGGTGCTTGGCCAAGGCTCGGTGGAGCGAGAGACTGGCGGTCAGCATGGGGGAGGAGCTGAGACTATCTCCAGCGCTCGACGCTCGGCACCCTCTCCCCTACGTCTGTTCACATATAGGGTCACTCTATAGCTACAACGGTAGACGCTACTTCCTCCCCTTCCCCCTTACTGCGCACGACATCACGCTAGAACAAGGGGTGCACTATTCAACCCCCTTGCCTCGAAGTTTGTGTACGTCATTATTTGTTAGTTAGAGAATAAATGATGTTGGATGATAAATAAGTATAAAAATAATATTTTATAGTTATAGTGGGGTATAGGAGATGTAACACCCCTGGTTTTACTGCAACTAAAACTTGAGCATGACATCATAAACATTGGCATTGCATATGTTTGACACACCTAGAGTGCATTCACTAGGCAAAAATTTCAAACAAGTTGTATTGTTATAGCATTTTGCAAATAGAACCCTGGATAGGGAACTTAACCCTAAATAGGGATTAAAGGGGTAAAACCCAACCCAAGTTGAGAAAACCTAAAAGCCTTAGGGGAATAATCACAAAATGTTCCCAAAAATGAACTTGAATCACATTTATACCCCTGAGATACCAAAAACCCCATTTGAACCCTGGAAAACCCTAAAACCAAACCCTAGGGACCTATGTGCAAAATTAGTCCACTTTTGGACTAAAGTGCAAAAACCAAGTTAAATAAGTGTCTTAAGTCATTTGGGTCACTCATATGTGAATTTGCAAGCTAAACCCTGAGTTTGGACTTATTTGCAAAAGAGCCACATCTGAACTCTTTTGACTAAGTCTGAATTTCAGTGTAATGTGCTCATCTTTGTGACCTTGTAACTTCTAAACAAAAGGGTTTTTGCCCTAGGTCACCACATCAAAATTGAAGATCAATCATAGGTGAACAACTTTGCTTAAGGATGTGAGCTTAGTTGTTAAGAGTAAATTGAAGATAATTAAGCCTAAAGTTTGGCTGTCAGGCTGGTTCACTCTGAAATTCAGATGTTCAGTGTAACAGAGGCAGCTTTGAGTGTGAATTCAACCTTGATCTAGTGCTCAAATGAGTTCCACCCCTATAGTCGAATTGTTGCTGGTTTATAGCTCTACAATTTTGCTGCAGAGCTTGGGATGAGTTGTCAGTGGGAATTGAGAGTAAATCATGCTCCAAGATGCCTGTCAGTTCATCTGAATGGAACTTGCCATGGTACAGTAGTCTGATATAGTTCAGATCGCCAGCGCGACGACCTCACCGCCGGTGACCTCCCTGCGCGAGGATTCGTGCCATCGTCGCTGTGATTCGTGACCTGATCGACTGGAGAACATCTAAAGGTCACCGCCGTGGATAACTCTGACCATTAAATAACTCCGGCCACCGTACCATGGTTACCGTGGCGGAATCAGATAAGAATGCCGGTGATCACCGTCGCACGGCCTCGTGCCGCGTGTCCGAGCCTTTCCACCACGTCGCCGTAACTCCCTATAGCTGTCCCATCGTCGCCGGGGAGCTTGCCACGATAGTGGACACGAATTCACCGCGCCCAGGTTCTTCTTCATCTCCGGCCGCCAGCACGGCTCAGCCAAATTGATCACCACCGCTCGCTCCTTCTATAAATTGAGCCCGCGGCCAGCTCCACCACATTATCACGCACCACACCGTCTAGTATCGCTCCCAGTCTTGCAACCGTGAGCTCTAATTTCAAATTTTTCCTAAATCAGTTCTCCGCTACCTAGAAACGAACCTCACCGTGGCCAGCCCTTTCCCGGTCAGTTCATCCCCCGCTCTCCCTCATTTGAGCACTCTTTTAGCTCTGTGATGCTCGCCGAACCACCAATTTGAACAGAATAGCTTTAAATCACCGGGAACACGTACCAATTGTCCTCATCGTCCGCGGTTCACGTGGACGGAGCTTGATAGCTTACCGATTGTGCAATTAATTTAGGGGAATCATTCGGGGAGGGTTCAATCCAGTTGAAAGTGCATTGATCCCTTTTGCGAGTTTTGGTGATTTGGATAACAACACATTTGAAGGTCTAACAAGTTTGCTAAGTGTTGAACAGGGAATTCAGTGTGATGAACATACTTGAACAGTGTATAATGATCAGTGAACAAGGTTCAACACAAGGTCAAATAACCAGTGAGACAATGCAAATGGATATAATATGGTCTCTATATTGGTTTGAATATATGGACAAGTCCTGAGAAATCACTATGCATAAATATGATCATAATAGAGGTTGAAGTGATTAAGAGGATTGGTCAAGCCAAAGTGAATAAGATATGAGGAATCGTGAATTGGCCTGACCATATTACTATTAGTCCATATATGAATATATGAGAATCAAACTAGAGCTTGATTGATCTTAGCAGTTATATCTAGATGACATTCAAGCAAGGTTCACAATATTGAAGAAATGATTCTCTCAATGGATGCTCAATAGGATGTGACTCAAGAATGGCTTGATAGGGTGAAGATAGCAAGGAAAGGGCTTCGAGGAACTAAGCGAAGGTGAAGGCCAAGCGATGGCTTGTAGACCGAGGTACCATGGCTAAGGTGAAGAAGAGAGTACTTGCACTAAGTCGATGAACTAATCAGCTATGAAGAGTTACAACATGTTGATGCATCAGTAAGGTGACTTGAAGCCATGATTTGAACTCAAATATGGTGAAATGGCACAAGTCACAGGCTCGATTTGTGTTCGCTTCAAAAGGTGAGACAAAGATGTTTGTGATCCTTATGAAGCAACGCCATGGAGAAATCACACTTGAGACACCAATGACTCAAGGAGTTTACTTAATTATATTTTATTTAACTTGAGTATAGGAATCGTCGTACTATCAAGGGGGATCCATAAAGAAGGTTGGTGTTGGTACAAAAGCTCAAAATCCTTGATCCAAAACTTCCATTTTACCCTTGTTAATCCTTAGTGAAAGTATGTAGTACAACCTTTTTAAGTCTATCTTGGCCAAAATTGCTCTTTGGAAAAAACAGGTTCAACCGGTTTTAAAACAGGTTCAACCGGTTTTTGCATTGTTCACCTTTTTTGAAAATACTGGTTCAGCCGGACACTCAACCGGACACTCAACCGGTTTTTGTCTGGTGGAAACTGGTTCAACCGGTTCTAAAACCGGTTCAACTGGTTTTTGCACTGTTCACTTTTTTCTGCCAGTCTGCTGTGTCAGCCAAAAACTGTGCGCAGCTTTTTGAAAACCGGTTCAACCGGTTTTTGGGTAGAAAAGTCAAAAACGGCTAGTTTTGGAGCCCCACCTATATATACTCACTCCTATCTCTCTCCCCACAGTAGAGCACGCACAAAACTCCATTTCTAACCTGAGAAACACCTCCCACTCTCTCTCACACACCTCTTGCCTCTCCCATTTCAAATCTTTGGAGAGAAATCTTTGAGTGAGTTTGAGAGCTGCGGTTTTTGTGCTTCATCTCCAAATCTCTCTTGCTCTTCTTGATTCGAGCTTTGGTACTACATCGAGTTCTTTGTGGATTCATTACTCTTGGAGCTTCTAGCTCCTAGACGACTAGGTGTTGCTTGTGAGTCTCCAAATCTTGTGGAAGACCACAAGAAAGTTTGTATTACCCGCTCGTTTGAGCAAAGATTAGTGTGTGGGCTTGACCTTTGTGGTCGGCAAAGGGAGGATTAGGGTTGTAAGAGACCCGGCTCTTTGTGGGCGCCTCAACGAGGAAGTAGGGCACCTTGGTGGTGTGACCGAACCTCGGGATAAATCTTGTGTCTCTTGTATTCTTGCTCATTGTGTGTTTGTGTTCTTCGTTCTCTCACCATTCCGTGGAAGATTTATTCATATCTTTTTGGTGTGTGGATTTTGAGAAGTGCCCTTCTCAGATATACTACTTTAAACCCTGTGGATCATTTAGAACATCTCATTTCCAAAGTTAACTGGGTGAATTTCGAGATCAATTCAGTTTTAGCCAGTTTGCTTCTAGTTTTTGTTGAAAAAGTTTTAACTTTCCTATTCACCCCCCCTCTAGGCAACTTTCAATTGGTATCAGAGCCTAATCCTCGTTCTAACGCTTAACCGCGTGAGGAAAAGATCATGTCGGGGGGACTAAGAAACGAAAGTGCTTTTAAGCTTGAAAAAGTTGAGGTTGCCTCGACTTCATCTTTTGTTGCAGATGTTGATCCTAGGGCAATAGATCTTGCCATGAGAATCGCCGAAAGGATGTTCCTCAAAATGAAGGAAGATGAGGCGAAGAACAAGATTGAAGAAGAAGAAAATGATCGATGGAGACCAAACGATGAATTTACCTCTTCACAAGGTTCGTCTTTCAAATCAACTTCTCATATGTGCTTTGTCGCTAATGGAAGTGACAGTGAAAGCGAAAGTAAGGATGAGGATGAACATGAAAGTGATAGTGAAGATGAGGATGATCTTCAAAAATTCTTCGCTCAACTAAGCAAGAAGAACCGAATGAGCTTGCTCAAACTCATGAAAAGAGCAGAAGAACAAAAGGAAATGCTTCATAAGCAAGAAGATATCCTCATCGAAAAAATCAAAGACTTGGAGAAGTTGACCAAAGAGCATGAGAAGCTAAAGTGCTCTCATGATGATTTGGTCCAAAGGTATGAAAAGATTTCAATTGAGCAAACTAGTACTTCAAATGCTTTATCTTGTGTTGCTCAATTAGAAAAAGAAAATACTATGCTCAAGAACACGATAAAAAGCTAAACATTGAAAATCTAGCTTTGCAAGAAAAACATGATATGCTTGTGTGCTCTCATAATGAATGTATGGATTCACATATCATGTTAGAAATGGCTCATGAGGTTATGTTAACTAATTTGAAATCATACCAACCTCACATGTGCACATGTGTTGAAATTGAAACTATATTACCATGTGCTAACAATTGTTGTTATCAAGCAAGCCAATCTTCCATTGAGCTAGAAATTTCAGGAATTAGTGATATTTCTATCACATAAGAAAATAAAGAGCTCAAGGAAGAAGTTGCAAGGCTAAGGAGGAGCTTTACTCCTTTGAAGGGAAAGTGTCATGCTCAACTTTCTCACGATAACCGTGATAACATGGTGAAGAAGCTTGAGAAGGGGACAACCGTAGCATGCACAAACCCCCTTCAAAAGAATGTTAAGTTCTCCAAGATAGGCATGAGCAAACATTAAGAGAAGAAAGCCAAAGCTCATGACAAGTGCCTCAACCACGCCTCCACATGCTCCACACAAGGTAACAAACAGGTCACTCTTCAAAATAAGAGAAGATGCGCTAGAAAGTGTTATCAATGTCATGAGAAGGGACATGAGATTAAGTCATGTCCCTACACAAATGATAGTGGCTTAACTTTAGAAAGAAAGAGGCTCACTAACCATGTAGCAAATAAGAAGCAAGGCAAGAAGGAGTCTTGCAAAATTAAAAATCAGATTTGCTACACTTGCCGAAGAAAGGGACACCTATGCAAGGATTGTCCCATGAGTGAGTATCCTAAGCCTACCATGTCAATTCATTCATATTCACTTAGGAGACCCAAAAATGACACTTGTGCTAGAAAGGTAAGTAGTTCACCTAAAACTAGCACAAAGGCCATTTGGGTGCCTAAGTATTTATTAGCTAACCTTGGTGGACCCATCCAAAAATGGGTGCCAAAATGTACTTAATAAGTTTTGCAGGTACCCAGAGATGATATGAAGCTTTGGGGTGCTTGAGCGGTTTAACTCAATTCTTATCTCAAGCTATCAATCTTACATTGTCTATCCTTTAAGATTGACCCAAAGATGAATTGAGTTGTTATATCACTAACTTCATATTCATCTCTAGCAAGAACTTGTGTTGTAGGGAATAAGGATTAACCTTTGTGGGAATCAAGCAAAAGGCCTACAACCAAGTGATATCCAAAGGATGGTAACAATTAATTCTTAAGTGCACATTGCTTTTAATTGGTATATTCCTTTGTGTCTTTTGTAGCCACATAGGAAAAATGAAGCACTTAAGAATGAACTTAAGAGATTTTACCTTGCTTTGGAAAGGATCTAATTATATGGTAGATTGCAAGTTCATAATTTTATAGTGTGACAATCTACATGCTTTAAATTGATTGTATGAATCTTGTGGCATATTTCCAATTTATTATCGTATTATTGCCATGACCTAGACATAAAGAGTATTATCCCATGTTCTTAAATGAATGGAGTGCTAAGTAAGAAATTCAAATTCTTATAGCACTTACCAAATGGGGAATTCTCTATATGACTAGAGTTGTGAGACTAATGTTTCTATCTAAGTGTTTATGTAGTCTCACAACATGAGAATGTGTTTCCCAAATGGAGTGTGCCATTCAACATTCAAAGAAGATCGAACCAATACTATGTGATGTATTCATTCTTGTTTAAATTGGTTTTCAGTCTTCTACATTAATCACTCACCATGTTATGAATTAAAATTGCCCTATAAATTTAATTAAACAATCATGCTACTTTTATCTTGTTTCAATTGATGTTATGCATGATGCCTGTAAGGGTAATTTAGTTCATGTCATGAGGTTTCCTTAATTTAGTAACCTTCTTGTCATTCATATAATAGAGGTTGCTAAATAGGAAACTATTGCTTGTGTTTCTAATGCAATCTCTTTTAAGCTATTTCATGAAGTTCATAAGTAGAGATTGTGCTCTTTCAATTGGTAAAATCACAAGCATTAAAGGTTAATCTTCACCTAAAAGAAAGATTAGGAATGCTCAAGGCAAAGGTATGGAACTAATTGTTTCATTTGGTATGTGATCAATAATAGTTCCTTTCAAGTGACATTCTTTCAATTGGTAATAATATATTCTATGGAAAGGAATGTCAATATGAAGGTTAAATTCCTTTTGGCTTAAATTTGTAAATTAGTGCATATTGTGAATTCACTGCTCCATGTGCATTAACTTAGAAGGAATTTAATTTATGCCTTTATGCCTCATAAATGATGATTTATTTGCCATTCATATATAAATATCATCATTCATTAAATACTTCCTTGTACTACTAATACCTCTTTTCAAAGTGCTTTTCGACTAGTTTTAAAAGGAAAAGAGATAACAAGCTAAAGAAGGAAGTCTCCACGAATGAAGACAAGAAGAATACTTAGATGACACCATCTCATATAGCAGGACCTTTCAATTGGTATAACAAATGGTACATTCTATATGGTAGATCACTCCTTCTATGGATCAAGTTGGGTGCTTGATAATGGATGTATAAATCATATTTGGAGATAGTAGCAAGGGTGGTAACAACTGAATCTCAAGTGCATATTATTTTCAAATCTTATCTCTTTTGTGACTTGTGTAGCCACTAAGGAAGAAGAAGCACTTGAGGATATACATCAGTTGTTGATTATGAAATGAAGGTCTAATTGGAAGTTGAATGAACATTATCATATGGTGAACAATCCAAAATTATGTGACGTATTCTCTATCTAGTTAATTTGGATTTGATTCTTCTATATTAGACACTCACCATAATATGGATTAAGTCAGCCCTTTAAACTTCATTGAACAACCATGCATATTATCCATGTCATTCAAAATATATTGTGCATGAGGGCTCAAGGGAAATTTAGTCCATATTATGATGTTTCTCTATTTTAGCAACACGCTTGTCTTCCATATATAAAGGGTTGCTAAATAAGAAACTAGTGCTTGTGCTACTAATGCCATCTCTTGTGTTGAGTTTATCCATAGAAAATATATGTTAAGAGATGGTGCTTGTTTTAAATTGGATAAATCATAAGCTTAAAGGATACTATTCAACTAAAGTAAGATGAAGTTGATAAGAGGCCAAGGTATGAAAACTTCCTCTCCTTCAGTTGTTTTAGTATTCTATCCTTAGTGGGATGTACCATAGTATAGGTTAAATTCCTCGCAATATAAAATGTTCAATAGTGCATATAACTTTGACATCAACTATATGTGTGCACTTATTTAAAGGAATTTAGTCTATCCTTTTGGGTTTCAATAATGATGATTCATTTTCCATCCGTATATAAGGATCATCATTTGTGAAACCCTCCCTTGTGTTTCTAATGCTCTCTTTTCCAAGTGTCTCAATAAGGTCCTTCCAAGTGCTTTCAAGATGGATTCAAAATCTACGGATATAAGAGTCTTAGTTGTTTCAATCATTGAGTTTCAATTGATCTCATATCAAGTATGATCGAATCAAGAAAAGATGAATGAAGTTCAAGATCACCTGGTTGGATGAAATCATAAAGAGAAAAGAAATCACAGTGATTCAAGAAGGGAGTTACACTTTTTGTCAACCAAATAATGAAGATGTAGTGACATATTTATATGATATCCTTCATTATGAGTCTCACACCTTGGAGAACATCAAATGAGGATGAGTGGTTCCAAGGAAATGATCAAATATTTACCACATGTCACCCCATGGATTAGTTCTATTGGGGAACGATATGTGTTCTCTAGCATAAATTCAATTGTTTTAAATATATTATGCCTTGACAAAGATATATGATGAACTCCTCTAAGAATCTTAATTGAATCAAGTGCATGTTACAAGTAATTCGAGTACTTGATGCATACATTTAGGGGGAGCTCATTCTATATCTTGTGTCCTTAAAGACTAACATTTTCTTTTAGTGAATTTGTGTAGTTCTTTGAAGAGAATGAGTTTCTCTTGATCGTTTAAAGAGGATAAGTTTCTCTTTGAAATGTCAAGCCTATCAAAAGCTAAGATAGAAATTCATGATTATAATGAAGACCATATGGCATGGAACAAATGTGTGTCACTCCATGAACTATTGTATTATATTTGAGTATCTAGGCTCTTACAAGTTAGTGTATGCATGTAAATGCAATATCTTAAGTCACATCATAAGGTTGCACTTGAATCTTGGCTAAAAATATTGCATATCATGTCTATTAGTATACCTTTTGATTATGAGTAATTCCTTAAATTGGTGCAATTTCATATTTTCATACTTTATTTGTACCAAGGTTCAAATTGTAGAACTTAATCCCCTGGCCTCATAAGTCCAAGTGCATAAGCTAAACAAGTATTCATCACTTGTATGCACACATTTAGGGGGAGAATGGTCTATAATTTGAATCTTTGAGACTAACTTCATTTTCAAGTCTATTATGTGTGTAGTCTCAAATTAGAAAGGAATCTTCGGGCAAAGACAATCGCTTCCACTATAAATTTTGATGGGTATCAAAGATTCTTTGCTCCAATAAATGTATCTTTTATACATTTCATAAGAGAATGAGTTTCTCTTTTATATGCTACTCCAACATCATCTAAAACTGGTAAACATGTATCATATTCTTTTGGATTGCAAATGTATAAAGTAGCACAGCTTATAAATTCTCCTGTCTAGAACTTAATTGATTAAATAGTGCACATGTTTCTTATGTTGCATGATTATGTTCAATTGATACTCCTTTTATGCCAATGGTACTTTAAGTTGCAAATAAGTACTCTCAACAGATATCAATTGAATTCATATATATGTGTGCACTAAAACTTGAGGAGAACTTAGTGTAATATGCTATTAGTGATCTGCTTATCTATCAAATTGTATCAATTGGTGTTTTTCAATTGATATTTTTTATATATGATCCCTAGTTGCATAATCCATACTTGTGCAATTTTCATGTTGCCTCTTTGTGATAAGAAAATACTAGGTGACATCTAGACTCTAGGTATCAAGTTTCACCTTCGATTTAGTATGACAATCTTCATTTGATATCTTGGACTTATGTCACAAGAGTGTGCAAATGAATTCTAAATCCAACACAAGTTTGGAACACCCCTTTGAAAAGGTAAAACGCAAAGGTACATCACTTATGACACTTCTCCATTACCTTTGTGCCATCTAAGGACCCTCTTCATGATAGTGTGTTCACATCATGCTTACTCATAATTTCTACCCTTTATATTCTTTGTATCCTTTTTGGAGATTTATGACAAAGGGGGAGAAATTTTGCATTAAAGCTTACCTTTAGTCTTATGTAACTAAGTGTTAGAAGACTTTTGAAAAGGGGAGAAATAATTAACAAAAAGGGGGAATCATAAGAAAAACATAAGATGTAGAAAGTTGATGAGTGCATACTATGTCATGAGCATCACGTTTATTTTATGACACACTGCACCCCATGAATAGTATGATATAAGTTGTCTCCATACTTTGACCCAAATATGTTCTTTTGGCATTTGAGTACAAAATTGGTATTTTCTGATATGCACATATTTAGGGGGAGGAAACTATATCATAGGATTCAAAATCTTATTTATCAAATCTTATGTAAGCTTTAAATGTGTTGTCATCAATCACCAAAAAGGGGGAGATTGAAAGTGCATTGATCCCTTTTGCGAGTTTTGGTGATTTGGATAACAACACATTTGAAGGTCTAACAAGTTTGCTAAGTGTTGAACAGGGAATTCAGTGTGATGAACATACTTGAATAGTGTATAATGATCAGTAAACAAGGTTCAACACAAGGTCAAATAACCAGTGAGACAATGCAAATGGATATAATATGGTCTCTATATTGGTTTGAATATATGGACAAGTCCTGAGAAATCACTATGCATAAATATGATCATAATAGAGGTTGAAGTGATTAAGAGGATTGGTCAAGCCAAAGTGAATAAGATATGAGGAATCGTGAATTGGCCTGACCATATTACTATTAGTCCATATATGAATATATGAGAATCAAACTAGAGCTTGATTGATCTTAGCAGTTATATCTAGATGACATTCAAGTAAGGTTCACAATATTGAAGAAATGATTCTCTCAATGGATGCTCAATAGGATGTGACTCAAGAATGGCTTGATAGGGTGAAGATAGCAAGGAAAGGGCTTCGAGGAACTAAGCGAAGGTGAAGGCCAAGCGATGGCTTGTAGACCGAGGTACCATGGCTAAGGTGAAGAAGAGAGTACTTGCACTAAGTCGATGAACTAATCAGCTATGAAGAGTTACAACATGTTGATGCATCAGTAAGGTGACTTGAAGCCATGATTTGAACTCATATATGGTGAAATGGCACAAGTCACAGGCTCGATTTGTGTTCGCTTCAAAAGGTGAGACAAAGATGTTTGTGATCCTTATGAAGCAACGCCATGGAGAAATCACACTTGAGACACCAATGACTCAAGGAGTTTACTTAATTATATTTTATTTAACTTGAGTATAGGAATCGTTGTACTATCAAGGGGGATCCATAAAAAAGGTTGGTGTTGGTACAAAAGCTCAAAATCCTTGATCCAAAACTTCCATTTTACCCTTGTTAATCCTTAGTGAAAGTATGTAGTACAACCTTTTTAAGTCTATCTTGGCCAAAATTGCTCTTTGGAAAAAACAGGTTCAACCGGTTTTTGCACTGTTCACCTTTTTTGGAAATACTGGTTCAGCCGGACACTCAACCGGACACTCAACCGGTTTTTGTCTGGTGGAAACCGGTTCAACCGGTTCTAAAACCGGTTCAACCGGTTTTTGCACTTTCACTTTTTCTGCCAGTCTGTTGTGTCAGCCAAAAACTGTGCGCAGCTTTTTGAAAACCGGTTCAACCGGTTTTTGGGCAGAAAAGTCAAAAACGGCTAGTTTTGGAGCCCCACCTATATATACTCACTCCTATCTCTCTCCCCACAGTAGAGCACGCACAAAACTCCATTTCTAACCTGAGAAACACCTCCCACTCTCTCTCACACACCTCTTGCCTCTCCCATTTCAAATCTTTGGAGAGAAATCTTTGAGTGAGTTTGAGAGCTGCGGTTTTTGTGCTTCATCTCCAAATCTCTCTTGCTCTTCTTGATTCGAGCTTTGGTACTACATCGAGTTCTTTGTGGATTCATTACTCTTGGAGCTTCTAGCTCCTAGACGACTAGGTGTTGCTTGTGAGTCTCCAAATCTTGTGGAAGACCACAAGAAAGTTTGTATTACCCGCTCGTTTGAGCAAAGATTAGTGTGTGGGCTTGACCTTTGTGGTCGGCAAAGGGAGGATTAGGGTTGAAAGAGACCCGGCTCTTTGTGGGTGCCTCAACGAGGAAGTAGGGCACCTTGGTGGTGTGACCGAACCTCGGGATAAATCTTGTGTCTCTTGTATTCTTGCTCATTGTGTGTTTGTGTTCTTCGTTCTCTCACCATTCCGTGGAAGATTTATTCATATCTTTTTGGTGTGTGGATTTTGAGAAGTGCCCTTCTCAGATCTACTACTTTAAACCCTGTGGATCATTTAGAACATCTCATTTCCAAAGTTAACTGGGTGAATTTCGAGATCAATTCAGTTTTACCCAGTTTGCTTCTAGTTTTTGTTGAAAAAGTTTTAACTTGCCTATTCACCCCCCTCTAGGCAACTTTCACCAGTGTATGTCGCTTGGGAGTACCGGTCGTAGCGTAAATCCGCCAGTACAACTTCGCCGGAGTTCGGTTGCGCGCGACGCCGTCGGTGACCTCACCTCGCGAAGGATTAGAACATGGAGGGTTTTTCTGCAAACAGTGAGCGACTCAGCGTAATAGTGACCGAACTCATCTCCAGTTAGCAAATACCCTGAGGCCCTTGATATAAAAACGTCAGCGCGGGCGCGGACGCGCGCGCATTTCCCTTTGGTGTTGGGCCGCCTAGGCTGAAACCAGTCCAGCACTGTTCCAACTTTTTCTTTTTCTTTTTCAGTAGAACTTTAGAAATCCGTAGAAAATGGTAGAAAAATCCTAAACTTGTGAAACCAATTTTCCTAGGCTTCTAATTTTCCCTAGAATTTAATAAAAATAGTTTTATGATTTTTAGAGGAAATAAGGAATTTTGAGGTATTTTAAGTAGTTTAAAGTACTAGTTCTGGATTTTTAGAAAACATATAGTAATTCCAAAAATGTCCAAACTTTTTATGTGAGTCCTATGCATTATTTAGAAGCCTTGGGTTGAGTTTGGGTTGATTTGGACCTTGTTTGATAACTAGAACCCAAAACCCCACCCCTGCCCTTTGAACTCCTTTACTGACTCCGGAAACCCTAAGTTCTCGAGTTCCGTGAAGGAAAGTTGTATTCAAGACTTAGATAATAAGTTTATATTATCTTTGCACTCTCATGAGCATTACATGGCATTCATTCTTATATATATATGTGGTTATGTTTAGAAAACGAAGAAGAAACTGAAATAAGTGAAGAAAAGGCACCACCACCTTCGGACTCTCAGGCAGGATCTTGTCTTTATTTTGACATCTGCGGGCCTGAGCCAGACTCACCTACAAACGAAGGCAAGCCCCGGTGCATGCAACCCCTTCCTTGTGTTTTTAAATAATTTTCGCACACTTTAAGTCTAGTGAAATGTGCATTAGGTTTATAGGAGTTGCTTGAAACCCTTTGATGCATTGCCTTCCTTGATATCCATACCTTTATAGATACTTCTATGAAGTATCAAAATATGATTTACAAAAACGCTTAGCCCTGCTTAGATCCTGTGGATAGAGGTTGTCCTTAGCCTAGTTCGTGAAAGGATGGCCTCTACCTGCAAGAATATTTTCATTTGGAGCAATGGTGGGATCTTACTGCAAAGTTCCCTGTGATGCTCTTTTCATCCTAAGGAACAGAAACAATCCTAAGGATGGAAATACTTAAATTGGGACTTGGGTTAGGAACAGGTGATGTTCCACCCAGGTTGATTAAGGATTGAATACGTATGTAGGCATGCTGATCGAGGACCCTTTAACTGGTCACATGCCTCGTCATGGGTAAGCTTTGCCTCGGGCAGACTAAGGCCAGAATAAGATAACACGGAATGGGCGTGGAGCGGTGGCGAGAGTAGCGTGTACCCTCCGTGGCAAGAGGCTAGACGGTGGTGTATCTGTGCTCTCGGTTCGCGTGAACCTGATCTGGTATTAAGAACCCCAGTGGCAGGTTGACATATGCAAGGTTTAAGTGCTACATATGTCGTGTGATTGGAGATCCTCAGCTGAGTATAATCGATTCGGATCGCCGTACCTTCGCGGTTATGAAGACTTGGTCACTTCCCTACAACCTAAGTCAGGATGTGAACTTCGTGAATAAAAATGATATTGTATTAATGAAATGATGAAATTAGACTAGAGGCAAATAGAGTCTATTAATATTTAATCTGGCGTTAAAATGTTGAAAATAAGGACTCACTTTAGTAAGCTATTTCTGCAAAAGTATCTAAGTTGATTTTTGCTAAAGCCTCTCCTTGATTCCTATTTATCCAGCATACCCTTGAGAGTCTTTTCCTTAGTCGGGTAAGACTTGCTGAGTAATTCCATACTCAGGGTTTATTCCCTCGTTGTTTTTAGGTGAGGAAGTAGCAGATTTCTATTGCTTCTATACCAAGGTGGTTCCTCAGGAGGAAAAGGAAGAGTGAAGATGCGGGAGGACTTGGTCCTCCATAAGAAAACTTTTATGAAAAACTTGTCGGGAGGAGTTTTTGCCTCCCTTGGTTATGTAATAATATTACTCTGCACTCATTTGTATTTTCTGGTCTGTATAAGCAACTTAATCTTACTTTTTAAATAAATGTAAGTTTCTGTAATCACTTCCGCTTTTCGATATCTCCGATGTTCTGTAATGTCTGCAAGACGGGTGAAACGTTCCTGGAAAGGTAAGAAAAGATACCGAACTTGTCAAGTGATTCAGGAACATCTACAGGGTTGTCTGATGTCTGTTAGACAAGGACAACTGTAGGTGGGCCTAATGACTTGGAAGGTTCCATAACAGCTGGTATCGGAGCGTAGCCTTTCTTTGTAGATATTATGAGGCATTTTCAAAAGGATTTTCTAAAAACTCACCTAGAAAGATTTCTTCTATTCTTATCCCCCATATCTGAAGAATCTATATGAAAGACCAGATAGGAAGAGTGCAATGTATAGAAGGTATGAATCAACTAAGGTTGATTCTGTAATTACACATGCATCATGCTAAGAATTATACTAATAAAAATTTCCCCTTAGAGAAATGCCGCTACGCACGAGGAAGACTGCACGTAAGTCAATAGGCCCAATTGGAGTACCTCGTCATCAACTTGCCCCGCGGGATGAGGATAGTAGTAGCGGAAGAAACGATCCAATTGGGGATCTCGAAGCCCGCGTGAATCAGCTTCAAACGGAACTGCAACGCAGGACCAGTATGTGGGTCACCGATGGCGATAGGATAAACGAATTAAGGAGTTATAT
The DNA here is from genome assembly GCA_029449295.1 of Zea luxurians. Classification (NCBI taxonomy): domain Eukaryota; kingdom Viridiplantae; phylum Streptophyta; class Magnoliopsida; order Poales; family Poaceae; genus Zea; species Zea luxurians. The sequence continues at coordinate 138,053,437 of JAOPSE010000002.1, forward strand.
CTGCCGTCTGCAGGATCAGCTTGCTGATCGGGATTTAGCGCTCGACTGGGTGGTACAGTCTCGTTCAGTGGCTTGGGCTAAAGCAGCAAAGGCTTGAGCCCGAGTCGAGGAACTTAGTTCTGCTATTGACAACCTGCAGGCATATTGCAATACCTTACATGAGGAAGTTCATGTACTGTATTCGCAACTACATCCCAGTGCCCCTATGGATCCTGTCGGGTCAGAAGCCGGACCCTCGCATGTTGCGGGAGAAGCGCTTGGTGGTGAGCTAGACCTTTTTAAGCCCCCTCCTTCTATGAGGCTGGTCGATGAATGGTCTCCCACACCCGACGACGAGGCTGCCAGGAACAACCAGAAGTGGGAATAGTAGTATAGTTGTTCGGACACCCAGAAGCCTTTATTTGCGGCCCAGCAACTACGCGGCCCTGCCAACACTTGGTGGGGAAATTTCATGGCCGTTCAACCGGCCAATCATCAAATAACTTGGGAAGAATTCAAAGTGGCATTCCGCGAGCATTATATACCCGAAGGTGTCCTACATATGAAGCAAGAAGAATTCATGAAGCTAAAGCAAGGAGGGGATATTGTTAATCAGTATCTCAATAAGTTCAATCATCTGTCACAATATGCAATCGATCAGGTGAACACTGATTTGAAAAAGAAGAATTGCTTTATGAGAGGTCTAAATGATCGACTACAGAGAAAAATGGCAACCTGCATAGATCTCACGTATGGGAGAGCTGTCAGTACAGCCTTGGCTGTGGAAGCAAAGTATGCAGGTGTCGGAAAATCTAAGGGATTTGGAGGTGATAGGCCTAGTCAGGGCCCGGTAAAGAGGCAACGGTTTATTCTCCGGTCTTCTAACCAGAATCGTTCACGTGCACCATCCTTCCCTTTCAAGCAGCCAATAATTATTCGTCCCAATAATGCCCCCACTGCCCCAAGTCAGCCGGGTGCCCCAGGCACTCGATTCCCTGCTTTACCCAGCTCTTCAACCGGATGTTTCAATTGTGGTAAGTCTGGGCATTTCATCAAAGATTGCCCCTATCCCAAGCAGAATCAGGCAAATAATCAGCAAGGATCGGGGAATTCAGCTCAAGGCAAGGGAAATACTAAGGGAAAAAATTTCAAGAAGACGGGACGCGTATACTATACACAAGTGGCCACTACACCGGACAGAGAGCCGGTAATGATGGGTATGTTCCTCGTGGCCAATCATCCTGCAGTCATTCTTTTTGATTCTGGTGCTTCGCATACGTTCATTAGCAAGAAATTTGTGGAGCAACATCACATTGCATGCCATGAATCAAAAGAGGGGTTTAAAATACACTCACCTGGGGGACAAATCTTTACTAGAGAAGTGGCCTATCAAGTGCCCATATCATTGGCCGGACGGGACTTTCCTACCAATATGATCGTTCTAAAAGGCCAAGACATAGATGTTATTTTGGGTATGAATTGGTTGGCCAAGCATAAAGCAACACTCAATACTGATCAAAGAACCATCAGGTTGAGTCATAATCAAGAAGAAATTCTTTTGCCCATCCCTATTCTAAACAAAATTACTGGCAGAGTTTATGAAGTCATAATACCGGAAATTAAGGATATTCCAGTAGTATGCGAGTTTCCCGATGTCTTTCCCGAGGATTTGCCGGGATTGCCACCTGAAAGGATGTAGAGTTTGTAATTGAGTTAAAGCCCGGTACGGCTCCCATTTCTCGAAGATCGTACCGTATGCCTCCAAATGAGTTGGCAGAATTGAAGATTCAATTACAAGATCTCCTGGAGAAAGGATTCATCCAGCCAAGCTCGTCACCTTGGGGTTGTCCAGCCATATTCGTCAAGAAGAAGGATCAAACCTTACGGATGTGCGTGGATTATTGGCCCCTGAATGAGGTCACTATCAAGAACAAGTACCCTCTTCCGAGGATTGAAATCTTATTTGATCAACTGACCGGGGCGAGGGTATTCTCCAAAATTGATCTCAGGTCGGCTATCATCAGATCCGTATTCGGCCCGAAGATATACCAAAGACCGCGTTCACTACGCGGTATGGATTATTTGAATATCTGGTAATGTCTTTCGGATTGACAAATGCTCCTGCCCACTTCACATATTTGATGAACTCGGTATTCATGCCCGGGTTGGACAAGTTTGTAGTGGTCTTCATTGACGATATTCTAATATATTCCAAGAATGAATAGGAGCATGCTCAACATTTACGGATCATGTTAACGCGCCTGAGGGAACATCAGTTGTATGCCAAGTTCAGCAAATGCGCGTTTTGGCTGGAGGAAATTCAATTTCTGGGACATGTTCTATCTGCAAGAGGGATTGCGGTAGACCCCAGCAAAGTCAAGGACATTTTGGAGTGGAAACCCCCAACCACTGTTCATCAAGTCCGAAGTTTCCTTGGACTGGCGGGATATTACCGCAGATTCATACCAGATTTTTCTAAGCTTGTGAAGCCAATCACAAGTTTATTGAAGAATGATATTAAATTCAATTGGTCTTCTAAGTGTAATGAAGCTTTTGAACAATTGAAGACATTATTAACCACTGCTTCGGTATTGGCTCAACCGGACATCACCAAACCTTTTGATGTATATTGTGATGCATCAGGCAGTGGACTCGGCTGTGTATTAATGCAAGAAGGCCGAGTAATTGCATATGCTTCAAGGCAGTTGCGCCGACATGAGGAGCATTACCCAACTCATGATCTGGAGCTAGCTGCTGTGGTTCATGCCCTAAAAATTTGGCGTCACTATCTGCTGGGAAATATCTATCATATTTATACAGATCATAAAAGCTTGAAGTATATCTTCACCCAGTCAGAATTGAATATGAGACAAAGGCGATGGCTTGAGCTTATTAAGGACTATGAACTGGAAATTCATTATCACCCAGGCAAAGCCAATGTAGTGGCAGATGCACTAAGCCGTAAGGTTTCCTGTCACTGTCCTACGGTGAAGACCTCTGACAACACTTTATGTCAAGAGATGGAGAAGCTAAACCTGGGAATGGTCCAACAAGGAACTCTGAATCAGCTAAAGCTTGAGTCAGTTCTCTTGCAAAAGATAATTGATGCTCAAAAGGATAATAAGGGTATGAAACACATTCGTGAGAAGTTGAGGGCTGGAAAAGCCAAATGTTTCAAAGAAGATGATCAAGGCATTGTATGGTTTAATAACCGCATAGTGGTGCCGAAGAATGAAGAGATCCGCCAGCAAATTCTTGATGAAGCACATCTTAGCCGCTATTCTATTCATCCCGGAAGCACTAAGATGTACCAAGACTTGAAGCAACATTACTGGTGGACAAAGATGAAGATCAAAATTGCACGCTATGTGGCGAGATGTGACACCTACAGACGTGTCAAAGCCATACATTTGAAAGTTGTCGGTCCATTACAGTCACTACCAATACCAACATGGAAATGGGAAGACATAAGTATGGACTTCATTGTGGGATTGCCCAGGACCGCAAAAGGGTATGACTCTATCTGGGTGATTGTTGATCGACTTACAAAGATTGCCCACTTCTTGCCTGTTAGGACAAAGTATACAGTGGACACCTATGCAGCATTATACATTGCCCGTATTCTCAGTTTGCATGGTATTCCGAAGACTATAGTGTCGGATCGTGGACCCCAATTCGTATCCAAATTCTGGGAAGAACTTCATAAATCTTTGGGTACCAAATTGCTCCACAGTTCGGCTTATCATCCACAAACAAGTGGACAGACTGAGAGGGTAAATCAAATACTTGAAGATATGCTGCGGGCATGTGTTCTGGACTTCTCACAGAAATGGGATGAATGTTTGCCCTTAGCGGAGTTTTCATATAATAATAGTTATCAAGAAAGTATCAAGATGGCACCTTTCGAAGCACTATATGGACGACGATGTCGTACTCCGCTAAATTGGTCTGAACCAGGTGAAAAGTACTTCTTCAGGCCTGACCTGGTGAAAGAAACTGAAGACAAAGTTCAGAAAATAATACATAATTTGAAGTGAGCTCAAGCTCGGCAAAAGAATTATGCAGACCAACGACGACAACCCTTATCTTTTCTCGTGGGAGATTATGTCTACTTAAAAGTCTCACCAATTAAGGGTGTATCGCGTTTCGGGATAAAAGGGAAACTGGCACCCCGGTACATTGGTCCATTTCCTATACTTGAGCAATGTGGACCAGTGGCATATCGACTTCAACTACCCGAAACTTTGTCTGCTGTACATAATGTGTTCCACGTGTCCCAATTGAAGAAATGTCTTCGGGTACCAGATCGAACCATTAAAGTGACAGATGTTGTCCTTGAACCAGACTTGACATACTCTGAGCACCCTATTCGAGTCTTGGATCAAAAGGACAGGGTTACCCGGAGGAAAACTCTCAAGTTCTATAAGATACAGTGGAACCGGCATTCCGAAGATGAGGCTACATGGGAAACTCAAGACTTTTTAGATAAGAATTTCTCAGGCTTTTTAGCCTCATGTAATTTGTAAAGTATATTTAGTGTTGTAATAAAGAAGTGACCCCCACACCACCCCTGCCTTGTACCAGAAATAAGGAAATAAAAATGTGACACATTTCCTTTTCCATTACTTACCCTAGGACTTTTAATCTCGGGATGAGATTCTTTTATGGGGGAAAGGATGTAACACCCCTGGTGTTACTGCATCTAAAACTTGAGCATGACATCATAAACATTGGCATTGCATATGTTTGACACACCTAGAGTGCATTCACTAGGCAAAAATTTCAAACAAGTTGTATTGTTATAGCATTTTGCAAATAGAACCCTGGATAGGGAACTTAACCCTAAATAGGGATTAAAGGGGTAAAACCCAACCCAAGTTGAGAAAACCTAAAAGCCTTAGGGGAATAATCATAAAATGTTCCCAAAAATGAACTTGAATCACATTTATACCCCTGAGATACCAAAAACCCCATTTGAACCCTGAAAAACCCTAAAACCAAACCCTAGGGACCTATGTGCAAAATTAGTCCACTTTTGGACTAAAGTGCAAAAACCAAGTTAAATAAGTGTCTTAAGTCATTTGGGTCACTCATATGTAAATTTGCAAGCTAAACCCTGAGTTTGGACTTATTTGCAAAAGAGCCACATCTGAACTCTTTTGACTAAGTCTGAATTTCAGTGTAATGTGCTCATCTTTGTGACCTTGTAACTTCTAAACAAAAGGGTTTTTGCCCTAGGTCACCACATCAAAATTGAAGATCAATCATAGGTGAACAACTTTGCTTAAGGATGTGAGCTTAGTTGTTAAGAGTAAATTGAAGATAATTAAGCCTAAAGTTTGGCTGTCAGGCTGGTTCACTCTAAAATTCAGATGTTCAGTGTAACAGAGGCAGCTTTGAGTGTGAATTCAACCTTGATCTAGTGCTCAAATGAGTTCCACCCCTATAGTCGAATTGTTGCTGGTTTATAGCTCTACAATTTTGCTGCAGAGCTTGGGATGAGTTGTCAGTGGGAATTGAGAGTAAATCATGCTCCAAGATGCCCTGTCAATTCATCTGAATGGAACTTGCCATGGTACAGTAGTCTGATATAGATCAGATCGCCAGCGTGACGACCTCACCACCGGTGACCTCCCTGCGCGAAGATTCGTGCCATCGTCGCTGTGATTCGTGACCTGATCGACTGGAGAACATCTAAAGGTCACCGTCGTGGATAACTCCGACCATTAAATAACTCCGACCACCGTACCATGGTTACCGCGGCGGAATCGGATAAGAACGCCGGTGATCACCGTCGCACGGCCTTGTGCCGCGTGTCCGAGCCTTTCCACCACGTCGCCGTAACTCCCTATAGCTGTCCCATCGTCGCCGGGGAGCTTGCCACGACGGTGGACACGAATTCACCGCGCTCAGGTTCTTCTTCATCTCCAGCCGCCAGCACGGCTCGGCCAAATTGATCACCACTGCTCGCTCCTTCTATAAATTGAGCCCGCGGCCAGCTCCACCACATTATCACGCACCACACCGTCTAGTATTGCTCCCAGTCTTGCAACTGTGAGCTCCAATTTCAAATTTTCCCTAAATCAGTTCTCCGCCACCCGGAAACGAACCTCACCGCGGCCAGCCCTTTCCCGGTTAGTTCATCCCCCGCTCTCCCTCGTTTGAGCACTCTTTTAGCTCTGTGATGCTCGCCGAACCACCAATTTGAACAGAATGGCTTTAAATCACCGGGAACACGTACCAATTGTCCTCATCGTCCGCGGTTCACGTGGACGGAGCTTGATAGCTTACCGATTGTGAAATTAATTTAGGGGAATCATTCGGGGAGGGTTCAATCCAGTATATGTCGCTTGGGAGTACCGGTCGTAGCGTAAATCCGCCAGTACAACTTCGCCGGAGTTCGGTTGCGCGCGACGCCGTCGGGGACCTCACCTCGCGAAGGATTACAACATGGAGGGTTTTTCTGCAAACAGTCAGCGACTCAGTGTAACAGTGACCGAACTCATCTCCAGTTAGCAAAAACCCTGAGGCCCTTTCTGTAAAAACGTCAGCGCGGGCGTGGACGCGCGCACGTTTCCCTTTGGTGTTGGGCCGCCTAGGCTGAAACCAGTCCAGTACTGTTCCAACTTTTTCTTTTTCTTTTTCAGTAGAACTTTAGAAATCTGTAGAAAATGGTAGAAAAATCTTAAAATTGTGAAACCAATTTTCCTAGGCTTCTTATTTTCCCTAGAATTTAATAAAAATAGTTTTATGATTTTTAGAGGAAATAAGGAATTTTGAGGTATTTTAAGTAGTTTAAAGTACTAGTTCTGGATTTTTAGAAAACATATAGTAATTCCAAAAATGTCCAAACTTTTTATGTGAGTCCTATGCATTATTTAGAAGCCTTGGGTAGAGTTTGGGTTGATTTGGACCTTGTTTGATAACTAGAACCCAAAACCCCACCCCTGCCCTTTGAACTCCTTTACTGACTCCAGAAACCCTAAGTTCTCGAGGTTCCGTGAAGGAAAGTTGTATTCAAGACTTAGATAATAAGTTTATATTATCTTTGCACTCTCATGAGCATTACATGGCATTCATTCTTATACATATATGTGGTTATGTTTAGAAAACGAAGAAGAAACTGAAATAAGTGAAGAAAAGGCACCACCACCTTCGGACTCTCAGGCAGGATCTTGTCTTTATTTTGACATCTGCGGGCCTGAGCCAGACTCACCTACAAACGAAGGCAAGCCCCGGTGCATGCAACCCCTTCCTTGTGTTTTTAAATAATTTTCGCACACTTTAAGTCTAGTGAAATGTGCATTAGGTTTATAGGAGTTGCTTGAAACCCTTTGATGCATTGCCTTCCTTGATATCCATACCTTTATAGATACTTCTATGAAGTATCAAAATATGATTTACAAAAATGCTTAGCCCTGCTTAGATCCTATGGATAGAGGTTGTCCTTAGCCTAGTTCGTGAAAGGATGGCCTCTACCTGCAAGAATATTTTCATTTGGAGCAATGGTGGGATCTTACTGCAAAGTTCCCTGTGATGCTCTTTTCATCCTAAGGAACAGAAACAATCCTAAGGATGGAAATACTTAAATTGAGACTTGGGTTAGGAACAGGTGATGTTCTACCCAGGTTGATTAAGGATTGAATACGTATGTAGGCATGCTGATCGAGGACCCTTTAACTGGTCACATGCCTCGTCATGGGTAAGCTTTGCCTCGGGCAGACTAAGGCCAGAATAAGATAACACGGAATGGGCGTGGAGCGGTGGCGAGAGTAGCGTGTACCCTCCGTGGCAAGAGGCTGGACGGTGGTGTATCTGTGCTCTCGGTTCGTGTGAACCTGATCTGGTATTAAGAACCCCAGTGGCGGGTTGACATATGCAAGGTTTAAGTGCTACATATGTCGTGTGATTGGAGATCCTCAGCTGAGTATAATCGATTCGGATCGCCGTACCTTCGCGGTTATGAAGACTTGGTCACTTCCCTACAACCTAAGTCAGGATGTGAACTTCGTGAATAAAAATGATATTATATTAATGAAATGATGAAATTAGACTAGAGGCAAATAGAGTCTATTAATATTTAATCTGGCGTTAAAATGTTGAAAATTAGGACTCACTTTAGTAAGTTATTTCTGCAAAAGTATCTAAGTTGATTTTTGCTAAAGCCTCTCCTTGATTCCTATTTATCCAGCATACCCTTGAGAGTCTTTTCCTTAGTCGGGTAAGACTTGCTGAGTAATTCCATACTCAGGGTTTATTCCCTCGTTGTTTTTAGGTGAGGAAGTAGCAGATTTCTGTTGCTTCTGTACCAAGGTGGTTCCTCAGGAGGAAAAGCAAGAGTGAAGATGCGGGAGGACTTGGTCCTCCATAAGAAAACTTCTATGAAAAACTTATCGGGAGGAGTTTTTGCCTCCCTTGGTTATGTAATAATATTACTCTACACTCGTTTGTATTTTCTGGTCTGTATAAGCAACTTAATCTTACTTTTTAAATAAATGTAAGTTTCTGTAATCACTTCTGCTTTTCGATATCTCCGATGTTCTGTAATGTCTGCAAGACGGGTGAAACGTTCCTGGAAAGGTAAGAAAAGATACTGAACTTGTCAAGTGATTCAGGAATATCTACAGGGTTGTCTGATGTCTGTTAGACAAGGACAACTGTAGGTGGGCCTAATGACTTGGAAGGTTCCGTCACAGGAGAAGAATTTAGGGGGAACCATTGCAGTAAGGGATAAGGGGTAAAATCTAGATGATGTGGCTGCATAGTAAGGTATAGGGGGAAATATTTAGAGGGAACCGCTACAGATAGTCTGAGGGCACAGGCCGCAGCGGCGCGTGCAGGAAGAGCTGAGTGCACAGTGTATGGGTTGAGGAGCGGTCAACAACGGGCACGTGCGAAGAGGGGTCGAGGGTCGGACCTAGTTTATTTTTGAGCTTTTTCTAGGCTAAATTTATCGTATGGTACTGTTTCTACTAGGCTGTGACCGGGGTTGCAGCCCAGGCAGCCCCGGTCGTACATCTGCCACTGGTGCAAATGAGTTTAAACGTTACTCCTTCGTCCTCAAATAAATCAATTTTAAGGTCTTCTAAAGTCGAACGATCTATAATCCAGTCGAATTTATGAATACTATAGAAATCTTCAAAATACCGATATTTTTTCTAACTTAGTAGCTATATACTCATTATTATGTATGCTAATGAGTTATATTTTGTTTAGCAAATTATCATAAGCATCTTATAAGCCAGCTAGCTAGCTTTGTTTTTGGTTTTTTATTTTCCTTCATTAATTGTTCATTGGTAGGTGTGGTTGCACTAGCTTCAAATTGCTCGTTTTTATTAAGAAAGATCTACATTCAAATTTATAAAAATGTTTCGTATTATTCAAAAAATGACAATATTTTTGTGAGCTGAGTAATTTGGATTTTAGCGATTTTAATTGAGCTTTTTGTTTGTGAAAGTTTCCTTTGGCCCGGGAACAGGATCTAGATGTCGCCTAGAGGGGGGGGTGAATAGGCGAATAAAAATTATCACTTTAAAACTTAAATCTTACTCTACTCGAAGACAGGATCGCAGTGGAGTGAAGAATCCTTCGAGTAGGTTGCAGTGGAATTGAAGTTCCTGTCTTACGAATATCCTGCACTTCAAGGAAAGCTAGTACCACAAGTAAGTAGTGAAGTGCAGATATATAAGCGAGTAAGACAGAGAGTCAGAGTACAATACAGAACAGAGCACACAGACGCAAGGATTTATCCCGAGGTTCGGTCAAGCCTGAAATGCTTGCCTAGTCCTCGTTGGAGTTAGCCACACCTGGGCTTGGAGTCTATTTCAACTCCTTCCTCCGTTTGCTCAGATCTGTCAGTATGACAGATAGAGCCTTTCACTATTGAGTGGGGTTACAACAGAACCGCGGCTGCTTACAAACTTCTTGGCAGCACCCCGGCAGAGTAACGATATGCTCAAGACCTTGCTCTAGCTCTAAGCAGCACTTCTCCTCTCTCTTAAGGCTTATAGCTGTGCCTTCTACACAAACTATAGAGTTACACACAAGAGGGAGAGTGAGAATTGATTCGAGTGAAGTCTACACTTGTTGGCTGCGCTTATATATTGCTTGAGGCGCCTAGGGGTCCCTTTTATAGGCACAAGGGGCCTAGGAGCCGTTGGAATCCCATTTGGAAGGCAATACTTTCTTTCTGTCGGGTGGCGCACCGGACAGTCCGGTGCACACCGGACACTGTCCGGTGCCCGATTTCTTTCCTTTTATGGCGAAGCCGACCGTTGGTAGTCTTGGAGCCGTTGGCGCACCGGGCATGTCCGGTGCACACCGGACAGTCCGGTGCCTCCATCTAGCCGTTGGCTCGGCCACGTGTCCCGCGCAGATCGCGCAGCCGACCGTTGGCCCGGCCGACCGTTGGCTCACCGGACAGTCCGGTGCACACCGGACAGTCCGGTGAATTATAGTCGTACGTCACCGGTGAATTCCCGAGAGCGGCCAGTTCGCCAGAGTTCAGCCTGGCGCACCGGACACTGTCCGGTGCACCACCGGACAGTCCGGTGTGCCAGACTGAGCTGCCTTGGCTATACATAGCCAAGCCCTTTGCACCTCTCTTCTTTTCTTCTTCTTTCTGTTTCTAACACTTAGACAAGTATATTAGTCCACAAAACCAATGTACTTCGTATAGAAACATACCTTCTCTTAATCATTAAATCTATAGCATTTCACATGCTTGAGCTTTGATGTTGGACTCATAAATCATCAAGTCGGCTTGACTTGATCTAGATTGACATTACTTGGCTCCAACATCCTGTAAAGGTCACATAGAACATTTCCAAACATAGGAACAACCCAAACTAAAGATCAAGGTGAACTTAGCTCTTTTGGGCTGCTTCCAGTTCTGGTTTTGACACTTGTTCACCTTCTAGTGACCTTGATCTCCTCCTTAGAGCTTGATCTTGAGCCTTATGACTTACACCACATAACTGCAGCTGTTACCTCATTGGCTGTAAGTCACGTCCTTATGTAGTGATCCTTGATGTGCCATAGCTGTTCTCAACTCGATCACCCTTGACTTTGCAAGCCTCCTTCTTCACCCTTGGCTTTGGGTTCCTCAGCCTCCTTGACCTTCTCCCGTGCACTTGGTACCTCGAAGCTCTTCTTGCCTCCGTCCTTGGCTTGATCAGTTGTCTCCGAGCTACACACCCGAGTCTCACTTTATGCAATGTCCATCTTACTTGTGATGTCCATTATGTATCCATAATCTAGTTCTTGGACCATCACATTTGTTCACTTGTGTTGAACCTTGTAGACTTTACCTTAAGCACCTGTTCAACACTTAGTACACTTGTTAGTCCTTTAATTGAGTTGTCATCCAAACACCAAAACTCACAAGAGAGCTTTCAATCTCCCCCTTTTTGGTGATTGATGGCAACACAATTAAAGCTTACATAAGAGTAAGATTTGAAGCACAAATTTTGAATTCTAAGTTTATAGAATGCTCCCCCTAAATATGTGCTTACTTCAAGAACCTAATTTTGGCCTCAGACGCCAATTTGCATATACTTAGGCAGTTCGAAACATTTCTACACCTTAGCACCTTTTAGGAAGCATTGAGACAAGATTCAAACCATGATGCTATAACACACAAATGCACATAATCAGAGTTAAACACCATTCAAAATAGTGGATATATCACAGGAATATCAACCTACCACTATTCATCATTAAGATACCAATTCAAACTAATACCAATTTAAACTAAGACACTAATTTAAGACAATCTTAAAGCACCATTAACCACATGGCTATCTATTACACTATAGAAGCCAAATAATTCATCGCAGCGGAAACACTAGTCCATTCATCGTAGCGGAAACACTAGTCCATATGAGCAACATTGCAAGAAACATATGAATATCACACTTGGCAAAGCTCAAACTAACACATCACCCATTAGGATAAGCTTTCCTCTCAGGTTGAGATAAGCTTTAATACACAAATTCTCCCCCTTTGACATCAAACACCAAAAACCATACTCAAGCAAGAACATATGATGATGTCAAGGGACAGCAGGGTGTTAAGGAGGAAAACGACTATCAAAGCTCCCCCTTACTTATTGAGCATATGCCCGATCAACATTTAGGCAAGATACATATATGCAAAAAGATTAATACTCCCTTTGTACCTTTACCATGTTGTAGTGTACTTCCCATCTTGAAAGTATCTAATCTCTCAAGAGCTTCTTCACACTTGTGCTTGATTCTTTATCCTTACTTTTTCTTGTTGCTAAGACATCAAACTTAGAACAAGTTATAGTATTGGGCACAAGAAGAAACTTCTATTCTCATGATTATCAAAAGATGTCAATTGAAGCGAACTATTACGGCTACCAATTGAAAGATACCAATTGCAAAGTTCATTTATTATCATGGCTCCATGATATTTAAGCATCTATTATCACCAGATATTATAGAGCATGAGCAATCTAAAGATATGTACTTACTCACAACTTGAGATACCAATTTCTTGACTTACAGAGGTACCCAAGTCCAGATTGCTCCATTTCTTGCTTATCTTCTCTTTTCCACCTAGAGACTATACAAGATCACTCAAGAAACAGTTAGTCTCAAAAGACACAAGTTATGTGTGCTCCCCCTCAAGTTGTGCATCAAGTATTTGAATGACTTGCACTTTGCACATTCTAGCTTCCTTAGAACTAGAGGATCACAACATACCTTGGTCAAGGCATACTCTACCACTTTCATCACCCAAAGATGCCAATTTGAATATCAAATGAAACGCCACTTAACACCAATTGAAGGCTAAATGAAAGGTTGACTAAATACAGCAATGCACGCCTCAGTGACACCTAAGCCAATTGAATACTCACGGAAGTCTAACATTTACTTAACCTGTACATGCTTCATATTTAACTATCATTGCATATACCAATTGAAGATCAACACAATCATGTATATAAAGCGAAATATCTAAGCATGTCATGATTAAGAAGGTTTCTTAGATGCACAGAAGAAACAACATTTTAAAGGCATAAATTACCTAAACCAAGATATTACCAATTGAAAGACAAGAACATAGCTATGATCACAATGAATGGAATTTCAAGAATATTTAATGAAATTGCATAGCTTCATTTTCCATACCTTTGCCTTTATGAGAGCACTTGTTATCACCAATTCAGGACTCCTTTTGCTCACACACCTCATAGCTCAAAAGGGCATGACATGGATTTGAAATTCACACAATACTAAACTAGGGTAATCATGTGAACATGCACTAAACAAAATGTCATATTTGCACATAGCATGACTTACAAAAAGTTACAGGTTTATCCATATACACCAAGAGAGTTAATCGTTGTGGATATAACAAATGAAATAGCTACCCATGAATGATTCAAAAGATATATCCTATATAGCACCAGTCATGATTAAGCAAACATCATTATGATTCATTTAACACAGACAATCATAAAGCATAACTACTCCAAAGATAGGTAGCACAACAAGCCAACTTAAGAGCAATACTAAATTGTAATTATGTACTTAAAATACACGGGGTACCGTCCTTTGGAGAGCATGTTGTAGATTCTCATCAAGGTCCTTTACTTGATTCACCAATAATGATTCAGGACCTATACACCTTATTTCACTTGAGATGAACATGGGATTAGTGTTTCAAAATAATTCAGCCTTGGGTCAATAAACACCAAAACAATTAACAGCTTAGGCATAGAGTTTTAGATAACCGTCTTAATCTCTCCCATGGTCTCCAGTCCATCTCAAGGCACCTGCATGGTCTAGTTAGCACAGTTTGGTACCCATCTCGGGATGGGTCCATAATGATCATCTAAATGTGCCTTTGGTACCCAAATGACCTTTGTGCTAGTTCTAGGTGATCTCATTATAGATCTAGCACAAGTGTATGATTTGGGTCTCCTAAGTGAATGAGATTGACACACATTCACTTCTTTAGGAATCTTACCTTTATAACATACCTTTGATATATGACCCTGCTCACCACACTTGTAGCAGAAGCATCGCTCAACCTGACATGACGCTTGCTGTTTGTCATTTTCCTTGGTGAGGGTCATCTTGGAGGATGCACATCCTTGATTCTTCATGACCGGACATGAAGTGATAATGTGGTCCTTATTGTTGCATCCAAAGCAACTTCTTGTCCCTTCATCCTTGTCTTTGTACGGACAGGATGCGATGAGGTGACCTATCTCCTTGCATTTGAAACACCTCCTTTTTCCTCTTCCCTTTTTGTGCTTGAAGGACATGGAGAGATGATTAGTACAAACAACATGACTAATTGAATTTTTACCTTTTTCCTCGTTCATGTTGATTTCTTCATTTATAGCTTTGGGAACATTCTTCTTATTGAGCTTAACACTTGCTGTAGTTTTTCCTTTCTCAAGCTTCTTCACCACGCGCCCGTGGATATCTTGAGAGAGTTGAGCTAAGCGTCTTCTCCTCAGTTGTCGTTGCTTCTTATTCCCACAGAATTTCTTTTGTGACCCTAAAACTTGTTGCTCAATCAATGATTGGCTTTTTTTGAGCAACAGGGGTTAGCACATGATGATATACAATTCAAATGTGCACACGTGCGAGAATGAGGTTCACATGAATTTAAGTTTGAAATTACAACCTCATGAGCAACATTAAGCATGATATGGTCATCAACTAATTCATTATGAGAATAAGATAGAATATCATATTTTTCACTTAGAGCAAGTTTTTCTAAATTTATCATTTCTACTTGACTCTTAAGCATAGAATTCTCAGTTTTAAGTTGAGCAACATTAGATAATACATCATGATTATTTCTTTGCTCAAATAAAATAGATTCATACCGTTGGACCAAATTATCATGAGAGCACTTTAGCTCCTCATGTTCTTTGGTCATCTTCTCCAGGCTGTCGTTGGTTTTGATGAGAGTCTCCTCTAGCCTGAGAAGCGTCTCGCCTTGTTCCTTGTTCCTCCTCAACAACTTAACCAAGAGCACTTTGTCTTCTTTGTTGAGATGGGTGTAGAACCGGCGAATCTCCTCTTCTTCCACATCACCGGTCTCATTTTCCCTGTCATTATTATTAGTGGAAGCAATACAGGAAAATGTACCTAGTGGTGATGAAGACTCATCCTCGCTATCATCCTCATCATCGCTTTCGTCTCCACTATCATTGTTAGCAATAAGACATTTATAACTAGTGGAAGACAAACCTGTCGGTGAGGTGGATTCATCGTTTGGGTGCCATCGTTCTTGTTCTTCTCCCTTTGAATGGTTAGTATCACAAGCAATATAGGTAGTAGAAGTAGTACAATTTGCCACAAAATATTTTACTTTAATTCTATTCCATAAATCATGAGCATCAACAAACAAATCATTATCACTACTCATGATGGCAAAATAGGCACTTCTAGAAAGAGACTCAACTAAGATGTTGCAAGCACGGTGATTGAGAGATAAACATCTTAGTTCATCATTAGAGGGATTTTTACTAATATCAGATGGAAAAATACTTCTACTAAAGATCTGTCTCAAATCAGAATCAACACTCATGAAAGCATTATAAATAGAGACAGACCAAGATTTGTAATTAGAGCCATCGCCTAAAAGAATTTCTAATGTTACCTCTTGTGACGACATCGTTATCTCCGGATGGCTAAGCCCACACTGGAGAGGCCTAGCTCTGATACCAATTGAAAGTTTCCTTTGGCCCGGGAACAGGATCTAGATGTCGCCTAGAGGGGGGGGTGAATAGGCGAATAAAAATTATCACTTTAAAACTTAAATCTTACTCTACTCGAAGACAGGATCGCAGTGGAGTGAAGAATCCTTCGAGTAGGTTGCAGTGGAATTGAAGTTCCTGTCTTACGAATATCCTGCACTTCAAGGAAAGCTAGTACCACAAGTAAGTAGTGAAGTGCAGATATATAAGCGAGTAAGACAGAGAGTTAGAGTACAATACAGAACAGAGCACACAGACGCAAGGATTTATCCCGAGGTTCGGCCAAGCCTGAAATGCTTGCCTAGTCCTCGTTGGAGTTAGCCACACCTGGGCTTGGAGTCTATTTCAACTCCTTCCTCCGTTTGCTCAGATCTGTCAGTATGACAGATAGAGCCTTTCACTATTGAGTGGGGTTACAACAGAACCGCGGCTGCTTACAAACTTCTTGGCAGCACCCCGGCTGTCGGCGTTTCGAGACCGGGGGGTCCCCGAGCCGACGAGTGAGTGTGCCGCGTGCCCCAGCCCAGATGGGTCGAGCGCGTGGGCGAGCGTGAAGGGGGGAGAGCAAGGTGGCCGGAGCCGGGTCGTGAGGGAGGCGGAGATCCCGCGGCCTTCGTGTTCGTCCCGCGCCCAGGTCGGGTGCGCTTTCAGTAGGGGGTTACAAGCGTCCGCGCGGGTGAGGGGAGCGAGCGGCCCCAAGAGAGCGCCTGCCCCTGCCCTCGTTCCCGCGAGGCCAACCTTCTCTAAGAAGGCCCTGGTCCTTCCTTTTATAGGCGCAAGGAGAGGATCTAGGTGTACAATGGGGGAGCAGCAGAGTGCTACGTGTCTAGCGGGGGAGAGCTAGCGCCCTGGGTACATGCCAATGTGGCAGCCGGAGAGAACTTGGCACCCAGCCGGTGTGGTGTCATGGCTGTCGGAGGAGTAACGGAGCCTGGTGGAGGGACAGCTGTTGGAACAGTTGGGCTCTTGCTGACGTCTCCCTGCTTTTGTAAGGGAGCCGAGAGCCGCCGTCGTCATGGGTCTATCGGGGCGCCATCATTGCCTATCTGGCGGAGCTAGCCAGATGGGACGTCGGTCTTGTTCTCTGCGACCCAAGTCGGCTCGGGGCAGGGTGATGATGGCGCTTCCTGTTGACGTGGCGGACTTGTGCCCTAGGTCGGGCGACGTGGAGGCTCCTCCGAGACCGAGGTCGAGCCTGAGCTCCTGGGTCGGGCGAGGCGGAGGTCGTTCAGCAGAGGCCAGGGCGGAGTCCGAGCCCTGGGTCAGGCGAAGCGGAGTTCACCGTCTTCCGGGGCCTTAGCCCGAGTCCGAGCCCTGGGTCGGGCGGAGCGGAGTTCGCCGTCTTCCGGGGCCTTAGCCCGAGTCCGAGCCCTGGGTCGGGCGGAGCGGAGTTCGCCGTCTTCCGGGGCCTTAGCCCGAGTCCGAGCCCTGGGTCGGGCGGAGCGGAGTTTGCCGTCTTCCGGGGCCTTAGCCCGAGTCCGAGCCCTGGGTCGGGCGGAGCGGAGTTCGCCATCTTCCGGGGCCTTTGCCCGAGTCCGAGCCCTGGGTCGGGCGGAGCGGAGTTCGCCGTCTTCCGGGGCCTTAGCCCGAGTCCGAGCCCTGGGTCGGGCGGAGCTTCTTATGGCGCCTTTGGCGGAGCCTGGCCGCCTGTCCGTCTCACTCTTTGCGTTAAATGCCCCAGTGACTTGGTCGGTCGGCGCGGTGATTTAGTCAGGGTTGCTTCTTAACGAAGGCAAGGCCTTGGGCGAGCCGGAGATGCGTCTGCCATAAAAAAGGGGGCCTCGGGCGAGACGGAAACACCTCAGGGTCGACTGCCCTTGCCCGAGGCTAGGCTCGGGCGTGGCGTGATCGAGTCGCTCGTATGGACTGATCCCTGACTTAATCAAACCCATCAGGCCTCTGCAGCTTTATGCTGATGGGGGTTACCAGCTGAGAATTAGGCGTCTTGAGGGTACCCCTAATTATGGTCCCCGACAGTAGCCCCCGAGCCTCGAAGGGAGTGATAGCACTCGCTTGGAGGCTTTCGTCGCACTTTTTTGCAAGGGGACCAGCCTTTCTCGGTTGCACTTTGTTCCGGTGGGTGCGCGCGAGCGCACCCGCCGGGTGTAGCCCCCGAGACCTCGGAGGAGTGGTTTCACTCCTTCGAGGTCTTAATGCCTTGCGTAATGCTTCGGCTGGTCTGGTGGTTCCCTCATGCGAACAGGCCGTAGCCCGGGTGCACTGTCGGGGCCCAAGTTCTCGGGCTGGTATGTTGACGCTGTCAACGGTTTGGCCGGAGCCGGGTTTGCGAGAGCAGCCCCCGAGCCTCCGCACAGGGCGAGAGGACGATCAGGGACAGACTCGGCTTTTTTACATACGCCCCTACGTCGCCTTTCCGCAAGGAGGAGGGGGGGAGAGCGCCATGTTACCCTCGATGGGCACCGAACATGGTGTCTCCGGTGAGCTGCAAGCGGGTAATCCGAGTGGACGTCCGTGCCCCGTTCGTTGGGGGTCGGCTAGGGGCCCGGAGGCACGCCCAAAAGTACCTGCGGGTGATCTGCCGGACCCGGTCCCCTGGCGACGGGGTCCGAGGGCTCGTTGCCTCCCTCCGATGGGATTCCGTTACAGGATCGTTCCCGCCGGTCTCGGAAATGTCCTAGGGTACCTCGGGAGCGCAGCCCGAGCCTTGGTTATGTATCGAACGTACCCCTGGTCATCCCTCGCTCGGTGTCTGAGGCGACTGTGAACCCTTCGGAGGGCCAGCCTTCGAACCCCTGATCAGTAATGGGCGCGGAGCCCGAGTAGCCTGAGGCGGTCGTGGAACCTTTCGGGAGGCCGACCTTCGAACCCCTGACCAGTAGTGGGTGTCGGGCCCACACGATCTGAGGTGGCTGTTGAACCCTTCGGGGGGCCAGCCTTCGAACCCCTGATCAGTAAGGAGGCTTGGAGCCTAGTTCCTTCACGGGGAAGGATCCCTTTGGGGGTATCCCCTCTCCCGGTCCCTGTTGCAAGAGATAGAGAAAGAGGAAAAAGGGAAAAAGGATACGAATTTGAACGACGTGGCGTACCTTTTTTGGTGTGGTCGTTTTGGCGAAGGCGAAGCGTCGCCAGCTGCTCCTGCCAGAAGCGTCGCCCGTCCAGCCGCGGAGTTAATGCGCCAGGGCGAGTAGTTGGCGAGGCTGCCGTTGCGCGTGCGCGAGCCGTTCGAGGAACGGGTCATGGGCGCGTCGTCTTCACACCGTGAGAGGGGGTTCTCTCGCTGCCTCCGGATGGGACGTGAGCTTGGCTGACGGCGTGACCGCTGCTCCCGCGCGCCTGCCACCGTCATTACTGCCGGCCCGCTTTTGACCGTGTTTGACCGTGGCGTCAGGCTGGTGCTGCTGGGTCGCACGCTGGGTCGCCTCGGGTCGCGGTATTGGTTCCGCAACCGAGGAGGTGCGGTGGTGGCGCAAGTGGTACAGTGGCTTGCATGCAGCATCCGGCGCGCCGGTTGCGCGACGCGTGGGCTTGAGCCTCCGCGCTGGCCTGTCAGGAGTCGGAGAGGCGCGTCCACTTGGCGCGGTTGCATGCCGCCCGCATGGCTGCCCGCCCCTTTCGCCCGTTGGTCTGGACAAAAGTGGAGGGTCACTTGTAACCGCTGGGTGGTTGCGCGCGCCGTGCGCGGCGGTTCGGCTTCTTCTGCTCGGAGCCGGTCTGCATGACATGTGGGTCCCAGCCCCCGTGCCGCAGGGGAGGGCTTTGGAGGCGTGTTGGAGAAGACCCAGCCCGTGACGGTTGGGGGCGCAAGCAGGGAGAGTCGCCTTTAAAAGGAGGGCGACCCCTTTCGTAAGGCGACCATGTCTTCTGTTGCCCCGCAGGCCCACCCCTATCGAGTGGGGTTGTTCGTACCTGCGGAGGGGGAACCAGAGTTCCGTTTGTAATGGCACTTCGAGTGCCGGGTTTTTTGTTTATTTCGGCTTTCGGGGCCTGAACATGTATGTAGCGTCGGCACGGAGCCGTGTTTTTTTCCTCATTTTCGAGCACTAAGACTCGTCTGCTGATTGTCTGAACCGCTTCACCAAGCATGAGTCGCCCCGTGTCAAGGTGACGAGTGAGGTATCCGTATCCCGGAGGCGTAGGAGTCCCTCGGCTCGGTCGGCCCTGTTGTCCGAGGCTCCTCTAGCTTAGTTAAAGAGACCCCTCGGCCGCTCTTCGACGAGCCGAGGCCAGGGGTAGCGATATCAGCATGAGCAGAGGCGGAGTTGGTTCGAAAATGAAACCTGGTTGACCGGAGCCTAGCCGAGTTGTCCGTTGGCAGGATCGACGCCGGAGTTGGTCAGCCGAGGCTTCGGGCCGGGCTGGTGCCCTCGGAAGGTGGTTGGCCGAGGCCCCGGAGGTGGCCGGCCGAGCCGCCCGCTCGGGCCGGATCCCGGAGAAATCCCTGACAGCGATCGCTCGGGCGTGGTGATGACGTCGTCCTTCAGAGCGGAGACCCTCGAACCGCGTGGCCGTTCGAGGCTAGGTCGGGCCTCGCCGAAGGTGCCGTTGATGCCGAGGGTGTTGCCGCCCCCTTCCAGCGTCAAGACCCGAGCCTGCAGGATCAGATTGTCTTGTAGCGTGGGCCTTGTGCGGCCGTCGAGGCCAGAACACACACCCTTGCTGTGTTGTAAAGCTGCGTCTCTTTTCCTCTTGTTTCGAGCATCTGGACTTTTTGTCGGTAACAGGGATGTTAGTGCGAGCGAGAGTTGCTTCTCGCGGAAGGTGATGAGTGAGGTATCCGTATCCCGGAGGCGTGGGAGTCCCTCGGCTCGGTCGGCCTTGCCGCTTACGCGTACTTTCACCCGTCCATGAGGTCCCGTCACCGACTTGGTCGAGAAGGCCCGAAAGATCGCTTCGGCAGAAGGGCTTCCGAACGTAAAGACTTGTTCAATCCGTGGAGCCGCTTTATCCGAACGTGAGTTACTTATCGCAGAAGGTGATGAGTGAGGTATCCGTATCCCGGAGGTGTAGGAGTCCCTCGGCTCGGTCAGCCTTGACTGCTTACGTGTACCCCGTCGTTTCCGGGACCCACTTTTCGAAGTAGTCAAAAAGCACAAAAGACATTCTGGTAAAAGAGATTTTTTTTTCGAGGAAAATTTTGACGCAGAGGGGGTTTCCCCCCTTTTAGCCCCCGAGGGAGGGTCGGGCTTTGCCGAGGCGAGGCCGACCCTTCCTTGTTGACTAAACTTTGCGTGGGTGCGAGGTATATGAACAACTTGGAAACATCTTAAGGGTAGAAGCGACGTAGCTGTTGGATGTTCCAAGCGTTGCCGTAGACTTCGCCTTGACTGTTGGCCAGCTTGTACGTTCCGGGCTTCAGAACTTTGGCGATGACGAACGGCCCCTCCCAGGGGGGCGTGAGCTTGTGCCTCCCTCGGGCGTCTTGCCGCAGCCGAAGCACCAGGTCGCCCACCTGGAGGTCTCGGGGTCGGACCCCTCGGGCGTGGTAGCGTCGCAGGGACTGCTGATACCGTGCCGAGTGTAGTAAGGCCTTGTCCCGAGCCTCTTCCAGCTGGTCCAGCGAGTCTTCTCAGCTAGCTTGGTTGCTTTGATCATCGTAGGCTCTCGTCCTCGGGGAGCCGTATTCCAGGTCCGTGGGCAAGACGGCCTCGGCCCCGTAGACCAGGAAGAACGGCGTAAAACCCGTGGCTCGGCTCGGCGTCGTCCTCAGGCTCCAGACCACCGAGGGGAGTTCCTTCATCCATCGCTTGCCGAACTTGTTGAGGTCATTGTAAATCCGAGGCTTGAGCCCTTGTAGAATCATGCCATTGGCGCGCTCTACTTGCCCATTCGACATGGGATGAGCTACGGCGGCCCAGTCTACCCGGATGTTGTGATCCTCGCAAAAATCCAAGAATTTTTTGCCGGTGAATTGGGTGCCGTTGTCGGTGATGATGGAGGTCGGGACCCCGAAGCGATGGATGATGTTGGTGAAGAACGCCACCGCCTGCTCGGACCTGATGCTGTTCAGGGGTCGGACCTCGATCCACTTGGAGAATTTGTCGACGGCGACCAGCAGGTGCGTGTAGCCCCCGGGCGCCTTCTGCAGAGGGCCGACGAGGTCCAGACCCCACACAGCGAAGGGCCAGGTGATGGGTATCGTCTGCAGAGCCTGAGCGGGCAGGTGGGTCTGCTTCGCATAGAATTGGCACCCTTCGCAGGCGCGGACAATTCTAGTGGCGTCAGCCACCGCCGTCGGCCAGTAGAAGCCTTGCCGGAAAGCGTTCCTGACGAGGGTTCGAGGTGCTGCATGATGGCCGCAAGCCCCCGAGTGTATTTCCTGCAGGAGTTCCTGACCTTCGGCGATGGAGATGCATCGCTGGAGGATGCCCGAGGGGCTACGGTGGTAGAGCTCCTTCTCATCGCCCAGCAAGACGAACGACTTGGCGCGTCGCTCTACCCGCCGAGCCTCGGCTTGGTCGAGGGGCAGTTCTCCTTGGCAGAGATATTGCAGGTACGAGGTCTGCCAATCTTGATCTGGCGTGACCCCGCTCCGCTCCTCCTCGATGCGCAGTGCTTCGCCCTCGGGGGCCGAGGGTTCCTCGGGCTGAACCGAGGATGGCTCGGGCTGGGCCGAGGTCACCTCGGACGGGGCCGAGGGCGCCTCGGGCTCGGGCGTGTCGCCGATCTTGACGGAGGGTTGGTGCAGATCTCGGGAGAAGACGTCCGGGGGAACCGTCGTTCGCCCCGAGGCTATCTTCGCCAGCTCGTCCGCAGTCTCGTTGTAGCGCCGGGCGATGTGGTTAGGCTCGAGCCCGTAGAACTTGTCTTCCAGGCATCGAACCTCATCACAGTAGGCCTCCATCTTCGGGTCGCGGCAGTGGGAGTTCTTCATGACTTGGTCGATGACAAGCTGCGAGTCGCCGCGAGCATCGAGGCGTCGGACCCCTAGCTCGATGGCGATTCGCAATCCGTTGATCAGAGCCTCGTACTCAGCCACATTGTTGGACGCCGGGAAATGGAGGCGGAGCACGTAGCGCAGGTGTTTCCCGAGGGGCGAGACGAAGAGCAGGCCCGCGCCGGCTCCCGTCTTCATCAGCGACCCGTCGAAAAACATGGTCCAGAGCTCCGGTTGGATCAGAGCCGTCGGCAACTGGGTGTCGACCCATTCGGCTACGAAGTCCGCCAGTACCTGGGACTTGATGGC
This sequence comes from Zea luxurians, assembly GCA_029449295.1. NCBI lineage: Eukaryota > Viridiplantae > Streptophyta > Magnoliopsida > Poales > Poaceae > Zea > Zea luxurians. The sequence continues at coordinate 138,076,308 of JAOPSE010000002.1, forward strand.
CTTCCGAGGGGCGAACGAGATTGTCTCGCCCATGATTTCCACCGCCCACTTTGCGATCCGTCCCGAGGCTTCTCGGCACTGGATGATCTCCCCCAGGGGGAAGGATGACACCACAGTCACCGGATGAGACTCGAAGTAATGTCGCAGCTTTCGCCTCGTCAGGATCACTGCATACAGTAGCTTCTGGACTTGTGGGTAGCGGATCTTGGTCTCGGACAGCACCTCGCTGACGAAGTAAACTAGCCTCTGAATGGGCAAAGCATGCCCCTCTTCCTGCCTTTCGACCACGATCGCGGCGCTGACCACCTGAGTGGTAGCGGCGACGTAGACCAAGAGGGCTTCTCCATCAGCTTGGGGTACCAAGACGGGCGCCTGGGTGAGGAGCGCCTTCAGGTTCTCGAGAGCTTCCTCGGCCTCGGGAGTCCAAGTGAAGCACTCGGCCTTCCTTAAGAGACGGTACAGGGGCAGGCCTCTTTCGCCGAGGCGCGAGATGAAACGGCTCAAGGCCGCGAGACATCCCATGACCCTCTGTACGCCTTTTAAGTCCTTGATGGGCCCCATGCTTGTGATGGCTGCGATCTTCTCCGGGTTGGCTTCGATGCCCCGCTCGGAGACGATGAATCCCAGGAGCATGCCTCGGGGCACCCCGAAGACGCACTTCTCGGGATTGAGCTTGATGCCCTTCGCCTTGAGACACCGGAATGTCACTTCAAGGTCGGAGAGAAGGTCGGAGGCTTTCCTTCTCTTGACTACGATGTCATCGACGTAGGCCTCGACCGTGCGACCGATGTGTTCGCCGAACACATGGTTCATGCACCGCTGGTACGTTGCACCCGCGTTCCTCAAACCGAACGGCATGGTGACATAACTGTACATGCCGAAGGGCGTGATGAAAGAAGTCGCGAGCTGGTCGGACTCTTTCATCTTGATTTGATGATACCCTGAGTAGGCATCGAGGAAAGACAGGGTTTCGCACCCAGCAGTGGAGTCCATGATTTGATCGATGCGAGGTAGCGGGTAGGGGACCTTCGGACATGCTTTGTTGAGACCCGTGTAGTCTACACACATCCGCCATTTCCCCCCTTTCTTCCTCACAAGTACAGGGTTGGCAAGCCATTCGGGATGGAATACCTCTTTAATGAACCCTGCTGCCATCAGCTTGTGGATCTCCTCGCCTATCACCCTGCGCCTTTCCTCGTCGAATCGGCGCAGAGGCTGTCTGACCGGTCGGGCTCCGGCCCGAATATCCAGCGAGTGCTCGGCGACATCCCTCGGTATGCCGGGCATGTCCGAGGGACTCCACGCAAAGACGTCGGCGTTTGCGCGGAGAAAGTCGACGAGCACTGCTTCCTATTTGGGGTCGAGCCCAAAACCGATCCGGATCTGCTTGGAGGTGTCGCCACTGGGGTCGAGAGGGATGGCCTTAACCGTCTCCACTGGCTCGAAGTGTCCGGCGTGTCGCTTCACGTCCGGCACCTCTCGGGAGAGGTTTTCCAGGTCGGCGATGAGGGCCTCGGACTCGGCAAGGGCCTCGGCGTACTCCACGCACTCCACATCGCATTCGAACGCGTGTTTGTACGTGGGGCCAACGGTAATGACCCCGTTGGGGCCCGGCATCTTGAGCTTCAGGTAGGTGTAGTTGGGGATGGCCATGAACTTCACGTAGCATGGCCTTCCCAATACTGCGTGGTAGGTTCCTCGGAACCCGACCACCTCGAACGTCAAAGTCTCCCTTCGGAAGTTGGAGGGCGTTCCGAAGCAGACAGGAAGGTCGAGCTGTCCGAGGGGCTGGACGCGCTTCCCAGGAATGATCCCGTGGAAGGGCGCAGCGCCTGCTCGGACGGATGACAGATCGACGCGCAGGAGCCTGAGGGTCTCGGCGTAGATGATATTGAGGCAGCTGCCCCCATCCATCAGGACCTTGGTGAGCCTGACGTCGCCGATGACGGGGTCGACGACGAGCGGGTACTTCCCCGGGCTCGGCACGTGGTCGGGGTGGTCATCTTGGTCGAAGGTGATGGGCTTGTCGGACCAGTCTAGGTAGACTGGCGCCGCCACCTTCACCGAGCAGACCTCCCGACGCTCTTGCTTACGATGCCGAGCCGAGGCATTCGTCGCATGCCCTCCGTAGATCATGAAGCAGTCGCGGACCTCGGGGGAACTCTCCTGCTTGGTGATCTTCCTTTTTGTCGTCGTCGCGGGCCCTGCCACCCTCCGCGGGTGGCCCGGCCCGGTGGAAGTGGCGCCGAAGCATGATGCACTCCTCGAGGGTGTGCTTGACGGGCCCCTGATGGTAAGGGCACGTCTCCTTGAGCATCTTGTCGAAGAGGTTGGCACCTCCGGGGGGCTTCCGAGGGTTCTTGTATTCGGCAGCGGCGACAAGGTCCGTGCTGGCGGCGTCGCGTTTCGCTTGCGACTTCCTCCTGCCTTTCTTCTTGGCGCCGAGCGGAGTAGACGCCTCGGGAGCCTCTTCCGACGGGCGGCCCTGGGGCTGCTTGTCCTTTCGGAAGATGGCCTCGACCGCCTCCTAACCAGAGGCGAACTTGGTGGCGATGTCCATCAGCTCGCTCGCCCTGGTGGGGGTCTTGCGACCCAACTTGCTCACCAGGTCACGGCAGGTGGTGCCAGCAAGGAACGCGCCGATGACATCGGAGTCGGTGATGTTGGGCAGCTCGGTGCGCTGCTTCGAGAATCGCCGGATGTAGTCCCGAAGAGACTCTCCCGGCTGTTGCCGGCAGCTTCGGAGGTCCCAAGAATTCCCGGGGCGCACGTACGTGCCCTGGAAGTTGCCGGCGAAAGCTTGGACCAGATCCTCCCAGTTGGAAATCTGCCCCGGAGGCAGGTGCTCCAACCAAGCGCGAGCAGTGTCGGAGAGGAACAGGGGGAGGTTGCGGATGATGAGGTTGTCGTCGTCCGTTCCACCCAGTTGACAGGCCAGGCGGTAGTCCGCGAGCCACAATTTCGGTCTCGTTTCCCCCGAGTACTTTGTGATAGTAGTCGGGGGTCGGAATCGGGTCGGAAACGGCGCCCGCCGAATGGCCCGGCTGAAGACCTGTGGACCGGGTGGTTCGGGCGAGGGACTCCGATCCTCCCCGCTGTCGTAGCGTCCCCCACGCCTGGGGTGATAACCTCGGCGCACCCTTTCGTCGAGGCGGGCCCGACGGTCGCGATGAGGGTGCTCGTCGCCGAGGTGGCCCGGGGCCGCAGGCGTGGTGTTGCGCGTGCGCCCGGTGTAGACCGAGGCTTCCCGCATGAGTCGGGAAGTCGCGGCACGAGGTTCCGAGGGGTACCCCTGCCTTCGGGAGGCAGAGCTCTCGGCCCGCCGGGCCGCAGCGCCTTCCAGGAGATGCTTGAGCTCTCCCTGGATTCGCCGACCCTCGGTGGTTGATGACTCCGGCATCGCGCGGAGGAGCATCGCTGCGGCTGCCAGGTCCTGACCGGTTCCGCCGGATGCGGGTGGCGGTCTGTCCCTGGCATCATTGGCGATGCGGTGCTAGAGACCCTGGGGCAGGTGACGTATTTCTCCGGCCGGGGGCTGGCCCGCCCATACCTGCCCGACGTCCCGGCGGATTGCCTCGAGCGCTCCTGCTCCCTCATCGAGTCCGGCCTGCGCCCCGCGGACTTGCTCAAGCTGTGGGTCGTGACCCCCCGCCGGAACGGGGACCACAGCTAGCTCCCGCGGGATGTCGGCGCGAGGCGCTGGCCTAGGGAGATCACCATCCTCCGGCATGCCGAGTCAGCTGCCTCCGGAGGGATCCCCTAGCTCGACGTGGAAACATTCGCGGCTCGGGCCGCAGTCCTTGTCGTCAAGGCTGCGGCTGCCGTCGGAACAGTCGGAGAGGCAGTAGTTGCATGCGGTCATGAAGTCCCGCATGGCACTGGGGTTGCCAGATCCAGAGAAATCCCAGCAGATGCTGGGGTCGTCATCTTCCTCGGACCCAGAGGGTCCGTAGGTCGAGACGCCCGTCAATCGGTCCCAAGGCGACCGCACACGAAACCCGAAAGGGGTTGCACTCGCCTCAACGTGAGCGCCCGCCAGAGCGAGGTCGCTAGGCGGGTTGAGGTCGAGTTGAAATGACAAAGGATGGGAATCAGCCGGTACCTTTTGGTCGACGAGGAGCGACGAAGTCACATCGGGGGCTGATCGCGCTGTCGTCCTAGGTACGAGTGCGACGTCCTGTAGGCCCTCCGTGAGCGCGCTGGCGTCGTCCACTTGCTCGGGGTTGGCGTGTCGCGGGGGGACGGCGCTCGCCTTCGCCTCAAACGCGAGGGTGACGCCCGACGCGTCCTCCGTTGGGGCGCTGGGGATGTCGATTTGCTCGACAGCCGACTGAGCGCAGCCTCCCGCTTGGCCCTGGTTGCCCCGCCTCCTCCTCCGATGGCGAGGGAGAGGATGGGGCGAGCTCGAAAGTTGTCCTTCCCCCACGCGGGAAAGACGTCGTCGATTCCGCCGCCGGCGGGCGGGCTGTCCGCCATCATTGTCGCTGTCGCGCGGCGGTGGAAGGAGTATCATGTCGTAGCTGCCGTCGAAAGACATGAACTCGAGGCTCCCGAAACGGAGCACCGTCTCGGGTTGAAGAGGTCATTGGAGACTGCCCATCTGGAGCTTGACGGGAAACTGCTCGTCAACACGCAGCAGGCCCCTACCTAGCGCGCCAACTGTCGGCGTTTCGAGACCGGGGGGTCCCCGAGCCGACGAGTGAGTGTGCCGCGTGCCCCAGCCCAGATGGGTCGAGCACGTGGGCGAGCGCGAAGGGGGGAGAGCGAGGTGGCCGGAGCCGGGTCGTGAGGGAGGCGGAGATCCCGCGGCCTTCGTGTTCGTCCCGCGCCCAGGTCGGGTGCGCTTGCAGTAGGGGGTTACAAGCGTCCGCGCGGGTGAGGGGAGCGAGCGGCCCCAAGAGAGCGCCCGCCCCTGCCCTCGTTCCCGCGAGGCCAACCTTCTCTAAGAAGGCCCTGGTCCTTCCTTTTATAGGCGCAAGGAGAGGATCCAGGTGTACAATGGGGGTGCAGCAGAGTGCTACGTGTCAAGCGGGGGAGAGCTAGCGCCCTGGGTACATGCCAATGTGGCAGCCGGAGAGAACTTGGCACCCAGCCGGTGTGGTGTCGTGGCTGTCGGAGGAGTAACGGAGCCTGGTGGAGGGACAGCTGTTGGAACAGTTGGGCTCTTGCTGACGTCTCCCTGCTTTCGTAAGGGAGCCGAGAGCCGCCGTCGTCATGGGTCTATCGGGGCGCCATCATTGCCTATCTGGCGGAGCTAGCCAGATGGGACGTCGGTCTTGTTCTCTGCGACCCAAGTCGGCTCGGGGCAGGGTGATGATGGCGCTTCCTGTTGACGTGGCAGACTTGTGCCCTAGGTCGGGCGACGTGGAGGCTCCTCCGAGGCCGAGGTCGAGCCTGAGCTCCTGGGTCGGGCGAGGCGGAGGTCGTTCGGCAGAGGCCAGGGCGGAGTCCGAGCCCTGGGTCGGGCGAAGCGGAGTTCGTCGTCTTCCGGGGCTTTAGCCCGAGTCCGAGCCCTGGGTCGGGCGGAGCGGAGTTCGCCGTCTTCCGGGGCCTTAGCCCGAGTCCGAGCCCTGGGTCGGGCGGAGCGGAGTTCACCGTCTTCCGGGGCCTTAGCCCGAGTCCGAGCCCTGGGTCGGGCGGAGCGGAGTTCGCCGTCTTCCGGGGCCTTTGCCCGAGTCCGAGCCCTGGGTCGGGCGGAGCGGAGTTCGCCGTCTTCCAGGGCCTTAGCCCGAGTCCGAGCCCTGGGTCGGGCGGAGCTTCTTATGGCGCCTTTGGCGAAGCCTGGCCGCCCGTCCGTCTCACTCTTTGCGTTAAATGCCCCAGTGACTTGGTCGGTCGGCGTGGTGATTTAGTCAGGGTTGCTTCTTAACGAAGGCAATGCCTTGGGCGAGCCGGAGATGCGTCTGCCGTAAAAAAGGGGGCCTCGGGCGAGACGGAAACACCTCAGGGTCGGCTGCCCTTGCCCGAGGCTAGGCTCGGGCGTGGCGTGATCGAGTCGCTCGTATGGACTGATCCCTGACTTAATCAAACCCATCAGGCCTCTGCAGCTTTATGCTGATGGGGGTTACCAGCTGAGAATTAGGCGTCTTGAGGGTACCCCTAATTATGGTCCCCGACACCGGCAGAGTAACGATATGCTCAAGACCTTGCTCTAGCTCTAAGCAGCACTTCTCCTCTCTCTTAAGGCTTATAGCTGTGCCTTCTACACAAACTATAGAGTTACACACAAGAGGGAGAGTGAGAATTGATTCGAGTGAAGTCTACACTTGTTGGCTGCGCTTATATATTGCTTGAGGCGCCTAGGGGTCCCTTTTATAGGCACAAGGGGCCTAGGAGCCGTTGGAATCCCATTTGGAAGGCAATACTTTCTTTCTGTCAGGTGGCGCACCGGACAGTCCGGTGCACACCGGACACTGTCCGGTGCCCGATTTCTTTCCTTTTATGGCGAAGCCGACCGTTGGTAGTCTTGGAGCCGTTGGCGCACCGGGCATGTCCGGTGCACACCGGACAGTCCGGTGCCTCCATCTAGCCGTTGGCTCGGCCACGTGTCCCGCGCAGATCGCGTGGCCGACCGTTGGCCCGGCCGACCGTTGGCTCACCGGAGAGTCCGGTGCACACCGGACAGTCCGGTGAATTATAGTCGTACGTCGCCGGTGAATTCCCGAGAGCGGCCAGTTCGCCAGAGTTCAGCCTGGCGCACCGGACACTGTCCGGTGCACCACCGGACAGTCCGGTGTGCCAGACTGAGCTGCCTTGGCTATACATAGCCAAGCCCTTTGCACCTCTCTTCTTTTCTTCTTCTTTCTGTTTCTAACACTTAGACAAGTATATTAGTCCACAAAACCAATGTACTTCGTATAGAAACATACCTTCTCTTAATCATTAAATCTATAGCATTTCACATGCTTGAGCTTTGATGTTGGACTCATAAATCATCAAGTCGGCTTGACTTGATCTAGATTGACATTACTTGGCTCCAACATCCTGTAAAGGTCACATAGAACATTTCCAAACATAGGAACAACCCAAACTAAAGATCAAGGTGAACTTAGCTCTTTTGGGCTGCTTCCAGTTCTGGTTTTGACACTTGTTCACCTTCTAGTGACCTTGATCTCCTCCTTAGAGCTTGATCTTGAGCCTTATGACTTACACCACATAACTGCAGCTGTTACCTCATTGGCTGTAAGTCACGTCCTTATGTAGTGATCCTTGATGTGCCATAGCTGTTCTCAACTCGATCACCCTTGACTTTGCAAGCCTCCTTCTTCACCCTTGGCTTTGGGTTCCTCAGCCTCCTTGACCTTCTCCCGTGCACTTGGTACCTCGAAGCTCTTCTTGCCTCCGTCCTTGGCTTGATCAGTTGTCTCCGAGCTACGCACCCGAGTCTCACTTTATGCAATGTCCATCTTACTTGTGATGTCCATTATGTATCCATAATCTAGTTCTTGGACCATCACATTTGTTCACTTGTGTTGAACCTTGTAGACTTTACCTTAAGCACCTGTTCAACACTTAGTACACTTGTTAGTCCTTTAATTGAGTTGTCATCCAAACACCAAAACTCACAAGAGAGCTTTCAGTTTGATGCAAACCTCTTAAAAAAGTGACGACATGTACAAGTTCTTTTATCACTATAACTATCACTACCATACTAGAGGATAGATCGTTTGTGTTCCCTCGTGCTTTAAGATACTTATAAGATGAGCGTGATGTAGAGCGATCATTGCCATGTCTCTTGTGTTGCGCTTTCTCCTCACTTGATGAACCATGTCAAGTTTCGATTGAAGTTAGAGCTTGACATTTGTTCCACTTTTCGATGTTGTTGTTGGATGTGGTCTAGTTTGGACAATTATCTTGATAGTGACCCTTCTCACCACACTCGAAGCATCCTTTCTTTCTTTGCTCTTTTCTATCAATATTGAATATGATATCTTCAATTTGAATGAACACACATATAATTATATTTATCTTGCGTATCACCCTCATCACTTTTTTGACCAGTTGGATTATTTCTTCATCTTCTTTGTAGGATGAGGTGGAGGGGTGATCATCTCCATCTTCATCATATTTTTCTTCACTTGAGGAACTTGAGCTTTCAACTCTTGCCCTTCATCTTTTTTTGCTCTTCACATATGAGAGCACTTCATTTGCTTAATGAAGTGGCCTCTTATTGACCTATCTTCTGGGACATCGCATATGCCACTAGCTTGTCAATCACAAGCTTCAGAGTCATAATGCTCAAGTCCTCCATATTATGAAGGATGGTGATGATGCTCCCATGCATGTATTTGTTGTGGTGGTAGGGAGATGATCTTCCTCACAATGTCTACATTACCTAGATTGTTGATGTTAATAAAATTAAGCTCATTGATGATTATATTTAACCATGAGTACGTATATTTTACAATCTCATTCTCTTTCATTCCGAAAGAATTATATTTATTTTAAGCTAGGCAATGTTTTTGCTTATGTCGTCATAGAGTTTATGTAATTTTTGTCAAATATCATTAGCAATTTTAAGCATAAATATTTGATTAAAAACATCCATGCTAAAACAAGATGAATCGACATCATCGTACCCATTGACCTCGACAGGGCCAAGCCGCACCACCAACCGCGCTCCTGGACCAGGCCATGCCTCCCTCGACCCACTGCGACGCCCCCGTCCCAACCTGTTTCCCTAACGACGTTGCGCCACTCTTTCGTCCCTTTAGGTAGATTCTTTATTCATGTATTGTGTTTTTATTAAACATACTAACTTCCGAGAGTTAACTTAGACTGTAGGAAGTTACGGTAATCAGGTTAATCAATTTGATCGGCTAATTGGTGCATATAGTTTAATTATGTTAGGCTATCATTTGTTACAGACTAATATTAGGCTTTGTTGGGGGTATGCTTCGTTGCCGAAGATCCTGTAAGAAGAAACACCTTCCGCAGATCCTCTCAAAAGCAGTGCCGAAGCTATCATCCATAAAGCTTCGGCATAGTGACATGTCTCAAGACGAAGGAGTGAACCGACTTAAAGATGAAATGACCAATCAACCCGCAAGAGTTTGTATTATGATTGTAAGCATTTATAAAGGGCATGAATGTAATTTCTCACAGGCTGCGCCCTGTGCCTATAAATAGATGAACAGTACCCCTGTACTGTTCACGGAATCTTGTAATCATTTGCACGCGACGCTCGGATTATTGCCTTATGTCAAGACGAAGGTACAAATGTGATTAAATGTTATGTTTTAATATTTAGGTTTATATGGTAAAATATATGAATAAATTTATGTGTTTTGATATATTATTCTTTCATGTTTCATATTTCATATTTCATATATTTTATCTTATGTTATTTCATAACCTCAATCACGAAGGTATAACCTTTGTGAACTTTTCTTCATGACCTTCGTCCGAAGATCATTATACCCTTGAGGAAATAATGATTCAATGGATGAAGGGCATTAACACTTAACATTTTATGTTGCCTTGTTATTAATTCAAAGCATTTGAGAGCAAGTCCCCAACATTGGCGCCCACCTTCGGTGAACTCACGTCCACTTTTTGAACTGATGGCTTCGTTCAACAACCAAGCTGAAGCTGCTTCGGCTACAAAGCTGGTGCTCCCGATAACAGGCGGTTCATGCTCAGAGCCGGCCAACCAGAAGCAGAAGAAGGAGGCCCAGAGAAGGGTACATCATGTTGGGGTGCAAGGACCTTTCATCAAGTCAAAATGGTCTCACATCCCAATTACCTTCTCCTAAGAGGACCTTCAGCTCAAGGATTACCCTCACAATGATGCTATGGTCATATCTTATGTCATCAAGGGATTTCTAATCCACAATGTTCTGGTTGATACAGGCAGTGCAGCGGATATCATATTTGCTAAGGCCTTTAGACAGATGCAAGAGCCAGAGGATATGATCCATGATGCCACACACCCTCTCTGTGGTTTCGAAGGAAGGCAGATTGTAGCACTTGGCAAGATCACAATGCCAGTGACCTTCGGATTTGTCCACAATACAAGAACTGAACATGTTGTGTTTGATATTATTGACATGGAATATCCTTACAATGCAATCATTGGTCGTGGAACACTCAATGCATTCGAAGCAATTCTTCATCCAGCATATTTATGCATGAAGATACCTTCGGATCAAGGGCCCATTGCTATTCATGGAAGTCTAGAAGCTGCCAGAAAGGCTGAAGGAAATTGGACAGACTCAAAAGCAATCCACAATATAGATGGAGCTGAAGCTTGTGAACAGTATAAGTATAGAAGAGAGAAGGCTGCTTCGGTTGATCAGCCGAAGCCCATGCTTCTATGTGAAGATATAGCAGAGCAGAAGGTATTGTTGGGATCCCAATTATCTGAAGAGTAGGAGAAAACCTTGATAAGGTTTTTATTCAACAACAAAGATGTTTTTGCATGGTCAGCCAACAATCTCTGTGGTGTCAACAGGGACGTCATTGAACATTCACTCAATGTCGATCCATCCTTCCGACCCAGGAAACAAAAGCTTCGGAAAATGTCTGACGATAAAGCCGAAGGTGCTCGGAACAAAGTAAAAAGACTTCTTAGTGCTGGTGTCATCAGAGAAGTGAAATACCCAGAATGGCTAGCCAACACTGTTATAGTAAAAAAGGCCAATGGTAAATGGAGAATGTGCATTGATTTTACTGATCTGAACAAGGCTTGTCCAAAGGATGAGTTCCCATTACCATGAATAGATTCTCTAGTAGATGCAGCAGCTTCGTCAGAGCTTATGAGTCTGCTAGATTGTTATTCAGGCTACCACCAAATCTGGATGAAGAAGGAAGATGAGCCAAAGACCAGCTTCATAACCCCTAGTGGTACATATTGTTATCTTCGGATGCCTGAAGGGCTCAAGAATGCTGGGGGAAGCTTCAGCAGGATGACAACCAAGGTCCTTCACCTCTCAGATAGGCAAAAATTTGCTAACATATGTTGATGACATTATAGTGAAGAGCACGAAGCAAGAAAACCACATTACTGATCTGCAGGAAACATTTGCTAATTTTAGGCAAGCTGGCCTAAAATTAAATCCAGAAAAATGTGTCTTCGGAGTGAAGAAGGGAAAGTTCCTTGGTTGTTTAGTTTCAACGAAGGGGATCGAAACCAATCCAAGCAAGATCGAAGCTATCCTTCGAATGGAGCCACCAAGCACAAAGAAGGGGGCCCAACGGTTGACAAGAAGACTGGCATCTTTGAACTGATTTATATCTAGATCAGCAGAAAGAAATTTACCATTCTTTGAAGTACTAAAGTCAGTTGAAGTTTTTCAATGGGGCCCAACTCAACAGAAAGCTTTCGAAGAGCTGAAGCAATATCTGATCGATTTAACAACATTAACTCCACCCATGCTAGAGGCTCCATTGCTATTGTATGTGGCAGCTTCGCACTCTGCAGTGAGTGCGGCACTTGTACAAGAGAAGCTCGAAGGACAAGCTAAAAAGCAAGTCCCAGTATACTTTATCTCTGAAGTTTTGAGTTTATCAAAGAAAAACTATACAGAATTGGAGAAGGTGTTGTATGTTGTGTTAATGGCATCCAAGAAGCTTCGGCATTATTTTCAAGCATATCACATAATTGTTCCTTCATCACAACCCCTGAAGGATATCATGAGGAATAGAGAAGCTACTGGAAGGATTGGCAAATGGGTCGTGGAGCTTAATGAATTCACTATTGACTACATGCACATATCTTCAATTCAATCTCAAGCGCTAGCAGATTTTATCGCTGATTGGACGCTAGGGACTCACGAAGAAGGGACAAGCAAAGATGCAAAGCTTGGACAGTGTTTTGCGATGGTTCTTGGGGAGCCTTCGGTGTAGGAGCAGCTGCGGTCCTAGTGGCACCTTCGAAAGTCAAAACATGTTATGCGGTAAAACTGGATTTCAGTTGCACAAATAATATTGCTGAGTACGAAGCACTTCTAATGGGGCTTCGGAAACTAAGGGCAATGGGAATAAGAAGGGCCATCCTAAAGACTGATTCTCAAGTTATTGCTGGCCATGTGGATAAAAGCAGCAAGGCAAGAGATCCGAAGCTTGAAAAATATCTGGATGTAGTTCGAAGGCTGGAAGCTTCCTTCGAAGGTTTTTCCATCAAGAATATTCCAAGAGGTGAAAATGAGCATGCAGATTTGCTAGCCAAATCAGCGGCTCAGGGGCTCCCACTACCATCCGAAGTATTTTTTGAAACAATAAAAGCACCTTCAGTTGAGCTCATGGAGAGAGCAGTGCTTACTATTTCTCCAGTACACAGTGAAGACTCGAGAACTGAAATAATATCTTTCCTCCAAGGCAATTGTCTTTCAAGTGACGAAGCTTATAACAAGAGAATGGAGGCAAGAACAAGACCATATATGTTAATAGAAGGGGAATTGTATAAACATGGAGTTTGTTCACCACTCCTTAAGTGTTTATCAAGAACTGAAGGTATGGAATTAATGAAAGAGATACATGTAGGTCTGTGTGGATCTCATATTGGATCTAGGCCCTTGTTGGGAAAAGTTTTTCGATAAGGATTTTATTGGCCGAAGGCAGCTTCGGATGCAGCAGAATTAGTCCAAAAATGTGAAGGTTGTCAAAAATGTGCAAGAGACCAGAAGCAACCTTCATCCCTCACTCAATTAATACAACCCACTTGGTCGTTGCAATGGTGGGGCCTCGATTTGCTAGGCCCACTTCCACCAGCACAAGGAAATCTAAAATATGTTGTGGTGGCGGTAGAGTATTTTTCCAAGTGGATTGAGGCGAAGCCTTTAGCCACAATAACTTTGGTCACTGTCCAGAAATTCTTTTGGCAAAATGTTGTTTGTCGCTTCGGAGTACCGAAGGCTATTACTGTAGACAATGGAACACAGTTCGACGCTGAAGCTTTCAAGGAATTCTATGAACAAATTGGCACGAAGATTCATTTTGCATCGGTCAGACATCTGGAGTCAAATGGACTTGTTGAAAGAGCCAATGGCATTATAATGACGGGAATAATGAAGTTAATCTTCAATCAGCCTAGAGGAAAGTGGTCAGATGAATTGATCAAAGTGGTGTGGAGCCACAACACAACAATATCAAGGTCAACAGGTTTTACACCATTCAAACTATTGTTTGGTGACGAAGGAATCACCCCAGAAGAAGCTAAGGCGGGATCAATAAGAACAGTGGCTTCGGCAGAAGACGAGGCTGATTATTCTGTGGCCAAAGATGCTATAGAAGGGATCAGGCTTCAGGCCGTGGAGAATATCAATAAATACCAAGCCGAAACAATAAAATGGTGTGACAGAAAAGTTCGGCTAAAGAGCATTAAACCAAGATATTTGGTACTTCGGAGAGTGGCCAACCCAGATACAGTAGGCAAGTTACAGCTCAAGTGGGAAGGACCTTTTCTGGTAGTATCTTCGTCAAGATCCGGTTCCTACAGATTGAAGGATATGGACGGCAACGACATTCCTAGATCTTGGAATGCGGATGAGCTTCGGCGATATTATGTCTAGCTTGATGTAATCTTTTTTTTCTTTTTTCTATGGTACCCTTTTCCTTTCCAAAGGGGGAGAAAGGTTTTTAATGGGGCCATAGCATGTAATTTCTCTTTTTCTTATTCAGCTCTACGAGAGCAAAATCCCCCAAATATGTAAATGTAAAAACTGAGCATGCACCATCGAGGGCAGGGAAAAAGGAAAAAACAGGGAGAAGCTCAAAAGTCGTCCCTAAGGGGATGCAGAGCACGACAAAGCTACAAAAAGGCGTTCCTAAGGGAGCACAACATAAGTTTTCTACTCAGAAGTCGTTCACAAGGGAATGCAGAGCTTACAGCAAAAGGTCAACGCTGATACCGCCGAAATATAAGGCGAAGCGCGAAAAGTCAACGCGATACCGCCGAAATAGAAGGCGAAGAAGTTCAAAAGACGTTCCTAAGGGGATGCAGAACTTACAGCGAAAAGTCAACGCTGATACACCAAAAAATAAGTGGTGAAGCCGAAAAATAAACGGCAAAGAGACTTCGATCATTCCCAAGGGAATGAAGGCTATGGTTGTGGCTTCGTATGTGTGTGTTTGGACACTCATTTGCACGACACATTACATCATACATTTGCATTCATAAACATTTATCTAGACATACATAGGATCATCATCATCATTACATAGGCGGGTGCTTCGGCTCTAAAGATAAGGCTTCGGAAAACAGAAAAAGAAGCAGTTTCATGCTTCGTTGTGTACGAAAAGAAGGGAAGGTGTTTTTCGCCTTTGGCTCAAAAAATGCTAGTTTCGTCCACAGCAAAGCAGTTCAATACATGCACAAAAAGGTAAAGATATATTACAAAGTATGCATAAATTTACAGAATTAGTATCTGATTCTTAAATTAAAAAGATTTTTTACAATGATATTACAAGATTTTTCCCTAGAATTTTTCTAGCAACGTCTTCAGCTTTGACATCATTCAGCTTTGGATCATCTAAGCTTTGGATCACTTGTCAAGCTTTGGCTCATTTTTCTTCAGCATCATCATCCTGTACATATTAAAACAGTATGAGAGAAGTGCAAACTTCAAGGAGAAGGTAAAATAACAGGCATAAATTTTTTACCGGTTTAAGGTGGCTTCGAGCTTCGTCGCCAGCCATTTTTCGCCCGCCTTTTACCCAAATTTGAGTTATGAATCTGTTCCCTATACTCCGAGCTAGGCTAGGGATATCAATTAAATCTGTCGGAGATAAGCTAAAATTTGGTCTGTTGACAATTTTTCCATGTTCATAGCCAGATTTTATAAAGGCAACAGCGGTGCCCCGAGAAGCTAGCAGAGCGCAGAAATCGGCGTATCCACCTATAACTTCGTCAAGTGCGTCAACTTCGCCCTCAATATGTTCGAAGGTTTCCGGCAGGTTCTTAACCGAAGGACTGAATTTCTCAGCACCGGCTCCGACCGAGTTGAAAACTTGATTTAGCCGCTGCAGGCACCGGTTGCTGAAGTCCACGCATTTTTCTTGAAGTTCTTTCAGTAATTTCCGAAAATTTGAATTTTTCTCGGCTTCAGCTTCGAGTTTGGCTTTGAAATTTTTCTTTTCCATCGAAAGTTCATTATTCAATCTAGCAATTTCGGCATGGGCTTCTGCCAATGAACCTTTCTTGGTTCGAAGTACGAAGTCTTTCATTTCCAGAGTAGCCTCATGGTCTTTTATCTTCTTCTCCAGGCCCTCAATTATAACTTCGTTCTTTTTGTCCTCGAAGTCTTGTTGCATCCTCAGGACTTTACTTAGCAGTAAGCTCTGATAACATAAGCTTCATCAGAAAACAATCTTCATATTAAAAACAATGAAAAGTTAAGAATTTTACCTTAAGTTAGCATAAAATAGGCTACCGGCGATATGTTGCCGCCGGTACCTGCTGAGGTCTGCTTCAACCTTCGGGAGGCCAACACTCTTTGATATAGTGCCGACAACCTTCGCCGCAGTGTGGTCCCGAAGGCATCCTAAGCTTTCTTCGTTAACTCCCCCGAAGAGTAGTGCACCTGGTCTGTATCCGCAAGATATAGCGTACTCTTTCGGTTCTTCTTTTTTAGCCTTCGACAATTCTTGCCCAAGTATGTCCTGAAAATTGAAGTCTTCTTCTTCCGAGTTATCTTCGGCTTTCTCTTTTCCTTTCCCAGGCGTTGTGGCCAGAGTTTCTTCAGCAACTCTAGCAGCTTCTTCCGCGGGCTCATTCAGAAGCATGTTATCAATATCAGCAAGTGTGGTTTCTAGATTTGTATCTTCGGTAGCCTCAGCTTCGGTAGTGTCAGCTTCACTTTTAGCTTCAATGGCTACGACTTCAGTAGCAGCAGTGCTCTCCATAGCTGGTGTCTTTGATGCCGAGACCACCGATAGTGTCTGCTCGATAACTTCAACTACATGAATGATTCTTCGTTTCTTCGGCTCAGCAGGCTTCTTTGCTATCGAAGGCTCCTTTTCCTTCTGAAAAAGCTTCGTCAGATATGGCCCTAGTGGACTTAGCTTGACAGGCAAAGATTCAGTCATTACCTTTAAAATTTCTTCCACGTCGGCAGCAGAAGGCGTTGAAGGAGCCTCTTCCTCTATATCAGTCATTTTTTGTTTCAGAGCAACAGCCTTTCTTTTCTTCGGAGCAGCCATCTTTGGCTCATGGCTCAATTTTCTTTTCTTCAAAATTTCTTCATCTTTCTTCACCAATTTAGCAGCTTCTCTATTCGGAACACTAACAACTCTTTTTCTTTTTTGCCCTTCGGCCCCTCTGTCTAATCACTCATAGACCCGGTTCAACCTTCGCTTCGGTCGAGTGCCGAAGGCTGCAGTCATTAGTTGATCTTCTTTTTTAGAATAGTTGCCAAGGATCTCGTTGCACATAACTTCAATCGTGTCTAACCATTCTTGGCAAGGTTCTTTGAAGTGTTTCTTGAATTTATAATAATAGGGCAACCGAACAAGTTCCTTCTTTTTCTTTTCCCCTTTGAGCTTCGACATGTCCCATTCTTTCAAAGTCGGGAATACTCTGAAAGCTAAGAATTCTTGCACCAAATCCCTAGTGCCAATGTGCTCCGAAACAACTCGAAATTCACCCAAGGCAATTTGGCATGGTGATTCCGGCAACATGTTGCACTGGGGCCTAGTTTCTCCAAAGACTAACTCCAATGGGCTCTGAACCAACTTCTCCTTCTTTTCGTCAACCTTAACATAAAACCACTCGGTCTTCTAGCCGGTGGGCCATTTGGTACGATAGCTAATAACTGGAGACTTCGCATCTTTGCGATAAGCAAAATTGTAGCAGCCAAAATTCTCGTGCAGCCCATCTTCTCTAGCTTTTGTCTGATAATGAAGCTCATGTGCCCGG
The DNA here is from genome assembly GCA_029449295.1 of Zea luxurians. Taxonomy (NCBI): domain Eukaryota; kingdom Viridiplantae; phylum Streptophyta; class Magnoliopsida; order Poales; family Poaceae; genus Zea; species Zea luxurians. The sequence goes on from JAOPSE010000002.1 coordinate 138,093,163, forward strand.
CAGAAACCTTCGGCAAGCGGTTCTGCCCCTGGCTTTGGAGAGCCCAAATGTAAATGCTAAGCCTAACGATGGCGTTAGGAGTTAGCTGATGAAGATAAATCCCAAACTTCTCCAACACATCCGCAATCATCTCATGCAAAGGAAATCTCAATCCTGCTTTAAAGAAGCTTTTAAAGACTACCACCTCATCCTTTTCTGGCTTCAGAGTAATTTCCTCTCCACCAAAACAAACTAGCTTCTTCTTGGCTTCACTGATATAACCTAGCTTTATCAACTTAGGCATATCACCTTCGGTAATAGTAGACTTCCCAAACTCTAGGTGGCTAGGTTTAGATGGCATGGCGTTGTACTCATCTTCAGTTTCACCTTCTTCAACATCAATCTGCTCAGCTTCGGCAGCAGGGGTACCTTCAGAAGCTTCTTCTGGCACTGCCAGCCCTGACCGTTTCATCACTTCGGAAATCGGAGCGGTTTCAGCAGCTTTGGCTTCCTCTCCGTCACATATAACCCTGGCCGTAGAACGTACCCTTGCCATTTGATGATGAATTCCTCACATTTTTTGATGAAATTGTTGACTTTTTTAATTTTCCCAAAGCTCTTCCTCTTGTGACGAAGCAAAGTCAACAGCGGTGCTTCGGTTGAGTGCGATGAACAAGCTTCGGCTATGGTCAAATTTTTGGCAGCAAAACAGGGCAATAGCAATGAATGTTGCGGTAACTTCACACCTACCAATCTGTTTATATAGTGCTGCAGGTGGGGAGGTGAATCATCAAGTCTTCTGCACCGGACAAACAGTCGCCCGCACTCACTGAGTGGTGGGCCACAGAACCCGAGAAGGTGAATCGTCAGGACGCGTTTACCCGCTGCATGGTGGGACCATCTCGTGCTCAAAATTTTGTGATCGTTTCTCGGCAACGAGCTCAGGGAAGGTGTTTTTCGGATCTTCAGCTCTACGAAGCCTAGGAGACTTTTTCACGGATCAAGCTCGTTATGAAAAACGATCTAGCACCGCGAAAGGGCTACTGTTGGGGGTATGCTTCGTCGCCGAAGATCTTGTAAGAAGAAACACCTTCGACAGATCCTCTCAAAAGCAGTGCCAAAGCTATCATCCATAAAGCTTCGGCATAGTGACATGTCTCAAGACGAAGGAGTGAACCGACTTAAAGATGAAATGACCAATCGACCCGCAAGAGTTTGTATTATGATTGTAAGCATTTATAAAGGGCATGAATGTAATTTCTCATAGGCTGCGCCCTGTGCCTATAAATAGATGAACAGTACCCCCGTACTGTTCACGGAATCTTGTAATCATTTGCACGCGACGCTCGGATTATTGCCTTCTGTCAAGACGAAGGTACAAATGTGATTAAATTGTTATGTTTTAATATTTAGGTTTATATGGTAAAATATATGAATAAATTTATGTGTTTTGATATATTATTCTTTCATGTTTCATATTTCATATATTTTATCTTCTGTTATTTCATAACCTCAATCACGAAGGTATAACCTTTATGAACTTTTGTTCATGACCTTCGTCCGAAGATCATTATACCCTTGAGGAAATAATGATTTAATGGACGAAGGGCATTAACACTTAACATTTTATGTTGCCTTGTTCTTAATTCAAAGTATTTGAGAGCAAGTCCCCAACAAGCTTAAGTTAGATTACTCTAGTTAGACTGAAGCCGAACATCGAGATGAATTCACATTATAATGTTAATTAGTAATATTTTCGCAAAAGTGTCGTAGTGTTCTGTAACCTATGTGTCGCCTATTCCTTTTTCGGACTTTTAGTTGTCATGAAACACATAATTTTATGAATATAGAAATATGTCTAGTTATAAATTAAACAAATAAAAAAATATTTATAAAGTACAAATTAAAACTATATAATTTGTAAAAATAAACAATATTATATAATTTATAATGTTAAAACATTACATAATTCATTTTTTATGTTTTTACTTTAAATGGTTAAAAACAAGTAGTTGACATGGTGCATACGTGTACCAATTAATATATGCCACATCTCTAAAGACGGTTCATATTAACTGGCTCAAGTCAGTGTCAACCGGTTTGGATGGATACCGACCAAATCATCTCACATGTCGATCAATATCGATCGATCGATACTGACATATCTAGCTCTAACACAGTCGACAGTGGCAGATCCAGGATAAAATCTAAAGGGCTACTAGCCTATTAAGATCAGGCTAAAAAATTTATCAACTAACCTAGCAAATAATTAACCAGACCAAAGTACCAAATAATCTTAATTCTCACCTACTTACCTAGCGGCAGCAACTTAGCACAGTTAGCAGGGGAGGCGATCCACGCCTCCATGGAGCAGCAGCGGGATAGGAGGGGAGGCGACGGCTGGCGAGCGTGACTGAGCATGACACCTGAGGGTAGAGTCGCGTACCACACAACCTCCACGGAGTAGGGGAGGAGACGGGCCTAGAGCGCTTGTCACGGTGACGGTGCTAACATGGCCGCGTGGGTGTGTGGCGATGCGTAGGAGCTATGGAGAGAGGCTGAGAAGCGGCGTTGGGACGCGTGCGGGACGGAGGAGTGGTTGACTGCTGAGCGTGGTGTGGCATGGCTGGGACTAACCTAGTTTTCTTTGGCTTTGGTGGACTTAGGGTGTATTTGGTTCACTGCACAACTTGACACACTTTGCCTAACATCTCTGTTGGAGACCAAAAGTGCCTCGCGGACGGTCCACGGTGGTGGCGCGGCCGGTCCGCGCATGCGCAGAGTCAGTTAGGGTTCCTAGTTTCTCGCGGAATTTGTTACCTAAAACCGTGGGATTGACTCGGAAATCAGTTCGAAGCGGATCCAGACCTCCTCCTTTATATAGATGAAGGGCTACGGCTGATTGAACCCCCCAACAATCGATCAAATCAAGTCTATTTCTCATTTTTACCTTATGCATTAGGAGTAGTTCTAGTCTAGTTCTAGGTTAGCCTCTCAATCCCCAAATTCTCCGCTTCTCTTTGACTCTACGTCGATTAGAGGAGTCTAGGTCGGCCTACCGAGCCTAGACAACTCCTAGGATCTCTCCTCCTCGACGGGGTCCCTCCCGGGAACGAGATCTAGGTGTCGCCGGCGACCTTTCACCGCCCCTACGCACGCGCGGACCGTCTGGCCCCAGGACGCTGACCGTCCGGCCGTCAGGCAGGGAACCCTAGCCCTGCGCCAGGTTGTGGACCGTCCACGCCTGTGCAGAGAGCACCACCGCTGATTCTTGTTGAGTGTTTGGCGCTCGAAAAAGGTGTCAACATACTTTTGGCGACTCCGCTGGGGACTAGGTGTCTAGACCTGCTAAAAAATCGGCCCATAGATGGCTAGTTCTAAGGATCACACCAAGATCTCCACCACCAACATCATCAAGACGGCCATGGAGGCGCTCCCAGCTGATGACCAAAGACCCTTTGAAGACCTCGTAATGCGCGATGAGAAGGAGGTGATGTGGCAATGGAACGAACAACATGACAAGGAAGAGGTGGAACTGCTGCATAAACTCTCCGAACAGCGCAAGGAGGCGGCAGAAAAGTACTTGTCACACTGGTGGATCGCCACCAGAAGATCATCCATCAAGGGGAGATCAATATGGAATCTCTCCTGCCTCCACTTCAGGGTCTCGCTGTAAGTACTCCAGATCTATCTCTTACGACTTTCATGGATCAACGAGGAGATCAGTTAAAGCAATATGTAGATGAATCTATTAAAATGCATCTACGTGCATACGAGAAATCAGCTGCTCCTAGCTTTCCATCGCGAGAGTCTAATACAGAGCCACCCGCGTCAAACACATCGGCTATAAACGGGTCACCCTTGACTCAGCCATCATATGGTATGCCGATGCACGCTTTTGTGTCACCATCACAGCCGCAACCACTAGGAACACGATAGGTACTAGACGCGGCCGGACCGTCCAAGCATCATCTCAGACAGTCCGGTTATACCGCGGACCGTCCGGCGTATTTCGCCGGACCGTTCGACCCGATGTAGGCCCGCACACAAAACGCTCAGGTCGCACCGTACATGGCTGGACCATCAGGGTACAACCCTGAACAATTTGGCCTCATCACGGACCGTCCGGTGCATCACGCCGGACGTCCGGATATGTTGTGGACCGTCCGCTATCTCATGTCAGATCGTCCGGATATGGCATGAACCGGCCAACATATTATGCCGGACCATCCAACTCTACATGAGTCCACACGCAGACTGCCCAAGTCACGCCATATATGACCGATCCGTCTGGGTATAGCCCTGGATCATTAGGCCCGATCACGGACCGTCCAGTTCTTTACGACAGACGGTCTGGGTACGAGACTGCCCAGGTAACACCATATACGACTAGACAATCCGGATATACCTTCGGACCGTTTGGCCCGGTCGCGAACCATCTAGCCTCTTACACCGGACCGTCCGGATATGCGTACGCAGAGCCAAGAACTGCGCAATACGCACAGTTCCCACATTCATCGCAGCACCATTATGGTGCCCCACCAGTAACATATTATAATCATGCCATACCACCTCATGGACATAGGGCTGAATACTGTTCGGCCACAAGAGATCCTAAGAGGTATAGGGCAGGAGCTAGTGACATTAATAGGACACCTAACTGAAAGGGAAATAGGCTTACACCTTTTCCTAATTGATTTTGGTGGTTGAATTGCCCAACATAAATAATTGGACTAACTAGTTTGCTCTAGATTATAAGTTTTACAGGTGCCAAAAGTTCACAATAGACCAATAAAAAGACCAAGAAAGGGTTCAAACAAAGAGAGCTAAAGTCAACCCAAAGGCACCCTAGTCTGGCGCACCGGACTGTCCGGTGTACCACGGAACTCGACGCTGAACTCGCTACCTTCGGGAAAATGGAGGCCGCTCCGCTATAATTCACCGGACCGTCCGGTGTATGCACCGGACAGTGTCCGGTGGCACACCAGACTGTCTGGTGTGTCAGCGGAGAAACGGCTACTTCGTGCGCAACGGTCGACTGCAACGCATTTAATGCGCGCCTGCGCGCGCAGAGGTCAGAGCACGCGCAGTAGGCGCACCGGACAGTCTACAGTACTTGTCCAGTGCACCACCGGACAGCCAGAAGACCCCACCTGTCAGAGCTCCAACGGTCGAACCCTAACGGCCGGGTGACGTGGCTGGCGCACCGGACAGTGTCCGATGGCGCACCGGACTATCCGGTGCGCCATGCGACAGGAGCCTCCACCAAAAGGCTAGTTTGGTGGTTGGGGCTATAAATACCCCAACCACCCCACCATTCATTGCATCCAAGTTTTCATACTTCTACACCTTACAAGAGCTATAACATTCAATTCTAGACACAACCAAAGAGATCAAATCCTCTCCCAAGTTCGGAATCACTCCAAATCAAATAGTGACTAGAGAGAGCGACTTTTGTGTTCATTTGAGCTCTTGCGCTTGGATTGCTTCTTTTCTTTCTCATTCTTTCTTGTGAATCACTCAATTGTAACCAAGGCAAGAGACACCAATTGTGTGGTGGTCCTTGCGGGGACTTAGTGTCCCGTGTGATTGAGAAGAGAAGCTCACTCGGTCTAAGTGACTGTTTGAGAGAGGGAAAGGGTTGAAAGAGACCCGGTCTTTGTGACCACCTCAATAGGGAGTAGGTTTGCAAGAACCGAACCTCGGTAAAACAAATCCTTGTGTCTCACTCTTTACTTGCTTGCGATTTGTTTTTCACCCTCTCTATCGGACTCGCTTTTATTTCTATCGCTAACCCGGCTTGTAGTTGTGATTAACTTTGTAAATTTCAGTTTCGCCCTATTCACCCCCCTCTTGGCGACTTTCAATTGGTATCGGAGCTCGGTGCTTCATTAGAGCCTAACCGCTCGAAGTGATGTTGGGAGATCACGCCAAGAAGGAAATGGTGACCGACGACAAGCCCACTACAAGCCACGGGAAGGCTCCATCGGGAGAGTCCCGCAACAAAGGGAAGGAGAAGGAATCCTCTTCCCACAAGTCGCATCGAAGTGGCGACAAGAAAAAGAAGATGAGGAAGGTGGTCTACTACGAGATCGATTCTTCATCACCTTCCACCTCCGGCTCCAACGCGCCGTCCATAACTTCTAAGCACCATGAGCGCAAGAAGTATAGTAAGATTCCCCTACGCTACCCTCGTATTTCAAAGTGTACTCCTCTACTCTCCGTTCCATTAGGCAAACCACCGATTTTTGACGGTGAAGATTATAATATGTGGAGTGACAAAATGAGGCATCATCTAACCTCACTCCACACAAGCATTTGGAATGTTGTTGAGTTTGGTGTACAGGTACCATCCGTAGGGGATGAGGACTACGATTCGGACGAAGTGGCCCAAATCCACCACTTCAACTCCCAAGCCACTGCTATACTCCTCGCCCCTCTAAGTCAAGAGGAGTATAATAAGGTGCAAGGGTTGAAGAGCGCAAAGGAAATTTGGGACGTGCTCAAGACTGCGCACGAAGGAGACGAGGTGACCAAGATCACCAAACGGGAGACGATCGAGGGGGAGCTCGGTCGCTTCATGCTTCACCAAGGAGAGGATGCGCAAGCCATGTACAACTGCTTAAAGACCTTGGTGAACCAAGTGCGCAACCTCGGGAGCACCAAATGGGATGACCATGAGATGGTCAAGGTTATTCTTAGATCCCTCGTTTTTCTTAACCCTACGCAAGTTCAATTAATTCGAGGTGATCCTAGATACAAGCTAATGTCTCCCGAGGAGGTTATAGGAAAATTTGTGAGCTTTGAGCTAATGATTAAAGGCTCAAAGAAAATCATCGAGCAAGGCACCTCCTCCACGCCCGAAGCACAACCTGTCGCATTCAAGGCAACGGAGGAGAAGAAGGAAGAGTCTACATCAAGTAGGCTCCCCATCGATGCCTCAAAGCTCGACAATGAGGAGATAGCTTTAATCATCAAAAGCTTTCGACAAATCCTCAAGCAAAGGAGGGGGAAGGACTACAAGCCCCGCTCCAAGAAGTTTTGCTACAAGTGTGGTAAGCCCGGTCACTTTATTTCAAAATGTCCTATTTCTAGTGACAGTGACAGGGGCGATGACAAGAAGGGGAGAAGAAAGGAAAAGAAGAGGTACCATAAGAAGAAGGGCGGCGATGCCCATGTGTGCCGCGAGTGGGACTCTGACGAGAGCTCCACTGACTCCTCCGACAAGGACGCCGCCAACATCGCCGTCAACAAGGGACTTCTCTTCCCCAACGTCGACCACAAGTGCCTCATGGCAAAGGACGACAAAAGGAGGAAGGTTAAATCTAAATCCTCCACTAAATATGCATCCTCTAGTGATGAAGACAATTCTAGTAATGAGGAGGATAATTTGTTTACTCTTTTTGCCAACCATAACATGCAACAAAAAGAGAAGTTAAATAAATTGATTAACGCTATTCATGATAAGGATGAACTCTTAGATAGCCAAGAGGACTTCCTAATTAAGGAAAATAAGAAGCATGTTAAGGTTAAGAATGCTTATGCTCTAGAGATGGAAAAATGTGAAAAATTAACTAGTGAGCTAAGCACTTGCCATGATTTGATTGCCAACCTTAGAAATGAAAATGCTAGATTAATTGCTAAGGTTGATTCAAATGTCTGTGATGATTCATATGCCAATCTTAGAAATGATCATGCTATTTCTATTGCTAAGATTGAAAAATTAAATGCCTCTCTCGCTAGCCTTAGAATTGAAAATGAAAAATTGATTGCTAAGGCTAAAGACTTAGATGTTTGCAATGCTTCCATTTCCGATCTTAGAAGTGAAAATGACATTTTACATGCTAAGATTGTTGAACTAAAAACTTGCAAACCCTCTACATCCACTATTAAGCATGTTTCTATTTGCACTAGATGTAGAGATGTTGACATTGCTGCTATTCATGATCACATGATTTTAATTAAACAACAAAATGATCATATAGCAAAATTAGATGCTAAAATTGCCGAGCATGAACTAGAAAATGAAAATTTTAAATTTGCTCGTAGTATGCTTTATAGTGGGAGACGCCCTGGCATCAAGGATGGCATTGGCTTCCAAAAGGGAGACAATGTCAAACTTAATGCCCCTCCTAAAAAATTATCTAACTTTGTTAAGGGCAAGGCTCCCATGCCTCAGGATCACGAGGGTTACATTTTGTACCCTGCCGGTTATCCCGAGCATAAGATTAGGATAATTCATTCTAGGAAGTATCACTCTGGCCCTAATCATGCTTTTATGTATAAGGGTGAGACATCTAGTTCTAGGCAATCAACTCGTGCTAAATTGCCTAAGAAGAAAACTCCTAGTGCATCAAATGAACCTAGCATTTCATTTAAAACTTTTGATGCATCTTATGTTTTAACTAACAAATCCGGCAAAGTAGTTGCCAAGTATGTTGGGGACAAACACAAAGGATCAAAGACTTGTGTTTGGGTACCCAAAGTTCTTGTATCTAATGTCAAAGGACCCAAAACTGTTTGGGTACCTAAAATCAAGAACTAAATTTGTTTTGTAGGTTTATGCATCCGGGGGCTCAAGTTGGATCATCGATAGCGGGTGCACAAACCACATGACAGGAGAGAAAAAGATGTTCTCCTCCTATGAGAAAAACCAAGATCCCCAACGAGCTATCACATTCGGGGATGGAAATCAAGGTTTGGTCAAAGGATTGGGTAAAATTGCTATATCACCTGACCATTCCATTTCCAATGTTTTTCATGTTGATTCATTAGATTACAATTTGCTTTCCGTTTCTCAACTATGCAAAATGGGCTACAACTGTCTATTTATTGATGTAGGTGTCACTGTCTTTAGAAGAAGTGATGATTCAGTAGCATTTAAGGGAGTGTTAGAGGGTTAGCTATACTTAGTTGATTTCAATAGAGCTGAACTCGACACTTGCTTAATTGCTAAGACTAACATGGGCTGGCTCTGGCATCGCCGACTAGCACATATTGGGATGAAGAATCTTCACAAGCTTCTAAAGGGAGAACACATTTTAGGACTAACCAATGTTCATTTTGAGAAAGACAGGATTTGTAGCGCATGCCAAGCCGGGAAGCAAGTTGGTGTTCATCATCCACATAAGAACATCTTGACGACTGACAGGCCACTCAAGCTCCTCCACATGGATCTATTCGGCTCGATCGCTTACATAAGCATCGACGAGAGTAAGTACTGTCTTGTTATTGTGGATGACTATTCTCGCTTCACTTGGGTATTTTTTTATAGGAAAAATCTCAAACCCAAGAGACCTTAAAGGGATTCTTGAGACGGGCTCAAAATGAGTTCGGCTTGAGGATCAAGAAAATTAGAAGCGATAATGGGATAGAGTTCAAGAATTCGCAAATCGAAGGTTTCCTTGAGGAGGAGGGCATCAAGCATGAGTTCTCTTCTCCCTAAACACCACAAAAAAATGGTGTAGTGGAGAGGAAGAATAGAACTCTATTGTACATGGCAAGAACCATGCTTGATGAGTACAAGACTTCGGATCGGTTTTGGGCCGAGGCGGTCAACACTGCTTGCTACGCCATCAACCGGTTGTATCTACACCAAATCCTCAAGAAGACATCCTACGAACTCCTCATCGGTAAAAAGCCCAATGTTTCATATTTTAGAGTCTTTGGTAGCAAATGCTTTATACTTGTTAAAAGAGGTAGAAAGTCCAAATTTGCTCCTAAGGCTGTAGAAGGCTTTTTACTAGGATATGATTCAAACACAAGGGCATATAGAGTCTTTAACAAGTCCACTGGACTAGTTGAAGTTTCTTGTGACATTGTGTTTGATGAGACTAACGGCTCTCAAGTAGAGCAAGTTGATCTTGATGAATTAGATGATGAAGAGGCTCCGTGCATCGCGCTAAGGAACATGTTCATTAGGGATGTGTGTCCTAAGGAATCCGAAGAGCCCATTCAAGCACAAGATCAACCATCCTCCTCCATGCAAGCATCTCCACCAACTCAAGATGAGGATGAGGATCAAGGTGATGAAGAAGAAGATCAAATGCCACCTCAAGAAGATGGCAATGATCAAGGGGGAGATGCAAATGATCAAAGACAAGGAGGACGAGCAAGTTCCAAGGCCGCCACACCCAAGAATCCACCAAGCAATCCAACGAGATCACCCCGTCAACACCATCCTCGGCGACATTCATAAGGGGGTAACCACTAGATCTCGTGTTGCACATTTTTGTGAGCATTACTCTTTTGTTTCCTCTATTGAGCCACACAGGGTAGAGGAAGCACTCCAAGATTCAGATTGGGTGATGGCGATGCAAGAGGAGCTCAACAACTTCACGAGGAATGAGGTATGGCATTTGGTTCCACGTCCTAACCAAAATGTTGTAGGAACCAAGTGGGTCTTCCGCAACAAACAAGACGAGCATGGTGTGGTGACAAGGAACAAAGCCCGACTTGTGGCCAAGGGATATTCACAAGTCGAAGGTTTGGATTTCGGTGAAACCTATGCACCCGTAGCTAGGCTTGAATCAATTCGCATATTACTTGCCTATGCTACTTACCATGGCTTCAAGCTTTATCAAATGGATGTGAAGAGTGCCTTCCTCAATGGACCAATCAAGGAAGAGGTCTATGTTGAGCAACCTCCCGGCTTTGAAGACAGTGAGTATCCTAGCCATGTCTATAGACTCTCTAAGGCGCTTTATGGGCTCAAGCAAGCCCCAAGAGCATGGTATGAATGCCTAAGAGATTTTCTTATTGCTAATGGATTCAAAGTCGGAAAAGCCGATCCTACACTCTTTATTAAAACACTTGAAAATGATTTGTTTGTATGCCAAATTTATGTTGATGATATCATATTTGGGTCTACTAACGAATATACATGTGAAGAGTTTAGTAGGATCATGACACAGAAATTCGAGATGTCTATGATGGGGGAGTTGAAGTATTTCTTAGGATTTCAAGTGAAGCAACTCCAAGAGGGCATCTTCATTAGCCAAACGAAGTACATTCAAGACATTCTAGCCATGTTTGGGATGAAGGACGCCAAGCCCATCAAGACACCCATGGGAACTAATGGGCATCTCGACCTCGACACGGGAGGTAAATCCGTAGATCAAAAGGTATACCGGTCGATGATAGGTTCCTTACTCTATTTATGTGCTTCACGACCGGATATTATGCTTTCTGTATGCATGTGTGCAAGATTCCAAGCCAATCCTAAGGAAGCTCACCTTAGGGCCATAAAACGAATCTTGAGATATTTAGTTTATACTCCTAAGTATGGCCTTTGGTACCCCAGGGGATCCACATTTGATTTAATTAGTTATTCTGATGCTGATTGGGCAGGGTGCAAAATTAATAGAAAGAGCACATCAGGGACTTGCCAGTTCTTGGGAAGATCTCTGGTGTCTTGTGCTTCAAAGAAGCAAAATTTTGTGGCTCTTTCAACCACCGAAGCCGAGTATATTGCCACAGGCCATTGTTGCGCGCAACTGCTTTGGATGAGGCAAACCCTTAGGGACTATGGTTACAAATTAACCAAAGTTCCTCTTCTATGTGATAATGAGAGTGCAATCCGCAGGGCGGATAATCCCGTTGAGCATAGCCGCACTAAACACATAGCCATTCGGTATCATTTTCTAAGGGATCACCAACAAAAGGGGGATATCGAGATTGCATATGTTATCACCAAAGAACAATTAGCCGATATCTTTACCAAGCCATTGGATGAATAAACTTTTACCAAACTTAGGCATGAGCTAAATATTCTTGATTCTAGGAATTTTTATTGATGTTTTGCACACATAGCTCATATATATACCTTTGATCATCTCTTTCATGTGCTATGACTAATGTGTTCTTTCAAGTCCATTTCATGCTAAGTCATAGATTGAAAGTGAAAGTTCCCTTTGCCCGGGAACAGGATCTGGATGTCGCCTAGAGGGGGGTGAATAGGCGAATAAAAATTATCACTTTAAAACTTAAATCTTACTCTACTCGAAGACAGGATCGCAGTGGAGTGAAGAACCCTTCAAGTAGGTTGCAGCGGAATTGAAGTTCCTGTCTTAAGAATATCCTGCACTTCAAAGAAAGCTAGTACCACAAGTAAGTAGTGAAGTGCAGAAGTAAGAACTGAATAAGATAGAATCAACACACAGAGCAGAGCACGTGGACACAGGAATTTATCCTGAGGTTCGGCCAAGCCTGAAATGCTTGCCTAGTCCTCGTTGGAGTTAGCCACACCTGGGCTTGGAGTCTATTTCAACTCCTTCCTCCGTTTGCTCAGATCTGTTAGTCAGACAGATAGAGCCTTCCACTATGTTGAGTTTGTTACAACGAAACCGCGGCTGCTTACAATCTTCTTGGCAGCACTTCGGCAGAGTAACGATATGCTCAAGACCTTGCTCTAGCTCTTATCAGCTCTTCTCCACTCTCTAAAGGCTTATAGCTTCGCCTTCTACACAAACTAGAGAGGTACACACAAGAGGGAGAGTGAGAATTGATTAGTGTGATGTCTACACTTGTTGGCTACACTTGTACATCTAATGGAGGCGCCTAGGAGTCCCTTTTATAGACCCAAGGGGCCTAGAAGCTGTTGAGAGCAATCCAGGAAGGCAAATCTTGCCTTCAGTCGGGTGGCGCACCGGACAGTCCGGTGCACCACCGAACACTGTCCGATGCCCGATTTCCTTCCAAAACAGGCGCAGATGATCGTTGCAGTCTTGGAGCCGTTGGCGCACCGGACACTGTCCGGTGCACACCGGACAGTCCGGTGCCTCCATCTGACCGTTGGCTCGGCCACGTGTCACGCGCGGATTGCGCGGCCGACCGTTGGCCCAGCCGACCGTTGGCTCACCGGACAGTCCGGTGCTCCACCGGACAGTCCGATGAATTATAGACGTACGTCGCCAGACTTCTCCCGAGAGCGGCGACTTCGTCGCAGCCGACTCACCGGACACTGTCCGGTGCACCATCGGACAGTCCGGTGAACCACCGGACAGTCCGGTGATTTATAGCCGTACGCCGCCGATTTCTCCCGAGAGCGGCCTGTTCACTAGAGTTCAGCCTGGCGCACCAGACACTATCCGGTGCACCACCGGACAGTCCGGTGTGCCAGACTGAGCTGAGTCTTGGCTGTACACAGCCAAGCCTTTTGCATCTCTTTTCTTTTCTTCTTTTCTCTATTTCTAACACTTAGACAAATATGTTAGTACACAAAAACCAATGTAATAAGTCTAGAAATATACCTTCTCTTGGATTTCCACCTTTCTATCATTTGACATGCTTAAGATTGATGTTGGACTCATAAATCATCAAGTCAGCTTAACTTGATCTAGACTAACATTTCTGAGCTCCAACATCCTGCAAAGGTCACATAGAATGTCTCCAAACTAGGAACAACCCAAACCTTATCAAGGTGCACTTAGCTCTTTTGGGCTGCTTCCAGTTCTGGCTTTGATACTGGTTCTTCTTCTAGCAACCTTGTTTACTTCTTAGAGCTTGATCTTGAGCCTTATGACTTACACCACATAACTATAGATGTTTCCCCATTGGTGGTAAGTCACGTCCTTATGTAGTGATCCTTGATGTGCCATAGCTCTTCTCAACTTGATCACCCTTGACTTTGCAAGTCTTCTTCTTCACCCTTGGCTTTGGGTTCCTCAGCCTCTTTGACCTTCTCCCGTGCACTTGGTACCTCGAAGCTCTTCTTGCCTCCATCCATGGCTTGATCAGTTGTCTCCGAGCTACGCACCCGAGTCTCACTTTATGCAATGTCCATCATACTTGTGATGCCCATTATCTATCCATCATCTAGTCCTTGGACCATCACACTTGTTCGCTTGTGTTGAACCCTGTTAGCTTTACATTAAGCACCTGTTCAGCACTTAGACACTTGTTAGTCCTTTAATTGAGTTGTCATCCAAACACCAAAACCCACAAGAGAGCTTTCAATCTCCCCCTTTTTGGTGATTGATGGCAACACAATTAAAGCTTACATAAGAGTGAAATTTAAAGCACAAATATTGAGTTCTAAGATTGTAGAATGCTCCCCCTAAATATGTGCTTACGTTAAAATCTTAGCTTTGGCCTTAAATGCCAAAATGCACATACTTAGGCTAAATTGAAGCATTGCTACACCTTAGCACCTGTGGGATGCATTGTGTCAAGGATCAAACCATGATGTGTATAACACACAAATGCACAGAATCAGAGTTAAACACCATTCAATTGAGTGGATATATCACAGGAATATCAACCTACCACTATTCACCATTAAGATACCAATTTAAACTAAGATACCAATTTAAAACAATCTTAAAGCACCATTAACCATTAACCACATGCACCATTATCCATATGAATATCTATTATAGAATGAACACAATAGATGCCAATGAATTCATAGCAACAGAAGCACTAGTCCATATGATGCAACACATATAATACTTCAAGAAGCATATGATAAGAATTATCAATAACACAGTAACACACTAGCAAAGCTCAAACTAACACATCACCCCTTAGGATAAGCTTTCCTCTCAGGTTGAGATAAGATTTAATGCACAAATTCTCCCCCTTTGACATCAAACACCAAAACCATATTCAAGCAAGAACATAGAATGATGTCAAGGGACAACAGGGTATTGAGTAGGTAAAAACACACTAACAATACTCCCCCTTACTCATTCAACATATGCACCACAAGCCTTTGGACGAAAGTTAAGGTACATATACGCAAAAGATCAATACTTCCTTTTGTACCTTTACCCTGTGGTGGTGTACTTCCCATCTTGGAAGTACTAATCTCTCAGGAGCTTCTCCACACTTGTGTCTGATCCTTTGTCCTAACATTTTCTTGATGCTAAGACACCAAGCTTAGAGCAAGTTATAGTATTGTGGCACAAGATGAAGCTTCTATTCTAGTGATTACCAAAAGATGTTAATTGAAGCAACCTATTACGGCTACCAATTGAAAGGACATTTATTATCATAGCTCCATGATAAGTATCTAGTATCACCAAATATTATAGAGCATGAGCAATCTAAATATACGCAATTACTCATGACTTAAGATACCAATTTCTTGACTTTCAGAGGTACCCAAGTCTTGATTGCTCCATTTCTGCTCATCTTCTCTTTTCCACCTTGAGACTATATAAGATCGCTCAAGAAACAATTAGTCTCAAAGGGCACAAGTTATGTGTGCTCCCCCTAAACTTGTGCATCAAGTATTTGAATAACTTGCACTTTGCACATTCTAGCTTTCCTAGAACTAGAGGGGATCACAACATCTCTTGGTCAAGGCATATTTATCACAAAGATATACCAATTGAATACCAAATGAAAGGTTGACTTAATACACTAATGCATGCCTCAAGGAGTATGACATTTTACAAACAACCTAGGCATGCTTCATACATGATAATCATTTCACCATATATGCCAATTGAAAACGACAAGATCATGCAAATAAAGCATAATGTCTAATCACATTAAGATTAAGAAAAAAATTTCTTAGGTACACCAAGAGAAACAACATTTTAAGGCATAAGTCATCTAAGCCACAATACTACCAATGAAATGCAAGAACATAGCTATAATCACTTCAAGATATTTAATGAAATCGCATAGTTCCATTTTCCATACCTTTGCCTTTTACCTGTATGGCCATGAGAGCACCACAAGTTCCCTATTGTTTATGCACTTCATAGCTCGAGAGGGTGCATTAGAGGCATAACACATAGTGCCAAAATAGGGTAATCATGTGAACATGGACTAAACAAGATGTCATGCTTGCACACATAGGTTATCCATTACACATGTATAGCATGATTTACAAAAAGATACAGGTTTATCCATGAACACATAAAGGATTAATCATGGTAAATATCTCAAATGTTAAGCTACCCAATGAATGATTCAAAAGATATGACTTATAGAGCACCTAGTCATGATTAAGCAAACATGAATGTGATCTTTGAAATCATGAATCAATTATTAACAAGAATCCAACGCAAGCAATCATCAAGCTTAACTACTCCAAGGACAAATAAACACAACAATCCAACTTAAGAGCAATACTTATTTGCAAGAATGTACTCAAGATACTAGGGTACCATCCTTTGGAGAGCAAGTTGCAGAATCTCATCAAGGTCCTTTGCTTGATTCACCAATAATGATTAAGAACCTCTACAACTTATTTCACTTGAGATGAACATGGGATTAGTATTGCACAATAGTTCAACCTTGAGTTAATGAGTAGACAATAAAAATCAACAGCTTAAGCATAGAGTTTGAATTAACCACTTAAGCTCTCCCATGGTCTCCAGTCCATCTCGAGGCACCTGCATGGTCTAGTTGGCACAGTTTGGTACCCATCTTGGGATGGGTCCATAACGATCAACTAAAAGTGCCTTTGGCACCCAAATAGTCTTTGTGCTAGTTCTAGGTGATCTCGTTATAGATCTAGCACAAGTATATGATTTGGGTCTCCTAAGTGAATGAGATTGAGACAACTTTACTTGTTTAGGAACCTCACCTTTATTACATACCTTGGATAAATGACCCTGCTCGCCACACTTGTAGCAGAAACGTCGCTCAACCTAACATGATGCTTGCTGTTTGTCATTTTCCTTAGTGGGGGTCATCCCGGAGAGTGTACGTGCTTGGTTCATCAGTAGCGGACAAGAAGTGATCGTATGGTTCTTGTCATTGCATCCGAAGCATCTCCTTATCCCTTCACCCTTGTCGGTGTATGGACACGACGCAATGAGGTGTCCTGACTTGTTGCACTTAAAGCACCTCCTTTTCCCTTTTCTCTTTTTGTTCTTGAATGACATAGAGAAATGGTCAGTGCAAACAACATGATTAATTGAATCTTTACCTTTTTCCAAGCTTATGCTGATTTCTTCTTCTTTAGGAACATCCTTCTTATGGAGCTTAACACTTGCTGTAGTTTTTCCCTTCTCAAGCTTCTTCACCACGCGCCCGTGGATATCTTGAGAAGGTTGAGCAATGTGTCTTCTCCTTAGTTGTCTTTGCTTCTTGTTCCAAAGCAATTTCCTTTTTGACCCTACAACTTTTTGCTCATTCAAACATTCGCTTTCTTTTGAGCGACAGGGGTTAGCACATGACGATATATTATCCAGATGTGCACTTGTGGAAGAATGAGGTTCACATGACTTTAAATTTGTAATTACAGCCTCATGAGAAACTTCAAGCATGATATGTCTATCCAAGAGATTATCATGATAACAAGACAATAAATCATATTTTTCAGTTAGAGCAAGTTTATCATGACTTAACAATTCTACTTGTCTCTCAAGCATGGCATTTTCCATTTTAAGTTGAGCAACACGAGATAAAGCATCATCATTGTTTCTTTGCTCAAATAAAATTGAATCATACCGCTGGACCAAATCATCATGAGAGCACTTTAGCTCCTCATGTTCTTTGGTCATCTTCTCCAGGCTGTTGTTTGTTTTGATGAGTGTCTCCTCTAGCCTGAGAAGCGTCTTGCCTTGTTCCTTGTTCCTTTTCAACAGCTTAACCAAGAGCGCTTTGTCCTCTTTGTTGAGATGGATGTAGAAACGACGAATCTCTTCTTCTTCCACATCATCGGTCTCATTTTCCCTATCATTAATGTCAGTGGAAGCAATATAGGAAAATGTACCTTGTGGTGATGAAGATTCATCCTCGCTATCATCCTCATATTCCTCCTCATCATGGCTTTTGTCTCCACCATCATTGTTAGCAATAAAACACTTATTATTAGTGGAGAACAAACCTGTCGACGAGGTGGATTCATCATTTGGTGCCCAACACTTTTCTTCTCCCTTTGAATGGTTAGTATCACAAGTAATATAGGGAGTAGGAGCATCACAATTTGCCACAGAATATTTTCCTTTAATTCTATTCCATAAATCATGAGCATCAACAAATAAATCGCTATCACTACTCATGATGGCAAAATAAGCACTTCTAGAAAGAGAGTCAACTAAGATGTTGCAAGCACGGTGATTGAGAGATAAACATCTTAGTTCAGCATTACAAGGATTTTTACTAATATCAGAGGGAAAAATACTTCTAATAAAGATCTGTCTCAAGTCAGGATCAACATGCATGAAAGCATTATAGATAGAGACAGACCAAGATTAGTAATTAGAACCATCACCTAAAAGAAGTTCTACAGTTACCTCTTGTGACGACATCGTCATCTCCGGACGGCTAAGCCCACACTGGAGAGGCCTCGCTCCGATACCAATTGAAAGTTCCCTTTGCCCGGGAACAGGATCTGGATGTCGCCTAGAGGGGGGGTGAATAGGCGAATAAAAATTATCACTTTAAAACTTAAATCTTACTCTACTCGAAGACAGGATCGCAGTGGAGTGAAGAACCCTTCAAGTAGGTTGCAGCAGAATTGAAGTTCCTGTCTTAAGAATATCCTGCACTTCAAAGAAAGCTAGTACCACAAGTAAGCAGTGAAGTACAGAAGTAAGAACTGAATAAGACAGAATCAGCACACAGAGCAGAGCACGTGGACACAGGAATTTATCCCGACGTTCGGCCAAGCCTGAAATGCTTGCCTAGTCCTTGTTGGAGTTAGCCACACCTGGGCTTGGAGTCTATTTCAACTCCTTCCTCCGTTTGCTCAGATCTGTCAGTCAGACAGATAGAGCCTTCCACTATGTTGAGTTTGTTACAACGAAACCGCGGCTGCTTACAATCTTCTTGGCAGCACTTCGGCAGAGTAACGATATGCTCAAGACCTTGCTCTAGCTCTTAGCAGCTCTTCTCCACTCTCTAAAGGCTTATAGCTTCGCCTTCTACACAAACTAGAGAGGTACACACAAGAGGGAGAGTGAGAATTGATTAGTGTGATGTCTACACTTGTTGGCTGCACTTGTACATCTAATGGAGGCGCCTAGGAGTCCCTTTTATAGACCCAAGGGGCCTAGGAGCCGTTGAGAGCAATCTAGGAAGGCAAATCTTGCCTTCAGTCGGGTGGCGCACCGGACAGTCTGGTGCACCACCGGACACTGGCCGGTGCCCGATTTCCTTCCAAAATAGGCGCAGATGACCGTTGCAGTCTTGGAGCCGTTGGCGCACCAGACACTGTCCGGTGCACACCGGACAGTCCAGTGCCTCCATCTGACCGTTGGCTCGGCCACGTGTCACGCGCGGATTGCGCGGTCGACCGTTGGCCCAGCCGACCGTTGGCTCACCGGACAGTCCGGTGCTCCACCGGATAGTTCGGTGAATTATAGCCGTACGACGCCAGACTTCCCGCGAGAGCGGCGACTTCGCCGCAGCCGACTCACCGGACACTGTCCGGTGCACCACCGGACAGTCCGGTGATTTATAGCCGTACGCCGCCGACTTCTCCCGAGAGCGGCCTGTTCACCAGAGTTCAGCCTGGTGCACCAGACACTGTCCGGTGCACCACCGGACAGTCCGGTGTGCCAGACTGAGCTGAGTCTTGGCTGTACACAGCCAAGCCTTTTGCATCTCTTTTCTTTTCTTCTTTTCTTTGTTTCTAACACTTAGACAAATATGTTAGTACACAAAAACCAATGTACTAAGTCTAGAAATATACCTTCTCTTGGATTTCCGCCTTTCTATCATTTGACATGCTTAAGATTGATATTGGACTCATAAATCATCAAGTCAGCTTAACTTGATCTAGACTAACATTTCTGAGCTCCAACATCCTGCAAAGGTCACATAGAATATCTCCAAACTAGGAACAACCCAAACCTTATCAAGGTGCACTTAGCTCTTTTGGGCTGCTTCCAGTTCTGGCTTTGATACTGGTTCTTCTTCTAGCGACCTTGTTTACTTCTTAGAGCTTGATCTTGAGCCTTATGACTTACACCACATAACTATAGATGTTTCCCCATTAGTGGTAAGTCACGTCCTTATGTAGTGATCCTTGATGTGCCATAGCTCTTCTCAACTTGATCACCCTTGACTTTGCAAGTCTTCTTCTTCACCCTTGGCTTTGGGTTCCTCAGCCTCTTTGACCTTCTCCTGTGCACTTGGTACCTCGAAGCTCTTCTTGCCTCCATCCTTGGCTTGATCAGTTGTCTCCGAGCTACGCACCCGAGTCTCACTTTATGCAATGTCCATCATACTTGTGATGCCCATTATCTATCCATCATCTAGTCCTTGGACCATCACACTTGTTCGCTTGTGTTGAACCCTGTTAGCTTTACATTAAGCACCTGTTCAGCACTTAGACACTTGTTAGTCCTTTAATTGAGTTGTCATCCAAACACCAAAACCCACAAGAGAGCTTTCAATCTCCCCCTTTTTGGTGATTGATGGCAACACAATTAAAGCTTACATAAGAGTGAAATTTAAAGCACAAATTTTGAGTTCTAAGATTGTAGAATGCTCCCCCTAAATATGTGCTTACGTTAAAATCTTAGCTTTGGCCTTAAATGCCAAAATGCACATACTTAGGCTAAATCGAAGCATTGCTACACCTTAGCACCTGTGGGATGCATTGTGTCAAGGATCAAACCATGATGTGTATAACACACAAATGCACAGAATCAGAGTTAAACACCATTCAATTGAGTGGATATATCACAGGAATATCAACCTACCACTATTCACCATTAAGATACCAATTTAAACTAAGATACCAATTTAAAACAATCTTAAAGCACCATTAACCATTAACCACATGCACCATTATCCATATGAATATCTATTATAGAATGAACACAATAGATGCCAATTAATTCATAGCAACGGAAGCACTAGTCCATATGATGCAACACATATAATACTTCAAGAAGCATATGATAAGAATTATCAATAACACAGTAACACACTAGCAAAGCTCAAACTAACACATCACCCCTTAGGATAAGCTTTCCTCTCAGGTTGAGATAAGCTTTAATGCACAAATTCTCCCCCTTTGACATCAAACACCAAAACCATATTCAAGCAAGAACATAGAATGATGTCAAGGGACAACAGGGTATTGAGTAGGTAAAAACACACTAACAATACTCCCCCTTACTCATTCAACATATGCACCACAAGCCTTTGGACGAAAGTTAAGGTACATATACGCAAAAGATCAATACTTCCTTTTGTACCTTTACCCTGTGGTGGTGTACTTCCCATCTTGGAAGTATTAATCTCTCAGGAGCTTCTCCACACTTGTGCCTGATCCTTTGTCCTAACATTTTCTTGATGCTAAGACACCAAGCTTAGAGCAAGTTATAGTATTGTGGCACAAGATGAAGCTTCTATTCTAGTGATTACCAAAAGATGTTAATTGAAGCAACCTATTACGGCTACCAATTGAAAGGACATTTATTATCATAGCTCCATGATAAGTATCTAGTATCACCAAATATTATAGAGCATGAGCAATCTAAATATACGCAATTACACATGACTTAAGATACCAATTTCTTGACTTTCAGAGGTACCCAAGTCTTGATTGCTCCATTTCTGCTCATCTTCTCTTTTCCACCTTGAGACTATATAAGATCGCTCAAGAAACAATTAGTCTCAAAGGGCACAAGTTATGTGTGCTCCCTCTAAACTTGTGCATCAAGTATTTGAATAACTTGCACTTTGCACATTCTAGCTTTCCCAGAACTAGAGGGGATCACAACATCTCTTGGTCAAGGCATATTTATCACAAAGATATACCAATTGAATACCAAATGAAAGGTTGACTTAATACACTAATGCATGCCTCAAGGAGTATGACATTTTACAAACAACCTAGGCATGCTTCATACATGATAATCATTTCACCATATATGCCAATTGAAAATGACAAGATCATGCAAATAAAGCATAATGTCTAATCACATTAAGATTAAGAAAAAAATTTCTTAGGTACACCAAGAGAAACAACATTTTAAGGCATAAGTCATCTAAGCCACGATACTACCAATGAAATGCAAGAACATAGCTATAATCACTTCAAGATATTTAATGAAATCGCATATTTCCATTTTCCATACCTTTGCCTTTTACCTGTATGGCCATGAGAGCACCACAAGTTCCCT
This sequence comes from Zea luxurians, assembly GCA_029449295.1. NCBI lineage: Eukaryota > Viridiplantae > Streptophyta > Magnoliopsida > Poales > Poaceae > Zea > Zea luxurians. The sequence goes on from JAOPSE010000002.1 coordinate 138,115,188, forward strand.
ATTGTTTATGCACTTCATAGCTCGAGAGGGTGCATTAGAGGCATAACAAATAGGGGAGAGAGTAGCTTAAAGGGGCTTATATTTCACTCAAGCATCCGTTTTTGGCGATTCATGCCAAAGGGGGAGAGAGTATTAGCTCAAAGCAAAAGGACCGCACCACCACCAATTTCAAAAAAAATGTAGTCTTTTATTTAGTATTAAAAGAAGTTTTTCAATTGGTATCTTATCTTGATATAATTTCAAATTGGTATACCCTCTTCAAAATTAATATCTAAAACCCTCTTGAACACTAAGAGGAGGATTTCATTAAGGGGGAGTTTTGTTTAGTCTAAGGAAAAGCATTTGAACTAAGGGGAGAAAATTTCAAATCTTGAAAATGCTTCTCAAAATCTTATTCATTTACCTTTGACTATTTGCAAAAGAACTTTGAAAAGAATTTCCAAAACATTTTGCAAAACAAAACATGTGGTGCAAGCGTGGTCCAAAATGTTAATAAAAAGAAAAGACATCCATGCGCATCTAGTAAGTAATATTTATTGGTTTCATTCCAAGCAACCTTTGCATTTACATTATGCAAACTAGTTCAATTCCGCACTTCTATATTTGCTTTGGTTTGTGTTGGCATCAATCACAAAAAAGGGGGAGACTGAAAGGGAAATAGGCTTACACCTTTTCCTAATTGATTTTGGTGGTTGAATTGCCCAACACAAATAATTGGACTAACTAGTTTGCTCTAGATTATAAGTTTTACAGGTGCCAAAGGTTCACAATAGACCAATAAAAAGACCAAGAAAGGGTTCAAACAAAGAGAGCTAAAGACAACCCAAAGGCACCCTGGTCTGGCGCACCGGACTGTCCGGTGTGCCACCGGACAGTGTCCGGTGTACCAGGGAACTCGACGCTGAACTCGCTACCTTCGGGAAAATGGAGGCCGCTCCGCTATAATTCACCGGACCGTCCGGTGGCACACCGGACCGTCCGGTGTGTCAGCGGAGCAACGGCTACTTCGTGCAGAGGTCAGAGCACGCGCAGCAGGCGCACCGGACAGTCTACAGTACTTGTCCGGTGCACCACCGGACAGCCAGAAGACCTCACCAGCCAGAGCTCCAACGGTCGAACCCTAACGACCGGGTGACGTGGCTGGCGCACCGGACAGTGTCCGGTGGCGCACCGGACTGTCCGGTGCACCATGCGACAGCAGCCTCCACCAAACGGCTAGTTTGGTGGTTGGGGCTATAAATACCCCAACCACCCCACCATTCATTGCATCCAAGTTTTCAGACTTCTACACCTTACAAGAGCTATAGCATTCAATTCTAGACACAACCAAAGAGATCAAATCCTCTCCCAAGTCCGGAATCACTCCAAATCAAATAGTGACTAGAGAGAGCGACTTTTGTGTTCATTTGAGCTCTTGCGCTTGGATTGCTTCTTTTCTTTCTCATTCTTTCTTGTGAATCACTCAATTGTAACCAAGGCAAGAGACATCAATTGTGTGGTGGTCCTTGCGGGGACTTAGTGTCCCGTGTGATTGAGAAGAGAAGCTCACTCGGTCTAAGTGACCGTTTGAGAGAGGGAAAGGGTTGAAAGAGACCCGGTCTTTGTGACCACCTCAACGGGGAGTAGGTTTGCAAGAACCGAACCTCGGTAAAACAAATCCTTGTGTCTCACTCTTTACTTGCTTGCGATTTGTTTTTCACCCTCTCTCTTGAACTCGCTTTTATTTCTATTGCTAACCCGGCTTGTAGTTGTGATTAACTTTGTAAATTTCAGTTTCGCCTTATTCACCCCCCTCTAGGCAACTTTCACTAACACACACCTCAAACATCCCTGGGAGGAAAGCCGACAGAGTGATGTCAGGCAACCTAAGATTTCCACCCACAAACTCAATGGATGGTCGCCAGACATGGCAGAGAGGATCAGAGACGAGGTAGCCAGGATGTTCAGGGACAAACTCGGTGTTAGTGTATTAGGTATAGGGCAATCATATCGGAAGCCTTATAGCCAACGATTCGACACCGTGCCGTATCCACAGAGAACTAGAATACCAGACTTCTCTAAATTTTCTGGTGAAGGTGGGAAAAGCACACATGAACATATTAGCCAATTCATAGCACACTTGGGAGAATTGGTTGATGGGGAAGCCTACCGTGTTCGTTTATTCTCGTTGTCCCTTATTGATACTGCATTCGCATGGTACGCAACTTTGCCACCAAACTCCATTAACTCTTGGGAAGAATTAGAGCGAAAATTTCATGAACACTTCTTCTCAGGAGAACATGAATTAGAATTGGCTGACTTAGCTTCAGTCCGACAGGGGCCTGAAGAATCAGTTAATGACTATATCCGGAGGTTCCGGGACACTAGAAACCGATGCTTTCAGATCCATGTCACAGAAAAACAACTAATAGGGCTGGCTTTCAATGGGTTGCGACCCTACTTAAAGGAAAAATTAGATGGCACCCAATTCTTTTCGCTAGTGCATTTACACCAGCGGGCTATGACCTGTGAAAGCCGAAGTAAGTAAACATCAAAATCAGCTAGCCATTGAGAGCACCTAGAGGGGGGGTGAATAGGTGATCCTGTGAAAACTTAAACTTATAGCCACAACAACTTGTTAAGCGTTAGCACAATAATCACCAAGTGGCTAGAGAGGAGTCTCAACAAAACACAATACCACAAGAGATCAAACACAGAGATGACACAGTGGTTTATCCCGTGGTTCGGCCAAGACCAACGCTTGCCTACTCCACGTTGTGGCGTCCCAACGGACGAGGGTTGCAATCAACCCCTCTCAAGCAGTCCAAAGACCAACTTGAATACCATGGTGTTTTGCTTTGCCTTTCAATATCCCGTTTGCAAGGAATCTCCACAAATTGGAGTCTCTTGCCCTTACAAGTATATGATCACAAAGAAGCACAGAGTAAGGGAGGGAAGCAACACACACAAATCCACAGCAAAATGCGCACACACACGGCCAAGAATCGAGCTCGAATGACTATCTCAAAGTTCTCACTAGAACGGAGCTCGAATCACTTAGAATCACAAACGAATGCGCAAAGAATGAGTGTGGATGATCAAGAATGCTCTAAGGTTGCTTGGGTGTCTCCTCCATGCGCCTAGGGGTCCCTTTTTATAGCCCCAAGGCAGCTAGGAGCCGTTGAGAGCAAATCTGGAAGGCTATCCTTGCCTTCTGTCGTCGGGTGCACCGGACAGTCCGGTGCCCGATTTCTTTCCTTAAACAGTGCTGTCGACCGTTGCCGACCGTTGCAGATCTGGGAGCCGTTGGCGCACCGGACATGTCCGGTGCACACCAGACAGTCCGGTGCCCCCTTCCGACCGTTGGCTCGGCCACGTGTCCCGCGCAGATTGCGCGGCCGACCGTTGGCCCGGCCGACCGTTGGCTCACCGGACAGTCCGGTGAATTTTAGCCGTACGCCGTCGGCGAATTCCCGAGAGCGGCCACTTCGCGCCGAGTCAGCCTGGCGCACCGGACACTGTCCGATGCACACCGGACAGTCCGGTGTGCCAGACCGAGCTGAGTCTTGGCTGTACACAGCCAAGTCTTTTGCACTTTTCTTCTTTTCTTCTTCTTTCTGTTTCTAACACTTAGACAAGTATATTAGTATACAAAACCAATGTACTAAGGCTTAGAAACATACCTTTACTTCATGATTTGCACTTTGTTCATCCATGGACATAAATTCACATTTAAGCACTTTGTGTTGGCACTCAAACACCAAAATACTTAGAAATGGCCCAAGGGCACATTTCCCTTTCAATCTCCCCCTTTTTGGTGATTTATGCCAACACAACATAAAGCAACTAGAACAAGTGCAAACTCACTTCAAATACAACTCAAATTTATTTTGATTCAATTTTTGGCATATATGGATCATCCTTTGCCACCACTTGGTTTGTTTTTGCAAATCAAACTCAAATCTCTATCTCTAAGTCAAACACACATGTTGAAGCATAAAGAGAGTCATTCTAAAAGAGATTGATCAAAGATTTCAAAAACTCCCCCTTTTTCCCATAATCAATACTTCTCCCCACAAGAAGCCAACTTTTGACAAGAGAGACAACAAAAGAGTTTTGACAAACCAAAAGCTCTATTCTACCATTTTCAAAATCTCTCAAGTGGTAGCTGATCCATTTATCGCTTTGGCCTTTATTTTCTCCCCCTTTGGCATCAAGCACCAAAACGGGATCAATCTTGGCCCTATAACCCCATTGCCTCACCAAAATCTTCAATTAAGAGCAAATGGCAATAAGAGTTCATTAGATGAACTTGGAATAAGTTACCCTCTCATCGGAGTGCAGTGGAAGTCTTTCATGGTCCAAGTCCATCTTTTCCCTTTCAATTCTCCTTTGAGACTAAAACAAGCAAACTCAAACATATGGTTAGTCTCAAAGGGTCAAGTTGTAACACACCTCCCCCTAAAACTGTGCATCACTTTGCAACGGACTTGTGAGGTCCAGGGAGTGTTTGTACAACTTGAGCATCACAATAAGCAACAAGATGCAGAATGAACATGATCAAGGGCATAAACACATGTATGCTACTTTTCAATCCAAGTTCCGCGAATCTAAGATATTGAGCTCACTACGCAGCCTGCAAAAGGTCTTCTCATCTAGAGGCTTGGTAAAGATATCGGCTAGCTGGTTCTCGGTGCTAACATGAAACACTTCGATATCTCCCTTTTGCTGGTGGTCTCTCAAAAAGTGATGCCGGATGTCAATGTGCTTTGTGCGGCTGTGCTCAACAGGATTTTCCGCTATTCGGATAGCACTCTCATTATCACATAGGAGTGGGACTCTGCTCAGATTGTAGCCAAAGTCCCTGAGGGTTTGCCTCATCCAAAGTAGTTGCGCGCAACACTGTCCTGCGGCAACATACTCGGCCTCAGCGGTGGATAGGGCAACGGAGGTTTGTTTCTTAGAGTTCCATGACACCAGGGACCTTCCTAAGAATTGGCACGTCCCCGATGTACTCTTCCTATCGACCTTACATCCAGCATAGTCGGAATCTGAGTACCCAATCAAGTCAAAGTTAGACCCCTTTGGATACCAGATCCCGAAGCAAGGCGTAGCAACCAAATATCTAAGAATTCGCTTCACTGCCACTAAGTGACACTCCTTAGGATCGGATTGAAATCTGGCACACATGCATACGCTAAGCATAATATCCGGTCTACTAGCACATAAATAAAGTAAAGACCCTATCATTGACCGGTATGCTTTTTGATCAACGGACTTACCTCCTTTGTTGAGGTCGGTGTGTCCGTCGGTTCCCATCGGCGTCTTTGCGGGCTTGGCGTCCTTCATCCCAAACCGCTTTAGCAGATCTTGCGTGTACTTCGTTTGGGAGATGAAGGTGCCGTCCTTGAGTTGCTTCACTTGGAACCCAAGGAAGTAGGTCAACTCACCCATCATCGACATCTCGAATTTCTGCGTCATTACCCTGCTAAACTCTTCACAAGACTTTTGGTTAGTAGAACCAAATATTATGTCGTCGACATAAATTTGGCACACAAAAAGATCACCATCACAAGTCTTAGTAAAAAGAGTTGGATCGGCTTTCCCAACCTTGAAGGTATTAGCAATTAAAAAGTCTCTAAGGCATTCATACCATGCTCTTGGGGCTTGCTTAAGTCCATAGAGCGCCTTAGAGAGCTTACACACGTGGTCGGGGTACCGTTCATCCTCGAAGCCAGGGGGCTGCTCCACGTACACCTCCTCCTTGATCGGCCCGTTGAGGAAAGCGCTCTTCACATCCATTTGGTACAACCTGAAAGAATGGTGAGCGGCATATGCTAGCAAGATACGAATTGATTCTAGCCTAGCCACAGGAGCAAAAGTCTCCTCAAAGTCCAAACCTGCGACTTGGGCATAACCTTTTGCCACAAGTCGAGCCTTGTTCCTTGTCACCACCCCGTGCTCGTCCTGTTTGTTGCGGAACACCCACTTGGTTCCCACAACATTTTGCTTGGGGCGAGGCACCAGTGTCCAAACTTCATTGCGCTTGAAGTTGTTGAGTTCCTCCTGCATGGCCAATACCCAATCCGGATCTAGCAAGGCCTCCTCTACCCTGAAAGGCTCAATAGAAGAGACAAAGGAGTAATGCTCACAAAAATTAACTAATCGAGATCGAGTAGTTACTCCCTTGCTAATGTCACCCAAAATTTGGTCGACGGGATGATCCCTTTGAATCACCGCTCGAACTTGGGTTGGAGGTGCCGGTTGCGCTTCTTCCTCCATCACGTGATCATCTTGTGCTCCCCCTTGATCACACGCCTCCTTTTGATGAACCTGTTCATCGTCTTGAGTTGGGGGTTGCACCGTTGTTGAGGAAGAAGGTTGATCTCGTTCATCTTGTTCCTGTGGCCGTACTTCTCCAATCGCCATAGTTCCTATAGCGGCCGTCGGAACATCTTCTTCATCTACATCATCACAATCAACAACTTGCTCTCTTGGAGAGCCATTAGTCTCATCAAATACAACGTCGCTAGAGACTTCAACCAAACCCGATGATTTGTTGAAGACCCTATACACCTTTGTATTTGAATCATAACCTAATAAAAACCCTTCTACAGCTTTGGGAGCAAACTTAGAATTTCTACCCTTCTTCACTAGAATGTAGCATTTGCTCCCAAATACACGAAAGTAAGATACATTGGGTTTGTTACCGGTTAGAAGCTCGTACGAAGTCTTCTTGAGGAGGCGATGAAGGTAGACCCTGTTGATGGCGTGGCAAGCCGTGTTCACAGCTTCCGACCAAAAGCACTCGGGGGTCTTGAACTCTCCAAGCATCGTCCTTGCCATATCGATCAGCGTCCTGTTCTTCCTCTCTACCACACCATTTTGCTGTGGTGTGTAGGGAGCGGAGAACTCGTGCTTGATCCCTTCCTCCTCAAGGAACTCCTCCACTTGAAGGTTCTTGAACTCGGACCCGTTGTCGCTCCTTATCTTCTTCACCTTGAGCTCAAACTCATTTTGAGCTCTCCTGAGGAAGCGCTTGAGGGTTCCTTGGGTTTTAGACTTATCCTGCAAAAAGAACACCCAAGTGAAGCGGGAAAAGTCATCAACAATAACTAGACCATACTTACTTCCTCCTATGCTCAGATAGGCGACGGGTCCAAGGAGGTCCATATGCAGCAGCTCCAGAGGTCTTGACGTGGTCATCACATTCTTGCTGTGATGTGCTCCTCCCACTTGTTTACCTGCTTGACAAGCTGCACAAGGTCTATCTTTTTCGAAATAAACATTTGTTAGACCTATCACGTGTTCTCCCTTTAGAAGCTTGTGGAGGTTCTTCATCCCCACATGTGCTAAGCGGCGATGCCACAGCCAGCCCATGCAAGTCTTAGCCATTAAGCATGCATCTAGACCGGCCTCTTCTTTTGCAAAATCAACTAAGTAAAGCTTGCCGTCTAGTACACCCTTAAAAGCTAGTGAACCATCACATCTTCTAAAGACAGACACATCTACATTAGTAAAAAGACAATTATATCCCATATTGCATAGTTGACTAACAGATAGCAAATTGTAACCAAGAGACTCAACTAAAAATACATTTGATATTGAGTGCTCATTAGAAATTGCAATTTTACCTAACCCTTTTACCTTGCCTTGATTCCCATCACCGAATATAATTGAATCTTGGGAATCCTTATTTTTGACGTAGGAGGTGAACATCTTCTTCTCCCCCGTCATATGGTTTGTGCATCCGCTGTCGATAATCCAGCTTGAACCCCCGGATGCATAAACCTGCAAGGCAAATTTAGGCTTGGGTCTTAGGTACCCAACTCATGTTGGGTCCTACAAGGTTAGCACATATATCCTTAGGGACCCAAATGCAAGTTTTATCTCCCTTGCATCTTGCCCCTAACTTCCTAGCAATTACCTTCTTACCTTTTCTACAAATAGCAAAGGGAGCATTGCAAGCATAATAAATGGTAGAAGGTTTGTTCACAACTTTTCTAGGAACATGAGCAAAATTTCTCCTAGGCATATGCACAACATCTCTCCTACACATATCTCTATCATGCTTATAGGAAGAACTAGAAGCAAACATGGCATGAGAATCATAAACATGTGAATCAAAATCATTATAAGCATTTCTAGCATGTCTCCTATCATGGTATAAGAAAGCATGGTTCTTTTTAGCACTACTAGCCATAGGGGCCTTCCCTTTCTCCTTGACGAAGATGGGAGTCTTATGGCTTGTTAAGTTCTTGGCCTCTCTCTTGAAGCCAAGACCATCCTTAATTGAGGGGTGTCTACCAACCGTGTAGGCATCCCTTGCAAATTTTATTTTATCAACTTCACTCTTGCTAGTCTTAAGTTGAGCATTAAGACTAGCCAATTCATCATTAAGTTTTGAAATTGAAACTAGGTGTTCACTACAAGCATTAACATCAAAATCCTTACACCTAGTGCAAATTGTAACATTTTCAACACAAGAGTTACTTGCTACTTCTAGTTTAGCGGTTAAAACATTAATTTCACCTTTTAAAGAAGAAATGGTTTCATTACAAGTAGAAAGTTCACAAGAAAGAATTCCATTTCTTTTAACTTCTAGAGCAAGTGAATTTTGTGCACTAACAAATTTATCATGCTCTTCATATAAAAGATCTTCTTGTTTTTCTAAGATTCTATCCTTTTCATTCAAGGCATCAATTAATTCATTAATCTTAGCTATCTTAGTTCTATCCAATCCCTTGAATAAACTAGAATAATCTATTTCATCCTCACTAGACTCATCATCACTAGAAGAATCATAAGTATTAGCATTACTAGTGATTACCTTCTTCTCCCTTGCCATGAGGCAAGTGTGATGCTCGTGGGGGAAGAGAGCCGATTTGTTGAAGGCAGTGGCGGCGAGTCCTTCGTCGTCGGAGTCGGACGAAGAGCAATCCGAGTCCCACTCCTTTCCAAGGTGTGCTTCACCTTTGGCCTTCTTGTAAACTTTCTTGTTCTCTCTCTTCCCGTTTTTCCCTTGCTCCTGGTCACTATCATTTTCGGGACAGTTAGCAATAAAATGACCAACCTTACCACATTTGAAGCATGAGCGCTTCCCTTTTGTCTTGGTCTTGCTTGTCTGCCCCTTGCGACCATTTAGCGCCGTCTTGAATCTCTTGATGATGAGAGCCATCTCTTCATCATTGAGCCCGGCCGCCTCAACTTGCGCCACCTTGCTAGGTAGCGACTCCTTGCTCCTTGTTGCCTTGAGAGCAATGGGTTGAGGCTCGTGGATTGGACCGTTCAACGCTTCGTCGACGTATCTTGCCTCCTTGATCATCATCCGCCCGCTTACGAATTTTCCAAGTACTTCCTCGGGCGTCATCATCGTGTACCTGGGATTCTCACGAATATTGTTCACGAGATGAGGATCAAGAACGGTAAAGGACCTTAGCATTAGGCGGACGACGTCGTGGTCCGTCCACCGCGTGCTTCCGTAGCTCCTTATTTTGTTGATAAGGGTCTTGAGTCGGTTGTACGTTTGAGTTGGCTCCTCTCCCCTTATCATGGCGAATCGTCCAAGCTCGCCCTCCACCAACTCCATCTTGGTGAGCATGGTGATGTCGTTCCCCTCGTGAGAGATCTTGAGGGTGTCCCATATTTGCTTGGCATTGTCCAAGCCGCTCACCTTGTTGTACTCTTCCCTGCACAAGGATGCTAAGAGAACAGTAGTAGCTTGTGCATTTCTATGGATCTATTCATTTATAAGCAAAGGGCTATCCGAGCTATCAAATTTCATTCCATTCTCTACAATCTCCCATATGCTTGGATGGAGAGAGAATAAGTGACTACGCATTTTGTGGCTCCAAAATCCGTAGTCCTCCCCATCGAAGTGTGGAGGTTTGCCAAGAGGAATGGAAAGCAAATGCGAATTCGAACTATGTTGAATATGAGAATAATCAAATGAAAAGTTCGAATTGACCGTCTTTTTGTAGTCGTTGTCGTCGTCCTTTTGGGAAGAAGTAGATTCATCACTATCGTCGTAGTAGATGATCTCCTTGATGCGCCTCGTCTTCTTCTTCTTCCCTTCCTTCCGTCTATGGCCCGAGCCGGAGTCGGTAGGCTTATCGTCCTTTGGCTCGTTGACGAAGGATTCCTTCTCTTTGTCGTTGATCACAATTCCCTTCCCCTTAGGATCCATCTCTTCGGGCGGTTAGTCCCTTTTGTGAAGAGAACGGCTTTGATACCAATTGAGAGCACCTAGAGGGGGGGTGAATAGGTGATCCTGTGAAAACTTAAACTTATAGCCACAACAACTTGTTAAGCGTTAGCACAATAATCGCCAAGTGGCTAGAGAGGAGTCTCAACAAAACACAATACCACAAGAGATCAAACACAGAGATGACACAGTGGTTTATCCCGTGGTTCGGCCAAGACCAACGCTTGCCTACTCCACGTTGTGGCGTCCCAACGGACGAGGGTTGCAATCAACCCCTCTCAAGCAGTCCAAAGACCAACTTGAATACCACGGTGTTTTGCTTTGCCTTTCAATATCCCGTTTGCAAGGAATCTCCACAAATTAGAGTCTCTTGCCCTTACAAGTATATGATCACAAAGAAGCACAGAGTAAGGGAGGGAAGCAACACACACAAATCCACAGCAAAATGCGCACACACACGGCCAAGAATCGAGCTCGAATGACTATCTCAAAGTTCTCACTAGAACGGAGCTCGAATCACTTAGAATCACAAACGAATGCGCAAAGAATGAGTGTGGATGATCAAGAATGCTCTAAGGTTGCTTGGGTGTCTCCTCCATGCGCCTAGGGGTCCCTTTTTATAGCCCCAAGGCAGCTAGGAGCCGTTGAGAGCAAATCTGGAAGGCTATCCTTGCCTTCTGTCGTCGGGTGCACCGGACAGTCCGGTGCACACCGGACACTGTCCGGTGCCCGATTTCTTTCCTTAAACAGTGCTGCCGACCGTTGCCGACCGTTGCAGATCTGGGAGCCGTTGGCGCACCGGACATGTCCGGTGCACACCGGACAGTCCGGTGCCCCCTTCCGACCGTTGGCTCGGCCACGTGTCCCGCGCAGATTGCGCGGCCGACCGTTGGCCCGGCCGACCGTTGGCTCACCGGACAGTCCGGTGCTCACCGGACAGTCTGGTGCACACCGGACAGTCCGGTGAATTTTAGCCGTACGCCGTCGGCGAATTCCCGAGAGCGGCCACTTCGCGCCGAGTCAGCCTGGCGCACCGGACACTGTCCGGTGCACACCGGACAGTCCGGTGTGCCAGACCGAGCTGAGTCTTGGCTGTACACAGCCAAGTCTTTTGCACTTTTCTTCTTCTTTCTGTTTCTAACACTTAGACAAGTATATTAGTATACAAAACCAATGTACTAAGGCTTAGAAACATACCTTTACTTCATGATTTGCACTTTGTTCATCCATGGACATAAATTCACATTTAAGCACTTTGTGTTGGCACTCAAACACCAAAATACTTAGAAATGGCCCAAGGGCACATTTCCCTTTCAGCCATAAGATGCATCTAGTGGGATACGATAATTCGGACGATGAATCCACGGATGTATACACCGTCGAACTAGTTTGGCTAGGACAGGCTAAACCTTCAGCGTGTTCTGCTTTACAGTCGATTCGAAAGAATCGACAAGAAGAAGTTAAGTTTACTTTTAATGTTGCTAAATGCGATAAAATATTTGACGAGTTACTAAAAAACGACAACATTAAATTAACTCATACTATTCCTCCTCCTGATGAATTAAAAAAATGCATGCTTATTGTAAGTGGCATAATTCTTTTTCTCATGCCACCAATGATTGTAATGTTTTTCGTCGACAGATACAATCGGCCATAAATGAGGGCCAATTGGCTTTCCAAGAGATGCAAGTAGACACACAACCTTTTCCTGTTAATACAATAGAACTCACATGCAAAAAGGTCTTGGTTCGGCCTGAAATGGCTGATAAAGGCAAAGGCAAGGGCATCGTCATTGGCGATCCTCGCATGTCAATTATATCGCAAAAGGAGATTGCTTGAAAGACTTCGGACGAGAAGGCTAAAAAGTCCGAAGGTGCCAGGGGGCAGGCACAATTAATGAACCAAACACATCAGCCTGGCCCGAGCATCGCCGATGGTCCGGCACCTACGTGCGGACGGTCTGGTGCTCAGACAAACGGTCCGGCTAAATCAGTCGGACAGTCCACCTATGACAGAAGGCGTCAGCTTCTACACGAAGCAAAGAAAGAGACGCAAGGGCAAATCACATATAGTCGACTGATCAAAGCCGACTCTACTTTTGATCAGTTGCTCTCCAAAAATGCTAGCAAAAAGACTGTTCTACGTGATTGGTCAACGAAGAAACCCCGGTCACCTGCTAGAACGAAACGGCCAAACAAAATGGCCCAAAAGGCGACGCGACAAGCATCGCCTGTTCATCCTATAAGACCAGGGGTACTTTTCATCCGTTTATTCATCGTTGGTATATTGTCCTACTCAAATGTGGAATGGGACGACAATGAATCCATGGTACATTTATAGTCCATTTGTCTATCCAGGCTGGGGGCACCTCCATTCTATTCATTTTGATCCATTGATCAAATGGTCATGGCCGAGAAAGATACAATCCAAAACAGCCTTTATACATTGATGCTTTATTGAATGATCTCCATATTGAAAGCCGGTGACTTACATCAGATTTAGTTCATATGCTTTTGGTTCGTCAACCTTCACCAAAAGGCAGGGGGCATATGTTGGAGACCAAAAGTGCCTCGCGGACGGTCCGGCCCTGAGGCCGGACGGTCCGCGGTGGTGGCGCGGACGGTCCGCACGTGCGCAGAGTCAGTTAGGGTTCCTAGTTTCTCGCGGGATTTGTTACCTAAAATCGTGGGATTGACTCGGAAATCAGTTCGAAGCGAATCCAGACCTCCCCCTTTATATAGATGAAGGGCTACGGTCGATTGAATCCCCCAACAATCGATCAAATCAAGTCTATTTCTTGTTTTACCTTATGCATTAGGAGTAGTTCTAGTCTAGTTCTAGGTTAGCCTCTTAATCACCAAATTCTCCGCTTCTCTTCGACTCTACGTAGATTAGAGGAGTCTAGGTCGGCATGACGAGCCTAGACAACTCCTAGGATCTCTCCTCTCCGACGGGGTCCCTCCCGGGAGCGAGATCCAGGCACTGCCGGCGACCTTTCACCGCCCCTGCGCACGCGCGGACCGTCCGACCGTCAGGCAGGGAACCCTAGCCCTGCTTCAGGTCGCGGACCGTCCGGCCCCTGGCCGCGGACCGTCCGCGCATGTGCAGAGAGCACCGCCGCCGGTTTTTGTTGAGTGTTTGGCGCTCGAAAAAGGTGTCAACATTTTCTATCTAAGGTTAGTTATTCAATTCGGACGACTAAACTTAGGTAAAGTGTGGCACGAACCAAACATGACCTTAATTTAACAAGTATTAAAATTGCTACTCGGTCACGACCAGGATTACAACACAACCCAAACAGCTTCGAACACACATCCACGTCTATTGGTCGATACGGATCGAATCAACCTATCGACAAACCTACTAACCGACTGACTGAATCTATAGGGGCTTATTTAGGAGTAAGGATAATGTTGGGGATTAAAAGGGTTAGAATCCTTTACTATTCAATTTTAAATAGCTATGGATTCTAGCCCTCTCAATCCCCTTCATTCCACTTGTTTCCAAATAAACCTTAGATGTTGGCTTGCCATCACTTACACCACTGCCACCTTACCCTTGTGACCATGCCCTAGCCTCAATAATGTTGTCTCGTTCATCCAACTAGCCGTCTCACTCATGCTGCCCATCGCTTGCAATTGTCACCCGTTCTAAATTATTTGGTACTGCATCGATTCTAAATTCTAAATGTTTGCTTTCTAGATATACGTTTTAGAATTGTATTTATATAAACTCAAATGATTTAGAATTTATAACAGTGAGAATATTATAACTTGATTAAATTTAAGACGATCTGACTCGATATGATGTTAGAATTGTATTTATTTATATTACAGAGGGACTATTGGTACTTGGCCACTAGACCACTAACGTGCAGCACCGTGTCATGCGTTTTATACGTAATACTAACTCCGTTCACAAATATATAACATCATTGATTTTTTTCGAAAACTTTGAACACCTGTTTTATTCAAAATATTTATTCAAAAATATAAAATTTTAAGTCAAGCATAAACTACCTTAAATGATAAAACAAACCAGAAAAAAGTAAATGATAACTTTTTTTAATAAGAGGAGTGGTTAATTTTTTTTAAAAAAAATTAATAGTGTCATATATTTATGAATGGATGGAGTAGATTGTTTAAATATTTTGCACACGAGACTTTATATGGTGCTTATGACCAAACTATTCGAACGAAATCATTCGCACAAAAATAATTAGATAAACATGCACCTCTCCCTTCGTTGTCATCTAAAAACAGCCCACAAGCGTCAAGGACCCAACAAAAGAAACAAAAACAAACAAAAGGACCACCCAGCCCATTTGTATGATCAATTGGGTTGGGTGCGAGTACATGCAGTCCAAAGATCACGTGTTGATACGTCGTGGCCCACGGACTCGTTATTCAGCTACATGGTATTGTGGAGCCGGTTTTACCTCTCTCTAATAAAAACATATCATTCATTAATCATTAAAAAAAAGTCTCTAGTGGTAATGAATAAGACGTTTCTAAATCTGAGCCTCTACTAACTGTTCAATTTTACCCTATCTCTAGTAGTAAAGAATAGGACGTTTTTTCTAACTGATAGAAAGGGAGAAAGTTGAACACTGCGGTTGAACTTATCTCACGAAATGTAAAAGTCTCTATAAGGATTTGTTTGAGAGCAAGAGTAATAAAGATGATTTGAGGGAGCTAGAATCCTTCACTATTAGGAGATTCTATCTCTCTTAATCCTCTCTATTATCTTTGCTCCCAAAGAAAGCGGTCCTTCTTTGCATGCAAGCAGTCCTTCTTTGCAAGCGTGCAAGCAAACCATCTGATCCATTAGATTACGATCCAACCGTAGGTCACATTTAACACTTAAATCCTTCCACCACCAGCTTAATAATCTTTATAAAAAAATTCCTAACAAACCATGGTTATATCTATAGTTAAATCATAATCTAATGCATCAAATTGTTTGTTTACACGCTTACAAAGAAGGACTGCTTGCATAGCAGCCGTTGCCTTAAAAGACACCTTTTGCACTGCATTCTGCAGGTCTGCCTTAAACAATACATCCCAGGTCAAAGGGCTAGGTTTGTCTATCCAGAATCTCCCAGCCACTGCGAATCTGCAACGGCTCGTCCCCCTCGCCTTTAATTATGCCCATCACTGAGAACACTAGATTAACTTACTAAAGCAACCCACCAAGTACCAAAAAAAAAGTCATAAGCAAACACAACACAAGGCACAGCCGCACAGCACACAGAAAAGGAAAGCAAGCAGTGCATATACCTGATCTACCACTACCAAACAATGATTGATTTCACAGGTGTGGAGTGCGATGATGCCAACCACTCGCCACTCCGGCGTATCCATGGGGCTCGTGGCTTCGGCCGGCGCTCTATAGGTTTCCGGTGTATGCAGCGACGCGGTAGGGGGTGGGGGATCTGGGGCGACAGGATGGGGGTCTGCGGCAGCAGATAGAGAGGAGTGCGCTGCCCATTTGCGCTTTTGCAGAGGAGGACAAAAGAATCCTCTCGGCTTGCACCGCTGCTGCTGAGAAGGATGTGGCAACTATGCCGGTGTCATCTTGCACTAATAGAGGTCTTCGAGAATCAAGAGAACTTTTTTTTTTGCACGGGATTTCGAGGCGAAAGTGTGCTCTCAATCTCGCAGACCAAGACAGTTTGAGCGAATAATCTTTTCATCACCAGTGGTGGATCAGCTTCGACACTTCTTATTATTATTCATCGAGATCACGGATAACACACTAATCATGCAATTCATGTACTACTGTAGAAGACAGGGGTGTGTATATATATATTTTTCCCCCAGTCTCTAGCTCTACTGAGGTACTCTAAAGTAGCAGCAAGCTAGGTCCGCTTCACTTTCCTAGTGCGTGGCCCATACAGACAAGGAAGCTAGGATCCAAAGATCACCAAAGGGCCCTCCCAAAAACTGTGGCTGGTAACTGGTAAGCCTCTCTGTGAGTCGCTTTCATCGTGGACTAGCAAGAGCAACGCAGGCCACCAGCCTGAATCCCTCACCCGCCCGTGACAGTTGAATGCTCACGAGCGCAACGGAACAAAGCCACCCGCATCGGACCAGGCAAAGGAGACGAACAGAACGCCCAAGCCAAGCCAGCCGCTGCTCCAAGCGTGTACTAACTGGTAGAGCCTGACACCTGGGGGCCAGAGCGCCAGATAGGCAATTAGGTGAACTGCCGCCCTGGCCATGGCCAAGGCCAATGCGTGGGTTGATGCCTCTGGCCTGCTCGGCTACAGGCTCAATCCAATGAGGGGACAGATCGCCTTTTGAGAAACAGCTCGGGGTAGTCAAAGTCAACGAACATGTTAGCAGTGAGGCTGTGAGGCGAGTTTTTATTTTTACTTTCACCTCCGGAGTCAGGTTCCAGTTCCACACGAGTCCATACTCCAGTGGATGAGTTTTTTTAGAGGTTTAACCTGAATTCGATGTTTGCATGATTGAATGGTGTGGTAAACCAGTTCTTGCCGAATCGACATGTTCAAAGATAGATGTTTTTTGGATTGGGAAGTGTGGAGGACCATGTGGACGACTATACGGTTCGACCTTGTGGCTCTAATGGTCTGCGACTAGATTAAGAGGGTGTTTGAATGCACTAAAACTAATAGTTAGTTAGCTAAAAAATTATTAGTAGAATTAGATAGCTAACAAATATCTACCTAACTATTAACTAATTTACTAAAAATAGCTAATAGTTGAATTATTAGCTAGAGGTGTTTGAATGTCTCAACTAATTTTAGCGGCTAACTATTAATTTTAGTGCATTCAAACACCCCCTAATTTAGACTGCATACTTATCATGTGTGGTTATTTTAATACCATGTCCAATAGTTTCCTGTTTATCTAAATCATTATTTTATATTGTAAATTGTACTGTTCGCAAAATAAAGTTTGAATATGAGTACGAAAATGACTGTTAAAGATAGTTTAACAACTCACGTAAAGCTGTTGGATTTCGTCTTACTTATAAGGGCTAGTTTGAGAACATTATTTTTCCAAGTCATTTAGAAAAATGGTGTTTCCAATCTAGCCCAGGGAGAGCTTGCAATTTTGCAAACGTTCCAAACTTGAGACTCCAATCTGAAATGTTCTTGTGTGTTCATCTGTGCGTCAAAACAGGAAACCTCCGTCACGGAAGCGTAGAAGTATCCTTTTCCCCAATTCGTACCGAACGGACGTAGACAGCCTTGCTTCTTTTGCTCAAGTGCGCTCGTGCCTCCAGCTCTCCTTCCCAGATCCCGCACTCCTCGCTCGCGTTCTCCCTCCACCGCCCCCGACTCCTCGCCGTCCCACCGCCCCGAACCACCCACACCCACCACTCGCCTCCGTCCCCACCTCTGCACTCCTGCAATTCGCGTCGCCGACACCCCGCCCCGCTCGGCGGCGGAGACAAAGAGCGCGCCGAGCGCGCGGCGGCGGGCGTAGCCATGCTCCACAAGTTCGCGCTCGCGTTCAAGACCAAGACCATCGAGTTCTTCGCCGAGGAGGACGAAGACGAGGACGCCGACCGGTTAGCGCGCTCTCCGGCGCCGGGGGCGGATGGGGTCCTTGCCTGGCAGCGGGTGGTCGTGCTGAAGCCCGACCCGCCGAACCCTAACCCTAGCGTGGATGGGGAGGGGAAGGCGGCGTCCGGGCAGGATGCCGCCGTCGCCGCGGCGCTTGCGACGGCCTCGTCGTTCCAGGCGGCGTACCTCCACCTGCAGGCCGCCCACGCGCCGTTCCTGCCGGATGCGGCGGCGGCCGCGGACGCCGCCGCTGTGTCGCACCTCCGGAGGCTGTCGGAGCTCAAGCGGATCGCGAGGAGCGGGCCGGTGGGCCCGCCCGTGCCGGACGGTGGCGGGGCCCTCACGGCGCACCTCGAGGCCCAGGTGCGCGAGAACCAGGCACTGCTGCGGTCGTTCGACGCCGTGGTGAACCGCCTACAGGCCGCGCTGGACGCCAAGGACGCCGCGGCCGCCGCGCTGCGGCTGGACCTCGAGGCGCTCGACGACGCCAACGCGCGGCTCGCGGGCCGCCTCGACCGCGCGCTCGCGCCTCCGCCGGGCGGCGACGCCGTCGGCGCGATGCTGTCCGCGGGCGTCTTCGACTCCGTCCTCCGCGAGGCGCTCCGCGTCGCGCACCGGTTCGCCCGCGCGCTTGCCGAGGTCCTGCGGTGCGCTGGGTGGGACCTGGCCGCGGCCGCAGAGGCCGCCTACCCTGGCGTCGCCTACTCCAAGGCCGGCCACTGCCGCTACGCGCTCCTCTCCCGCGTCTGCCTCTCCATGTTCGACGGCTTCGACTCCTACCAGTTCGGCGCCACAGCCGACACCACGGAGCTTGGAGGAACCCAGCTGGCAGCCCGCAGGAACGAGTCACTGCAGCAATTCATCGAGCACTCAGATGCAGATCCCATGGAGCTGATGAATTCTAGCCCGGACTGTGACTTCGCCCGATTCTGCGACCGCAAGTACAGACAGCTGATCCATCCAGGCATCGAGTCCTCACTGTTCGGGAACTCAGAGTGCGGGACACTGCCGGTGGTGAGCGTGGCCGGCCCACTCTACGAGCTGTTCGTGGCAATGGCAAGCTCGATCTGGACACTCCACAGGTTAGCCTGGGCATACGACCCCGCAGTCGGCATATTCCAGGTCGGCCGGGGCGCAGATTTCTCGACGGTGTACATGGAGAACATTGTCCGGTCGAAGAAGCGTTTTGCGGGGAGCAAGGAGCCCCGGAAGCCGGTGCGGCCGAAGGTCGGGTTCACGGTGGTGCCGGGCTTCCGGCTCGGAGGGACAGTGATCCAGTGTACGGTGTATCTGGATCACGGGAAGAGGGAAGAAGACATTAAAGATTCGGTTTGAGCTGGAGTGGAAACTATACAGGCAAAGAAAGGAAACTGTACATTCCCAAAGAAAAAGGAGGTTATGTAAAGGCGATCAAGAACAGTGCGTGGAAATAACCTGCAGGATCGAAGTCGCTGCTCGATGATGAGTATAAAGAAAGCTATTTATCTTTTGTTTTAGTTTTGTTTTTTGTTCAGATGAAAAAAAAGGAGGGGGGGGGGGGGTGCTGTGTTGGGCTGTACAAAGGTCAACGGGTCAAGAGAGCTTTGTGTTCTAACAGAGTCGAAGAGTTATTACCATCTGATCTTGGGTAACTTAATTATTTGTGTGTAGGTCGATTCCATCTGTAAATGTATATTTATGAGGGAGTACGTGCTCGCGGGCCTCTTATATATTTAGAAGAAAACCAGCTAATGCATTGTCCTACTGATTAATGAGTGCTACCTTGCCATAGTTCTCCTCCCCCAGATCCTTTTCCTGTCGTCCGGTCGATTCAGAACTGCAGCATATAAGCACGTTCGCCATTCAATACTGCTGCCCCGTCTGCTGCGCGGTATGCAACTACCGTTTAGTCCGTTACGTCAGAGTGTTCTTTCCATGACATGCTAAATGGCTGCAAAATCATCCTGGATCGAGAGGCCAGTCGATCAGGTGGCAGCGTGGCACGCATGCCTTTTGTCCGCAAGACATGCTTAGCGCCCTTGTTGAGCTTCAGTAAGGAGGGGTTGGGTTCAGGCAACACACTTTTCTTCGTCCGGTTTAGATAAAGGATTCTTAGGCCGTCTATCCTAAATATAGAGGATTAAATGGGATTCTACGCTCTCTAGCAGCGTCCTCTAAACGGTCATCTAAATTTAGAGGACGTTGTTGGATTCTATATATAGAGTTTCTCTAAACGGTACTCTATCCATTTTAATACTTCAAATAACCGGTTTAGCAAAACTAAAATATGTACAATACATCTGAGAGTATGACAAATACGTATGTGCAAAAAAATAAAAATAAAAAATGTCTCTAATATATGTATTTGAGTATAGAGGACGCAATTTATAGGTCGTTGTTGTAGGAGAAGAAGATATAGAGTAAAAAATCTTTTAGAGGAAACTATAAATGACAGATATAGAGGATAAATATAGAGGACGTTGTTAGAGACAGCCTAAACAGGCAACTTCTCTCCTGTCACCCGTATCTTCCGTCCGTTGTCCCAAGAAAGCTAGTCGCCTAATTCCGATTCCGTTGTGGCGTCGCGTACGTACATACAATCATCGACGTCCTCGGAGCTAATAATTTTCCTGGCCGCTCTCTTCTTTCCATTGAAAAAGGTTTCGTACTCGTGCAGCTACTGGGCATTGATTCCCAGTGGCAGTGTGGCACCCAAGACCCCGTCCATCCATCCTTGGCTCCGCACAGCTGTCCGGGCTGGGGCTACCATCACTAAACTGCATCTCGTCACCTACGCACGCAGACGCAGTAGACCAGCAGCAACCTGTGAGGCTGTGACGCTCCTGTTTTGGCACATCACATCGCATGGGGATGCGTCTGGTCTGTTCTGTTAACGCGACGCTTCTGCTCGTCGAACGGCGGCAACTAACTCCCGCAGTTCCCGCCACAGTTCCAGATCCCAGAAAACGACGCGTTTGGGGGGGGTCATGTTTGGAGAGACGCTCTATCTGAAGTTGTGAACATTCAGAATGTTAAAGAAGAACCGAAGCGTCTCGCGTCCGGATTGTCAGCCTTGGGAACGAGGGCCTGTGTCTTTAGCCATGATTAGGACTTCTGTAGAGTGCTCTGAGGTCAAGGCACTGGCACAGCGCGTGGCATGTTCGTTGCTTCGGCTATAGTCCAGCAGCCGGGCTCTGCGCACCCTGATGCTCTGCCTGCCCTTTTGGTTTTGGGGTTTTTGACTCCTGACCTCGCGGTCGCGGATTCCTGTCGTGCTCGCTTCGCGGCTTACAGCGCGGCACCCGTTAGTTATTCCTTGAGTTGGCTTCACTCCCGTGCCTTCCTGCCGCCGGAGGCGAGCATATTTCTGTGGTCTCTGCCTCTCTGGTCTGGTCGCAGCCTTGACGGGCTCCGGATCGGAAGCTACTAGTGCTACTTGCCTGCTCGAATCCTACTGGCATGTACATGTACCTCTCACTAGTACCTGCGCCTCTCGTGCTGTGGAAACGCACCGGATCCGCCTCGTCCTACCTTGGGAGCAGGAGTAGATCTGGATTGAAGTCATTGACCCACTGCTGCCAAAATGGGCTGTTGTATTGCTTCTTCCTCACTGTCCTGGACTCCTGCCGCTCCAGCCAGCACCGGCCGGCACCGAGTGAAAACCGTTGGTCGGATGGATACAACAGCCAGTTGGGCCATGACATCCCTTTAATCCGTAATTTTGAAGCCCATCTCAAAACGTGGGCTAATGGTAACCTGGACCCCATTGCAATAGTGTTGGACGCCCGTTGGAGCCGACAGCCCGCAGGCCCGCCAAACTACGGCTCCGTAGCGCGTCCCCGATCAGTCATGGATGTTCGAGTGGAGCTCCATGCTTCGCGAGGCCGTGTCGGTGGTCAGTCAGTCAGTTGGAGAGGACCTAGGATGTGTTTGGTTTAATGTTAAAGTAGGATGAGCTAGAGGTAACATTGTTCCTTCGATTTTTTTAGGATCACACTTTTACAAAAATTTACTCCGATGTTTATCTCGTCTGCATGTGACTCATATCCAAACAACATAGAAACTATGGTCACCCATTCCATCCCTCTTTATACGTTCAACCAAACACACCCTTACTGGATGGACCTGTCGAGCATGGTCTACACATGTTTCAGTTGGACTAAATTTTAGCCCGAACGATTGGATGTACTAAATATAGTATAATTACAAAACTAGTTCAATAGGGTGGGACGAGTCTATTAAGTGATCTAATTAGTACATGATTACTCCTCTTTTGCTGCTCCACTAAAATGGTGGAGTTCACTCTGACTCTTTTTAAAGAGAGTTGCTGAAGTTTAGACTGTATGGCAAACAAATAATGAAGCGAGAAGTAGCAAAACACAGTGTGGAATAGTTCCAAACACCTCCCTCCGGCCCTCCCCCCCCCTTTATTTTTTTTGTCAAACCAAGCAGTTGCCCTCGTGCCCCGTAACGGCGGCGCCGGCGCGGGCCCAAAAAAAAGCTAGCGGCACGCACAGCAGGGGACTGGAGGAAACGCCTGCTGCCTCCGCTTTGAGCGCCAACTTTAACGACGGTCCCATCGCTTCATTGTGAGTGCCGCGGGGATTGGAAACGGACACCGCGCTCGCAGGCCCTATATTTGCACAGCGGCTACGATTATTTCATGCTATAGAACCGTACGTGTACTTGTACAGAAAAAAACTAACCATGCATGGCCGGGCTCGGAAGGTCTCTCATCGTATCAGCAGGATGTATGTATCCGGCCAGCCCGCGTGTAATGCCACTAAACAATACCCCCACTGCTGTGGAATGAACCCAACTGGGTCGAGGCTTCACTTCGTTCACTGCATATGCATGCGTTCTATAGCTCTTGCAAGCACCGAGGGATGCATGCAGGTGTGCGCGTTTGAATTCCAGCGTCTACGACCTCTCCTGCAGCTGCAAGCAAGCAAACAGGGGGAGGCCGGGGGGCAAAGAGCCAAAGACCGGCGGTCTTTTGGGCAGCAGGGGAGGACCTCCAGACGTACGGTGCGAGCCCGTGGCTGCCCTGCCCTGGCCTCCCTTTACTCGACAGGGGGCCGGGCCGGGGCGACGAACCAAGAGACAAAAGAATAAAGGAAGAGGAGAAAAAAGACGCACAATTAAAGAACTAGCTAGCAGGGATAAAAAGATAAACGAGACCGATAGCCTGCTGGCCTGCTGGTACGTGCTAGCTAGACTGATAGCACAGTAATAAGCAGCATGCAGCAGTGTAGGAGCAGTGCACTAGCAGCTGATGAGCAGAGGGTAAAGAAAAGAGGGGGACCGAAAAACATGCAAGGATATACTCGGCCATCAAATGACCAGCTAGCTCCATCGATCGATCTACCAACCAGGTTTACACAGCTACTAGTATATAGCAGATACGGACGTGACTGCAATTAACGTACGTTTAACAAGCCAATTTATGAGGCCACTAATAAGCCCTTGTCTAACAGCCCCTAGCTAGCTAGCTAGATACATATACTCCATAGAGCCATAGAGCCCTAGTAGGTAGTAACAGTAGCAACTTTGCTTTGCTACTCTAATATTCAGCTTGAGTACGTACGTAGGAGTAGCGATTATTATATTAGTATGGAGCAACCCCCATGTTGGCTGCCGCAGCGTACAGCCCTTCCTTTAGAAGCCCGCCGCCGTCGCTTCTCTGGTGATCCTGTTAAAGCCAAAAGCACAGAAAAAAATGGTTTAGCTTAATTAAATCGTTCTAACCGTGTGATTTGCTGGGCGCGCATTGGTGGTAATATATGCTTAAATGTGCTTACTAGCTAGTAAATATTTTTATTCATGATATCATGCAATTTTTTTTCTTTGAGCTAACTGCTCTCCTATGTAGTCTTATATAAGACAGTCATACAAGAATGTATGTGCAATCTGGCATATATATTATATATATCTTGCCTATCTCATTTTCCAATGCTAATCTAATAGGCAGAGATTTGATCAATACCTGACAAAGCCAAAGGACATGTTGAGAAGTCCAAGAGATGTATTCATATGTATGCACTACCAATTGCAAATTTGTATATTACATACAAAATAACGGCGACTGAAAAGGCCGCGCTTCAATTATTACAAGTCTCCTAACATGATAATATGGTATTTATTTGTTTGGTATCTAGGAGGTCACCCTGAATTTGAACCATATGATTACCCATGCACATCCTAGTCCTTTAAGCGGATAAATTTATGAAAACTTTATGTACAAGATTTTGTAATTGATGGATGGTTTATTAAGACCTCCCCCCATAATTTTCTTTCTAGTTACAAAACACAACAGATAAATTTTGAGCTACATTATGTTAATATATAATCATGTAGATTCACATAAAAAAACTACATGTGCTTACTTCTTTTTATTATAAATACTTAATTTCATAATATATTCAATTTATTAGTACAAATTGTTGTGAAAACATAAATTTCTATAAAATATCTGTCAATGTCACAACCAAGAACGGTAAAAACATTTTAGCAGAAAGATCCATCTTATCTTATATAGAAGTATCAGGGATCACCCTCAACCTCGCCTCTTGTTTTTGCAAGGAAAATTCCGGCCACATTAACAAATCCATTTAACCTGTATTTTTTTCTTCATTTTTCAACCTTGCTATTGAACTAAAAGGGGTAACAATTTGGTGCATATTCATGACCACTAATATCATTAAAAATCCTCTAAAAGAAGAGTTGACAAGTATTTCACATACTCTCTCTAGGTACAAATTATAAGTTTCTCTGGACAAGGTTTAAGTCAAACTTGTAAAACTTTGACTACAAATAATCATTTTGTTATTTAGTTTTGAAACCTAATAGTCATATCCACCGATTTATCTTAAAACGTACTTTTACAAAAGTATAAATGTGTTAAGTGTCCATTTGTATTTTAACAAAAAACATTGGTCAAAGTTATAATTTTGGAGACCATATTGTTGTCCTAAGCGACTTGTAAATTTTGACCTAGAGCTAGTATAATTCTACCAATATATATTGCATGTCTCCAAACTACTCTCTCTCTCTCTCTCTCTCTCTCTCTCTCTCTCTATATATATATATATATATATATATATATATATATATATATATATAAATTGTAAACTATAAGTTATTTTACCTTTTATACACACAAATCTTTTGCTACATATATAGATATACAATTATGTCTATGTATATAATTAAAGCTATGTACGTAGAAAACCCATAATAGCCTATATTTTGGAATACATGGAGTAAAAAGATATAAAAAGGAATTTATGTTTGTAGTTTTTAAGTTTTGACCAAATCTTATCCTAAACAAATGAAGAAAAAAAGTTGTGAGCGGAGGAAATATAGCAGTACACATTGACAAGGTTTGGACGGAATAATTCATCACCTGAGGTAGCAGGCTTGTCTTCTTATTGGGCCCCTGGTGATCTGGCATGAGTCCAAAGTGGATGTGTGGAAAGTGCGCCCACTGCAGCAGCAACCGAGACCACCACACCAAACAAGGATTCAGAAAGGAGGGGGAAAAAACAACAACGCATGGATCATGCGGTTTTGAAAGACCGGGAAACCCTAGCAAACGAACAGTACAGGCACGAACAAAAAAAAACCCTAGTAGAGCGCGAGGGG
Organism: Zea luxurians; assembly: GCA_029449295.1. Lineage (NCBI taxonomy): Eukaryota > Viridiplantae > Streptophyta > Magnoliopsida > Poales > Poaceae > Zea > Zea luxurians. The sequence continues at coordinate 138,140,531 of JAOPSE010000002.1, forward strand.
ATCACGCCACAAATTGTAAGAAAGAACTGGAGGAGCGAGAGGGATCGTCCACTGACGTTCTTGGCCGCCGCGCTGAAGGCCTCCCTGTGCGAGATGTCGGGATTGCCAGCCTTGATGCGTTGGATTTCGTCCCTGCATGCAGTCGCATTCCACCCGCCCCCCGAGGGAGAGCCAGCAGAAAAAAAGAAAAGGAAAAGGGAGACGTCAGATCGGTGCATATGATCAGCACGCAGCTAGTAGCTCAGCGACGACACGACACTGGCATGATTTGCCATCACCGATGCATCATTTGCCATGACTTGTATACATCTAACGAAGAATACTTCTTGCTAGATCTTTCATACATCCCTTTCTATCCCTCTCTCTCTCTCTCCTGCCATTCTGCGTGTGTTTGTGTGTGTGAGAGAGAGAAGAGGAGAGAACTACTGAACGAGAGCAAAAACTATCAGGGTCTCTCTCTTCTTCTGCAAAAGTTTCTTACTGCTGCCCCTGTACCCCGGACCAGGCCCGGGGGGCCGCCCGGCGCTGCTGCCAACGAGCTAGGCGGCATGCATTGCCGCGACCGACGAGAGAACCACCGGGGGGCACCGGCCATGGCCTCTTACACACACTGTAACGCATGCACAGCATGGAAAATGCAGTGGCATATTATATATATATACTGGCACTCACTTGATGAAGCGGTTGTACGCCGACGGCACGCGCTGCCTCTTCTCCGGAGCTGCAGAGACAGAGAGACACGATCGAGGCACGCAAAGAAACATGTTAGACACACACAGTCATATATGCCGCGCGCATGAAAATCGAAACACGACCTGCATACATAGCATGATGTGTATGTACGCTGTGGAGAGCTCGGCGCACTGAGCTGCACGCCGTAGCCCGCAGCGTCCACTGCCCGTGCCCGGTGCTCACCACAGTGGGAAGAGCTCGAGAACGAAACAAAGATGTGTGCCGCTCTCTCTCTCTCTCTCTTGGACAGTTGATTGAAAGCGAGCCAGCCAGCGGTGTGGGCGACTGGGCGCCGCACTTATTGATGCGACATGTACAACACCGAGCTAGGCGCATGTGTCGCTAGCTAGCTAGCCCATCTGTACGTGAGCTCACTACTGATCTGGTCAGCCGGCCAGGGCGAGCATGCACGGAGACGGAGCTGGAAGACGAGTTCAACTGAATATATAGCTAGCTAGCTTCCTCAAGGCCAGGCTCAGGCTACTGATCGTACGATCGGTCTCACGAACGAAACCAAGCAAAAACTTGGACAATCCGAGATGCATGGAGAAAGAGCTAGGAACAGCGAATAATTAACACTCGGCGAGGACGTGCATGGAATAATGGAAGTCTATTAGTTGGTGATCTCGAACTCACGTCTGTTGATGGCGGAGTTAGCGCGCGGCGACGGCTCTTTGGCCCCTTTACCCGCTGCAGGCGGCTGGGGCTGGGGCGGGTGCGGGTGCGGCGCGGCCCCGTTCCTGCCGCTGGGGATCATGCCGCCGAGGCCGTGCTGCTCCAGCAACTGCAGACTCGGGTTCGCGGCGCTGGATATCTCGTCCTGCATCCGCGCGCGAGGGCACGAGATTAGGAATGCAATTAATATATGACATCAGAGCGAGTTGAGGCAGCGAGCTAGCTTTGAAGCAGGCGGCGACGTGCTCCCAGTCCCAGTCCCAGACGGCTCTCCGCCGGCCGCGCGCTTACCAGCAGGAGGGATTGGTGGGGAGGGATGGGCAGCGCGAGGTCGAGCGAGTGGGGGATGAAGTGGAACTGCCCGTTGTTGTTGACCGAGGTGGCTGGCGGCGCCGTGGTGATGGTGGCGGTAGTACTGGTGACAGCAGCTGGTGGTGGTGGTGGCGCGGCCGCCGCGGCCGCGGCTGTGTTCGCCGGCGTGCCCGGGAAGAGGAGGCCCCTCATGTTGACGGTGAGCAAGCTGCTGCAGTGGCCGCATCGTACCGTCACCGTCTTGAACAGGCTGCTCGTAGGCACGCTCACCTGCACCGCCCAGCCACACACAACTTCGAGCTTGTAAAAACTTTGGGATTTAAACAACACGGGCGTGCATCTGCATGTATCCGTGTGTGTGTGTGCATATATGGAAAGAGATCGAGAGCAGGGATTCGATCACGGACGACGAGGACGGTGTCGCAGAAGTGGCAGTGCACGTAGCAGAGCTGCTCGGAGGCCGGCGCGGCCGCCGCGGCTACCGGCGGCGTAAGCTGATGCAGCGGCGGCAGGTTCTCCACCAGGAGAGGCGGCGGCAGCTGCGGGGACGACGGCGGGAACACCGTGGCGGCCGAGGAGGACGAGGACGAGGACGACATGCCGACCGCGGCGACAGCGAACCCACCGGTCGATCAATCGACCGCAGCGCTTGCTCCAGGTACGTACGTGCGCGGTGCAAGCAACAGCAGGGCACGCGAAGCAACACTGCGACAGGGGGGGCTGGCTAGCTGCTGGCTTCTTGCCCCGATTTGACGCGGCAACGAACGAACCGAGCCGACTGCTGTGCTGAGAGGTGGTGGTGGTGTGTACGTGAGTGGAAAGGCGGCACGCGATTGCTGCCGGGCTACCTGATTGATGGATGGATAGTTTAGTAGTATATATCTCTCATCATCTTCCTCCTCACCCACCCTCCTCTCTCTCTCTCTCCTCTTTGCCTGTGTGATCTGATGGGCGTGTGATTTGATGGTTTGGAGTGACTGATGTGTGATGCAATGGAACCTATATGTATTGGATCTGTTGTTGCTGCCGCTCCGATTTGGCAACTAGAGAGAGAAGAAGAGGGGAGAAGAAGACGGGAGGCGAGAGTGCCTTGGTTGGTGAGGTGATGGAGAGAGAGAGAGAGAGAGAGAGAGAGAGAGAGAGAGAGAGGGGGGGGGGGGGGGGGGGGGCGCAGAGGAGAGACCGAGACAGCGTGCGAAGGGCGGGGGTGTTTTGGGGAGTTCTGTTCTATAATGAGGAAGGGACAGTGGCAGCCGCAGCTGTAGTGTGCCTAGGTAGTAGGGAGCTAGACGACGGGGGCCGTGTGGGGGCGTTTTTCTCTCCCTTCTGCAATGCCATGCCATGCCATGAGAAGTCGAGTGTGCAGACCAGTCTCTAGAGAATGGTAGCAACGACAAAGAGGAGTTATTTTCATGTGCTAGTATACTAGTGTATGTAGCGCGCCCATGCGCGCGTGTGAAATTATGGTGTAAAATCTTGTTTTATAAGCATGTAAAACTTGATGCTATGTCATGAACACTTGCACATGTAGAATAATCGTTATTCAGGACATGAGTGCATAAGTATCAAGCCAAATGCAAGCTTTTTTGGCAGCAGCTGTCAATGGAATTGTAGCATTTATATCAGCTGGAGAGTGAACTGAGACTATAATACATATTAAGTAGCATTAAAGTAGTGTGCACCAAGAGCTGGTAACAATATGTTTCTAGGCGCTGCTTCAATATATACAGATCAGAAATAGTCCAACAGCTGGTTTATATTTATGCAGATACATCTTCTCTCCAAAAGTGTTGTTGCTCTTGATGAGTGGTGCAAAATGGGAACCACCATTTGCTATATATCTTGTATAATGCGTGAATAGTGACAGTGCATCTATAACCTTGTGGTTGCATCACAAAAGAGAAAAAAGATGCAGTATATCACATTGTTGATGTACAAAAGAAGTGGAATATAGGAGCAGGTGACAGTGATTACAGGAAACATGTCTGGATCTATATGAAGCAATTCCTCGACATTTTTGTCTTCGTAGTTTGGTGGCTAGGAATTCTGAATTTCTTCTTCGGTTGCAGTGGGTTGTATCAGTTGTAGCTCACTGTTTTGTAACCTTCAGATAATGTCAAATTTAGGATGAGACAAGAGCAAGTGTTAGTGCAAATATCTATTTAGTTCTCTGGATGAATACTTTTTGTGGTGTCATATTCTGTATTAGTTGTGTATATATGGAAAAAAATGATAAGTACAAGCTTCAACCACAACTTCGGCTCAAATTCTGGAATTGCTATGTTATTAGATTATTGTAGCTAACTGTAAAATTACGACTACAGAGAAGCATATTTGTGAACGGGAAAAAACAAAAAAAGAGAAAGGAACAGCCAGTGTTGCAAGGTATTGTCTTCTATTCTTATCTTGTTGTACCTGCTGTAGTAGACCTGAGCTTCAGGAATTGAGGATTAAAGTACCATGAGCTTGCTGTAGTACCAATAACATTTGAAATACATTAAAACTGAGGAAGTGATTGGAGGCCATCTACTCATTTCTATATATCTTTGAAGGGTGAAGGTTAGGCTCTTCCTCAGCTGCTTCGGAGCCTCTTGCTCTTTCTGAAATGCATGAAGAAACAATAAAGTCGGCTCTGAGAATTGTCAAGCAGTCAGCATGCTTCCAACACATTTTCAGTTAATGATTCGTAATAACTATTGCAATCATGTAGTCATGTGTAAATAAAGTGAATATTTAGCTGATATATTTATATTGTTGAATCGAGGTGTTTACATGGTTCAAAGTGTTGCTTTAGATAACAGAAGAAAGTATTTATAAGAATATAGCAAGAAAAAAGGTAATATGGGGATCAATAGGCTAACAATAAAGGGGGAGGGACGTGCAGGGCGCTTATGTTATTAACCATACCTGTTGTCATTAAGTGTCATAATCTTTGCTAAATTGAAGATGCATTCGTCCAGCGAGATGAGTAGGCATGTAGAATCGGTTAGGATAACAGGCAATCAGAATCAGTTAGGATAACAAATTAGTAAGTGAATAATAATGTACATAAACATATATATTGAGAAAAGACCACATATATTGAACACATGCACAAGACATCAATTTGAACCGGTTTATCACAATTTAAGGTCTTTGTGAGTTGTTAACTTGGTATACTATACAATTCTGGCTTGTTATATTGAATCTGCATTAGAAAACTTAAGCACAATATCTTTCCAAGGTGTTGTTTGGTAGGCATGGGATTTTAGCTTCGGATAATGTGCCCATTATCTTATATTATCAAGGTGTAGTTGGATACTCAGATTTTTGTCTAGAATCTAGATACAAAATGAGACATGTTTGGCATATTATGATTTTTTGTGCTAGATTCTAAGAATCTCAACAAACCAAATAGGCCCCAAGTAGCATAGCATGAATAGAAGTTGATTTCATATGATTATGAAGTAGGACCTCGGGCAATAAACCGGCTACTGACTTTGATGTTAAGATTTTAAGTTGTTATAATGTCAAAGGTGTTATGTAACTTGTAACAGCTTTGACAAATTATATTTTAAATTTACATGTTAACAATATTGTATTATAACAGCCCTGGGAGTGACAAATTTTATAAAAGACATAGTACCATGTCAATTATCGAATTCATACATGTTAAGAATATAAAGATGTTGTAATAGTCGTTATCCTCTCAGAGGTATTATACCATATATAACAGATTTTGAACTTTGATCTTAACATGTATGATCAGACATGCTTTATAAATTGTTTAATGACAAATCTAATCATACATAATAAGTATGACAGTTATGAGTATGATAAATTTTAGTTTTTTTCTTTTTCATGCAGATTTGGTATAGCTACAAACCATTTGCCAGCCATGCAAATAAAAAAATAATAGCTACATATATGATATTGTCCCTAAACTTTATGCATACATGTCGGGCATGAGGAGTACCTTCATAATTTTAGGAGTTGTAGTTAAATCATGTTTTGACATTGAATAGATTTATTGATAAGAAACATCAATATTAACAACTAATGTATGCATGACAATAGAGGTGGTGATCCAATTACACCCATCACCAGAATAAACGTTTCTTGTGCACAATGTTTCACATATTTCCTCATACCATATTTTCTGTGTTCCTAATAATTGTTCTATATTGTAGAAACTTTTAGTTTACTTAGCAGCCTACATATGTAGAACACAGATGCAGATACCGTATACGATGGTGAGCTGAAGTCTTTCTCTCTTTTTTGAGTTAGTTAAATGTGCATCATTTCCTATATTACAAAGCCGGTAAGAAACGGGCTCTCTGGTGGTGTCCACGTCAGTAATTTCAATATCAGCCGCACGATCCGGCGTCAACGGCCACAGAACGCATGAAACCAAAATCTAGCAACGTCCGCTTCCAAATCTCCATGAGTGCACGGGAATCTTCCGGAGAGCACTGAGGGGATCGCGTCAAATCTCCACCGTTCCACCCCGTCCCGCCGTCCGCATGCTCCTGCCGCCGCCTCACCGCCGTCATGTTCTCTATGGCGCTCCCGCGGGCTCTCACGCTCCGCCTCAGCCTGCCATTGCCACCACCGTCTTGCCCGCTGCCCCACCGCCGCTCGCAGGCTCCTCCACCCCATCCTCGGGATCTGGTGTTGGGTCACCTCCTCCAGCTCCGGCTATGCTTCGTCATCCGTGCCCTCCCCGTCCCTCGTCACGTTCGGGTGGGCCCTACCCACAACTCTCACGATGTCACTCCTCGCCCCCTCCGCGCACAGCAGTGTCAGCGTCTTCAGGTGCCTCTTCGTTGCGGTGCTGGTGCCAACCGCGGAGCAAGACGGAGACTGCGAGGGACGTTGATTCGGATGCTTCAGTACGCGCGAGGGCTGGGCTGGGCGACCTGGGTTGATGCTTCGAAAAGGTATGAGCCATTCTCCTCCTCCCTACAACCTTCATCTTCCATCCGAAACTTTTACTGAATGTGACATCGCAGTGCCAGATCCATCCTAAAGAGTTATAGCTTCATACGAAAAAACAGGTTAGTTAAATGTGCATCATATATATTATTCACAGATGTAGATACCGTATATGTTGGTGAGCTGAAGTCTTTCTCTCTTTTTTTAGTTAGTTAAATGTGCATCATATATATTATTCGTTTTGAGTTAGTATACACTGATTTCTTTCTAGCTTCCAGGCAACGACGATGGCGTACTTTATAGTAATTAATTTAGTCAACATCATCAGTCGGTATCTGATCTAGTAATCTGCTGTTCAGGTGAGAATCCCTTTTTGTCCCTTTTTCTTCACAGTGAAAAAATGGTATTGTAAGTGTCGTCCGTTCTAAAAAATAAAGAGGAACTAACCTGTTTTTTCGTATGAAGCTATAACTCTTTAGGATGGATCTGGCACTGCGATGTCACATTCAGTAAAAGTTTCGGATGGAAGATGAAGGTTGTAGGGAGGAGGAGAATGGCTCATACCTTTTCGAAGCATCAACCCAGGTCGCCCAGCCCAGCCCTCGCGCGTACTGAAGCATCCGAATCAACGTCCCTCGCAGTCTCCGTCTTGCTCCGCGGTTGGCACTAGCACCGCAACGAAGAGGCACCTGAAGACGCTTACACTGCTGTGCGCGGAGGGGGCGAGGAGTGACATCGTGAGAGTTGTGGGCAGGGCCCACCCGAACGTGACGAGGGACGGGGAGGGCACGGATGACGAAGCATAGCCGGAGCTGGAGGAGGTGACCCAACACCAGATCCCGAGGATGGGGTGGAGGAGCCTGCGAGCGGCGGCGGGGCAGCGGGCAAGACGGTGGTGGCAATGGCAGGCTGAGGCGGAGCGTGAGAGCCAGCGGGAGCGCCATAGAGAACATGACGGCGGTGAGGCGGCGGCAGGAGCATGCGGACGGCGGGACGGGGTGGAACGGTGGAGATTTGACGCGATCCCCTCAGTGCTCTCCGGAAGATTCCCGTGCACTCATGGAGATTTGGAAGCGGACGTTGCTAGATTTTGGTTTCATGCGTTCTGTGGTCGTTGACGCCGGATCGTGCGGCTGATATTGAAATTACTGACGTGGACACCACTAGAGAGCCCGTTTCTTACCGGCTTTGTAATATAGGAAATACCGCCGTATATATGTCTCATGTGCATGTACGTGTACTGCTGTTTTCTGGTTTATTGTACATGACTCAGAATGCACCGCTGGGGCAATGCCCTAATTTTTCGGAGAACTGAATGAGGATCTTTACAGATGGTAGTATAGAGCGGGCCGACCGGCCGGTTGACCCATAAGTAATTTTTAACAGGTTGGAATTGGATATTTGGATGCGTATAGGGGTGAAAACGGGTGGATACAGACGGATAGTAGCTTATCTTGTATCCTATCCTAATGTATCTAAAATGAATTCGAGATCAGATATGGATAGCTAGAAACGGGACGGATACGGATACAGGCACCGGGTATTTATTTGGTCGGATAAGTGACAGATGCTGATATTATTTGGTCGGATATCGGATATTTGTCGGATAATACATTAATTGGTCATCATAAAATATTCTTGTTCGACCACAAAATTGCAAGTAAATTATCAAGACTGATAAGCATTTTATAAGAAGATAATCCCAAGTTCGCACATAAAAATGGTAAAATGAAGTATTGATTATGTTGAAACTTGACTAACTAGAGTGATTTCAAGTGTAACTCATGTAATAAGTGGAAATAAAATAGAAGAAATGTTGACATCTTGTGGATTTTATGGTCCCATTGTTTTTATGACTATATGTGGCCATATGGTGTACCTTCGTATAATTTCATGAATTTCTGAGGTTATTTATGTATTATTAATTTCTTTCTACATAAAATCATCTAAAATATAATTAAATTCATAAAATACACTAGTTTCGACCCAAAATTACAAAAAAGTTACCAAAACTAATTCAAAGATAACCTCAAGTCTCCATATGAAAATGATAACTAAAGTATTGATTATGTTGAAACCTCGATACATAAAGAGATTTCATGTATAACTCATGCAATAAGTAGGAGTGGAATGGAATAAACACTAACATCTTGTTGATTTTATAGTATAAATGTTTTCGAGAACTATATGTGGATATATGTTGTGTCTCCGTAAAAATTTATAAATTTTTTAGTCTATTTGTGTATTATTATTTTTTTATATAGAAAATCATCAAAATGCAATTAAATTCATAAAATATTTTAGTTTCACTCAAAATTGCAAATAAGTTATAAAAACTATTAAACATTCTATACGAAGATAACCAAGTCCTCACATGAAAATTATAAAGTAAAATACTAATTATGTTAAAACTTGGTTACTTAGAGTGATTTCACATGTAGCTTATACAAATAAGTTAAAGTGAAATGAAAGAAACGTGTGCATCTTATAGATCTTATGGTCCAAATATTTTTTATAGTTATATACGGACAGATGTTGTACCTCCGTAAAATTTCATAAATTTTTAAGGCTATTTGGTGTATTATTAATTTCTTGTTGTAGAAAATCATCAAAATACAATTAAATTCATAAGAGTATTGTAGCGTCGACCGAAAATTGCAAATAAGTTATCAATACTAATAAATATTATATAAAATTATAACCTTACGTTCTGACATGGAGATAACCTTAAGTCTCCACATGAAAATGATAAAGTCTATTAATTTGATATAAATTTGGGCATTATTTCAATGATTTTGGCCTAAAGATGTGTTTAAACAAAAATCTGATGTAATACAAATTTATAGATCTCTTCGAGCTCTACAATTTTCATAAAAACTTTATCTTCATTCGATTTAATATGTAAAAATTATGATTTTATAACTACATTATTATGCAGAAAAAGAAAAAATGGGTACCCGAATTCTGGGTACCGTATCCGACCCGAATATCCAGATATTTACCGGGTAGTCTTCGCTACGTATCCGACCCGAATCCAAATTTGCACTATCCGGGTATTAGCCATATCCGTACCGAATATAAAAAATACCTGAATCCGTTTCCGAAAAAACGGGTATTTACACTATCCGTATCTGGTACCTAGCGGGTATATCCAACCTGTTTTTACCCCTAGATGCGTAAAACCAACTAATGAAAGCCTCTGCACAGCGTGAACGACTAGGCACTCACACCAATACATAGATGTTTTACTGTTACTAGTGTAGTATGATATGGTGAATTGCGTGACGGTACACAAAATATCCGATAAAATGTTAAAACACAACGATTACATGAAAACAAACATCACATATATTATCATCAACGTCAATATCTCGCAAATTCTTCGTCCACATGTTGAGCAGGAGGACGATGATGATGAGGAACAAGATGTTCCAGGTGGTGGTGCAGCTCACTAGGTGTCATCTCCTCCTCCTCTTCCTCCACCTAAACAACCACAACAATTCTAGGTGCCTCCTCATAGTTAGTTCGATCCCTACTTTGTGAGAGCACCTATAGGGGGTGAATAGATGATCCTACAAAATTCAACACTAAAGAACACAAACTTGGTTATAAAATGATAGTTAGATTAAACTAAGTTGCTATAGCGAGAGCTCTTTAGAAGAAAACAATCACAGAGAAAAGCGACACAAGAGACACGATGTTTTATCCCGTGGTTCGACCAAGTATAACACTTGCCTACTTCTACGTTGTGCTATCCCAATGGACGAGGGTCGCACTCAACCCCTTTCAAGTGATCCAATGATCAACTTGAATACCACGGTTTTCTTCCTTATCGTTGTTTTCCCGTTTGTGAGGAATCTCCACAAGTTAGAGCCTCTCACCCTTACAAAGTTGTTCACAAGAAAAGCACAAGAGTAAGGGAGGGAAAGAAACACACACAAGACTAGAATCGCAGCAGCAATACACACACAAGTCAAGAAGAGAGCACACAACACAAGAACAATGCCACAAGTTCACAACCCACTTAGTGCTCAAATCTCAGTCACGATGATCCAAATGCGTATTTGCGGAGTCTAGGCGTCTTAGGATGTTTAGTGAATGCTTGGTGTGGTGCTCCATGCAACCTAGGAGTCACTTTTATAGCCTCAAGGCAGTTAGGAGCCGTTGGAGTTCCATTTGGAAGGCAATTCTTGCCTTCTGTTGGGTGGCGCATCGGACAGTCCGGTGCACCACCGGACATGAACAGTCCCTGTCCCGTGCCCGATCTCCTTCCTTTTCTGGTGAAGCCGACCGTTGCGGCCTCGGCCCCCTTGGCGCACCGGACACTGTCCGGTGCACATCGAAAAGTCCGGTGTGACCAAGTGACTGTTGGCATGGGCCACGTGTCACCCGTTGATCGCGCTGCCGACCATTGGCACGTGCGCCGTTGGCTCACCGGACAGTCCGGTGCACACCGGACAGTCCGGTGAATTTTAGCTGTGGCGCCCTCGGTGAATTCCTGAGAGCGACAAGTTCGTCGTCGAGTGCTGAGCGTGGGCGTTGATGACTCACCGGACAGTCCGGTGCACCACCGGACAGTCTAGTGAATTTTAGCCACGTCACCCCCGCCGATTCCCGAGAGCAGTGACTTCACTGCTGAACCAGCCCGTGCACCGGACACTGTCTGGTGCGCCACCGGACAGTCCGGTGCACCGAAGGCTGGTGCAGATTTGGCTGGACTCAGCCACTTCTCCACTCCATTCTCATTTATATTGATATCGTTCCTAGCACTTAGGTAAATATGTTAGTATAAATAACAATTCACTAAGGCTAGAAACATACCATGATTCTTGATTTGCACTTCTTTACCATTTGGCACATATCACCTCAAAACAATATGTGTTGGACATCTAATCACCAAAACATTTATAGAAATGGCCAAAGGGCATATTTACCTTTCAATCTCCCCCTTTTTGGTGATTTATGGCAACGCATTTAAAAGCAACTTGAAGTGCATTTCATTCTAAAAAATGCAAATTGAAGACCAATATGTCTGTAACACCCTGAATTTGGGGGTATAAAATTTCTTTCTAATTATCAACCAAATTCAGGTGTTACTCTTCTCTCTCTCACCCTAGGTTCTATCTCTCTCTAGATTCTCTCTTACTTTTTCCTTTTGAGTAGAAATAGTTTAATTAAGGAGGGATTAATTATTTACTTTTGCCAAAACATTATGAGTCATGAAATGTTGCATCATGCTGAGTTTAAATATTCTTTGAATTGTTGCACATGGTTGAATTAATTTGAATTTGAAACTTGAATTGAATTTGGATTGAAAAAAACCTTAGAGAAAAAGAAATGGGAAAACAATTAGAAAATTCAGAGAAAAAGGAAAAGGGCAAAGCAGCCCAGTCGGCCCACTAAGCCCAGCCGCGCCCGCGTGCCTTCGGTCTCTGATAGGAGGGCCCCGCCTGTCGGCTTCGACCCGTGCCTCTCTTCCTTTCTCCCTCTCGCTGTTCGGTGGGGTCGCCTTGTCGGGACTTCGGCTCGTCGTGTGCTCGCGCGCCTGTGCCGCTGTCCCGTGGGCCCCGCTCGCGAGTCCCTCCCCCCTCATTCAACCGCTCGCCTGCGCAGACCGCGCACACACACGCCGAGATCGCCGCGCCCACGTCGCCACCCAGCTCCAAACCGGCACCCCAACCCCCTCTACAAGTCCCCGCACACCCCCACTTCCCCCTGCCTCACTCACTTTGCCTCTGCCCACTCACCCGAGCTGCGCGCGCCCGTTCTTCAAGCTCGCCGGAGCTTCCCTGTCGCCAGGCCCCCTGCGCCCGAATTCGTCGCCGGTAGAGCTCGGCCATCGTACGCTACCATGCTCCGCCACCGTCAGGCCTAGCCTCGCCACCGTTCCTGCCCCACCCGAGGTGAATTTCCCTGCCAGACCTTCCCTTCTCTCTCTCTCTCCCACTTTCTCCGTTCCATCGATTAGTCGCCGCTGATCATCGGTTCCAGTCCCGCGCCGTTGAATCGAGATCGCCCGGCCAACCGTAGCCGCCCCGTGCCTTCTTCGCCCGCGCGGAGTCGCCGGCTCCGGCCATGGCGCTCGCGCCATGTGCGCTATCGAGGTAGACGGCGGTCCTGACAAGGAGGACTCACCCGTCAGTCTCCCTCTTTCTTCCCCCGTTCTCGGTCACTGCCTGGAGGGCCCCGTCTGTCAGCGCGCGCCCGCGATGTCGCGCCTGCGCGTGCCCTCCACTGCTGACTAGCGGGCCCGACCTCCCCATGTCCCTCGCTTGTCAGACTCCCGCCGTTTCCCCCTCCCAATGGTCCAAGCCGCCGACCCATGGGCCCCGCCCTCCAGAGAGTGCCCGCGCTCGCATCCCGCACCAGGGATACCCGGGCCACTGACGCGTGGGACCCGCTGGTTAGCCCTCGCGTCCGATCCCGCACGCCCGCTTCTAATCTCGGGCGTCCATTCCTGATCAGATGGCCGAGAAGCCAGGATACCCTTTCGCTGTGGTTGTTTTGCTTAAGACCCCCTCGGTTTTCTGCAAATAGAACCCGCCGTCCTTATACTTTACACGCAGGCCCCTGAGTTATTACAAACAGACCCTATCCTTTTAAATAATTACAGATTTGGGTTTAATTTTGTATTTCAAATTCCTAAACTTGTTTATTTCATATCTTTTACATATGAACTCCAAATTTAGTGATTCAAATTACAAAATGTTTATAGAATTATTCTCTATTTAAATAAATTAGTTCCATTTACCTTCTATACATTATAATTCTATGGTTAACTATGAACTAGTATATGTATAGATTTGTTCATTTAATAAAATAAATAAAAGGAAAACCCTAGGGATTAAAGCATGTTTAATCTTGTGAGATTTATAATGTGTATTACATGAATTCATCCCTGGTTTAACTCTTATGGTTCATTAAAAGGAATTAAATTAGATTTTGTAAATCAAGGACAATACTTAGAGAGTAATCAACTCCTAATTGAAATTAGTGCATGTCGTACTTTGATCTTATTCTTCCTTATTTAATATTGTGCCTTCTGAGATGTATCCCAATGTTTGTACATGTTAGGTGTGCTGTTAATTTGTACTTTCCACATGTATTGAATGTATCCTTGCTTTATTTAGACAACGAGCGGTCCGAGGTTCCTGAGTGTGTTGCTGGAGACCTCCCTAAGCAACAACCTGGTGAAGGCATGTGTTTTTTGACCTATTATGTCCTAAATACTTTATGATTCAATGTCCTGCATACATTACCTAAACTTAAGAATTGACTAGCTTACTATTTACCTTATCCTTGTTTACCTTTTGGGTTATCATGGTTAACATTTTGCTATTGCCTTAACTTAATCAATGAACATGATGTGATTATTTATGATATGATGCTGTTATCCCTAATGATGATATTGTGATACTCTAGGGGGCTCAGGCCTTTTTCCTGAGTACCTCTCCTTAAGGACCTGTTCGTGGAGTGACCACCCGGGATAACAGTACAACCACGAGGGTGGAATGGGACGCCCTTAGCTGAATAATTAGATGAACCTGGGGGTGTAGTTGGCTTTGTTAGAGGGCCGTCAATGGGGGCCGGGGCATAGTGCTCGCTCTGCCAAGGAGGGGTGCAGAGGTTCATTCGATTTGGTTTTGTTAGTCACCCACCTTGGGGAGGTGTACTGCGTTTGTATGACTGGCGAAACCTAACGAGCAGCTATGCACTAGGGGAGTCTTTGTAAAGGCTACGTAGTGTATCCCTGGCCATTCACCTCGGTAGTGAAGATCGGGTCTATACAACCCAGGCCGGAAAGGGATCACGACTTGTGGGTAAAGTGTATAACCTCTGCAGAGTGTTAGAAATTGGTATATCAGTCGAGCTCACGGTTAAGAGCAGCCTTGGGATCCTCTTTGATTAGAAGAACTCTAGATACTTTTATGATGATGGTTAACAATGATGCTATAAATCTGATCTCTGGTATTTCCTCTTTTGAGGGAGTACTTTTGGGTAACAACTGGGTTTATTACTATAACTTGGCTCTACTAATAATAATAAATACTTGACTAACCTAAAAGCAACTGCTTAACCTCAACCCCACATGCAGCTAGTCCACTTTAGCCAAACAGGACATTTGCTGAGTACGTTGATGTGTACTCACCCTTGCTTTACAAACCACCGCACCCTAGGTTATCCCCACTGTACTCAGTGCTCAGGAGGTGATGCTGGCAACATGGAGAATTTCGAGGAGTTCTAGGATTACGACGAGTTTTAGTTTATCTTAGTGGCAAACCCCCAGTAAGCTGCCTATGTAGGCTTATCATCTAGGTTTCGTTTTTCTGCACTTTGATGCTATGTTAAAAACAATGGTTATGTATTAGACTCTATGGATGTCTCAGACATCTTGATGTAATTAAGTACCTTTCCGCTATTTATTTCGGGCATTGTGTGTTGATGTCCAATTATGTAATCGTTGTATACGTGAGTTTCTGATCCTAGCACGTACATGGTTCGCATTCGGTTTGCCTTCCAAAACTGGGTGTGACATAAGTGGTATCAAAGCCAGGTTGACTGTAGGACCGCTAACCTAGACTAGAATGGTCGCCCTAAGGACTATAGACCCTTACTCTTACCTTGACCTTAGTGTCATTTCAAAAGTTGGTCATCTTGACCAACTCTATGTTATTTACTTATCTCAAAAGTTTTGTCTCACTTTTCTTTCTGTTTACTTTTTGGTCTCATAGTTCTACTCTTACCCTTGTGCTTACGATGTCTTTTGTAGATGGCTCATCTTAGGTGCACTACACGTAAGTCTGTGATCCCCTTTTTGCCTTCTCGCCTGGCGGAGCGTCCACTACGTTGCACGGTGCCAGGTCAGTCTAGTCACCTAGAGAGACTGCATCGTCGCCTGCACGAGGAGCAGGAGCAGCAGGACTCTTCCCCCTTACCTCAGCAGGAGGTGGAGTCTGAGAGGCCGCCTTCCGCTGCACCTCAGCCAGAGATGCCCCCTGCACCACCACAGGGTATCCCGGCTACTGGAGGAGACCTTGACGAAGACGGAGACGACGACGACGCTGGTGGCAGTTCGAGCCACGACCCAGAGCACTCGGAGGAGTCAGAGCCGGAGGGGTGGATCGCTAGACCCAGCACTCGTGATGACGCTCGCGGGTGTCACTTCCACGATGCTCTCGATACCTTGCTACTTCGGGCCTTCGACCGACACACTTGGTCCATCGAGTACCGTTGTGTAGTCTACCAGCATCGTCGCAGGTTATACCTAGACCAGCGGGAGGCTACTTGCTTGGTGCACCGTCCAGACGATGATCTCTGGGGTGCAGAGGCCTTCTCAGAGCACTATTCTATTACTGAGAGGGATACTGCCGAGGCAGCCATGCAGGATGCAGCACGACGGGCACTTTCTCAGTATTGCTCGTTGTTTAGTGGGGTAGCTGACGGCCTTAACCTGAAGTACTACCCTCGTCGTTCGACCGGCAGCACTGGAGGTGTGATTGTCTCGCTAGTTGGTGAGGGCAATCCCAGGCTGAACATCATGGTCAACCTGGCCGCCATGCTCAACACAGAGTTGGACCACGCCCTTGACGAGTTGGGCAAGGTTCGGGCGGAGGTTGCGGAATTGCGTGCTGAGTGCGCAGCACGCCACTATATGGATGGTGGTTCTCCCGCCCCTGTCGGAATTCAGCACCCTTACCGTTCACCGTCCCGTGGTCGCTTCGACTATGGTACCCCAGACTGCATGACCCAGATAGATTTAGATCCATAGATCAACGGAGTCAGAGTCTGTAATAATGCTTAATTTAGTGTCTTAAGTTTAGTCAGTCTTAGTTAGAGTTAGTTTGCTTATCTTATGTTGGATGCTTGTTATGATGGACATGTAATGAAGTTGGATCTTTGTAATGATTGTCACCAAGGTGTGGGTATCCCCTGCAACTTGGTGTAGTTATTAATAAAGTCAGTTATTTAGTTGGGTAATCCATTTACTTCTACTTTCCTCTTTATCTGAGAAGCTGTCAGTGAAGATGGTCGTTTGTTCAGTGCTATGAAGATTTTCTATACATCTTTTCTTATGCTGAAAGACTGTAGAGTCAGATTTGATATATATGGGTGTGATTTCTACAGATGTCTGAGAATAGGCGTAGAGGTGCAAGGCATGCTCAGCCAGAATAGCAGGCACCCTAAGAGGAGGCAGCTCTGCAGCAGCATTTACCACCGTCACCCTCGATGACCATTGAGCAAATGTTCTTGAAGCAGACCCAGGCAGTTCAGGCAATTGGTCAGACCCTAGCAGCAATGCAGCAGGTGCAGCAGCAGCCACCACTGCCTCAGCCTCAGGTGCAAGTCCAGATGCCACAAGTGCCTAGGGACAAGCGGATAGAATTCATGAGGGGCCATCCCCTAGTCTTTGCCCATTGTGCTGATCCCATGGCTGCAGAAGATTGGTTTCATACCGTGGAGCATGAGTTGCGCACTACCCAGTGCAACGATCATGAGAAGGTGTTGTATGGTCCCCGATAGCTGAGGGGAGAAGCATAGTCTTGGTGGGTGTCTTACCTCGCCACCCACGCCAACCCTGAAGCCATCACTTGGAAAGAATTTAGGGACAACTTCCGTCGCTACCATGTGCCCGAGGGACTGATGATAGTGAGGAAGGAGGAGTTTCTCGCCTTGAAGCAAGGTCCCCTGTCCGTCAGCGAGTATAGGGACAAGTTTCTGTAGCTGTCACGTTATGCCCCAGAAGATGTCAACACGGATGCCAAGAGGCAGTACCGTTTCCTGAGTGGATTGGTTGATCCCCTCCATTACCAGTTGATGAACCACACCTTCTCTACCTTCTAGCATCTGATCGACAGGGTAATTATGACTGAAAGGAAGCATCGGGAGATGGAGGACAGGAAATGCAAGATTGGTGGACCTCAGGTCGGGAGTAGCAGCCGTCCTCGTTACTCAGGCAACCAACCTCAACCATTCAAGCAAGGTCACCAGCACTAGCACCAGCATCAACGTCAGAACTAGCAGCAGCAGTACTAGAGGCACTTTCCTCAGCAGCAGCAGTACCGTCAGAATAACTAGCAGGGAGGAAATCAATATCAGCGTTAGAGAAACCAGGCACCCCGTCTTCCTGCCCCAACAACCAACCAGAACAACCAAGCAGCGCCAGCGCAAGGAGGAAGTTGTGCATGTTTCCACCATGGGGAACAAGGCCATTGGGCGAATCATTGCCCAAAGAAAGCAGCTCAGCAGCAGCCAACTCCTAATGCCCTAGTCAGACAGAATGCAATGCAGCAAGGAGGCAACAACCATGGGCAGCCTTGTGCCCAGTATGGAAAGGTGAACCACTTGGAGGCCGACACAGTCCAGGAGACTCCAGGAGTGGCACTAGGTACGTTTTCAGTCGAGTACCATTCTGCAAATGTGTTATTTGATACTGGAGCAACACATTCTTTTGTGACTACGACATCATGGGTAGAATTACATAACATACTAGCAGCACCCATGTATCCACCTATGAGGGTTAGTTCAGTTGGTGGAAGAACCCAAACAGATAGATTTTGCCCTAGTGCAAGAGTTCAAATAAGGGGGATAGAGCTCCCCGCTGATCTAATAGTTATGGGTAACCAGGATACAACTATAGATGTCATCCTAGGGATGAATTGGCTAACCAAGTATCAAGCCAGTCTTAGCTATGACAAGAGAACGGTGAAGTTAGTGTCCCTATCAGGAGAAGAAGTGTTAGTAGAGTTGGTCTTGTCTGGACCAAGGTAGGGAAGCTGTCACCAAGTCACCGCCTATATTGAGGAGATTAAACCATCAGAGGTGTCGAAGAGGAAATCCCCGACCGGGTGGCGGAGTGCACCCGCCCTAAATCCTAAGATGAGGAGGGGCCTAAGCGTTTTTCCTGTTATGCGAGATGGAAGGATGAACACAAGAACACGCGAGGGTTTAGAGTGGTTCGGGCCGCCAGAGCGTAACACCCTACTCCACTGTGTGTTGGATTGCTGTGGAAGCTTGAGAGTCTGAGTGAGCTTGTGTTGTAACATCGCATGCCTCCCCTTTTATAGCTGAAGGGGGCATGCACAAAGGTACTGAGCCCCGACATGTGGGCCCAGGGACAAAATGTATGTAGCACTTGGGGCTACTAATGTTTGCTGCTAGGGTATTCTTCTCGTGCCCTAACACCGGAGATCTGCGTATCCTCGGTGTGCCGGGGAGGCTTCTTGTACAAGGGACGATATCCATAGTTACCGCATAGCACAGGCGCACTGTTTGGTGATAGACCTGATAGGCGCGCCGCCTGCAAGGTTACCCTGACGACGTCTGCCAGCGGAGTGGACAGGACACATTAAATGCTGAGAGGGCACATCGTCTGCCAGTGTGGTGGCAGGCGGCGCGTCCTTTCCGTATTAAATGCAGAGACTGTGCGGCTTTAGGGGCCTAACGTCAGGCTCCACCTGTTGGCTTATGTCATGGGTCACAAGCCATGTGGCAGCAACGGACCTCCGCCTGAGCGGGGAGGGCAAGGCCTGGACACGTGCCAGCGCCGGACCCTTACTCATGCTCGGGTTCCCCCCATCCCGGGTCCCTGTTGTGGTCCGGACCTTACTCGGAGGGACCTGGGGCCCAACAGAGGGACCTGGCATACCTTTCTGGAAGTCCCGGGCTGTGCGTACCGGGGTCCGGACCCGATAATGCACCCTGGGGTATTGTAATACCCACTTTGTAAGAAAGATCTAAAAGGGAGAAATTATATTTCTTCATAGATATGTGTGTTATCCCTATTCATCATTTCATGTGGACACCTCACTTAAACAAATAAATAACTAACAAAGGACACCACTAAATTGTGCATCATGATGGAGTTTTGCTTGTTTGTGCAATTGATAATAAAATAATAATAAAAGAAGTACAATAATGAGATGGAGATTTGAATTTAACCCAAAGTTGCACTTTAGGGTTTTAGAAATAATATGTAAAAGAGAAAAGAGAAGGAAGAAATTACTATGTGAATAAAAATAATTATAATATATAAATTATTCTTGTACAGATTTGAGTTGTACATTTGACTCAAAGGTGAAGTTCATAACAGGATTCAAATTCAAATTAGGAATTCAAATAAAAAGAAAATGAATCAAATAGGAAAAAGGAAAATAAAAGAAAAAGACTAAGGACACCTAACTGGGCCGCTGAAAACCTATTTGGCCCAATATCCCTTCCCCACGCTGGCACGCACGCGGCCCAGACTTCACCCGCGCCCGCGTCATTCGGCACTCGGCTTCCCTTCTCGCTGACGAATGGGGCCCCTACGTCGGACTGACCGCGCTGGCACGTTCTCGCTGGCAAATCGGGCCCTTGTGTCAGTCGCTTCAACCGTCCCGCGATCTCGCCTCAACGGATTCCGGCCATGGCGCAATATGACGTTTGACCCGGAGCTCCGATGCTCCGCGGCGTGCACGACTTCACGGCCATATAGGCCAGATCGTTGTGGCTTCCTCCCTCGCCTCTTCTTGTTAAGCTTCTCTACACCTCGTGAATCCCCTCGGCACCACTGCGTCGTCCACGCGGATCACCGTGAAGGAAGGGAACAGCCATCGTTTGAGAACATCGCCGGCGTGTACTCGGGGTGCAGTCGGGGGGTTCCGCCGGGTCACCAGTATCACATTCGCGGCAGAATCTGGGGAGGAGGAGCGATCTGGGCGCCTCAATCCATCACCGTCGTCATGAATTTGCCGCGCGCCGTGGACAGGGCCAGGCGGGGCATCACCCTTGTAAGATTCCTCCTTCCTTGGTCCGCCATCGTTCCAATTTCATTTTGCGCCAACTAATTTAGCAATCGACGCATCGTGGGGGCGGATTAGGCTGCTCCGGTCATGTCGCATCACCGCGGATGGTGCGCTGTCGTGGGCAGGCTCTGGCCATGGCTGGTTCGTGGGATTTTTGGCACCAGCGAACTCGCCCTCACACCCTCTACGCGTAGCACCCAGCCAGACTTGATTCAGTGCGCCTGGGCCTCGTGTCGCCTGCGCTCCGGCGAGCTGGCCGCTTGGGGGCATGGCGCCACCGCGCAGCTCGGGTTTGTAGGAAGAAGGAGGCCCCTGGCCGTCCGATTGTTAGTGAGTGGTTTAGATCAAATGGCGTATCCCTGTGCGCCAAATAAAATCCGAGCCCTTGGATCGTAGACGCGTGGCCAGGATTAGGTTGGGCACCATAGAAATCTAGACCATCGGATTCCGGGTGAACGGACTAGATTAGAATAGATCATACCCCCCCTCTGGCGGATCTAATCGGTGCCGCATATCGGAGATCTGACGGCCCAGATTGGAGAATACCTCTTCAGTCGTGGCTTTTTAGTAAAGAGACCCCGTAGATGTTAGATATCAACCCGCAGTCCATCGTGGCTGTGCGCTGTGCCTTAGAAATGTTACCCCGAGCCCCCTGGCATTTCCAGAAATTGAGGCCCAGTCCATAGCTCTTTAAATTCAGTTATTTAATTATAGAAAATACTTTTTAATACAAAATAATTGCTAGAACTTAGATAATTCATAGAAAATACATATGAACTCCAAATTAATCCATTCCACTTTCTAAATTTTTATAATTTTATTGTCTATCACTTAGAGTCACTGTTTTATCATGACAACAGTAGGAAAATTAATCTCACACTTAATCTTATTTAAAACACATAAAACCTTTGAAAATCCATAACTTAAAATCTATAACTTGAAAAATTATGATTCCTGTTCCTAGGTTTTTATTTTAATGAGTAGAATAATACTGTGTATTTTGTTTATATGTTTGGTGTAATGTTAATTTCTCTATATGCACTGTGTTTGTTTGTATTGTGGCGAGTAGAAGAGCCCGTGACCGAGGATCCTGGTGAGCAGCAGGTTGAAGTAGCTGAGCAGGAGCTCATTAAAGGCAAGTTGTGCCCTTGACCACTTTTTACCTAATAATGTTCTTTAATATCACTCATTCATGCATAGGTTAATTTTGATGGGACCCAATAGGTCACCCTAGATTTGTTTATCTCATTACCTTGTTTACCCCTGATTCACTTGGGTAGTTTGCTATTGCTTTACCTGGTTTTGGGATAATCATTTACTACCTCTATGTTCCAATTCTTTTTGTTATTCTGTTTATGTTCATGTCAAGTTCATTAATGTTAATTGGAACATAGAGCTTAACTTGAGAACCACGTGCCACCACAAGGGTTTAATGGGACGCCCTTGGCTGACTAATTAGGAAAGCTAGTGGAAGACTACCTTACCCGAAAGGGGCAAGGGCAGTAGGGGAGTGGTCAGTGTAGGGAGGTCCCTGGTTGATTTTGCTGCGATGGCGGTCAGCCAGGAACCCTGCATTGGAACTTCCTATAAACTGTAGCGGGTTTTCGGAAGCTAGTGGAACTTTGTAAAGGCCTCGTAGTGTTGCCCTGCCGCGCTTCCTAGGTAGAGGTGTATGGGATTCGCGACCCCTTGGCAGATGGGTAGCACGACTTGTGGGTAAAGGGTACAACCTCTGCAGAGTGTAAAACTGGTATACTAGCCGAGCTCACGGTCACGAGCAGCTCAGGACTCTCTGATGTTTAAATTATGGAACTTAAATTCAATTTTGTCATTTGCATTGCATGGGTTTATTATTAATTTTGTTCTATTACTTTATCTATGGTTTGGTATTTACTTACACTTAGTAATTGCTAATAAAATTTGGACCAACTACTTAAAAGCAATGCTCAGCTTTAACCCCTATCATTGATTAGCCTTACACATCACATGAACTCACACCTTTGTGAGTTTATGTCCACTGGTTCCCCACAACTTGTTGAGCTATGATCATGTGTGAGCTCACCCTTGCTGTCTCACACCCCCCCCACAGGAGAAGATCAGGTGGTTCAGGAGGAGCCGCCTAGCACTGAGGAGTTCGATCTGATCTAGGTGGCGTTTCCCAGTCGACATTGGCGCCGACGATCCTTAGTTCGTTTTATCCTCATTACTTTATTTTGTAATAAGTCTTCCGCTATGTAATAAATACTCTGATGTTTTATGACATTTATCTCTATACACTCTGTTATTATATATGTTGTCTTCTTGGCGCATGTATGAGATGCACCCGGCTTTGTTCCTTAAAACCGGGTGTGACAGAAGTGGTATCAGAGGAAATGTTGACTGTAGGACGAAACCTAGATAGAAATGGACAACCCTTACCTACTTATCTTACTCTGATTCAATCCATACTTACCTTATCTTGATCCTGTCTCACCTTTTGCTATTCTACTCTGATCATTCTTACCTTTTCTACTCTAAGACAAGATGGATTTCACACCTTGGAATCCCTACCCCTATGACATTCTTAAGAGTTAGGGAACCTAAGACAAAATCAAAACTATTTTCTATATGTAAAAAATGTTGGTTGATTGTTCTGATGATAAATGTCTGATTTGCTTCTTTGATTGATTGAGATATTATATATGGACATCTTAGTATGTGCCAGCATAAGGTAATAAATTAGCTATGGTAAGTAAAACATTAATCTGCTTAGCTAATAAAAATTCCCCAAAGTAACCTGATTTGTAAATACCTGCCTTGTCTGCTATTCTCTTACCATATGTATCTAACTCAGATGGTCAATACCAGGCGGGGTGGTGGAATTGATCTGCCTCCTAATCATCACACTCGAAGGATATATAGACAACCTCAGCCACAGCCTGCAGTGATGAATCCTCCTAATCCTCCACCAGGCGGAGTTGACCCACTGGTTGCTGCTCAGATGGCGGTGATGCAGCAAATGGCGGACACTATGGCTGATATGCGTGCCCAGATGCAGCAAGAACGCCAGGAGATGCGTCAGGAAAGAGAAGATATACGCCAGGAGTTGCGCCAAGAGTGAGATGAGATACGCCAGGAAAGGAGGGCACAACAACAGCAGCTGCAACAGCAACTTCAACAACAGCAGCAACAGCAGCAAGTGCCATTACCCCCACCACCACCACCAGTTCCACCTCGCGATAAGCACCGGGAGTTCATGAGTCATAAGCCACCTACATTCGCTAGCTCACCTGATCCACTGGACGCGGATGATTGGCTGAAGTCCGTTGAGAAGATGCTGAATATTGCACAGTGCACGGACCGGGAGAAAGTCCTTTATGCTTCTGGACGTCTGACGGGTCCTGCTGCTGACTGGTGGGATTCTTATACTGCTGCCCATGATGCTGCAGATACTATTACTTGGGCGGAGTTTAGTACACAGTTCAGGAACTACCATATTCCAGCTGGTATGATAAAGATCAAGAAGAAGGAGTTTCTGTCGCTGAAGCAAGGAAGTATGTCAGTCAGCGAGTACCGCGACAAGTTTATTTAGTTATCCAGATATGCTCCTGAAGAAGTTGCTGAAGACGAGAGGAAGCAGGAGCATTTCATTAAAGGACTTAATGGACCACTGCAGTATGCTCTAGTGGCACACACATTTCCGTCATTTCAGAGGCTGCTTGATAAGGCCCTGGCTATTGAACACAAGCGTGTTCAGCTGGGAGATTTGAAGAGAAAGGCAATATCTCAAGGACAAGGAAGCAGCAGTGTTCGTCCTCGCTACAGTTCACCCCAGGGTACACCGACTCGACCAGGAGGACCACGCCCAGTTCAGCAATCACCACTGAGGACTCCACCTCTCGACAGGCTACCCCTACTGGCACCCCGACGAAGTTTGCAGGACAGAGTCCGGGCACTACGTGTTTCAAGTGTGGGAAGACTGGTCATTACGCAAATGTCTGCCCACAGAGGATGCTACTACTCCAGTTCAGAACAGGCAGCAAACTCCAAGTTCTGGCAAGGGATATTCTATTGCCAAGGTTAATCAAGTCAGCGTTGATGCTACTCCGGATGGAGGGGACCTCGTAATTGGTATGTTTTATGTTAATGCAATTCCTGCAACCATATTATTTGATTCTGGGGCTACACATTCATTCATGTCTGCTAGATATGCCAACACAAATGAAATACCACTGCTAAATATGAGAAAACCCATGATAGTAATTACACCTAAAGGGCCTGTTGAGGCGAATCAAATGACACGTAGATTGACATTAACCATTATGGGTAGAGAATTTGGAGCTACTGCTATAATATTGGAGTCAAGCAGTATAGATTTGATCCTTGGTATGTCATGGCTAAGAAAGGCAAAGGCCGTTATAGCATGTGGTAGAGGTACCGTAGAACTCACTACTACTAAGGGAGAAAGGTTTCAAGTTAATATTGCAGTAACCTCCTCACCCATGCGTGCAATGTTCTTTATACCGGAGGAGTTTGTTGGTGACAACATCCGGGTGGTTAGAGATTTTCCGGATGTCTTTCCAGAGGAGTTACCAGGAATGCCACCTGATAGAGAAGTTGAGTTTGTTATTGATCTCTTACCTGGAACTGCCCCTATTTCTAAACGGCCCTATAGAATGTCCGTAGAGGAGTTGAAGGAGCTTAAGAAGCAGTTTACTGAGTTACAAGAGGCCGGGTACATTCGTCCGAGTTCCTCACCTTGGGGAGCACCGGTCTTGTTTGTACAGAAGAAGGATGGATCGCAGCGGATGTGTGTGGATTATAGATCTCTTAATGATGTTACAGTGAAGAACAAGTATCCGTTGCCCCGTATTGAAGATTTATTTGATCAGATGAGAGGTGCTAGAGTATTTTCGAAGATTGATCTCCGATCGGGTTACCATCAGATGAGGATTAGACCATCGGATATTCCCAAGACGGCTTTCTCGACTCGATATGGATTATATGAGTTTACTGTTATGTCGTTTGGATTAACCAATGCACCAGCTTATTTTATGAACTTGATGAATAAGGTGTTTATGGAGTATTTGGACAGATTCGTCGTGGTATTCATCGACGATATTCTTATTTATTCCCAGAGTGATAGTGATCATGAGGAACATCTAAGGTTGGTGCTACAGAAGCTACGAGATAATCAACTTTATGCCAAGTTCAGCAAGTGCGAGTTTTGGATTGGCGAGGTGCCATTTCTTGGTCATATTATTTCTAATGGAGGAATTTCAGTGGATCCTGCTAAAGTTAAAGAGATAATGGAGTGGAGAGTACCCACTACAGTTACTGAGATTCGGAGTTTCTTGGGATTAGCAGGATATTATCGGAGATTTATTGAAGGATTTTCTAAGATTGCTAAGCCTATGACCTCACTTTTGGAGAAAGGAAAAGAATTTAAGTGGGACGAGAAGTGTCAAGATAGCTTTGATCAATTGAAGAAAAGATTGGTGTCGCCACCAGTATTGGTTATGCCAGACCTACAGAAAGGATTTGATATCTATTGTGATGCATGTGGCCAAGGCTTAGGATGTGTGCTTATGCAAGAAGGACATGTGATTGCCTACGCGTCTCGTCAGTTACGCAAACATGAATTGAACTACCCCACTCATGACTTGGAATTGGCAGCCGTTGTGCATGCACTTAAGATTTGGAGACATTACATTATGGGAACCAAGTGTCAAGTATATACGGATCATAAGAGTCTGAAGTATATATTCACTCAAAAGGATCTCAACCTTAGGCAACGCCGTTGGTTGGAGCTTATTAAGGATTATGATTTGGAGATTCACTATCACCCGGGCAAGGCAAATTTGGTTGCAGATGCCTTGAGTCGCAAGGAGCATGTTCATTTAGCTATTGTTGCCCAACTACCCGATGAGATTGTTGAGGATTTCAGGAGACTTAACCTGGGAATAGTTGCTCATACTGAGGGAGTTACTATTGATGTGGAACCTACTTTGGAGCAAGAGATCCGCAAAGGACAAATTGGTGATGCTAAAATAAAAGAGATTAAGGATCTGATTACTGAAGGTCGAGTTCCGGAATTTACGGAAGATGAGCAAGGCACTATATGGTTCAAGGACAGGATGTGTGTTCCTGATATTAAAAGCCTTCGAGAGACTATATTGAAGGAGGCTCATGAT
This sequence comes from Zea luxurians, assembly GCA_029449295.1. Lineage (NCBI taxonomy): Eukaryota > Viridiplantae > Streptophyta > Magnoliopsida > Poales > Poaceae > Zea > Zea luxurians. Next base: position 138,167,121 of record JAOPSE010000002.1, read on the forward strand.
TCGGATTATTCTATTCATCCTGGTAGTACTAAGATGTATCAGGATTTGAAGCGGAAGTATTGGTGGTATGGATTGAAGAGAGATGTGGCGGCACATGTGGCTATGTGCGATATATGCCAAAGAGTTAAGGCTGAACACCAGAGGCCAGCTGGACTATTGCATCCACTAAAGATACCCGAGTGGAAATGGGAAGAGATTGGTATGGATTTTATTACTGGATTGCCTCGCACCCAGAAAGGATATGATGCTATATGGGTGATTGTGGATAGTTTGACTAAAGTGGCTCACTTTATTCCTGTGAAGACTACTTATAAAGGTTCTCAGCTAGCAGAGTTATATATGGCTCGGATTGTGTGTTTACATGGAGTACCAAAGAAGATCGTGTCTGATCGAGGTTCGCAGTTTACCTCAAGATTTTGGAGAAGCTTTCATGAGAACATGAGTACGAAGTTGAATTTTAGTACAGCTTATCACCCTCAGACTGATGGACAGACTGAAAGGACTAATCAAGTATTGGAAGATATGTTGAGAGCTTGTGCCCTTCAGCATGGAGGAAGTTGGGATAAAAGTTTGCCATATGCTGAGTTCTCATATAATAATAGTTATCAGGCCAGTCTGAAGATGTCACCTTTTGAAGCCTTGTATGGGAGGAAGTGCAGGACTCCTCTATATTGGGATCAGACTGGAGAAAGACAGTTCTTTGGGCCTTAATTGATTCAAGAAGCAGAAGAACAAGTCCGTATAATTCGAGAGAATTTGAGAGTGGCTCAAACCAGGCAAAAGAGTTATGCTGATAATAGACGAAGACCGCTGGAATTTGAAGAAGGAGATTATGTGTATCTCAAGGTGTCACCACTTCGTGGAATGAGGAGATTCAAAGTTAAGGGCAAATTGTCCCCTCGCTACATTGGACCATTCTTGATCTTTAGAAGAGTTGGAGAGATGGCATACCAACTCGAGTTACCTGCTACTCTATCGGATGTGCATAACGTGTTCCACGTATCTCAACTGAAGAAATGTCTCCGTGTTCCTGAGGAACAGTTACCCATGGAAGAGCTCAGTGTTCAAGGTGATTTGACTTACACGGAGTACCCGATCAAGATTTTGGATACATTGACTCGAGTTACAAGAAATAAGGTGATAAAGATGTGCAAAGTCCAATGGAGTCACCATGGCGAAGATGAAGCAACTTGGGAAAGGGAAGAAGAGCTTCGCATAGATTTTCCCCACCTTTTCCCTCGTTCTTCTTAAATCTCGAGGACGAGATTATTTTTAAGGGGGGTAGGATTTGTAATACCCACTTTGTAAGAAAGATCTAAAAGGGAGAAATTATATTTCTTCATAGATATGTGTGTTATCCCTATTCATCATTTCATGTGGACACCTCACTTAAACAAATAAATAACTAACAAAGGACACCACTAAATTGTGCATCATGATGGAGTTTTGCTTGTTTGTGCAATTGATAATAAAATAATAATAAAAGAAGTACAATAATGAGATGGAGATTTGAATTTAACCCAAAGTTGCACTTTAGGGTTTTAGAAATAATATGTAAAAGAGAAAAGAGAAGGAAGAAATTACTATGTGAATAAAAATAATTATAATATATAAATTATTCTTGTACAGATTTGAGTTGTACATTTGACTCAAAGGTGAAGTTCATAACAGGATTCAAATTCAAATTAGGAATTCAAATAAAAAGAAAATGAATCAAATAGGAAAAAGGAAAATAAAAGAAAAAGACTAAGGACACCTAACTGGGCCGCTGAAAACCTATTTGGCCCAATATCCCTTCCCCACGCTGGCACGCGCGCGGCCCAGACTTCACCCGCGCCCGCGTCATTCGGCACTCGGCTTCCCTTCTCGCTGACGAATGGGGCCCCTGCGTCGGACTGACCGCGCTGGCACGTTCTCGCTGGCAAATCGGGCCCTTGTGTCAGTCGCTTCAACCGTCCCGCGATCTCGCCTCAACGGATTCCGGCCATGGCGCAATATGCCGTTTGACCCGGAGCTCCGATGCTCCGCGGCGCGCACGACTTCACGGCCATATAGGCCAGATCGTTGTGGCTTCCTCCCTCGCCTCTTCTTGTTAAGCTTCTCTACACCTCGTGAATCCCCTCGGCACCACTGCGTCGTCCGCGCGGATCGCCGTGAAGGAAGGGAACAGCCATCGTTTGAGAACATCGCCGGCGTGTACTCGGGGTGCAGTCGGGGGGTTCCGCCGGGTCACCAGTATCACATTCGCGGCGGAATCTGGGGAGGGGGAGCAATCTGGGCGCCTCAATCCATCACCGTCGTCATGAATTTGCCGCGCGCCGTGGACAGGGCCAGGCGGGGCATCACCCTTGTAAGATTCCTCCTTCCTTGGTCCACCATCGTTCCAATTTCATTTTGCGCCATCTAATTTAGCAATCGACGCATCGTGGGGGCGGATTAGGCTGCTCCGGTCATGTCGCATCACCGCGGATGGTGCGCTGTCGTGGGCAGGCTCTGGCCATGGCTGGTTCGTGGGATTTTTGGCACCAGCGAACTCGCCCTCACACCCTCTACGCGTAGCACCCAGCCAGACTTGATTCAGTGCGCCTGGGCCTCGTGTCGCCTGCGCTCCGGCGAGCTGGCCGCTTGGGGGCATGGCGCCACCGCGCAGCTCGGGTTTGTAGGAAGAAGGAGGCCCCTGGCCGTCCGATTGTCAGTGAGTGGTTTAGATCAAATGGCGTATCCCTGTGCGCCAAATAAAATCCGAGCCCTTGGATCGTAGACGCGCGGCCAGGATTAGGTTGGGCACCATAGAAATCTAGACCATCGGATTCCGGGTGAACGGACTAGATTAGAATAGATCATACCCCCCCTCTGGCGGATCTAATCGGTGCCGCATATCGGAGATCTGACGGCCCAGATTGGAGAATACCTCTTCAGTCGTGGCTTTTTAGTAAAGAGACCCCGTAGATGTTAGATATCAACCCGCAGTCCATCGTGGCTGTGCGCTGTGCCTTAGAAATGTTACCCCGAGCCCCCTGGCATTTCCAGAAATTGAGGCCCAGTCCATAGCTCTTTAAATTCAGTTATTTAATTATAGAAAATACTTTTTAATACAAAATAATTGCTAGAACTTAGATAATTCATAGAAAATACATATGAACTCCAAATTAATCCATTCCACTTTCTAAATTTTTATAATTTTATTGTCTATCACTTAGAGTCACTGTTTTATCATGACAACAGTAGGAAAATTAATCTCACACTTAATCTTATTTAAAACACATAAAACCTTTGAAAATCCATAACTTAAAATCTATAACTTGAAAAATTATGATTCCTGTTCCTAGGTTTTTATTTTAATGAGTAGAATAATACTGTGTATTTTGTTTATATGTTTGGTGTAATGTTAATTTCTCTATATGCACTGTGTTTGTTTGTATTGTGGCGAGTAGAAGAGCCCGTGACCGAGGATCCTGGTGAGCAGCAGGTTGAAGTAGCTGAGCAGGAGCTCATTAAAGGCAAGTTGTGCCCTTGACCACTTTTTACCTAATAATGTTCTTTAATATCACTCATTCATGCATAGGTTAATTTTGATGGGACCCAATAGGTCACCCTAGATTTGTTTATCTCATTACCTTGTTTACCCCTGATTCACTTGGGTAGTTTGCTATTGCTTTACCTGGTTTTGGGATAATCATTTACTACCTCTATGTTCCAATTCTTTTTGTTATTCTGTTTATGTTCATGTCAAGTTCATTAATGTTAATTGGAACATAGAGCTTAACTTGAGAACCACGTGCCACCACAAGGGTTTAATGGGACGCCCTTGGCTGACTAATTAGGAAAGCTAGTGGAAGACTACCTTACCCGAAAGGGGCAAGGGCAGTAGGGGAGTGGTCAGTGTAGGGAGGTCCCTGGTTGATTTTGCTGCGATGGCGGTCAGCCAGGAACCCTGCATTGGAACTTCCTATAAACTGTAGCGGGTTTTCGGAAGCTAGTGGAACTTTGTAAAGGCCTCGTAGTGTTGCCCTGCCGCGCTTCCTAGGTAGAGGTGTATGGGATTCGCGACCCCTTGGCAGATGGGTAGCACGACTTGTGGGTAAAGGGTACAACCTCTGCAGAGTGTAAAACTGGTATACTAGCCGAGCTCACGGTCACGAGCAGCTCAGGACTCTCTGATGTTTAAATTATGGAACTTAAATTCAATTTTGTCATTTGCATTGCATGGGTTTATTATTAATTTTGTTCTATTACTTTATCTATGGTTTGGTATTTACTTACACTTAGTAATTGCTAATAAAATTTGGACCAACTACTTAAAAGCAATGCTCAGCTTTAACCCCTATCATTGATTAGCCTTACACATCACATGAACTCACACCTTTGTGAGTTTATGTCCACTGGTTCCCCACAACTTGTTGAGCTATGATCATGTGTGAGCTCACCCTTGCTGTCTCACACCCCCCCACAGGAGAAGATCAGGTGGTTCAGGAGGAGCCGCCTAGCACTGAGGAGTTCGATCAAATCTAGGTGGCGTTTCCCAGTCGACATTGGCGCCGACGATCCTTAGTTCGTTTTATCCTCATTACTTTATTTTGTAATAAGTCTTCTGCTATGTAATAAATACTCTGATGTTTTATGACATTTATCTCTATACACTCTGTTATTATATATGTTGTCTTCTTGGCGCATGTATGAGATGCACCCGGCTTTGTTCCTTAAAACCGGGTGTGACAGGTATATTATCTTTTCTCATCATGCGGTACCCCTGAACCTGCCCATATGATGGGGTCGGGGTGCCGTTCTCCACGTGGTGTCTTTATACTGTAGTAGAGGGTACCCTTGATTGAGGGTACTGACAAGAGGCTATCAATGTAGTATCAGAATTCCTAGATGTGTTTCCCGAGGATTTACCAGCTATGCCACCTAAAAGGAAGGTTGAATTTGCCATAGAGCTTATACCAGGTACCGCCCCTATTTCCAAGCGAGCATATCAAGTGTCCGGACCAGAATTGGTGGAAATCAAAAAGCAGATTGATGAGTTGTTAGAGAAAGGCTACATTAGACCGAGTACCTCGCCTTGGGTAGCCCAGTACTATTTGTGGAGAAGAAGGACGGAACAAAGAGGATGTGCATTGACTATAGATCCTTGAATGAAGTTACTATCAAGAACAAGTACCCCCTGCTCAGAATTGAAGATTTATTCGACCAGTTGAGAGGAGCCAATGTGTTCTCCAAGATAGATCTGAGGTTAGGCTACCATCAGCTCAGAATCCGACCTTCGGATATACCGAAGACAGTATTCATCACCAAGTATGGACTATACGAGTTCACAGTCATTTCATTCGGTTTGATGAATGCGCCAGCTTATTTCATGTATTTGATGAACAATGTGTTCATGGACTACCTCGACAAGTTTGTAGTGGTATTCATTGACGATATTCTTATATACTCCCAGAATGAGCAAGAGCATGAAGAGCATTTGAGGAAGGTACTTCAGAGGCTACTAGATTGTCAGCTGTATGCCAAGCTCAGCAAGTGCGAGTTCTAGATCAGTGAAGTCCTATTCTTGGGTCACATTATAAACCGAGAGGGATTGGCTATAGATCCAAAGAAGGTAACAAATATCTTGGACTGGAAAGCACCAAAAGATGTTTGAGGAATCAAGAATTTCATTGGAATGGCCGATTGTTATCGGTGTTTCATTGAAGGTTTCTCCAAGATTGTCAGGCCAATGACAGCCTTGTTGGCAAAGAAGGTTGAGTTCATGTGGACCCCAGCATGCCAGAAGTCCTTTGAGACATTGAAGGAGAAGTTGACAATGGCACCGGTACTGATTCTGCCAGATGTTCATAAGCCATTCTCAGTATATTCTCAGTACACCGGACTGGGATGTATGTTAATGCAGGAAGGGAGAGTAGTGGCATACTCGTCCCGACAATTGAAGATACATGAGAAGAATATCCTACTCATGATCTAGAATTAGCAGCCGTGGTTCATGCATTGAAGACCTGGAGGCACTATTTGTATGGGCAGAAGTGTGATATCTACACGGATCACAAGAGCCTCAAGTACATATTCACTCAGTCAGAGTTAAACATGAGGCAGTGAAGATGGTTAGAATTGATCAAAGATTATGAGTTGGAGATTCATTACCACCCAGGCAAAGCAAATGTGGTTGTAGATGTTCTGAGTAGAAAGAGTCAAGTTAATATGTTGGCCGCTCACCCAATGCCGTATGAGCTAGCGAAGGAATTTGATAGACTGAGTCTAGGATTTTTGAACAACACTCAAGGAGTGACAATTGAGTTGGAACCCACCCTAGAGCAAGACATCAGGAAAGGTCAAAAGGATGATGAGAAGATCAACGAGATCCGGCAGCTGATCATAGATGGAAAAGGCTAGGATTTCTGTGAAGATGCAGAAGGAGTGGTTTGGTTTAAGGATAGACTGTGTGTTCCCGACATCAAATCGATTTGGGAACTGATTCTTAAGGAAGCTCATGAGACAGCATACTCTATACACCCTGGTAGTGAGAAGATGCACCAAGACCTCAAGAAAAGATTCTTGTGGTACGATATGAAAAGGAAGATAGCAGAGTATGTGGCAGTATGTGACAGTTGTCAGAGGATTAAAGCAGAACACCAGAGGTCTACAGGTTTGTTGCAGCCGTTGAAGATTCCTCAATGGAAATGGGATGAGATTGGAATGGACTTTATAGTCGGTTTGCCTCGCACTCGTACTGGTTATGACTCCATCTGTGTAGTAGTGGACCGTTTGACAAAGGCGGCCCATTTCATACCAGTCAAGACCACCTACAACAGTGCAGTGTTGGCCAAACTATACATGTCTTGGATTGTGTGCTTGCATGGCGTTCCGAAGAAGATAGTATCAGATAGATGCACTCAGTTCACCTCTCATTTTTTGCAGCAGTTGCATGAAGCTTTGGGCACACACTTAAAGTTCAGCTCAGCTTATCACCCATATACAGATGGTCAAATAGAGAGAACCAATCAGATTCTTGAGGATATGTTGAGGGCTTATGCTTTGCAAGATAAGATAGGTTGGGACAAGAGGCTACCGTATGCAGAATTCTCTTACAACAACAACTATCAAGCCAGTTTGAAGATGTCACCATTCAAAGCACTTTATGGGAGGAATTGTAGAACTCCATTGCATTGGGACCAACCTGGTGAAAGACAGGTGTTCGGTCCAGATATTTTGCTTGAAGCCAAAGAGAACATTAGAATGGTGACAGCACCTAGAGGGGGGGGGGGTGAATAGGTGATCCTGTAACACTTCAAAAAACTTAAGCCACAAAACTTGGTTACTTGTTAGCACAGTAATATGCCAAGTGGCTAGAGAAGGATCTCAACACAACCCAATAACCAAGAGATATCAATCACAGAGATGGCACAGTGGTTATCCCATGGTTCGGCCAAGACCAACGCTTGCCTACTCCACGTTGTGGCGTCCCAACGGACGAGGGTTGCAATCAACCCCTCTCAAGCGGTCCAAAGACCAACTTGAATACCACGGTGTTGCTTTGCTTCTCTTAATCCCGTTTGCGAGGAATCTCCACAGCTTGGAGCCTCTCGCCCTTACACAAGATGTTCACGAAGAATCACAGAGCAAGGGAGGGATTAGCAACTCACACACGACACAAAGATCACAGCGAATACGCACACGCAAAACCCAGACTTGAGCTCAAGAGACTAGCACACTAGAACGGAGCTCAAATCACTAGAATGTCAAACAAGTGCGCGAGAATGAAGTGTGAGTGATCAATGATGCTCAAAGGATGCTTGGTGTTCTCCTCCATGCGCCTAGGGGTCCCTTTTATAGCCCCAAGGCAGCTAGGAGCCGTTGAGCACAAGTTTGGAAAGCCATTCTTGCCTTCTGTCATCGGAGGCACCGGACAGTCCGGTGCACACCGGACACTGTCCGGTGCCCGATTTCCTTCCTTAAATAGCGAAGCCGACCGTTGGCAGCCTGAGAGCCGTTGGTGCACCGGACATGTCCGGTGCACACCGGACAGTCCGGTGCCGTCTTCTAGCCGTTGGCTCGGCCACGTGTCCCGCGCAGATTGCGCGGCCGACCATTGGCTCACCGGACAGTCCGGTGAATTTTAGCCGTACGTCGCCGGTGAATTCCCGAGAGCAGCCACTTCGCTCGAGCCAGCCTGACGCACCGGACACTGTCCGGTGCACCACCGGACAGTCCGGTGCTTGCAGACTCAGCAGATTCTTGGCTGCTCGAGCCAAGACATTTCCAATTGGATTTTTCCTGTTTCCAGCACTTAGACACAATACATTAGTCCATAAAACAATGTACTAAGTCTGAGAAACATACCTTAATTCTTGATTTGTACCTTGTCCACCTTTTTACACTTAGGCACTTGTGTTGGACACTAAATCACCAAAATACTTAGAAATGGCCCAAGGGCACATTTCCCTTTCAATCTCCCCCTTTTTGGTGATTTATGCCAACACAACATAAAGCAAGTAGAACAAGTACAAAATCAAATCAAATAAGAAATCAAAATTGTTTTGATTCAATTTTGACATATATGGATCACTCTATGCCACCACTTGGTTTGTTTTTGCAAATCAAACTCAAATTCCTATCTCTAAGTCAAGACCACTTGTAGAGACATAAAGAGAGGTTTTCCAAAGAAATTTGATCAAGGATTTCAAAAACTCCCCCTTTTTCCCATAATCAACACTTCTCCCCACAAGAGGCCAACTTTTGACATAAGAGACAATAAAAGAGTTTTGACAAACCAAAAGCTCTAATCTACTATTTTCAAAATTTCTCAAGTGGTAGCTGATCCATTTATCGCTTTGGCCTTTATTTTCTCCCCCTTTGGCATCAAGCACCAAAACGGGATCAATCTTGGCCCTTTAACCCCATTGCCTCACCAAAATCTTCAAATAAGAACACAAAGGCAATAAGAGTATGAAGATGAACTTGGAAAAGTTACTCTTTTCATCGGAGTGCAGTGGAAGTCTTGCATGGTCCAAGTCCACCTTTTCCCTTTCAATTTTCCTTGGAGACTAAAACAACGAAACTCAAGTACATGGTTAGTCTCAAAGGGTCAAGTTGTAGCACAGCTCCCCCTAAATATGTGCATTACTTGCAAACAGGACTTGTGAGGTCCAGGGAGTGTTTGTACAACTTGAGCACCACAATAAGCAACAAAATGCAGAATGAACATGATCAAAGGCATAAACACATGTATGCTACATTTCAATCCAAGTTCCACGAATCTAAGATATTGAGCTCACTATGCAGCCTGCAAAAGGTCTTCTCATCTAGAGGCTTGGTAAAGATATCGGCTAGCTGGTTCTCGGTGCTAACATGAAACACTTCGATATCTCCCTTTTGCTGGTGGTCTCTCAAAAAGTGATGCCGGATGTCAATGTGCTTTGTGCGGCTGTGCTCAACAGGATTTTCCGCTATTCGGATAGCACTCTCATTGTCACATAGGAGTGGGACTTTGCTCAGATTGTAGCCAAAGTCCCTGAGGGTTTGCCTCATCCAAAGTAGTTGCGCACAACACTGTCCTGCGGCAACGTACTCGGCCTCAGCGGTGGATAGGGCAATGGAGGTTTGTTTCTTAGAGTTCCATGACACCAGGGACCTTCCTAAGAATTGGCACGTCCCCGATGTACTCTTCCTATCGACCTTACATCCAGCATAGTCGGAATCTGAGTACCCAATCAAGTCAAAGTTAGACCCCTTTGGATACCAGATCCCGAAGCAAGGCGTAGCGACTAAATATCGAAGAATTCGCTTCACAGCCACTAAGTGACACTCCTTTGGATCGGATTGAAATCTAGCACACATGCATACGCTAAGCATAATATCCGGTCTACTAGCACATAAATAAAGCAAATAACCTATCATGGACCGGTATGCTTTTTGATCAACGGACTTACCTCCTTTGTTGAGGTCGGTGTGTCCGTCGGTTCCCATCGGCGTCTTTGCGGGCTTGGCGTCCTTCATCCCAAACCTCTTTAGCAAATCTTGTGTGTACTTCGTTTGGGAGATGAAGGTGCCGTCCTTGAGTTGCTTCACTTGGAACCCAAGGAAGTAGGTCAACTCGCCCATCATCGACATCTCGAATTTCTGCGTCATCACCCTGCTAAACTCTTCACAAGACTTTTGGTTAGTAGAACCAAATATTATGTCGTCGACATAAATTTGGCACACAAAAAGATCACCATCGCAAGTCTTAGTAAAAAGAGTTGGATCGGCTTTCCCAACCTTGAAAGCATTAGCAATTAAAAAGTCTCTAAGGCATTCATACCATGCTCTTGGGGCTTGCTTAAGTCCATAGAGCGCCTTAGAGAGCTTACACATGTGGTCAGGGTACCGTTCATCCTCGAAGCCAGGGGGCTGCTCCACGTACACCTCCTCCTTGATCGGCCCGTTGAGGAAAGCGCTCTTCACATCCATTTGGTACAACCTGAAAGAATGGTGAGCGGCATATGCTAGCAAGATACGAATTGATTCTAGCCTAGCCACAGGAGCAAAAGTCTCCTCAAAGTCCAAACCTGCGACTTGGGCATAACCTTTTGCCACAAGTCGAGCCTTGTTCCTCGTCACCACCCCGTGCTCGTCCTGTTTATTGCGGAACACCCACTTGGTTCCCACAACATTTTGCTTGGGACGAGGCACCAGTGTCCAAACTTCGTTGTGCTTGAAGTTGTTGAGTTCCTCCTGCATGGCCAACACCCAGTCCGGATCTAGCAAGGCCTCTTCTACCCTGAAAGGCTCAATAGAAGAGACAAAAGAGTAATGCTCACAAAAATTAACTAATCTTGAGCGAGTAGTTACTCCCTTGCTAATATCACCCAATATCTGGTCGACAGGATGATCCCTTTGAATTGTCGCTCGAACTTGGGTTGGAGGTGCCTGAGGTGCTTCTTCCTCTTGAACATCCTGTGCTCCCCCTTGATCATGTGCCTCCACTTGAGGTACCTGTTCGTCATCTTGGGTTGGGGGATGCACCATAGTTGAGGAAGACGGTTGATCTTGCTCCAAATGTTCCTGAGGCCGTACATCTCCAATCACCATGGTGCGTATTGCGGCCGTTGGAACGTCTTCTTCATCTACATCATCAAGATCAACAACTTGCTCTCTTGGAGAGCCATTAGTCTCATCAAATACAACGTCGCTAGAGACTTCAACCAAACCCGATGATTTGTTGAAGACCCTATACGCCTTTGTATTTGAATCATAACCTAATAAAAATCCTTCTACGGCTTTGGGAGCAAATTTGGAATTCCTACCCTTCTTCACTAGAATGTAGCATTTACTCCCAAAAACACGAAAATACGATACATTAGGTTTGTTACCGGTTAGCAGCTCATACGACGTCTTCTTGAGGAGGCGGTGAAGGTAGACCCTGTTGATGGCGTGGCAAGCCGTGTTCACGGCTTCCGACCAAAAGCACTCAGGGGTCTTGAATTCTCCAAGCATAGTCCTCGCCATATCTATGAGCGTCCTGTTCTTCCTCTCTACCACACCATTTTGCTGAGGTGTGTAGGGAGCGGAGAATTCGTGCTTGATCCCCTCCTCCTCAAGAAACTCCTCCACTTGAAGGTTCTTGAATTCGGACCCGTTGTCGCTCCTTATCTTCTTCACCTTGAGCTCAAACTCATTTTGAGCTCTCCTTAGGAAGCGCTTGAGGGTCCCTTGGGTTTCAGACTTATCCTGCAAAAAGAACACCCAAGTGAAGCGGGAAAAGTCATCAACGATAACTAGACCATACTTACTTCCTCCTATGCTCAGATAGGCGACGGGTCCGAAGAGGTCCATATGTAGCAGCTCCAGGGGTCTTGATGTTGTCATCACATTTTTGGTGTGATGAGAGCCTCCCACCTGTTTCCCTGCTTGACAAGCTGCACAAGGTCTATCTTTTTCGAAATGAACATTGGTTAGACCTATCACGTGTTCTCCCTTTAGAAGCTTGTGGAGGTTCTTCATCCCCACATGTGCTAAGCGGCGATGCCACAGCCAGCCCATGCAAGTCTTAGCCATTAAACATGCATCTAGACCGGCCTCTTCTTTTGCAAAATCAACTAAGTAAAGCTTGCCGTCTAGTACACCCTTAAAAGCTAGTGAACCATCACATCTTCTAAAGACAGACACATCTACATTTGTAAACAAACAGTTATATCCCATATTGCATAATTGACTAACAGATAGCAAATTATATCCAAGAGACTCTACTAAAAACACATTAGAGATAGAGTGCTCATTTGAGATTGCAATTTTACCTAACCCTTTTACCTTGCCTTGATTCCCATCACCGAATATTATTGAATCTTGGGAATCTTTATTCTTGACGTAGGAGGTGAACATCTTCTTCTCCCCCGTCATATGGTTTGTGCATCCGCTGTCAATAATCCAGCATGAACCCCCGGATGCATAAACCTGCAAGGCAAATTTAGGCTTGGGTCTTAGGTACCCAACTCATGTTGGGTCCTGCAAGGTTAGCACAAATATCCTTAGGGACCCAAATGCAAGTTTTGTCTCCCTTGCATCTTGCCCCTAATTTTCTAGCAACTATCTTCCTATCCTTTCTACAAATAGCAAAAGAAGCATTTAAAGCATGATATATTGTAGAAGGTTCATTAACTTTCCTAGGAACATTAACGACATTTCTCCTAGGCATATTATGAATAACATTTCTCCTACCAACATTTCTATCATGCACATAAGAAGAACTAGAAGCAACCATGGCATGAGAATCAAATGCATTATATACATTACAGCTCCTATAAGCATTTCTAGGTTGTCTTCTATCATAGTACATAAAGGCATGGTTCTTTTGCACATTACTAGCTATAGGGGCCTTCCCTTTCTCCTTGGCGGAGATGGGAGCCTTATGGCTTGTCAAGTTCTTGGCTTCTCTCTTGTAGCCAAGTCCATCCTTAATTGAGGGGTGTCTACCAATCGTGTAGGCATCCCTTGCAAATTTTAGCTTGTCAAATTCATTCTTGCTAGTCTTAAGTTGGGCATTAAGACTAGCTAATTCATCATTTAATTTGGAAATTGAAACTAAATGATCACTACAAGCATCAATGTCAAAATCTTTACACCTATTACAAGTTTCAACAATTTCTACACAAGAATTAGATTTACTAGCTACTTCTAGTTTAGCATTTAAATCATCATTAAAACTTTTTAACTTAGCAATAGTTTCATGACAAGAAGATAATTCACTAGAGAGCATTTCATTCCTCTTAATTTCTAGAGCAAGAGATTTCTGTGCTTCTACAAATTTATCATGTTCTTCATACAACAAATCCTCTTGTTTTTCTAAAAGCATATTCTTGTCATTCAAGGCATCAATTAATTCATTAATTTTGTCTACCTTGGTTCTATCTAATCCCTTGAATAAGCATGAGTAATCTATCTCATCATCATCACTAGACTCATCTTCACTCGAAGAAGCATAAGTACTAGTATGAGTGCTTACTTTCTCCTCTCTTGCCATGAGGCAAGTGTGACGTTCGTTGGGGAAGAGGGATGACTTGTTGAAGGCGGTGGCGGCGAGTCCTTCATTGTCAGAGTCGGAGGAGGAACAATCCGAATCCCACTCCTTTCCGATATGTGCCTCGCCCTTGGCCTTCTTGTAATGCTTCTTTTTCTCCCTCTTGTTCCCTTGGTCCTGATCACTATCATTGTCGGGACAGTTAGCAATAAAATGACCAAGCTTACCACATTTGAAGCATGAGCGCTTCCCTTTGGCTTTGGTCTTGCTTGGCTGCCCCTTGCGACCTTTAAGCGCCGTCTTGAAGCGCTTAATGATGAGAGCCATCTCCTCATCATTGAGTCCTGCCGCCTCAACTTGTGCCACCTTGCTTGGTAGCGCCTCCTTGCTCCTTGTTGCTTTGAGAGCAATGGGTTGAGGCTCATGACTAGGACCGTTCAACGCGTCGTCCACGTATCTTGCCTCCTTGATCATCATTCGCCCGCTTACGAACTTCCCAAGAACTTCTTCGGGCGACATCTTGGTGTACCTGGGATTTTCACGTATATTGTTCACCAAATGAGGATCAAGAACGGTAAATGACCTTAGCATTAGGCGGACGACGTCATGGTCCGTCCATCGCGTGCTCCCGCAGCTCCTTATTTTGTTGATAAGGGTCTTGAGCCGGTTGTATGTTTGTGTCGGCTCCTCGCCCCTTATCATCGCGAACCGTCCAAGCTCGCCCTCCACCAACTCCATTTTGGTGAGCAAGGTGACGTCGTTTCCCTCATGAGAGATCTTGAGGGTGTCCCAGATCTGCTTGGCATTGTCCAAGCCGCTCACCTTGTGATACTCGTCCCTGCACAAAGAGGCTAGCAACACAGTAGTAGCTTGTGCATTTTTATGAATCTGTTCATTAATAAACACAGGGCTATCTGAGCTATCAAATTTCATTCCATTTTCCACAATCTCCCAAATGCTTGGATGGAGAGAAAACAGGTGAGTACGCATTTTGTGGCTCCAAAATCCGTAATCCTCTCCATCAAAGTGAGGGGGCTTGCCAAGTGGAATGGGGAGCAATTGAGCATTTGAACTATGCGGGATGCGCGAATAATCGAAAGAAAAGTTTGAGTTAACCGTCTTTCGTCTATCGTAGTCATCGTCGTCCTTTTGGGAGGAGGAAGATTCGTCGCTGTCGTAGTAGACAATTTCCTTGATGCGCCTTGTCTTCTTCTTCCTCCCGTCTTTTCTTTTGTGGCCCGAGCCTGAGTCGGTGGGCCTGTCATCATTGGGCTCGTTGACGAAGGATTCCTTCTCCTTGTCGTTGATCACCATCCCCTTGCCTTTAGGATCCATCTCTTCAGGCGGTTAGTCCCTTTCTTGAAGAGAACGGCTCTGATACCAATTGAGAGCACCTAGAGGGGGGGTGAATAGGTGATCCTGTAACACTTCAAAAAACTTAAGCCACAAAACTTGGTTACTTGTTAGCACAGTAATATGCCAAGTGGCTAGAGAAGGATCTCAACACAACCCAATAACCAAGAGATATCAATCACAGAGATGGCACAGTGGTTATCCCATGGTTCGGCCAAGACCAACGCTTGCCTACTCCACGTTGTGGCGTCCCAACGGACGAGGGTTGCAATCAACCCCTCTCAAGCGGTCCAAAGACCAACTTGAATACCACGGTGTTGCTTTGCTTCTCTTAATCCCGTTTGCGAGGAATCTCCACAGCTTGGAGCCTCTCGCCCTTACACAAGATGTTCACGAAGAATCACAGAGCAAGGGAGGGATTAGCAACTCACACACGACACAAAGATCACAGCGAATACGCACACGCAAAACCCAGACTTGAGCTCAAGAGACTAGCACACTAGAACGGAGCTCAAATCACTAGAATGTCAAACAAGTGCGCGAGAATGAAGTGTGAGTGATCAATGATGCTCAAAGGATGCTTGGTGTTCTCCTCCATGCGCCTAGGGGTCCCTTTTATAGCCCCAAGGCAGCTAGGAGCCATTGAGCACAAGTTTGGAAAGCCATTCTTGCCTTCTGTCATCGGAGGCACCGGACAGTCCGGTGCACACCGGACACTGTCCGGTGCCCGATTTCCTTCCTTAAATAGCGAAGCCGACCGTTGGCAGCCTGAGAGCCGTTGGCGCACCGGACATGTCTGGTGCACACCGGACAGTCCGGTGCCGTCTTCTAGCCGTTGGCTCGGCCACGTGTCCCGCGCAGATTGCGCGGCCGACCGTTGGCCCAGCCGACCGTTGGCTCACCGGACAGTCCGGTGAATTTTAGCCGTACGTCGCCGGTGAATTCCCGAGAGCAGCCACTTCGCTCGAGCCAGCCTGACGCACCGGACACTGTCCGGTGCACCGCCGGACACTGTCCGGTGCACCACCGGACAGTCCGGTGCTTGCAGACTCAGCAGATTCTTGGCTGCTCGAGCCAAGACATTTCCAATTGGATTTTTCCTGTTTCCAGCACTTAGACACAATACATTAGTCCATAAAACAATGTACTAAGTCTGAGAAACATACCTTAATTCTTGATTTGTACCTTGTCCACCTTTTTACACTTAGGCACTTGTGTTGGACACTAAATCACCAAAATACTTAGAAATGGCCCAAGGGCACATTTCCCTTTCAAATGGTCCGAGAGAATTCGAAGGCAGCACAGTCTAGACAGCGAAGCTATGCTGACACCCGAAGAAGGGAACTGAGCTTTGAAGTAGGAGACTATGTCTACTTGAAAGTGTCACCAATCAGAGGAACCAAAAGGTTCGAAGTCAAGGGCAAGCTAGCACCTCGATATATCGGGTCGTATTAGATTCAAGCCAGGCGTGGAGAAGTGGCATATCAACTCAGTTTACTAGAGAATCTATCAGTTGTGCATGATGTGTTCCATGTGTCTCAGTTGAACAAATGCTTGAGAGTGCCAGAAGAGCAGTTGCCAACAGACGATCTTGAGGTTCAAGAAGATCTGACATATATTGAGAAGCCAACTCAAATTCTAGAGACAGCAGATCGGGTCACTCGGAGAAGTACCATCAGGATGTGCAAAGTCAAATGGGGTCATCACTCAGAAGAAGAAGCAACCTGGGAAAGGGAAGATGATTTGAAAGCCAAGTACCCTGAGCTCTTTTCTAGCCAACCCTGAATCTCGAGGGTGAGATTCTTTTAAGGGGGATAGGTCTGTAACACCCTGAATTTGGGGGTATAAAATTTCTTTCTAATTATCAACAAAATCCAGGTGTTACTCTTCTCTCTCTCACCCTAGGTTCTATCTCTCTCTAGATTCTCTCTCACTTTTTCCTTTTGAGTAGAAATAGTTTAATTAAGGAGGGATTAATTATTTACTTTTGCCAAAACATTATGAGTCATGAAATGTTGCATCATGCTGAGTTTAAATATTCTTTGAATTGTTGCACATGGTTGAATTAATTTGAATTTGAAACTTGAATTGAATTTGGATTGAAAAAAACCTTAGAGAAAAAGAAATGGAAAAACAATTAGAAAATTCAGAGAAAAAGGAAAAGGGCAAAGCAGCCCAGTCGGCCCACTAAGCCCAGCCGCGCCCGCGCGCCTTCGGTCTCTGACAGGCGGGCCCCGCTTGTCGGCGCCGACCCGTGCCTCTCTTCTTTTCTCCCTCTCGCTGTTCGGTGGGGTCGCCTTGTCGGCGCTTCGGCCCGTCGTGCGCTCGCGCGTCTATGCCGCTGTCCCGCGGGCCCCGCTCGCCAGTCCCTTCCCCCCTCCTTCAACCGCCCGCACGCACGCCGAGATCGTCGCGCCCACGTCGCCATCCAGCTCCAAACCGGCACCCCGACCCCCTCTACAAGTCCCCGCACACCCCCACTTCCCCTAGCCTCGCTCACTTCGCCTCTGCCCACTCAACGGAGCTACGCGCGCCCGTTCTTCAAGCTCGCCGGAGCTTCCCCGTCGCCAGGCCCCCTGCGCCCAAATTCGTCACCGGTAGAGCTCGGCCGCCGTCCGTGACCGTGCTCCGCCACCGTCAGGCCCAGCCTCGCCATCATTCCTGCCCCACCCGAGGTGAATTTCCTGCCGGACCTTCCCTTCTCGCTCTCCCCCATTTTCTCTGTTCCGTCGATTAGTCACCGGTGATCGTCGGTTCCGGTCCCGCGCCGTCGAACTGAGATCGCCCGGCCAACCGCAGCCGCCCCATGCCTTCTTCGCCCGCGCGGAGTTGCCAGCTCTGGCCATGGCACTTGCGCCGTGCGCGCTACCGAGGTAGACGGTGGTCCTGACAAGGAGGACCCATCCGTCAGTCTCCCCCTTTCTTCCCCCAATTTCGGTAACTGCCTGGAGGGCCCCGTCTGTCAGCGTGCGCCCGCGATGGCATGCCCCCCACCGCTGACTAGCGGGCCCGACCTCCCCGTGACCCCTGCTTGTCAGACTCCCGCTGTTTCCCCCTCTCGATGGTCCAAGCTGCCGACCCGTGGGCCCCGCCCGCCAGAGAGCGCCCGCGCTCGCATTCCGCACCAAGGATACTCGGGCCACTGACGCGTGGGACTCGCCGGTCAGCCCGCGCGCCTGCTTCTAATCTCGGGCGTCCGTTCCCGATCGGATGACCGAGAAGCCAGGATACCCTTTCGCTGTGGTTGTTTTGCTTAAGACCCCCTCGGTTTTCTGCAAATAGAACCCGTCGTCCTTATACTTTACACGCAGGCCCCTGAGTTATTACAAACAGACCCTATTCTTTTAAATAATTACAGATTAGGGTTTAATTTTGTATTTCAAATTCCTAAACTTGTTTATTTCATATCTTTTACATATGAAGTCCAAATTTAGTGATTCAAATTGCAAAATGTTCATAGAATTATTCTCTGTTTAAATAAATTAGTTCCATTTTACCTTCCGTAAATTCTAATTTTATGGTTAACTATGAACTAGTATATGTATAGATTTGTTCATTTAATAAAATAAATAAAAGGAAAACCCTAGAGATTAAAGCATGTTTAATCTTGTGAGATTTATAATGTGTATTACATGAATTCAACCCTGGTTTAACTCTTATGGTTCATTAAAAGGAAGTAAATTAGATTTTGTAAATCATGGACAATACTTAGAGAGTAATCAACTCCTAAATGAAAATAGTGCATGTTGTACTTTGATCTTATTCTTCCTTATTTAATATTGTGCCTTCTGAGATGTATCCTAATGTTTGTACATGTTTGGTGTGCTATTAATTTATACTTTCCACATGTATTGAATGTATGCTCGCTTTATTTAGACAACGAGCAGTCCGAGGTTCCCGAGTGTGTTGCTGGAGACCTCACTGAGCAACAACCTGGTGAAGGCAAGTGTTCTTTGACCTATTATGTCCTACATACTTTATGATTCACTGTCCTGCATTACATTACCTAAACTTAAGGATTGACTAGCTTACTATTTACCTTATCCTTGTTTACCTTTTGGGTTATCATGGTTAGCATTTTGCTATTGCCTTGACTTAATCAATAAACATGATGTGATTATTTATGATACGATGTTGTTATCCCCAATGATGATATTATGATACTCTAGGGGGCTCAGGCCTTTTCCCTGAGTACCTCTCCGTAACGACCTGTTCGTGGAGTGACCACCCGGGATAACAGTACAACCATGAGGGTGGAATGGGACGCCCTTAGCCGAATAATTAGATGAACCTGGGGGTGTAGTTGGCTTTGCCGGAGGGCCGTCAATGGGGGCCGGGGCGTAGTGCTCGCTCTGCCAAGGGGGGTGCAGAAGTTCATTCGATTTGGTTTTGTTAGTCACCCACCTTGGGGAGGTGTACTGCGTTTGTATGATTGGCGAAACCTAACGAGTAGCTATGCACTAGGGGAGTCTTTGTAAAGGCTACGTAGTGTATCCCTGGCCATTCACCTCGGTAGTGAATATCGAGTCTGTACAACCTAGGCTGGAAAGGGATCATGACTTGTGGGTAAAGTGTACAACCTATGCAGAGTGTTAGAAATTGGTATATCAGCCGAGCTCACGGTTAAGAGCAGCCTTGGGATCCTCTTTGATTAGAAGAACTCTAGATACTTTTATGATGATGGTTAACAATGATGCTATAAATCTGATCTCTGGTATTTCCTCTTTTGAGGGAGTACTTTTGGGTAACAACTGGATTTATTACTAAAACTTGGCTCTACTAATAATAATAAATACTTGACTAACCTAAAAGCAACTGCTTAACAACCCCACATGCAGCTAGTCCACTTTAGCCAAACAGGACATTTGCTGAGTACGTTGATGTGTACTCACCCTTGCTTTACAAACCACCCCACCCTAGGTTGTCCCCACTGTACTCAGTGCTCAGGAGGTGATGCTGGCAATATGGAGAATTTCGAGGAGTTCCAGGATTACGACGAGTTTTAGTTTATCTTAGTGGCAAACCCCCAGTCAGCTGCCTGTGTAGGCTTATCATCTAGGTTTCGTTTCTCTGCACTTTGATGTTATGTTAAAAACAATGGTTATGTATTAGACTTTGTGGATGTCTTAGACATCTTGATGTAATTAAGTACCTTTCCGCTATTTATTTCGAGCATTGTGTGTTGATGTCCAATTATGTAATCGCCATGTACGTGAGTTTCTGATCCTGGCACGTACATGGTTCGCATTCGGTTTGCCTTCCAAAACTGGGTGTGACAATGTCTCACATAGGATTTGGCATATTTGGACCACTTTTGCCACCACTTAGTTTATTTTCACAAAACAAGTTCTTTTTCCTATCTCTAAGTCAAACACACTTGATTGAGCAAATAGAGAGATAGTTCAAGAGTAAATTTGATCGAATGCTACAAACTCCCCCATTTTCCCATGATGAAACTTCTCCCCCATAAGAGAATGATTTTGCAATAAAAGGGTTTTGATCAAATATAAAGCTTCTAACTCTATATTTTTGAAATTTCACAAGTGGTTGGCTGATCCATTTGCTTTGGCCTTAATTTCTCTCCCTTTGGCATTAATCACCAAAACGGGAGACCTTTTTGGCCCTTTAACCCCATTGCCTCACCAAAATATAAAATAAGAGCAAAAAGGCAATGAGAGTATAACAAAGAACTTAGGACAAGATACATTTACCGGAATGCAATGGAAGCTCTTTCTTTGTCCTAGTTCACTTTTCCCTTTCAATATCCCTTTGAGACTATTTCAAGAATACTCAAACAAACAAGTTAGTCTCATGGGAGTCAAGTTGTAGCACATCTCCCCCTAAACATGTGCATCATTTGCAAAGGGACTTGTGAGGTCCGAGGATGACTTGTACAACTTGAGCACCCGAAATAAGCAGTTAAAGACAATAAAGCTTAAAGTAACATGATCAAAGGCATAGAACACATGTATGCTATAGATCAATCCAAGTTACGTGAATCTAAGACATTTAGCTCACTACGCAATCTGCAAAACCTTTTCTCATCTAAAGGCTTGGTGAAGATATCGGCTAGTTGGTTCTCGGTGCTAATGTGGTAAATATCGATATCTCCCCTTTGCTGGTGGTCTCTTAGGAAGTGATGCAGGATGTCTATGTGCTTAGTGCGGCTGTGTTCAATAGGATTATCCGCCAAGCAGATTGCACTCTCATTGTCACATAGGAGTGGGACTTTGCTCAAATTTTAGCCAAAGTCTTGGAGGGTTTGCCTCATCCAAAGTAGTTGCGCGCAACACTGTCCTGCGGCAACATACTCGGCCTCAGCGGTGGATAGGGCAACAGATGTTTGTTTCTTAGAGCTCCAAGACACCAGAGACCTTCCCAGAAATTGACAAGTCCCTGATGTGCTCTTCTTATCAACCTTGCACCAGGCATAGTCAAAATTTGAGTATCCGATTAAGTCAAAGGTAGACGCCTTTGGATACTTGATCCCAAAGCAAGGCATAGAAACTAAATATCTAAGAATTCGCTTAACAGCCACAAGGTGATAATCCTTGGGCTCGGATTGAAATCTAGCACACATGCATACGCTTAGCACAAATATAAAGTAATGATCCTATCATTGACTGGTATGCCTTTTGATCAACGGACTTACCTCCTTTGTTGAGGTCCAGATGTCCATCTGTTCCCATTGGTGTCTTTGCGGGCTTTGCATCCTTCATCCCAAACCTTTTGAGCAAATCTTGAGTGTACTTCATTTGGGAGATGAAGGTGCCTTCCTTGAGTTGCTTCACTTGAAATCCAAGGAAGTAGTTCAACTCGCCCATCATCGACATCTCCAACTTCTGCATCATTACCTTGCTAAACTCCTCACAAGACTTTTGATTAGTAGAACCAAATATATTGTCATCGACATATATTTGGCATACAAAAAGATCATCATTGCATGTCTTGGTGAAGAGAGTAGGATCAGCTTTCCCAACCTTGAAAGCATTAGAAATGAGAAAATCTATAAGGCATTCATACCATGCTCTTGGGGCTTTCTTAAGTCCATAGAGCGCCTTAGAGAGCTTGTAGACATGGTCGGGATACCTGTCATCCTCAAAGCCAGGGGGTTGTTCCATGTATACCTCCTCCTTGATTGGTGCATTGAGGAAAGCGCTCTTCACGTCCATTTGGAACAATTTAAAGGAATGGTGAGCAGCATAGGCCAATAAAGTCCAAATTGATTCTAACCTAGCCATAGGAGCTAAAGTCTCCTTAAAATCCAAACCTGCGACTTGGGCATAACCTTTTGCCACAAGTTAAGCCTTGTTTCTTGTCACCACTCCGTGTTCGTCTTGCTTGTTGCGGAACACCCATTTGGTTCCCAAAACGTTTTCCTTTGGATGTGGCACCAGGCTCCAGACTTCATTTCTTTTGAAGTTATTGAGCTCTTTGTCACACCTGGTTTTAGAATGCGAACCATGTACGTGCCAAGATCAGCAATTCACGTACACAGCAGTTACATAACTGGACATCATCACACAGTGCTCAAATAATAACATAAAAGGGGAAATAATAGTCGATTACATCATATGTCTGAGACATACATATGGCTGGAAGACCACACAGCGATACTCGATAGACCAAGTACGCCGATCAAGTGCCCGACGTAGCAGGGTGTCGAGCGCATCGTGGAAGTGACACCCGCGAGTAGCGTCGCGAGTGATGGGTCGAGCAACCCATCCTTCCGGCTCCTGGGCGGCGGAAAGGTCGGTGCTAAAGCTTGAGCTGCTGTCGCCACCTCCGTCATCTGGGTATCCTCTAGCAGCTACTCCAGCGGATAGGGGCTTAGTGGTGGTGCAGGGGGCGCCTCTAGCGGGAGCACGGGGGAGCAGCTCCTCACTGACTCTATCTCCTGCTGGAGCGAGAACGAAGAGCTCTGCTGCTCCTGCTCCTCGTGCAGGCGATGGTGCAGCCTCTCCAAATGGCTGGACTGACCGGTCACTAGACGGCGAAGCAGACGCTCTGCGAGACGGGAGGGTAAGAAGGGGATGACAGACTTCCGTGCAGTGTGTCTAAGACGAGCCATCTACAAAAGACACCGTAAGCATAAGAGTGAGAACAGAACTAATATGACCAGCAAGTAATAAACCATAAATAAAATGAGGAATTAGAATAAGCAAAAGATTTTTAGCAAGGTATAATATATAGTAGAACATAGGTTTGGTCGATATGACCAACTTTTGAAGGGATATCAAAGTCAAGGTGATAATAGGGGTCTATAATCCTTAGAACAACCATTGTACTCTAGGTTAGCGGTCCTACAGTCAGCACGACTTTGATACCACCTATGTCACACCCGGTTTTAGAAGGCAAACCGAATGCGAACCATGTACGTGCCAGGATCAGCAATTCACGTACACAGCAGTTACATAACTGGACATGATCACATAGTGCTCAAATAATAACATAAATGGGGAAATAATAGTCGATTACATCATATGTCTGAGACATACATATAGTCTTTACAATAATCAAAGTGCGGAAAAGAAACGTAGATACACGCTGCCTTCATAGGCAGCCGACTGGGGGTTGCCGCTAACCCACACCTAGAACTCGTCGTAATCTTGGAACTCCTGGTGGTCTCCTTCCACGGCTTCATCTTCTCCTGAGCAGTGGTTGCAATGCAGACAACCTAGGGGGTTTGGTGTGTAGAGCAAGGGTGAGTACACATCAACATACTCAGCAAGTGTCCTGTTTGGCAGTAGTGGACTAGCTTTATGTGGGGGTAAGTCAAGCAGTTGCTTTTAGTTGGTCAGATTATTATTACTAGTAGAGAGAGCCAGATTTTAGAATTAACCCACGTTATTAAACCAAATGTACCCTTTCCAAATGGAAAGAATACCACTTACCATTACTAGAGTCAATACCAAAACCCATCAATCTCATGGCCACCTGCAATCCGAACATCTCTGATCAAGTGTCACTAATCAATGGAGCTCCCTTGGCCGCTCATAACCGCGAGCACGACTGATATATCAGTTTTCATACACTCTGCAGAGGTTGCGCACTTTACCCACAAGCCGTGATTCCCACTCTGCCCGGAGATCATGACTCTCCATTGATCACTACCAAGGTGACCCAGCAGGAGATCACTACGTAGCCTTTACAAAGATTCCCCGGGGCTATAGCCACCCGTTAGGTTTCCTAAATGTACCGCACTCCTCCCCAAGGGACGAACCAAACTTGGCAGAGCGAGCCGCTTACACTGAGCCCCATTGACGGCACGGCGGCTAAGCGAACTACACCCCGGTTTCTCTAATTATTCAACTAAGGGCGTCTCACTCCACCCTCATGGTTGCACTGTTTTCTCAGGTGGTCATCCAACAAACAGGTCCTTATGAAGAGTTACTCGAGAAACCGCTCAAGTCCCCTTAAAAGCCACAAGTATATCATCATAAATAAGAAGGAAAACAACGTATCATAGATAAATCTCATCATGTTCATTGATTAATGTTAAGCACTAGCATAAAGCTAAGCAATAATAATCCAACCCAAATAGGTAAACAAGGACATGGATAACAAAAGCTAGTCAATCCTTAAGTATAACTGTGTAAATGCGGGTAGTGAGTTATAGAATGTATAGGACAAAGATAGGTCAAGGGACACTTGCCTCCATCAACCAGCTGCTGCTCAAGGGCTTCTCCTGTGAGTTCCTCGGGCTCTTCAACCAGATCGTTCTCTATACGAGCGCAAAATACATACATCCACACATTTAATACAAAGGAACAGTACACTATACAATAGAATGCAATAAATAAACAGACGTTCCACGCGGGGCTTGCAATTACGGTTAAGAGAGAAAGAGGAAATGACAGTCGAGTCTACGGCCGAGAAGCGATCACGTTACACAATTATAAATTAAACTACTCGCTTAACAGAAGGGCATTAATTTGGACACTATGTTTAGCATAAAGTAAGGTCATGTTCTACGTTTAGTCGTTATAAATAAATAAAGATGAATGAAAGGGAGTGGTCGCACGGCGAGACGTACGACACAACATTTAAATTGAATTAAGAAATAAATGACTCACCGCGCGACCGAGCGCGCAACGAGATTCTTGCATTAATTATAAATAAACGTTAAGCGTTGTGCGACGAAACGCACGACGGCTTACGTCAACAGAACTGCATTTAAAACAAATCGTCGCGCGACGAAGCGCGCGACGCAGCACTGTAATAAATATAAATTAAAAGAATCGTCGCGCGACGAAGCGCGCAACGCAACACATTAATAAATATAAATTTAAGGAATCGTCGCGCGACGAAGCGCGCGACACAACACATTAATAAATGAAATTAGAATTAACCGTCGCGTGGCGAAGTGCGCGACTCAGCACATCGACTAAACAAAAAATGAAATCGATTAAAACGAGGGTTAACGCAGCGCGACTACGGTCGCACGCGCGAGAGCACGCTGCGCGTGCCGAGGGCACGCGAACCGTGCGGGCGCGCGGGGCGCGAGGTCGGTTTACGGTCGGGGCACGCGGCCGAGGGCGCGCAGCCACGGCGCGGCCAGGGCGTGGGGGCGGGGCCAGGGCACGGCCAGGGCGCGGGGTAGGCCGCGGTGGGGAAAGCCACCGGGGAGGGGCGTGGGGCCGGGCGTGGCCGAGCCGCCGCTGGGGCTAGGGAGGGCGCGTGGGGAGGGGGCTCGCCGGGGAGGGCACGGGAGCGCGCGGGGGAGCCGCCGCCGGGGCAGGGCGCGCATGGGGAGGGGCTCGCCGGGCGCGGGACGAGGAGGGGAGGGGCGCGCACGGCCGAGCGCGGGGCGGGGGCGCGCGGCCAGGGCGGGCGCGCGAGCAGGGCGCGGCGCGCAAGCAGGGGAGGGACGCGCGCGTGGCCAGGGGAAGAAGAAAGGGAGGGGAGGGAGAGAGAGAAGGGAAGGGGTGGGGAAAACTCACCTCTGGGGATCCAAACTCTGACGATCATGTCTCCAAACCCTAGGGCACCACAGGGAGAGAGAGAGAGGTGGAAGAGGGAGAGGGAGGTTACTGCGCGGGAGAAAATCAAATGAGACAACAGGATTAGGGGGAGGGAGGGGCGCGCGCGTGGGGAGGGCCGGGGCGCCAGGGGCGCACGGGCCGGGCTGGGCCACATCGCGGATCGAAACCCACGACACGCACGACCACTAAACGGAATCCGATCGCGAACCAAAATCCGAAACGAGACGAGACGAGCACGCGACATCAGACAAAGAAATGTGCTTCGGCATGATGCAACACCCATGACACTTAGGTTTTGTTTATACATGACACGGACACCCGTCATTATACTGGTTTGAAATTGGGAAGAAGGAGCGAAACGGGAAGAGAAAAGAGAGTAATGCCCGAATTTGGTGAGTGAAAAGAAGAAAAAAAAAATTCTACCCCCAAATTCAGGGCGTTACAAACCTATCCCCCTTAAAAGAATCTCGCCCTCGAGATTCAAGGTTGGCCAGCAAAGAGTTCAGGGTACTTGGTCATCAGATCATCTTCATGCTCCCAGGTTGCTTCTTCCTCAGAGTGGTGACTCCATCTGACTTTGCACATTCTGATAGTCTTCCTTCGGGTGACTCTGTCTACAGTCTCAAGAATCTGCGCTGGCTTCTCTATGTAGGTCAAGTCCTCCTGGACCTCCAGACCTTCCACTGGCAACTGCTCTTCTAGCACACACAGACATTTCTTCAACTGAGACACATGAAAGACATCATGCACTGCGGACAAGCCTTCTGGCAAACTGAGCTGATAGGCCACTTCTCCACGCTTTGCGAGAATCTGATACAGACCAATGTAGTGGGGTGCTAGCTTGCCTTTGACTCCGAATCTTTTGACTCCTCTGATCGGTGACACTTTCATATAGACAAAATCCCCAACTTCGAAACTCAGCTCTCTTCTTCTTGTGTCTGCATAACTTCACTGCCTTGATTGCGCTATCTTCAAATTCTCCCGAACCATCTTGATGTTCTCTTCAGCTTCAAGCAAAACGTCTGGCCCAAACACTTGCTTTTCTCTAGGCTGATCCCATTGCAACGGAGTTCGACAACTCCTTCCATAAAGCGCCTGAAACGGTGACATCTTCAAGCTTGCCTGGTAACTGTTGTTATAGGAGAACTCTGCATAAGGCAACCTCTTGTCCCATCCGGACTGATCTTGCAACGCACAGGCTCTCAACATGTCTTCAAGGATTTGATTGGTTCTTTAGGTCTGACCGTCTGTCTGCGGATGATAAGCTGAACTGAAATTCAGATGTGTACCCAAGGCTTCATGCAACTGCTGCCAGAAATGAGAGGTGAACTGTGTTCCTCTGTCTGACACTATCTTCTTTGGTACACCATGGAGACAAACAATCCGGGACATGTACAACTCTGCCAATACTGCACTGCTGTAGTTAGTCTTGACAGGTATGAAGTGGGCTGACTTGGTTAAGCGGTCCACCACTACCCAAATGGAATCGTAGTCGGCTCGAGTGCGAGGCAATCCGACTATGAAATCCATACCAATTTCATCCCATTTCCACTAAGGAATTTGCAACTATTGCAACAATCCAGCGGGCCTCTGATGCTCTGCCTTGATCCGTCGACAACTATCACACACAGCCACATGCTCTGTGATTTCCCTCTTCATTCCACACCACCAGAATTTCTTCTTCAAATCTTGATACATCTTCTCACTTCCGGGGTGTATCGAATAAGCGGTCTCATGAGCTTCCTTGAGAATCAACTCCCGAATAGACTGGGCATTGGGAACACACAAGCGGTCCTTGAACCATATCACACCTTCTGCATCTTCCCAAAAGTCTTTACCTCTGTCGTCTAGAATCAGTCGCTGGATTTCATTGATCTTTTCATCATTCTTCTGTGCTTCTTTGATTTCCCGCTCTAAGGTGGGTTCCAGCTCAACTGTTACTCCTTGCGTATTATTCAGAAATCCAAGGCTCAACCTGTCAAACTCTTTGGCAACTCATAAGGCATCGGATGAGCGACCATCAGATTGACCTGACTCTTCCTGCTCAAAGCGTCTGCCACTACGTTCGCTTTGCCTGGATGGTAATGAATCTCCAGTTCATAGTCCTTGATGAACTCTAACCATCTTCGCTACCTCATGTTCAACTCTGACTGAGTGAATATGTACTTCAGACTCTTGTGGTCTGTGTAAACATCACATTTCTGCCCATACAAATAGTGCCTCCATGTCTTCAGTGCGTGAACCATTGCTGCCAACTCTAGGTCATGGATTGGGTAATTCTGCTCATGAACCTTCAGCTGTCGGGACGAGTAAGCCACAACTCTTCCCTCTTGCATCAACACACATCCCAAACCAGTGTAACAAGCATCGCAATACACTGAGAAAGGCTTGTGCACATCAGGCAAGACTAAAACAGGCGCTGTAGTCAACTTCTCTTTCAGCGCTTCGAAGGCCTCTTGACATTTCTAGGTCCACTTGAACTCAACTTAGTTGCCTAGCAAAGCTATCATTGGTTTCACAATCTTCGAGAACCCTTCAATGAATCGTCGATAATATCCGGCCATTCCAATGAAGCTCTTGATTCCTCGGGCATCTGTTGGCGCTTTCCAGTTCAAAATGTCTGCCACTTTCTTCGGATCCATAGCCAATCCTTCTTTGTTGATTATGTGACCCAAGAACAGGACTTCATCAATCCAGAACTCACACTTGCTTAACTTTGTATACAACTGGTGCTCTCGCAATCTCTACAAAACCATCCTCAAATGATCTGCATGCTCCTCTTCTCTTTGAGAATATACCAGAATATCATCAATAAATACCACCACAAACTTATCAAGATAATCCATGAATACACTATTCATCAGATTCATGAAGAAGGCTGGTGCATTTGTTAGGCCAAAAGACATCACAGTGAACTCATACAACCCATACTTGGTAATGAATGCCGTCTTCAGAATGTCTGAAGGTCGGATCCTAAGCTGATGATAACCTGACCTCAGATCTATCTTTGAAAACACGCTAGCTCCTCTCAACTGGTCGAACAGATCTTCTATTCTGGGCAAGGGATACTTGTTCTTGATTGTGACCTCATTCAGAGCTCGATAATCGATACACATCTTTCTGGTGCCATCTTTCTTCTCCACGAATAGGACAGGGGCGGCCCAAGGCGAGGTGCTTGGCCGGATGTAACCTTTCTTTGACAACTCATCAATCTGCTTCTTAAGCTCAACCAACTCTGGTCTAGATACTCTGTAAGCTCTCTTAAAGATGGGGGCGGTGCTAGGAAGAAGCTCTATGGCAAACTCAACTTTTCGCTCTGGTGGCATACCTGGTAGGTCCTTTGGGAACACATTTGGGAACTCGGACACAACCTTGATAATCTCAAGTGGGTCTGCTTCACTGCTATCAACAGCCATCTGATAACAACTTCCTTTCTTTGGCTCAGGCGGAACTAACTCGGTCATCACTTCCTCTCCTAGTGGGGACATCAACTTGATTGTCCTCTTATCACAACTGATAACTGCCTGATACTTATCTAGCCAGTTCATCCCTAGGATGACATCTATTCCCTGAGTACCCATTACTATAAGATTAGCGGGAAACGCTATCCCCCTTATTTCCACTCTTACATTCAAGCAAATGCTATCGGCTCGAATTCTACCACCGGCTGAGTCAATTTGAATGGGGGTCGACATGGTAGTTACTGGAAGATAATTTGCTTCTACCCATGATGCAACTATGAAAGAATGCGTTGCTCCAGTATCAAATAACACTTCTGCAATATGGGAGTTGACTGGAAACATACCTACTGTCATGTCGGGGTTCTCCTGAACTGCTTCAGCCTCCAAGTGGTTCAGTCTCCCATGGTTGTAGCGTGGCTGAGAGCGATTGCCTGCTTCAGGCTGAGGCACATTCTGTTTTGCTGGGGCATTGGGGCCTGACTGCTGCTGGGCTGCCTTCTTTGGACATTGCATCACCCAATGGCCTTGCTCTCCACAGTGGAAACATGCTCTATTTCCACCCTGAACTGGTGCTGCTTGACTATTTTGCTGGTTCGCTGGGGCAGGAAGACGAGGTGCCTGCTGATTCTGCCTCTGAATTTGGCCTCCTCCTGACTGATTGTTCTAGCGATTCTGCTGCTGGTGCTGAGGGTACTGCCTTTGGAACTGCTGCTGCTGAGGTGGATGCTGGTTCTTCCTGAACTGCTGAGGTTGATTGCCTGAGAAACGAGGGCGATTGCTGCTTCTAGGCTGGGGTCCACTGATCTTGCTGTTGCGATCCTCCATCTCTTTACGCTTCCTCTCTGTCATGATCGCTCTGTCGATCAGGTGCTGGAATGTCGGGAAGGTATGATTCATCAGCTGATACTGAAGAGGGTCGACCAAGCCTCTCAGGAAACGATACTATCGCTTGGCGTCGGTGTCGACATCTTTAGGAGCATAGCGAGATAGCTGCAGAAACCTGTCCCGGTACTCACTAACAGACATTGACCCTTGCTTGAGTGCCAGGAACTCCTCCTTCTTCACTGTCATCAGACCTGCAGGAACATGGTACTGTCAAAAATTGCCTCTGAATTCTTCCCAGGTGATGGTGTCGGGGTTGGCATGGGTAGCGAGATAAGACTCCCACCAAGACTGAGCTGCTCCTCTCAACAGATTGGGACCATACATAACTTTCTCCCTGTCATCACACTGAGCGGTATGCAACTCCCGCTCCACAGTGCGTAGCCAGTCTTCAGCATCCATGGGGTCAGAAAAATAAGCAAACGTTGGGGGATGACCTCTCATGAACTCAGCACGCTTGTCCCTGGGCATCTGAGGCATCTGAGGCTGGGGTGGTGGCTGCTGCTGCTGAATGGCGGCCAGAGTTTGACCGATGGCCTGAACTACCTGAGTCTGCATCATGAACATCTGCTCGATCGACATCGGGGGCGGGGGTGGCAGCTGCTGTTGCTAGGGTGCCTCATCCTGTGGGCTGCATGCTCCTGCTTAGCATGCCTTCCTCCTCTGTGCCTGTTTTCTGACATCTGCAGAATGCAACCACACATCAGAATTGATCTAGCAAATCTTGCAGCATAAGAAAAGAGTATAGGATTCTTGCACAACACTGAACAGATGAACATCTTCACTGATTTCCAACACAGACCAACACAGCTTCTCAGATAAAGAGGAAAGTGGAATAAAAGGTTTCCCAACTAGATAGCTAACCTCATTAACATATAACAGGTAAACCAAAATGCAGGGGATGCCCACACTCTGGTGACAGTCATTACAAAGATCCAAATCCAACATAGTTCATCATGACAAACATAAATGCACAGGATAAGCAAACTACCCTGTCTAACTAAGACTAACTAAAGGCAAGACTAACGCTAAGACTATAGCTTCTATGTATATATTTTCGTATTAATTACAAGATCCGACGCTGATGATCTGTATGGTTCTAAATTTATCCTGGTCTTGTAGTCGGGGTTGCCATAAGACTGGTGTCCACGCCGAGGTGAGCAGTACGGGTGCTGAGTCCCAACAGGAGCGGGGGAACCATCATCCAAGTGACGACGCTCCGCGCGCTCAGCCCGCAGCTGGGCGATCTCAACATGAGCCCTACTCAACTCGTCTAGCGCATGGTCCAGCTCCGTGTTTAGCACGGCGGCTAGGTTGACTGTGCTGCTCAACCTAGGATTGTCCTCGCCAACAGGTGAGATAATCACGCCTCCTGTGCTACCAGATGGACGGCGGGGGTAATACTTCAGGTTGAGACCATCAGCTACCCCACCGAGCACTGAACAGTAGTGCGAAAGCGCACGCCGTGCAGCATCTTGCATGGCTGCCTCAGCTGAGTCCCGCTCAGAGATGGAATAGTGCTTTGAGCAGACCTCCGCACCCCGGAGACTGTTCTCCGGACGGCGCACCAAGCAGGTCGCCTCCCAGCGGTCCAGGTAGACCCCGCGACTGTGCTGGAAGACCACACGGCGATACTCGATAGACCAAGTACGCCGGTCAAGTGCCCGACGTAGCAGGGTGTCGAGCGCATCGTGGAAGTGACACCCGCGAGTAGCGTCGCGAGTGATGGGTCGAGCAACCCATCCTTCCGGCTCCTGGGCGGCAGAAAGGTCGGTGCTAAAGCTTGATCTGCTGTCGCCACCTCCGTCATCTGGGTCTCCTCCAGCAGCTACTCCAGCGGCTAGGGGCTCAGTGGTGGTGCAGGGGGCGCCTCTAGCGGGAGCACGAGGGAGCAGCTCCTCACTGACTCTATCTCCTGCTGGAGCGAGAACGAAGAGCTCTGCTGCTCCTGCTCCTCGTGCAGGCGATGGTGCAGCCTCTCCAAATGGCTGGACTGACCGGTCACTAGACGGTGAAGCAGACGCTCCGCGAGACGGGAGGGTAAGAAGGGGATGACAGACTTCCATGCAGTGTGTCTAAGACGAGCCATCTACAAAAGACACCGTAAGCATAAAAGTGAGAACAGAACTAATATGACCAGCAAGTAATAAACCATAAATAAAATGAGGAATTAGAATAAGCAAAAGATTTTTAGCAAGGTATAATATATAGTAGAACATAGGTTTGGTCGATATGACCAACTTTTGAAGGGATATCAAAGTCAAGGTGATAATAGGGGTCTATAATCCTTAGAACGACCATTGTACTCTAGGTTAGCGGTCCTACAGTCAGCACGACTTTGATACCACCTATGTCACACCCGGTTTTAGAAGGCAAACCGAATGCGAACCATGTACGTGCCAGGATCAGCAATTCATGTACACAGCAGTTACATAACTAGACATGATCACACAGTGCTCAAATAATAACATAAAAGGGGAAATAATAGTCGATTACATCATATGTCTGAGACATACATATAGTCTTTACAATAATCAAAGTGCGGAAAAGAAACGTAGATACACGCTGCCTTCATAGGCAGCCGACTGGGGGTTGCCGCTAACCCACACCTAGAACTCGTCGTAATCTTGGAACTCCTGGTGGTCTCCTTCCACGGCTTCATCTTCTCCTGAGCAGTGGTTGCAATGCAGACAACCTAGGGGGTTTGGTGTGTAGAGCAAGGGTGAGTACACATCAACATACTCAGCAAGTGTCCTGTTTGGCTGTAGTGGACTAGCTTTATGTGGGGGTAAGTCAAGCAGTTGCTTTTAGTTGGTCAGATTATTATTACTAGTAGAGAGAGCCAGATTTTAGAATTAACCCACGTTATTAAACCAAATGTACCCTTTCCAAATGGAAAGAATACCACTTACCATTACTAGAGTCAATACCAAAACCCATCAATCTCATGGCCACCTGCAATCCGAACATCTCTGATCAAGTGTCACTAATCAATGGAGCTCCCTTGGCCGCTCATAACCGCGAGCACGACTGATATATCAGTTTTCATACACTCTGCAGAGGTTGCGCACTTTACCCACAAGCCGTGATTCCCACTCTGCCCGGAGATCATGACTCTCCATTGATCACTACCAAGGTGACCCAGCAGGAGATCACTACGTAGCCTTTACAAAGATTCCCCGGGGCTATAGCCACCCGTTAGGTTTCCTAAATGTACCGCACTCCTCCCCAAGGGGTGAACCAAACTTGGCAGAGCGAGCCGCATACACCGAGCCCCATTGACAGCATGACGGCTAAGCGAACTACACCCCGGTTCCTCTAATTATTCAGCTAAGGGCGTCCCACTCCACCCTCATGGTTGCACTGTTTTCCTGGGCGGTCATCCAATGAACTGATCCTTACGGAGAGGTACTCGAGAAACCGCTCGAGTCCCCTTAAAAGCCACAAGTATATCATCATAAATAAGAAGGAAAACAACGTATCATAGATAAATCTCATCATGTTCATTGATTAATGTTAAGCACTAGCATAAAGCTAAGCAATAATAATCCAACCCAAATAGGTAAACAAGGACATGGATAACAAAAGCTAGTCAATCCTTAAGTATAACTGTGTAAATGCGGGTAGTGAGTTATAGAATGTATAGGACAAAGATAGGTCAAGGGATACTTGCCTCCACCAACCAGGTGCTGCTCAGGGGCTTCTCCTGTGAGTTCCTCGGGCTCTTCAACCAGATCGTTCTCTATACGAGCGCAAACATACGTACATCCACACATTTAATACAAAGGAACAGTGCACCATACAATAGAATGCAATAAATAAACAGACGTTCCACGCGGGGCTCGCAATTACGGTTAAGAGAGAAAGAGGAAATGACAGTCGAGTCTACGGTCGAGAAGCGATCACGTTACACAATTATAAATTAAACTACTCGCTTAACAGAAGGGCATTAATTTGGACACTACGTTTAGCATAAAGTAAGGTCATGTTCTACGTTTAGTCGTTATAAATAAATAAAGATGAATGAAAGGGAGTGGTCGCACGGCGAGACGTATGACACAACATTTAAATTGAATTAAGAAATAAATGACTCACCGCGTGACCGAGCGCGCAACAAGATTCTTGCATTAATTATAGATAAACGTTAAGCATTGCGCGACGAAACGCACGACGGCTTACGTCAACAGAACTGCATTTAAAACAAATCGTCGCGCGACGAAGCGCGCGTCGCAGAACTGTAATAAATATAAATTAAAAGAATCCTCGCGCGATGAAGCGCGTGATGCAACACATTAATAAATATAAATTTAAGGAATCGTCACGCGACGAAGCGCGCGACGCAACACATTAATAAATGAAATTAGAATGAACTGTCGCGCGGCGAAGCGCGCGACACAGCACATCGACTAAACAAAAAATAAAATAGATTAAAACGAGGGTTAAACGCAGCGCGACTATGGTCGCACGCGCGAGAGCACGCTGCGCGTGCCGAGGGCACGCGAACCGTGCGAGCGCGCAGGGCGGAAGGTCGGGGCACGGCCGGGGCACGTGGCCGAGGGCGCGTGGCCAGGGTGCGGGGGCGGGGCCGGGGCGCGGCCAGGGCGCGGGGCGGGCGGGCTTGCCGGGGCAGGGGGCTCGACGGGGCGGGCCGCGGTAGGGTAAGCCGCCGAGGAGGGGCGTGGGACCGGGCGCGACCGAGTCGCTGCCGGGGCTAGGGAGGGCGCGCGTGGAGGGGGCTCGCCGGGGCACAGGAGCGCGCGGAGGAGGGGCTCGTCGGGGCGCGGGAGCGCGTGGGGGAGGGGGCTCGCCGGGGAGGGCGCGGCGCGGCCGAGCCGCCGCTGGGGCAGGGCACGCATGGGGAGGGGCTCGCCGGGCGCGGGGCCAGGCGCGACCGAGCCACCGCCGGTGCGTGGGATGGGGAGGGGAGGGGCGCGTGCGGCCGAGCGCGGGATCAGGGGCTCGTCGGGGCATGGGCGCGCGGCCAGGGCGGGCGCGCGAGCAGGGCGCGACGCGCGAGCAGGGTAGGGACGCGCGCGTGGCCAGGGGAAGAAGAAAGGGAGGGGAGGGAGAGAGAGAGAGAAGGGAAAGGGAGGGGAAAACTCACCTCCGGGGATCCAAACTCCAACGATCACGTCTCCAAACCCTAGGGCACCACGGGGAGAGAGAGAGGTGGAAGAGGGAGAGGGAGGTTACTGTGCGGGAGAAAATCAAATGAGACAACAGAATTAGGGGGAGGGAGGGGCGCGCGCATGGGGAGGGTAGGGGCACCAGGGGTGCGCGGGCCGGACCAGGCCGGGCTTGGCCGGGCTGGGCTGGGCCACATCGCGGATCAAAACCCACAACACGCACGACCACTAAATGGAATCCGATCGCGAACCAAAATCCGAAACGAGACGAGACGAGCACGCGACATCAGACAAAGAAATGTGCTTTGGCATGATGCAACACCCATGACACTTAGGTTTTGTTTATACATGACATGGACACCCGTCACTATACTGGTTTGAAATTGGGAAGAAGGAGCGAAACGGGAAGAGAAAAGAGAGTAACGCCCGATTTTGGTGAGTGAAAAGAAGAAAAAAATTCTACCCCCAAATTCAGGGCGTTACACTCTTGCTGCATGGTCAACACCCAGCCCGGATCCTGCAAGGCTTTTTTTACCCTGAAAGGCTCAATAGAAGAAATAAACGAGTAATGCTCACAAAAATTAGCTAATCATGAGCGAGTTGTTACTCCCTTGCTGATGTCACCCAGAATCTGATCCACTGGATGATTTCTTTGCATCGTTGTTCGGACTTGAGTTGGAGGGGCCCGTGATGCTTCTTCCTCCTTATCCTGTTCTTCATGTGCTCCCCCTTGATCCTGCCCTTGTTCTTGAGGTACCTGTTTATCATCTTGAGTTGGGGGATGCACCATCGTAGAGGAAGAAGGTTGATCTTGTTCTTGTAGTTCTTGTGGTCGTAAATCACCTATCGCTATTGTTCGTATTGCGGTCGTCGGAACCTCATCTTCATCTACATCATCAAGATCAACTTGCTCTCTTGGAGAGCTATTAGTCTCATCAAATACAACGTCGCTAGAGACTTCAACCAACCCTGATGATTTGTTGAAGACCCTATATGCCTTTGTATTTGAGTCATATCCTAGTAAAAAACCTTCTACCGCTTTAGGAGCAAACTTCGAATTCCTACCTTTCTTTACCAAAATGTAGCATTTGCTCCCAAATACACGAAAGTAGGAAACATTAGGTTTGTTACCAGTTAAGAGTTCATATGACGTCTTCTTGAGGAGGCGGTGAAGATAGAGCCGGTTTATGGCATGGCAGGATGTATTCACAGCTTCCGACCAAAATCGCTCAGGCGTCTTGAATTCTCCAAGCATCGTTCTCGCCATGTCAATTAGCGTCCTGTTCTTTCTCTCTACCACGCCGTTTTGCTGTGGTCTGTAGGGAGCGGAGAACTCGTGCATGATGCCTTCCTCCTCAAGATATTCTTTAACTTGTACATTTTTTAACTCCGACCCATTATCGCTTCTTATCTTCTTCACCTCTAGCTCGAATGCATTTTGAGCTCTCCTTAAGAAGCGCTTTAGGGTTCCTTGGGTTTTGGATTTATCCTGCAAAAAAAAACCTAAGTGAAGCAGGAAAAATCATCAACTGTAACAAGACCATACTTACTTCCCCCGATGCTGAGATTGGCAACAGGGCCAAAGAGATCCATGTGGAGGAGTTCCAGTGGTCTTGTTGTTGTCATCACGTTCTTGCTTTGATGAGTGCTTCCCACATGTTTCCCTGCTTGGCACGCTGCACAAGGTCTGTCTTTCTCAAAACAGACATCGGTTAGTCCTAACACATGATCTCCCTTTAGAAGTTTATGAAGGTTCTTCATCCCAACATGTGCTAGACGGCGGTGCCGAAGCCAGCCCATATTAGTCTTAGCGATTCAGCATGCATCTAGATCAGCATTCTCTTTTGAGAAGTCAACTAAATAGAGCTTGCCATCTAATACACCTTTAAAGGCTAATGAACCATCACTCCTTTTAAAGACAGATAAATCAATATTTGTAAATAAACAATTATAGCCCATATGACACAATTGACTTATAGACAATAAATTATACCCGAGCGATTATGCTTAAAACACATTTGATATTGAATGCTCGTTCGTGATGGCTATCTTGCCTAAGCCTTTAACCTTGCCTTGATTCCCATCTCCAAAGATGATGGTGTCTTGGGAATCCCTATTCTTGATGTAGGAGGTGAACATTTTCTTCTCCCCCATCATGTGGTTTGTGCATCCACTATCAATAATCCAGCTTGAGCCCTCGGATGCATAAACCTGCAAGGTAATTAAGCTTGGGCCTTAGGTACCCAACTCTTGTTGGGTCCTACAAGGTTAGTTACAACAGATTTTGGAACCCAAATGCAAGTTTTGTCTCTCTTGCATTTAGATCCCAACTTACTAGCAACTACTTTAGCATTTTTACACGACAGAACAAATGAAGCATCACATGTCTGGTAAATAGTAGTTGGACCAGTGCATATTTTCCTAGGCAAATAAGAAACAACATGATTATGCCTAGGCCTATTTATACCATGAGTAAAAGAGGAACTAGATGCGAACATAGCATGAGAATTAAATGCGGCATCATGATATACATGAGAAACAATCTTATTACACCACCTACCATTATGAGCACGACTAGTAAATTTCTTATCATAAAGATAGGCATGGTTCTTTTGAGAACTACTAGCCATAGGAGCCTTCCCTTTCTCCTTGTTGAGACTGGAAGTTCTATGGCTTGTCAAGTTCTTGGTCTCCTTTTGGAAACCAAGTCCATCCTTAATTGAGGGGTGTCTACCAGTGGTGTAGGCATCCCTAACAAATTTGAGTTTCTCATAATTATCCTTGCAAGTCTTAAGTTGATCATTAAGACTTGCAACATCATTGTTTAACTTAATAATAGTATAGGCATGTTCATTACAAGCATCAATGTTAAAATCTTTACACCTATTGCAGATTACTACGTGCTCTACACATGAACTAGTTACATTAACTTTCTCTAGCTTAGCATTTAAATCATCATTTAAATTCTTTAGGCTAGAAATAGATTCATGACAGGTAGACAATTCAGAAGAAAGCAGTTCATTCTTCTTAATTTCTAGAGCAAGAGATTTTTGAACACTAATAAACTTATCATGTTCCTCATAGAGTATATCTTCTTAGTTTTCTAGAAGTCTATCTTTTTATTAAGAGCATCAATTAATTCATTGATCTTATCTACCTTAGATCTATCTAATCCTTTAAATAAATCACTATAATCTATCTCATCATTGAAAAATTCCTCATCGCTAGAAGAAGAATATTTAGGAGTATCTTGAATACATACCTTCTTCTACTTAGCCATAAGGCACGTGTGGCGTTCGTTGGGGAAGAGGGAAGACTTGTCGAAGGCCGAGGCAGCTAGTCCTTAATCATCAGAGTCGGATGAAGAGCAATCGGAGTCCCACTCCTTTCCAATGTGTGCCTCGCCCTTCGCCTTCCTTAGTTCTTTTTTGTTTCCTTATTTCCTTTCTTCTCTTGTGCCTGGTCATCATTATTATCGGGACATTGTGCTATAAAATGACCAGGCTTATCGCACTTGAAGCAGGAGCGCTTTCCCTTTGATTTGTTCTTGTTGGGATACTCCTTGCGTCCCTTCAAGACGGTATTGAATCGCTTGATGATGAGTGCCATCTCATCCTCATTGAGCCCGATAGCCTCCACTTGTGCTACCTTGCTAGGTAGCGCCTCCTTGCTACTGGTTGCCTTGAGAGCAACAGGCTACAGCTCGTAGAGAGGAAGTGGTCCGTTTAATGCAACGTCCACGTACCTTGCTTCCTTCACCA
The DNA here is from genome assembly GCA_029449295.1 of Zea luxurians. Taxonomy (NCBI): domain Eukaryota; kingdom Viridiplantae; phylum Streptophyta; class Magnoliopsida; order Poales; family Poaceae; genus Zea; species Zea luxurians. The sequence continues at coordinate 138,206,178 of JAOPSE010000002.1, forward strand.
TCATATGCCCACTTACGAATTTTCTGAGGATTTTCTCGGGCGTCATCTTGGTATACCTGGGGTTCTCACGAATAAGATTTACAAGATGGGGTCAATAACCATAAATGACCTAAGCATGAGTCGGACGACGTCATGACCCGTCCATCTTGTACTCCCGTAGCTTCAGATTTGTTGACAAGGGTCTTAAGCCTGTTGTATGTTTGTGTTAGCTCTTCTCCCCTTATCATCGCGAATCTCCCCAGCTTGCCTTCCATCAGATCCATTTTTAGTGGTCATGGTGGCATCATTTCCCTCGTGAGAAATTTTGAGGGTGTCCCATATCTGTTTGGCGTTGTCCAAGCCGCTGACCTTGTTATATTCATCCCTGCATAGAGATGCTAGCAAAACAGTAGTGGCTTGGGCATTTTTATTTATTTGTTCATTGATAAACACAGGGTTATCAGTACTATCAAAATGCATTCCATTTTCTACAATTTCCCAAATGCTAGGATGGAGGGAAAATAAGTGACTACGCATTTTATGACTCCAAAAAGAATAATCCTCTCCATCAAAGTGTGGGGGTTTTCCATGGAATTGATAGCAAATGAGCATTTGAGTTATAAGGGATGCAAGAATAATCAAAGGAATAGTTTTGATTAACCGTTTTCTTTTTCGACGAGGAGTCTTCATCATCGTCATCCCTTGGTGAAGAAGAGGAGGTGTCGCTGTCGTAGTAGATAATCTTCTTAATGTACCTCTTCTTCTTCCCATCCCTCTTCTTGTGACTCGAGCCTGAGTAAGTAGGCTTGTCATCTCTTGGCTCGTTGAAGAGGGACTCCTTCTTCTTGTCGTTGATCACCATCCCCTTACCTTTAGGATCCATCTCTTCGGGCAGTTAGACCCTAAATGAAGAGTACGACTCTGATACCAATTGAGAGCACCTAGAGGGGGGGGTGAAAATAGGTGATCCTGCAAAATTCAACACTAAAGAGAACAAACTTGGTTTATAAAATGTTAGTTAGATTAAACCAAGTTGCTATAGCGAGAGCTCTTTAGAAGAAAACAATCATAGAGAAAAGCGACACAAGAGACACGGTGTTTTATCCCGTGGTTTGGCCAAGTATAACACTTGCCTAATTCCACATTGTGGTGTCCCAATAGATGAGGGTTGCACTCAACCCCTTTCAAGTGATCCAATGATCAACTTGAATACCACGATTTTATTCCTTATCGTTGTTTTCCTGTTTGTGAGGAATCTCCACAAGTTGGAGCCTCTCACCCTTACAAAGTTGTTCACAAGAAAAGCACAAGAGTAAGGGAGGGAAAGAAACACACACAAGACTAGAATCGTAGCAGCAATACACACATAAGAAGAGAGCACACAAGAACAATGCCACAAGCTCACAACCCACTTAGTGCTCAAATCTCAGTCACGATGATCCAAATGCATATTTGCGGAGTCTAGGCATCTTAGGATGTTTAGTGAATGCTTGGTGTAGTGCTCCATGCGCCTAGGGGTCTCTTTTATAGTCCTAAGGCAGCTAGGAATCGTTGGAGTTCCATTTGGAAGGCAATTCTTGCCTTCTGTTGGGTGGCACACCGGACAGTCTGGTGCACCATCAGACATGAATAGTCCCTGTCAGGTGCTCGATCTCCTTCCTTTTCTAGCGAAGCCGACCATTGCACCCTCGGCCCCTTTGGCGCACCGTACACTGTCTGGTGCACACCGGACAGTCCGGTGCAAACCAGGCAGTCCGATGAATTTTAGCCGCGGCGCCCTCGGTGAATTCCCAAGAGCGACAAGTTCGTAGCCGAGTGCTGAGTGCGGGCGCTGATGGCTCACCGGACAGTACGGTGCACCACCGGACAGTCTGGTGAATTTTAGCCACATCGCCCCCTGCCGATTCCCGAGAGCAGTGACTTCACTGCTGAACTAGCCTGTGCACCGGACAGTCCGGTGCACCGAAGGCTGGTGCAGATTTGGCTGGACTCAGCCACTTCTCCACTCCATTCTCATTTGCCTTGATATTGTTCCTAGCACTTAGGTAATATGTTAGTATAAAAAACAATTCACTAAGGCTAGAAACATACCTTGATTCTTGATTTGCACTTCTCTACCATTTGGCACATATCACCTCAAAACAATATGTGTTGGACGTCTAACCACCAAAACATTTATAGAAATGGCCCAAGGGCACATTTCCCTTTCACTTTGTGAAAATGCAGTAGGGGATTCGGCATCCTTCGTTCCTCAGTTCCAAGAGATAAGGACCTATATGGATAGCCAGTTCAGGGACATCCACTCTAGTTTTGAGGCCGCCAATGAAAGGTTTGATGCTGTGGTTATGAGAATTCAAAACCTTCAAGAACATATTCAAGATCATGTTCATCAGCCTCTAATGACAAGGATGAACACCGTAAGGCAGAGTTTCCAAGATTATATGGGTACCCTGTCTAGTCAGTTTGAACATCTACCCACTTAGGATCATTATTAACATTTAAATTAGAGACCTTAAGATCTTTAGCATAACTTTAGCCAGTTCACCTCCATCTTTAATTTGATGACTTACCCAGACATTTCTACTCAGTGTATCCTTATCCACCTCCATCTAGTGGTCTAGTAAATGGCTCCTTTTAGGGATTATGATGACAAAGGGGAAAGAATGGCAAAGAGGTTGAAGAAATAGGGGGAGATCAAGGGAGCTCATGGACATGGACTTTATTATACATGCATGAACTTTATTACTTTATGTGCATCTAAACTAATCTCATGCGTAATAACCATTATACTTCGTGTGAGCTAGATTATGGAAGTTTTAAGTTCTATCTCATTTTATTCTAGCATCAATATGTGGCTGATCGAGTTGTTGTGAATGTGTAATGATTTCCTTGCATTGTAACCATACTTTGGATATTGCCTCGATCACCGTTTTGTAGAGAAAAACTCTATGAAAACACTGATCATGTACATGTGCAAAGGCTTCATTATCATATCATGCACATATATTGGGGGAGCTACCTCTACACTATCAAGCTTTGATATGGCTTATTCTCTTTTCTAATGGAACTCCACTGAAAGGACAGGTCACTCAAAACCCTAAACCCTCAAATCCTTCTTATATCTAAGGTATTAGAAATATTTGACCCCAACCAACCCCTTGAGACTTATTGTCAAAAATTACCAAAAATGGGAAAATTATGAGCATCTAGACCCCTAGGACTGTCTTTAACAGTTCATCCATATGGTCACCTAAAACATTGTTTTGCACTATTTTGCACTATAGACTGCTATTCATAGAGTGGAGTTTGAAGGGGTGGGCAAAATATCCGATACCCAAACCCGAAACCCGGATCCGAATTACCCGAACATGAAATACCCCATCATAATTTCAGATAGCAATTGTAAAAACTTGAATTTAATTTGGTTAGTTTGGTAATGCTACTCGGTACTCGAACTACTTGAATTACCCAAAATATCCCAAATATTTAATACATATCTATTATGTATAATAAATTAATATAAATTTATGTTAATTTTATTATATGTGTGAGACTTATTGGTAGTGCGGCCTGACTATAGGTAGTGTGGTGTGACTGTAAAAGCAGACTAGCTGCTTGTTTAAAAATTTTATTATTTTTTTACAAGTAATGTTACTCTGATTTATCTTAAAAATTATACTATTTTTATTACATGTGGTATGCATATGAATGCCAGTAAATGGAATCTCCGTTTACAGGCACAATCTTATTGAAAGTCGTCTATAGGCGGGTGAATAGTCGAAACCTGAAAATCGTAAACTTTGAACACACACTTCACCTGCGGTTAGAGTTAGAAATAAATTATAATGAAATACGGAGTGCGGAAGATAGTTCTTCTTGCTATGAGTTACTTAATCAATGCGGATAACTTTTGGAGCCAACTCAAAAGGTTGTAAGCAAGAGAACTTTAGAGAGAGGAGAAACAAATCGAATGGTGATGATCAACACAAATGAACACAACGATTTGCTTCCCAAGGTTCGGTTCCAAAGAACCTACTCCCCATTGAGGATGCCACAAAGGCCGGGTCTATTCCAACCCTTTCCCTTTTCAATCAGTCACTTAGACTGGTTGAGTGTTTCTTCTCAATCTCACGGGTCACTAAGACCCCACAAGGATCACCACACAATTAGGTGCCTTTTGCAAACTTAACAAAACACTTAGAAGGTTTAGAGAGAGATGAAGAAAGCAACCAGAGCAACAAAAGAAACACAAATCACCCTCTCTCAATTCACTAAACACTTTTGAGCACTTGACTTGATTTTGGAACTTGGAGAGGATTGAATGCTTTGATTATGTCTTTGGAGTGTATTCTTTGCTCTTGTATTGAATGAGAAGAGTGGGATGCTTGGATGGATTGAATGGAGGTGGTTGGGCGGTATTTATAGCCTCAACCACTATTCCAGTCGTTGCTGTCGATGGGCACACCGGACAGTCCGGTGGTGCACCGGACAGGCGCTGTTCACTGTCCGGTGAGTGTCGTGTCAGCCGATCATTGGGGTTTGGAGCTGTTGACCGTTGAAGACCTCTGTCCTTTTGCTGCATCGGACAGTTTGGTGGCACACCGGATAGTCCGGTGCGATCTGACATCGCAAACTGTCTTCTGACTTCTGGCTAAGCGGACTATTGGGCAAAGTTGACCGTTGCTCCATGGTCTCACCGGACTGTTCGGTGGTACACCGGACAGTCTGATAAATTTTAGTGGATAAGCGCTGAGAAAACCCAAGAGCGGCCAGTTCATGGAGTGCTCTGGCCAGGGCAACGGACAGTGTCCGGTGCACACCAGATAGTGTCCAGTGTGCCATCGGCCTCAGTAATCCGTTTTGCTCCAAACATGTAGAATTCCCCCAAGGTCATTTTCTTTGTATGTTTATGTGAGATTTATGCACCTGAGAAAAATATCCACTAGGCAAACTAATTAGTCCATATGGTTTGTGATGGATGTCAAACACCAAAATCGATTATAGGAAATGTTGACGCCATTTCCCTTTCAATCTCTCCCTTTTTGGTGATTGATGCCAACATAAACCAAAGCAAATACAAAGTGTATAAATGTAGCTAGTTTGCATTTTGGCAGATGTGCATGAGTTACTATGAAATGAAAGCAGTTTTAAGCATATATGGTTGTTTTGATATGTTTAACATTTCGGACCACATTTGCACCACTTAGCTTGTTTTTGCAAATCTTTTGTAAAAGTCTTTTTCAAATTCTTTTGCAATTAGCCAATGGTAGAAGAATATGATTTCTAAAAGCATTTTCAAGTTTTTGAAAATTTCTCCCCTTGTTTCAAATGCTATTCCTTTGGTTAAAACAAAGCTCCCCCTGAAAAAGTTCTCCCCCAAAACCTATTGATCCAAATGGACCCCGAGCCATTTGGCTCAATAGGTTATGGTGTTTGATGATCAACATAACATGTTTACTAATGTGTTTGCTAGTGTTTGTGTTTGTAGTTAACAGGATGCTAAAGTTACTTGGACCAAGGCATTGAGGAAAGCAACACCTCAAAAGAAGACATTATGAAGATCAAGTGAAGTCTAAGAAACAAAGGAAGTGTTGCCTACGGACTAACTGGTCTGGAGCACCGGACTATCCGATGCACCAGGGAACAGTAGCCCAATGTCTAGTTACAGGTGGCACTATGGAAGAGAAGACAACCGGACTATCCGGTGTGAAGTCCAGAGTGTCAGTTGTAAAAAGCCTACACGCCAACGGTCACCTGTGGTGTCAGACCAACGACAAGGCGCACCAGACAGTGAACAGTGCACTGTCCGGTGCACCATCGGACTGTCCGGTGTGTCGTAGAGAGCACAACTTTTCTCCAACGGCTAGTTTTGTGTTGGGGCTATAAATACACCCCCAACCGGCCATTTCAAGGTGTGGGAACCCAAGCAACATACTAAGGCATATTGTAGACATTTTCAAGTGCTCATACACCCAAGTGCTTAATAGAATCACTCGGTGATTAGCGTAGGTGCTTTATGAAGTGCTTAGGTTAGACCGCTTTAGCGCTTGCTCTAGGTGAATACTAGTTAGTTGAGTGAGTTAAAAAAAAACCACACAACCCCTCGGCTCTTGCACGAGCCGTTGTTATTGTACCGAGTGGGGCGAGAATCTTGCGAGACCATGACAACCGCGTTTGTGTCACGGTCGCCACCATGTACCGGAGGGAACGAGGCCCGCGACATTTTTAGCCGGAAGCTCGATAGTGGAGATGACAGGGGCCGTCTGAGAGGAGCCGTAAGCGGAGCACCACTTGCGTGTGGAGAAGGCCCGCGACTCTCTGGAGTTACTTGACCAAGGTGCTTGGCCCTCGCGTGGGCTTCCCTTTGCGTAGGGGCACCAACGAGGATTAGTCGGAACCTTGCGCGGTCCCGGATACCTAAGTAAACATATCGATGTCCTCCACAAGAGTTTGCATCTCTACCCTGCTCTTTAGCTTCCGCATAAAGAGCAAGCATTTAAGTTTCAATCTTGTCTTTATACTTATCTTATTATAGATTGAAACTTTGCCATTGCGATAGAGATAACAACACTTAGACAAAACCTAGTTTGCACATTCTAGTTTAATTAATTGCATATGTTTGGCTTTAGGGATTTATTAGTGGCCTAGTTTAGTGAAAGTTTTAGAAGTCCTAATTCACCCCCCCTCTTAGGCGTCACCTAGTTTGGCTCATTTGAAATATTTTAGCTTCACTGCTAAAAGAGCCGACACTTTTTAGAGAAAGGGGATGGATACCCATAGGCCCCCACACTTTGATGACACTAACTTCCTATATTATAGTTCTAGAATGGCTTGTTAACTAGAGGCCATTGATCTAGGTGTTTGAAGAGTCACTCATGACGGGATGAAACCACCTAAAAATCACGAGAAACCCACCACCTAAAAAAGAAATTCATTTAAATGCTAGAGCCAAATTGCTTGTATGAATCTCTTAGCATGGATATTTTTAATCAAGTTTTTACATTAAAAACTGCTAATGAGATTTAGCTAAAGTTGTATGAGCTCCATGACGACACATCAAATGTCCATGAGCAAAAACATTGTCTAGTCTTAAATGAGTATAATTCTTTTGCTATGAAAGATAATGAGCTTGTTAGAGACATGTATTCTCGTTTGAATCTAATCATCAATGAGCTCAATTATATTGGCATTAATAAGTTAGGTGATGCGGACATTGAGAGGAAGATTATTTCCCCGCTACCACAACAAAGATATGGGGGCATCATCACTATTCTTCACAACATGGAGGACTTGAGTAAAATGACCTCGACCATTGTGATTGGGAAAATCATAGCCTTTGAGATGTCGCGAAAAATGTGTCAGGAAGAGAAGCCAACTTCCTCAAGGCCTTATGCTTTTGCATGTGATGAAAGGAAGGGTAAAAAGAAGGCTCTCACTCCAAGTTCCTCAAGTGAAGAAGAGGAAGAAGAAGAAAGTGATGATGATGAAGATAATCAACCATCAACATCATCCTCCAAGGACAAAGAAACAATCTGACACGTCGGAAAGGTAATGGGGATGATCCGTAAGATTAATCTAATGGGTGCGCCCCTGCAGGTAGAGGATCTTCTCTTTAACATTGAAAGGAAAAAAGCAAAGAAAGAGAGGGTGCTTCGCATGCGGGGAGAAGGGCCACTTCAGGGACAACTGTCCAACTATGGACAAACCCAAAAAAGGAGAGAAGCAAAGACAAGGCGCTAACAAGTGTCAAAACTTGGGATGATTCTTCAAGCGAAGATGCAACTCCAAGGACGCGCATCCACCGGTCCTCATCACGCTCATCACACAAGTGCCTTATGGCAAGAGGTAAAATGAGTATTCCATCCTCTAGTGATGATGAAGGTGAGGCAAAGCCCTCCGTAGATGAGCTTGCGGAAGCCGTTAAATTTTTCTAGGCTGTTTGCACTAAACAAAAGGCTAAGAGCACCTAGAGGGGGGTGAATAGGTGATCCTGCAAAATTCAACACTAAATATCCAACACTTGGTTATGAAATGTTAGTACAATTAAAACCAAGTTGCTAAAGTGCAAACTTAAGAAGAAAACCAATCACAAGAAGATGAACACAAGACATAGTGATTTATCCCTTGGTTCGGCCAATGCCTACACCACGTTGTGGTGACCTCCTTCGGTCAAGGATTGCACTCAATCCCTCTCAAGTGATCCAATGATCAACTTTGAGTGCCACAGTTATCTTCTTTAGTAGACTTTTCCCGTTTGCGAGGAATCTCCACAAGTTGGAGCCTCTCGCCCTTACAATGTTTGATCACACAAGAAGCACAGAAGTAAGGGGGGAAGTAACACATGCAAGACTCAATCCACAGCACACACACACGCACACAAGCCAAGACTTGAGCTCAAAAGATAGCGCAGGGAGTTCACAACTCAAACGGAGCTCAAATCACTAACACAACAATCCAAATGCGTGGAGGCAGAGTCTAGAAGTCTTAAGATGTTTTGAGAATGCTTGGTGTTCTGCTCCATGCGCCTAGGGGTCCCTTTTATAGCCCCAAGGCAGCTAGGAACCATTGGAGATCAACTTGGAAGGCAAATCTTGCCTTCTGTCGAGTGGTGCACCGGACAGTCCGGTGCACCACAGGACAGCTACTGTAGCAGTCCGGTGTGCGATCTCTTTCCTTTTCTGGTGAAGCCGACCGTTGGATCTTCGGATCTGTTGGCACACTAGACACTGTCCGGTGCGACCATCCGGTCGTTGGCTTAGACACGTGTCGCCCGTTGATCGCGCAGGCGACCGTTGGCCGCGGGCGCCGTTGACTCACCGAACAGTCTGGTGCACCACCAGACAGTCCGGTGATTTTTAGCCGCGACGCCTGCTCCTTTTCCTGAGAGCGACGAGTTCGTCGCCGAAGAACTTGGGCGCGTGCGCAGAAGACTTACCGGACAGTCCGGTGCACCACCGGACAGTCCGGTGATTTATAGCCACTTTTCCACACCAATTCTCGAGAGCAAAGACTTCGCCACCGGGCCAGCCTGGGCACCGGACACTGTCCGGTGCACCACCGGACAGTCTGGTGCACCACGGCTGGTGCTGGTTTTGGTTGAACTTAGCCAAATCTTCTCCAGTTTGATTTCAGTTTTCTTGGCTGTGTCCCTTGTACTTAGATAAACATGTTAGTACCCAAAAACAATTTACTAAGTACGGACACATACCTTTCTCTTGGATTTGCGCTTCTCACTTAGTTAGCACATATGAATTTAAAACAATGTGTTGGACATCTAATCACCAAAACAATTATAGAAATGGCCCAAAAGCACATTTCCCTTTCAATCTCCCTCTTTTTGGTGATTTATGCCAACACATTAAAAAGCAACTAATAAGTGCAAATTTAAGACCAAATTCATTCATATAGGATTTGGCATATATGGATCACTCTTGCCACCACTTGGTTTTGTTTTTGCAAATCAAATCCTTTTTCCTATCTCTAAGTCAAACACACTTGTTTGGGCAAATCGAGAGATATTCCAACAGTAAAATTGATCAAGTTCCAAAACTCCCCCTTTTTCCCATAATCAAAATTCTCCCCCATAAAAGACCAAATTTTACAATAAGAGGATTTTGGGCATATTTTCAAAATTCACAAGTGGTTGGCCGATCCATTTGCTTTGGCCTTAATTTCTCCCCCTTTGGCATTAAGCACCAAAACGGGATCACTTTTGGCCCTTTAACCCCATTGCCTCACCAAAATGTCAAATAAGAGCATAAAGGAAATGAGAGCATTAGTATGAACTTGGAATAACATACACATATACTGGAGTGCAGTGGAAGTCTTTTCATAGTCCAAGATCAATTTCCCTTTCAATGGTCCTTCGAGGCTACTTCAAGTGTACTCAAACAAATAAGTTAGTCTCAAAGGAGTCAAGTTGTAGCACATCTCCCCCTAAACATGTGCATCATTTGCATATGTACTTGTGAGGTTCGGGGATGATTTGTACAACTTGAGCACCATAAATAAACAACAAATGATGTAAATGCTAAAACTAACATGATCAGAGGCATAGAATACATGTATGCTCTAGATCAATTCAAGTTACGTGAATCTAAGACATTTAGCTCACTACGCAACCTGCAAAACCTTTTCTCATCTAAAGGCTTAGTGAAGATATCGGCTAGCTAGTTCTCGGTGCTAATGTGGCAAACATCGATATCTCCCTTTTGCTGGTGCTCTCTCAGGAAGTGATGCTGGATGTCTATGTGCTTAGTGCGGTTGTGTTCAATAGGATTATCCACCAAGCGGATTGCACTCTCATTGTCACATAGGAGTGGGACTTTGCTCAGATTATAGCCAAAGTCCTGGAGGGTTTGCCTCATCCAAAGCAGTTGCGCGCAACACTGTCCTGCGGCAACGTACTCAGCCTCAGTGGTGGATAGGGCAACAGATGTTTGTTTCTTGGAACTCCAGGACACCAGGGACCTTCCTAGAAATTGGCACATCCCTGATGTGCTCTTTCTATCAACCTTGCACCCGGCATAGTCAGAGTCTGAGTATCCAATTAAGTCAAAGGTAGACCCCTTTGGATACCAGATCCCGAAGCAAGGCGTAGAAACTAAATACCTAAGAATTCACTTAAGGGCCACAAGGTGACATTCCTTGGGTCGGATTGAAATCTAACACACATGCATACACTAAGCATAATGTTCGGTCTACTAGCACAAAGATAAAGTAATGAACCTATCATGGACCGGTATGTCTTTTGATCAACCGACTTACCTCCTTTGTTGAGGTCGAGATGTCCATCAGTTCCAATCGGTGTCTTCACAGGCTTAGCATCCTTCATCCCAAACCTCTTGAGAAGATCTTGAGTGTACTTTGTTTGGGAGATAAAGGTGCTGTCCTTGAGTTGCTTCACTTGGAATCCAAGGAAGTAGGTCAACTCGCCCATCATCGACATATCGAACTTTTGCATCATCACCCTACTAAACTCCTCACAAGACTTTTGGTTAGTAGAACCAAATATTATGTCATCAACATAAATTTGGCAAACAAAAAGATAACCATTACATGTCTTTGTGAAAAGAGTGGGATCAGCTTTTCCAACCTTGAAAGCATTAGAAATAAGAAAATTTCTAAGGCATTCATACCATGCTCTTGGGGCTTGCTTAAGTCCATAAAGCGCCTTAGAGAGCTTATAAACATGGTCGGGATACCTGTCATCCTCAAAGCCAGGGGGTTGTTCCACATATACCTCCTCCTTGATTGGCCCATTGAGGAAAGCGCTCTTTACGTCCATTTGGAATAGCCTAAAGGAATGGTGAGTGGCATAGGCTAATAAAATTCGAATTGACTCTAACCTAGCCACAGGAGCAAAAGTCTCCTCAAAATCCAAACCTGCGACTGGGCATAACCTTTTGCCACAAGTCGAGCCTTGTTTCTTGTCGCCACTCCGTGCTTGTCTTGCTTGTTGCAGAGCACCCACTTGGTTCGCACAACGTTTTGTTTTGGACGTGGCACCAGGCTCCAGACTTCATTCCTTTTGATGTTGTTGAGCTCTTACTGCATGGCCAACACCTAGTCTAGATCCTATAAGGCTTCTTCTACCCTGACAGGCTCAATAGAAGAGACAAACAAGTAATGCTCACAAAAATTAGCTAATCGTGAGTGAGTAGTAACTCCCTTGCTGATGTCACCCAGAATCTGATCGATGGGGTGACGTCTTTGGATCGACGCTCGGACTTGGGTTGGAGGGGCCCGTGGTGCTTCTTCCTCCATAACCTGTTCTTCCTGTGCTCCCCCTTGATCTTGCCCCTCTTCTTGAGGTACCTGTTCATTGTCTTTGGTTGGAGGATGCACCATTGTCGAGGAAGAAGGTTGATCTTGTTCCTGTAGTTCCTGTGGTCGCACATCTCCTATCGCCATAGTTCGTATTGTGGCCATCGGAACCTCATCTTCATCTATATCATCAAGATCAACTTGCTCTCTTGGAGAGCAATTAGTCTCATCAAATACAACGTCGCTAGAGACTTCAACTAATCTCGATGATTTGTTGAAGACCCTATATGCCTTTGTATTTGAGTCATATCCTAGTAAGAAACCTTCTACTACCTTGGAGCAAATTTTGAATGTCTACCTTTCTTCACCAGAATGTAGCATTTGCTCCCAAATACACGAAAATAAGAAACATTTGGTTTGTTACCAGTTAGGAGTTCGTAGGAGATCTTCTTGAGGAGACGGTGCAGGTAGAGCCGGTTTATGGCATGGCAAGCTGTGTTCACAGCTTCCGACCAAAACCGCTCAGGCGGCTTGTACCCTCCAAGCATCGTTCTCGCCATGTCGATTAGCGTCTTGTTCTTCCTCTCTACCACACCATTTTGTTGTGGTGTGTAGGGAGCAGAGAACTCGTGCTTGATGCCTTCCTCCTCAAGAAACTCTTCAACTTGAAGATTCTTGAACTTGGACCCATTGTCGCTTCTTATCTTCTTCACCTTTAGCTTAAACTCATTTTGAGCTCTCCTTAAGAAGCGCTTTAGGGTCCCTTGGGTTTCTATTTTGTCCTGCAAAAAGAATACCCAGGTGAAGCAGGAAAAATCATCAACTATTACAAGACCATACTTACTTCCCCCGATGCTGAGATAGGCAACAAGACTGAAGAGATCCATATGAAGAAGTTCCAGTGGTCTTGATGTCGTCATCACATATTTGCTATGATGAGTGCTTCCCACCTGTTTCCCTATTTGGCACGCTGCACATGGTCTGTCTTTCTCAAAACAGACATCGGTTAGACCTAACACATGATCTCCCTTTAGAAGCTTATGAAGGTTCTTCATCCCAACATGTGCTAGAAGGCGATGCCAAAGCTAGCCCATATTAGTCTTAGATATTAAGCATGCATCTATATCGGCATTCTCTTTCAAAAAATCAACTAAATAGAGCTTATCGTCTAGTACACCCTTAAAAGCTAGTGAACCATCACTTGTTCTAAAGATAGATACATCAATATTTGTGAATAAACAATTATAACCCATGTTACATAATTGACTCACAGACAACAAATTATACCCGAGCGATTCAACTAAAAACACATTAGAGATATAATGCTCGGATGTGATGGCTATTTTTCCCAACCCTTTGACCTTGCCTTGGTTCCCATCTCCAAAGATGACCGTATCCTGGGAATCCTTATTTTTGATGTAGGAGGTGAACATTTTCTTCTCCCCCGTCATGTGGTTTGTGCATCCGCTGTCGATAATCCAGCTTGACCCCCCGGATGCATAAACCTGCAAGGCAATTTAAGCTTGGGTTTTAGGTACCCAACTCTTGTTGGGTCCTACAAGGTTAGTCACAACAACTTTTGGAACCCAAATGCAAGTCTTGTCTCCCTTACATTTGGATCCCAATTTTTTAGCTACTACTTTTGCATTTTTACATGAAAGTACAAAAGAGGCATTGCAAGCATGATAAATAGTAGTGGGACCATTGTAAACTTTCCTAGGTGCATGAGAAAGAGCATAATTTCTCCTAGGCCTACTTCTACCATGAACAAAAGCGGAACTAGATGCAACGATAGCATGAGAATTAAATGTAGCATCATGATCATAGCATCTATCCTTATAAGCATGACTAGTAAATTTCCTATCATAAATATAGGCATGGTTCTTTTGAGAACTACTAGCCATCGGGGCCTTCTCTTTCTCTTTGTTGAGAACGGAAGTCCTTTGGCTTGTTAAGTTCTTGGTTTCCTTTCGAAAACCAAGTCCATCCTTAATTGAGGGGTGTCTACCAACAGTGTAGGCATCCCTAGCAAATTTTAGTTTATCATAATCACTTTTGCAAGTCTTAAGTTGATCATTAAGACTTACAACATCATTATTTAATTTGGCAATAGTGGCAGCATGTTCATCAAAATTAACATCTTTACACCTATTGCAAATAACTACATGTTCCACACATGAACTAGTTGCATTTACTTCCTCTAGCTTAGCCTTTAATTCATAATTTAAATTCTTTAAATTAGAGACAGATTCATCACAAGTAGACAACTCAAAGGATAACATTTCATTTCTTTTAATTTCTAAAGCAAGAGATTTTTGAACACTAACAAATTTATCATGTTCCTCATACAAAATGTCCTCTTGCTTTTCTAGCAATCTATCCTTTTCATTAAGAGCATCAATTAATTCATTTATCTTGTCTACCTTAGATCTATCTAGTCCTTTAAATATATCACAATAATCTATCTCATCATCGGAAGATTCTTCATCGCTAGAAGAAGAGTACTTAGGGGTATCTCGAATACGTATCTTCTTCTCCTTAGCCATAAGGCATGTATGGCGTTTGTTGGGGAAGAGCGAAGATTTGTTGAAGGCCAAGGTAGCTAGTCCTTCATCCTCAGAGTCGGAGGAGGAGCAGTCGGAGTCCCATTCCTTCCCGATGTGCGCCTCGCCCTTGGCCTTCCTGTAGTTCTTCTTCTTTTCTCTCTTCCCATGCTTCTCTTGTGCCTGGTCATTATCGTTATTGGGGCATTAAGCTATAAAATGACCAGTCTTACCGTATTTGAAGCAGGAGCGTTTTCCCCTTGACTTGTTCTTGTTGGGGTACTCCTTGCGTCCTTTTAGCGCGGTCTTGAAGCGCTTGATGATAAGCGCCATCTCATCCTCATTGAGCCTGGCAGCATCTACTTGTGCTACCTTGCTCGGTAGCGCCTCCCTGCTGAAAGGGAAATGTGCTTTCGGTCCATTTCTATAATTGTTTTGGAGATTAGATGTCCAAAACATTGTTTTAAATTAATATGTGCTAACTAAGTGAGAAGCGTAAATCCAAGAGAGAGGTATGTGTTCGGACTTAGTAAATTGTTTTTGGGTGCTAACATGTTTATCTAAGTACAAGGGACACAACCAAGAAAACTGAAATCAAACTGGAGAAGAGTTGGCTAAGTTCAGCCAAAACCAGCACCAGTCGTGACGCACCGGACTGTCCGGTGGTGCACTGGATAGTGTCCGGTGCCCAGGCTAGCCCGGTGGTGAAGTCCTTGCTCTCAGGAATTGGTGCGGCGAAGTGGCTATAAATCATCGGACTACCCGGTGGTGCACCGGACTATCCGGTGAGTCTTCTGCGCACGCACCCAAGTTCTTCGGCGACGAACTCATCGCTCTCGGGAAAAGGAGCAGGCGCCGTGGCTAAAAATAAGCGGACTGTCCGGTGATTCAACGGCGCCCGTGGCCAATGGTCGCCTGCGCGATCAACGGGCGACATGTGGCTAAGCCAACGATCGGATGGTCGCACCGGCACTACACCAAAAACATACACTTCCTACGGTTTTCTAACTTTCTATGACTTTTATAACAAACCGTAGGAAATAAATAACTTCCGAGGGGCAACTGGTAGCTCTAGGAAATAAACATAACTTCCTACGGTGTTTTAAAAAAGCCGTAGGAAGTTAGCTTTCACATGCTGACCTGTGCGTGTGGTCAAACGAGTCGCTAACTTCCTACGGCCTGCTCTAGGAAGTTAGCTTCTACTGCTAACTTCCTACGGCCTACTCTAGGAAGTTAATGTGACGGAACCTCCCAAGTAATCAGGCCCACCTACAGTTGTCCTTGTCTAACAGACATCAGACACCCTGTAGATGTTCCTAAATTACTTGACAAGCTCGGTATCTTTCCTTACCTCACCAGGAACGTTTCACCCGTCTTGCAGACATTACAGATCATCGGAGATGAAGATATGCGGAAGCGAATTACATAAACTTACATTTATTTCAAAAGTAAGCTTAAGTCGTTTATTTACAGACTAGGCTAAAGTGAGTGCATAAAAGTAATAATTATACAAACCAGGGAGACACAAACCTCTCCCGAAAGACTATAAACAAAAGATTCTAGATGGAGGACCGAGTCCTCCCGCCTTTCAGTCTTGTTTTTCCTCGTTGGGAACCACCTTAGCACAGAAGCAGCAAAAATCTGCTACTTCCCCACCTAAAAACAACAAAGGGATAAACCCTGAGTATGGAATTACTCAGCAAGTCTTACCCGACTAAGGAAAAGACTCTCAAGGGTATGCTGGATAATTAGGAGTCAAGGGGAGGCTTTAGCAAAAATCAACTTATGTTTTTGCAGAAGTTGCTTACTAAAGTGGATCCTTACTTTCAATCTTTTAACGCCATATTAAGTATTAATAGACTCCATTTGCATCTAGTCTAATTTCGCATCACATCAAGACAACATCATGTTTGTCCATAGTTTTCACATCCTGACTCTAGGTTGCAGGGAAGTGACCAAGTCTTCATAACCGCGAAGGTACGGCGATCCGAATCGATTATACTCAGCTGAGGATCTCCAATCACACGACATATGTAGCACTTAACCCTTGCATATGTCAACCCGCCACCGGGGTTCTTAAGACCGGATCAGGTTCACGCAAACCGAGAGCACAGATACACCACCGTCCAGCCTCTTGCCACGGAGGGTACACGCTACTCTCGCCACCGCTCCACTCCCATTTCGTGTTATCTTATTCCGGCCTTAGTCTGCCCGAGGCAAGGCTTACCGATGACGAGGCATGTGACCAGTTAAAGGGTCCTCGGTCAGCACGCCTACATACGCGTTAATCCTTAACCAACCTGGGTAGAACATCACCTGTTCCTACCCCCAAGTCTCAATTTAAGTATTTCCATCCTTAGGATTGTGTCTGTTCCTTAGGAGGAAAGAGCATCTCAGGGAACTTGGCAGTAAGATCCCACTATTGCTCCAAATGAAAATATTCTTGCGGGTAGAAGCCATCCTCTCCATGGTTAAATTGAGGACAACCTCTAACCATAAGATCTAAGCAAGGCTAAGCATTTTTGTAAATCATACTTTTGATACTTCACAGAAGTATCTAAACAGGTATGGATATCAAGGAAAACAATGCATCAAAGGGTTTCACGTAACTCCTATAAACCTAATGCACATTTCACTAGACTTAAAGTGTGCGAAAAGTATTTAAAAACATCAAGGGAAGTGGCAAATGCACCGGGGCTTGCCTTGGTTATCAGAGGTGTCCTGCTCGGATCCACAGATATCAAAATAGAAGCAGTTGTCTGCCTGGGGATCAGAGGTGGGTGGTATCCCTTCTTCAAAAACTTCTTCTTCTTCTTCTTGCTCTAATATAATCATATACATGCATAAGAATGGATGTCATGGAATGCTCATGAGGATGCAAAGGTAACATAAACTTATTATTTATGTCTTGAGTACAACTTTCCTTCACGGTACTCCGAGAACCTAGGGTTTCCGGAGTCAGTAAAGGAGTTCATGGAGCAGGGGGGGTGGTTTTGGGTTTTGTGATCAAACAAGGTCCAAATCAACCCAAATTCTACCCATGGCTTCTAAATAATGTGAAAAGCTCACATAAAAAGTTTGGGGATTTTTGGGCTTATTATTTATTCTCTAAAAATCCAGAATCAATAGTTTAGGCTATTTTAAATACCCTAAAATTCCCTGTTCAAACTAAAAATCATAAAACTATTTTTATTAAATACCATGGAAAATAACAAGCCTAGGAAAATTGGTCTCATAATTTTAGGATTTTTCTACTATTTTCTACAGTTTTTCAAAGGTCTGCTGAAAAAGAAAAAAGAAAAACTAGGAACAGCACTGGGCCGAATCTAGCCCAGCGGCCCAGTTCCAGTAAGGAAAGCGCCCGTGCGCAGTCGCGCCCTGGCGACTTTGCAGAAATGGCCTCGGGTCTCTGGCTAAACAGAACTAGGTCCTTTCACTATTGTTTTGAGTCACTGACGGTTTGCACAAATGCCCTCAGGGTTCTGTCAATTTACAACTTGGAGTCCTCGACGGCGCTCAAACGCGGCCGCGCTCCGGCGAGCAGCAGACCGGCCGAACGGGGCAACGGCTGAGCTCTCCGAGCGGTGGACATGAAATTGGGGTCGGCCTAACTACTTTCCCTAACTTAATTGCACTGTTGGTGGATCATGGAGCTCCGGCCACGGTGGCCGTAAGCACAACGGCAACATGAGCGTGTTCCCGACGATAGGCGCCGGTCTAGTTCAATTAAAGGGCTCGGCAAGCATCACGGAGACAAGAGCATGCACAAACGAAGGCGCAGAGGGCAGGAACTGACCTGTGGAGGGCTGGCGACGGTAAGCTCACTTCAACGGTGGCGGAAAATCAATTTGGGGGCAACGAGCAATTCAGGCGAACGGTTGGACGATTGAGTGTGGGAGCGGGTGCTAGAGCTTCACAATTCCATGGCGCAACTAGCCCTGCCCTCAATTTATAGGCTCCGGGGGCGGTGGCTCGTGAATTTTGGATGGCGTGGCGGCGGTCGGAGATGGGGAAGAGGCTTGGCGCGCGGTGAATACGTGTTGACTGCCGTGGCAAGCTCCCCGTCGATGATGGGATGGCCTAGAGGAGTCACGGTGACGAGGTGTAAAGACAGAGCCACGCGGCGGACGCCGGTAATGGCTCGACGGCGGTGAAATCCGTATCCCCGAGCGGAGAGCAAGGGAAAGGAAAGCGCTACAGCTGGCCGGAGTGGTTTACAGCTCACCGGCGGCGAGGACTCGCACCGGCCGTGCTTATCCAAAGACTACTGAGCACGAATCGTGACGAGCCATGATCGACGGCGGCGGCTACCGGCGACGAGCGCGATTAGAATCTTCTTCAGTGAGTCTGGCACTGTACCATGGGATTCCTTCATCAGGGCTTCTGACCGAACGATTTTAGAGTCATTTTTCTCCGGATTTCATGTGACAACAGGTCCAAGTTTCTGCACCAAAGTTATAGTGCTACATACCAGCTACAACTCAACTATAGGACTTGATCACATTTGAGCACTGGAGCATGCTTGAATCTGAGGAAGAAGTTGATGTCAGTTCACTGCTAAACTGAATTTCAGATCAAACAGCCTGACAACCAGTTTTGGACTGAGTTTTTCTCCAAATTTCTCATAACAACTATGCTTGCACCCTTTAGCAAAGTTGTTCTCCTATTATTGGTCTTCAACTTTGATGTGGTGACCTAGGGCAAAAACCCTATACTTTGCAAGTTACAAAGCCCCAAAGTTGAGCCCATGCACTGATTTTTCAGACTTAGAGTAAAACTCAAATGAGGTTCATTTTGCATTTAGGTCCAAAACTTAGGGTTTGGCTTGCAAAATCACATATTTGTGAACCAAAGGACTTAAAATACTTATTTGGCTTGGTTTTTGCACTTTAGTCCAAAAGTGGACTAATTTTGCACTTAGGTCCCTAGGGTTTGGTTTTAGGGTTTCCCAAGGTTCCAATTAGGGTTTCTGGTATTCCAGGGGTATAAATGTGATCCAACTTAGTGTTTGGGGATATTTTATGACTTTTCTCAAAAGTCCTAAGGTTTTTCTCAACTTGGGTTAAGTTTTACCCCTTTAACCACTATTTAGGGTTAAGTCCTTAAACCAGGGTCCTATTTGTAAAACTTTGAAACAATACAACTTGTTTGAAATTTTTGCCTAGTGAATGCACTCTAGGTGTGTCCAACATATGCAATGCCCATGCTCATGATGCCATGCTCAAGTTTTAGTTATAGTAACACCAGGGGTGTTACATCCTTCCCCCCATAAAAGAATCTCGTCCCGAGATTTAAAGTCCTAGGGTGAGTAATGGAAAAGGAAATGTGTCACATTTTTATTTCCTTATTTTTGGTACAAGGCAGGGGTGGTGTGGGGGTTCACTCCTTTATTACACAGCTATACAAACTTTACAACTTACAAGAGGCTAGAAAGCCTGGGAAATTCTTATCTAAGAAGTCTTGGGTTTCCCATGTAGTCTCATCTTCCGAATGCTGGTTCCACTGTATCTTATAAAACTTAAGAGTCTTTCTCCGGGTAACCCTGTCCTTTTGATCCAGAACTCGAATGGGATGTTCCGAGTATGTCAAATCTGGTTCCAGGACAACATCAGTCACTTCAACGGTTCGATCGGGAACCCGTAGACACTTCTTCAATTGTGATACGTGGAACACATTATGTACGGCATACAATGTTTCGGGGAGCTGAAGTCGGTATGCCACTGGTCCACATTGCTCAAGTACCCGGAATGGACCAATGTATCTGGGTGCAAGTTTTCCTTTAACCCCGAAACGCGATACACCCTTCATCGGTGAAACTTTCAAGTAGACATGGTCGTCTACCCGAAAACATAAGGGTTGTCGTCGTCGGTCTGCATAACTCTTTTGTCGAGTCTGAGCTTTCTTCATATTATGAATAATTTTCTGAACCTTTTCTTCGACCTCTTTCACCATATCAGGCCTAAAGAAGTATCTTTCTCCAGGTTCAGACCAACTTAACGGAGTTCGACACCGTCGCCCGTATAAAGCTTCAAAAGGTGCCATCTTGATACTCTCCTGATAACTGTTATTGTATGAAAACTCCGCTAAGGGTAAGCATTCATCCCATTTTTGCGAGAAATCCAGGACACATGCCCGCAGCATATCCTCGAGGATTTGATTCACTCTCTCAGTTTGTCCACTGGTTTGAGGATGATAGGCCGAACTGTGGAGCAATTTGGTACCCAAGGATGTATGAAGTTCTTCCCAAAACTTGGATACGAATTGAGGTCCACGATCCGACACTATGGTTTTTGGAATACCATGCAAACTGAGAATACGGCTGATATATAATGCTGCATAAGTGGCCACAGTATATTTGGCCCTGACGGGTAAGAAGTGGGCAATTTTTGTGAGTCGATCAACGATAACCCAAATAGAATCATACCCTTTGGCCGTCCTGGCAATCCCACGATGAAGTCCATACTTATGTCTTCCCATTTCCATGTTGGGATTGGCAAAGATTGCAATGGACCAGCAGTTTTCATGTGTATGGCTTTGACACGTCTACAAGTGTCACACTTAGCCACATAGCGTGCAATTTCAATCTTCATCTTCGTCCACCAGTAATGTTGCTTTAAATCTTGGTACATCTTAGTGCTTCCCGGATGAATGGAATAGCGACTAAGATGCGCTTCATCTAAGATTTGCTGGCGGAGTCCTTCATTCTTCGGCACTACTATGCGGTTGTTGAACCATAACACTCCTTGATCATCTTCCTTGAAACATTGGGCTGTTCTAGCCCTGATCTTCTCTCGTATGTGCTTCATGCCCAGATCATCCTTTTGAGCATCAATTATCCGTTGCAAAATGGTTGACTCAAGCTTTAGTTGATTCAGAGTCCCTTGCTGGATTATCCCCAGGTTTAACTTTTCCATTTCTTGACACAAAGTGTTTTCGGAGGTCTTTACCATAAGACAGTGGCAGGAAGTCTTACGACTCAAGGCATCTGCCACCACATTGGCCTTGCCTGGGTGATAATGGATCTCCAGTTCATAATCTTTAATGAGCTCAAGCCATCGTCTTTGCCTCATGTTTAACTCTGACTGGGTAAATATATACTTCAAACTCTTATGATCTGTATATATGTGACAAATATTTCCCAGCAGATAGTGACGCCATATTTTTAGGGCATGAACCACAGCAGCTAGCTCTAAATCATGTGTTGGATAATGCTCTTCGTGTCGGCGTAACTGCCTTGAAGCATACGCGATTACTCGGCCTTCTTGCATTAGCACACAGCCGAGTCCACTGCCTGACGCATCACAATATACATCAAAAGGTTTAGCGATGTCCGATTGAGCCAATACCGGAGCAGTGGTCAATAGTGTCTTCAGTTGCTCAAAGGCTTCATTACATTTAGAAGACCAATTGAACTTAGTATCAATCTTCAATAAACTTGTGATTGGCTTCACAAGCTTAGAAAAATCAGGTATGAATCTGCGATAGTATCCTGCTAGTCCAAGCAAACTCCAGACTTGGTGAACAGTCGTTGGAGGTTTCCACTCCAGAATATCCTTGACCTTGCTAGGATCTACCGCAATTCCCTTGGCTGATAACACGTGCCCCAGAAATTGAATTTCCTCCAGCCAGAACGCGCACTTGCTGAACTTGGCATACAGCTGATGTTCCCTCAGGCGCGTCAATACAATCCGTAAGTGCTGAGCATGCTCCTCTTCATTTTTAGAATATATCAAAATATCATCGATGAAGACCACCACGAACTTGTCTAACTCGGGCATGAACACCGAGTTCATTAAATAGGTGAAGTGGGCAGGAGCATTAGTGAGCCCGAAAGACATTACCAAGTACTCAAATAAGCCATACCGCGTAGTAAATGCGGTCTTCGGTATATCCTCGGGTCGAATACGGATTTGATGATAGCCCGACCTGAGATCAATTTTGGAAAACACCCTCGCCCCAGTCAGTTGATCAAATAAGATATCGATCCTTGGAAGAGGGTACTTATTTTTGATGGTGACCTCATTCAGGGGCCGATAGTCCACACACATTCGCAAGGTTTGATCCTTCTTCTTCACAAAGATGGCGGGGCAACCCCACGGGGACGAGCTTGGCCGGATAAATCCTTTATTCAGCAGATCTTGTAATTGAATCTTCAATTCTGCTAATTCATTAGGGGGCATACGGTACGATCTTCGGGAGATGGGAGCCGTACCGGGCTTTAGCTCAATTACGAATTCTACATCTCTTTCAGGGGGTAGTCCAGGAAAATCTTCCGGAAATACATCTGGAAACTCACATACTACCGGAATGGTCTTGATTTCCGGTACAATGGCTTCAAATATTCTACCAGAAGCTTTGGCTGGATTGGTTTTGGGGAGAGATAAGAGAATTTCTTCTTGATTATAACTCAACCTGACGGTTCTGAGTTCAGTGTTGAGAATTGCCTTGTGTTGAGTTAACCAATTCATCCCCAAAATTACATCTATATCCTGGCCTCTTAGAACAATCATGTTAGCAGGAAAGTTCCGTTCGGCCATAGTTACTGGCACTCCATAGGCCACTTCTCTAGTAAAAATATGTCCCCCAGGTGAATGAATTTTAAATCCCTCCTTTGATTCATGACATGCAATGTGATGTTGCTCCACAAATGTCTTGCTAATGAAGGTATGCGAAGCACCGGAATCAAAAAGAATGATTGCAGGGTAACTGGCCACAGGGAACGTACCCATCATCACCGGCTCTCCCTCCGGTGTGGTAGCCACTTGCGTATAATATACTCGCCCCGTTTTCTTGGTATTCTTGCCCGAAGTACTTCCCTTGCCTGGAGCTGAACTTCCCGATCCTTGCTGATTAATAGCTTGATTTTGCCGAGGATAGGGGCAATCTTTAATAAAATGCCCAGATTTGCCACAGTTAAAACATCCAGTTGAAGAACTTGGCAGAGCAGGGAATCGAGTGCCTGGGGCACCCGGCTGACTTGAGGCAGTAGGGGCTTTGTTGGGACGAATAATTATGGGCTGCTTGAAAGGGAAAGATGGTGCACTTGAACGGTTCTGGTTAGAGGGCCGGAGAATAAACCGTTGCCTCTTTACCGGGCCCTGATTAGGCCTATCACCACTGAATCCCTTACTTTTCCCAGAATTTGCATATTTGGCCTCCACAGATAGGGCTGTACTGACAGCCTTCCCGTAGGTGAGATCAATACAGGCAGCCATTTTTCGCTGCATTCGGTCATTCAGACCTCTCATAAAACAATTCCTTTTCTTCAAGTCTGTGTTCACCTGATCAATTGTGTATTGTGACAGGTGATTGAACTTGTTGAGATACTGATTAACAGTATCTCCCCCTTGCTTCAATTTCATGAACTCTTCTTGCTTCATGTGCAGCACTCCCTCAGGAATATAATGCTCGCGGAATGCTGCTTTGAACTCGTTCCATGTAATTTGATGGTTGTCCGGTTGGATAGCCACGAAGTTCCCCCACCAAGTGCTGGCAGGGCCTCGAAGTTGTTGTGCCGCAAACAACGGCTTCTGGGTTTCCGAACAACGTAGAAGGCCAAATTTCTGTTCAATGACCCTTATCCATTCGTCAGCTTCGAGCGGATCTTCTGCTTTGACGAAGAGAGGCGGACGAGTCTCGGAGAAATCTAGATAAGTGGTCTCACGGGGACCCTGTTGAAATCCTCTTCCTGCTTGTTGCTGAAGCTGTTGCTGACCCGCCATCTCCCTCAGGAAGCGGGTATTGTCGGCTGTAGCATTTACCAAGGCAGCGATGGCCTCGGCAAGCGTGGGTGGAACGGGAGGTGGATTCGGGGTAGCATCCCGACCCCCAGATGTTCCGGCTGCATCCTGTCCGCGAGTCCGGGTCGGCATCTGAGGCAAAAACATTTGAATAAACATAATGTGCCAAAGAAAACCTTCCGTTTTACATTACTGTAAAGAGTAATGGTACAGACTCGACATTACACAACAGGATACATTACCCATTTTACAAAAGTTTAACCTATTATACAACCGTACACCCTACAATACACTACTCTAATATAACAGTACACCCTACAATACACTACTCTACTCTTATTACACCACTAGTCCTGTTTTCCATTGCTTTTGGCGGCTTCATCATCAGGTGTGGGAGTCCAGACGTCAACCAACCTCAAAGAAGGAGGGGGTTCATACAGGTCTAATTCCCCACCCAACGCGTGTCCCGCAACGTGAGAAGGTCCGGCTTCCGCCTCAGCAGAGGGTGTAGGCTCACTAGGGTGTAGTTGCGAGTAGAGCACATGGACTTCCTCATGTAATGTATTGCAGTAAACCTGCAGGTTGTCGACAGCTGAGCTGAGTTCTTTAACTCGGGCCTGAGCCCTTGCCTCCTTGGCCCATGCCAATGAACGAGATTGAACAGCCCAATCGAGTGCCAAATCCCGATCGGCCAGCTGGTCTTGTAGATGGCGAATGTCTCTTCGTAACTCATTTATACGGTCACCATCTCCAATCCATATAGCTGTCCTGCGGCGGAGTTCCAATTGGAGCCTGCTTACTTCTGCTTCCAGATCCCCTATAGGATCATTGCTCCCGCTACTACTATCTACATCTCGCGGAGCAAGTTGATGTCGAGGTACTCCAATCGGTCCAGTCGACTTACGCGCGGTCTTTCTTGTGCGCGGCGGCATTTTCTAAGGGGGAAATTTATTAGTATAATTCTTAGCATGATGCATGAGTAAGTACAGAATCAACCTTGGTTGATTCAACCTTCTATACATTGCACTCTTCCTATCTGGTCTTTAAGATAAACTCTTCAGAATACTTAGGTAAGAAGAGAAAAGAATCTTTAGGTAAGACTTTTGAAAATCTTTTTGAAGATGCCTCAATATCTGCAAAGAAGGGCTACGCTCCGATACCAGCTGTGACGGAACCTCCCAAGTAATCAGGCCCACCTACAGTTGTCCTTGTCTAACAGACATCAGACACCCTGTAGATGTTCCTAAATTACTTGACAAGCTCGGTATCTTTCCTTACCTCACCAGGAACGTTTCACCCGTCTTGCAGACATTACAGATCATCGGAGATGAAGATATGCGGAAGCGAATTACATAAACTTACATTTATTTCAAAAGTAAGCTTAAGTCGTTTATTTACAGACCAGGCTAAAGTGAGTGCATAAAAGTAATAATTATACAAACCAGGGAGACACAAACCTCTCCCGAAAGACTATAAACAAAAGATTCTAGATGGAGGACCGAGTCCTCCCGCCTTTCAGTCTTGTTTTTCCTCGTTGGGAACCACCTTAGCACAGAAGCAGCAAAAATCTGCTACTTCCCCACCTAAAAACAACAAAGGGATAAACCCTGAGTATGGAATTACTCAGCAAGTCTTACCCGACTAAGGAAAAGACTCTCAAGGGTATGCTGGATAATTAGGAGTCAAGGGGAGGCTTTAGCAAAAATCAACTTATGTTTTTGCAGAAGTTGCTTACTAAAGTGGATCCTTACTTTCAATCTTTTAACGCCATATTAAGTATTAATAGACTCCATTTGCATCTAGTCTAATTTCGCATCACATCAAGACAACATCATGTTTGTCCATAGTTTTCACATCCTGACTCTAGGTTGCAGGGAAGTGACCAAGTCTTCATAACCGCGAAGGTACGGCGATCCGAATCGATTATACTCAGCTGAGGATCTCCAATCACACGACATATGTAGCACTTAACCCTTGCATATGTCAACCCGCCACCGGGGTTCTTAAGACCGGATCAGGTTCACGCAAACCGAGAGCACAGATACACCACCGTCCAGCCTCTTGCCACGGAGGGTACACGCTACTCTCGCCACCGCTCCACTCCCATTTCGTGTTATCTTATTCCGGCCTTAGTCTGCCCGAGGCAAGGCTTACCCATGACGAGGCATGTGACCAGTTAAAGGGTCCTCGGTCAGCACGCCTACATACGCGTTAATCCTTAACCAACCTAGGTAGAACATCACCTGTTCCTACCCCCAAGTCTCAATTTAAGTATTTCCATCCTTAGGATTGTGTCTGTTCCTTAGGAGGAAAGAGCATCTCAGGGAACTTGGCAGTAAGATCCCACTATTGCTCCAAATGAAAATATTCTTGCGGGTAGAAGCCATCCTCTCCATGGTTAAATTGAGGACAACCTCTAACCACAAGATCTAAGCAAGGCTAAGCATTTTTGTAAATCATACTTTTGATACTTCACAGAAGTATCTAAACAGGTATGGATATCAAGGAAAACAATGCATCAAAGGGTTTCACGTAACTCCTATAAACCTAATGCACATTTCACTAGACTTAAAGTGTGCGAAAAGTATTTAAAAACATCAAGGGAAGTGGCAAATGCACCGGGGCTTGCCTTGGTTATCAGAGGTGTCCTGCTCGGATCCACAGATATCAAAATAGAAGCAGTTGTCTGCCTGGGGATCAGAGGTGGGTGGTATCCCTTCTTCAAAAACTTCTTCTTCTTCTTCTTGCTCTAATATAATCATATACATGCATAAGAATGGATGTCATGGAATGCTCATGAGGATGCAAAGGTAACATAAACTTATTATTTATGTCTTGAGTACAACTTTCCTTCACGGTACTCCGAGAACCTAGGGTTTCCGGAGTCAGTAAAGGAGTTCATGGAGCAGGGGGGGTGGTTTTGGGTTTTGTGATCAAACAAGGTCCAAATCAACCCAAATTCTACCCATGGCTTCTAAATAATGTGAAAAGCTCACATAAAAAGTTTGGGGATTTTTGGGCTTATTATTTATTCTCTAAAAATCCAGAATCAATAGTTTAGGCTATTTTAAATACCCTAAAATTCCCTGTTCAAACTAAAAATCATAAAACTATTTTTATTAAATACCATGGAAAATAACAAGCCTAGGAAAATTGGTCTCATAATTTTAGGATTTTTCTACTATTTTCTACAGTTTTTCAAAGGTCTGCTGAAAAAGAAAAAAGAAAAACTAGGAACAGTACTGGGCCGAATCTAGCCCAGCGGCCCAGTTCCAGTAAGGAAAGCGCCCGTGCGCAGTCGCGCCCTGGCGACTTTGCAGAAATGGCCTCGGGTCTCTGGCTAAACAGAACTAGGTCCTTTCACTATTGTTTTGAGTCACTGACGGTTTGCACAAATGCCCTCAGGGTTCTGTCAATTTACAACTTGGAGTCCTCGACGGCGCTCAAACGCGGCCGCGCTCCGGCGAGCAGCAGACCGGCCGAACGGGGCAACGGCTGAGCTCTCCGAGCGGTGGACATGAAATTGGGGTCGGCCTAACTACTTTCCCTAACTTAATTGCACTGTTGGTGGATCATGGAGCTCCGGCCACGGTGGCCGTAAGCACAACGGCAACATGAGCGTGTTCCCGACGATAGGCGCCGGTCTAGTTCAATTAAAGGGCTCGGCAAGCATCACGGAGACAAGAGCATGCACAAACGAAGGCGCAGAGGGCAGGAACTGACCTGTGGAGGGCTGGCGACGGTAAGCTCACTTCAACGGTGGCGGAAAATCAATTTGGGGGGCAACGAGCAATTCAGGCGAACGGTTGGACGATTGAGTGTGGGAGCGGGTGCTAGAGCTTCACAATTCCATGGCGCAACTAGCCCTGCCCTCAATTTATAGGCTCCGGGGGCGATGGCTCGTGAATTTTGGATGGCGTGGCGGCGGTCGGAGATGGGGAAGAGGCTTGGCGCGCGGTGAATACGTGTTGACTGCCGTGGCAAGCTCCCCGTCGATGATGGGATGGCCTAGAGGAGTCACGGTGACGAGGTGTAAAGACAGAGCCACGCGGCGGACGCCGGTAATGGCTCGACGGCGGTGAAATCCGTATCCCCGAGCGGAGAGCAAGGGAAAGGAAAGCGCTACAGCTGGCCGGAGTGGTTTACAGCTCACCGGCGGCGAGGACTCGCACCGGCCGTGCTTATCCAAAGACTACTGAGCACGAATCGTGACGAGCCATGATCGACGGCGGCGGCTACCGGCGACGAGCGCGATTAGAATCTTCTTCAGTGAGTCTGGCACTGTACCATGGGATTCCTTCATCAGGGCTTCTGACCGAACGATTTTAGAGTCATTTTTCTCCGGATTTCATGTGACAACAGGTCCAAGTTTCTGCACCAAAGTTATAGTGCTACATACCAGCTACAACTCAACTATAGGACTTGATCACATTTGAGCACTGGAGCATGCTTGAATCTGAGGAAGAAGTTGATGTCAGTTCACTGCTAAACTGAATTTCAGATCAAACAGCCTGACAACCAGTTTTGGACTGAGTTTTTCTCCAAATTTCTCATAACAACTATGCTTGCACCCTTTAGCAAAGTTGTTCTCCTATTATTGGTCTTCAACTTTGATGTGGTGACCTAGGGCAAAAACCCTATACTTTGCAAGTTACAAAGCCCCAAAGTTGAGCCCATGCACTGATTTTTCAGACTTAGAGTAAAACTCAAATGAGGTTCATTTTGCATTTAGGTCCAAAACTTAGGGTTTGGCTTGCAAAATCACATATTTGTGAACCAAAGGACTTAAAATACTTATTTGGCTTGGTTTTTGCACTTTAGTCCAAAAGTGGACTAATTTTGCACTTAGGTCCCTAGGGTTTGGTTTTAGGGTTTCCCAGGGTTCCAATTAGGGTTTCTGGTATTCCAGGGGTATAAATGTGATCCAACTTAGTGTTTGGGGATATTTTATGACTTTTCTCAAAAGTCCTAAGGTTTTTCTCAACTTGGGTTAAGTTTTACCCCTTTAACCACTATTTAGGGTTAAGTCCTTAAACCAGGGTCCTATTTGTAAAACTTTGAAACAATACAACTTGTTTGAAATTTTTGCCTAGTGAATGCACTCTAGGTGTGTCCAACATATGCAATGCCCATGCTCATGATGCCATGCTCAAGTTTTAGTTATAGTAACACCAGGGGTGTTACAGTTAACTTCTCCTGCTAACTTCCTACGGCCTACTCTAGGAAGTAAGATTCTCCTGCTAACTTCCTACGGCCTCCTCTAGGAAGTTAGCTTTCAGTTGCTGCCCCACGGGTGCGGTCAAACGAGCTGCTAACTTCCTACGGCCGCCTCTAGGAAGTTAGCTGCCCATGCTAACTTCCTACGGCCTCCTCTAGGAAGTTAGCTTTTAGCTTTTGATCAGTCAAACGAACCTCTAACTTCCTACGGCTTGCTCTAGGAAGTTAATTAACTTCCTAGAGTACATGTACAACCTCTAGGAAGTTAAGTAACTTCCTACAACTTTACTCTAGGAAGTTATATTTTTTATCTTAATCACTTGTCTCACGGGCTTCTCTCTCACATCTTCCTTTCCTCTCCACTCTCACGAGCTCTCACCGGCGGTCCCCTCAGCGCGGCGCCTTGCCCGGTGGGCTGCCCCTCCGCCCAGCCGTCTGCGCCTTCGGTTCCCCGCTCGTCCCGCGCATCCTCACTGTCACGCTCTGCCGCGTCCTGGACCAGGACTCCTCCATCCGCGCCGCGACAGCGGCCTCAGCCTCGGCCTCCACTACGCTTCGGCCTCTCACGGACGCGCTCCTCCACCACCAGTATCAGTGCGCGCAGCTAGCGGTCGTGCTTGACATGGCCACGGCTATCGAGGCGTCCGCCGTCACCGACGACTTTGCTTCCTACCTCCACAAGCTCCAACCACGCCTCCTCAATTTACTTCGCAGCAATGCCTTCAAGGCCAAGCCCGTGCTCTCACCCTCATCTGTGCCTCGCGGCGATGCCGAAGTCATTGCCTACATCCCGTGCCTCTGCGATGCGTTAAGATGTAGTGGTGTGTTATTTTGCATTTTGGTGTGTATCAATTTCTGCAGGAGATGTTCGCCGATCTGTGGGCCAAAGGCTTCAATTTGCTAGGTGAGCATCTGCACAGTTCTGAAATTGGGGCCTATGGTTGCACAATTTTTTTACTACAACAATTATTCCACACTCAGCCTGTGAGATAAACAATCATCTCTGCCTATCGGCTTCTGTTAATTGTTTCATGGTCATAATTGTAAATTTAGTTCCATAACAGAACAGCGAAAAAGAGGTCCAAGCATGACATATTAAACTATGAAAACATGGACTATGTAGATGATAATGTTGAACAACAATATGTGATTTTGTCAGTGTAGACGCCTTTCATTTTTAGTGGTGTCCTATCACATCAATGGAAATAGTGTTGGAACATCTGAAACATTACTTCTTTTGGTTGTACAAGGCTTCATGATAATTAGTAAATAGTAATCCATTCCATACATTTGCAGGAGCTGGGACTAGTTTGAAACCAATGCAACATTATTTGGGGTAAAGAGTACTTTCAATGAAGAAATTTATACCACAAAGCTTGAGAGAGGTCCTCACATGAGAGAGCTTGAAAAGCATGCTTCGAGAATAGCTAGAGAAATAGAGGGAGAAGATACCAGAGATATTCATCTTGCAGAGGTAAGCTTAGGCTCACATTTCTGTTTTTGGTCTCAGTGTTGCAAGTATAGTGAAGACTGAAGTGCACAAAAATATAGTATACAGGCACATTCTTAGTTTTAAAGATATGAAGTATTGAGATTATGTCTGCAGGAGAGAGGCCTATTCCTGGGTGATGACCTAGACCATGATGAAGAGATAAAATATTCAACAGTGCGTAGAGGCACCGATAACAGCAGGTACAAGCCACCATTTACTAAGGTCCCAAGCAGTACATGCCATGTTGCTTCGTTTAACAGGACAGTCAATATTGATCCCAATGATTCACTGGCATGTTCGTCAACAATGGTACAGACATATAACTTTTTATACTAATGTTGCTAATTAAGTAATCCATAAACTCTTCCAAGATATACTTTGACCATTAACTTATCTTGCTTACATTACAATATGTTACCAACTACTACAAAGTTGATGTTTATTGCAACATTTGTGAAATAAGAATCTACCGATGTATCTGCTGTGCACTGAACATACATGTATTTTTAATAATTCATGGTCAAAGTACACTGTATTCTGACATTGGGCAGGTATTGTATTAGGTGTTAGGCAGTCTCTATCGTGTAACTCTGCTGGTCAATTTATTTTTTCTGCAAGTTTGACTTGATACATTCTAAAAACATGGAATGTAAGAGTATAAGGTAATGTTGTTTCCTTGTTTCTTTTATCTTAAAGAAACCTTGGGATGTGTTTGCCTTTTATCAACAATATTTCCAATCTATTCTATGAGAAACTTACAAGTCAAATTACATTTTCTTTTAAGAGCCATTTGTTTCGAGAGAGTAATTCTATGATTTGATTGGCACACTATATTCATAAACAATAGCTATGCTAATGCAATATTTGGAAGCATGACTTCTGCAATTTTCTTAGTTTGTTTCTTTGATGTTCAGGACAAAGAATCATCATCCCACATATTTGATGACACTGATGCATCTGCCACTATCCATACAAATAACGTTAGCCAGCCAACATCTGATTATCTATCAGATAGACCCTTGTCCAATGATGAAAACAGGTACAAAGTCCTCTTCACTTGGACTGTTCAGTCTTCAATTATGGGCATATATGTTAACGTAAGTTCTTAGTAGCTGATTTCAAGGCGGTCCCTGTTGGGAACCAGGGAGTTTATTGCTCAAGAGGAGAGATTACATCAGTATTAGGGGGAGAGGGAGAACCCCTACCTGTGGCAGGCTTAACGGATTTTCTTCTCTGCTCAGCCCTGCCGGTGGAGACCTCTATTTATAGCTATAATCCAGCCATATTTCTAAGGATAGCAACTAACAGATCTATTCCTATCTCTAGTGCTTATCTCCTTAACAGATTTATCCCTATCTCTAGTGCTTATCTCCTTAATAGATTTATTCCTATCTCTAGTGCTTATCTTATTTAGCCCTTTAGGTGTTGGTTGGGTTGGCTGAGCCTTCTCTGGCCTAGACCATGGTTGTAGGTCTTGCCTATGAAGGCATCCACAACAGTCCCTATCTCATGTAACTTGCTGTAGGTGCTATCTCCCATGATAAGGTTTCTATTTATTGTTGACCTTTAGCTAGACTCAATCTAGCCAAGTGAGATGGGGAGCAACCCTAACCATCAGGGAGGATATATGGGCTGCCTGCCTGGTGGGCTGGGCCATCTCTTCTACCCCTTCCTTCTGTTTTTTCTTCCTCCCTTTTTCTTTAATTGATAAGGCGTCGCCTTGCTCGCCTTAGTAAGCGCCTAGGTGTCGCCTAGGCGTCCAGGCGGTGGCCCAACGCCTTGTCTTGCCTTACCGCCTTAAGAACTATGCACTCAGGCTAAATTTGGCTCAGTTGGTTACAATGTCATGGTGATTGGAAGCTACAATTTGTGAATAATCTGTGATCTGTAACTTATTTGGTAGGGTTAGATTGGATAAACGGGTTCAATACACAAAAACTTGTACTATCTGTATGACACTAGAGATTAGTGTCCCAGGTTGTTAAAAGATAGATAATCTACTGCTACCATTTAAAAGTAACTACTGGATTAATTTTATAGGTGGATTGTGATGAAATCGCTATATGGAGATAAATTTGTTAAATCTGTGTATCAGATGGCCCTAGATGATCTTTATTAGGCTTATTATTCATGTTCTTCTATTTTCCTAGGATTCATCTGCCCTAGCTCAATTGGGATGGCCAGATATGTGGATACCAATCCTATACACCTTATCATGGCCAGATAGAATCTATTGCTCTAAGGTCATGTGGCACCGTATAGATATTTGCAAGCATGACATCTTCACAACTCCTGGGCTACTTTTACATGTATATAGTTTTCTTGCATTATTTTCTTGTGGTTATTCTCGTCCCTCCCATGTGTTCTTTTCATATGATTTAAGTTCTCCGTGTTTATAACTAGAAAGAGGAGGACAATCCAATCATGGTAACTAAATAGTAGGAAGTAATGTTTCACGGTAAATCATAGTGCTCGAATGCGATATGATCTTTGACTCGGAGTATTGAAAACTAATTTAGTTTGAGTTTGAGATTAGTTGTTTTTGTCATTAATAAACTCACATTAGTGTCTGGTTACGAGCTCACTACTAGATTTTAGATCTCCAGTTTTGGTGTACTTTTGCTGCATATGCCTCCCAGAGTTGCGGATTTGCAGGTAGCACCTGATTCCTTTTGATTTTTGGATTGAGATACAATGAAAGTTATCTTTGCCTGTTTCCACCACACTGTATCTGGTAGGTTTCTCTATATTAATGTTCCTCTGTGTTCCACATTTTTATGTGATTATGTAGTGTCTTACTTTGGATTATACTCTATTTCCTAGCTTTTTTAACTATGATGTCACTCCTTTATATTCATTCAGGAGCTGCTAATAATAGTGTTTTGGCAGTAGTTTGTTCAATAGTATAGAGCATATTTATGAACAGGCGTACATTTGTACAGCTGGAGAGTGAATTCAAGGAACGATGGGCCAATGGAGAAATACCAAGAGCTGCTAATAATAGTGTTTTGGCAGTAGTTTTTCTTACTGAAGGTGATATTAAAGACGGCAATGCTACTGTAGATTCATTTATTTTTGCTATCTTTTTACCTTGTCTTTTGAACTTACTAGTACTGGATAAGATGTGTCTTATTATGACTATGTATGAGATATTGTCTCTTATTAGTACTGGATGAGATGTGTCTTATTACGATTATGGATGAGACTTTTGTGATGTAATTGATGAGACTATGGATTTAAATATTGTTATGTGATTGTGTGTGAGATGTTTTATATGAAAATATGTTGTGCTATATAGCTGTTGATATGTTTGTTATGTTGTCGAATGTGGTGTAAAATAGAAATAAACAGCATTTGTAATGCTGGTGAAATTAACTTCCTAGAGGCCAATTGGGTCGTAGGAAGTTAGCCAGCTAACTTCTTAGGGGCTACAGTCAGCCGTAGGAAGTTAGTCGTAGGAAGTTAGTCAGCTGACAGCGTGAAGCTATTAACTTCCGAGAACCTACTAACTTCTGAGAGGCTTCTTTGGCAGTAGGAAGTTAGCTAACTTCCTAGAGGGCTCTACGAAGTTAAGTTAACTTCCGACAAAAAAAATTCTGAGAGCCAAACTTCCGACGTGATGGCTTTACTTCCGAGAGTTTAGCTAACTTCCTAGAGTTTAGGGCTAACTTCCTAGGGTTTAGGCTCTAGGAAGTTCACTATTTTGGTGTAGTCGGACTGTCCGGTGTGCACCGAACAATGTCCAGTACGCCAACAGATCCAAAGATCCAACGGTCGGCTTCGCTAGAAAAGGAAAGAGATCGCGCACCGAACTACTACAGTAGCTGTCCGATGGTGCACCATACTGTCCGGTGCACCACTCGACAGAAGGCAAGATTTGCCTTCCAAGTTGATCTCCAACGGCTCCTAGCTGCCTTGGGGCTATAAAAGGGACCCCTAGGCGTATGGAGCAGTACACCAAGCACTCACTAAGCATTCTAAGACTCACAGACTCCGCCTCCACACATTTGATCTGTTGTGTTAGTGATTTGAGCTCCGTTTGAGTTGTGAACTCCCTGTGCTGTGTTTTCGAGCTCAAGTCTTGGCTTGTGTGCGTGTGTGTGCTGCGGATTTGAGTCTTGCGTTTGTTGCTGTAACATCCCAATTTTGATCCCAAGGTTATAAACCTTAAAACCCCTAAACCCCCCCTTAATTATCTCCTAAGACCCCCACCTCATGAGACACTTCATTCATCATATGCATACACTATGGTTGTTAGTAGCCCCTCACATAGAATATTATGACACCCAAGAAATAAAGATAAATATTTGTTTAAAGGAAAAAGGAGATTATAAAAAAAGTAAAATAGATTTGGAAATAGGAAAAGAAAAAGGAAAGGAAATTTCTCTTCTCCCCCCAGTTGGGCCGATTCCGGACCAAGTCCCTCCCCCCCTCTCCCTCCCTCCCGCGTGCCGCGCACGGCCCACGCGGCCCACCTCTCGCGCCCGCCTGCGCCACACTCCCCTTCCCTCGCTGACGACCCGACCCCACCCATCAGCCGTGACCGCTCTCGCTCCCTCGTGACCGCTCTCCCTATGGCAAGCGGGCCCCGCTTGTCAGTCACTCTCCCCTCGCCCGTGATCAGGCTATCGGCGCGTTCACCGCCGGCCACCGCCTGCCCCATCACCTCGCCATTATCGCGCTCACCAGCTCGGTTTGGCACCTTGCGCCTGCCCGAGCCATCCCTTCACCCCGTCTACCCGAGCCATCCCGTCGCCACCACTGTGCTCCATCATCGCCGCCGCGGCAAGCGTCGTCGGTGCTCGCCACCTCCCCTTCCTTCCCCTCCCCGACCGCCTATAAAAGGATCGCCTCGAGCTCCCCTAACTCCTCACACCGGCCTCAGCCTCCCCACACCCCTCCCCTGGGCTCAATCGAGCCGCGCCGCCGCGCCCTTCCTTCACTCTGGTGAGTGCTTTCGCCCCTCTCTAGTAGCATAGGGTCCAATTGGGTTAGCTCTGGAGCTTCACCACCTCCCCACAGTCCCAAGGCACCATTTTCGCCTTCCTCGTCGCACCGCTTGGCCTCACCAGCGATCTGACCGCCGTGGAGCCTGCCACCCGTTGTGGACCGGCCATCCCGAGCGTCCACCAGCCAAATTGACCCCACCTCTATGACCCCTACCTCCGCTCATGCTTTGCCACCATTCCGTCGACGCAGAACCGGACGACCGGCAAGGAACCGACATCAGGTTCACCGGCGACCAGTTCTCACCGCCGCGGACCGCCCTTCTCCCCCCTAACGCCGTTACCCCCTCCTCTCTCTAGCGCATGGGCCCATGCCCACGGCACCGTCTCTGCGCTGTTCCCCTCTTCCGTGGGCCGACTAGGCCGCTCACCCGTGCGGCCGCACGCGCACGCTCCCCGGCTGGGCCAAAATTCCCCCCGGACTAGTGGGTAAAGTGTACCCCTTTGCGCAAAGTTCAAACCTATTCGAATAGTCTGTGTCCATTGGTATGGACGAGTCTGGTGTGGTATGACAATTAGTGTTTATGATCTCCGCGAATAGGGAAATGTGTGCGTGAGTGTTTTTTGGAAATAAAATCAATGCCACGGCAGCAGGAAGCTCAGTGGTGGTTGAGTGTGAAAATGTGATACTTCTTTCTTTAGGGAAAACCATCAAAGTATTGCCTTTTTCTAAAAAAGAAGAGTGACTTCAACTCCACCATATCAAGCATGTACTATATAGGTTCCTCTCTCTTTACGGGCGGTATGGGCTTGCAGAATACCTAGTGTATTCACCCAGATTTATTTATGTTTTTCAGCAGCTGAAGACTTCTTTTCTGCTATGCTCGACTAGAAGGGGGCTGTGTCTGCACCCAATCTGCCTGTGGCTTGGGCTAGTTGATCTTCCACTATGCTTTGTATTTTAGGCTCACTAGAGCTTGTACTCTGGTATTGTAATAACTTTTATTCGAACTCTGTACTATTTGAAGTAAGAAATATGGTTACTAGCCTCCTGGGACTAGTAATTGTATCACATTTGGGTCCCAAAGGATCGGGACGCTTCAGGTGGTATCAGAGCCATAGGACTGGCCGTAGATCGTAGCCCTGACCTTAAAAGTTTGCCTTAAAAAGAAAAAGACCTCTTACCCTCTAAAAAGAATCTTCTCTCCTTTCCCCGATATTAACAAACCCTTCTTCTCTTGTGACCAGATGGAAGGCTCCTTTATCATTTGGACATCCTACTGCTCAGAGGTGGAAGGATTCCCTCATCTTTTATGGAGTTGCGCGCTTCGCATGGGGATCCATAAGAAGCCAGAGTACGTCTGGAAAGAATACCGCGAGAATGGAATTAAGAAATGCTCTATGGCAGTCTACCTAGGAGAAAGCCGAAACTACCCAAATCACCCTCCCTTCCAAGTCACCGCCACTGGACACCGCTTCCCAGACACTTGCTAAAATGTTGCCCAAAAAGCCCACTGCCAGCTATGCCAAAACTATAGCAAGGAAGTCTCTGAGACACCCCTTTGTTATTTTCCACCCAGCAACAAAAATACCCCTACCTGGAAGAAAAGACTTCAGGCCTTGTCAGGGAAAGATCCTAATGAGGATGACCCCACCATAGTCTACATGGCCGAATATCTCCACACCCTTGACAACCACTATGACGACCTTTTCTCCCACTACACCCACCTAAATTCCCAGGTGGAAAGCCTAGAGCAACAAATCAAGGAATTAAATGAGGAAAAGGCGTCCCTCCAAGAAAGCCTCGAAATAGCAGAAGGTGAAGAGGCCAACACTCGTGAAGCCTACCGAACCCTGAAGATGGACTACGATAAGAAGTTAAAGAAGCTCGCCCCCACTAAGAAGATCCAGAAGCGGACCAAGAGCCAAGGATGCCAGACTGAACGAAAAGAGGAAGCCCCGCCAACCCTGCCTCCCTCAAGGATAGAAAGCTTGTCAGACGTTGAGGAGATGTCCCTGGCTAGCCTTGACGATCTTCTCAGGGAATTTGGGGACACCTTAGAAAGGGAGTTCGGAAGCACCTTAGAAAACGCTCGCGCGTAGTGTGATCGGTGACAACTGTATGCTTGTAATGAACTTGTGTGATGAATAAAATAACGTGTTTGAAAAAAAATGGACACCTTAGAAAGGGAGTTCGGAAGCACCTAGAGGACACCTTAGAAAACGCTCGCGCGTAGTAGTAATCCTTTCCCCTGGCAGATGGCTTCGGATAAAACCACGCCTACCGCCTCAGGGATTGGAGCAAGGTCTCCTCTAGGTGCTGAAGGAGAAGTCGATGGAGAAGGGAGTGAAACCCACCTCCCCGCACCTCCGGAGCTGCCATTAGATTTTGCCCAAGTTCTGGCCAACCAAACCCGACTCATTGAGGTCCTCACCAGAAGCCTTGAAAACTAGCGCCTAATTGGTGGAAGACCTCAGGACAGAATGGGAGATTTTCTAAGGCTCAAGCCTCCCACATTCACTGGATCCAGCAATCCGCTCGACGCTGATGACTGGCTACACACAATAAAAAGGAAGTTAGAGGCCATCGGATCCCTGAGAACCAGCGTGTTCATCTGGCTACTCATCAACTTTCTAGGATGGCCCTATCCTGGTGGGATACCTTCAGCGCTACCGTCAGAGATGCTACCTGGGCAGAATTTGAAGCCGCCTTCCGAGAGCATCATGTGCCCCTAGGGATCGTCCAGCTCAAAGAAGAAGAATTTCGGGAATTAACTCAAGGAGGGAGATCTGTCAGTGAATACGTCCACAAATTCACAGAATTGGCTCGCTATGTGCCTGACGATGTCAGCACAGAAGCCAAGAAGATGGCCCGTTTCTTGAAAGGGCTAAGACTAGAACTCAAGACTATCCTTGCCAGCCAATATTTCCTCAGCTTCTC
This sequence comes from Zea luxurians, assembly GCA_029449295.1. Taxonomy (NCBI): domain Eukaryota; kingdom Viridiplantae; phylum Streptophyta; class Magnoliopsida; order Poales; family Poaceae; genus Zea; species Zea luxurians. Next base: position 138,244,802 of record JAOPSE010000002.1, read on the forward strand.
GCACCTCTCAAACAAGGCCATACAAGTGGAAAGGGCTAGAGAAGAAGAAAAGGGTCACCTCAAGAGGAAGTTTCAGGTCCTCCGAGCTCAGCAGCAGGACAGGCACTAGAGAGTTCGATCTTTTGGGTTTCCTCCCAAAGGACCAAGCTTCAACAAACCAACAGGGTCTGCTCCATCACGTTTCAGTCAGTAGGGTCAAAGTTCCCTGGCCCCCTCCGTTGCAAGCAACCAACCTCCAGCCAATGCCTGTTGGCACTACGAAGACCCCAGTCACTACAAGAATAATTGTCCTCAGTTAAAGACTTCCATGCCTACCTACTCCAACTCAGTGAATGGACCCAAGAGTGCCCCAGCACCTGCCTCCAAGGCACCCTCCTCCAACAGCCAGCTAAGCAAGACCCAGTATCATGGCAGGGCACGAGTGAACCATGTCGACGCTCAAGAGGCTTAGCAAGCCCCGGGAGTAGTGCTCGGTGAGTTCCTATTTGAATTTACTCCTGCTGCTGTACTTTTTGATTCAGGAGCATCCCATTCATTCATAGCCACTAGTTTTGTGGAAAAGCATGGCATTCCCACTGCATATCTAGAAATTCCCTTGGTCACACAAACCCCAGGGTTAGACCTTCTATGCCACCTCAAATGCTCCCAAGTCAGGATTCTTTTAAGTGGGGTAGTTTTCTTGGTAGACTTAGCTGTCTTGCCATCCCACAGAATTGATGTGATCTTAGGGATGGATTGGTTAACCAAGCATAATGGCATCATAAGTTGTGCAGATAAGACCATCCTTCTCACTGACCACCAAGGAAAGTCAGTTTCATGCCAGGCTCAGCCACCCACCGAAGACCCAATGGTGTTTAAGCTAGCAGCAGAAAGCATATCTATAGTAGAAGAATTCATGGATGTATTCCCAGAAGAATTACTAGGAATGCCGCCAGAAAGAGAAGTGGAGTTCTACATTGATCTAATTCCCGGCACCGCACCAATCGCAAAAAGGCCATACCGCATGGCTCCCATCGAATTGGTAGAACTAAAACTCTAGATCGCAGAACTTCAATAGAAAGGGTACATTCGTCCCAACTCATCTCCTTGGGGAGCACCAGTCCTGTTCGTCACCAAAAAGGATGGAAGTATGAGGATGTGTATTGATTACCAATCCTTGAATGAAGTTACAATAAAAAATAAGTACCCACTACCTCGGATCGATGACCTCTTCGACTAGCTTCAAGGGGCCAAGTATTTCTCCAAGATAGACCTAAGGTTAGGATATCACCAACTAAAAATCAAGGAAGCAGACGTTCAGAAGACGACTTTTGTCACCCGGTACGGACAATATGAGTTCACAGTAATGCCCTTTGGACTAACCAACGCACCCGCCTTTTTCATTAATCTTATGAATAAGGTATTCATGGAAGAGTTGGATAAGTTTGTCGTAGTCTTCATTGACGACATCCTTATCTACTCCAAAAGTCGCAAGGATCATGAGCATCACCTCAGATTGTCCTCGGAAAACTCAGAGCACATCAACTCTATGCTAAGCTCAGCAAATGTGAATTCTATTTAGAGAAGATAGCCTTCCTCGGGCATATCTTAACTGCAGAAGGAATAGAAGTGGACCCATCCAAAGTAGAAGCAATATCCAAATGGAAGCAGCCATCCAACGTTAGTGAAGTTCAAAGCTTTTTGGGAATGGCGGGATATTACTGCCGTTTTATCAAAGGATTCTCCAGCATAGCAAGACCTATGATCGAGCTCCTCAAGAAAGACAATAAATTTGTATGGACCCAAAAGTGTGAGGAAAGCTTCCAAATCATAAAGAAGAAACTCACGACCGTGCCAGTATTGACACTACCAGATATCCACCAGAATTTCGTCATCTTCTGTGATGCTTCAAGGCAAGGTTTAGGATGTGTGCTTATGCAAAATGAGAAAGTCATTGCCTATGCATCACGCCTACTCAAGCCGCATGAGCAGAATTATCCAGCACATGATTTGGAATTGGTAGCCATAGTGCACGCCCTAAAAATATGGAGGCACTACCTGATTGGGAATAAATGTCACATCTTCACAGATCACAAGAGCCTAAGGTACATTTTCACTCAGCCAGACCTCAATCTCCGTCAGCGAAGATGGTTGGAATTGATTAAGGATTATGACATCGAGATCCACTACCACCCCGGAAAGGCCAATGTTGTAGCAGACACCCTCAGCCGAAAACCTTTCGGGGAGAAAGCAACCAAATTCTTGGAAGACTAGAAGAGAGAATCAACTCAACTAAATGCTTGTTTGGGAGACAATGGCAGCCTAGAAATTAAGCCAATGCTAGAAGACCTTATACGCAAGGCTCAACGGCTGGACACCGAGACGACAAGTCTTGCGGAGAGAGCTCACAAAGAACAACTCCTGGACCTCAAGACAGATGAAGAAGGAATCCTTTGGTTCAGAAACTATCTATGTGTACCGAAAGGAGAGGCACGAGAAATCCTGCTCGACGAAGCTCACAACACAGCCTACTCTATTCACCCAGGGACCACCAAGATGTACCTAGACCTCAAGACCAGATACTGGTGGAGAGGAATGAAAACGGAGATAGCTCAGTATGTGGCCCGGTGTGATACTTGCCAGCGAACCAAGGCAGAGCATCAAAAAGCCTGTAGGTCTACTACAACCCCTCCCAGTGCCCAAATGGAAGTGGGAAGAAATAGGCATGGATTTCATAATCGGACTGCCTCGAACCCAAAAGGGAATGATTCTATCTGGGTTATAATCGACCGTCTTTCCAAGGTAGCTCACTTCATTCCAGTAAAAACTACCTTCGGAGGAGCCACCCTAGCCCGAATATATCTTAAAGAAATAGTCAAGCTCCATGGCATTCCATAGAAAATAGTATTAGACAGGGGAACACAGTTCACCTCAAAATTCTAGATGAGTCTTCAGCAAGCTTTGGGCACTAAGCTAGACTTCAGCACCGCCTATCACCCCCAGTCAGATGGTCAGACAGAAAGAGTCAACAAAGTCCTCAAGGATTTATTGAGAGCTTGTGTGTTGACCTTTGACAAGAGTTGGGAGTCCAGTTTGCCGTATGCAGAATTTTCTTATAACAACAGCTACCAGGCCAGTATCGAGATGTCACTGTTTGAAGCCTTATATGGATGAAAGTGCCAGACCCCTCTGATGTGGTCCAACGTAGGGGAAAAGACACTGGAAGGGCCTGCTTTCAATAAGGCGGCAGAAGAGAAAGTTGCCCTGATCCAAAAAAGACTACTCGAAGCCCAGTGTCGGCAGAAGAGTTACGCAGACAACAGAAGGAGAGAACTTAGTTTCGAGGAAGGAGACTTCGTCTACCTCAAGGTCTCCCTAATGCGCGGGGTCAAAAGATTTCAAGTGAAAGGGAAGCTAGCTCCACGATTTGTCGGCCCCTATCCTATCATTGGCAGAATAGGGCCCACAGCCTACCGCCTTAAATTGCCATAAACCATGTCAGATATCCACAATGTGTTTCATGTATCCCAGCTCCGCAAATGCCTGAAAGTACCAGAAAGTCACATCGAAGAAGAGACAATTCAAATTCAGAAGAAACTGCAGTACCGAGAAAAGCTAGTGAAGATTCTCGATTCAGCCGTCCGAAAGACCCAAAACTCAAAAGTGAAACTCTGTAAAGTTCAGTGAAGCGGAGAAGGAGAAGAGGAGGCTACCTGGGAGAGTGAGGACTCTTTGAGGAGGGAATACTCTTACCTTTTCTCAAACCCAGTCTGAATCTCGAGGGCGAGATTCTTTTAAGTGGGTAGATTTCTAACATCCCAATTTTGATCCTAAGGTTAGAAACCCTAAAACCCTTAACCCCCCTTAATTATCTCCAAAGACCCCCACCTCATGAGACACTTCATTCATCATATGCATACACTATGGTTGTTAGTAGCCCCTCACATAGAATATTTTGACACCCAAGAAATGAAGATAAATATTTGTTTAAAGGAAAAAGGAGATTATAAATAAAAGAGAAAGTAAAATAGATTTGGAAATAGGAAAAGAAAAGGCAAAGGAAATTTCTCTTGTCCCCCCCCCGACTGGGCCGATTCTGGCCCAAGTCCCTCCCCCCTCTCCCTCCCCCCCCCCCCCCCCCCCCCCCGCGCGCCGCGCACAGCCCACGCGGCCCACCTCTCGCGCCCGCCAGCACCCGCGCCACACTCCCCTCCCCTCGCTGACGACCCGACACCACCCATCAGTCGTGCCCGCTCTTGCTCCCTCGCGACCGCTCTCCCTCTAGCAAGCGAGCCCCGCTTGTTAGCCACTCTCCCCTCGCCCGTGATCGGGCTATCGGCGCGTTCGCCGCCAGCCATCGCCTGCCCCGTCTCCTCGCCATTATCGCGCTCACCAGCTCGGTTTGGCACCTTGCGCCTGCCCGAGCCATCCCGTCGCCACCACTGTGCGCCATCATCGCCGTCGCGGCAAGCGTTGCTGGTGCTCGCCACCTCCCCTTCCTTCCCCTCCTCGACCACCTATAAAAGGACCGCCCTGAGCTCCCCCAACTCCTCACATCGGCCTCGGCCTCCCCACACCCCTCCCCCGGGCTCAATCGAGCCACGCCACCACGCCCTTCCTCCACTCTGGTGAGTGCTTCCGCCCCTCTCTAGTAGCCTAGGGTCCAATTGGGTTAGCTCTAGAGCTTCACCACCTCCCCACAGTCCCAAGGCACCATTTTCGCCTTCCCCATCGCACTGCTTGGCCTCACCGGCGATCTCACCGCCGTGGAGCCCGCCACCCGCCGTGGACCGGCCATCCCGAGCATCCACCAGCCAAATTGACCCCACCTCCGTGACCCCCTACCTTCGCTCGTGCTTTGCCACCATTCTGTCGACGCAGAACCGGACCACCGGCGAGGAACCGCCGTCGGGTTCACCAGCGACCGGTTCTCACCACTGCGGACCGCCCTTCTCCCCCCTGATGCCGTTACCGCCTCCTCTCTCTGGCGCGTGGGCCCGCACCAACGGCACCGTCTCCGTGCCGTTCCCCTCTTCTGTGGGCCGACTGGGCCGCTCGCCCGCGTGACCGCGCGCGCACGCGCCTCGGCTGGGCCAAAATTCCCCCCGGCCCAGTTAGCAGGGAAATCCCTTTTCCTTTTCTTTTTTCCCATTTCTTTTTCCTATTTTCATATATAAATGCATATATTGATATTTTATGCACAAAAAATAGTCTAATTAAATTATAAGGCACAAAATAATAATATTTAAAAGTTGGCACACCCCACAAGCCACCTAGTTGATGTATTGTTCATTGCCTATTTCTGCTAGGAGAAGAGGGATCCGATCCTCCGGAAATTATAGCTCCGGAAGAAGGGCAGGAACCTGACCTCTCCGAAATAGATCTTTCGTGCCAGGAGAGCTTCGACGAAGGCAAGTCCATTCTTCCCTTGATGCATAAATTACCAACTCTTTCTACCACTACCTAAGCCGGGAATAAGGGTTGGGTCCTTTGCATTATGAGAAGAGAGATAGCCCGCATTAAAGAATATCTTTTGAGTACAAAATGTGGGATGAGAAAAGGGTGGTGTTTTTAATAAATAATGTTTTGAAAATGTGTATGATGAAGGGTATTCACCCTTATCACCTTTTGAGTGGGATAATCAGGGACTCCCTAGTTCAGGGGAGGGCCTCAGGTGTTGGCTCAGCCGGGTTAGGTGTGAGCAGAAGGATTGTCCCCTCATATAAGGACCGGTTTGTCATCCTTCACTACATGTACTCATGACAAGTACAACCACTCGAGACTGTATGGGCAGTCACTCAATCTGAACTCGTACGGTCCAAACCCTAGGGTTATGATGGCTGGGGAGCACCGGGAGGATGAGGGGGAATGTTTTGTCCGGTTTGGACATGGCGGTGGCCTGACTCCTTCCGGTATAACCGTTAAGGTGGATGTGCGGGGAAGGAAAGAGATTCAGATTCGGGTCTCATTGGCCATGAGACCGCAGAGCCGGACTGGTGGGTAAAGTGTACCCCTCTGCGCATAGTTCAAACCTATTCGAATAGTCCGTGTCCACTGGTATGGACGAGTCTGGTGTGGTATGACAATTAGTGTTTATGATCTCCGCAACCAGGGAAATGTGTGTGTGAGTGTTTTTTGGAAATAAAAACAATGCCACGGGAGTAGGAAGCTCAGTGGTGGAAATGTGCTACTTCTTTCTTTGAGGAAAACTAACATTTTGTAAACCGAGTTGTACTTTGAGTATTGAATTTTGCAGGATCACCTATTCACCCCCCCCTCTAGGTGCTCACACCTACTGCTTGTTGCTTTGAGAGCAACGGGCTGCGGCTCGTAGACGGGCAGTGTGGACCGTTCAAGGCGTCATCCACATATCTTGCCTCCTTAACCATCATGCGCCCGCTTACGAATTTTCCGAGGATTTCCTCGGGCATCATTTTGGTGTACCCAGGGTTTTCACGAATAAGATTCACAAGATGGGGATCAATAATTGTAAATCACCTGAGCATGAGTCGGACGACGTCATGATCCGTCCATCTTGTGCTCCCGTAGCTTTGGATTTTGTTGACCAGGGTCTTGAGCCTGTTGTAGGTCTGTGTTGGCTCCTCTCCCCTAATCATCACGAAACTCCTCAGCTCGCCTTCCACCAGTTCCATCTTGGTGATCATGGTGGTCTCATTACCCTCGTGAGATATTTTGAGGGTGTCCCAAATCTATTTAGCGTTGTCCAAGCCGCTAACCTTGTTATATTCATCCCTGCATAGAGATGCTAGCAAAACAGTAGTGGCTTCGGCATTTTTATGAATTTGCTCATTTGTAAAGACGGGATTGTCAGTACTATAAAAATGCATTCCATTTTCAACAATCTCCCAGATACTAGGATGGAGGGAAAACAAATGACTACGCATTTTATGACTCCAGAAAGAATAGTCTTCTCCATCGAAGTGTGGGGGTTTCCCAAGTGGAATTGATAGCAAATGAGCATTTGAATTATAAGGGATGTGAGAATAATCAAACGAGTAATTTTGGTTAACCGTTTTTCATTTGGACAAGGAGTCGTCGTTGTCATCCCTTGGTGAAGAGGAAGAGACATCACTCTCATAGTAGATGATCTTCTTGATGTGTCTCTTCTTCTTCCCGTCTCTCTTCTTGTGACTCGAGCCTGAGTCAGTTGGCTTGTCATCTCTTGGCTTGTTAAAGATGAACTCCTTCTCTTTGTCGTTGACCACCATCCCCTTACCCTTAGGATCCATCTCTTTGGGCGGTTAGTCCCTTAGATGAAGAGTACGGCTCTGATACCAATTGAGAGCACCTAGAGGGGGTGAATAGGTGATCCTGCAAAATTCAACACTAAATAGCCAACACTTGGTTATGAAATGTTAGTACAATTAACCAAGTTGCTAAAGTAAACTTAAGAAGAAAACCCATCACAAGAAGATGAACACAAGACACAGTGATTTATCCCATGGTTCGGCCAATGCCTACTCCACATTGTGGTGACCTCCTTCGGTCAAGGATTGCACTCAATCCCTCTCAAGTGATCCAATGATCAACTTTGAGTGCTACGGTTATCTTCCTTAGTAGACTTTTTCCCGTTTGCGAGGAATCTCCACAGGTTGGAGCCTCTCGCCCTTACAATGTTTGATCACACAAGAAGCACAGAAGTAAGGGGGGAAAAGTAACACACGCAAGACTCAATCTACAGCACACACACGCACACAAGCCAAGACTTGAGCTCAAAAGACAGCGCAGGGAGTTCACAACTCAAACGGAGCTCAAATCACTAACACAACATTCCAAATGCATGGAGGCGGAGTCTAGAAGTCTTAAGATGTTTTGAGAATGCATGGTGTTCTGCTCCATACGCCTAGGGGTCCCTTTTATAGCCCCAAGGCAGCTAGGAGCCGTTGGAGATCAACTTGGAAGGCAAATCTTGCCTTCTGTCGAGTGGTGCACCGGACAGTCCGGTGCACCACCAGACATCTACTATAGCGGTCCGGTGCGCGATCTCTTTCCTTTTCTGGCAAAGCTGACCGTTGGATCTTCAGATCTGTTGGTGCACCGGACAGTCCGGTGCGACCATCCAACCATTGGCTTAGCCACGTGTCGCCCGTTGATCGCGCAGGCGACCGTTGGCCGTGGGCGCCGTTGACTCACTAGATAGTCTGATGCACCACCGGACAGTCCAATGATTTTTAGCCACGACGCCTGCTCCTTTTCCCGAGAGCGACGAGTTCGTCGCTGAAGAACTTGGGCACGTGCGCAGAAGACTCACCGGACAGTCCGGTGCACCACCGGACAGTCCGGTGATTTATAGCCACTTTGCCGCGCTAATTCCTGAGAGCAAAGACTTCACCGCCGGGCTAGCCTGGGCACCGGACAGTCCGATGCACCACGGCCGGTGCTGGTTTTGGCTGAACTTAGCCAAATCTTCTACAGTTTGATTTTAGTTTTCTTGGTTGTGTCCCTTGTACTTAGATAAACATGTTAGTACCCAAAAACAATTTACTAAGTCTGGACACATACCTTTCTCTTGGATTTGCGTTTATCACCTAGTTAGCACATATGAATTTAAAACAATGTGTTGGACATCTAATCACCAAAACAATTATAGAAATGGCCCAAAAGCACATTTCCCTTTCAAAGGCTCAACTTAAAACTTTGAAAAATAAGTTGATTAGCTCTCAAAATGACTATAAAGGTTTGCTAGAAAAATTTGAAGCATTTGCAAATTTAAATTGTGAGCTATCAACTAAAATTGAGCAATTAGAGTCTAGTGCACCATCCATAGCTACCGATGATGACCATATTAAAAAGAATAAAAACTTAAGGCTAAGTTAGCTAGCTCCCAAGAAGCCATTGAAAATTTGCTAGGGAAAATGGAAATTCTTAGCATACACAATAATGAGCTAACTACTAAGATAGAAAACATTAGTAGCACCCCAAAAGTATCTTTGGTTGAAATACCTAAAATTATTAAGAAAGATGCTTCTACTTCCTGCTTTGATTTAATTGATGATTCTAACCCCTGCAATCAAGTTCTTGTTAAGAATGTTATTATAGAAACATGTTCGGACGAGATTGTAATGGAGAATGAGCAATTAAAGCAAGAGGTGGCTCGCCTTGGAAAGGCCTTGTATGACAAGAAAGGCAAAGCCAAACAAATCCAACCTCCACAGGATAACACCACTGTGGGAGTGAATAAGCATGTGGAGGGCGAAACTATGGTTTGTAGGCTATGTCATAAAGAAGACCACAAGTCTTTTCAATGCAAGGCGAAGACCGGGGATAAGCAAAAGCAAAAGCTCAAGCAAAAGCCAACAAGCAAAATCTCCAACACCTACATCAAAAAGGTGGATAAAAAGGTTGCTACACCATATTTGATCAAGAAGAAAAATAATGGAAAGGTGATAGCAATCAAGGCCAACAAGCAAGCCAACAAAGGAAAGGAGGCCAAACGCATCTGGTTGTCAAAGGGAAATATTTGAACCATGAAAAGCACCAAGAAGGTTTGGATCCCGAGAGGGAAGAGAGATGTCCGAAGGACTACGGGGAATTTGGAGACTTGACAAGATTAGGATGCATATCATGGGATGCATCATAATAGATCAATTGTATTGCCAAGTGGGTTAGTGAATACTTTTGTAACACCCCTGGTGTTACTATAACTAAAACTTGAGCATGACATCATAGCATTGGCATTGCATATGTTTGATACACCTAGAGTGCATTCACTAGTCAAAAATTTCAAACAAGTTGTATTGTTTAAGTGTTTTTGCAAATAGCACCCTGGATAGGAAACTTAACCCTAAATAGGGATTAAAGGGGTAAAACTTAACCTAAGATGAGAAAACCTAAAGACTTTAGGGAAATAATCATAAAATATCCCCAAAAACAAAGTGGAGTCACATTTATACCCCTGGGATACTAAAAACCCTAATTGGAACCCTGGAAAAAACCCTAAAACTAAACCCTAGGGGCCTATGTGCAAAATTGGTCCACTTTTGGACTAAAGTGCAAAAACCAAGTCAAATAAGGTTCTTAAGTCCCTTGGTTCCCAAATGTGTGGACTTGAAAGCCAAATATTTGATTTTGGACTTATTTGCAAAAAAAAGTCACATTTGAACTCTTTTGACTAAGTCTAATTCCAGTGTATTGTACTCATCTTTGTGACCTTGTAACTTCTAAACAAAGGAGATTTTGCCCTAGGTCACCACACCAAATTTGAAGATCTATCAAAAGAGAACAACTTTGCTTAAGGTTGCAAGCTCACTTGTTGAGAAAAATCCAGAGATATTTAAGCCTGAAGTCAGGTTGTCAGACTGATTTGATCTGAATTTTCAGACTAGCAGTGAATTATCACCAACTTCAAACCCAATTCCAGACATGATCCAGTGCCCTAATGAGTTCAATCTCTATAGTCGATTTGTAGCTGGTACAAAGCACTACAACTTTGATGCAGAGACTTAGACTTGTTGCCACATGAAATTGGAAGGAAAACCCCCTGCAAATCGCTCTGTCAGACTGTCTGAACCAAACTCGCCATGGTACAGTAGAGCTCAACTGAAGAAGATCACGATTCACCCCTCCTGTCCATCGTCGGTGACCGTCGCCGTCGATTATCGCTCGCCGTGATTCGTGCGCCGTGGACATCAGATAAGCATCACCCAGTAAAAATCTTCACCGCCGTGAGCTGGGCTCCACTCCGGTGACCCCTCCCGTGCCTCCCCCTTTGCTTTGCGGCGGAGCGATAGGCTCGCCGGTGAACCGCCGCCTCCCTTCCATGCGCCGTGTGGCTCTCACTTTCCACCGCACCGCCACGACTTACTCTAACTCCCTGTCGATCACCGGAACACCCGCCACGCCTCTGGACACGTATTCACCGCGCCCAGTATTCTTCCTCACCTCCGGCCGCCGTGTGCTCGTCCAAAATTCGTGGCCACCGCTCACTCCCCCTATAAATTGAGCCCGTGACTAGCTCCATGAGGTCATCAGCTAACTAGCCACCGCTAATCAGCCACAATCATCTACCAGCGAGCTTGAATTTCCAATTTCCCCCAATTTCGTTCTCCGCCACCGCGAAGAACAACCCGCCGCGGCCAACGCAAATCAGGTCCAATCCTATCGTTGTTTGTGTTGTTCGTACATTCTTGTATGTCCACAATGCTCACTGCCCCACTTAATTGAATTATATCGCCACCAATCGCCGGGAACACAACCGTATAGCCGCCATGATCACGGCCATCGTGGCCAGAGCTACGTAGTTGGTCTTAGTTGCAATTAGGTTGGGGGAAATGGTCAGGGTAGCCCCGATTTCATGTCTGCCGCTCAGAGAACCCAGCCGTTGCCCCGTTCGGCCGGTACAGGTGCTCGCCGGAGCACGGCCGCGCGTGAACGGCGTCGGGGACCTAGCCATGCGAAGAAATAGGAGTCGGAGGGGTCTTCTGTAAACCGTCAGTGGCCCAGTGAAACAGTAAACAAACCTGATTCGAGTTAGCTATTAAACCAAGGGCCTCTGTGCAAAACTACCTCAGGCTCGCGCGTGTGGGCATGTTTCTGCTGTTGTTGGGCCGACTTGGACTGATTTCAGCCCAAGTCTGTTCATTATTTTCCTTTTTCTATTTTTAGCCAGCTTTAGAAATCTGTTAAAAATGGTAGAAAAATCCTAAAATTGTGAAACCAATTTTCCTAGGCTCCTTATTTTCTCTAAAATTTAATAAAAATAGTTTTGTGATTTTTAGTGGAAATAAGAAATTTTAGGGTATTTAAAGTGGTTAAAGGTAATAGTTATAGATTTTTAGAAAATAATTGGTAAGTCCAAAAATGCCCAAACTTTTTATGGGAACTTAATGAAATATTTAGAAGCCTTGGGTAGAATTTGAGTTGATTTGGAACATGTTTGATAACTAGAACCCAAAACCACCCCCCTGCCCTGTGAACTCCTTTACCGACTCCGGAAACCCTAGGTTCTCGGAGTACCGTGAAGGAAAGTTGTACTCAAGACTTAGATAATAAGTTTATATTATCTTCGCATCCTCATGAGCATCCCATGGCATCCATTCTTATGCATATATATGGTTATGTTAGAACACGAAGAAGAAGAAGAAGTCACTGAAGAGGGGACTCCACCAACCTCAGATCCTCAAGCAGGCAACCGCTTTTACTTCGATATTTGTGGATCCGAGCAGGACTCACCTGTTAACAAAGGCAAGCCCCGGTGCATTTGCCACCTCCTTGTGTTTTAAAAATCTTTTTCACTTGCTTGATGCATTAGGTGATAGGAGTTGATTGCTAAAACAATTCCTGCATTACCTTCCTTGAATTTGATTACCTTCCTTGATCACCCGTTTTATAAAAGATTTTTGATGCTTAGTCTTGCTTTAGAAAAACAAAATGTTTTGTTTTTACAAAAGTTGATGTGGCAAAAGTGGGTGGGATGTTTTCGAAAATAAAACTTGATGGTGAATCCATCACGGCCGTGATGGATTCAACATCGGAAAAGATGTACCTCTGCCAGGTACCAAGTTTTTGGGTTGAAAAGATTAAGCTGAGACCGGGCGGGTGACTTGCACGAGAAAGGAGTCTCGGTGTAGTGTCTCCGTCTGAGTCGATTAAGGACCTTGTCGATGTAGGCTTGATGATCGAGGACCCTTTAGCTGGTCACATGCCTCGTCATGGGTAAGCCTTGCCTCGGGCAGACTAAGGCCGGAATAAGATAACACGAAATGGGCGTGGAGCGGTGGCGAGAGTAGCGTGTACCCTCCGTGGCAAGAGGCCGGACGGTGGTGTATCTGTGCTCTCGGTTTGCGTGAACCTGATCCGGTCTTAAGAACCCCGGTGGCGGGTTGACATATGCAAGGGTTAAGTGCTACATATGTCGTGTGATTGGAGATCCTCAGCTGAGTATAATCGATTCGGATCGCCGTACCTTCGCGGTTATGAAGACTTGGTCACTGACCTACACGTAGCATTCCACTAAAGATGATGGGTATTTGTTAAGAAATTGGCTAGTGCAGGACCAGTGATTGAACTAGGGTAGAAAGAACTCTAGTTGCAGGTAAGTGAACTTAACGTGACAAATAAAATTTGATTTTTAAGGATCCACTTTAGTAAGCATTTCTGCAAAACAGAGTCTTTGATTATTGAGAAGCCTTACCTTGACTCCATAAAAGCCAGCATACCCTTGAGAGTCTTTTCTTTAGTCGGGTAAGTCTTGCTGAGTAATTCCATACTCAGGGTTTATCCCTTCGTTGTTTTTAGGTGAGGAAGTAGCAGATTTCTGCTGCTTCTGTGCCAAGGTAGTTCCCAAGGAAGAAAAACAAGAGTGAAGTGCGGGAGGACTTGGTCCTCCGTATAGATCTTTTGCTTAAAACTTATCTGGAGGAGTTTTTGCCTCCCTTGGTTTGTATTATAATACTACTCAGCACTCGCTCTTAGTTCTGGTCTGTAATAAAACAAATTGAGCTTGCTTTTAAATAAATGTGAATTATGTAATCGCTTCCGCAATTCTTTATCTCCGATGTTCTGTAATGTCTGGAAGACGGGTGAATCGTTCCTGGTAAAGTAAGGAAATATACCGAACTTGTCAAGTAGTTCAGGGGCACCTACAGGATTGTCTGACGTCCGTGGGACAAGGACAACTGTAGGTGGGCCTAATTACTTGGGAGGTTCCGTCACAGCTGGTATCGGAGCGTAGCCCTTCTTTGCAGACATTATGAGGCATCTTCAAAAGGATTTTCGAAAGTCTTACCTAAAAAAAAATTCTTTTCTCTTCTTACCTAAGTATTCTGAAGAGTTTATCTTAAAGACCAGATAGGAAGAGTGCAATGTATAGAAGGTTGAATCGACTAAGGTTGATTCTGTACTTATTCATGCATCATGCTAAGAATTATGCTAATAAATTTTCCCCCTTAGAAAGATGCCGCCACGCACAAGGCTAATGGCACGTAAGTCAACGGGACCAATTGGAGTACCCCGGCATCAACTAGCCCCTTGACACGAAAGCAGCAGCAGCGGAAGTAATGTCCCCATAGGAGACCTTGAAGCCCGAGTGAGTCGACTTCAAGCAGAGCTGCAACACAGGACCGATGCTTGGGTTGCAGACGGAGATAGAATCAATGAACTAAGAAGGGACATCCGTCACCTGCAGGATCAGCTTGCTGATCGAGACTTAGCACTTGACTGGGCAGTACAGTCTCATTTGCTGGCATGTGCTAAGGAAGCAAGGGCTCAGGCCCGAATTAAAGAACTTAGCTCAACTGTCGACGACCTGTAGGTCTACTGCAATACGTTGCATGAGGAAGTCCATATACTATACACACAATTACACCCTAGTGTGCCTGCACACTCTGCCGAGGCGGAAGCCGGACCCTCTCACGTTGCGGGACGCGCGTTGGGTGGGGAGTTAGACCTTTTTGAACCCCCTCCTTCTTTGAGGTTGGTTGACGTCTGGACTCCCACACCTGACGATGAGGCCGCCAAAAGTAACGGAAAGCAGGACTAATGGTGTAATAGAAGTAGAGTAGTGTATTGTAGAATGCACTGTTGTATAATAGGTTGAACTTTTGTATAATGGGTAATGTATCCTGTTATGTAATATCGAGTCTGTATCATTACTTTTTATAGTAATGTAAAATGGAAGGTCTCTTTGGCATATTATGTTTATTTCAAATGTTTTTGCCTCAGATGCCGACCAGGACTCGCGGACAGGACGCAGCCGGAACTTCTGGGGGTCGGGATGTCACCCCAAATCCACCTCCGGTTCCACCCACGCTAGCCAAGGCGATTGCCGCCTTGGTGAATGCCACCGCAGACAATACCCGCTTCCTTAGGGAAATGGCGGGTCAGCAGCAGTTCCAGCAGCAGGCAGGAAGAGGTTTTCAGCAAGGTCCCCGTGAAACCACCTATCTGGACTTCTCCGAAACTCGTCCACCTCTATTCACCAAGGCAGAAGACCCGCTAGAAGCCGACGAGTGGATACGAGTTATTGAACAAAAGTTTGGTCTTCTTCGTTGTTCTGAAACGCAGAAGCCATTGTTCGCGGCATAGCAACTACGTGGCCCTGCCAGTACTTGGTGGGGAAATTTTGTGGCTATCCAACCTGACAACCACCAAATCACTTGGGAAGAATTTAAAGCAGCCTTCTGTGAGCACTACATACCTGAAGGGGTGCTGCATATGAAACAAGAGGAATTCATGAAGCTGAAACAAGGAGGAGACACCATCAATCAGTATCTTAACAAGTTTAATCACCTGTCGCAGTATGCCATCGACCAGGTGAATACTGATTTGAAGAAAAAGAACTGTTTTATGAGAGGTCTAAATGACCGGTTGCAGCGAAAGATGGCCACATGTATTGATCTCACATATGGAAAGGCTGTCAGTACAGCCTTATCTGTGGAAGCAAAATATGCAAGTTCTGGGAAGAATAAGGGATTCGGTGGTGAGAGGCCTAATCAGGGCCAGGCAAAGAGGCAACGGTTCGTCATCCGGCCTTCTAGCCAAAACCGCACTTTTTCCCGTCCACCAGCATTCCCTTTCAAACAGCCCATTATTATCCGCCCCAACAATACCTCCACTTCCCCAAATCAGCCGGGTGCCCCAGGCACTCGATTCCCTGCCTTGCCCAGCTCTTCAACCGGGTGTTTCAACTGCGGCAAGTCAGGACATTTTATCAAAGACTGCCCATACCCCAAGCAAAATCAATCCAATGCTCAGCAAGGAACTGGGAAGTCTACTCAGCCCAAGGGTAATGCTGTGGGGAGAAATACCAAGAAAACGGGGCGTGTATACTACACTCAAGTGGCCACTACACCGGAAGGAGAGCCGGTGATGATGGGTACGTTTCCCGTGGCCAGTCACCCTGCAATTATTCTTTTTGATTCTGGTGCTTCGCATACCTTCATTAGCAAGAAATTTGTGGAGCAACATCACATTGCATGCCATGAATCAAAAGAGGGATTTAAAATTCATTCACCTGGGGGACACATTTTTACTAGAGAAGTGGCCTATGAAGTGCCAGTAACAATGGCCGGACGGAACTTTCCTGCTAACATGATTGTTCTGAAGGGCCAGGATATAGATGTAATTTTGGGTATGAATTGGTTAACCCAACACAAGGCAATTCTCAACACTGAACTCAGAACCGTCAGGTTGAGCTATAATCAAGAAGAAATTCTTTTGTCTCTCCCCGTAACCAATCCAGCCAAAGCTTCTGGTAGAATATTTGAAGCCATTGTACCGGAGATCAAGAACATTCCGGTAGTATGTGAGTTTCTAGATGTATTTCCGGAAGATTTACCTGGACTGCCCCCTGAAAGAGATGTAGAATTCATAATTGAGCTAAAGCCCGGTACGGCTCCTATCTCCCGAAGATCGTACCGTATGCCCCCTAATGAGTTGGCGGAATTGAAGATTCAATTACAAGATCTACTGAATAAGGGATTCATCCGGCCAAGCTCGTCCCCATGGGGTTGCCCCGCCATTTTTGTTAAGAAGAAGGATCAAACCTTGCGGATGTGCGTGGATTATCGACCCCTGAATGAGGTCACCATCAAGAATAAGTACCCTCTTCCAAGGATCGACATCTTATTTGATCAACTGACTGGGGCGAGGGTATTTTCCAAAATTGATCTCAGGTCGGGCTATCACCAAATCCGTATTCGGCCCGAGGATATACCGAAGACCGCATTTACTACGCGGTATGGATTGTTTGAATACCTGGTAATGTCTTTCGGGCTCACAAATGCTCCTGCCCACTTCACCTATTTGATGAACTCGGTGTTTATGCCTGAATTGGACAAGTTCGTGGTAGTCTTCATCGACGATATCTTGATATATTCTAAAAATGAAGAGGACCATGCTCAGCATCTACGGATTGTATTGACGCGCCTGAGGGAACATCAGCTGTATGCCAAGTTCAGTAAGTGCGCGTTCTGGCTGGAGGAAATTCAATTTTTGGGGCACGTGTTGTCAGCCAATGGAATTGCGGTAGATCCTAGCAAAGTCAAAGATATTCTGGAGTGGAAACCCCCAACCACTGTTCACCAAGTCCGGAGTTTTCTTGGACTAGCTGGATATTATCGCAGATTCATACCCGATTTTTCTAAGCTTGTGAAGCCAATCACAAGTTTATTGAAGAATGATATTAAGTTCAATTGGTCTTCTAGGTGTAATGAAGCCTTTGAGCAATTGAAGACATTATTAACCACTGCTCCGGTATTGGCTCAACCGGACATCACTAAACCTTTTGATGTATATTGTGATGCATCTGGCAGTGGGCTCGGCTGTGTACTGATGCAAGAAGGCCGAGTAATTGCGTATGCTTCAAGGCAGTTGCGCCGACATGAGGAGCATTATCCAACTCATGATCTGGAGCTAGCTGCTGTGGTTCATGCCCTGAAAATATGGCATCACTATCTGCTGGGAAATATCTGTCACATATATACAGATCATAAAAGTTTGAAGTACATCTTCACCCAGTCAGAGTTAAATATGAGGCAAAGACGATGGCTTGAGCTTATTAAGGACTATGAGCTGGAGATCCATTATCACCCAGGCAAGGCCAATGTGGTGGCAGACGCATTAAGCCGTAAGGCTTCCTGCCACTGCCTTATGGTAAAAACCTCTGACAATACTTTATGTCAAGAGATGGAAAAGTTAAACCTGGGAATAATCCAACAAGGGACTCTAAATCAGCTAAAGCTTGAGTCAATCATTCTGCAAAAGATAATTGATGCTCAAAAGGATAATCTGGGTATGAAGCACATACGAGAGAAGATAAGGGCTGGAACAGCCAAATGTTTCAAGGAAGACGATCAAGGTGTGATATGGTTTAAAAACCGCATAGTAGTGCCAAAGAATGAAGAACTCCGCCAGCAAATCTTAGATGAAGCGCATCTTAGTCGCTATTCTATTCATCCGGGAAGCACTAAGATGTATCATGATCTAAAACAGCACTACTGGTGGACGAAGATGAAAATTGAAATTGCACGCTATGTGGCTAAGTGTGACACTTGCAGACGTGTCAAGGCCATACACATGAAAACTGCCGGTCCATTGCAGTCATTACCAATACCAACATGGAAATGGGAAGACATAAGCATGGACTTCATTGTGGGATTGCCCAGGACCGCAAAGGGGTATGACTCTATCTGGGTGATTGTTGATCGACTTACAAAGGTTGCTCATTTTCTGCCGGTCAAGACATATTACCCGGTACTTACCTATGCGGAATTATATATTGCTCGTATTCTCAGTTTGCATGGTGTTCCAAAGACTATAGTGTCGGATCGTGGACCACAATTTGTATCCAAATTTTGGGAAGAACTTCATAAATCCCTGGGTACTAAGTTACTCCACAGTTCTGCCTATCATCCTCAAACCAGTGGACAGACTGAGAGAGTGAACCAAATACTTGAAGATATGCTGCGGGCATGTGTTCTGGACTTCTCACAAAAATGGGATGAATGTTTACCTTTGGCGGAGTTCTCATATAATAATAGCTATCAAGAAAGTATCAAGATGGCACCCTTTGAAGCTTTATATGGACGACGGTGTCGGACTCCGCTAAATTGGTCTGAACCTGGTGAAAGGTGCTTCTTTAGACCTGATCTGGTGAAAGAAGCCGAGGATAAGGTTCAGAAAATTATTCATAATATGAAGAAAGCACAAGCTCATCAGAAGAGTTATGCAGACACACGGCGAATGCCCTTATATTTCCTGGAAGGAGACTATGTTTACCTGAAAGTCTCACCAATGAAAGGAGTATCGCGTTTTGGGGTTAAAGGGAAGCTTGCACCCAGGTACATTGGTCCACTCCTGGTACTTGAGCAATGTGGACCAGTGGCATACCGACTCCAACTACCCGAAACCTTGTCTGTTGTGCATAATGTGTTCCATGTGTCACAATTGAAGAAGTGTCTTCGGGTTCCCGATCGAACCATTGAAGTAACTGATGTTGTCCTTGAGCTGGACTTGACCTATTCTGAGCATCCTGTTCGAGTCTTGGATCAAAAGGACAGGGTTACCCGAAGAAAAACTCTCAAGTTTTATAAGATACAGTGGAACTAGCATTCTGAAGATGAAGCTACTTGGGAAACTCAAGATTTCTTGAATAAGAATTTCCCAGGCTTTCTAGCCTCATGTAATTTGTAAAATGTATATAGTTATGGCAATAAAGGAATGAACCCCACACCACCCTGCCTTATACCAGAAATAAGGAAATAAAAGTGTGACACATTTCCTTTTCCATTACTCACCCTAGGACTTTAAATCTCGGGACGAGATTCTTTTATGGGGGGAAGGATGTAACACCCCTGGTGTTACTATAACTAAAACTTGAGCATGACATCATAGCATTGGCATTGCATATGTTTGATACACCTAGAGTGCATTCACTAGTCAAAAATTTCAAACAAGTTGTATTGTTTAAGTGTTTTTGCAAATAGCACCCTCGATAGGAAACTTAACCCTAAATAGGGATTAAAGGGGTAAAACTTAACCTAAGATGAGAAAACCTAAAGACTTTAGGGAAAGAATCATAAAATATCCCCAAAAACAAAGTGGAGTCACATTTATACCCCTGGGATACTAAAAACCCTAATTGGAACCCTGGAAAAAACCCTAAAACTAAACCCTAGGGGCCTATGTGCAAAATTGGTCCACATTTGGACTAAAGTGCAAAAACCAAGTCAAATAAGGTTCTTAAGTCCCTTGGTTCCCAAATGTGTGGACTTGAAAGCCAAATATTTGATTTTGGACTTATTTGCAAAAAAAAGTCACATTTGAACTCTTTTGACTAAGTCTAATTCCAGTGTATTGTACTCATCTTTGTGACCTTGTAACTTCTAAACAAAGGAGATTTTGCCCTAGGTCACCACACCAAATTTGAAGATCTATCAAAAGAGAACAACTTTGCTTAAGGTTGCAAGCTCACTTGTTGAGAAAAATCAAGAGATATTTAAGCCTGAAGTCAGGCTGTCAGACTGATTTGGTCTGAATTTTCAGACTAGCAGTGAATTATCACCAACTTCAAACCCAATTCCAGACATGATCCAGTGCCCTAATGAGTTCAATCTCTATAGTAGATTTGTAGCTGGTACATAGCACTACAACTTTGATGCAGAGACTTAGACTTGTTGCCACATGAAATTGGAAGGAAAACCCCCTGCAAATCGCTCTGTCAGACTGTCTGAACCAAACTCGCCATGGTACAGTAGAGCTCAACTGAAGAAGATCACGATTCACCCCTCCTGTCCATCGCCGGTGACCGTCGCCGTCGATTACCGCTCGCCGTGATTCGTGTGCCATGGACATCAGATAAGCATCACCCAGTAAAAATCTTCACCGCCGTGAGCTGGGCTCCACTCCGGTGACCCCTCCCGTGCCTCCCCCTCTGCTTTGCGGCGGAGCGATAGGCTCGCCGGTGAACCGCCGCCTCCCGGCCGTGCGCCGTGTGGCTCTCACTTTCCACCGCACCGCCACGACTTACTCTAACTCCCTGTCGATCACCGGAACACCCGCCACGCCTCTGGACACGTATTCACCGCGCCCAGTATTCTTCCTCACCTCCGGCCGCCGCGTGCTCGTCCAAAATTCGCGGCCACCGCTCACTCCCCCTATAAATTGAGCCCGTGACTAGCTCCGTGAGGTCGTCAGCTAACTAGCCACCGCTAATCAGCCACAATCATCTACCAGCGAGCTTGAATTTCCAATTTCCCCCAATTTCGTTCTCCGCCACCGCGAAGAACAACCCACCGCGGCCAACGCAAATCAGGTCCAATCCTGTCGTTGTTTGTATTGTTCGTACATTCTTGTATGTCCACAATGCTCACTGCCCCACTTAATTGAATTATATCGCCACCAATCGCCGGGAACACAACCGTATAGCCGCCATGATCACGGCCATCGTGGCCAGAGCTACGTAGTTGGTCTTAGTTGCAATTAGGTTGGGGGAAATGGTCAGTGTTGGGGACTCGTTCTCAAGTGCTATGAATTAAGAACAAGGCAACACAAAAGGGTTAATGATTAATGCCCTTCGTCCTTCAGAGCATTATCTCCTTTAGGATATAATGATCTTCAGACGAAGGTCATGAAGGACGTACCTTCGATATTATAGTATATCTCAATGAAAGGAGAAGCATATGAGAAACAACATGAATAATCATATGTCATCATTAATATCATTTAATCATATGGTCATAAATGCACTTGAACAACATTGAATTACATTTTTACCTTCGGCTTGACAGAAGGCAAAAAGTCCAAGCGTGACGCGCGAGTGAATACAAATCAGCGTGAACAGTACGGGGGTACTGTTCATCTATTTATAGACACAGGACACAGCCTGTGACTAATTACAATTATGCCCCTCATAAAAGTTTACAACATTGACTCAGACCTTTATGGATTAAAAGGTCATTCTATCTCTATGTCGGTTTGTAATGCCGAAGCTTCATGAAGAGGAACCTTCGGCCATCTCCTGGGAACAACTTCAGCCGAAGCTGCTTCTTCGTGTAAGACCTTCGGCGCAACGAAGCATGGCCCCAACAGTCAGGGTAGCCCCGATTTCATGTCTGCCGCTCAGAGAACCCAGCCGTTGCCCCATTCGGCCGGTACAGGTGCTCGCCGGAGCACGGCCGCTCGTGAACGGCGTCGGGGACCTAGCCATGCGAAGAAATAGGAGTCGGAGGGGTCTTCTGTAAACCGTTAGTGGCCCAGTGAAACAGTAAACAAACCTGATTCGAGTTAGCTATTAAACCAAGGGCCTCTGTGCAAAACTACCTCAGGCTCGCGCGCGTGGGCATGTTTCTGCTGTTGTTGGGCCGACTTGGACTGATTTCAGCCCAAGTCTGTTCATTATTTTACTTTTTCTATTTTTAGCCAGCTTTAGAAATCTGTTAAAAATGGTAGAAAAATCCTAAAATTGTGAAACCAATTTTCCTAGGCTCCTTATTTTCTCTAAAATTTAATAAAAATAGTTTTGTGATTTTTAGTGGAAATAAGAAATTTTAGGGTATTTAAAGTGGTTAAAGGTAATAGTTATAGATTTTTAGAAAATAATTGGTACGTCCAAAAATGCCCAAACTTTTTATGGGAACTTAATGAAATATTTAGAAGCCTTGGGTAGAATTTGAGTTGATTTGGAACATGTTTGATAACTAGAACCCAAAACCACCCCCCTGCCCTGTGAACTCCTTTACCGACTCCGGAAACCCTAGGTTCTCGGAGTACCGTGAAGGAAAGTTGTACTCAAGACTTAGATAATAAGTTTATATTATCTTCGCATCCTCATGAGCATCCCATGGCATCCATTCTTATGCATATATATGGTTATGTTAGAACACGAAGAAGAAGAAGAAGTCACTGAAGAGGGGACTCCACCAACCTCAGATCCTCAAGCAGGCAACTGCTTTTACTTCGATATTTGTGGATCCGAGCAGGACTCACCTGTTAACAAAGGCAAGCCTCGGTGCATTTGCCACCTCCTTGTGTTTTAAAAATCTTTTTCACTTGCTTGATGCATTAGGTGATAGGAGTTGATTGCTAAAACAATTCCTGCATTACCTTCCTTGAATTTGATTACCTTCCTTGATCACCCGTTTTATAAAAGATTTTTGATGCTTAGTCTTGCTTTAGAAAAACAAAATGTTTTGTTTTTACAAAAGTTGATGTGGCAAAAGTGGGTGGGATGTTTTCGAAAATAAAACTTGATGGTGAATCCATCACGGCCGTGATGGATTCAACATCGGAAAAGATGTACCTCTGCCAGGTACCAAGTTTTTGGGTTGAAAAGATTAAGCTGAGACCGGGCGGGTGACTTGCACGAGAAAGGAGTCTCGGTGTAGTGTCTCCGTCTGAGTCGATTAAGGACCTTGTCGATGTAGGCTTGATGATCGAGGACCCTTTAGCTGGTCACATGCCTCGTCATGGGTAAGCCTTGCCTCGGGCAGACTAAGGCCGGAATAAGATAACACGAAATGGGCGTGGAGCGGTGGCGAGAGTAGCGTGTACCCTCCGTGGCAAGAGGCCGGACGGTGGTGTATCTGTGCTCTCGGTTTGCGTGAACCTGATCCGGTCTTAAGAACCCCGGTGGCGGGTTGACATATGCAAGGGTTAAGTGCTACATATGTCGTGTGATTGGAGATCCTCAGCTGAGTATAATCGATTCGGATCGCCATACCTTCACGGTTATGAAGACTTGGTCACTGACCTACACGTAGCATTCCACTAAAGATGATGGGTATTTGTTAAGAAATTGGCTAGTGCAGGACCAGTGATTGAACTAGGGTAGAAAGAACTCTAGTTGCAGGTAAGTGAACTTAACGTGACAAATAAAATTTGATTTTTAAGGATCCACTTTAGTAAGCATTTCTGCAAAACAGAGTCTTTGATTATTGAGAAGCCTTACCTTGACTCCATAAAAGCCAGCATACCCTTGAGAGTCTTTTCTTTAGTCGGGTAAGTCTTGCTGAGTAATTCCATACTCAGGGTTTATCCCTTCGTTGTTTTTAGGTGAGGAAGTAGCAGATTTTTGCTGCTTCTGTGCCAAGGTGGTTCCCAAGGAAGAAAAACAAGACTGAAGTGCGGGAGGACTTGGTCCTCCGTATAGATCTTTTGCTTAAAACTTATCTGGAGGAGTTTTTGCCTCCCTTGGTTTGTATTATAATACTACTCAGCACTCGCTCTTAGTTCTGGTCTGTAATAAAACAAATTGAGCTTGCTTTTAAATAAATGTGAATTATGTAATCGCTTCCGCAATTCTTTATCTCCGATGTTCTGTAATGTCTGGAAGACGGGTGAATCGTTCCTGGTAAAGTAAGGAAAGATACCGAACTTGTCAAGTAGTTCAGGGGCACCTACAGGATTGTCTGACGTCCGTGGGACAAGGACAACTGTAGGTGGGCCTAATTACTTGGGAGGTTCCGTCACAACTTTGGACCCAAATTTCCCCACCCAAGACTAAGGTAACTATTAGATATGCATATCTATTTTTCTTGCATCTAGTTTTACCTTTCAAGCCTAGTATTATAATTGGTATTCTTTAAAAAATTGCATGCATACAAGGTAAATCATATGGTAGGATTGCTAATTTCAATTCATACTCTTGAGCAAACCTAAATAGTCTAAAATGATAAGCACGTCACATAGATTACTTAACATTCCTAAGAAAATTATACATGGTGAAATACTTCAAGTGGTATAACACTTCAATTATACTTCATTTGGTATGCCACAATTGGTATCATTTAACTTATATGTGTCAAACCTTGGATTATAGATAATTTGCCCCTCTTGATATCAAATCAAAGTGTATGTCTCCTACAAGTATTCAAAACTTATATGCACACTTTCAGGGGGGTTACTCTATAATTTAAGACTTTGAGACTAATACCTTTTTCGAGTCTATTTCATGTAGTAGTCTCATTATAAGGAAAATGAAGTTCCCGGAGAAAGACAATAAGCTTCCACTGCAAATCTACAAGAATTCTTGTCTCACAAGCCTATCATTTGTCTTCTAGAAGTTAGTCTAATCAAATCATGTCTTGCACATCTATTTTCACATGTTTTTCCTAAGTAGAAGATCTCTATCAGGGGGAGTATTTCTTCGTCTCTAATGGGGGAGAAAATTCTTTCTAAAGGAGAACACACATTTAGGGGGAGTTATAATGTCAATTTCTTCAATTGATTTTAATTGATAAATCTTTTATGAGGTCAAGTCCTTATTTGCTTCCTACATGATTTTAATGTCTTCCTTTTCGATGGTTGATGCAAAAGGGGGAGAAGGTTAGGGACCAAAACAATGAAAATTGTATCAAACACCAAACACCACCAAATTAAAATTTTGATCCTTCAAGTGGTTTTGGTTCTTTGGTCTAAAATAGGAAGTAAGTGAATTATGGAGTTAGGAGGAGGCTTAAGTCCATAATATCACATTGTGGGGACAAACATGCATCCTAGCAAGTAGATTGCATATTTACATTCAAATGTTTGTAATATTTGCTTGCTTTGGTTATGTTGTCATCAATCACCAAAAGAGGGAGATTGTAAGGAAAATGGGCCCCGATCCATTTGGCTCAATAGGTTTTGGTGTTTGATGATCAACATAACCTATAGACTAATGTGTTGTAGTGTTTGTGTTTGTAGTTCACAGGATGCTAAAGTTACTTGGACCAAGGCATTGAGAAAAGCAACACCTCAAAAGAACACATTATGAAGATCAAGTGAAGTCCAAGAAACAAAGGAAGTGTTACCTGCGGACTGTCTGGTCTGGAGCACCAGACAGTCTGGTGGCACACCGGACTGTCCGGTGCCACATGCCGGACTGTGCGGTGCACCAGAGAACAGTAGCCCAACGGCTAGTACCAAGTTGCACTGTGGAAGAGAAGACCACGAGACTGTCGGGTGTGAAGTCCGGAGTGTCCGGTTTAAAAAGCTTGTGCGCCAACAGTCGCCTGCAGTGTCAGACCAACGGCTAGGCGCACCGGACAGTGAAGTGCACTATCCGGTGCACCACCGGACTGTACGGTGTGCCGCAGAGAGCACAACTTTTCTCCAATGGCTAGTTTTGTGTTGGGGGCTATATATACACCCCAACCGGCCATTTTAAGGTGTGGGAGCTGAGAGCACCTAGAAGGGGGTGAATAGGTGATCCTGTAAAACTTGAAACTTAGTGCCACAAAAACTTGATTAGGGGTTAGCACAATAAGGCCAAGTGGCTAGAGAGGAGTCTTAGCAAAACACAATAACCACAAAGAGATCAACACAGAGATGGCACAGTGGTTTATCCCGTGGTTCGGCCAAGTCCAATACTTGCCTACTCCACGTTGTGGCGTCCCAACGGACGAGGGTTGCAATCAACCCCTCTCAAGCGGTCCAAAGACCCACTTGAATACCATGGTGTTTTGCTTTGCTTTACTATATCCCGCTTGCGAGGAATCTCCACAACTTGGAGCCTCTCGCCCTTACAAAGATGTTCACAAAGAATCACGGAAGTAAGGTTGGGATGAGCAACGCACACAAGACACAAAATCATAGCAACACACGCACACAAGTCACAACACAGCTCTCAACACAACTCAAAGAGTTCTCTACTCAAACGGAGCTCTAGTTGCTATCACAAAGAATCGAATGCGCGGAATTGAAGTCTTGGTGCTTAGGAATGCTTAGAGAATGCTTGGTATACTCCTCCATGCGCCTAGGGGTCCCTTTTATAGCCCTAAGGCAGCTAGGAGCCATTGAGAGCATTCTAGGAAGGCAATTCTTGCCTTCTGTCGCCTGGCGCACTGGACAGTCCGGTGCACCACCGGACACTGTCCGGTGCGGATTTCTTTCCTTATTTGGCGAAGCCTACCGTTGCAGATTCAGAGCCGTTGGCGCACCGGACACGTCCGGTGCACACCGGACAGTCCGGTGCCCCCTTGTGACCGTTGGCTCAGCCACGCGTCACGCGCGAAATCCTCGGCCGACCGTTGGCCCGGCTGTAACACCCGGATTTTAGGGGTCCAAAACCCGGGGTTAACATAAACACCAGGTATGCTGGGACCAAGTCTCAAACATATGATGTATAGTGGCACAGGATCGAATGTCACAACTTTATATATAACAGGAGTTCTATACAAAATAAATAATTACATTATAAGGAGACAACGGTCCAGCAACCCAAAGTTGACTGGGAGACGACGACCTAGACCTCTCACGAACTCATCACAGCATCCTCCATGAGCATCATCCTGCAGTACCTGGTCTTGACCTGTGATGTATGTGAGACAGCAAGAGTGAGCTCACATACGTTCATCGCTCAACAAGTTGTGGGGAATAATGTGCATGAACTCGCCAAAGGTGGGAGCTCACGTGAAGTGTAAGGCTTACCAAAGAAGATGGTTAGAGCTGAGCATTGCTTTTAAAGTTGGTCAAAATTTTATTAGCAATTACTAAGTGTAAGTAAATACCAACCCAATTAAGTAGTAGAACAAAAGTAACCACTTCACCTGCGATGCAATGCATATGACAAATTGAATTTAGTTCCATACTTTAATCATGTGAGTGTCCGAGCTGCTCATGACCGTGAGCACGGCTAGTATACCAGTTTTACACTCTGCAGAGGTTGCGCATCTTTACCCACAAGTCGTGTATCCCATGTCGCCAGGGTTTGCAAAGCCCTTAGACACTTCCGAGGTGAATGGCTAGGGATCCACTACGAGGCCTTTACAAAGTTCCACTAGCTTCCGAAAACCCGCTACAGTTTATAGGAAGATCCAGTGCAGGAATCCCTTGCAGGACCGCCATCGCAGCAAAATCCTCCCGAGGGCCTCCCTACACTGACCTCTCCCCTACTGCCCTTGCCCCTTTCGGGTAAGGTAGTCTTCCACTAGCTTTCCTAATTAATCAGCCAAGGGCGTCCCATTCCACCCTCGTGGTAGCACTGTTTTCCCGGGTGGTTCTCCATGTTCCAATTAACATAATGATCTTAACATGAACCATAAATAACAACTGATAACAAAAGTATAATCATGAATGGTGTATCTCCATACCCAAAACCACATATAGCACTAGCAAGTACTACCCAGAAAGTTCAGTGGTAAACAAGGTATAAAGATAGACAAACTAGGGTAACCTATTGGGTCCCATCAAAATTAACCTATGCAGATCATTATGATTAATTAGAACATGAGTAGGTGAAAAGAAGTGATCAAGGGCACAACTTGCCTGGGCCTTGAGAATCCAGGTACCAGGATGATTCTTCAGATGACACGTGACCTCACTGCTAGTCGTAGCAATTCAAACAAACATGGTGTAGACAAAATTAACATTACACCAAACATAAGAACAAAATACATATTAATAATCTACATATTAAAATAAGATCACAGGAAAAAGAATTATTAATTTTGGAGTTGTAGAATTCAAGTTATGAATTTTCAAAGGTTTTATGTGATTAAAATATGATTAAATGATAAATAAATTTTCTGACAGAGTTCATGTCAAAACAGTGATTCTAAATGGTAGAGAATATTATTACAAAATTTTAGGAATTGGAATGACTCAATTTGGAGCTAAAATGAATTAGTTATGAATTAATTAAGTTCTAGCAATTATTTTCATATTAAAAATCTATTTTCTATTTTATTTATTCAAATTAAATGGGTTCTGGACTGGGCCTCAAATCCTGGAAAACACAGGGGGCTCGGGGTAAAAATCTATAGACTCAGCGCATAGTAAAAATGGACGGCGGGTTGATTAAGGATTTCTCCGGGGTCTCTTCAGTAAAATATCCTCGGTCGAAGAGGTTTGAGCACACCTCAGCCGATCGATCAAAAACTATTGGCTCAGATTAAATCGCAGTTTATATGAACCGGTATGAAGCTATGGCCGTCAGATTAAAGATCGTCGGTCAGGATTTTATGAATTGAGATCTAACAGGGATCGTACAGATCGCATCTAACGGCCCGAATTGACCCAGCCGAAGCGGTGCCCATATCTAATCCCCACCGTTGAACCCGGATCAACGGCCCACAGCAAATCCTCCCCACCGGCGGCGCGAGGCCTCCCCATGGCGGTGACTCGCCGGAGCCACACCCGTCCGGCGATAGGGTGGTTAATTCCCCACCACGAAAACTGCTACGCGTATAGGAAACCGAGGCGAACACAGCAGAAGCAAACCCACCGGCGATTGTCCGCGCTAGCGAGCCGGCCACGGCGAAGGGCGGGTGAGCGGCTGGGCTGTGCTCCGGTGAGCAATTGCCCAGGCCACTGGCCACCCCGAGCTGCGCGCCAACCCAGAGAGGATTCCTTGCACGCTTGCGATGCCCCAGAGCCACCCCATTTGTGCAGAAGGGCAGCGCCGGCGAGTTAGGGGTGCGGCGGATCTCGGTGGCAGCGGCGCGAGCGAGCACCGATGGAAAGGGGTCACGGGGCACAGCTTTATAGCCAGGGGAGCGCGGATTTCGGAGACCCGTTCCTGCCGGCAGGTGAAGTCGCGGAAATCCCCAGGTGCCCGAGATCACCGCGGAGGTTGCAACGGCTGGCCAACGGCCATGGCGGAAGACGCGGTCCGTTCGGCCACGATGACAGGCGGGACCCACAAGTAAGTCTCACGGAGAGAAGAGAGAAGTGCGCCGGCTGACGAGGCGGGCCCACACGGCGGTGAAAGAGGAGAGCGCGGCATGTGAGCAGTGGAGACTGACGGGGTGGCCCCGCCTGTCGGCGCCGGGGAGGAGTTCGGGCTGCGCGGTGTTAGTGGGCCGAACGCGCGTGGGAATGGGAAGATGGGCTGAATTGTGGAGAGTTGGCCCAGCTAGGTTTTTTTTCTCTTTTTCCTTTTTGTTTTCTATTTCTTTTCTTCATTTTCAAATCCAATTTGAATTCAAACTTAAATTCAAACTTTGTGATTAAATTGTCCTCAGTTTGAAAGGTATAATTTCTTAACATAAGTGTGAAGGGTGTTTATTTTTATTTTATTTTATGTAGTATTTTTCTTAGTTCTTCCCTTCACTTTCACTTATTTCCCTTTTCTTTCCTATTTTAAATTTTGAATTCAAATTTAATTTCAAGCTTGTGACTAGTTCATTTGCAAACCATATCTGTGCAAGAACATATTTTATATATGTTTTAGTTCTTTTAGACAAGCTTTCAATCATATAGTAGAGATTAACCCATACCTTATTAATTCTAGGGAAATCAAATTTATATTGTAGACTTATATATTAAGAAATAGTTTAATCATGATTCTTCTTTATAACCTAACCCAAAGGCAATTTAGATTATCTAAGTATCTTTAATTATGTATTTTTAACATATTCATGAGTGGAAACTTCTAAGTTATGATTATCTTTAAGGAAAGGTGTTTTGTTTTAAAATCTTTGAGAATTTTTCCTTGTCTTCACAAAATTGAACTTTAGGGTGTTACAAATCCTACCCCCCTTAAAAATAATCTCGTCCTCGAGATTTGTAAGGAAAAAGGGTGTCTGTTCATATTGATTCAACACATATGCATAAACAAAATCTCGGCGTGATGCATATCTTATTAGCAAAACACATGGGGTCAGATAGACCTTATTATTATTCTCAATATAGTAAAATACTAGCTACTAACTAAGGTAACACTTAGATCTTTACAAATAGTAGTAATATATAAATATGTTTATGTATCTTGGTGGAACTGGTGGTTAGGAAAGTATGGGTGTACATATGTATGTCCACATTATTATGTAGGATAGAAGATGTCTTTAGGATATATATATAGGTTTGGGTAAGAAAGAGTAGGATAAGAAAAGACTTCATCCAAGTTTTGTGGATCTTGACTCATCTTGGTGACCTCACTTGATCCTTGAAGACTTGAGTTGGTGCTCATCCTTCCTTGATGAAGTTGATCATCTTCTTCGGTCTTGTCTCATTGATTAGGAGTTAGTGTATGTTATTGGGCTGGGGAATATGGTTAATATAGGTATGGATGAGATAGACTACATGATGTAGGTCAAAAGTTTGTTTGATGTTAGGTGGTGGTTGATAGATTATGCAATCCATTAAGACTCTATTGATTGGGTAAGTTATGTAACTGGTTATATAGGTCGAGTTGTTGTGTATGGCCAAGTTGATATAAGTCTCCAAATTAGGCTTAAGTGATTTAGGAGTATGGCTTTATCCTTGTACTAGCATTAAGTAACTCACACTAGGTTGGATCATAATAGATTAGATAAAATCTAGATTAGGTTGTATATAACTAGGTTAGACTAGTTTAATTTAGATAAATCCACTAGGGTAGGATATGTCTTATTAGAATCTGTTAGAATCTGTTGGGATAGTATGGATCATATGGTGTAGGTAGGTCAGAAGCTCTATTAGGTTAACACAGAGGGATTATGCAACTATCGGGGGGTAAGGTAGTTGCATATGTATATGGTCAAGTTAATCTAGGGCATCAATTTAGATTAAATCATTTTTATAGGAGTGAGGTCTAATCCATTTCACTAGTACTACTAATCTATTGAATGACTCACTTTAGATTGGATCCTATTAGATTAGATGAGATCTAGATTAAATTGGATATGACTAGATGAGACCAGTTAAAGTTAGATAGATCTTCCTGGGTAGGATATATTTTATCAGGATATGTTAAAAATCTCTGTTAGGTTAAAACAGAGGGGTTATGCAACTATCAGATGGTTAAGGTAGTTGCATATGGCCAAGTCGATCTGTCATTCTTTAATTTAGTGCAGGGTGAACTAAGTTAAGTCCTGTTCTATGGGGGTAGAGTCTAAACTATTTCATCAGTATTATCTAACATGTTTGATAAGTCACTTTAGATTTGATCAGATCCAGGTTAGATTGGTGTGACTAGTTTGGCTAGATAAGATCTAATTGATTTGCATTATATCATGGTTGTTAAATTAGGGTGGATAAGTATGCCTATTAGGATAAGATGGATCTTTTGAGGTCAGTTAGATCTATATAAAATCTTTTCAAGATAAGATGAGTATCTTTTAAGATGATATGGATCTATTAAGATAAGAGAATATATATATATATATTTTTTTTTTAAGATAGAATGGATCTATATACATTAGGATAAGTTAAGACCTTTTGAGATAGGATAGATCTATGAAATAGAATTTCTTAAGATGATATGAATCTATTAAGATAGGAGAGAATCTTTTAAGATAAGATGAATTGGTTAGAATGGGATCTTTTAGGATAAGTTAAATCTCTTAAGCTAGATATGTTCCAAGGGGATACTCTAGGTTGTCTAGTTGTCTTACAAATGCTATCCTTTATGCCTAGATGTATATGCAGATGTAATTGTGGACATTACTCCACAACCCATCACACTCAATCAAAGATCCAAATCAAACAAGTATCATAAGAACAAACATTCAAATGCATAGACACTTATAAAAATAGTTTTGTTTTTGTCCCTAAGAGTAGGTCTCCTATTCCTAAAGGTCACTTTAGGCACAGGATTTCAAAGTGTGAAACCCACATTTGTCTTTAGATTGAAAGAGGTAAGAATAATCAGAGTAAAGCGGAAATAGATGAGAAAAGATTAAGGTAAGCTTAGAAAAGAATCAGAGTAGCAGAGGTAAGTAAAGAATGGTTGTCCAGTTCTATCTAGGTTTCGTCCTACAGTCAACATCGCTCTGATACCACTTCTGTAACACCCGGATTTTAGGGGTCCAAAACCCGGGGTTAACATAAACACCAGGTATGCTGGGACCAAGTCTCAAACATATGATGTATAGTGGCACAGGATCGAATGTCACAACTTTATATATAACAGGAGTTCTATACAAAATAAATAATTACATTATAAGGAGACAACGGTCCAGCAACCCAAAGTTGACTGGGAGACGACGACCTAGACCTCTCACGAACTCATCACAGCATCCTCCATGAGCATCATCCTGCAGTACCTGGTCTTGACCTGTGGTGTATGTGAGACAGCAAGAGTGAGCTCACATACGTTCATCGCTCAACAAGTTGTGGGGAATAATGTGCATGAACTCGCCAAAGGTGGGAGCTCACGTGAAGTGTAAGGCTTACCAAAGAAGATGGTTAGAGCTGAGCATTGCTTTTAAAGTTGGTCAAAATTTTATTAGCAATTACTAAGTGTAAGTAAATACCAACCCAATTAAGTAGTAGAACAAAAGTAACCACTTCACCTGCGATGCAATGCATATGACAAATTGAATTTAGTTCCATACTTTAATCATGTGAGTGTCCGAGCTGCTCATGACCGTGAGCACGGCTAGTATACCAGTTTTACACTCTGCAGAGGTTGCGCATCTTTACCCACAAGTCGTGTATCCCATGTCGCCAGGGTTTGCAAAGGCCCTTAGACACTTCCGAGGTGAATGGCTAGGGATCCACTACGAGGCCTTTACAAAGTTCCACTAGCTTCCGAAAACCCGCTACAGTTTATAGGAAGATCCAGTGCAGGAATCCCTTGCAGGACCGCCATCGCAGCAAAATCCTCCCGAGGGCCTCCCTACACTGACCTCTCCCCTACTGCCCTTGCCCCTTTCGGGTAAGGTAGTCTTCCACTAGCTTTCCTAATTAATCAGCCAAGGGCGTCCCATTCCTACCCTCGTGGTAGCACTGTTTTCCCGGGTGGTTCTCCATGTTCCAATTAACATAATGATCTTAACATGAACCATAAATAACAACTGATAACAAAAGTATAATCATGAATGGTGTATCTCCATACCCAAAACCACATATAGCACTAGCAAGTACTACCCAGAAAGTTCAGTGGTAAACAAGGTATAAAGATAGACAAACTAGGGTAACCTATTGGGTCCCATCAAAATTAACCTATGCAGATCATTATGATTAATTAGAACATGAGTAGGTGAAAAGAAGTGATCAAGGGCACAACTTGCCTGGGCCTTGAGAATCCAGGTACCAGGATGATTCTTCAGATGACACGTGACCTCACTGCTAGTCGTAGCAATTCAAACAATACATGGTGTAGACAAAATTAACATTACACCAAACATATAGAACAAAATACATATTAATAATCTACATATTAAAATAAGATCACAGGAAAAAGAATTATTAATTTTGGAGTTGTAGAATTCAAGTTATGAATTTTCCTAAGGTTTAATGTGATTAAAATATGATTAAATGATAAATAAATTTTCTGACAGAGTTCATGTCAAAACAGTGATTCTAAATGGTAGAGAATATTATTACAAAATTTTAGGAATTGGAATGACTCAATTTGGAGCTAAAATGAATTAGTTATGAATTAATTAAGTTTCTAGCAATTATTTTAACCTATAAAAATCTATTTTCTAATCATTTCTATTATTTCAATTAATGGTTCCTGGACTGGGCCTCAAATCCTGGAAAACACAGGGGGCTCGGCGTAAAAATCTATAGACTCAGCGCATAGTAAAAATGGACGGCGGGTTGATTAAGGATTTCTCCGGGGTCTCTTCAGTAAAATATCCTCGGTCGAAGAGGTATGAGCACACCTCAGCCGATCGATCAAAAACTATTGGCTCAGATTAAATCGCAGTTTATATGAACCGGTATGAAGCTATGGCCGTCAGATTAAAGATCGTCGGTCAGGATTTTATGAATTGAGATCTAACAGGGATCGTACAGATCGCATCTAACGGCCCGAATTGACCCAGCCGAAGCGGTGCCCATATCTAATCCCCACCGTTGAACCCGGATCAACGGTCCCACAGCAAATCCTCCCCACCGGCGGCGCGAGGCCTCCCCATGGCGGTGACTCGCCGGAGCCACACCCGTCCGGCGATAGGGTGGTTAATTCCCCACCACGAAAACTGCTACGCGTATAGGAAACCGAGGCGAACACAGCAGAAGCAAACCCACCGGCGATTGTCCGCGCTAGCGAGCCGGCCACGGCGAAGGGCGGGTGAGCGGCTGGGCTGTGCTCCGGTGAGCAATTGCCCAGGCCACCGGCCACCCCGAGCTGCGCGCCAACCCAGAGAGGATTCCTTGCACGCTTGCGATGCCCCAGAGCCACCCCATTTGTGCAGAAGGGCAGCGCCGGCGAGTTAGGGGTGCGGCGGATCTCGGTGGCAGCGGCGCGAGCGAGCACCGATGGAAAGGGGTCACGGGGCACAGCTTTATAGCCAGGGGAGCGCGGATTTCGGAGACCCGTTCCTGCCTGGCAGGTGAAGTCGCGGAAATCCCCAGGTGCCCGAGATCACCGCGGAGGTTGCAACGGCTGGCCAACGGCCATGGCGGAAGACGCGGTCCGTTCGGCCACGATGACAGGCGGGACCCACAAGTAAGTCTCACGGAGAGAAGAGAGAAGTGCGCCGGCTGACGAGGCGGGCCCACACGGCGGTGAAAGAGGAGAGCGCGGCATGTGAGCAGTGGAGACTGACGGGGTGGCCCCAGCCTGTCGGCGCCGGGGAGGAGTTCGGGCTGCGCGGTGTTAGTGGGCCGAACGCGCGTGGGAATGGGAAGATGGGCTGAATTGTGGAGAGTTGGCCCAGCTAGGTTTTTTTTCTCTTTTTCCTTTTTGTTTTCTATTTCTTTTCTTCATTTTCAAATCCAATTTGAATTCAAACTTAAATTCAAACTTTGTGATTAAATTGTCCTCAGTTTGAAAGGTATAATTTCTTAACATAAGTGTGAAGGGTGTTTATTTTTATTTTATTTTATGTAGTATTTTTCTTAGTTCTTCCCTTCACTTTCACTTATTTCCCTTTTCTTTCCTATTTTAAATTTTGAATTCAAATTTAATTTCAAGCTTGTGACTAGTTCATTTGCAAACCATATCTGTGCAAGAACATATTTTATATATGTTTTAGTTCTTTTAGACAAGCTTTCAATCATATAGTAGAGATTAACCCATACCTTATTAATTCTAGGGAAATCAAATTTATATTGTAGACTTATATATTAAGAAATAGTTTAATCATGATTCTTCTTTATAACCTAACCCAAAGGCAATTTAGATTATCTAAGTATCTTTAATTATGTATTTTTAACATATTCATGAGTGGAAACTTCTAAGTTATGATTATCTTTAAGGAAAGGTGTTTTGATTTTAAAATCTTTGAGAATTTTTCCTTGTCTTCACAAAATTGAACTTTAGGGTGTTACACCGGCTGACCGTTGGCTCACCGGACAGTCCGGTGCCTCACCGGACAGTCCGGTGAATTATAGCTGTACGCCATTAATCACTTCCCGAGAGCGACGAATTCGCCTGTGAATGGCTCACCGGATAGTCCGGTGCACCACTGGACAGTCCGGTGATTTATAGCCGTACGCCGTTGATCGCTTCCCGAGAGCAGCCATTTGACAGTCGCCAGCCTGGCGCACCGGACACTGTCCGGTGCACCACCGGACAGTCCGGTACACCAGACCGAGCTGTCTTTGGCTGAACAAAGCCATCTCTTTTCCAATTTGATTTCTCCTGTTTCCAGCACTTAGACACAATACATTAGTTCTTAAAACAATGTACCAAGTCTAGAAACATACCTTTAGACATGATTTGCACTTTGTCCATCACTTTGCATAGATTACCATAAGTCCACTTGTGTTGGCACTCAATCACCAAAATATTTAGAAATGGCCCAAGGGCACATTTCCCTTTCAATCTCCCCCTTTTTGGTGATTTATGCCAACACAACAAAAAGCAACTAAAGGAAGTGCAACATTAATACAATTGAGAACTCAATATTGTTTTGATTCAAATTTGGCATATATGGATCATTCTTTGCCACCACTTGGTTTTGTTTTTGCAAATCAACCTCAACTTTCTATCTCTAAGTCAAACACACTTGTTGAGACATAAAGAGAGTTGTTCCAAGATAAATTGATCAAAGATTTCAAAAACTCCCCCTTTTTCCCATAATCGACTATTCTCCCCACAAGAGGCCAACTTTTGACAAAAGAGACAACAAGAGAGTTTTGACAAACCAACAGCTCTATTCTACTATTTTCAAAATTCTCAAGTGGTAGCTGATCCATTTATTGCTTTTGGCCTTATTTTCTCCCCCTTTGGCATCAAGCACCAAAACGGGATCAAGTTTGGCCCTTAAACCCCATTGTCTCACCAAAATCTTCAAATAAAAGTACAAAGGCAATAAGGATATTGAGATGAACTTGGAGTAAGTTACCCTCTCATCGGAGTGCAGTGGAAGTCTTGCATGGTCCAAGTCCACCTTTCCCTTTCAATCCACCTTTGAGACTAAATCAAGCAAACTCAAGCACACGGTTAGTCTCAAAGGGTCAAGTTGTAGCACATCTCCCCCTAAATATGTGCATCACTCACACATGGACTTTTGAGGTCCGGGGAATGTTTGTACAACTTGAGCACCATTAATAACCAAAATGCATAAGGGAACATGATCAAAGCATAATACACATGTATGCTACAAATCAATCCAAGTTCCGCGAATCTAAGACATTTAGCTCACTACGCAGCCTGCAAAAGGTCTTTTCATCTAAAGGCTTGGTAAAGATATCGGCTAGCTGGTTCTCGGTGCTAATATAAAACACTTCGATATCTCCCTTTTGCTGGTGGTCTCTCAAAAAGTGATGTCGGATGTCAATGTGCTTTGTGCGGCTGTGCTCAACAGGATTGTCCGCTATGCGGATAGCACTCTCATTCTCACATAGGAGTGGGACTTTGCTCAGATTGTAGCCAAAGTCCCGGAGGGTTTGCCTCATCCAAAGTAGTTGCGCGCAACACTGTCCTGCGGCAACGTACTTGGCCTCAACGGTGGATAGGGCAACGGAGGTTTGTTTCTTAGAACTCCATGACACCAGGGACCTTCCTAAGAATTGTCACGTCCCTGATGTACTCTTCCTATCGACCTTACATCCAGCATAATCGGAGTCTGAATATCCAATTAAGTCAAAGGTAGACCCCTTTGGATACTAGATCCTGAAGCAAGGCGTAGCGACTAAATATCTAAGAATTCGCTTCATGGCCACTAAGTGACACTCCCTTGGATCGGATTGAAATCTAGCACACATGCATACACTAAGCATAATATCTGGTCTACTAGCGCATAAATAAAGCAAAGAACCTATCATGGACCGGTATGCTTTTTGATCAACGGACTTACCTCCTTTGTTGAGGTCGACGTGTCCGTCAGTTCCCATCGGAGTCTTTGCGGGCTTGGCGTCCTTCATCCCAAACCGCTTTAGCAAGTCTTGTGTGTACTTCGTTTGGGAGATGAAGGTGCCGTCCTTGAGTTGCTTCACTTGGAACCCAAGGAAGTAGTTCAACTCGCCCATCATCGACATCTCAAACTTTTGAGTCATCACCCTGCTAAACTCTTCACAAGACTTTTGGTTAGTAGAACCAAATATTATGTCATCGACATAAATTTGGCACACAAATAAGTCACCATCACAAGTCTTAGTAAATAAAGTTGGATCGGCTTTCCCAACCTTGAACGCATTAGCAATTAAAAAGTCTCTAAGGCATTCATACCATGCTCTTGGGGCTTGCTTAAGTCCATAGAGCGCCTTAGAGAGCTTACATACGTAGTCGGGGTACTGTTCGTCCTCGAAGCCAGGGGGTTGCTCCACGTACACCTCCTCCTTGATTGGCCTGTTGAGGAAGGCGCTCTTCACATCCATTTGGAACAACCTGAAAGAATGGTGAGCGGCATATGCTAGCAAAATACGAATGGACTCTAGCCTAGCTACAGGAGCAAAAGTCTCCTCAAAGTCCAAACCTGCGACTTGGGCATAACCTTTTGCCACAAGTGGAGCCTTGTTCCTTGTCACCA
Source organism: Zea luxurians (assembly GCA_029449295.1). Lineage (NCBI taxonomy): Eukaryota > Viridiplantae > Streptophyta > Magnoliopsida > Poales > Poaceae > Zea > Zea luxurians. Next base: position 138,283,012 of record JAOPSE010000002.1, read on the forward strand.
CCCCGTGCTCGTCTTGTTTGTTGCGGAACACCCACTTGGTTCCCACAACATTTTGCTTGGGACGAGGCACCAGTGTCCAAACTTCATTTCTCTTGAAATTATTGAGCTCTTCTTGCATGGCCAACACCCAGTCCGGATCTAGCAAGGCCTCTTCTACCTTGAAAGGCTCAATAGAAGAGACAAAGGAGTAATGCTCACAAAAATTAACTAATCTAGAACGAGTAGTTACTCCCTTGCTAATATCACCCAAAATTTGGTCGACGGGATGATTCCTTTGAATTATCGCTCGATCTTGGGTTGGAGGTGCCGGTTGTGCTTCTTCCTCCATCACATGATCATCTTGTGCTCCCCCTTGATCACACGCCTCTTCTTGACGAACCTGTTCATCGTCTTGAGTTGGGGGATGCACCATTGTTGAGGAAGAAGGTTGATCTTGCTCCTTTTCTTCCTGTGGCCGCACATCTCCAATCGCCATGGTGCGTATTGCGACCGTTGGAACGTCTTCTTCACCTACATCATCAAGATCAACAACTTGCTCTCTTGGAGAGCCATTAGTCTCATCAAATACAACGTCGTTAGAGACTTCAACCAAACCCGATGATTTGTTGAAGACTCTATACGCCTTTGTATTTGAGTCATAACCTAATAAAAACCCTTCTACAGCTTTGGGAGCAAACTTAGAATTTCTACCTCTCTTTACTAGAATGTAACATTTGCTCCCTAATACACGAAAGTAAGACACATTGGGTTTGTTACCGGTTAGAAGCTCATACGGGGTCTTGAACTCTCCAAGCATCGTCCTCGCCATGTCTATGAGCGTCCTGTTCTTCCTCTCTACCACACCATTTTGCTGTGGTGTGTAGGGAGCGGAGAACTCGTGCTTGATCCCTTCCTCCTCAAGGTACTCCTCCACTTGAAGGTTCTTGAATTCGGACCCGTTGTCGCTCCTTATCTTCTTCACCTTGAGCTCAAACTCATTTTGAGCTCTTCTTAGGAAGCGCTTGAGGGTCCCTTGGGTTTCAGATTTATCCTGCAAAAAGAATACCCAAGTGAAGCGGGAAAAATCATCAACTATAACAAGACCATACTTACTTCCTCCTATGCTTAGATAGGCGACGGGTCCGAAGAGGTCCATATGAAGCAACTCCAAAGGTCTTGATGTGGTCATCACATTTTTGGTATGATGAGAGCTTCCCACCTGTTTACCTGCTTGACAAGCTGCACAAGGTCTATCTTTTTCGAAAGTTACATTAGTTAGACCTATCATGTGTTCTCCCTTTAGAAGATTGTGAAGGTTCTTCATCCCCACATGAGCTAAACGGCGATGCCATAGCCAGCCCATGCTAGTCTTAGCAATTAAGCATGCATCTAGACCGGCCTCCTCTTTTGCAAAATCAACTAAATAGAGTTTGTCGTCTAATACACCCTTAAAAGCTAATGAACCATCACTTCTTCTAAAGACAGACACATCTACATTTGTGAATAAGCAGTTATATCCCATGTTACAAAGCTGACTCACAGACAACAAGTTATATCCAAGCGACTCAACTAAAAACACATTGGAAATGGAGTGCTCGGATGAAATAGCTATTTTTCTTAACCCTTTCACCTTGCCTTGATTCTCGTCACCGAATATGATTGAGTCTTGGGAATCTTTGTTCTTGACGTAGGAGGTGAACATCTTCTTCTCCCCCGTCATGTGGTTTGTGCATCCGCTGTCGATAATCCAGCTTGAACCCCCGGATCCATAAACCTGCAAGGCAAATTTAGGCTTGGGTCTTAGGTACCCAACTCTTGTTGGGTCCTACAAGGTTAGTCACAATGGTCTTAGGGACCCAAATGCAAGTTTTATCTCCCTTGCATCTTGCCCCTAACTTTCTAGCAATCACCTTCTTATCCTTCTTACAAATAGCAAAGGAAGCATTGCAAGTATGAAAAATTGTAGAAGGTTCATTGTTTACTTTCCTAGGAACATGAACAACATTTCTTCTAGGCATAGCATTTTTCTTAGCCAAATTTCTATCATGCATAATAGAAGAACTAGAAGCAATCATGGCATGAGAATCAAAATTATCATAACTTCTATAAGCATTCCTAGAATGTCTCCTATCATGGTACATGAAAGCATGGTTATTTTGAGAACTACTAGCCATAGGGGCCTTCCCTTTCTCCTTGGCGGAGATGGAAACCTTATGGCTTGTTAAGTTCTTGACTTCCCTCTTGAAGCCAAGACCATCCTTAATTGAGGGGTGTCTACCAATCGTGTAGGCATCCCTTGCAAATTTTAGCTTATCAAATTCACTTTTGCTAGTCTTAAGTTGGGCATTAAGACTAGCCACTTCATCATTCAATTTAGAAATTGAAGCTAGGTGTTCGCTACAAGCATCAATATTGAAATCTTTACACCTATTGCAAATTGTAACATGTTCTACACAAGATGTTGATTTATTAGCTATTTCTAACTTAGCATACAAATCATCATTTATGCTCTTTAAGCTAGAAATAGAGTCATGGCATGTAGACAATTCACAAGAAAGCATTTCATTCCTTTTAATTTCTAAAGCAAGGGATTTTTGAGCCTCTACAAACTTATCATGTTCTTCATACAAAAGATCCTCTTGCTTTTCTAATAATCTATTCTTATCATTCAAAGCCTCAATCAATTCATTAATCTTATCAACCTTAGTTCTATCTAAGCCCTTGAATAAACATGAATAGTCTATTTCATCATCGCTAGATTCTTCATCACTTGAGGAAGCGTAAGTACTAGTATTACGAGTGCTTACCTTCTTTCCCTTGCCATGAGGCAAGTGTGATGCTCGTTGGGGAAGAGGGATGACTTGTTGAAGGCGGTGGCGGCGAGTCCTTCATTGTCGGAGTCGGATGACGAACAATCCGAGTCCCACTCCTTGCCAAGGTGTGCCTCGCCCTTAGCCTTTAAAAGGGAATTAGGCTTACACCTATTTCCTAATTGATTTTGGTGGTTGAATTGCCCAACACAAATATTTGGACTAACTAGTTTGCTCTAGTCTATAAGTTATACAGGTGCCAAAGGTTCACAAAAGGCCAATAAAAAGACCAAGAAAAGGGTTCAACAAAGAGAGCAAGGGATAACCGTTGGCTGCCCTGGTCTGGCGCACCGGACTGTCCGGTGTGCCACCGGACAGTGTCCGGTGCACCAGGGTGCTTCAGCTCGAACTCTTCACCTTCGGGTTTCCCAGGCGCAGCTCCGCTATAATTCACCGGACAGTGTCCGGTGCACACCGGACTGTCCGGTGCACCAGCAGAGCAACGGCTATCTGCGCGCAACGGTCGACTCTGCAAAGTGAACAGTGAAATTCAGATGTCAGAGCAGACGGTCAGAGGGGCACCGGACTGTCCGGTGTCGCACCGGACTGTCCGGTGCCGCATGAGGACAAAGCCTCCAACGGTCGACCGGCTCCGAGCCCTAACGGGAGGATGACGTGGCGGCGCACCGGACACTGTCCCGTGGCGCACCAGACTGTCCGGTGCGCCCATCGCCAGCAAGCTTCTCCAACGGCCATATTTTGTTTGGTGGCTATAAATACCACCCCAACCGGCCACTTCAAGGTGTGGGAGCCCAAGCAACATTCCAAGTCATCTAGTTGACATACTCAAGCCCTCCCAACCACATATATTCATTGATCCATCCTATACAAAAGATTTAGACCACTACAACCCACACAAGTGCCACAAAAGCAAGAGCAAGCAAAAGAAAGCCTCTTGTGTGATTTAGCTCTAGTGCCTTGTGAGATTCATTGAGAGATAGTGTGTACTACATCTTTGTGTTCATTTCCGCGTGGAGTTTTGACTCCCATTGAACTTCCTCCAAAGTTTTGGAGGCTTGTAAAAGCTAGCAAGAGACACCAAAGTGTGTGGTGGTCCTTGTGGGATCGAGAGTGATCCTTGAACAAGAAGAAGAGCTCGCCGATCCTTGTGTGATCGGTGGAGAGAGGGAAAGGGTTGAAAAAGACCCGTCCTTAAGTGGACTCCTCAACGGGGACTAGGCCTTCGAGGGCCGAACCTCGGTAAAACAAATCACCCGTGTCCATTGTGTTTATTGCTCGTGATTTGTTTGTTTTCTCTTACTCTAAGTTTTTCTTGCACCATTCTTTGCTAATATCATTTGGTGTTGCTTCAAGTTAAATTCTCATTTAGTGAAGCAACACTTCGCAAGAAAGAACTTGACTTAGTGCTCTTCTCATCTAAGGCTACTTGCTTTGCTATTCTATAACTTATTAGTAGTATTGATTTATCAACTCCGCATTACTTAAAAGCAATACTCCTTTCAAGCAAGAACTTAGTTTGTATACTCCTATTTGTATATCTTGTTCTAACCACTAATCAAGGGATCTAGTTGGGGGGATAAAGTTTTAATTTTCAGGTTTTGCCTATCCACCCCCCCCCCCCTCTAGGCGACTTTCAATTGGTATCAGAGCTAGGCACTTCATCTTGAGTCTAACAACTCGAAGTGATGGCTCGTAGAAGATCCCAAAAGAACAAGAAGACCCAGGAGAACAAGGAGGTAACTCTTGAGATATTACTTTCCGATTGTTCTAATTATGTTTCTTGGTCTACTAGAGTGATAAATGCTTTTAGAACCATAGATCCACAATTAGAACAAATTTTAGACAAGAGTATCTTCCCTCCTAGTTATAACGGAAAAATTGTCTCCGAGGAGGATCAAAGATGTTTTCGCTTAAACTACCTAGCTTTTGACATCTTAAGCAATTCTCTTAGCAAAGAAGATTATCGTGCCTTCATATCAAATTATGGCGAATCAATCCATGATGCGCATGATATTTGGACTAGAATTAAAAGCAAATTTAATGAGTCCAAACATAATAGTTTATTTTGTGCTTCTACTTCCTTTGGTATTTGTGATACTAACCCTTGCAAGGAAGAAGAAGAAAATGAACGGTGGAGACCAAACGATGAATCGACCTCTCCAAAAAGTTTGTCTTCCCATTTCGATTCCCACATATGTTGTGTGGCTAATGAAAATGATAGCGGAAGCACAAATGAGGATGAGGAGGAAGAAAGAAGCTTTGTGCAACTCTACGCTCGCCTAAGCCAAGAAGATAAGGCAGTCATGCTCAAACTTCTATAAAGAGCAAGAGAGTAAGGCGAAGCTCGTCAAAGGCTAGAAAGTATTCTCTCCATGAAGATGCAATGCTTTAACGAGTTGACTAAAGAACATGAGGAGCTAAAATGCTCTCATGTTGATTTGGTCCAAAGGTATGAAACTATTTCAATTGAGCAAGATAACGCTTTACATTGTATCGCTCAATTAGTAAATAAGAATACCTTGCTTAAGGACCAGGTAGAAAAGCTAAAAGTTGAAAATCTAGCTTTTCAAGAAAAATATGATATGCTCCTATGCTCTCATGAAAATCTTAGAGATGATCATATCATATTAAACATTGCTCATGAGGTTGTGATAGAAAACTTAAAATCCCAACAACCTCACTCATGCACATATATTCAAATTGATACTATATTACCATGTGCTAATGCTTGTTGTCCGTCGACAAGCAAATCTTCTTTTGAGCTAGAACTTGCAGGAACAAATGATGATATATATCAAAAGCTCAAGGAAGAAAATGAGAGGCTAAAGATGAGCTTGACACAACTTAAAGGGAAGGGCATTGCTCAACCTTCTCAAGATAACCGTGATCACATGGTGAAGAAGCTTGAGACAGGAACAACCGTGGCATGCACTAAATCCCTTGAAGAAAATGTCAAGGGCTTGAGGATTGCCAAGAAGAGGAAACAAAAGAAGAAAATCAATACCTCTTCCAAAAGCCTCAACCATGCCTCCATACAAGGTAACATCCAAGGTAATGATCAAGCCACACTTCACATTAAGAGGTGTAGTGAATGCTTTGAAGAGGGGCACTTGATTAGGTCATGTCCCTACATTAAAAATGGCTTGATTATTAACAAGGATGATAGACTTTGTTTTAAATGCTCCAAGAAGGGACACTTACTTAGATCTTGTCCCCATTTAAGACAAAGAGGCATAGGGTTAGAAAAGAAAGTTTTTACTAACCATGTAGCAAGCAACAAACAAGGAAAGAAGAAAGCTTCAAAACTTGAAAAACGCCTATGCTACACATGCCGAAAGAAGGGACATCAATGCAAGGATTGTCCCATTGGTAACAATTCCGCTCCTAGCTTGTCAATTAATTCTCATGTAACTAGGCAACCCAAAATTGCAACTTGTGCTAGAAAGGTAATGAGTTTACCTAGTGCTAACACAAAGGACTTTTGGGTTCCTAGATCTTTGTTGACTAACCGTGATGGACCCATCAAGCGATGGGTACCAAAATATGCTTGACAAGCTTTGCAGGAAAAGGAGATGATATCAAGCCTTGGGGTGCTTGAGAAAGTCCACTCAATTCTTATCAACTCAAGCTACCAATCATCAATGATCTATATCCATGATTGACCCAAGGTTACTTTTCAAATTACTATGTCTTAAACTCATATCATCTCGAGGAAGATATTGATATTGTAGGAAATAAAGAATTGTCATGTGCCAAAAATCAAGGCCTACAACATGGAGGAAAGTCAAAGGATGGTAACTTCTATGCTTTTAAGTGCAAGTATTTTAAACTATCATTTCTTATGTGTCTTGTGTAGTCACATAGAAATATGTAGCACTTCAAATGTCTTTAAATTTATATTACCATTCTTTGAAGAATTTCCTCTCATATGGTAGATTGCACACTCATCAATTCCATCCTATGGCAATCAGCATGCTTTAATTTGTTGCAAGTATATCATGGCATGTTTTTCGCTAAGTTATTCTATCATTGCCATGATTCTAGATATAGAGAGATATTTCAAGTTCCTAAAAGAACAAGGTGTTATGTAAGGAATTCAAATCCTTAGGACACTTATAAAAGGAAAACTCTCTCTATAACTAGAATAGTGAGACTATTGATTTTATTTAAGTAACCCAAGTAGTCTCACTTATAGAGAATAAGTTTTCTCTTTGGAAATGTGTAATCTAACTTGAAAAGAAAAATCAATCCAATAATTTATGATGTGTTTCTACATGCTTAAATTGGATTTGATTCTTTCACATTTATCGCCTTCCATATCATGAATTAGATTTATTCCTATATTCTTAAAGGATTATTTATGCTTGTTTTATGAGCTAAAATTGAGCATAACATCATCTATGGATAATCTAGTTCATGCTATGAAGTTTCCATGTTTTAGTAATCTAGCTTTTCATTCCTTATCAAAAATGGTTACAAAAATGGAAACTAGTGCTTGTGTTACTAACAAAGTATCCCTTGAGCCTACTTATGAATATCTACAAAAGAGAAAGTGCACAAGCCTCATGGGTTCTTCACCCAAAAGAAGAAAGGTAGAAGCAAAGGTATGGGATTCATCTTCTTAATCAAATTTAATTCCCATCTCAATGGCTATTTAATCTAAATTATCATATTCTACTCATGTGAGGAATAGATTCTTTATTAGACTCAAATCAGCTAGATGTGCATTCAATCTCATTCTTTTAAATGCTCATGTCCATTAGAATCTATTTAATGCCTTTGCGATATTTATATATGTTATCATATTGATTTGCTTCCAAGTAATGATTACTAAATTCAATATGATAAAGTAAAATCTCCAATGATTATTAAAATGCTCTAATGTTAAGGATTTTACTTCATGTCTGTGTGACTTATGAATGATGAATTGTCTATATTTCCTATCTAAAGAGATCATCTTTCATCATATACTCCCTTGTGCTATTAACATCTTTCTTGAGTATTTTCAATAAGTTTGAAAGGAAAAAGAAACAACTACAAAGGGAGGACTCTCAAATGAAAGAGGAGGACATCAGGAACAACACCACCCACTTGGATAGTAAGATCTACAAAACAATTAATGGTGTGGTTGTAAGTATTTTAAATCCTTTCATAATGAGAATGCTAGGCTTAAGTTGTTTATGCAAATGTTATAAGCCTTGATCGAGATGTACAATGCTTCTCCCTATATGTCTTTAAAAGTGAATGCATTGAATCAACTCTTTCAAATACTCGATGCATATCTTTAGGGGGAATCTATTCTTATATCTTGATTATGTTGAGACTGTCACTTTATCTTAGTAATTTCATAGTCTCTTGCATGAGAATGAGTTTCTCATGAAGTATGCTACTATTTTAAAATTCTTGTCTTTCACTCTAAAGTAGCATATTTGCTGGATTCTCCTACTCTAAGCTTAATTGATAATTTATTGTGTATGATGTTCTCTTGATCTCATATGTTATTTGTTTGATCATTGAATGACTTCTATTAACAATCATGCTTCTTAGTGCCGCATATACTATCAATCAATATCTCTTGATATGCACTAAGTTAAAAGGAGAATTCATGATACATTTATGCAATTTGTGATTCATTTGCCATATGCTAACAATAACTTTGAAAAGGGTCACTAGTTGTAGAACTCTCTCTTGTGCAAAATATTTCCATATATTGTCTTGAGTATAGGTCTTAAGCAGCGAAGACTGAGGACAAAGCACAATGAAGAGAGCGTCTCTATGTAAAGGTACAAAAAGGTAAAACTATCTCCTTTCATTTAAACTTGTACCTAAATCTTCCTTTTCTATACTTTCTTTACATATCTTGTATAAAAGGAAGAGAAAGCATGTCCATGCATATCCTTGCTTCATATCTAGTTTAACTTCTCAAAAATCCATTCATGCTTTAATGCATCTTTGTTGAAACTAGATGAAGTGATTTAATTTTCAAAGAGCTTAAAGCTTAACCTTGTAACGAGGATAAGCTGCCTTTGTTCCAAAGGTGGATGGTCCTTAAGCCTCCTTGAAATCCTTAAGGGAAAATGCTTAAAATGTTTACAACATGCTTTCATAAGTGCATAAACTATCACGAGCATCACACTTATACTATGACACAATGCACTTCACATTCTGTATGGTATATATATGTTCTCATTAACCTCATTATGTGCAATTGGCATTTCAAGGCCCAAATATGTATTCCTATCTAGGCACATATTTAGGGGGAGCAATCTACATTGTATAGAACTATGATCATTCTTAATTAACATATCTCTTGATCATATCTCTTTATGTCTATGACTAATGTGTTTTCAAGTGAATTTCAAACCAAGTCATAGGTGTATTGAAAGGGAATTGAAGTCTTCGGCGAAAACAAATGCTTCCACTCCACTCCACTACTCATCCTTCGCCGTCGCTCCAAGCAACTCTCCAACTTTGGTATAATCTTCACTCATATTATTGTTTGCTAAAGGAGGAGAAAGTAGTTCAAGGGCTTATATTTCACTCAAAGTATCCGTTTTTGGCGATTCATGCCAAAGGGGAAGAAAGTATTAGCCCAAAGCAAAAGGACCGCACCACCACCCTAATTTTAAAACTAAAGATTTTCAATTGGGAAATTTCAAATTGGTATCTTATTGTGTTCTAAAGGGGGAGAAAGTAGCTTTTTCAAAAATTGATATCTTAAAACCCTCTTGAACTCTAAGAGGAAATTTATTGAGGGGGAGTTTTGTTTAGTCAAAGGAAAAGCATTTGAAACAGGGGGAGAAAATTTCAAATCTTGAAAATGCTTCGCAAAATCTTATTCATTTACCTTTGACTATTTGCAAAAGAACTTTGAAAAGGATTTACAAAAGAATTTGCAAAAACAAAACATGTGGTGCAAGCGTGGTCCAAAATGATAGAATTATAAAGAAACAATCCATGCATATCCTATGATAATTTTTGTTGGCTCAATTCTAAGTAACCTTTGCACTTACAATTATGCAAACTAGTTCAATTATGCACTTCTATATTTGCTTTGGTTTGTGTTGGCGTCAATCACCAAAAAGGGGGAGATTGAAAGGAAATTAGGCTTACACCTATTTCCTAATTGATTTTGGTGGTTGAATTGCCCAACACAAATATTTGGACTAACTAGTTTGCTCTAGTCTATAAGTTATACAGGTGCCAAAGGTTCACAAAAGGCCAATAAAAAGACCAAGAAGAGGGTTCAACAAAGAGAGCAAGGGATAACCGTTGGCTGCTCTGGTCTGGCGCACCGGACTGTCCGGTGTGCCACCGGACAGTGTCCGGTGCACTAGGGTGCTTCAGCTCGAACTCTTCACCTTCGGGTTTCCCAGGCGCAGCTCCGCTATAATTCACCGGACAGTGTCCGGTGCACACCGGACTGTCCGGTGCACCAGCAGAGCAACGGCTATCTGCACGCAACGGTCGACTCTGCAAAGTGAACAGTGAAATTCAGATGTCAGAGCAGACGGTCAGAGGGGCACCGGACTGTCTGGTGTCGCACCGGACTGTCCGGTGCCGCATAAGGACAAAGCCTCCAACGGTCGACTGTAACGCCCCGAATTTTGCAGTTGAATTTTTTTCTTTTCTTTACTCGCCAAATTCGGGCGTTACCTTTTCTTTTTCTTTTTCCCCTCGCTAGACCTTGACTATCTCCAAAGTTTTAGCGGGATTCGGTTTGGAATTCCCGTGTAAGAAAACCCTAAAATACTTTATGTTGTTTGATGCACCATGCCGAACCATGCATTTTTTTGATTGTTTGAAAGTGCAAATGCATTCATCTAGGAAGATCGAATTTCGAAAAGGAGATAACCTTTTTCTTTTCCTTTTTCTTTATCTTTTTCTTTCTTTCTCTCTCCCTCCTCCCTTCTCTCTCTCCCGCGCCGTGGGCCCCTTGGCCGGCCCAGCCGCCCCTTGGCCGGCCCAGCAGCCCCCCCCCCCCCCGCGCCCCCCCCTTTGGGCCCAAGTGGCCCAACCGCCCCCACCCCCTCCCCTTTTCCCCCAATTCTCTCCCTCTCCCTCCCATTTTCCCTCTCTCCCATTCTCTCCCTAGCGCCGCCCCCCTGCCCTAGCACCGCCCCCTGCCCTAGCGCCGCCCCCTGCTCGGCCGCCCGACGTCGGTGAGCCCCCCCTTCTCCCTCCCCTTCCCCCTCCTCTCTCCCCCTCCCCTCTCCCCTTCTCTTTCCCCAGCCCGCCCGGCCGCGCCTGGCCCTGGCCGCGCCCTGCCCCGGCCGCGCCTGGCCCCGGCCACGCCCTGCCCCCGGCCGGCCCCCTGCCTGGCCGCTGGCCGCGCCCCCGCGCCCTAGCCGGCCGCCCCCCTGCTCGGCCCCCTGCCTGGCCGCTGGCCGCGCCCCCGCGCCCTAGCCGGCCGCTGGTCGCGCCCCAGTCGGCCGCTGGCCGCGCCCAGCCGCCCGCCTGGCCGCGCCCCCGCCCCTGCGCAGGGCCGGTTCAACCGCCACGGCTCAGCCCCCCCCCCCCCCCCCCCCCCCCGCGCTCGACCGCCCCTGCTCGGCCGGCCCAGCCGCCGGTTCAACCGCCCCCAGGGCCGGTTCAACCGCCCCCCCCCCCCCCCCTTTTTATTTTTTTTATATTATTTATTTATTTTGTTTTGCTTACTGTTATCATAGCTATTTTATTTTAGGTAGGCTAATCATTGTTCATGTTATTGAAATAGGAAGCTTAATTTAGAATTTCGTTGCGCTAGTTGATTCATTTAGTTAATTGTTTTTCTCGTGCAATGTTGATCAACTTAAAATGACTAGGTTTCCATTAGTGCATATAACAGAATTCTTTTGTTAAGAACCAATTGTAACTAATCATTAGTGCATAAACTTTAACCCCCTGCGAGACCTTTCCCCGTTTCTTTCTAACCATAATAAATGCGATATCGAATGTCATACTTGATGCATATTCGTTTTACTTGTTCCCTTGTATGGTGTACTGTTCTTTTGTATTAAATATGTGGATGTATGTATGTTTGCGCTCGCATAGAGAACGATCCGGTCGAAGAGCCCGAGGAATTCGCAGGAGAAGCCCCTGAGCAGCAGTCGGTTGGTGGAGGCAAGTGTCCTTTGACCTATCTCTGTCCTAATCATTCTTTAATTCACCTCCCGCATTACACATTTATACCTAAGGATCGACTAGCTTTTGTTATTCATGTCCTTGTTTACCTATTTGGGTCGGATTATTACTGCTTAGTCTGATGCTATTGCCCAACTCTAATCAATGAACATGATGTGATTATCTATGATACGCTGTTTTCCCTTCTTATTTATGATTATATTTGTGACCTTCAAGGGGACTCGAGCGGTTTCTCGAGTGCCTCTCCGTAAGGACCTGTTCAATGGATGACCGCCCGGGAAAACAGTGCAACCATGAGGGTGGAATGGGACGCCCTTAGCTGAATAATTGGAGGAACCGGGGTGTAGTTCGCTTAGCCGTTGTGCCGTCAATGGGGCTCGGTGTATGCGGCTCGCTCTGCCAAGGTTGATTTGTCCCTTGGGGAGGAGTGCGGTACATTTAGGAAACCTAACGGGTGGCTACAGCCCCGGGGAATCTTTGTAAAGGCTACGTAGTGAGACCCTGCCTATTCACCTTGGTAGTGTTTAAGGGTTTGATCGGCCCGAGGCAAGAGGGAATCACGGCTTGTGGGTAAAGTGCGCAACCTCTGCAGAGTGTTATGAAACTGATATATCAGCCGTGCTCGTGGTTATGAGCGGCCAAGGGAGCTCCAGAGATTAGTGATACTTGATCAGAGACATTTTGGTACAGGTGGCAATGAGATTGATGATTCTGATTATGATTATGGTAATGGTAAGTGGTATTCTTTCCGTTTGGAAAGGATACATTGGGCTAATAACTTGGGTTAATGTTAAAACCTGGCTTTCTACTAGTAAGTAATAACCTGACCAATTAAAAGCAACTGCTTGACTTATCCCCACATAAAGCTAGTCCACTACAGCCAAACGGGATGCTTGCTGAGTATGTTGATGTGTACTCACCCTTGCTCTACACACCAAACCCCCCCCCCAGGTTGTCAGCATTGCAACCACTGCTCAGGAGAAGATGAAGCTGTGGAAGGAGACTTCCAGGAGTTTCAAGACTACGACGAGTTCTAGGCGTGGGTTAGCGGCAACCCCCAGTCGGCTGCCTGTGAAGGCCGCGTTATCTACGTTTCGTTTTCGCACTTTGATTTATTGTAAGGACTATATGGACGTCTCAGACGTATGATGTAATCGACTATTATTTCCCCTTTTAATACTATTTGAGCACTGTGTGATGATGTCCATGTTATGTAACTGCTGTGTACGTGAATAACTGATCCTGGCACGTACATGGTTCGCATTCGGTTTACCTTCTAAAAACCAGGTGTGACATAAGTGGTATCAGAGCCGTGCTGACTGTAGGACCGCTAACCTAGAGTAGAATGGTCGTTCTAAGGACTATAGACCTCTGTCACTGCCTTGACTTTGATATCCCTTCAAAAGTTGGTCCTACTGACCAAACCTATGTTCTACTATATATTATACCTTACTGAAGATTTTGTTTATTCTGATCCTTCATTTATTTATGATTCATTATTTGCTGGTCATATTAATTCTGTTCTCACCCTTTTGCTTGCGATGTCTTTTGTAGATGGCTCGACTTAGACACACTGCATGAAAGTCCGTCATCCCCTTCTTACCCTCCCGCCTTGCTGAGCGTCCGCTTCGCCGTCCCGTGGCCGGACAGTCCAGCCACTTGGAGAGACTGCACCACCGCCTGCACAAGGAGCAGGAACGTCGACGACAGGAGCAGCAGGGCTCTTCTTTCTCGCTCCAGCAGGAGATAGAGTCTGTGAGGAGCTGCTCTCCTGTGGTTCCCCTGGAGGCGCCCCCTGCACCACCACTGGGCGTCCCAGCTTCTGGAGTAGCTGCTGGAGGAGACCCAGACGACGGAGGTGGCGACGACAGCTTGAGCCACGACATCGACTTCTCTGCTAACCATGAGCCGGAAGGATGGGTTGCTCGACCCATCACTCGCGACGCTGCTCGCGGGTGTCACTTCCACGACGCGCTCGACACCCTGCTACGTCGGGCACTTGACCGGCGTACCTGGTCCATCGAGTATCGCTGTGTGGTCTACCAGCATAGTCGCGGGGTCTACCCAGACCGCTGGGAGGCGACCTGCTTGGTGCGCCGTCCGGAGAACAGTCTCCAGGGCGCGAAGGCCTGCTCAGAGCACTATTCTATCTCTGAGCGGGACTCAGCTGAGGCAGCCATGCAGGATGCTGCACGGCGTGCGCTTTCGCACTACTGCTCGGTTCTCGGTGGGGTAGCTGACGGTCTCGACCTGAAGTATTACCCCCGCCGTCCATCTGGCAGCACAGGAGGCGTGATTGTTTCACCTGCTGGTGAGGACAATCCTAGGTTGAGCAGCACAGTCAACCTAGCCGTCGTGCTAAACACGGAGCTGGACCATGCATTAGACGAGCTGAGTAGGGCTCGTGCTGAGATCGCCCTGCTGCGGGCTGAGCGCGCGGAGCGTCGTCACTTGGATGATGGTTCCCCCGCTCCCGTTGGGACTCAGCACCCGTACCGCTCGCCTCGGCGTGGACTCCAGTCTTATGGCAATCCCGACTGCAAGACCAAGATAAATCTAGAACCATAGCTCGTTAGAGTTGGATCTTGTGATTAATACGAAAAATATATACATAGAAGCTTCAGTCTTAGCGTTAGTCTCGGTCTTAGTTAGTCTTAGTTAGACAGGGTAGTTTGCTATATCCTGTGCATTTATGTTTGTCATGATGAACTATGTTTGGTTTGGATCTTTGTAATGACTGTCACCAGAGTGTGGGTATCCCCTGCATTTTGGCTTACCTATTATGTTAATGGAGTTAGTTATGTAGTTGGGAAACCCTTTATTCTACTTTCCTCTTTATCTGAGAAGCTGTGTGGTCTGTGTTGGAGATCAGTGAAGATGCTCATCTGTTCAGTGTTGTTGGAGAATTCTATACTCTTTTCTTATGCTGCAAGATTTGCCAGATCAGTTCTGATGTGTGGTTGCGTTCTGCAGATGTCAGAGAATAGGCGCAGAGGAGGAAGGCGTGCTCAGCAGGAGCAAGCCGCTCCGCAGGATGAGGCGCCCCAGCAGCAGCAGCTGCCGCCCCCGCCCCCGATGTCGATCGAGCAGATGTTTCTGATGCAGACTCAGGCAGTTCAGGCCATCGGTCAGACTCTGGCCGCCATTCAGCAGCAGCAGCAGCAAGCACCACCCCAGCCTCAGATGCCTCAGATGCCCAGAGACAAGCGTGCTGAATTCATGAGAGGTCATCCCCCAACGTTCGCTCACTCTTCTGACCCCATGGATGCTGAAGATTGGCTGCGCACTGTGGAGCGGGAGTTGCATACCGCTCAGTGTGATGACAGGGAGAAAGTCTTGTATGGTCCCCGTCTGTTGAGAGGAGCAGCCCAATCATGGTGGGAGTCTTACCTCGCCACCCATGCCGACCCCGACACCATCACCTGGGAAGAATTCAGAGGTAGCTTTCGTCAGTACCATGTGCCTGCAGGTCTGATGACAGTGAAGAAGGAGGAGTTCCTGGCCCTTAAGCAAGGGTCATCATCTGTCAGTGAGTATCGAGACAGGTTTCTGCAGTTGTCTCGCTATGCTCCTGAAGATGTCAACACTAACGCCAAGCGACAGTACCGTTTCTTGAGAGGCTTGGTCGACCCTCTTCAGTACCAACTGATGAATCATACCTTCCCAACATTCCAGCACTTGATTGACAGAGCAATCATGACAGAAAGGAAGCGTAAGGAGATGGAAGATCGTAAGCGCAAGATCAGTGGACCCCAGCCTGGAAGCAGCAGCCGTCCTCGTTTCTCAGGCAATCAACCTCAGCAGTTCAGGCAGAACCAGCGTCCACCTCAGCAGCATCAGCAGCGTCAGCAGTATCAGCAGTTCCAAAGGCAGTATCCTCAGCACCAGTACCAGAACCGTCAGAGCAATCAGTCAGGAGGTCAGTTTCAGAGGCAGAATCAGCAGGCACCTCATCTTCCTGCCCCCGCAACTCAGCAGAGCAGTCAGGCAGCACCAGCTCAGGTTGGAAACAGAGCATGTTTCCACTGTGGAGAGCAAGGCCATTGGGTGATGCAATGTCCGAAGAAAGCAGCCCAGCAGCAGTCAGGCCCCAATGCCCCAGCGAAGCAGAATGTGTCCCAGCCTGGAGCAGGCAACCGCCCTCAGTAGCGCTATAATCATGGGAGACTGAACCACTTGGAGGCTGAAGCAGTTCAGGAGACCCCCGGCATGACAGTAGGTATGTTCCCAGTCGACTCCCATATTGCAGAAGTGTTATTTGATACTGGAGCAACGCATTCTTTCATTACTGCATCATGGGTAGAAGTACATAATCTTCCAATTACTACCATGTCAACCCCCATTCAAATTGACTCAGCTGGTGGTAGAATTCGAGCTGATAGCATATGTTTGAATGTAAGTGTGGAAATAAGGGGGATAGCGTTTCCCGCTAACCTTATAGTAATGGGTACTCAGGGAATAGATGTCATCCTAGGGATGAATTGGCTAGATAAGTATCAGGCAGTTATCAGTTGTGATAAAAGGACAATCAAGTTGGTGTCCCCACTAGGAGAGGAAGTGGTGACCGAGTTAGTCCCGCCTGAGCCAAAGAAAGGAAGTTGCTATCAGATGGCTGTCGATAGCAGTGAAGCAGACCCAATTGAGAGTATCAAGGTTGTGTCTGAATTCCCAGATGTGTTTCCGAAGGACTTACCGGGTATGCCACCAGAGCGGAAAGTTGAGTTTGCCATAGAGCTTCTTCCTGGAACCGCCCCTATCTTTAAGAGAGCTTACAGAATATCTGGACCAGAGTTGGTTGAGCTTAAGAAGCAGATTGATGAGCTATCAGAGAAAGGTTACATCCGGCCAAGCACCTCGCCTTGGGCCGCCCCTGTCTTGTTCGTGGAAAAGAAAGATGGCACAAAGAGGATGTGTATCGATTATCGAGCTTTGAATGAAGTCACGATCAAGAACAAGTATCCCTTGCCCAGAATAGAAGATCTGTTTGACCAGTTGAGAGGAGCCAGTGTGTTCTCCAAGATTGATCTGAGGTCAGGTTATCATCAGCTCAGGATCCGACCTTCGGACATTCCGAAGACGGCATTCATTACCAAGTATGGGTTGTATGAGTTCACAGTGATGTCTTTTGGTTTGACCAATGCACCAGCATTCTTTATGAACTTGATGAACAGTGTATTCATGGATTATCTTGATAAGTTTGTGGTGGTATTCATTGATGACATTCTGGTTTATTCTCAAAGCGAAGAAGAACATGCAGATCATTTGAGGATGGTATTGCAGAGATTGCGAGAGCACCAGTTGTATGCAAAGTTGAGCAAATGTGAGTTCTGGATCAGTGAAGTCCTGTTCTTGGGTCACATAATCAACAAAGAAGGATTGGCTGTGGATCCGAAGAAAGTGGCAGACATTCTGAACTGGAAAGCGCCAACGGATGCTCGAGGAATCAAGAGCTTCATTGGAATGGCCGGATATTATCGGCGATTCATTGAAGGGTTTTCGAAGATTGCGAAACCAATGACAGCGTTGCTAGGCAACAAGGTTGAGTTCAAGTGGACCCAGAAATGTCAAGAGGCCTTTGAAGCGCTGAAAGAGAAGTTGACAACAGCGCCTGTCCTAGTCTTGCCTGATGTGCACAAGCCCTTCTCTGTGTACTGTGATGCTTGTTACACAGGTTTGGGATGCATGTTGATGCAAGAGGGAAGAGTTGTGGCTTACTCATCCCGACAGTTGAAGGTTCATGAGAAGAATTACCCAATCCATGATCTAGAGTTGGCAGCAGTGGTTCACGCACTGAAGACATGGAGGCACTATTTGTATGGACAGAAATGCGATGTTTACACAGATCACAAGAGTCTGAAGTACATATTCACTCAGTCAGAATTGAACATGAGGCAACGAAGATGGTTAGAGTTGATCAAAGACTATGAGTTGGAGATTCATTACCATCCAGGCAAAGCGAACGTAGTGGCAGATGCTTTGAGCAGAAAGAGTCAAGTCAATCTGATGGTCGCTCGTCCGATGCCTTATGAGTTGGCCAAGGAGTTCGACAGGTTGAGTCTCGGATTTCTGAACAATTCGCGAGGAGTCACAGTTGAATTGGAACCTACCTTGGAGCGCGAAATCAAAGAAGCGCAGAAGAACGATGAAAAGATCAGTGAGATTCGGCGACTGATTCTAGATGGCAGAGGCAAAGATTTTCGAGAAGATGCAGAAGGCGTGGTATGGTTCAAAGACCGCTTGTGTGTTCCCAATGTCCAGTCCATTCGGGAGTTGATTCTCAAGGAGGCTCATGAGACAGCCTATTCGATTCACCCTGGCAGTGAGAAGATGTATCAGGATCTGAAGAAGAAATTCTGGTGGTACGGAATGAAGAGGGAAATCGCAGAGCATGTGGCTATGTGCGATAGTTGCCGAAGAATTAAGGCAGAACACCAGAGACCTGCTGGATTGTTGCAACCGTTGCAGATCCCTCAGTGGAAATGGGATGAGATCGGTATGGATTTCATAGTCGGGTTGCCTCGCACTCGAGCCGGCTACGACTCCATTTGGGTAGTAGTGGACCGTTTAACCAAGTCAGCCCACTTCATACCTGTCAAGACCACCTACAGCAGTGCAGTATTGGCAGAACTGTATATGTCTCGGATCGTTTGTCTTCATGGTGTGCCAAAGAAGATAGTGTCAGACAGAGGAACGCAGTTCACCTCTCATTTCTGGTAGCAGTTACATGAAGCCTTGGGCACACATCTGAATTTCAGTTCAGCTTATCATCCGCAGACAGATGGCCAGACTGAAAGGACCAATCAAATTCTTGAAGACATGTTGAGAGCCTGTGCGTTGCAAGATCAGTCCGGATGGGATAAGCGATTGCCCTATGCAGAGTTTTCCTATAACAACAGTTACCAGGCCAGTTTGAAGATGTCACCATTTCAAGCGCTCTATGGAAGGAGTTGTAGAACTCCGTTGCAATGGGATCAGCCTGGAGAGAAGCAAGTGTTTGGGCCAGACATTCTACTTGAAGCCGAGGAGAACATCAAGATGGTCCGAGAGAATCTGAAGATAGCGCAATCGAGGCAGCGAAGCTATGCAGACACAAGAAGAAGGGAGCTGAGTTTTGAAGTCGGAGACTTTGTCTATCTGAAAGTGTCACCGATCAGAGGAGTCAGAAGGTTCGGAATCAAAGGCAAGCTAGCACCCCGCTACATTGGTCCGTACCAGATCCTCTCAAAGCGTGGAGAAGTGGCCTATCAGCTCAGTCTGCCAGAGAATTTGTCAGCTGTGCATAATGTCTTTCATGTGTCTCAGTTGAAGAAGTGCTTGCGTATGCCAGAAGAGCAGTTGCCAGTGGAAGGTCTGGAAGTCCAGGAGGACTTGACCTACGTTGAGAAGCCAGCGCAGATCCTTGAGGTTGCAGATAGAGTCACCCGAAGGAAGACCATCAGAATGTGCAAAGTCAGATGGAATCACCACTCTGAGGAAGAAGCAACCTGGGAGCGTGAAGATGATCTAGTGGCCAAGTACCCAGAGCTCTTTGCTAGCCAGCCCTGAATCTCGAGGGCGAGATTCTTTTAAGGGGGATAGGTTTGTAACGCCCCGAATTTTGCAGTTGAATTTTTTTCTTTTCTTTACTCGCCAAATTCGGGCGTTACCTTTTCTTTTTCTTTTTCCCCTCGCTAGACCTTGACTTTCTCCAAAGTTTTAGCGGGATTCGGTTTGGAATTCCCGTGTAAGAAAACCCTAAAATACTTTATGTTGTTTGATGCACCATGCCGAACCATGCATTTTTTTGATTGTTTGAAAGTGCAAATGCATTCATCTAGGAAGATCGAATTTCGAAAAGGAGATAACCTTTTTCTTTTCCTTTTTCTTTTTCTTTTTCTTTCTTTCTCTCTCCCTCCTCCCTTCTCTCTCTCGCGCCGTGGGCCCCTTGGCCGGCCCAGCCGCCCCTTGGCCGGCCCAGCAGCCCCCCGCCCCCCCCCCCCCCCTTTGGGCCCAAGTGGCCCAACCGCCCCCACCCCCTCCCCTTTTCCCCCAATTCTCTCCCTCTCCCTCCCATTTTCCCTCTCTCCCATTCTCTCCCTAGCGCCGCCCCCCCTGCCCTAGCGCCGCCCCCTGCCCTAGCGCCGCCCCCTGCTCGGCCGCCCGACGCCGGTGAGCCCCCCCTTCTCCCTCCCCTTCCCCCTCCTCTCTCCCCCTCCCCTCTCCCCTTCTCTTTCCCCAGCCCGCCCGGCCGCGCCTGGCCCTGGCCGCGCCCTGCCCCGGCCGCGCCTGGCCCCGGCCGCGCCCTGCCCCCGGCCGCCCCCCTGCTCGGCCCCCTGCCTGGCAGCTGGCCGCGCCCCCGCGCCCCCGCCGGCCGCTGGCCGCGCCCAGCCGCCCGCCTGGCCGCGCCCTGGCCGCCCGCCTGGCCGCGCCCCCGCCCCTGCGTAGGGCCGGTTCAACCGCCCCCCGGGCCGGTTCAACCGCCCCGGCTCAGCCGCCGCCCCCGCGCTCGGCCGCCCCTGCTCGGCCGGCCTAGCCGCCGGTTCAACCGCCCCCAGGGCCGGTTCAACCGCCCCCCCTTTTTATTTTTTTTATATTATTTATTTATTTTGTTTTGCTTACTGTTATCATAGCTATTTTATTTTAGGTAGGCTAATCATTGTTCATGTTATTGAAATAGGAAGCTTAATTTAGAATTTCGTTGCGCTAGTTGATTCATTTAGTTAATTGTTTATCTCGTGCAATGTTGATCAACTTAAAATGACTAGGTTTCCATTAGTGCATATAACAGAATTCTTTTGTTAAGAACCAATTGTAACTAATCATTAGTGCATAAACTTTAACCCCCTGCGAGACCTTTCCCCGTTTCTTTCTAACCATAATAAATGCGATATCGAATGTCATACTTGATGCATATTCGTTTTACTTGTTCCCTTGTATGGTGTACTGTTCTTTTGTATTAAATATGTGGATGTATGTATGTTTGCGCTCGCATAGAGAACGATCCGGTCGAAGAGCCCGAGGAATTCGCAGGAGAAGCCCCTGAGCAGCAGTCGGTTGGTGGAGGCAAGTGTCCTTTGACCTATCTCTGTCCTAATCATTCTTTAATTCACCTCCCGCATTACACATTTATACCTAAGGATCGACTAGCTTTTGTTATTCATGTCCTTGTTTACCTATTTGGGTCGGATTATTACTGCTTAGTCTGATGCTATTGCCCAACTCTAATCAATGAACATGATGTGATTATCTATGATACGCTGTTTTCCCTTCTTATTTATGATTATATTTGTGACCTTCAAGGGGACTCGAGCGGTTTCTCGAGTGCCTCTCCGTAAGGACCTGTTCAATGGATGACCGCCCGGGAAAACAGTGCAACCATGAGGGTGGAATGGGACGCCCTTAGCTGAATAATTGGAGGAACCGGGGTGTAGTTCGCTTAGCCGTTGTGCCGTCAATGGGGCTCGGTGTATGCGGCTCGCTCTGCCAAGGTTGATTTGTCCCTTGGGGAGGAGTGCGGTACATTTAGGAAACCTAACGGGTGGCTACAGCCCCGGGGAATCTTTGTAAAGGCTACGTAGTGAGACCCTGCCTATTCACCTTGGTAGTGTTTAAGGGTTTGATCGGCCCGAGGCAAGAGGGAATCACGGCTTGTGGGTAAAGTGCGCAACCTCTGCAGAGTGTTATGAAACTGATATATCAGCCGTGCTCGCGGTTATGAGCGGCCAAGGGAGCTCCAGAGATTAGTGATACTTGATCAGAGACATTTTGGTACAGGTGGCAATGAGATTGATGATTCTGATTATGATTATGGTAATGGTAAGTGGTATTCTTTCCGTTTGGAAAGGATACATTGGGCTAATAACTTGGGTTAATGTTAAAACCTGGCTTTCTACTAGTAAGTAATAACCTGACCAATTAAAAGCAACTGCTTGACTTATCCCCACATAAAGCTAGTCCACTACAGCCAAACGGGATGCTTGCTGAGTATGTTGATGTGTACTCACCCTTGCTCTACACACCAAACCCCCCCCAGGTTGTCAGCATTGCAACCACTGCTCAGGAGAAGATGAAGCTGTGGAAGGAGACTTCTAGGAGTTTCAAGACTACGACGAGTTCTAGGCGTGGGTTAGCGGCAACCCCCAGTCGGCTGCCTGTGAAGGCCGCGTTATCTACGTTTCGTTTTCGCACTTTGATTTATTGTAAGGACTATATGGACGTCTCAGACGTATGATGTAATCGACTATTATTTCCCCTTTTAATACTATTTGAGCACTGTGTGATGATGTCCATGTTATGTAACTGCTGTGTACGTGAATAACTGATCCTGGCACGTACATGGTTCGCATTCGGTTTACCTTCTAAAAACCGGGTGTGACATCGACCGGCTCCGAGCCCTAACGGGAGGATGACGTGGCGGCGCCGGACTGTCCGGTGCGCCCATCGCCAGCAAGCTTCTCCAACGGCCATATTTTGTTTGGTGGCTATAAATACCACCCCAACCGGCCACTTCAAGGTGTGGGAGCCCAAGCAACATTCCAAGTCATCTAGTTGACATACTCAAGCCCTCCCAACCACATATATTCATTGATCCATCCTATACACAAGATTTAGACCACTACAACCCACACAAGTGCCACAAAAGCAAGAGCAAGCAAAAGAAAGCCTCTTGTGTGATTTAGCTCTAGTGCCTTGTGAGATTCATTAAGAGATAGTGTGTACTACATCTTTGTGTTCATTTGCGCGTGGAGTTTTGACTCCCATTGAACTTCCTCCAAAGTTTTGGAGGCTTGTAAAAGCTAGCAAGAGACACCAAAGTGTGTGGTGGTCCTTGTGGGATCGAGAGTGATCCTTGAACAAGAAGAAGAGCTCGTCGATCCTTGTGTGATCGGTGGAGAGAGGGAAAGGGTTGAAAAAGACTCGTCCTTAAGTGGACTCCTCAACGGGGACTAGGCCTTCGAGGGCCGAACCTCGGTAAAACAAATCACCCGTGTCCATTGCGTTTATTGCTTGTGATTTGTTTGTTTTCTCTTACTCTAAGTTTTTCTTGCACCATTCTTTGCTAATATCATTTGGTGTTGCTTCAAGTTAAATTCTCATTTAGTGAAGCAACACTTCGCAAGAAAGAACTTGACTTAGTGCTCTTCTCATCTAAGGCTACTTGCTTTGCTATTCTATAACTTATTAGTAGTATTGATTTATCAACTCCGCATTACTTAAAAGCAATACTCCTTTCAAGCAAGAACTTAGTTTGTATACTCCTATTTGTATATCTTGTTCTAACCACTAATCAAGGGATCTAGTTGGGGAATAAAGTTTTAATTTTCAGGTTTCGCCTATCCACCCCCCCCCCCTCTAGGCGACTTTCAGCCTTCTTGTAAGTCTTCTTCTTTTCCCTCTTGTTCCCTTATTCCTGGTCACTATCATTATCGGGACAATTAGTGATAAAATGACCAATCTTACCACATTTGAAGCATGAGTGCTTCCCCTTTGTCTTGTTCTTGTTGGGATGCCCCTTGCGACCTTTTAGTGCCGTCTTGAAACGCTTGATGATGAGGGCCATTTCTTCATCATTAAGCCTGGCCGCCTCAACTTGCGCCACCTTGCTAGGTAGCGCCTCCTTGCTCCTCGTTGCTTTGAGAGCAATGGTTTGAGGCTCTTAGATTGGGCCATTCAACGCATCATCAACGTATCTAGCCTCCTTGATCATCATCCGCCCGCTTACGAACTTTCCAAGTATCTCCTCGGGCGACATCTTGGTGTACCTAGGATTCTCACGAATATTTTTCACAAGATGTGGATCGAGGACAGTAAAAGACCTTAGCATTAGGCGGACGACGTCGTGGTCCATCCATCGCGTGCTTCCATAGCTCCTTATATTGTTGACGAGGGCCTTGAGCCAATTGTACGTTTGGGTTGGCTCCTCGCCCCTGATCTTTGCGAATCTCCCAAGTTCGCCCTCCACCAACTCCATCTTGGTGAGCATGGTGACGTCGTTCCCCTCATGTGAGATCTTGAGGGTGTCCCAAATCTGCTTGGCGTTATCCAAGCCGCTCACCTTATGGTATTCGTCCCTGCACAATGAAGCTAGAAGAACAGTAGTAGCTTGTGCATTTTTGTGAATTTGCTCATTAATGAACATGGGACTATCAGTACTATCAAATTTCATTCCACTCTCTACTATCTCCCATATGCTTGGATGGAGAGAGAACAAGTGACTACGCATTTTGTGACTTCAAAATCCGTAGTCCTCTCCATCAAAGTGAGGAGGTTTGCCGAGGGGAATGGAAAGAAAATGAGCATTGGAACTTTGCGGAATACGAGAATAATCAAAGGAAAAGTTTGAATTAACCGTCTTTCTTTTCTCGTAGTCGTTGTCGTCGTCCTTTTGGGAAGAGGAAGATTTGTCGCTGTCGTAGTAGATTATCTCCTTGATGCGCCTTGTTTTCTTCTTCCTCCCATCTTTTCTTTTGTGGCTCGACCCCGAGTCAGTAGGCTTGGAATCCTTTGGATCATTGACGAAGGACTCCTTCTCCTTATCATTGACCACCATCCCCTTACCCTTAGGATCCATCTCTTAGGGCGATTAGTCCCTTCGTGAAGAGAACGGCTCCGATACCAATTGAGAGCACCTAGAGGGGGGTGAATAGGTGATCCTGTAAAACTTGAAACTTAGTGCCACAAAAACTTGATTAGGGGTTAGCACAATAAGGCCAAGTGGCTAGAGAGGAGTCTTAGCAAAACACAATAACCATAAAGAGATCAACACAGAGATGGCACAGTGGTTTATCCCGTGGTTCGGCCAAGTCCAATACTTGCCTACTCCACATTGTGGCGTCCCAACGGACGAGGGTTGCAATCAACCCCTCTCAAGCGGTCCAAAGACCCACTTGAATAACACGGTGTTTTGCTTTGCTTTACTATATCCCGCTTGCGAGGAATCTCCACAACTTGGAGCCTCTCGCCCTTACAAAGATGTTCACAAAGAATCACGGAAGTAAGGTTGGGATGAGCAACGCGCACAAGACACAAAATCAGAGCAACACACGCACACAAGTCACAACACGAGCTCTCAACACAACTCAAAGAGTTCTCTACTCAAACGGAGCTCTAGTTGCTATCACAATGAATCGAATGCGCAGAATTGAAGTCTTGGTGCTTAGGAATGCTTAGAGAATGCTTTGTGTACTCCTCCATGCGCCTAGGGGTCCCTTTTATAGCCCCAAGGCAGCTAGGAGCCGTTGAGAGCATTCCAGGAAGGCAATTCTTGCCTTCTGTCGCCTGGCGCACCGGACAGTCCGGTGCACCACCGGACACTGTCCGGTGCGGATTTCTTTCCTTATTTGGTGAAGCCGACCGTTGCAGATTCAGAGCCGTTGGCGCACCGGACACTGTCCGATGCACACGGACAGTCCGGTGCCCCCTTGTGACCGTTGGCTCGGCCACGCGTCACGCGCGGAATCCTCGGCCGACCGTTGGCCCGGCTGACCGTTGGCTCACCGGACAGTCCGGTGCCTCACCGGACAGTCCGGTGAATTATAGTCGTACGTCGTTAATCACTTCCCGAGAGCGACGACTTCGCCTGTGAATGGCACCACCGGACAGTCCGGTGATTTATAGCCGTACGCCGCTGATCGCTTCCCGAGAGCAGCCATTTGACAGTCGCCAGCCTGGCGCACCGGACACTGTCCGGTGCACCCAGACCGACCTGTCTTTGGCTGAACAAAGTCATCTCTTTTCCAATTTGATTTCTCCTGTTTCCAGCACTTAGACACAATACATTAGTTCTTAAAACAATGTACCAAGTCTAGAAACATACCTTTAGACTTGATTTGCACTTTGTCCATCACTTTGCATAGATTACCATAAGTCCACTTGTGTTGGCACTCAATCACCAAAATACTTAGAAATGGCCCAAGGGCACATTTCCCTTTCAGGAGCCCAAGCAACATACCAAGGCATATTGTAGACATTTACAAGTGCTCATACATAAGTGCTTAATAGAATCACTCGGTGATTAGCATAGGTGCTTTGCGAAGTGCTTAGGTTAGTTAGACCGCTTTAGCGCTTTCTCTAGGTGAATCCTAGTTAGTTGAGTGAGTTTAGAAAAACCACACAACCCCTCAGCTCTTGCGTGAGCCGTTGTAATTGTATCGAGTGGGGCGAGAGTCTTGCGAGACCGTGACAATCGTGTTTGTGTCACGACCACCACCGTGTATCAAAGGGAATGAGGCCCAAGGCATTTTTGGCCAGAAGCTTGATAGTGGAGACTGCGGGGAGCATCCGAGAGGAGGCGGAAGCGGAGCACCCCTTGCGGCCCACGGCTCTCTACGGAGTTACTCGACCGAGGTGCTTGGCCCTCGGGTGGGCTACCCTTTGCGTAAGGGCACCAATAAGGATTAGTCGGAACCTTGCGCGGATCCAGATACCTCAGTAAAAATACCAGCGTCATCTACCAGAGTTTGCATCTCTATTTGCTCTTTAGCTTCCACATTTATATTAAGCATTTAAGTTTCAATCTTGTCTTTATACATATATTATTATAGATTAAAACTTAGCCATTGCGATAGAGATAGCAACACTTAGACAAAACCTACTTTGCACATTCTAGATTAATTAATTGCATAGGTTTTGCTCTAGGGATTTATTAGTGGCCTAGTTTAGTGAAAGTTTTATAAGTCTTAATTCACCCCCCCCCCTCTTAGGCGTCACCTATTTCCTTTAGGTGTCTTGATGGGTTTGACATTCTTCATTCGAATCTTGAGAATATCTTGAATGTACTTAGTTCGGCATATGAAGGTGACCTCTTAGAGTTACTTGATTTGGAATCCAAGAAAATACTTCAATTCCCCCATCATGGACATCTCAAATTTCTGTATCATAAACCTACTAAACTCTTCACAAGATGACTTGTTAGTAGACCCAAATATAATATCATCAACATAAATTTGACATATAAACAAGTCTTTAGGAATTGTTTTAGTTAAGATAGTAGGGTCAGCTTTACCAACTTTGAAGCCATTAGTGAGAAGAAAGTCTCTTAGGCATTCATATCATGCTCTTGGTGCTTGTTTGAGCTCATAAAGCGCCTTTGAAAGCTTACAAACATGTGTAGGATACTCACTATCTTCAAAGCCGGGGGGTTGCTCAACATATACCTCTTCCTTGATAGGGCCATTGATGAAGGCACTTTTCACGTCCATTTGATATAACTTAAAGCCATGGTAAGTAGCATAGGCAAGTAATATATGAATTGACTCAAGCTTAGCTACGGGTGCATAGGTTTCATCAAAATCCAAATCTTTGACTTATGAATATCCTTTGGCAACAAGTTGGGCTTTGTTCCTAGTCACCACTCCATGCTCATCTTGTTTGTCGCGGAATACCCACTTGGTACCTACAACATTTTGCTTAGGACGTGGAACTAAATGCCATACCTTATTCCTCGTGAAGTTGTTGAGCTCCTCTTGCATTGCCATCACCCAGTCTGGATCTCTTAGTGCATCTTCTATCTTGTATGGCTCAATAGAAGACACAAAAGAGTAAAGTTCACAAAAATGAGCAACTCGAGATCTAGTGGTTACCCCCTTGTGAATGTCACCAAGAATGGAGTTGATGAGGTGATCTCTTTGAATTGCTTGGTGGACTCTTGGGTGCGGTGGTCTTTGACCTTGAATTTCTTGTTTATCTTCCTTTTCTTGATCATCTTCATCTCCCCCTTGATCAATGTCCTCCTCTTGAGGTGGCTCATCGTCTTGACCTTCATCCCCTTCCTCTTGAGCCATTTCTTCATCTTGAGTTGGTGGAGATGCTTGTATGGAAGATGATGGTTGATCTTGTGCTTGTGGGGGCTCTTTGGGTTCTTTTGGACACACGTCTCCAATGGACATGTTCCTTAGCGCGACGCACGAAGCATTTTCATCAACTAATTCATCAAGATCAACTTGCTCCACTTGGGAGCCATTAGTCTCATCAAACACAATGTCATAAGAAACTTCAACTAATCTAGTGGACTTGTTGAAGACTCTATATGCCCTTATGTTTGAGTCATAACCAAGTAAAAAGCCTTCTACTGCTTTAGGAGCAAATTTAGAATTTCTACCTCTTTTGATAAGAATAAAGCATTTGCTCCCAAAAACTCTAAAATAAGAAACATTGGGCTTTTTTCCAATGAGGAGTTCATACGATGTTTTCTTGAGGATTTAGTGTAGGTAGAGACGGTTGATGGAGTAGCAACGATGTTAATCGCCTCTGCCCAAAACCGATCCAGTGTCCTGTACTCATCAAGCATGGTCCTTGCCATATCCAAAAGAGTTCTATTCTTTCTCTCTACAACACCGTTTTGTTGAGGTGTGTAGGGAGAAGAGAACTCATGCTTGAAGGCCTCCTCCTCAAGAAATCCTTTAATTCGAGAGTTCTTGAACTCTGTTCCATTGTTGCTTCTAATCTTCTTCATTCTCAATCCAAACTCATTTTGAGCTCGTCTCAAAAATCTCTTCATGGTCTCTTGGGTTTGTGATTTTTCCTGCAAAAAGAACACCCGTGAGGCGAGAATAATCATCCACAATTACAAGGCAGTACTTAATCCCGCTAATGCTTATGTAAGCAATCAGGCCGAATAGATCCATGTGGAGTAGCTCAAGTGGTCTCTCGGTTATCATGATGTTCTCGTGTGGATGATGAACTCCAACCTGCTTCCCTGCTTGACATACGCTGCAAATCATGTCTTTCTCAAAATGAACATTTGTTAGTCCTAAAATGTGCTCCCTTTTAGAAGTTTGTGAAGATTCTTCATCCCAACATGAGCAAGTCGACGATGCTAGAGCCAGCCCATATTAGTCTTAGCAATTAAGCAAGTGTCTAGTCCAGCATTGTTATCATTGAAATCAACTAAATATAGTTGACCATCTAACACTCCCTTAAAAGCTATTGAATCATCACTTCTTCTAAAGATGGTAACACCAATATCAGTAAATAGACAGTTATAGCCCATTTTACATAATTGAGAAATTGAAAGCAAGTTGTAGTCTAAAGAATCTACAAGAAAAACATTAGAAATGGAATGGTCATGAGATATAGCAATTTTACCCAAACCTTTGACCAAACCTTGATTCCCATCCCCAAATGAGAACATCCTTTCCTCCCCTGTCATATGGTTTATGCAGCCGCTGTCAATTATCCAACTTGTTCCGCCGGATGCATAAACCTACAACACAGATTTATGTCTTGTTCTTACGTACCCAAACAATCTTGGTTTCTTTCACATTAGAAACAAGCACCTTGGGTACCTAAACACAAATCTTTGGACTCTTGTGTTTGCCCCCAACATATTTGGCAACTACCTTGCTTGATTTCTTAGTAAGCACAAATGATGCATCAAAAGTCTTGAATGAAATGCTATGTTCATTTGATGCATTAGCAATCTTCTTTTTAGGCATTTTTATATGAGTTGTATGCCTAGAGCCAGAAGCCTCATTACTACACGTAAAAGCATGATGAGAAACAGAGTGAGATTTCCTAGCATGAATTCTTTTAATTTTGTGCTCAGGATAGTTCTCAGGATATAAAATGTATCCTTCCCTATACTGAACCATGGGAGCCTTGCATTTAACAAAGTTAGAAAACTTGTTCTTAGGGGCATTAAGTTTGACGTTGCTTTTGGCTTCCTTGTTGGAAGCCAATGCCATCCTTAATGCCAGGACGTCTCCCATTATAAAGCATACTACAAGCAAATTTAAATTTTTCATTCTCTAGTTCATGCTCGGCAATTTTAGCATTTAATTTAACTATGTGATCGCTTTGTTCTTTAATCATAGCAAGGTGGTCATTCATAGCATCAATGTTAACATCTTTACATCTAGTGCAAATAGTGACATTCTCAATAATAGATGTATAGGGTTTGCAAGTATTCAATTATTCAGTCTTAGCAATTAAACTAACATTTTCAGTTCTAAGACAGGAAATTGAATCATTGCAAATATTGAGCTCTTTAGACAAGTTTTTACATTTTTATACTTCAAGATCATAAGCATCTTTTAGCTTAACAAACTTTTTATTTTCCTTAATGAGCAAGTCCTCTTGGCATTCCAAGATATCATCCTTCTCGTTAATGGTTTCTATCAATTCATTAATCTTTTTCTTTTGCTCTTTGGTAAGGTTTGCAAAAGAGAAGTCAAATCATCATCATTACCACTAGAGCTACCCTCATCTTTGGAAGTAGTGTATTTGGGGTGTCTCTAGAATGCACCTTCTTCTTTTTGCTATCCTTAGCCATGAGGCATTTGTGGTCGACGTTAGGGAAGAGAAGGCCTTTGTTGACGGCGATTTTGTCGGCGTCCTCTTTAGAGGAGGAGTCGGTGGAGCTCTCGTCGAAGTCCCATTCTTGCCCCATGTGCGCCTCGCCACCCTTCTTGTTGTAGTATCTTTTTTCCATCTTCTTCTTCCCTTTCTTGTCATCATCCCTGTCACTATCACTTTTATATGGACATTTAGCGATAAAATGACTGTACTTACCACACCAATAGCAAACCCTTTTGGAGCGGGGTTTGTAGTCCTTCCCCTTAGTTTGTTTGAGGATTTGTCGGAAGCTCTTGATGATAAGAGCCATCTTCTCATTGTCAAACTTGGAGGCGTTGATTGGGAGCCTATTTGGTGTAGGCTCTTCCTTCTTTTCTTCTGTTGTCTTGAATGCAATGGGTTGTACCTCGGGTGTGGAGGTGGCGCCTAGCTCCAAGTTGACAATGTGTTTGGAGTCTTTGATCATAAGTTCAAAGCTCACAAACATACCAACCACTTCCTTGGAAAACATCTATTTATATCTAGGATCTCCACAAATTAATTGTACTTGAGTGAGATTACAAAAAACAAGAGATCTTAGAATAACCTTGACCGTTTTATGGTCATCCCACTTGGTGCTCCCGAGGTTGCGGACTTGGTTGACCATTGTATTGAGCCAGTTATACATTGCTTGTGGCTCTTCTCCTTTGTTGAGGACGAATCGATCGAGTTCTTCCTTGATCGTTTCGCACTTGGTGATTTTGGTCACCTTTTCCCCTTCATGCGCCATCTTGAGGACATCCTAAATTTCTTTGGCATTCTTCAACCCTTGCACCTTGTTATACTCCTCCCTACACAAGGAAGCAAGGACTATGGAGGTGGCTTGGGAGTTGAAGTGCATTATTTGGGCGGCCTTATCGGAGTCGTAGTCCTCGTCGCCCACTTGTGGTGCCTGCACTCCAAACTCAACAATATCCCATATGCTTTCGTGGAGTGAGGTTAGATGGTGCCTCATTTTATCACTCCACATACAATAATCTTTGCCATCAAAATATGGTTGTTTGCCTAAGGGTACGAGAAGTAAGGAGCGCGTTTAGAAATGCAAGGATACCAAAGAGGCATCTTACTATACTTCTTACGCTCTTGGCGCTTTGAAGATGTGGACTCGGCGCCGGAGGTGGAAGATAAGGAAGAATCAGTCTCGTAGTAGACCACCTTCTTCATCTTCTTTTTCTTGTCACCCTTCCTATGTGACTTGATGAAGCCGATGGATTCCTCCTTGTGCTTGTCTCCATCCTCCTTTGACGGAGTTCTTTCTTCGTTCTTCTTTCCCGAAGATCCGAGCTTTTCCCCGGTCACCATCTCTCTTTTAGCGTGTTCTCCCCACATCACTTCGAGTTGTTAAACTCTAATGAAGCACCGGGCTTTAATACCAATTGAAAGTCGCCTAGAGGGGGGTGAATAGGCGAAACCTAAAAATTATAAACTTTGAACACGCACTTCACCCGAGGTTAGTGTTAGAAATAAATGATAATGAAATACGGAGTGCGAAAGATAGTTCTTCTTGCTATGAGTTAATTAATGCGGATAACTTTGGGAGCCAACTCAAAAGGTTGTAAGCAAGAGAACTTTAGAGATAGGAGAAACAAATCGAATGGTGATGATCAACACAAATGAACACGACGATTTGTTTCCCGAGGTTCGGTTCCAAGGAATCTACTCCCCGTTGAGGAGGCCACAAAGGCTAGATCTATTCCAACCCTTTCTCTCTCTCAAGCGGTCACTTAGACTGGTTGAGTGTTTCTTCTCAATCTCACAGGTCACTAAGACCCCGCAAAGGATCACCACACAATTAGGTGTCTCTTGCAAACTTTATAAAACACTTAGAAGGTTTAGAGAGAGATGAAGAAAGCAACCAAGCAACAAGAGCAACAAAAGAAACACAAACCACCCTCTCTCAATTCACTAAACACTTTTGAGCACTTGACTTGATTTTGGAACTTAGAGAGGATTGAATGCTTTGATTGTGCCTTTGGAGTGTATTCTTTGCTCTTGTCTTGAATGAGAAGAGTGGGATGCTTGGATGGTTTGAATGGAGGTGGTTGGACGGTATTTATAGCCCCAACCACTATTCCATCCGTTGTTGTCGATGGGCATACCAGACAGTCCGGTGGTGCACCGGACAAGCACTGTTCATTGTCCGGTGAGTGCCACCTCAGCCGATCGTTGGGCTTTGGAGCTATTGACCATTGAAGACCTCTATCCTTTTGCTGCACTGGACAGTCCGGTACGATCTGACATCGCAAATTGTCTTCTGACTTCTGGCTGACTACGCGCGCAGTCGACCGTTGGGCGAAGTTGACCGTTGCTCTGTGGTCTCACCGGACAGTCTGGTGGTACAGATTCAGGATCGACAGACCACCCAAAAGCCTCTAGACGAAATAGAGTCGAAGAGAGGTAAAGATTGAGATCAGAAAACTACAACTAGAGCTACGCTACATCTACTCTTAAAGCATGATAATGTACATAGATTGGTTCGATCGGATTATGTATGTTCTTAATTGGTAGTACCCTTTCATTCATATATATATATATATACACGACAGCACTAAAATGCACCTGGGTGCATTCTCTATATTGAATGCACCCAGTCGTAATATATAAATACACCCCGATCAAGCCTCATCGCGCCCTCTACCGTCCTGTTCCCGCGCCTCCCTGCCCCCTGCCGCCGCCGCGCGCCTCCCTGACCCCGCGCCACCCTATACCCCGCAGCCACCGATCGCATCCCTGTCACCGCGCCGCCGCCGTCTCCTCCTTCCTCCGATCCTCTAACCCTAGATCCATGGCCCCACCGTCGCTGCCGCACCTTGAATCGCCTCGATGCTCCTCCCCTAATTCCTTGGCGATTGTTGTGGCTGGAGGTGCTGATCCGATATTGCCGTCTCCGATTGCGACAACGGGAGCGGGTGTACGCGGCGGATCAGGTGATCCCTTGCATCACAAAACGTTGCTGACGCCACCGCCTTCAATTCCACCTGGATCGCTGGTCACTCCGGATGCAGCCCAGCTGTTCCATCCGGTAAGAAAAAAACAATCAAAAATTGTTGCTCCACCGTGCGTGGTTTGTTGATTTTCTGTTGCATCGTTTGTTGCAAACTTGAGTCTCTGTTTTTACTCATTGATTACAATTGCATGGTGTGTTTGTGTTCCAGTTGCAACGTTTGTTGCTAGTTGATTGCAACTAGGTGTATACTCTAATTGCAAACTTGAGTCTCTGTTTTTACTCATTGATTACAGTTGCATGGTGTGTTTGTGCTCCAGTTGCAACGTTTGTTGCTTGTTGATTGCAACTAGGTGTATACTCTAATTGCAAACTTGAGTCTCTGTTTTTACTCATTGATTACAGTTGCATGGTGTGTTTGTGTTCTAGTTGCAACGTTTTTTCCTAGTTGATTGCAACTAGGTGTATACTCTAATTGCAAACTTGAGTCTCTGTTTTTACTCACTGATTACAGTTGCATGGTGTGTTTGTGCTCGAGTTGCAACGTTTGTTGCTTGTTGATTGCAACTATGTATATACTCTAATTGCAAACTTGAGTCTCCGTTTTTACTCACTGATTACAGTTGCATGGTGTGTTTGTGCTCGAGTTGCAACGTTTGTTGCTTGTTGATTGCAACTATGTGTATCCTCTAATTGCAAAACTCATGATTGCGTGTTGTCCTGCAGGATGCAAACATACTTGATGTGTTTGTCCCCAGGGTGCAGCAAACATTTGATACAAAAGAAGAAGCCTACCTCTTTTACCTTGACTATGCAAAATTGGCTGGTTTTAGTGTCAGGACAAAAAGGACTAGTAAAGAAACCAGACACTGGGTTTGCAACCGTGAGGGGTTTCTGAAGCCAGGTCAAGAGAATGAGGAGCCTATGACAAATAAGACATCGATGAGAATTGGTTGCCCTGCTTATGTGAAGGTGAAGGAGGACAAGAAGTGCAATATTTGGTATTTTCATCATGTTCAGGAAGCACACAATCACAAACTTGAACCCTCACCAAGGATGGTGAGATATATGCATTCTCATAAGCAGAGGGAGGCAGCGTTGGATGACCTGTTTGCAATCATGTCAAAGAGTGGTGTGCCAACACAGGCAGCAATGAATGTAATGTCAGAATTATTTGGAGGCCGTCAAAACTGGCCGTTCACAGAAAAAGATGTCCATAACAAGTAGGTCATAAAAAAAACTGACATCATATCTTTGTGCGATATATTGACAACAGCATCTTCATTTGTTTTTTCTTTTATGGTACAGGAAAGCTGAGCAAGCAAGGGAGGAGAGGGATGGTGACATGGATAAACTGTTCCAATTTTTCAGGGAGTGCAAAGAACACAATGAATACTTTTACTGGGATGTGGATTTTGAACCAAAAACAAATGTGCTTCGGAGCATTTTTTGGTGTCATGCAAGTCAGCGT
The DNA here is from genome assembly GCA_029449295.1 of Zea luxurians. Lineage (NCBI taxonomy): Eukaryota > Viridiplantae > Streptophyta > Magnoliopsida > Poales > Poaceae > Zea > Zea luxurians. The sequence continues at coordinate 138,317,672 of JAOPSE010000002.1, forward strand.
GCAGAATACAAGGATTTTGGGGATGTAGTCACATTTGACACAACACACAAGACTAACAACAAGCATATGCCGTTGGCCATGTTTGTGGGTTGCAGCAATAATTTGAAAAATGTGTCCTTTGGCCAAGCACTTCTTCGGGATGAAACAATAGACACATTCAGATGGCTTTTTGAGACCTTTAAAAGTTGCATGGGTGGTCAGCAACCTTTTGTGATTCTTACAGGTATGCTTTGGCTACAAAAAAATGCTTGTCACATAATTACTGCTGTGTTGTTGCAACTGTATCTTTGAAGATGATTGCAATATTTTAAACTGCTTGATTGCAAACCTATTGGGGTTTTTTTGCTGATTTTTATTTTTGACAAACAGATGAAGATGCAGCGATGAAGGAAGCAATAAGGATTGTGTTTAACAAGACACAACACCGAAATTGCCGATGGCACATAACCAGAACATGGGATTACGAACTCGAGGAGCTGTACAAATTGCACAATGATAATAATCTAAAGGAGAAACTGCAGTCCCTGATAAACTATCCTGTGGGGCCCACACAATTTGAGGTGGAGTGGAATAAGCTGGTGGATGAATGTGGCATAAGAGAACACCCTGCAATTGTTGCATTGTGGCAGAAAAGGAAGAGATGGATAGCAACATATTTCAAAGGCATGTACTGTGGGCGAATGACTTCCACCCAGAGATCTGAGAGCCAAAACAGGGTTTTGAAAGATGGTTATGTTAACAATGTGACAAGCCTGCATATATTTGCAAAGAGGGTGCTTGACTCGATTCAGCACACAGACCACATGGATGCTGGGGAGTCACACTACTCATAGGTATTTGCCCACACCCCTGAATTTTTTGGTCTGATTGTAAAAAAACTGTTAAACATAAATGATTCCAACTGCTGGTGTGGTGTGATTGCAACTACTGTATAATTCTACCCAAATATCTGTTAAAAAATGTAAACAAAATGATTGCAACTACTGTTGTGTTGTAATTGCAACTGCTGGTGTGGTGTGGATGCAAGCACTGAATAACTCTGGGGAATTTTGTTAAACAAACAATGATTACAACTGTTGTCTGGTGTAATTGCAACTGATGGTCTGGTGTGATTGCAACTTCTATATAACTATGCCCAAAAATTGGTTAAACAAACAATGATTACAACTGCTGTCTCGTGTAATTGCAACTGCTGTCTGATGTGATTGCAACTGCTGGTCTTGATGCAGACTGAAGTTGTCAGAGCCTGCAAATCAAGATTTGATGAGCAACTCAGCAGGGTGTACACCAGGGCTGTGTACAATGAATACAAGAGGGAATATATTAACAGCACAGCTTTTGTGATAGAGCCTGATCCGGGAGTGGAATGCGGTTACTTGGTGAAACATGAGAAAGGCGATGGGACATTTTGCTGGGCACAACACGCATTCAAGGTGGTGGCTGACAAAGCAGCAGGCGTGTATAAATGCGAATGCATGCAGTGGGAGCATACAGGTGAGATGAATTGCAACCTCGTTACATTAACAAAATTAAACATTGATGTTCCTGCATATTTACATCCAAATTGCAACAAAAAAATGCAGGTCTGTTCTGCATGCACATAATAAAGGCATTCACCCACCTCCAAGTCCAAAACATACCTGAAAAGTACATTCTGAAGCGATATACACGTAATGCAAGATCTGTGGTTCCGTGGGACCGGCACGATGTGAGTGTTGGTGGTCAAAATGAGACAGAGCAGTCAAGGTTGTCGAAGCTGCTGCCAAAGTTAATGCGACTGGGAAGAGCGGGAAGCAAATCTGATAGAGCATACACTGAAACTATCAGGCACATCGACATGATAACACCTGGGATTGAGCTTCTACGAACAGCGGAGATTGGTCCGATTGGTCCGGATGAAGCAACAAATATTGAGTTGCAGCAAGATGCAGAAGGACGGCGGAATATTGGTCCCATTGCACCAACACAACAAAGTTCTAACAACAATATAGAACCTGTTGTGATGCCAACTGGACCTAGACCACCACCGGAATCGGGCCTGAATCCAGATTCTGCAAACTGCCTCACTGATCTAAGATTGACTGAATCGCCAGTGTCGCGCACGAAGGGTAGGAAGTCTGCCAGTGGGGCTAAATGTGCTAAAAATAGTGTGGAACCTGCTAATCCATACAGCACATATAGTGGTGGTCAGGGCATAAGAGAGTGCCAAACCTGCCATGTTAGGGGGCACTATAGCACAACATGCCCTCAGAACCCAAACAGAAGCAGAGCGGCCGAGAACAAGGACAAAAAGAGAAGTGCGAAAACTGTAGGTTGGACTCCAAGAAAAAGAGGTCGCCCAACAATAAAAAAAGGACTAGATGCGAATCAAGATGAGGCACAGAGTGAGGGGGATGATACACAGCAATCTGGGTGCACTATGGCGGTGCAGGAGTCAGCAGCACACGCGGTGATTGCAAGAATTAGGAGGGCGACAACTTGCCATGTTAATTACCAGGACGAAAGTGATTAAGGATGACTATGAATCTGACTGAATCTCCAATGTAAAATTTCAATTTTATCTTATTTTATAACTCTGTGTAAGTTAAACTCAATAATGACTGTGTGACTGTTCGGAAAACAGTGGACACACATGACCAACCAATTGCAACATCGTAGTTGCGCTGATTGCAACTGCATGTATACACTTAATAATACATGAATCTGTGTTATCTGTTTACGTCTCGACATATAATTAAAATATATCTTGTTTTATTATCATATAACAGTTGCTACTACTCATAAACAGGTTTGCAAAGTTTGCCATCATGCTGGTTACCAAACATAGAAATAAAAATGAGTGGTCATGGTCAGTTGCAACTACGATTACAATTTCAGTTGCAACTGTAACATATACGCTGGTTGCAACTGCCTCATATGGAAGGGCTCCACCTCGCCGGTGGGTACAGAACACAAACATATACATTGGTTGCAACTGCAATGGCTGGGATTTTTCAAACAAAATTGGAAACTGCAGTTTAGAGTACGATAACAACTAGATGAATAGACCAGTTGCAAATGGAACCAGTGCGCTGGTTGCAACCTAAACAACATTACTGGATTGTTTCTGGAGATAACATAACACAACTGATTGTTTCTGACTACTGCATAACACAACAGATTGTTTTTGCATGAATCTAATTGTTCGACTGACTACTATCCCATTCAATTGGCAACGGACGACCACCAATTCTAAACTTATCAAGCGAACCAGGAATTTCAGCTTGGTTCAAAGGGTGGAAGATCTCGTAATGCAACAGCTCACATCTGTATATCGGGCCCTTGAACTGCAATGGCATAAAAACATCATAATGGTCAGTGACTATATTATGATGCACACATAGAAAACACAAAAAAAAGCACCAAAACAGATAGAAAATCAGTTGACAGCATGGCTAACCGGATTGATTTCCTTGGTCATTTTGTCCCCATCATAATATTCCATGTACTTCCATACAAAAAAAAGACAATCGCTTTGACCTGCTTGCTTTGGCACATCAATAAAAGGCCGCCTCCACTTGCTAACTCTGGGTAACTTGAGGTTGGAAACTTTCTGGAAGGCTGCATCAATGATTGGGATTTTGGCAAAGACAGCCTTGTGCCGTTCTTCCTGATTAGAACAATTCAGGAAGTAGTCGTTCGAGTCCAGCACATCAATACGCTTATGGATAAAATTGAAGCAATATACAAAATAGTGAGCACCATCTTTGATAGGGACAAAAACCTGGTGCAAGGAAGGAGTAGAAAACTAATTACTAAAAATGGAAAACATATATGAAAAAAGAAGTTGCAAGAAAAAAGTATAGACAGTTGCAAAGTATGTGTCCTGGTGATTGCAACTGTAAATGATGGAAAGTAAAAAATTGTAGGTATGAAAAAAGTGGGTTGGGGAAAAGGTCTGCTAACCAATTTTGCTCTTGATAAATCATAGTTTTCGCACTCAGACATCATATTATTCCATACATATATGAATTCTTCCGTCTCAGATTTATCAGCGTTGAGTACTGCTTCACACGTTGATACATTGAACTGTATGTGTTTTCCAGTTTGGAGAATAAATAAAAAAGAGAAATGATAAATGATTAAATTAGTTTAAACACATAAATACAAGACAGTATACAAAAAATACATGGTTTTGGAGAAGAAACTTACATAAAAACCAGTGGTCAGAAACACTCTGTATCCACAAGAATCAACCTTGTGCACAATATCATCATGTCGCATGCAGTGCACGAAAAAGTCTATGATTGCTGACTCACCAAGGGTGTCATTAGAAAAAGATGTTAAAATTTCCTCGCCAGTGAGTCCAACAAGAAGGCCAAACTCCAACAAAATTCTCCTGCATCAACAAAAAAAAGAAAAAAAACATATGGATTAGTGAGAAGAACAGGAGGATGTGCAACTGCTGGTGTGCTGTGATTGCAACTGTTGGTCTACTGTGATTGCAAAGTACTGAATAACTCTGGGAAATTCTGTTACACAAATATGATTGCAAACTACTGGTGTGGTATAATTGCAACTAGTGTGTTGTGATTGCATGTACTATATAACTCTGGGAAATTCTTTTAAATAAAAAAGATTGCAACTTCTGTTATGGTGTGATTGCAACCACGCATTAGGTGCGATTGCTACTGCTATATATAAGTAACTAACTGTTCAAGAAAAATAATTGCTACTTGGTTAGAATTGCAAAATAAAAAGTAAATAGCAGTTGCAACTTGGGAAAACAAAAAAAACCTTTTAGCTCAGGATCAGATGCGATCTTCCGCCTAAGTGCAACAGCCTTGGCCAGGGGTATCTCAGGTCGATTACGAGGGATCTTGAACGGGGATATGTACTCCCTAGGCTTCTTCAGCACTCTATCACCTAGGCGCTTGAATATCATCCTTTGAAACTCACTGAAATCAGCCTGGCCTACTGAGACTTCGTCTTGAGAAAGTCGGATTGGTTGGGTCAAATTGTTGATATCATCATCAGACTCCGCCGGGAACTGGATATCATCAAATGATGAGTTGGGTCCTGCCTGGCCATCAATGCTCTTCTCCAAACTGTCAATCTCAGCTTTGGCCTCCTGACGAAGCATGTTCAACCTATCCTCGCACTGTTGGCGCTGCTCAGCATATTCTTTTGACATTTGTAACTGCAACATCTTCTTTAACTTGGCAGCGGGCATCGGCTTTTTCAAAGCTTTGATGTTGTCCTTCAGCTGTTTCTGGATTGCAACCTGTATCCTTTTCTCCTCCGCTTCAACCTTCTTCTCGGCATCAGCCTTCTTCTTCACAACTTCTTCAGCTGCAGCCTTTCTCTTAATCTCAGCTTCTTCGGCCTCAGCCTTTCTCTTAATCTCAGCTTCTTCGGCCTCAGCCTTTCTCTTAATCTCAGCTTCTTCGGCCTCAGCCTTTCTCTTAATCTCAGCTTCTTCGGCCTCAGCCTTTCTCTTATCCTCAGCTTCTTCTTCCTTCTTCTTCTCAGCTTCTTCAGCTGCAGCCTTTCTCTTGATCTCAGCTACTTCGGCCTCAGTCTTTCTCTTATTCTCAGCTTCTTCTGCCTTCTTATTATCAGCTTGTTCGGCTTCAGCCTTTCTCTTCTCAGCCTCCTCAGCTTCAGCATTCTTCATCTCAATCTTAGCCTTCTTCTTCTCAGCCTCTGCCTTCTGTGTGTTGGCAACTTGAATGGACCTATCGCTCCTCCTTGAGTAAGTTATATGATCCTGGTGCAGTTGAGTAGAATAGCCAAATTAACATATTTGTATTATGAAAGTGAATCATTTATATTATAAAAAAAGACACGAATTGCATGAACATACCTGGGCAGTAGGATGCTGCATCCCAGTGTCCCTGCTCAGAGGCTCCTCTTCTGTCTCAGGTGCTCCCTGTTCAGAATATATGATTAATTGCAAGTTGGTATAGGCTATGATTACTACAATCGGTGGGGGCCGATTGCAACTATGGTCTGCTTTCACTTGGGTATCAGATGATCTTACCACAGGCCGTTGATCATTGCCAGGGGGTTTGAGGAAGCCTTCCTCTTGCGAACAGCAATTCGTCGTGCACGAGTCGGCTGGCTATTGGGAGGGGACTGTAATTGTAGAAAAAGGGAAAAAAATCATAATATTAATCAGAAAAAGGAGTTGATGGTAATAAAAAAACACAATATACTAACCTCGCCATCAATGCTTGCAAAGTGCAGTGGGGAATATATCATTTGCAATATATCATCAAGACTTCGGACTGCCCCACGTAAATCAGGAGGTGCTGCCAGGGGGGAGAATAAAAAATATAAATGAAAAAAGGGAATAATCAAGATGAGATAAAACATTTTTTAAGCATGGAAGACATAGGTAGGCTTACTTCTATTCAAATTTCCCTCTTCCAGATCAATGTCATCACCACACGATGGGGTTCTCATAAAATCTAAGCTGTCATCAAGATCTCCACCACTGCAATCCAACTGTATTTCTTCACTATCAACTCCTCCAGATTGGTCTTCCGGTACATTTGAAGTAGTTCCTGATCCTCCATACAAATTTAAAAAAGTGATTGAAAGCACAAAGTGATGTATATGGGCAAAATTGCAACTTGTATGGTGGGTGGTTGCAACAATAATATTATACTGTATGCAATAAAAATACCTGCTCCTGCTCTAGTGTCAATTGCAACGGGACTCCGTATAATTTCTTCACCATCACCTCCTCTAGATTGGTCCTCCGGTGCAATTGAACTAGTTCCTGCTCCTGCATACAAATTTAAAAAAATGATTGTAAACACATATTGATGTGTCTGGGCAAATTACAACTTGTATGGTGGGTGCTTGCAAACAATAATATTGTGCTATATGCAACAAAAAATACCTGCTCCTGCTCTAGGGTCATTCTTCACCTTCCTCCTGCGCTCTTTGGCAGCTCGCTTCTCAACGATAGCGTCAGCGATAAGCTTCTGAATGCCAGTGTAGCACTCGTGGTGAGCTTTTGCCATAAGGTCGCGGGATATTGTTAAATACTCCGCAGCCTTCTGTGCGTACGACTGGGCTTCACTAGTGCTTTCATCAAACGCCTTCAAGATGTTCAGCGCATCTGACTTCCTACTCCTTCCAACTAAATCAGTAATGCTCTGACCAAAAGAAGATCTAAAGCTAGGGTACTGGTAAAAGACTGGGGGTTGGATATTGAAGGAAGCATGACAGGCGGGATCATGGGATGTGCCAAGCACATCAGCAGATGTCCCAGTAGGTGCTGCTGCTACTGGGTTAGGTGCTGCTGTTGGATTAGGGACTGCTACTGGGGCAGGTGCTGGTACTGGAGCATGTAATATTGCTAGAGCACCAATGGGGACGCCGTAGCACGTGTCAGTGATACTTCTCAACTGAAAGTAAAAAAAACAATGATAAAATGATAAATGAATAACAAATTGCAACTATTATGGAGTATCATTTGCAACTTACCCTGAGGTGTCCAAACTCAGTGGTCCCAGGAGGAACATCTCCCCTGAGATCCATATTTGCTATAGCATCAATCATCTTGGAGTCCAAGAAAGCACATCGAGGGATTGAAAAAGGACTTGTGTCTAATCCATGTTGCAGGTTGTCGACATAAAGCATCTGTATGTTTTTAACATTAGGTAAAAGACACATGGGTATTTTAGGTTGAATTCATATAATGAAAAAAAGTAAACCAAATTGGCACAGGTGCAATAAGCCAGTTGAAATAGCCTCATACTAAAATTATTGCTACTTTATGAACAACATAAATTACAAAATACATGTGAATGTGTGAACTAAGTTATCATAAAAAATGCCCTCAAATTGCAACTTGTAACATATGACAGTTGTAACAGTAAACATAAAAAATTACTACTTGTGTAATTGGAAGAGTAAGTTGCAAGGGCAAAAATTGAATGTGTGTGTTGAGCTTACAGCTACAAAGATCCCGCATCCACTGATGGGTGCGTTAATGCCTTTCTCCGCAAAATCCTTTCTATAAAGACGAGCAGCTATGCTCAGCCTGTCTACTACAGCTTTGCACCAGTTCTTGTTGCCCATGTTCTGCATGTCCTGAGTGTACTTCACATCATCAATCCTGATGCGAGTGTCAGTATTGGAGAATAGAAGACACTGAAATGCTGCCATGAAAAAGGCTCTCAGGCCCATCTCCCCATTGAGAGTCCTCTTCTGCAATCTATCAGTGATAACAGATATATTGATGCCAGATATGCGTCTATAAGATTTCCCACAAATTTGCTCCCCCAGCTCGTCCCGCAAGGCACGAGCATCTGCATCAGACATGGGGGGCGGATCACTGCCAACGTTTGGTAACTGCAACACACACCAAACACTGTGTTCGGTGATTTGAATCTCTTTCCCACCACCAATCTCTATTTTCATTGTTTCTGGGTTAAGCTTCCGCATCAGCCAGCTAAGCAACTTTCTCGACAATAAATGTGGCTTGAATCTAAGCAGGCCGCCAAACCCCTTAGCAACCACTTCACTTTTCAATTCATCAGATAGAGAATTCACAAGCTTTATAAACTTCCCAGGTGAGCATCGAATAGCTCGTGTCTTAGTTATACCCTTATTTTCATCTCCACCAACAATACCAACATTGTCATCACCAGACCCATCGCCACCAGGAACAAACTCTGTGTCTTTTTCATCATCACTTTCGGTGTCTTGTATAGGAGGGACTTTCAACCTTAATCTCTTCTTCCTTTCCTTTAATTCATTTTTATCTAATTGCTTTCTCTTGTTTTCAACACGGGAAGAGCGACGGACAGCATGAGCACCTTGCTGGCCTGATACATTCTGATCTTCATCCATTATAAAAAACACTGAAAAAATGGGAATGAAAAAAACATGAGGGCACAAACACATGGTACAGATCTCATAACCAAAAATTGCTAATCAACAAACTAAAACACACAGTACAAAAATAGGAACAAAAAATAGTTGCAATACACACTAATGCTGCACACATACATTAGTACTGGGACAGAATTGCAACATGCGACATAAGCCAGTTGCAACAAGACTGCTAAAAAAATTACTACTGGGACAGTTGCAACAGCGAATTTAAACAAATAACTAGTTGTATACGAACACAGTTATAAAAGACAGGAATGATGTATGTGGTCTGAAAGTAAAAATTATACAGTTGCAACTTATGTCATGGACCAGTTGCAACAAAAGGTACACTGCAGTTACAATAAAAGTGGAAACATCTGAGATTATAACCTAGAACACAAACTGCTTATTCAAAAATGAAATGTATCCGCATTAACCTAGATTATAACCTAGAATACAACAATTAATAATTCCAATCAACGAATAATACTAGTTGCAACACTTGGGGAAAAAATGGGGTTTACCTGTCTATTACCGAAAATAACAAAACAAATCCAAAAAATAGGGACAGAGAAATGGGAGAGAGATCGGATGCGCTTACACGGCGGTCGCGGGCGCAAACTACTCCGGCGCGGGCTACGTCGACGTTCGCGGTCTACGTCTCAGGCGAGCAAACGATTCTGACGGGAGCGGAGGATCCGTTCGCGGAGAAGTGTGGAGGGGGCCGGAGCTGGGAACGAGCGGGAGCGTGCGGGAGCGTGCGGGATGGACGAAGACGGGAACGGGAGCGAGCGCACAACGGCTACGGCGAGGGCTAGGTCGCCGGGGAAGAGAATGGATTGAGCCGTACGCGCGGAGGGCCAGGAAAGTGGAAAAGGCGCAGTCGGGCGCGGGTAAGTGAAAAGGCACAATATCGGTTCCGCTGCGTCGGTTCGGCTGTGTGGATAGGTTGGGTCGAACCATGTGCACATGGGCGCGTAGGTTGCGCCTGGGTGCATTCTATATATTGAATGCACCCAGGTGTAAAATATAATAACAGTATATATATATATAGAGAGAGATCTGTTTCTAGGCAAGATCTAATAGTTTTCTGTGAGATTGTTAGGATAACTATGCACGGAATAATGATTTTATCCTGAATTAATTTTATCGCGGACCGTCTGAGGTGCAAACCGTTCAAGACGCAAGACCGTGCCGTCCGATCGTCGAGGTGCCAAAATTGGTGTTCAACATTCTCCTCGAGCACACGTCATTTTTTTGTCTTTTTGCTTGTTTCTTTCTTGTTGCACAAAATATTGTCTAATAATTTTTAATATAAATAATTTGTTAGCATTGTCTATACTGCTCGTTGATATAATTTTACGTGTCAACAAGGTCCTAGGGATAGCTACTAGCTAGGACAGCTAGGACGACATGCAGGTTGCACAGTTCCCTACCATGTACTATACTAACTCGTATGCACCCTACCAAAGCATAATGCTTCTATGGCCGGTACTCACCACTAGCTAGCCTCCAAAAGGAAGAACATGTATCTTTCATGAACAATAAAAAGTATTGTAAACATATTTATGAAAACACTATTCTATATAGTACTCCTATACCTTCGTCTTTTCCTTGTGTAAGCAAGGGTGGTATTTATGATGCTGTCGACTTTGACCATCGATGACTTTTTTTCCAACGTAGAAAGATTGGCACGCGCGCACTCTTGATATCTTCTATGAATATGTAAAACGATGATGAAAATCACTACCGGAATCCGAGGTTTTGCCGAGTGTCGGCCTCTTTGCCGAGTGCCTTTTATCGGGCACTCGGCAAAGAAGGCTTTACCGAGAGCCGCACTCGGTAGAGTTAGGAACTCGGCAACGAGCCTCTTTACAGAGTGCTGGACACTCGGCACAGGTCCCCACTCGGCAAAGGGGGCGCTCGGCAAAGGGCCGTCAGCGGCCGTCCCAAAGCTGACGGCCGTCAGTCTTTGCCGAGAGCCGACGGTTGGCACTCGGCAAAGAGGTTTCTTTGCCGAGTGCCAAATAGTGGATACTCGGCAAAGTACTCTTTGCCGAGTGTCTTCTCTAGACACTCGGCAAAGTATATTTTTATTTTTTTTTGTTTTTGCCCCCAAACTTTTTGTGGTATGTTCCTACACTATGTATACCTACATGTATCATTTTTGGACAATTATAACAGAGTTTTCAATCGTTAGTAGATTTAGTTCGTTTATTTGAATTTCTTCGGAAAATTCAGATTTGAACTGCAGGTCACTCGAAACTTGAAAAACCGTGCATGTAAAAATGATATTCATGTTACTTAGCATAAGTTACGACCGATTCCAGAAGCGGACCGGAAACTTCGAGCAACATGCTCACTAAACATGGTCGTGAACTTGCCATCCACATGTTTAAAAATTATATAAAACACAAACAAAGTCAGAAAATCATTAAACTTGTCCACGTGTCATGATATCATATGTATAGGCTGTGATAAAAAATTGAAAAAGTTTCGAGAAAACTATGACGCGCTATGTGTACAAAACTAAGAGATCCACATTGAAACTCTACGATTTCATGTGTAGTTCTCTTAGGTTTCTACACATAGTGTCTCACAACTTTCTCCAAACATTTTAAAAATTTTATCACAGCTTGTACATATGATATCATGACACGTGGACAAGTTTCATGATTTTCTGGCTTTGTTTGTGTTTTATACAATTTTTAAACATGTGGATGGCAAGTTCACGGCCATGTTTAGTGAGCATATTGCTCGAAGTTTCCGGTCCGCTTCTGGAATCGGTCGTAACTTATGCTAAGTAACATGAATATCATTTTTGCATGTACGGTTTTCCAAGTTTCGAGTGACCTGCAATTCAAATCTGAATTTTCCGAAGAAATTCAAATAAACGAACTTAATCTACTAACGATTGAAAACTCTGTTATAATTGTCCAAAAATGATATATGTAGGTCTACATAGTATAGGAACATACCACAAAAAGTTTGGGGGCAAAAACAAAAAATAAAAATATACTTTGCCGAGTGTCACTTGGTTGACACTCGGCAAAGGAGGCTTTGCCGAGTGCCCACTAGGTGACACTCGGCAAAGAAGTGTAAGTTAGACGTTGCCGTAACGGCAAAGCCGCCGTCTCCGTCACCCGGCGCCGTAACGGCTGCTTTTCTTTGCCGAGTGCCCGAGAAAAAACACTCGGCAAAGAAGGCTTTGCCGATGCACTGTGTGCCGAGCCTTCTTTATCGAGTGCGACACTCGGCAAAGGCTTTGCCGAGTGTTTTTTCGGCTTTGCCGAGTGCTTCGGGCACTCGGCAAAGCCTGCGAATCCGGTAGTGAATAGCGGTCTATGATATTTATTACTACCTCCGTTCACATATACATGACACCGTTGATTTTTTCGAAAACTTTGACCACTCGTTTTATTCAAAATATTTATTCAAAAAAATAAAATTTTAAATCAAACATAAACTACCTTAAGTGATAAAACAAATCATAAAAAATAGATGATAACTCATTTTTTTAATATGATGAGTGGTCAAAGTTTTTTAAATTCAATGGTGTCATATATTTATGAACGGATGGACTAGCATCCTTCTTTAGAAACTATAGCTAAAGTTACTTAATTTATCTATTTTTATAGAAAATATAAATATTCATTGTATGAAAATATTTAACTACAAAAAAGTTATAAACATAAATAATACTCAAACACTGTACATGCTATAAGAGTATGTCTGGACGTGAATTACTTGACATTCACTAATGGTGTGTTTGGTTTGTGGAGTCACTCAATGCTTAATGAGGTGATGCATCATAAGTTCATTCCATCAATTTTGGTGGAATCAACTCACTCCTCATGTATATACTAATTATTAGCTTATAAGGAATGAGGTGATGATGGATCAACTCATTCTATTCAACAAACCAAATAAAAATGTGAGGAGTAAGAAGAAGATGGATCACTTTATTCCTCAAACCAAACACACCCTAAATCTTGCGGTACTCACCCGGCTACACAACGAATATCCATATATCGATTCAACAGTGATCTAAAAAACATTTAATGGCTTATCAAGTAAGAGGGGTAGACATAGATTAAACTCTTCTAGGGTCCAGCTAGGGTGAGCGCCTCTCCGAGGGTAATCGGCTAGGTTGAAAAAGATCACCCCCAAGAAGTTGCACGTTGCAATCCAGCAGATAACAAACGCAAAATCTAGATGGATCCCGTGGTCGATCGATCTATCTCAGCATCAAGAACGTTGCTGTCGCCTTTTTACACCGCGTAGCACACCCGAGGACCCCATCGCACTAGTATTCTTCTCCACCCGCCCACTGGATGCCCCCCCTACGGCGTAGCTGCACTGTAGCCCTACGCAGGCAGGCAGTACCTCCCCTGATGCCTGACCATTCACGCAGGACCCAAAGGACCGGAGCTAGCGGCCGACGGCCCTGCGGCATCCGTCGTCGGTGCGTGGGATCGTCTAGAGTACATGCATCTCCTCCGCCGCGCGCGGCGAGCGAGCTCGATCGGCGATCCAGATCAGAGAGGCTATATAGCTCTGGCCGTCGCCACCTGCCGCCGGCGCGCGCGCGCGTCACTGTAGTCGTCTGGAACTGAGAGGCGCCGCTCGTCGCCGGCCGGCCCGGCCGGCCCCTTTATTTTGCGCTGCTGTCTGGGGAAAAAAAGGAGATGTATGATGCCTCGGGCGAGCTGCGACGGCGCGGCAGCCGGATCCATGGCGACGTCGTACCTCTCGTACGTGCATGCATGGTGCAGAGGCGAGCGAGCGAGCGCGAGGCACTTTTCCATGGCCATGGCCATGGCCATGTGCGTGCGTCTCACTGTCTGTGTGTGTACGTACGTATGGACCTGAGTCTGAACAAGCACTGGCGCAGCGCAGGCAGGCGAGCGAAGCTCACCAGGCCGGCAGTGCTCTGCCGGCCGCTAGGGCAGTGTCGTCGAGGTGAGGTTGCCCAAAGGAGCCGGCAACCGGTCGACCAGGTTGGTGCAGTGGTGACTGGTGAGAGAAGGCCGGCCGGCCGGCCGGGTGCCATGCATGGGAGCCGGCCTGTCTCTCCATTGATCGAGTGCCCGGCCGGCGGGACCCACACCACGCCGGGGTGGATCGCTCGGTGTGGAATGATGGTGATAATGACTATCTGACGGCATGCATGCAAATGGTCGTTTTCGTACGTCCCCCCCGCCGGCCCCGCGCGCACACGGAACAAGAGGCCAGCGGCCACCCGCCGGTCACCACTCACCAGCAGCAGCTAGCAGATGTGTTGGGTGATGCCCACCAGTCCACCGCATCTTGCTCAAGGGTTCCGTTTGGCATATGCAACCGCCGGCCTCTCAGATTCTTTGCGAAGCAGAGGTGGATTATGTTTATTTTCGGTTGTTGTTCCGTCCGGACCACGTACGCATGGTTGGTGTTTTTTTTTTCTTCCTATCACCTTATGTAAGCATGCATCTACTCCAATTCACTGTCACACCAGTTTGTCGACCGCCATCGATCGCACGTACCAATGTATATATGGGCAAACTCACAAAGGGGTTGTCATGATGAGAGAATTCAATTCAAAGCTCAAAAGGACACACCTGTGCAATCTAGGAGAGTGAGAGTGAGAGTGAGGCCAGGTGTGGCGCACAGAAAGTACCTTTAGAGAGAGAGAGAGAGAGAGAGAGGGCAGACAGTGGTCGAGTGTGTGTATGTAGCTGGGTAGTAGTAGTAGTATGGGCGCCGTGTCTCCCTGCTGATGGTGCTGCATATAGACGAGAGGGGACAGGGATGCATGCATGCATGCGCGCGCGCCTTTCCTACACTACACTGCACTTCACTGCATATGCATGGAGCTAGCGGCACGCACGCAGCACTCGAGAAGGAGCTGGCGCCCGCGTGTAGACGCATGCACCCTATAGCGAGGGAGCTCAAACGCAAGGTGTGCATGCATGGCGGCCATTCCTCCATTGCGTCCAACATAAACTCCTGTGCCACAATAGTAAAGCGGATCGAGCAAAAAGGGTTGGGCCGGTTTTCAGGTGTGTATAGATGCCACACGCATGCGATGTCGCCCTCTCCTGTCCTGCTTTCCTTTGTCTTCTTTATATATATCGAGTTCCATCACCGCGCACGCACGCACACGTCCCCTCGTCGATCGAGGACGGCGGAGCTTCGTAGCGAGGTACGGTGTGTCGAACGAGACGGTCGTCGTCGCTGCACGTACAGAGTCTCACAAAGCGCATGATCGCTTAATTAGATGTACAATTCTAGTGTGCAAATAAATACTAAGCTAGAGACTCTAGCTAGAGTTGTAGTCAACGTAGCATTAAAAAATCTGCATGCAAACCCTAGATTGCAGAGATATGATAAGCTAGCCAGAGTCATCTTGATAGTAGCAGTACGTACGTACGTAGGTAGGAGTACTCCACTTCTTTAGGCTTAGCCAGCAGCTAGAGATCGAGGGAGAGCTACTGCTGTCTGGAGGGTGGAGGCTGGAGGCCTGGAGTATGCAAAAGTTGTACGTACGTAGGTGCTACTACTGCGGCATGCTACGTACTAGCTATGCATACACCGTCCGTCACACCAGCTTGCTTGGTCTCCCGGCGGCCGGCGCGGCCCCGGGAGAGCACTACTAGCTAGTCGTCACAGGCGTGCAGAGCAAGAGAGAGGGAGTACCAGCGAGCAGCAGCAGCTGGGTGCGTGCGTGCTCTGTGCCTCTGTTCATGAAGTGTATGTGTCCAAAAACAATGGGATGGATGGGCCCTCATGAAGGCTATTATTATTAATAATACTACTACAGGCGTATCGTATGGAGAGAGAGAGAAGAGAGAAGGGCATGCAGAAATGAAAAACAAAGGCGTCATTCACTTTTGGTGATTTGACCTCACCATGCAGTCAGTACTAACAGAAGGGCAGCAGCATGCAGCCGCAGGGCCGGCTGTGTCTGTGTGTGTGCAGTGGCAGAGATCCACCACCACCACCCCCCTCTCCGATCCATGCTAGCTAGTACTACTAAGCTACGTAGTGTACTGCTGATTGCCCTGATCCCCTACTAGTAAATTGCCCGCGCCCTGCGCGGGTTTTTGTTTTTCCCAAAGGTACATAGAGCTGATCTTGTCAATGTATAGATATATATATGGAACCATGGAAGTGTGTTACATTGTGACGTCAACATTATATAATCAGTTATATATATATATATATATATATATATATATATATATATATATATATATATATATATATATATATATATATATATATATATATATATATATATATATATATATATATTCACTATAACAACCGAATATTGGACTTGAAGACCACAACAAAACGACATGTGAATACTACAGGAAATATGCCTTTTTTAGAGAAGCATGTCTACTCTTTATGCATCTCGTGTTCATCTCTTCCTATGTAGGATGTTCCTTTGTCAGCTTGCATATATATTAGGTAAAACAGTACATAATGGTAAAATAAATGGACATAGCATTGTTTAGGACAGTTTATTGGAGTTCAGGAGCATTATAATTTGGAAGGTAATTGTTATGCGTGCAGTAGGTAATATCCAAGTAGGTGCAAAAAGAAGGTATATATATTTAGGAGCTTAACCTTTTTAGAGAAGATCAAGTTGGGTCATAGCGAGTTTTTCCTTTGACCTGACTGGTGGTCATTATGTAGTCCAGGAGGAGAAAAATTGAGTTGTTTTCTGTTATGTACTTATATAGTCAATAAATTTATGAATATGACTTGCAAAAAGAGGAAGAAATATATTCTTGTAGTTTCTTTTTTAATATTGGACTGAAGATTATGTTGTTTGTTGAGGTAAAGTAACTATTAGTTCAATATTTTTCAACTGAATATATGGGTGTGCTTATCAGTGAAGTACATTGTAGGAGGATATATTAGCTTCTTTGTAACCAGGAAAAAGCCACACTTATTTGGAACGTACTTTATTTGTATGCAAGTGCTTTTAGGCTGTACTACTTTGGAGACAATTAGGTTCGTGCAGTAAAAGATCTAGAATATATATGAGAACGTAGTAGGAGAGAATATCGTTATTTTTCCCTTTTGATTTACCATTTTCCAAACGTGTAGGTAACTAAGGTTTTCCTGTAAGCATTTTTATTATATTTTAATCGATGTGTATGCATACGGTCAGCTGTCCAGTTGAAAAAGGCCGAAGCAAATTGTCCATTTCAGGAAGACCGAAGCAAACAATGCACACACAGATACAACACAACATGTCCGATGAGCAGCGATTCGTCATTGTAGAATCTAACATAGAAGGGCTAATAATGTTTTTTCTATTAGTAGTTAGTAGTTACCTTCTTTGATCTTGAAAGCGCCTCGCAGAGCAGCCTCTGATGGTTCTTCTTGGGCGTCTCCATGTAAGCTCGCGCAACAACAACAGAGTGAGTCAAGCTATCAGCTCATCAGCATCACTGTCAGTCAGTCACAGCACGCAACAGCTAACAGCTGAAAAGCAAGAAAGAATTCCGACTCCGCCTAAGGCCTGCTATACCTATGCATACCTTGCTGAGGTGATGGAGGCCCTGCTAGGCGGCGAGGGAGATGAGCACGATTACGGAGCAGACCGCCACCACAATTCATGTCGGTGTGAACTGCAGCATCACAGCCTCGTCAGCCTCCGCCATTGTCCGTTCGGCCGTCCGCCTGTTCTCGACCTTGCTTTTCTTCCAAGATTGGCTGAAAGCAATCTATGCACTGGGGAGGAGGGAGCGATGAGAACGTGTGTGTTGATGCCTGCTTTGTGGCCGTAATTGCTCGTCGATGAGTAGAAAAACAAAATCAGCACCAGGGGATTGGGGGAAGAGAAAAATAATTATCAAAAAACGTTCGCTCGCGCACAATTTGGGGCCGCTGGCTCGATCTGCGGCTGAAACCCTAGGTATTGGCGGGAGAAACCTTGTCCTCTTTCTCGCTAGAACCAAGATTGCCTACATTACGGCTCAACTTTGGATAGAAAGAAATCCCTAACACCGAGAAGGCACATTTCAAAGAGTGTTCATACCTGTAGGAATGGATGAGACGATGAGAGAGCAGATGGAGTTCGTGGTTGTCAAACGTGCGGGGGAGGAGGGCGACAGTGTGGGGGAATGGGAGCAGCAACCGATGGGATGGAGTCAGGCCGCATGGATAGCGAGGCAGACGGCAATCGACATTGACGGGGACCGGCGGCGCAAATTGGAGAGGCGGACGACGATGCAGCGTGCGGTGGGATGGGCTCCGGCGGCGCGAGCAGGAGAGGTCACCGGTGAGCGCAGCGGGCCGGCGACAGTGCAGGGAGGTGACAAACTCAGCAGTGGCCCGTGTCTGTTGATTTTTTGGAGGCACCGATGCTTCTAGGAGCCGGTGGATGTCATAGACCACAAAACGCTGAAAAGCAAAGGGGACGACAGCTGAGCGCTTGCATTCGTAGCCGTCATTCTATCATCGAACGGTGCATAGAAATTTAGATGACGTGGACGCACGAGCAATCAGATTTGCGTCCGGCTTTAATATATAGAAAAATATCTTCTCTTCTCTTCTCGCCTTGCGATTCATGCACTCACTCGCATATACCCAATAACCTTATCTCGGAAATCACCACACACACGAAATTCTGCCACATTCTGCAACGAAAACCCTAGAATGAGATCAATTAGTCGATCTGATTCTGAGGCCGATAATGCCCTAGCTAGCTTGCAAGTTGCAACGACATGCATATTTAATTTCCTCTTAAAACATATTCGAACACAATATATATCATATGTTTCGGTATCTTGAGTTTGGTCAGTTATATATAGATTAAAAAAAGAATATTCTTAATGCATTAATGCAACTCAGAATCCTCTCAGTGTTGAATGAAAGAAGATAAATTCTTGAATTCTAAAGAAAAAAATATATAAATTCCTGGCGGTAGTAGTGCATATACTTACACCTCTAGTCTCTTGCTTGCCCATTAGAGATTATTTGTCGTCACCCGACCTCTCCCCTCTGCCCAACGGCTCTCTCTCTCTCTCTCTCTCCCTCTCTCATCTCATGCATGCATTGTGCACTGGCATTGCACGCCACCAGGGCGGCAGGGCCTCACTCTCGCTCATTATTCCTCCTGCGATTAAGACATTACTAGGTCACGGCGGTGGGGTCAGATTACCTTGAAGCCAGGCCTGGTCGTCTCTGCCCAGCTAGCCTGCGTACGTCTCAGCACTTCTTTTCTTAAAGAACTGCTACTCAGAAAGTCGGAATCGACCTCACCACCGTTATATTCGTGCAATTGTCAACGGCACACAGTCAGAGACACTCGATTCATGGGCAATCGTGCCAGCTAGGCGCGATTAATAACTCATCGCTAGCTATCTGTTTTTTTTTATGTTCTCTCTCCACCACGTACGTGGTCAGAAATGCCCTTACAGAGGGACGATGTAAATTATTATAGCATACCCTGTTTTACACTAACCTCTGATGTACGTAGAGTTGGCAAAAACTTTGAAGCTTCAGTTTTGTTGCCACCAGTTTATATATCAGCTGACAACTTGGTTTTATTATTGATTAGATCATACTACTCTTGCAACAGGTAAGACCAGGTTGAGAGAGTTTTATGACACAGTTACTAAGATTTGTCATGTCGGCTTTTATATGTGGTAGCCACAACAACAAATTCTTCGGATGAAATTCTACGGAAATATCTCTATCTTTTTTTCTCCGTAACTAACCTGTAAAGTTACCAAATCTTCTGATGTGTTATACTCTCTCCGTTTCTTTTTAGTTGTCGCTAGATAGTTCAATTTTACAATATCTGTTAGGATTTATGGGCTTGGCCCAATTAAGAATTTCTAATAAATCCCAGAAAATCTCAAAAGCCCATACAAGAGGATGGCTAGAGGATAGGTGGAACCATTAGCACCATATTGCTAGCTCTAGTGGAGTAGAGCTAGCTTAAATATGGAAGCCACACTCACTCACCAAGTCATGGATGAGAGGAGAGAGTGTGGAGAGCCACACGCGCGCGCGCGCTCGCTCGCCTGGCCGGGCGGGGCGGGGCGACGGGCGCGGGCGCATGACATGCGCGTGAATGGTCCACCGAAATCCGGCCCCTCGCCTTGCGGGGGCGCGGCTACCTTTTGCCGTTTGATTTTTTGGTTTCTTGGCTGTTACGCTTATCCTAACCGATCGCTATAAAATCTCAACTGATTGCGAGATTTTCGTGGGCGGATAAGCACGGGGGTCGCGGACTCGGCCCTATAAAAGGAGCCCGGCAGCCAGCCTCCAAATCATCCCAATTCGCTTTCGCCTCTCTTCACAGCTGAGCCGCCTTCCAGTTCTCTTCGTCCCGATCGTAGAGGTGCATCTGCGATTAGGAGAGCAGGTCTCCGGAACCCTTCGCCTTCTAGATCCTGCACCAGGAGAGGCCGAATAAAGTTTTTGGGAAGCGTCTTCACGCGACTGCTCGTGATCTGATTGACCTCGTCGACCTTGCTGATTTCGCTACTTCGACATCGTCGACCCTGCTGATTCCGGCGCGTGCCATCTATCAGTAAGTCTAATCAGTACGCATCATCTGATTTGGCTTGTTATTTCAGTGCTTGTGATTTTGTCATGATTTATATTCGGAATTTAAACTGGAATTTGTCTAATTATTCAACAATCCAAAAACCTTATTGTAGACAATTTCCTAGTTTTTCAATGGCTGCTTTTGCCGATGCACTCAAGCCAGAAAAGTTCAATGGTATGCACTTTAAGAGATGGCAAGTCAAGGCCACGCTCTGGCTTACTGCTATGAATGTCTTCCATGTTAGTAAAGGCAGACCTGAGGGTCCACTGACTCCTGAACAGGAGAAAGAGTATGACCATGCCAATACTATGTTCACGGGAGCCGTTCTTAGCGCCCTTGTTGACCGTCTGGTTGATGCGAATATGCAGTACACAGACGGGAAAGAGTTGTGGGATGCACTTACTACTAAGTATGGTGCATCGGATGCTGGCAGTGACCTGTATATCATGGAGAGCTTTCATGATTATAAGATGGTTGATAATCGCTCTATTGTAGAGCAAGCTCATGAAATACAGTGTATAGCCAAGGAACTCGACCACCTTAAGATAGTCCTTCCTGACCGATTTGTGGCTGGGTGCATTATTGCAAAGTTGCCTTCTACATGGAGGAACTTCGCCACATCTCTGAAACATAAGAGACAGGAGATATCAGTTGAAAATCTGATAGCGTCTCTGGATGTTGAGGAGAAAGCTCGGGCTAAGGACACGGGATCTAAAGGAGGCGAGGGCCACTCCAGCGCCAACATGGTTCAGAGGAACCACAATAAGGGCAAAGGAAAGCCAAAATCTAACAAGCCCAACAAAACTACCAACTTCAAGAAGAAGAAGAACAAGGCTGAATTGACATGTTTCGCATGTGGCGAGGCGGGTCATTTTGCCAAGGATTGTCCTGATCGAGCGGATCGCCGTGGCAAAAAGGGCAATGTCAACACAGTGGTCGCTAGCAATGAGGAAGACAAAGGGTATGGTAATTTACCTTTTATCTTCTCAGTATTTCAATCACCTAGCTGGTGGCTTGATACTGGTGCTAATGTTCATGTGTGTTCTGACATTAACTTGTTCTCTTCTTATCAGAGCGCCCGGGATTCTTCCGTGCTAATGGGGAATGGGTCACATGCTTCTGTTCATAGCAATTGTGTCTTTCTTGGATATGCTTCGTGTAGCATAGCATATAGATTTTTAGTAGTTAAATCTGAAGTTCCTGATGTATATGTTGATACTATTATGGAATCACGTGATGCTACTTTCTTTGAACATATATTTCCAATGAAAGACATTCATAGCAATTCTAGATACTCTTCTGAGATAACTCCTGAACATAGTACACCTATTGAGAGTTTTGAACAGCCACATGAAATTGTCCTAGAGGAGGATGACAATGATGCTCCTAAAAGGAGCAAGAGACAAAGGGTTGAAAAATCCTTTGGTGATGATTTCATTGTGTACCTTGTGGACGATACTCCTACTACCATTGCAGGAGCATTTGCATCTTCAGATGCAGATGATTGGAAAGAAGCGGTTCATAATGAGATGGACTCTATTCTTTCAAATGGTACGTGGGAAGTCACTGATCGACCCTATGGATGCAAACCTGTGGGTTGTAAGTGGGTGTTTAAAAAGAAGCTCAAGCCTGATGGTACAATTGAAAAGTACAAGGCTAGGCTTGTGGCTAAAGGCTATACTCAGAAAGAAGGAGAAGACTTCTTTGATACTTACTCACCTGTTGCTAGAATGACCACTATTCGAGTACTACTTTCTTTGGCTGCCTCGTATGGTCTCCTTGTTCATCAGATGGATGTAAAGACAGCTTTTCTTAATGGAGAGCTGGACGAGGAAATCTATATGGAACAGCCTGATGGATTTGTAGTAAAGGGTCAAGAAAGCAAGGTGTGCAAGTTATTGAAATCTTTGTATGGTCTGAAGCAAGCACCAAAGCAGTGGCATGAGAAGTTTGACACTACTCTAACGTCTGCAGGCTTTGCCATTAATGAGGCAGACAGGTGTGTATATTATCGCTGTGGTGGGGGCGAAGGAGTTATATTGTGCTTATATGTTGATGATATATTGATATTTGGCACAAACATTGATGTGATCAATGAAGTCAAGTCTTTTCTATCAAAGAGTTTTGATATGAAAGATCTGGGAGAAGCTGATGTGATTCTAAACATCAAGCTGATTAAGGCAGATGGTGGGATTACTCTCTCGCAATCTCACTATGTTGAAAAGGTTTTGAAGCGATTTGGCTTCTCTGAGTGCAAACCTTCTCCAACACCTTATGATCCCAGTGTGACACTGCGAAAGAACAAGAGAATTGGTTTAGACCAATTGAGATACTCTCAGATTGTCGGTTCACTCATGTATCTTGCTGGTGCAACAAGGCCCGATATCTCGTTTGCTGTGAGCAAATTGAGCAGGTTCATGTCAAACCCCGGGACTGATCATTGGCATGCACTTGAGCGGGTTATGCGCTACCTGCAAGGTACAATGAGTTATGGAATTCACTATTCTGGTCAGCATGCAGTACTTGAAGGATATAGTGATTCGAACTGGATATCTGATGCAGACGAGCTTTATGCCACCAGTGGTTATGTCTTTACTATTGGTGGAGGTGCGGTATCATGGAGGTCATGCAAGCAGACCATTTTGACGAGGTCAACCATGGAAGCCGAGCTAGCTGCACTTGACACAGCAACCGTTGAGGCAGAATGGTTGCGTGAACTCTTGATGGACTTGCCGGTGATTGAGAAACCAATACCAGCTATCCTTATGAACTGTGACAATCAGACAGTGATTGCTAAAGTGACGAGTTCTAAGGATAATGGAAAGTCATCAAGACATGTCAAAAGACGATTGAAGTCTGTCAGAAAGTTGAGGAACTCCGGAGTTATAAGTGTGACTTATATTTCAACAGATAAAAATCTGGCAGATCCTTTTACCAAGGGACTACCACGTAATGTGATAGAAATCGCATCTAGAGAGATGGGTATGAGACCCGAATAAAGTTGCCATGGTGGAAACCCAGTCTATGTGATCGGAGATCCCGTGAATTAGGTCCTGGGAAGAACAAGCCATTGGTGAACTGAGGAGAGTAACCTTTGACCCTCTCTAAGTAAAGATGCAATACTCTCAAATGCTGTAAGGCAGGTTGGCTTTGTGCCTTAATGTGTTCTGTTGGCTTGTATTAGCGAAGATGTTGTCCTGCAGAACATTCTTTGAAAGAACACACCTATATGAGTTAGACTGTCTAACGTCGCAGTCTATGAGATTTGGGTGATCTCTAGTAAACTCATGAAGAGACCTTGGAGTACGACGTATATGCTCCACCCGAGAAGGGGACTACTGGTAGCCAAGTACTGGTCATGACTTCAAGTGAAACCCATTCACGCAAAACTTGCAATTCAAGGCATAGTCCATTGTCCAAGTTGTGGGTTGGTGTAGCTTGGAGTTCTAGGCGGAAGTTCAACTTAACAGTCTCTGCTGAAAAACTAGTATATTAAACAGTAGTGAACAGTGGCGAAAACTGTAGATGGGCATTTGAGATCTGGTGGGGGATTGTTAGGATTTATGGGCTTGGCCCAATTAAGAATTTCTAATAAATCCCAGAAAATCTCAAAAGCCCATACAAGAGGATGGCTAGAGGATAGGTGGAACCATTAGCACCATATTGCTAGCTCTAGTGGAGTAGAGCTAGCTTAAATATGGAAGCCACACTCACTCACCAAGTCATGGATGAGAGGAGAGAGTGTGGAGAGCCACACGCGCGCGCGCGCTCGCTCGCCTCGCCTGGCCGGGCCGGGCGGGGCGGGGCGGGGCGGGGCGAAGGGCGCGGGCGCACGACATGCGCGTGAATGGTCCGCCGAAATCCGGCCCCTCGCCTTGCGGGGGCGCGGCTACCTTTTGCCGTTTGATTTTTTGGTTTCTTGGCTGTTACGCTTATCCTAACCGATCGCTATAAAATCTCAACTGATTGCGAGATTTTCGTGGGCGGATAAGCACGGGGGTCGCGGACTCGGCCCTATAAAAGGAGCCCGGCAGCCAGCCTCCAAATCATCCCAATTCGCTTTCGCCTCTCTTCACAGCTGAGCCGCCTTCCAGTTCTCTTCGTCCCGATCGTAGAGGTGCATCTGCGATTAGGAGAGCAGGTCTCCGGAACCCTTCGCCTTCTAGATCCTGCACCAGGAGAGGCCGAATAAAGTTTTTGGGAAGCGTCTTCACGCGACTGCTCGTGATCTGATTGACCTCGTCGACCTTGCTGATTTCGCTACTTCGACATCGTCGACCCTGCTGATTCCGGCGCGTGCCATCTATCAGTAAGTCTAATCAGTACGCATCATCTGATTTGGCTTGTTATTTCAGTGCTTGTGATTTTGTCATGATTTATATTCGGAATTTAAACTGGAATTTGTCTAATTATTCAACAATCCAAAAACCTTATTGTAGACAATTTCCTAGTTTTTCAATGGCTGCTTTTGCCGATGCACTCAAGCCAGAAAAGTTCAATGGTATGCACTTTAAGAGATGGCAAGTCAAGGCCACGCTCTGGCTTACTGCTATGAATGTCTTCCATGTTAGTAAAGGCAGACCTGAGGGTCCACTGACTCCTGAACAGGAGAAAGAGTATGACCATGCCAATACTATGTTCACGGGAGCCGTTCTTAGCGCCCTTGTTGACCGTCTGGTTGATGCGAATATGCAGTACACAGACGGGAAAGAGTTGTGGGATGCACTTACTACTAAGTATGGTGCATCGGATGCTGGCAGTGACCTGTATATCATGGAGAGCTTTCATGATTATAAGATGGTTGATAATCGCTCTATTGTAGAGCAAGCTCATGAAATACAGTGTATAGCCAAGGAACTCGACCACCTTAAGATAGTCCTTCCTGACCGATTTGTGGCTGGGTGCATTATTGCAAAGTTGCCTTCTACATGGAGGAACTTCGCCACATCTCTGAAACATAAGAGACAGGAGATATCAGTTGAAAATCTGATAGCGTCTCTGGATGTTGAGGAGAAAGCTCGGGCTAAGGACACGGGATCTAAAGGAGGCGAGGGCCACTCCAGCGCCAACATGGTTCAGAGGAACCACAATAAGGGCAAAGGAAAGCCAAAATCTAACAAGCCCAACAAAACTACCAACTTCAAGAAGAAGAAGAACAAGGCTGAATTGACATGTTTCGCATGTGGCGAGGCGGGTCATTTTGCCAAGGATTGTCCTGATCGAGCGGATCGCCGTGGCAAAAAGGGCAATGTCAACACAGTGGTCGCTAGCAATGAGGAAGACAAAGGGTATGGTAATTTACCTTTTATCTTCTCAGTATTTCAATCACCTAGCTGGTGGCTTGATACTGGTGCTAATGTTCATGTGTGTTCTGACATTAACTTGTTCTCTTCTTATCAGAGCGCCCGGGATTCTTCCGTGCTAATGGGGAATGGGTCACATGCTTCTGTTCATGGCACTGGCACGGTGGATCTGAAGTTTACTTCGGGAAAGATCGTGCAGCTGAAGAACGTGCATCATGTCCCTTCTATACACAAGAATCTTGTTAGCGGAACCCTTCTATGTAGAGATGGGTTCAAGGTAGTTTTGGAGTCCAATAAATTAGTTGTGTCCAAGTCTGGACAATTTATTGGTAAAGGTTATGATTGCGGAGGCTTGTTCCGCTTTTCTTTGTTAGATTTCAATAATAAGTCTGTGAACCATATTTGTGCTAATGTTGATGATCTTACGAGTATTTGGCATTCTCGTTTGTGTCATATTAATTTTGGCTCTATGTCTCGGCTTGCAACCATGAGTTTAATTCCGAATATCACCATAGTCAAAGGTTCTAAGTGCCATAGTTGTGTGCAGTCGAAGCAACCTCGAAAGCCTCACAAGGCTGCTGAGGAGAGACACCTGGCACCTCTAGAACTCATACATTCTGATCTTTGTGAGATGAATGGTGTGTTGACAAAGGGTGGTAAGAGATACTTCATGACATTGATTGATGATGCGTCTAGATTTTGCTATGTATACTTGCTAAAAACTAAAGATGAGGCTTTAGACTACTTTAAAATCTATAAGGCTGAAGTTGAAAACCAACTAGAGAGAAAGATCAAACGTCTTAGATCAGATCGTGGTGGCGAGTTCTTTCCCAAAGTCTTTGACGATTTCTGTGCAGAACATGGCATTATTCATGAGAGGACTCCTCCCTATTCACCCGAGTCAAACGGGATTGCTGAAAGGAAAAACCGTACGTTGACTGACCTGGTGAATGCCATGTTAGACACTTGTGGTTTATCTAAGGCATGGTGGGGGGAGGCAGTCCTGACTTCATGTCATGTTCTGAATAGAATTCCTATGGGCAAAGAAGAGAAAACCCCTTATGAGAAGTGGGTTGGGAGAAAACCATCACTTTCATACTTGCGCACTTGGGGGTGCATGGCGAAAGTCAATGTACCAATTAATAAAAAGCGCAAGCTTGGTCCAAGGACAGTGGATTGTGTCTTTCTTGGATATGCTTCGTGTAGCATAGCATATAGATTTTTAGTAGTTAAATCTGAAGTTCCTGATGTATATGTTGATACTATTATGGAATCACGTGATGCTACTTTCTTTGAACATATATTTCCAATGAAAGACATTCATAGCAATTCTAGATACTCTTCTGAGATAACTCCTGAACATAGTACACCTATTGAGAGTTTTGAACAGCCACATGAAATTGTCCTAGAGGAGGATGACAATGATGCTCCTAAAAGGAGCAAGAGACAAAGGGTTGAAAAATCCTTTGGTGATGATTTCATTGTGTACCTTGTGGACGATACTCCTACTACCATTGCAGGAGCATTTGCATCTTCAGATGCAGATGATTGGAAAGAAGCGGTTCATAATGAGATGGACTCTATTCTTTCAAATGGTACGTGGGAAGTCACTGATCGACCCTATGGATGCAAACCTGTGGGTTGTAAGTGGGTGTTTAAAAAGAAGCTCAAGCCTGATGGTACAATTGAAAAGTACAAGGCTAGGCTTGTGGCTAAAGGCTATACTCAGAAAGAAGGAGAAGACTTCTTTGATACTTACTCACCTGTTGCTAGAATGACCACTATTCGAGTACTACTTTCTTTGGCTGCCTCGTATGGTCTCCTTGTTCATCAGATGGATGTAAAGACAGCTTTTCTTAATGGAGAGCTGGACGAGGAAATCTATATGGAACAGCCTGATGGATTTGTAGTAAAGGGTCAAGAAAGCAAGGTGTGCAAGTTATTGAAATCTTTGTATGGTCTGAAGCAAGCACCAAAGCAGTGGCATGAGAAGTTTGACACTACTCTAACGTCTGCAGGCTTTGCCATTAATGAGGCAGACAGGTGTGTATATTATCGCTGTGGTGGGGGCGAAAGAGTTATATTGTGCTTATATGTTGATGATATATTGATATTTGGCACAAACATTGATGTGATCAATGAAGTCAAGTCTTTTCTATCAAAGAGTTTTGATATGAAAGATCTGGGAGAAGCTGATGTGATTCTAAACATCAAGCTGATTAAGGCAGATGGTGGGATTACTCTCTCGCAATCTCACTATGTTGAAAAGGTTTTGAAGCGATTTGGCTTCTCTGAGTGCAAACCTTCTCCAACACCTTATGATCCCAGTGTGACACTGCGAAAGAACAAGAGAATTGGTTTAGACCAATTGAGATACTCTCAGATTGTCGGTTCACTCATGTATCTTGCTGGTGCAACAAGGCCCGATATCTCGTTTGCTGTGAGCAAATTGAGCAGGTTCATGTCAAACCCCGGGACTGATCATTGGCATGCACTTGAGCGGGTTATGCGCTACCTGCAAGGTACAATGAGTTATGGAATTCACTATTCTGGTCAGCATGCAGTACTTGAAGGATATAGTGATTCGAACTGGATATCTGATGCAGACGAGCTTTATGCCACCAGTGGTTATGTCTTTACTATTGGTGGAGGTGCGGTATCATGGAGGTCATGCAAGCAGACCATTTTGACGAGGTCAACCATGGAAGCCGAGCTAGCTGCACTTGACACAGCAACCGTTGAGGCAGAATGGTTGCGTGAACTCTTGATGGACTTGCCGGTGATTGAGAAACCAATACCAGCTATCCTTATGAACTGTGACAATCAGACAGTGATTGCTAAAGTGACGAGTTCTAAGGATAATGGAAAGTCATCAAGACATGTCAAAAGACGATTGAAGTCTGTCAGAAAGTTGAGGAACTCCGGAGTTATAAGTGTGACTTATATTTCAACAGATAAAAATCTGGCAGATCCTTTTACCAAGGGACTACCACGTAATGTGATAGAAATCGCATCTAGAGAGATGGGTATGAGACCCGAATAAAGTTGCCATGGTGGAAACCCAGTCTATGTGATCGGAGATCCCGTGAATTAGGTCCTGGGAAGAACAAGCCATTGGTGAACTGAGGAGAGTAACCTTTGACCCTCTCTAAGTAAAGATGCAATACTCTCAAATGCTGTAAGGCAGGTTGGCTTTGTGCCTTAATGTGTTCTGTTGGCTTGTATTAGCGAAGATGTTGTCCTGCAGAACATTCTTTGAAAGAACACACCTATATGAGTTAGACTGTCTAACGTCGCAGTCTATGAGATTTGGGTGATCTCTAGTAAACTCATGAAGAGACCTTGGAGTACGACGTATATGCTCCACCCGAGAAGGGGACTACTGGTAGCCAAGTACTGGTCATGACTTCAAGTGAAACCCATTCACGCAAAACTTGCAATTCAAGGCATAGTCCATTGTCCAAGTTGTGGGTTGGTGTAGCTTGGAGTTCTAGGCGGAAGTTCAACTTAACAGTCTCTGCTGAAAAACTAGTATATTAAACAGTAGTGAACAGTGGCGAAAACTGTAGATGGGCATTTGAGATCTGGTGGGGGATTGTTAGGATTTATGGGCTTGGCCCAATTAAGAATTTCTAATAAATCCCAGAAAATCTCAAAAGCCCATACAAGAGGATGGCTAGAGGATAGGTGGAACCATTAGCACCATATTGCTAGCTCTAGTGGAGTAGAGCTAGCTTAAATATGGAAGCCACACTCACTCACCAAGTCATGGATGAGAGGAGAGAGTGTGGAGAGCCACACGCGCGCGCGCTCGCTCGCCTGGCCTGGCCGGGCCGGGCCGGGCGGGGCGGGGCGGGGCGAAGGGCGCGGGCGCACGACATGCGCGTGAATGGTCCGCCAAAATCCGGCCCCTCGCCTTGCGGGGGCGCGGCTACCTTTTGCCGTTTGATTTTTTGGTTTCTTGGCTGTTACGCTTATCCTAACCGATCGCTATAAAATCTCAACTGATTGCGAGATTTTCGTGGGCGGATAAGCACGGGGGTCGCGGACTCGGCCCTATAAAAGGAGCCCGGCAGCCAGCCTCCAAATCATCCCAATTCGCTTTCGCCTCTCTTCACAGCTGAGCCGCCTTCCAGTTCTCTTCGTCCCGATCGTAGAGGTGCATCTGCGATTAGGAGAGCAGGTCTCCGGAACCCTTCGCCTTCTAGATCCTGCACCAGGAGAGGCCGAATAAAGTTTTTGGGAAGCGTCTTCACGCGACTGCTCGTGATCTGATTGACCTCGTCGACCTTGCTGATTTCGCTACTTCGACATCGTCGACCCTGCTGATTCCGGCGCGTGCCATCTATCAGTAAGTCTAATCAGTACGCATCATCTGATTTGGCTTGTTATTTCAGTGCTTGTGATTTTGTCATGATTTATATTCGGAATTTAAACTGGAATTTGTCTAATTATTCAACAATCCAAAAACCTTATTGTAGACAATTTCCTAGTTTTTCAATGGCTGCTTTTGCCGATGCACTCAAGCCAGAAAAGTTCAATGGTATGCACTTTAAGAGATGGCAAGTCAAGGCCACGCTCTGGCTTACTGCTATGAATGTCTTCCATGTTAGTAAAGGCAGACCTGAGAGTCCACTGACTCCTGAACAGGAGAAAGAGTATGACCATGCCAATACTATGTTCACGGGAGCCGTTCTTAGCGCCCTTGTTGACCGTCTGGTTGATGCGAATATGCAGTACACAGACGGGAAAGAGTTGTGGGATGCACTTACTACTAAGTATGGTGCATCGGATGCTGGCAGTGACCTGTATATCATGGAGAGCTTTCATGATTATAAGATGGTTGATAATCGCTCTATTGTAGAGCAAGCTCATGAAATACAGTGTATAGCCAAGGAACTCGACCACCTTAAGATAGTCCTTCCTGACCGATTTGTGGCTGGGTGCATTATTGCAAAGTTGCCTTCTACATGGAGGAACTTCGCCACATCTCTGAAACATAAGAGACAGGAGATATCAGTTGAAAATCTGATAGCGTCTCTGGATGTTGAGGAGAAAGCTCGGGCTAAGGACACGGGATCTAAAGGAGGCGAGGGCCACTCCAGCGCCAACATGGTTCAGAGGAACCACAATAAGGGCAAAGGAAAGCCAAAATCTAACAAGCCCAACAAAACTACCAACTTCAAGAAGAAGAAGAACAAGGCTGAATTGACATGTTTCGCATGTGGCGAGGCGGGTCATTTTGCCAAGGATTGTCCTGATCGAGCGGATCGCCGTGGCAAAAAGGGCAATGTCAACACAGTGGTCGCTAGCAATGAGGAAGACAAAGGGTATGGTAATTTACCTTTTATCTTCTCAGTATTTCAATCACCTAGCTGGTGGCTTGATACTGGTGCTAATGTTCATGTGTGTTCTGACATTAACTTGTTCTCTTCTTATCAGAGCGCCCGGGATTCTTCCGTGCTAATGGGGAATGGGTCACATGCTTCTGTTCATGGCACTGGCACGGTGGATCTGAAGTTTACTTCGGGAAAGATCGTGCAGCTGAAGAACGTGCATCATGTCCCTTCTATACACAAGAATCTTGTTAGCGGAACCCTTCTATGTAGAGATGGGTTCAAGGTAGTTTTGGAGTCCAATAAATTAGTTGTGTCCAAGTCTGGACAATTTATTGGTAAAGGTTATGATTGTGGAGGCTTGTTCCGCTTTTCTTTGTTAGATTTCAATAATAAGTCTGTGAACCATATTTGTGCTAATGTTGATGATCTTACGAGTATTTGGCATTCTCGTTTGTGTCATATTAATTTTGGCTCTATGTCTCGGCTTGCAACCATGAGTTTAATTCCGAATATCACCATAGTCAAAGGTTCTAAGTGCCATAGTTGTGTGCAGTCGAAGCAACCTCGAAAGCCTCACAAGGCTGCTGAGGAGAGACACCTGGCACCTCTAGAACTCATACATTCTGATCTTTGTGAGATGAATGGTGTGTTGACAAAGGGTGGTAAGAGATACTTCATGACATTGATTGATGATGCGTCTAGATTTTGCTATGTATACTTGCTAAAAACTAAAGATGAGGCTTTAGACTACTTTAAAATCTATAAGGCTGAAGTTGAAAACCAACTAGAGAGAAAGATCAAACGTCTTAGATCAGATCGTGGTGGCGAGTTCTTTCCCAAAGTCTTTGACGATTTCTGTGCAGAACATGGCATTATTCATGAGAGGACTCCTCCCTATTCACCCGAGTCAAACGGGATTGCTGAAAGGAAAAACCGTACGTTGACTGACCTGGTGAATGCCATGTTAGACACTTGTGGTTTATCTAAGGCATGGTGGGGGGAGGCAGTCCTGACTTCATGTCATGTTCTGAATAGAATTCCTATGGGCAAAGAAGAGAAAACCCCTTATGAGAAGTGGGTTGGGAGAAAACCATCACTTTCATACTTGCGCACTTGGGGGTGCATGGCGAAAGTCAATGTACCAATTAATAAAAAGCGCAAGCTTGGTCCAAGGACAGTGGATTGTGTCTTTCTTGGATATGCTTCGTGTAGCATAGCATATAGATTTTTAGTAGTTAAATCTGAAGTTCCTGATGTATATGTTGATACTATTATGGAATCACGTGATGCTACTTTCTTTGAACATATATTTCCAATGAAAGACATTCATAGCAATTCTAGATACTCTTCTGAGATAACTCCTGAACATAGTACACCTATTGAGAGTTTTGAACAGCCACATGAAATTGTCCTAGAGGAGGATGACAATGATGCTCCTAAAAGGAGCAAGAGACAAAGGGTTGAAAAATCCTTTGGTGATGATTTCATTGTGTACCTTGTGGACGATACTCCTACTACCATTGCAGGAGCATTTGCATCTTCAGATGCAGATGATTGGAAAGAAGCGGTTCATAATGAGATGGACTCTATTCTTTCAAATGGTACGTGGGAAGTCACTGATCGACCCTATGGATGCAAACCTGTGGGTTGTAAGTGGGTGTTTAAAAAGAAGCTCAAGCCTGATGGTACAATTGAAAAGTACAAGGCTAGGCTTGTGGCTAAAGGCTATACTCAGAAAGAAGGAGAAGACTTCTTTGATACTTACTCACCTGTTGCTAGAATGACCACTATTCGAGTACTACTTTCTTTGGCTGCCTCGTATGGTCTCCTTGTTCATCAGATGGATGTAAAGACAGCTTTTCTTAATGGAGAGCTGGACGAGGAAATCTATATGGAACAGCCTGATGGATTTGTAGTAAAGGGTCAAGAAAGCAAGGTGTGCAAGTTATTGAAATCTTTGTATGGTCTGAAGCAAGCACCAAAGCAGTGGCATGAGAAGTTTGACACTACTCTAACGTCTGCAGGCTTTGCCATTAATGAGGCAGACAGGTGTGTATATTATCGCTGTGGTGGGGGCGAAGGAGTTATATTGTGCTTATATGTTGATGATATATTGATATTTGGCACAAACATTGATGTGATCAATGAAGTCAAGTCTTTTCTATCAAAGAGTTTTGATATGAAAGATCTGGGAGAAGCTGATGTGATTCTAAACATCAAGCTGATTAAGGCAGATGGTGGGATTACTCTCTCGCAATCTCACTATGTTGAAAAGGTTTTGAAGCGATTTGGCTTCTCTGAGTGCAAACCTTCTCCAACACCTTATGATCCCAGTGTGACACTGCGAAAGAACAAGAGAATTGGTTTAGACCAATTGAGATACTCTCAGATTGTCGGTTCACTCATGTATCTTGCTGGTGCAACAAGGCCCGATATCTCGTTTGCTGTGAGCAAATTGAGCAGGTTCATGTCAAACCCCGGGACTGATCATTGGCATGCACTTGAGCGGGTTATGCGCTACCTGCAAGGTACAATGAGTTATGGAATTCACTATTCTGGTCAGCATGCAGTACTTGAAGGATATAGTGATTCGAACTGGATATCTGATGCAGACGAGCTTTATGCCACCAGTGGTTATGTCTTTACTATTGGTGGAGGTGCGGTATCATGGAGGTCATGCAAGCAGACCATTTTGACGAGGTCAACCATGGAAGCCGAGCTAGCTGCACTTGACACAGCAACCGTTGAGGCAGAATGGTTGCGTGAACTCTTGATGGACTTGCCGGTGATTGAGAAACCAATACCAGCTATCCTTATGAACTGTGACAATCAGACAGTGATTGCTAAAGTGACGAGTTCTAAGGATAATGGAAAGTCATCAAGACATGTCAAAAGACGATTGAAGTCTGTCAGAAAGTTGAGGAACTCCGGAGTTATAAGTGTGACTTATATTTCAACAGATAAAAATCTGGCAGATCCTTTTACCAAGGGACTACCACGTAATGTGATAGAAATCGCATCTAGAGAGATGGGTATGAGACCCGAATAAAGTTGCCATGGTGGAAACCCAGTCTATGTGATCGGAGATCCCGTGAATTAGGTCCTGGGAAGAACAAGCCATTGGTGAACTGAGGAGAGTAACCTTTGACCCTCTCTAAGTAAAGATGCAATACTCTCAAATGTTGTAAGGCAGGTTGGCTTTGTGCCTTAATGTGTTCTGTTGGCTTGTATTAGCGAAGATGTTGTCCTGCAGAACATTCTTTGAAAGAACACACCTATATGAGTTAGACTGTCTAACGTCGCAGTCTATGAGATTTGGGTGATCTCTAGTAAACTCATGAAGAGACCTTGGAGTACGACGTATATGCTCCACCCGAGAAGGGGACTACTGGTAGCCAAGTACTGGTCATGACTTCAAGTGAAACCCATTCACGCAAAACTTGCAATTCAAGGCATAGTCCATTGTCCAAGTTGTGGGTTGGTGTAGCTTGGAGTTCTAGGCGGAAGTTCAACTTAACAGTCTCTGCTGAAAAA
The DNA here is from genome assembly GCA_029449295.1 of Zea luxurians. Lineage (NCBI taxonomy): Eukaryota > Viridiplantae > Streptophyta > Magnoliopsida > Poales > Poaceae > Zea > Zea luxurians. The sequence goes on from JAOPSE010000002.1 coordinate 138,352,282, forward strand.
CTAGTATATTAAACAGTAGTGAACAGTGGCGAAAACTGTAGATGGGCATTTGAGATCTGGTGGGGGATTGTTAGGATTTATGGGCTTGGCCCAATTAAGAATTTCTAATAAATCCCAGAAAATCTCAAAAGCCCATACAAGAGGATGGCTAGAGGATAGGTGGAACCATTAGCACCATATTGCTAGCTCTAGTGGAGTAGAGCTAGCTTAAATATGGAAGCCACACTCACTCACCAAGTCATGGATGAGAGGAGAGAGTGTGGAGAGCCACACGCGCGCGCGCGCTCGCTCGCCTGGCCTGGCCGGGCGGGGCGGGGCGGGGCGAAGGGCGCGGGCGCACGACATGCGCGTGAATGGTCCGCCAAAATCCGGCCCCTCGCCTTGCGGGGGCGCGGCTACCTTTTGCCGTTTGATTTTTTGGTTTCTTGGCTGTTACGCTTATCCTAACCGATCGCTATAAAATCTCAACTGATTGCGAGATTTTCGTGGGCGGATAAGCACGGGGGTCGCGGACTCGGCCCTATAAAAGGAGCCCGGCAGCCAGCCTCCAAATCATCCCAATTCGCTTTCGCCTCTCTTCACAGCTGAGCCGCCTTCCAGTTCTCTTCGTCCCGATCGTAGAGGTGCATCTGCGATTAGGAGAGCAGGTCTCCGGAACCCTTCGCCTTCTAGATCCTGCACCAGGAGAGGCCGAATAAAGTTTTTGGGAAGCGTCTTCACGCGACTGCTCGTGATCTGATTGACCTCGTCGACCTTGCTGATTTCGCTACTTCGACATCGTCGACCCTGCTGATTCCGGCGCGTGCCATCTATCAGTAAGTCTAATCAGTACGCATCATCTGATTTGGCTTGTTATTTCAGTGCTTGTGATTTTGTCATGATTTATATTCGGAATTTAAACTGGAATTTGTCTAATTATTCAACAATCCAAAAACCTTATTGTAGACAATTTCCTAGTTTTTCAATGGCTGCTTTTGCCGATGCACTCAAGCCAGAAAAGTTCAATGGTATGCACTTTAAGAGATGGCAAGTCAAGGCCACGCTCTGGCTTACTGCTATGAATGTCTTCCATGTTAGTAAAGGCAGACCTGAGGGTCCACTGACTCCTGAACAGGAGAAAGAGTATGACCATGCCAATACTATGTTCACGGGAGCCGTTCTTAGCGCCCTTGTTGACCGTCTGGTTGATGCGAATATGCAGTACACAGACGGGAAAGAGTTGTGGGATGCACTTACTACTAAGTATGGTGCATCGGATGCTGGCAGTGACCTGTATATCATGGAGAGCTTTCATGATTATAAGATGGTTGATAATCGCTCTATTGTAGAGCAAGCTCATGAAATACAGTGTATAGCCAAGGAACTCGACCACCTTAAGATAGTCCTTCCTGACCGATTTGTGGCTGGGTGCATTATTGCAAAGTTGCCTTCTACATGGAGGAACTTCGCCACATCTCTGAAACATAAGAGACAGGAGATATCAGTTGAAAATCTGATAGCGTCTCTGGATGTTGAGGAGAAAGCTCGGGCTAAGGACACGGGATCTAAAGGAGGCGAGGGCCACTCCAGCGCCAACATGGTTCAGAGGAACCACAATAAGGGCAAAGGAAAGCCAAAATCTAACAAGCCCAACAAAACTACCAACTTCAAGAAGAAGAAGAACAAGGCTGAATTGACATGTTTCGCATGTGGCGAGGCGGGTCATTTTGCCAAGGATTGTCCTGATCGAGCGGATCGCCGTGGCAAAAAGGGCAATGTCAACACAGTGGTCGCTAGCAATGAGGAAGACAAAGGGTATGGTAATTTACCTTTTATCTTCTCAGTATTTCAATCACCTAGCTGGTGGCTTGATACTGGTGCTAATGTTCATGTGTGTTCTGACATTAACTTGTTCTCTTCTTATCAGAGCGCCCGGGATTCTTCCGTGCTAATGGGGAATGGGTCACATGCTTCTGTTCATGGCACTGGCACGGTGGATCTGAAGTTTACTTCGGGAAAGATCGTGCAGCTGAAGAACGTGCATCATGTCCCTTCTATACACAAGAATCTTGTTAGCGGAACCCTTCTATGTAGAGATGGGTTCAAGGTAGTTTTGGAGTCCAATAAATTAGTTGTGTCCAAGTCTGGACAATTTATTGGTAAAGGTTATGATTGCGGAGGCTTGTTCCGCTTTTCTTTGTTAGATTTCAGTAATAAGTCTGTGAACCATATTTGTGCTAATGTTGATGATCTTACGAGTATTTGGCATTCTCGTTTGTGTCATATTAATTTTGGCTCTATGTCTCGGCTTGCAACCATGAGTTTAATTCCGAATATCACCATAGTCAAAGGTTCTAAGTGCCATAGTTGTGTGCAGTCGAAGCAACCTCGAAAGCCTCACAAGGCTGCTGAGGAGAGACACCTGGCACCTCTAGAACTCATACATTCTGATCTTTGTGAGATGAATGGTGTGTTGACAAAGGGTGGTAAGAGATACTTCATGACATTGATTGATGATGCGTCTAGATTTTGCTATGTATACTTGCTAAAAACTAAAGATGAGGCTTTAGACTACTTTAAAATCTATAAGGCTGAAGTTGAAAACCAACTAGAGAGAAAGATCAAACGTCTTAGATCAGATCGTGGTGGCGAGTTCTTTCCCAAAGTCTTTGACGATTTCTGTGCAGAACATGGCATTATTCATGAGAGGACTCCTCCCTATTCACCCGAGTCAAACGGGATTGCTGAAAGGAAAAACCGTACGTTGACTGACCTGGTGAATGCCATGTTAGACACTTGTGGTTTATCTAAGGCATGGTGGGGGGAGGCAGTCCTGACTTCATGTCATGTTCTGAATAGGAATTCCTATGGGCAAAGAAGAGAAAACCCCTTATGAGAAGTGGGTTGGGAGAAAACCATCACTTTCATACTTGCGCACTTGGGGGTGCATGGCGAAAGTCAATGTACCAATTAATAAAAAGCGCAAGCTTGGTCCAAGGACAGTGGATTGTGTCTTTCTTGGATATGCTTCGTGTAGCATAGCATATAGATTTTTAGTAGTTAAATCTGAAGTTCCTGATGTATATGTTGATACTATTATGGAATCACGTGATGCTACTTTCTTTGAACATATATTTCCAATGAAAGACATTCATAGCAATTCTAGATACTCTTCTGAGATAACTCCTGAACATAGTACACCTATTGAGAGTTTTGAACAGCCACATGAAATTGTCCTAGAGGAGGATGACAATGATGCTCCTAAAAGGAGCAAGAGACAAAGGGTTGAAAAATCCTTTGGTGATGATTTCATTGTGTACCTTGTGGACGATACTCCTACTACCATTGCAGGAGCATTTGCATCTTCAGATGCAGATGATTGGAAAGAAGCAGTTCATAATGAGATGGACTCTATTCTTTCAAATGGTACGTGGGAAGTCACTGATCGACCCTATGGATGCAAACCTGTGGGTTGTAAGTGGGTGTTTAAAAAGAAGCTCAAGCCTGATGGTACAATTGAAAAGTACAAGGCTAGGCTTGTGGCTAAAGGCTATACTCAGAAAGAAGGAGAAGACTTCTTTGATACTTACTCACCTGTTGCTAGAATGACCACTATTCGAGTACTACTTTCTTTGGCTGCCTCGTATGGTCTCCTTGTTCATCAGATGGATGTAAAGACAGCTTTTCTTAATGGAGAGCTGGACGAGGAAATCTATATGGAACAGCCTGATGGATTTGTAGTAAAGGGTCAAGAAAGCAAGGTGTGCAAGTTATTGAAATCTTTGTATGGTCTGAAGCAAGCACCAAAGCAGTGGCATGAGAAGTTTGACACTACTCTAACGTCTGCAGGCTTTGCCATTAATGAGGCAGACAGGTGTGTATATTATCGCTGTGGTGGGGGCGAAGGAGTTATATTGTGCTTATATGTTGATGATATATTGATATTTGGCACAAACATTGATGTGATCAATGAAGTCAAGTCTTTTCTATCAAAGAGTTTTGATATGAAAGATCTGGGAGAAGCTGATGTGATTCTAAACATCAAGCTGATTAAGGCAGATGGTGGGATTACTCTCTCGCAATCTCACTATGTTGAAAAGGTTTTGAAGCGATTTGGCTTCTCTGAGTGCAAACCTTCTCCAACACCTTATGATCCCAGTGTGACACTGCGAAAGAACAAGAGAATTGGTTTAGACCAATTGAGATACTCTCAGATTGTCGGTTCACTCATGTATCTTGCTGGTGCAACAAGGCCCGATATCTCGTTTGCTGTGAGCAAATTGAGCAGGTTCATGTCAAACCCCGGGACTGATCATTGGCATGCACTTGAGCGGGTTATGCGCTACCTGCAAGGTACAATGAGTTATGGAATTCACTATTCTGGTCAGCATGCAGTACTTGAAGGATATAGTGATTCGAACTGGATATCTGATGCAGACGAGCTTTATGCCACCAGTGGTTATGTCTTTACTATTGGTGGAGGTGCGGTATCATGGAGGTCATGCAAGCATACCATTTTGACGAGGTCAACCATGGAAGCCGAGCTAGCTGCACTTGACACAGCAACCGTTGAGGCAGAATGGTTGCGTGAACTCTTGATGGACTTGCCGGTGATTGAGAAACCAATACCAGCTATCCTTATGAACTGTGACAATCAGACAGTGATTGCTAAAGTGACGAGTTCTAAGGATAATGGAAAGTCATCAAGACATGTCAAAAGACGATTGAAGTCTGTCAGAAAGTTGAGGAACTCCGGAGTTATAAGTGTGACTTATATTTCAACAGATAAAAATCTGGCAGATCCTTTTACCAAGGGACTACCACGTAATGTGATAGAAATCGCATCTAGAGAGATGGGTATGAGACCCGAATAAAGTTGCCATGGTGGAAACCCAGTCTATGTGATCGGAGATCCCGTGAATTAGGTCCTGGGAAGAACAAGCCATTGGTGAACTGAGGAGAGTAACCTTTGACCCTCTCTAAGTAAAGATGCAATACTCTCAAATGCTGTAAGGCAGGTTGGCTTTGTGCCTTAATGTGTTCTGTTGGCTTGTATTAGCGAAGATGTTGTCCTGCAGAACATTCTTTGAAAGAACACACCTATATGAGTTAGACTGTCTAACGTCGCAGTCTATGAGATTTGGGTGATCTCTAGTAAACTCATGAAGAGACCTTGGAGTACGACGTATATGCTCCACCCGAGAAGGGGACTACTGGTAGCCAAGTACTGGTCATGACTTCAAGTGAAACCCATTCACGCAAAACTTGCAATTCAAGGCATAGTCCATTGTCCAAGTTGTGGGTTGGTGTAGCTTGGAGTTCTAGGCGGAAGTTCAACTTAACAGTCTCTGCTGAAAAACTAGTATATTAAACAGTAGTGAACAGTGGCGAAAACTGTAGATGGGCATTTGAGATCTGGTGGGGGATTGTTAGGATTTATGGGCTTGGCCCAATTAAGAATTTCTAATAAATCCCAGAAAATCTCAAAAGCCCATACAAGAGGATGGCTAGAGGATAGGTGGAACCATTAGCACCATATTGCTAGCTCTAGTGGAGTAGAGCTAGCTTAAATATGGAAGCCACACTCACTCACCAAGTCATGGATGAGAGGAGAGAGTGTGGAGAGCCACACGCGCGCGCGCGCGCTCGCTCGCCTCGCCTGGCCGGGCCGGGCGGGGCGGGGCGAAGGGCGCGGGCGCACGACATGCGCGTGAATGGTCCGCCGAAATCCGGCCCCTCGGCTTGCGAGGGCGCGGCTACCTTTTGCCGTTTGATTTTTTGGTTTCTTGGCTGTTACGCTTATCCTAACCGATCGCTATAAAATCTCAACTGATTGCGAGATTTTCGTGGGCGGATAAGCACGGGGGTCGCGGACTCGGCCCTATAAAAGGAGCCCGGCAGCCAGCCTCCAAATCATCCCAATTCGCTTTCGCCTCTCTTCACAGCTGAGCCGCCTTCCAGTTCTCTTCGTCCCGATCGTAGAGGTGCATCTGCGATTAGGAGAGCAGGTCTCCGGAACCCTTCGCCTTCTAGATCCTGCACCAGGAGAGGCCGAATAAAGTTTTTGGGAAGCGTCTTCACGCGACTGCTCGTGATCTGATTGACCTCGTCGACCTTGCTGATTTCGCTACTTCGACATCGTCGACCCTGCTGATTCCGGCGCGTGCCATCTATCAGTAAGTCTAATCAGTACGCATCATCTGATTTGGCTTGTTATTTCAGTGCTTGTGATTTTGTCATGATTTATATTCGGAATTTAAACTGGAATTTGTCTAATTATTCAACAATCCAAAAACCTTATTGTAGACAATTTCCTAGTTTTTCAATGGCTGCTTTTGCCGATGCACTCAAGCCAGAAAAGTTCAATGGTATGCACTTTAAGAGATGGCAAGTCAAGGCCACGCTCTGGCTTACTGCTATGAATGTCTTCCATGTTAGTAAAGGCAGACCTGAGGGTCCACTGACTCCTGAACAGGAGAAAGAGTATGACCATGCCAATACTATGTTCACGGGAGCCGTTCTTAGCGCCCTTGTTGACCGTCTGGTTGATGCGAATATGCAGTACACAGACGGGAAAGAGTTGTGGGATGCACTTACTACTAAGTATGGTGCATCGGATGCTGGCAGTGACCTGTATATCATGGAGAGCTTTCATGATTATAAGATGGTTGATAATCGCTCTATTGTAGAGCAAGCTCATGAAATACAGTGTATAGCCAAGGAACTCGACCACCTTAAGATAGTCCTTCCTGACCGATTTGTGGCTGGGTGCATTATTGCAAAGTTGCCTTCTACATGGAGGAACTTTGCCACATCTCTGAAACATAAGAGACAGGAGATATCAGTTGAAAATCTAATAGCGTCTCTGGATGTTGAGGAGAAAGCTCGGGCTAAGGACACGGGATCTAAAGGAGGCGAGGGCCACTCCAGCGCCAACATGGTTCAGAGGAACCACAATAAGGGCAAAGGAAAGCCAAAATCTAACAAGCCCAACAAAACTACCAACTTCAAGAAGAAGAAGAACAAGGCTGAATTGACATGTTTCGCATGTGGCGAGGCGGGTCATTTTGCCAAGGATTGTCCTGATCGAGCGGATCGCCGTGGCAAAAAGGGCAATGTCAACACAGTGGTCGCTAGCAATGAGGAAGACAAAGGGTATGGTAATTTACCTTTTATCTTCTCAGTATTTCAATCACCTAGCTGGTGGCTTGATACTGGTGCTAATGTTCATGTGTGTTCTGACATTAACTTGTTCTCTTCTTATCAGAGCGCCCGGGATTCTTCCGTGCTAATGGGGAATGGGTCACATGCTTCTGTTCATGGCACTGGCACGGTGGATCTGAAGTTTACTTCGGGAAAGATCGTGCAGCTGAAGAACGTGCATCATGTCCCTTCTATACACAAGAATCTTGTTAGCGGAACCCTTCTATGTAGAGATGGGTTCAAGGTAGTTTTGGAGTCCAATAAATTAGTTGTGTCCAAGTCTGGACAATTTATTGGTAAAGGTTATGATTGCGGAGGCTTGTTCCGCTTTTCTTTGTTAGATTTCAATAATAAGTCTGTGAACCATATTTGTGCTAATGTTGATGATCTTACGAGTATTTGGCATTCTCGTTTGTGTCATATTAATTTTGGCTCTATGTCTCGGCTTGCAACCATGAGTTTAATTCCGAATATCACCATAGTCAAAGGTTCTAAGTGCCATAGTTGTGTGCAGTCGAAGCAACCTCGAAAGCCTCACAAGGCTGCTGAGGAGAGACACCTGGCACCTCTAGAACTCATACATTCTGATCTTTGTGAGATGAATGGTGTGTTGACAAAGGGTGGTAAGAGATACTTCATGACATTGATTGATGATGCGTCTAGATTTTGCTATGTATACTTGCTAAAAACTAAAGATGAGGCTTTAGACTACTTTAAAATCTATAAGGCTGAAGTTGAAAACCAACTAGAGAGAAAGATCAAACGTCTTAGATCAGATCGTGGTGGCGAGTTCTTTCCCAAAGTCTTTGACGATTTCTGTGCAGAACATGGCATTATTCATGAGAGGACTCCTCCCTATTCACCCGAGTCAAACGGGATTGCTGAAAGGAAAAACCGTACGTTGACTGACCTGGTGAATGCCATGTTAGACACTTGTGGTTTATCTAAGGCATGGTGGGGGGAGGCAGTCCTGACTTCATGTCATGTTCTGAATAGAATTCCTATGGGCAAAGAAGAGAAAACCCCTTATGAGAAGTGGGTTGGGAGAAAACCATCACTTTCATACTTGCGCACTTGGGGGTGCATGGCGAAAGTCAATGTACCAATTAATAAAAAGCGCAAGCTTGGTCCAAGGACAGTGGATTGTGTCTTTCTTGGATATGCTTCGTGTAGCATAGCATATAGATTTTTAGTAGTTAAATCTGAAGTTCCTGATGTATATGTTGATACTATTATGGAATCACGTGATGCTACTTTCTTTGAACATATATTTCCAATGAAAGACATTCATAGCAATTCTAGATACTCTTCTGAGATAACTCCTGAACATAGTACACCTATTGAGAGTTTTGAACAGCCACATGAAATTGTCCTAGAGGAGGATGACAATGATGCTCCTAAAAGGAGCAAGAGACAAAGGGTTGAAAAATCCTTTGGTGATGATTTCATTGTGTACCTTGTGGACGATACTCCTACTACCATTGCAGGAGCATTTGCATCTTCAGATGCAGATGATTGGAAAGAAGCGGTTCATAATGAGATGGACTCTATTCTTTCAAATGGTACGTGGGAAGTCACTGATCGACCCTATGGATGCAAACCTGTGGGTTGTAAGTGGGTGTTTAAAAAGAAGCTCAAGCCTGATGGTACAATTGAAAAGTACAAGGCTAGGCTTGTGGCTAAAGGCTATACTCAGAAAGAAGGAGAAGACTTCTTTGATACTTACTCACCTGTTGCTAGAATGACCACTATTCGAGTACTACTTTCTTTGGCTGCCTCGTATGGTCTCCTTGTTCATCAGATGGATGTAAAGACAACTTTTCTTAATGGAGAGCTGGACGAGGAAATCTATATGGAACAGCCTGATGGATTTGTAGTAAAGGGTCAAGAAAGCAAGGTGTGCAAGTTATTGAAATCTTTGTATGGTCTGAAGCAAGCACCAAAGCAGTGGCATGAGAAGTTTGACACTACTCTAACGTCTGCAGGCTTTGCCATTAATGAGGCAGACAAGTGTGTATATTATCGCTGTGGTGGGGGCGAAGGAGTTATATTGTGCTTATATGTTGATGATATATTGATATTTGGCACAAACATTGATGTGATCAATGAAGTCAAGTCTTTTCTATCAAAGAGTTTTGATATGAAAGATCTGGGAGAAGCTGATGTGATTCTAAACATCAAGCTGATTAAGGCAGATGGTGGGATTACTCTCTCGCAATCTCACTATGTTGAAAAGGTTTTGAAGCGATTTGGCTTCTCTGAGTGCAAACCTTCTCCAACACCTTATGATCCCAGTGTGACACTGCGAAAGAACAAGAGAATTGGTTTAGACCAATTGAGATACTCTCAGATTGTCGGTTCACTCATGTATCTTGCTGGTGCAACAAGGCCCGATATCTCGTTTGCTGTGAGCAAATTGAGCAGGTTCATGTCAAACCCCGGGACTGATCATTGGCATGCACTTGAGCGGGTTATGCGCTACCTGCAAGGTACAATGAGTTATGGAATTCACTATTCTGGTCAGCATGCAGTACTTGAAGGATATAGTGATTCGAACTGGATATCTGATGCAGACGAGCTTTATGCCACCAGTGGTTATGTCTTTACTATTGGTGGAGGTGCGGTATCATGGAGGTCATGCAAGCAGACCATTTTGACGAGGTCAACCATGGAAGCCGAGCTAGCTGCACTTGACACAGCAACCGTTGAGGCAGAATGGTTGCGTGAACTCTTGATGGACTTGCCGGTGATTGAGAAACCAATACCAGCTATCCTTATGAACTGTGACAATCAGACAGTGATTGCTAAAGTGACGAGTTCTAAGGATAATGGAAAGTCATCAAGACATGTCAAAAGACGATTGAAGTCTGTCAGAAAGTTGAGGAACTCCGGAGTTATAAGTGTGACTTATATTTCAACAGATAAAAATCTGGCAGATCCTTTTACCAAGGGACTACCACGTAATGTGATAGAAATCGCATCTAGAGAGATGGGTATGAGACCCGAATAAAGTTGCCATGGTGGAAACCCAGTCTATGTGATCGGAGATCCCGTGAATTAGGTCCTGGGAAGAACAAGCCATTGGTGAACTGAGGAGAGTAACCTTTGACCCTCTCTAAGTAAAGATGCAATACTCTCAAATGTTGTAAGGCAGGTTGGCTTTGTGCCTTAATGTGTTCTGTTGGCTTGTATTAGCGAAGATGTTGTCCTGCAGAACATTCTTTGAAAGAACACACCTATATGAGTTAGACTGTCTAACGTCGCAGTCTATGAGATTTGGGTGATCTCTAGTAAACTCATGAAGAGACCTTGGAGTACGACGTATATGCTCCACCCGAGAAGGGGACTACTGGTAGCCAAGTACTGGTCATGACTTCAAGTGAAACCCATTCACGCAAAACTTGCAATTCAAGGCATAGTCCATTGTCCAAGTTGTGGGTTGGTGTAGCTTGGAGTTCTAGGCGGAAGTTCAACTTAACAGTCTCTGCTGAAAAACTAGTATATTAAACAGTAGTGAACAGTGGCGAAAACTGTAGATGGGCATTTGAGATCTGGTGGGGGATTGTTAGGATTTATGGGCTTGGCCCAATTAAGAATTTCTAATAAATCCCAGAAAATCTCAAAAGCCCATACAAGAGGATGGCTAGAGGATAGGTGGAACCATTAGCACCATATTGCTAGCTCTAGTGGAGTAGAGCTAGCTTAAATATGGAAGCCACGCTCACTCACCAAGTCATGGATGAGAGGAGAGAGTGTGGAGAGCCACACGCGCGCGCGCGCTCGCTCGCCTCGCCTGGCCGGGCCGGGCGGGGCGGGGCGAAGGGCGCACGACATGCGCGTGAATGGTCCGCCGAAATCCGGCCCCTCGCCTTGCGGGGGCGCGGCTACCTTTTGCCGTTTGATTTTTTGGTTTCTTGGCTGTTACGCTTATCCTAACCGATCGCTATAAAATCTCAACTGATTGCGAGATTTTCGTGGGCGGATAAGCACGGGGGTCGCGGACTCGGCCCTATAAAAGGAGCCCGGCAGCCAGCCTCCAAATCATCCCAATTCGCTTTCGCCTCTCTTCACAGCTGAGCCGCCTTCCAGTTCTCTTCGTCCCGATCGTAGAGGTGCATCTGCGATTAGGAGAGCAGGTCTCCGGAACCCTTCGCCTTCTAGATCCTGCACCAGGAGAGGCCGAATAAAGTTTTTGGGAAGCGTCTTCACGCGACTGCTCGTGATCTGATTGACCTCGTCGACCTTGCTGATTTCGCTACTTCGACATCGTCGACCCTGCTGATTCCGGCGCGTGCCATCTATCAGTAAGTCTAATCAGTACGCATCATCTGATTTGGCTTGTTATTTCAGTGCTTGTGATTTTGTCATGATTTATATTCGGAATTTAAACTGGAATTTGTCTAATTATTCAACAATCCAAAAACCTTATTGTAGACAATTTCCTAGTTTTTCAATGGCTGCTTTTGCCGATGCACTCAAGCCAGAAAAGTTCAATGGTATGCACTTTAAGAGATGGCAAGTCAAGGCCACGCTCTGGCTTACTGCTATGAATGTCTTCCATGTTAGTAAAGGCAGACCTGAGGGTCCACTGACTCCTGAACAGGAGAAAGAGTATGACCATGCCAATACTATGTTCACGGGAGCCGTTCTTAGCGCCCTTGTTGACCGTCTGGTTGATGCGAATATGCAGTACACAGACGGGAAAGAGTTGTGGGATGCACTTACTACTAAGTATGGTGCATCGGATGCTGGCAGTGACCTGTATATCATGGAGAGCTTTCATGATTATAAGATGGTTGATAATCGCTCTATTGTAGAGCAAGCTCATGAAATACAGTGTATAGCCAAGGAACTCGACCACCTTAAGATAGTCCTTCCTGACCGATTTGTGGCTGGGTGCATTATTGCAAAGTTGTCTTCTACATGGAGGAACTTCGCCACATCTCTGAAACATAAGAGACAGGAGATATCAGTTGAAAATCTGATAGCGTCTCTGGATGTTGAGGAGAAAGCTCGGGCTAAGGACACGGGATCTAAAGGAGGCGAGGGCCACTCCAGCGCCAACATGGTTCAGAGGAACCACAATAAGGGCAAAGGAAAGCCAAAATCTAACAAGCCCAACAAAACTACCAACTTCAAGAAGAAGAAGAACAAGGCTGAATTGACATGTTTCGCGTGTGGCGAGGCGGGTCATTTTGCCAAGGATTGTCCTGATCGAGCGGATCGCCGTGGCAAAAAGGGCAATGTCAACACAGTGGTCGCTAGCAATGAGGAAGACAAAGGGTATGGTAATTTACCTTTTATCTTCTCAGTATTTCAATCACCTAGCTGGTGGCTTGATACTGGTGCTAATGTTCATGTGTGTTCTGACATTAACTTGTTCTCTTCTTATCAGAGCGCCCGGGATTCTTCCGTGCTAATGGGGAATGGGTCACATGCTTCTGTTCATGGCACTGGCACGGTGGATCTGAAGTTTACTTCGGGAAAGATCGTGCAGCTGAAGAACGTGCATCATGTCCCTTCTATACACAAGAATCTTGTTAGCGGAACCCTTCTATGTAGAGATGGGTTCAAGGTAGTTTTGGAGTCCAATAAATTAGTTGTGTCCAAGTCTGAACAATTTATTGGTAAAGGTTATGATTGCGGAGGCTTGTTCCGCTTTTCTTTGTTAGATTTCAATAATAAGTCTGTGAACCATATTTGTGCTAATGTTGATGATCTTACGAGTATTTGGCATTCTCGTTTGTGTCATATTAATTTTGGCTCTATGTCTCGGCTTGCAACCATGAGTTTAATTCCGAATATCACCATAGTCAAAGGTTCTAAGTGCCATAGTTGTGTGCAGTCGAAGCAACCTCGAAAGCCTCACAAGGCTGCTGAGGAGAGACACCTGGCACCTCTAGAACTCATACATTCTGATCTTTGTGAGATGAATGGTGTGTTGACAAAGGGTGGTAAGAGATACTTCATGACATTGATTGATGATGCGTCTAGATTTTGCTATGTATACTTGCTAAAAACTAAAGATGAGGCTTTAGACTACTTTAAAATCTATAAGGCTGAAGTTGAAAACCAACTAGAGAGAAAGATCAAACGTCTTAGATCAGATCGTGGTGGCGAGTTCTTTCCCAAAGTCTTTGACGATTTCTGTGCAGAACATGGCATTATTCATGAGAGGACTCCTCCCTATTCACCCGAGTCAAACGGGATTGCTGAAAGGAAAAACCGTACGTTGACTGACCTGGTGAATGCCATGTTAGACACTTGTGGTTTATCTAAGGCATGGTGGGGGGAGGCAGTCCTGACTTCATGTCATGTTCTGAATAGAATTCCTATGGGCAAAGAAGAGAAAACCCCTTATGAGAAGTGGGTTGGGAGAAAACCATCACTTTCATACTTGCGCACTTGGGGGTGCATGGCGAAAGTCAATGTACCAATTAATAAAAAGCGCAAGCTTGGTCCAAGGACAGTGGATTGTGTCTTTCTTGGATATGCTTCGTGTAGCATAGCATATAGATTTTTAGTAGTTAAATCTGAAGTTCCTGATGTATATGTTGATACTATTATGGAATCACGTGATGCTACTTTCTTTGAACATATATTTCCAATGAAAGACATTCATAGCAATTCTAGATACTCTTCTGAGATAACTCCTGAACATAGTACACCTATTGAGAGTTTTGAACAGCCACATGAAATTGTCCTAGAGGAGGATGACAATGATGCTCCTAAAAGGAGCAAGAGACAAAGGGTTGAAAAATCCTTTGGTGATGATTTCATTGTGTACCTTGTGGACGATACTCCTACTGCCATTGCAGAAGCATTTGCATCTTCAGATGCAGATGATTGGAAAGAAGCGGTTCATAATGAGATGGACTCTATTCTTTCAAATGGTACGTGGGAAGTCACTGATCGACCCTATGGATGCAAACCTGTGGGTTGTAAGTGGGTGTTTAAAAAGAAGCTCAAGCCTGATGGTACAATTGAAAAGTACAAGGCTAGGCTTGTGGCTAAAGGCTATACTCAGAAAGAAGGAGAAGACTTCTTTGATACTTACTCACCTGTTGCTAGAATGACCACTATTCGAGTACTACTTTCTTTGGCTGCCTCGTATGGTCTCCTTGTTCATCAGATGGATGTAAAGACAGCTTTTCTTAATGGAGAGCTGGACGAGGAAATCTATATGGAACAGCCTGATGGATTTGTAGTAAAGGGTCAAGAAAGCAAGGTGTGCAAGTTATTGAAATCTTTGTATGGTCTGAAGCAAGCACCAAAGCAGTGGCATGAGAAGTTTGACACTACTCTAACGTCTGCAGGCTTTGCCATTAATGAGGCAGACAGGTGTGTATATTATCGCTGTGGTGGGGGCGAAGGAGTTATATTGTGCTTATATGTTGATGATATATTGATATTTGGCACAAACATTGATGTGATCAATGAAGTCAAGTCTTTTCTATCAAAGAGTTTTGATATGAAAGATCTGGGAGAAGCTGATGTGATTCTAAACATCAAGCTGATTAAGGCAGATGGTGGGATTACTCTCTCGCAATCTCACTATGTTGAAAAGGTTTTGAAGCGATTTGGCTTCTCTGAGTGCAAACCTTCTCCAACACCTTATGATCCCAGTGTGACACTGCGAAAGAACAAGAGAATTGGTTTAGACCAATTGAGATACTCTCAGATTGTCGGTTCACTCATGTATCTTGCTGGTGCAACAAGGCCCGATATCTCGTTTGCTGTGAGCAAATTGAGCAGGTTCATGTCAAACCCCGGGACTGATCATTGGCATGCACTTGAGCGGGTTATGCGCTACCTGCAAGGTACAATGAGTTATGGAATTCACTATTCTGGTCAGCATGCAGTACTTGAAGGATATAGTGATTCGAACTGGATATCTGATGCAGACGAGCTTTATGCCACCAGTGGTTATGTCTTTACTATTGGTGGAGGTGCGGTATCATGGAGGTCATGCAAGCAGACCATTTTGACGAGGTCAACCATGGAAGCCGAGCTAGCTGCACTTGACACAGCAACCGTTGAGGCAGAATGGTTGCGTGAACTCTTGATGGACTTGCCGGTGATTGAGAAACCAATACCAGCTATCCTTATGAACTGTGACAATCAGACAGTGATTGCTAAAGTGACGAGTTCTAAGGATAATGGAAAGTCATCAAGACATGTCAAAAGACGATTGAAGTCTGTCAGAAAGTTGAGGAACTCCGGAGTTATAAGTGTGACTTATATTTCAACAGATAAAAATCTGGCAGATCCTTTTACCAAGGGACTACCACGTAATGTGATAGAAATCGCATCTAGAGAGATGGGTATGAGACCCGAATAAAGTTGCCATGGTGGAAACCCAGTCTATGTGATCGGAGATCCCGTGAATTAGGTCCTGGGAAGAACAAGCCATTGGTGAACTGAGGAGAGTAACCTTTGACCCTCTCTAAGTAAAGATGCAATACTCTCAAATGCTGTAAGGCAGGTTGGCTTTGTGCCTTAATGTGTTCTGTTGGCTTGTATTAGCGAAGATGTTGTCCTGCAGAACATTCTTTGAAAGAACACACCTATATGAGTTAGACTGTCTAACGTCGCAGTCTATGAGATTTGGGTGATCTCTAGTAAACTCATGAAGAGACCTTGGAGTACGACGTATATGCTCCACCCGAGAAGGGGACTACTGGTAGCCAAGTACTGGTCATGACTTCAAGTGAAACCCATTCACGCAAAACTTGCAATTCAAGGCATAGTCCATTGTCCAAGTTGTGGGTTGGTGTAGCTTGGAGTTCTAGGCGGAAGTTCAACTTAACAGTCTCTGCTGAAAAACTAGTATATTAAACAGTAGTGAACAGTGGCGAAAACTGTAGATGGGCATTTGAGATCTGGTGGGGGATTGTTAGGATTTATGGGCTTGGCCCAATTAAGAATTTCTAATAAATCCCAGAAAATCTCAAAAGCCCATACAAGAGGATGGCTAGAGGATAGGTGGAACCATTAGCACCATATTGCTAGCTCTAGTGGAGTAGAGCTAGCTTAAATATGGAAGCCACACTCACTCACCAAGTCATGGATGAGAGGAGAGAGTGTGGAGAGCCACACGCGCGCGCGCGCTCGCTCGCCTCGCCTCGCCTGGCCGGGCCGGGCCGGGCGGGGCGGGGCGGGGCGAAGGGCGCGGGCGCACGACATGCGCGTGAATGGTCCGCCGAAATCCGGCCCCTCGTCTTGCGGGGGCGCGGCTACCTTTTGCCGTTTGATTTTTTGGTTTCTTGGCTGTTACGCTTATCCTAACCGATCGCTATAAAATCTCAACTGATTGCGAGATTTTCGTGGGCGGATAAGCACGGGGGTCGCGGACTCGGCCCTATAAAAGGAGCCCGGCAGCCAGCCTCTAAATCATCCCAATTCGCTTTCGCCTCTCTTCACAGCTGAGCCGCCTTCCAGTTCTCTTCGTCCCGATCGTAGAGGTGCATCTGCGATTAGGAGAGCAGGTCTCCGGAACCCTTCGCCTTCTAGATCCTGCACCAGGAGAGGCCGAATAAAGTTTTTGGGAAGCGTCTTCACGCGACTGCTCGTGATCTGATTGACCTCGTCGACCTTGCTGATTTCGCTACTTCGACATCGTCGACCCTGCTGATTCCGGCGCGTGCCATCTATCAGTAAGTCTAATCAGTACGCATCATCTGATTTGGCTTGTTATTTCAGTGCTTGTGATTTTGTCATGATTTATATTCGGAATTTAAACTGGAATTTGTCTAATTATTCAAAAATATCCAGCGACAACTAAAACAAAACGGAGGGAGTATATAGTACTAAATACAAATAGAACTCATATAAAACCTCCCGCTGAAACTGATGTAATGCAACTCGCGCGCTGTTAGGCTGCGCTTACTGAAAACACATGCATGTTGTATACTTTCTCTTTCCCCCTAACAAATGTGTTTAGGCATGACTGCAAGGAAAAAGTTATAATCAAAGTGTTTTTTTTCTTGTATATTACTCCCTCCTTTCTAGTCTAGACTATAAGACGATTTGGCTTTACTAATATATCATTTTCGCTATATATGTGTGTAAATACAATGCATATTTAAGTGCATAACAAAGCTAGTTTCTCTAGATATATTGCTTTTATATATGAATATCTGAGGTAAGAATATACAATTATTCAGGCACAGAGGTAGTTTCTCTAGATAATATTGTTGTATCCTTGTTTTATGTCTCGTGGCAAGGCACGTACCTTCGAGGCCAAGGGCGGTCATATTCATGATCCCCGAGATGGGGACCAATATCCCAATTTCGAGGGCTGCAAAGGGCTTTATTTTTTTTCCTGAAAAGAAATCAAAGTGTCACAGCAGCCACAGTACTGCCGGGCGGCCCCTGCTGCGACCTCTCTTTCCATGTTTAGCAGATGATGATGGGACACCTGCCGATGTGGCCGGCTCCCGGTACGGACAGATTGGAGCTCATGATTGCATAATATACTCCGTTATTCCAGCCACCATCGTCTCGGCGCAAATCTTCGATCAATCATCAAGAGCTAGCGAGGCAGGGTGCTCTACGTAATAACAATTATAACAGATTGTTTTTTTAATTATATATCTAGGAACACTCTAAGTAATTATATAATAGAAATATGTAGGTAGAAAGTATAGTAAATTAAAATAGAATGAGTACTATATAGTACAGTCGTATGCACCGAGCAAGCAGCGGCAAACGCCAGGCGGGACGATTGGACGAATACGACCACGGCCAGGCCAGGGAAAGGAGAGAGAGGAGGGTGACTTGCACGCGATCCCGCGGCTGAATGCGCTGCGCTGCGCCGCTGCGGCAGCGGCAGCGTGCGCTCACGCCGGCCGGGTGCGGGCATTTACTAGCTTTGCTCGGACCGAGAAAGGCTGGCAGCGGCCGGCGAGCCCCGGTTGGGGAGCCCAAATCTAACAAAAGCCCACATGGAACCCGCCCATTCCTCCCCTTCCCTTTCCTATTTTTATCTCTGCGGCTGCGTCCTGACTCGTGCGTGCAGCGTGCGCCTCTCTCTCTCTCTCTCTGTGAGTCTCTGGTCTCTGCTGCTCCTCCCTGCCCTGTGCCCTCCCAGTCCCCCCAGCCTTCCTCCCTCTCCCTGCGGATGTCTCTCTCCATTCAATCCGTTGAAGCGACCGAGGAGGCCGGGGAGGGGCGGCCTTGCTGCGGCTGCAGCCACTGGACGGCATTCACGCCGCTGCGATGCTACGCTCGCTCGCTGGTCGTACCCTCCACCGGCCGTAAAGATGCCGCGCAGGCGTAATGTAAGGCATGCGTGCGTACGCGGAACGCGGTCACCACGCCGTTAGGATCCGTGTTTTTTTTTAAATAAGAAAAACGATACACGGACTATAACAAATCAATGAGGTCGGTCCACTCGAACTGACGGAAAATGCTAGTTTGGAAATCCTATTTTTTTTAAAAAAATACATTTTTATAAGGAAATTAGTCATTTTTCTCTCTACATGGCCGTCCGCAGCGCAACTAGAGTCTGTTTGGTTTCGTACTAAGACGCTACAATCTATCTAAACATCTCAGCTTAGTCGCTCGAATTTAATAAGTAATCTTAGCCAAACTAGACAGCCACCTAGTCCGGCGCTTGTATGGATCGGGTGATCATTGTTGACGGTCAGAACCTTATAGGTCGTTTCGCTTCGCTCGGTTGCCGTTTGAAATGGGCCCAACATAGGGACAGGCCCATTGATCAATTGCTTTGCTTAGGCCCGGCCCAGTATCCGTTGCGTGGGCGTGCACGTTTGCAAGGCCGGCCACTGACGGCCTTGCAACTGCCACTACCAGCTTGGAAGCAAATCTACCAATGGCAACGCTTGCAGCATCAGTCGTGGTGGCGTCCCGTCCCGTCCCGTCCCTGTTGCTTATCCCGGGATGCCAAGCAGTGGAAGCAGATGCTGAAGAAGACGACGCAACCGATCCAAGGGTTAGTCTACTCTTGGCGAAACACGAGTCCCAGGCGCCGGCCAGTCAGCAAGCTAGTAGTGTGGTGTG
Organism: Zea luxurians; assembly: GCA_029449295.1. Lineage (NCBI taxonomy): Eukaryota > Viridiplantae > Streptophyta > Magnoliopsida > Poales > Poaceae > Zea > Zea luxurians. The sequence continues at coordinate 138,371,488 of JAOPSE010000002.1, forward strand.
GGGGAATCATTGGAGCTAAGCAAAGCAATGTCCGCATGGCTCCGAACGGCGCGGATGCATGAAGAAACAGGATGCTTGCACGCAAAGGACCAGAAGCCGCAGCCGCCTCACCGCCGGTTCCATTCCGTTCCGCCGGCTATATCACCGTCCCCAAACGCCGCGGCGGCAAGGGGCATTCAGTGATTGAGCCGCCAGTCCCGCTCGTCTCTGCCAAGTCCCGCGCGCTCGAGCATCGATCAGCCGCTGGCGCCGCGACGAGCGACGACGACGACGCCGCGCCAGTCGCAGATGGCCACCGTCTCGCTCCTGCGAGCCGCGGCGCTCGGGCTGGTGGTCCTCGCGTCGGCGCTGCCGGCGGCTCGGCCGTGGAGCAAGGAGGGTCACGTGCTCACATGCCAAATCGCGCAGGTGAAAACAGATCGGATCGTAGAGGCTCGCTAGACCGCTAGAGAGGATGGCTGATGATGTTCCACGTACGCCTTCAATTCGCAGGGTCTGCTGGAGCCTGACGCCGCGCACGCCGTGCGGAACCTGCTCCCGGACGACGCCGGCGGCGACCTGTCGGCGCTGTGCGTGTGGCCGGACCAGGTGAGGCACTGGTACAGGTACATGTGGACGGGCCCGCTCCACTTCATCGACACCCCTGACGAGGCCTGCAGCTTCGACTACTCGAGTAAGTTGATCAATGTCCGTTGGTGGGATGGATCCGCTCGTATATCCTCTCGATCTCCTGCTACGTACTGTACGTGACATGCAATGCAATGGAATGGTGTCGTGGTTGGTGAGCAGGGGACTGCCACGGCCCCGACGGCGCCAAGGACATGTGCGTCGCCGGCGCCATCGCCAACTTCACGTCCCAGCTGCTGCACTACAGGCACGGCAGCGCCGACAGGAGATGTAAGCGAGAGGCAAGGCAATGCTGCTTGGCTTTGCTTGTGTTGTGTGTACTTACTCTAGCTCTCCGCGTTTTGTAATAACCGCCGCCGCCTTGTTGCTGCAACAACGCAGACAACCTGACTGAAGCCCTTCTGTTCCTGTCGCACTTCATGGGAGATGTTCATCAGGTGATCTGATCTGCTTAATCACTCGCTTCTCTTCTCTTTCGATCCCTTCCACGCGCGTGCCAAGTTGATCTCCTACATTAATTGCCGCCGGTTGCCATGAACGCGATGGCTGATTTCCTTGCATCGCAGCCAATGCACGTGGGGTTCACCAGCGACCAAGGCGGCAACTCCATAGAGCTGCGGTGGTTCCGGCACAAATCCAACCTCCACCACGTAACTAAATCTTGCTTTGCTTGCGTTGCGCACGATTCCATTCCATCACCCCCCGCGCTGTTGGAGTAAGTAAACGCTGTCCGATGGATGGATTGTCTGCGTGTCTCCCCAGGTGTGGGACAGGGAGATCATACAGACGGCTCTCGCCGACTTCTACGGCAAGGACATGGACGCCTTCCGCAAGCAGCTCGAGCACAACCTCACCAAGGCAAGTGAAAGGGACTGGCTATCTGATTCTGATATATCCTTGGTTCATCGAAACATGTCCTCAATGCAAGCACTACGCGGTGCATGCTCGCTCTCTCGCAGGGTACCTGGTCCGACGTTGTGTCGGCTTGGACAGACTGCCAAGATCTCTCGTCTTGCCCAACCAAGTTCGTTCTGGAACGCTACGTTGTTAACTCTTTTAGTTTGGATGAATCTTGTATATAAGCAGTCGATGCGATGCAACAGGTACGCGACCGAGAGCATAGGCCTGGCGTGCAAATGGGCGTACAGCGGCGTCCGCGAAGGGGAGACACTGTCCGGTACGTTGATTTGGGCACACAGACAGACGGATCGACCACCGTGCAGTGTATCATCAGACATCCGAGAGCTGCTGACTGACTAATCCGTTCTGTATCTCCCTGGATCTCCCTGCAGACGACTACTTTGACTCGAGGCTGCCGATCGTGTCGCGCCGGATCGCGCAGGGCGGGGTGCGGCTGGCCATGTTCCTCAACCGGATCTTCGGCGCGCGCAACCGCGACGTGCCGCCGCCGTCTTCTACTCTTCTTGATTGATGGATGGACCCGAACCCGATCTGCCTGCCGCGTCACAGACTCACATTCTAATCTAATTCATGTGGTTGAAGTCTCTTTGCTTCTTTTTAAGTAAATATGTAATTCATAATTGGCAGCAGCTCGTGCAGTCCAAGCCATGGATGGCCCTGTAACCTGACTCCTGTTGCGTTAGTCTCTGTCTGTATACCGATATACAGTTATACACACAAATATACATTCCAGAATTCCCTGCTTTATACTACATGTGAGGGATATCTCAACTGAACTTTCACTACTTGGATATCTCAACTGAAGTTACGTGCTAGAAACTTGTGTAATCTACAGCCGGTAAATTGCTATCTGCTGTATAATGTCAAGATATCAGTAGTAGCAGTTTTGCGTAGTTGCGAGGCAGTATGTTGCCTTTGGTTTTAACTAGGTCAGTGCCCGTGCGCTGCAACGGGATCATATAATACCTCAATAACTTATATATACAAATGTGTGTTATACTGTTATGAGATGGAGGACGACATCCACGAGCCGTCCGGGATGACGTTAAAGAGAAACTCGAAACTGTGACGCACGAGCACTCATTTAGTAGTGTAGTATACAAGATTTAACAAGAAAATTTAAAGGCAAAAATTCAAGAATGATCTTTCATAGAACATCATAGTTTAGATATTCAAATCAAAAAATATAAAATAAACATAAGCATAACTATTTATTTAATCTATTTTTTCCATAATAGGTTGAGGGAGAGATCGTGGAGGGAGTGGGCAGTTTGGAGGGAGATCGTGGGGGATTGCTTTGCGCGAGCGTCTGGGAGTGAGCGGGTGCTCCTGAGATGGCTGAGCTCGACGATGAACAAGAGAGCACGGAACGGAGACGGCGCTAGCAGAGAGAGCTAGAGGGGGAGGGCCCACTGGGCAGAGAAAGCAAGGGAGACTGACCCTAAAGCCAAGCTGGGTGAGGGTAAGAAGCGTGCGGCCTCCTGGCAGCTACTTGGGCTGCACCAAAGAAACACAACCCACACGACCTATGTCGTCGTCACGGCTTGCACATTTTTATGACCATACCGGCCAGACAACATAGCTTCTACCGGCTTATAAGCCTTCCTGCTTCAAAGGAAGCAATCGTGGTCAAATGCTCCTGCCAGTGTTAAATTGAGGCAACTTTTTGTGCGAGCAGACGTGGGTCCGGTGTGTGCAAAACTGAGGGTGGCTGTCACGTGGGCGCCCGTAGTCTGCAATGTGGGTCCAACATCCGGAGTGTGTGATGGCTTGCACGATAGGAATAGCTGAATGAGAATGGGGGATTTTGTCACATGGAACCGGAGTGCGGAGTGCCCCAAGTCAGGAGTTGCTCGACGTCCTGCATCCAGAATGTGATAGTTTGCCAGACAGGGATGGGACCGTGGTGTCAGGCTGATCAGGTGTGTAACAGGACTGATCCACGATGGGGATGAGAATGGAAAGGGCAAAACAGGAAATGAAAAAAAAGGCAGAACAAAAAAATGGCAGGCTACCTTTACAACCTTAATAAGTAGTAGAGAAGGTGCAGTCTAGTTCTTTCCTGATTAGGTTAGTTTCTACTTTGGAGTTTGCGAAGACAGTTTAAAGAGTGGAAAAGTTCGATTGTTTATTACCTTATTAGCTTGGTAATAATGAATATTTATTTATATGTGTTTAATGGGAGAACCTGACCTGACTTGATATATAAATAAATTGAAGATTTCTCTGGCGCACTAACTTACACGTGTCGTGCTCGATGTCTTTCTTACAAGCTCATGAGTCCACGTGTACTGTTTATGTGTTCTATTCTATCTATATCAAAGAATGAATGTCTCTTGATAAAGTTCTTGCATTCCCTGGTGTAAAATGTAAGCCTCGTCGAGCTCCTGCTTGTCGTCGTCAGTGATGTCCTTGGCATTCAGCTGGGTCAGACAATTCCGGATCCTGCAGCGACAAGACCAACGTTTTTATTTATAAAAAAAATTAATGCTTAAAGATATATAACTTGAGTAGCATGCATATCGATCAAGCCCATTGAGAAATATATACCTGGTGTTTTTCTGCAGGAGCGAGCGGCGGGCGGACTGCGTGGGATGCGCGGTGAAGATGAGGTCGACGGTCTGGTTCTTGAGCGCCTCGAACACCTCCTCAGAGGACTTGCCGACCTCGGACACGAGGCGCTTGAGCGTCTCCTCGATGTCGGACTCGGTGGTGGCTGAGCCCTCGTCGGCGAAGCCACCTTTCTTGAGCTTGCTGTTGCGGCGGCGGTGCGTGATCTGCACCTCCTCGGCGAGGTTGGCGAGGTTGAGCATGTGTAGGATGGAGCTCGCCACGAGGATGGCGTCGGCGGGGCCAGCCCCGTGAGCTTGGCGCTGAGCTCGCCCAGCTTCATCGTGTCTCCTTTGCCCTCATAGTCGGCCGAGACCTCGTAGCACTCATGGACCTGCATGCATGCATTACAGTAAGCACCGGCGGGAGACGTACGAGCAGTGCCGCGCGTAGGCGGCAACCGGTCGAAGAAGAAATGGGCGGCGGCGGTGGTTAGTTACAAATTCGCGAAGGCTGGGCCCGTGGAGGTCCTGGAGGATGTTGAGGAAGCGGTCGACGAGCAGCGCATCATACTCGATGAGCTTGTCGTCCTTGGAGACCTTGCCTAGGACCAGCTGACGGAGCTGCGCGTCGATGGAGTGGTGCTTCTCGCCGGAGCCGAGAGCCTTGGTCGACGCCATGGCGCGGCGGGAAGCTAAGCGGGGAAGCGAGACAGTTGGAGCGGCACGGCGTGCTGCTCGTGCTGCTGCGATGCGGTTGGTGATCAATGCAATGCGCGGGTGGGAATGGAAAGGGCAAAACAGAACAATGAAAAAAGGCAGAACAAAAAAAGAGAGGCTACCCTTACAGCCTTAATAAGTAGTAGAGATAGAGTGGCAGTTTTGTGTAGTATACTTGTAGTCACAACTATTCTAGGCCTTTGATTAGTAGTATAGTTCTCGTCGTTTATCTAGATTCTAGCACTAGCACCCGTGTGCTGCATAAGCACTGAGGTATGCTCTGCAGGAAGTTAGAGATGGAGTCAGCCAACAACCCAAGTGGAGAACAACACTGGGTCAACATTGTAGTCATATAGCTCATTTATTTTGACGAACATGCCATGTTGAGACTCATGTTCAGAGCTAAGTACTGTATGTTTATTAAGTGGTAGTGATGATATAACTGATTTTTTTCTCTAAAGTAACTGATTTGGTTATCGTTTTTTCTTGATTTTGGTAGATTTGTATGTGTATTTTTAGTCCTATCTTTATCCTTTTGGTTCAGTTTGACTAAAAACGAGCTGAAGCAACCACCGTGGGCGAAAGTCCGGTCCATCTCGGACCGGCGACGGTGGCGTCCCTGACGTTACTCTCTTTCTAAAGACGTCGCTACTGAAGTTCGTCTCGGCCACGTCGTCGTCTTCGGTGGTTGCTTTCGTCTTTCGAAATTCGGTTTACATATAGAGGTGGGGGCTTGCATCGTGAAGTCGAAACTGCTACTATAGGGGATGTGGCTCAGCAATGATGACATGGAACGAACCTCCCTTTTTCGTGGACTGGTTTGCTTCAAAGATGAGGCTTTTGGCGGGGCAGAGGATCAATGTTTTGGAAGTCTCACCGGTGAAGAATCGTAGCTGTCTTAAGTGGGGTGTCTCGTGGCTTGGCAACGACGGCGCGCCACAGTCTTACTTCTCGTCGTCGTGTTTCCTTTGGCCTTGCACCTTGTTGTGCCTGTCTTAGGTAGTCGGAGCTGCTCATCACCTATGTTCAGCTCGGCAACGAAGACTAAAGATGGACATTGTGTATAGGGTTGTTATTGTCTAAGTTGTTTGTGCGTCTCGTATAGGTAGTCACATGTCATTTTTTTATTTGAGAGACAAAATTCATGTCATCTGGTTCCTTAAAACCTGAAGCCCTTTCGAGCTCTGTCCGCGTTTCACGCGCTCACAGCCCTCTGCGGCGCGACGCGTGGGCCGATAGTCGGACCCGACGTACCAGGCCACCACGACACCACCCAACCGGTCTACGTCGCCTGCGCGCATTGACGTGTGGTGATTTTTTTTCTCTGCGTCCGCTCGTCCCCTCGTATTACTGGTACAGGCAGGTACTGCTGCACTGCTCCTGAAGTCGTGACAAGCATGGGTGCAGCCATGCTTTGTCTGCGTCCGCTCGTACATATAACGAGCTGAGAGTAGCACTCTGTACGTCAGCTATCACCAGGCCAAGAGCTTAAGGTAGTAGCGAGATTTGATTTGATCGTATATATGCATCGTCCCAGCAGAGAGGCGTGTGCGGTCGCCATGGCCATGGCGGCTGAAAGGGAATTAGGCTTAGACCTAGTTCCTAAATAATTTTGGTGGTTGAATTGCCCAACACAAACATTGGACTAACTAGTTTACTCTAGTGCATAAGTTATACAGGTGCAAAAGGTTCACAATCAGCCAATAATAAGACCAAATGTTGGATTCAACAAAGGAGCAGCAAGGCAACCGAGGGCTCCTCTGGCCGGAGGCACCGGACTGTCCGGTGTGCACCGGACTGTCCGGTGTGGCCAGAGGACTTCGACTCCAACTCTTCACCCTCGGGTATTCTCCAAGGCCGGCGCGCTATAATTCACCGGACTGTCCGGTGTGCACCGGACATGTCCGGTGCCCCAAGGGAACGCGGCCTTCGGAACTCGCCAGCCTCGGGTTTGCTCGGGAGCCGCTCCGCTAAAATTCACCGGACTGTCCGGTGTACACCGGACTGTCCGGTGTGCCAGCGGAGCAACGGCTCCCTGCGGCGCCAACGGCTCTCTGCGGTGCATTAAATGCGCGCGCAGCGCGCGCAGATGTCAGGCACGCCCATGCCGGTGCACCGGACATCAAACAGTGCTTGTCCGGTGTGCACCGGACACCCAGGGGGGCCCACAAGTCAGAAGCTCCAACGGTCAGAATCCAACGGCAACCGTGACGTGGCAGGGGCACCGGACTGTCCGGTGTGCACCGGACTGTCCGGTGCGCCATCGAACAGAGGACTCCAGCCAACGGTCACTTGTGGTGGTTGGGGCTATAAATACCCCAACCACCCCACATTCATTGCCATCCAAGTTTTCCAACTCTCAACCACTTACAAGAGCTAGGCATTCAATTCTAGACACAAACAAAAGAGATCAAATCCTCTCCAATTCCACTCAAGCCCTTAGTGACTAGCGAGAGAGATTTGCCGTGTTCTTTTGAGCTCTTGCGCTTGGATCGCTTTCTTTCTTTCTCACTTGTTCTTGTGATCATCACTCAATTGTAACCAAGGCAAGAGGCACCAAGTGTGTGGTGGCCCTTGCGGGAAGTTTTGTTCCCGGTTGATTGAGAAGAAGAGAAAGCTCACTCGATCCGTGGGATCGTTTGAGAGAGGGAAGGGTTGAAAGAGACCCGGCCTTTGTGGCCTCCTCAACGGGGAGTAGGTTTGCGAGAACCGAACCTCGGTAAAACAAATCCTTGTGTCACACTCTTATTTGCTTGTGATTTGTTTTGCGCCCTCTCTCGCGGACTCGTTTCTTTATTACTAACGCTAACCCGGCTTGTAGTTGTGATTATTTTTGTAAATTTCAGTTTCGCCCTATTCACCCCCCCTCTAGGCGACTATCAATTGGTATCAAAGCCCGGTACTTCATTAGAGCCTAACCGCTCGAAGTGATGTCGGGAGATCCCGCCAAGAAGGAGATGGAGACCGGCGATGACAAGCCCACTACAAGCCAAGGGAGCACCTCATCTTCATCGGAAGAGTCCCGCACCAAGAGAAGGGAGAAGAAGAAGAGATCCTCCAAGCGAAAGGAGAAAAGATCTTCCTCTTCTCACCACAAGGAGAAGAAGGAAAAATCTTCTTCTCACAAGCCGCATCGGAGTGGGGACAAGCACAAAAGGATGAGGAAGGTGGTCTTCTACGAGACCGACACTTCATCGACCTCCACCTCCGGCTCCGACGCGGCGTCCGTCACTTCTAAACGCCAAGAGCGTAAGAAGTATAGTAAGATTCCCCTACACTACCCTCGCATTCCTAAACATACACCTTTACTTTCCGTCCCATTAGGCAAACCACCAACTTTTAATGGTGAAGATTATGCTATGTGGAGTAATTTGATGCGATTTCATCTAACCTCTCTCCACAAAAGATTATGGGATGTTGTTGAGTTTGGTGTACAGATACCATCCGTAGGGGATGAAGACTACGACACGGACGAAGTGGCCCAAATCGAGCACTTCAACTCCCAAGCCACAACCATCCTCCTTGCCTCTCTAAGCAAGGAGGAATACAACAAAGTACAAGGGTTGAAGAACGCCAAGGAGATTTGGGACCTACTCAAGACGGCGCACGAGGGTGATGAACTCACAAAAATCACCAAGCGGGAAACGATCGAGGGGGAGCTCGGTCGCTTTCGTCTTCGCCAAGGAGAGGAGCCACAAGACATGTACAACCGGCTCAAGACCTTGGTAAACCAAGTGCGCAACCTCGGGAGCGCAAAATGGGATGACCACGAAGTGGTTAAGGTTATTCTAAGAGCCCTTATTTTCCTTAACCCCACACAAGTTCAATTAATTCGTGGCAATCCTAGATATACTCAAATGACCCCCGAGGAAGTTATCGGGAATTTTGTTAGTTTTGAATGCATGATTAAGGGCTCCAAGAAGATCAACGAGCTTGACGAGCCTTCCACATCCGAGGCGCAACCCGTGGCCTTCAAGGCAACGGAGGAGAAGAAGGAGGAGTCTACACCAAGTAGACAACCAATTGACGCCTCCAAGCTCGACAACGAGGAGATGGCCCTAATCATCAAGAGTTTTCGGCAAATCCTCAAGCAACGGAAGGGGAAGGATTACAAATCCCGTTCCAAGAAGGTTTGCTACAAATGTGGTAAGCCCGGTCACTTTATTGCTAAATGTCCATTATCAAGTGATAGTGACAGGGACAACGACAAGAAGGGCAAGAGGAAGGAGAAGAAGAAGTACTACAAGAAGAAGGGCGGCGATGCCCATGTTTGTCGGGAGTGGGACTCCGACGAAAGCTCAAGCGACTCCTCCGACGACGAGGACGCCGCCAACATCGCCGTCACCAAGGGCCTCCTCTTCCCCAACGTCGGCCACAAGTGCCTCATGGCCAAGGACGGCAAAAAGAAGGTAAAATCAAAGTCCTCCACTAAATATGAAACATCTAGTGATGAGGATAATGATAAAAATGAAGAGGATAATTTGCGTATTCTTTTTGCCAACCTTAACATGGAACAAAAAGAAAAATTAAATGAATTGATTAGTGCCATCCATGAAAAGGATGATCTCTTGGACTCCCAAGAGGACTTCCTAATCAAGGAAAACAAAAAACATGTTAAGGTTAAAAATGCTTATGCTCTAGAAAGAGAAAAATGTGAAAAATTGTCTAGTGAGCTAAGTATTTGTCATGAGACTTTAGACAACCTTAGAAATGAAAATGCCAATTTGCTAGCTAAGGTTGATTCTCACATTTGCAATGTTTCAATTCCTAGAAATGATAATCATGATTTGCTTGCTAGAATTGAAAAATTGAACATTTCTCTTGCTAGCCTTAGAGATGAGAATGAGAAATTAATTGCTAAGGCTAAGGATTTTGATGTTTGCAATGCTACTATTTCCGACCTTAGAACTAAAAATGATATGTTACATGCTAAGGTTGTTGAACTTAAAACTTGCAAACCCTCTACATCGAATGTTGAGCATGTTTCCATTTGTACTAGATGTAGAGATATTAATGTTGATGCTATCCATGATCACCTAGCTTTAATTAAGAAACAAAATGATCACATAGCACAACTTAATGCTAAGATTAGAGAGCATGACTTAGAAAATGAAAAATTTAAACTTGCTAGAAGCATGCTCTATAATGGGAGACGCCCGGGCATTAAGGACGGCATTGGTTTCCAAAGGGGAGACAATGTCAAAATTAATGCCCCTCCTAAGAACTTGTCTAACTTTGTTAAGGGCAAGGCTCCCATGCCTCAGGATAACGAGGGTTACATTTTGTACCCTGCCGGGTATCCTGAGAGTAAAATTAAGAAAATTCATTCTAGGAAGTCTCACTCTGGCCCTAATTATGCTTTTATGTATAAGGGTGAGACATCTAGATCTAGGCAACCAACCCATGCCAAGTTGCCTAGAAAGAAAATTCCAAATGCATCAAATGATCATGCTATTTCATTTAAGACTTTTGATGCATCTTATGTTTTGACTAGCAAATCCGGCAAGGTAGTTGCCAAAATTGTTGGGGGCAAACACAAGGGCTCCAAGACTTGTGTTTGGGTACCCAAAGTTCTTGTATCTAATGCCAAAGGACCCAAAACCGTTTGGGTACCTAAAACAAAGAACTAAACTTGTTTTGTAGGTTTATGCATCCGGGGGCACAAGTTGGATACTCGACAGCGGGTGCACAAACCACATGACCGGGGAGAAAAGGATGTTCTCCTCATATGAGAAAAACCAAGATCCCCAACGAGCTATCACATTCGGGGATGGAAATCAAGGTTTGGTCAAAGGTTTGGGTAAAATTGCTATATCCCCTGACCATTCCATTTCAAATGTTTTTCTTGTAGATTCCTTAGATTACAATTTGCTTTCCGTATCCCAATTATGTCAAATGGGCTACAACTGTCTTTTTACTGATACTGGTGTAACTGTCTTTAGAAGAAGTGATGATTCAATAGCTTTTAAGGGAGTGTTAGAGGGTCAGCTATACTTAGTAGATTTTAATAGAGCTGAACTCGACACTTGCTTGATTGCTAAGACTAACTTGGGTTGGCTCTGGCACCGCCGACTAGCCCATGTTGGAATGAAGAATCTTCACAAGCTTCTAAAGGGAGAACACATTTTGGGACTAACCGATGTTCATTTTGAGAAAGACAGGATTTGTAGTGCATGCCAAGCCGGGAAGCAAGTTGGTGTTCATCATCCACACAAAAATATCATGACTACCGACAGGCCACTGGAGCTCCTACATATGGATCTATTCGGCCCGATCGCTTACATAAGCATCGGCGGTAGTAAGTATTGTCTTGTAATTGTGGATGATTATTCTCGCTTCACTTGGGTATTCTTTTTGCAGGAAAAATCACAAACCCAAGAGACCTTAAAGGGATTCTTGAGACGAGCTCAAAATGAGTTCGGCTTAAGGATCAAGAAAATTAGAAGCGACAATGGAACGGAGTTCAAAAACGCTCAAATTGAAGTTTTTCTTGAGGAGGAGGGCATCAAGCATGAGTTCTCCTCTCCCTACACTCCACAACAAAATGGTGTAGTGGAGAGGAAGAATCGAACTCTATTGGACATGGCAAGAACCATGCTTGATGAGTACAAGACACCGGATCGGTTTTGGGCCGAGGCGGTCAACACCGCCTGCTACGCCATCAACCGATTATATCTTCATCGAATCCTCAAGAAGACATCTTATGAACTCCTAACCGGTAAAAAGCCCAATATTTCATATTTTAGAGTTTTTGGTAGCAAATGTTTTATACTTGTTAAAAGAGGTAGAAAATCTAAATTTGCTCCTAAAACTGTAGAAGGCTTTTTACTAGGATATGACTCAAACACAAGGGCATATAGAGTCTTTAACAAGTCCTCAGGACTTGTTGAAGTTTCTTGTGACGTTGTGTTTGATGAGACTAACGGCTCTCAAGTAGAGCAAGTTGATCTTGATGATGCAGGTGAAGAACAGGCTCCATGCATAGCGCTAAGGAACATGTCCATTGGGGATGTGTGTCCTAAAGAATCCGAAGAGCCTCCAAATGCACAAGATCAACCATCCTCCTCCATGCAAGCATCTCCACCAACTCAAGTTGAGGATGAGGCTCAAGATGTTGAACAAGAAAATCAAGAAGATGAGCCACCTCAAAATGACGGCAACGATCAAGGGGGAGATTCAAATGATGAAAACAAGGAGGATGAACAACCAAGGCCGCCACACCCAAGAGTCCACCAAGCAATTCAACGAGATCACCCCGTCGACACCATCCTCGGCGACATTCATAAGGGGGTAACTACTCGATCTCGTGTTGCTCATTTTTGTGAACATTACTCGTTTGTTTCCTCTATTGAGCCAACCAGGGTAGAGGAGGCACTTCAAGATTCGGATTGGGTGATGGCGATGCAAGAGGAGCTCAACAATTTCACGAGGAACGAGGTATGGCACTTAGTTCCACGTCCTAACCAAAATGTTGTAGGAACCAAGTGGGTCTTCCGCAACAAGCAAGACGAGCATGGTGTGGTGACTAGGAACAAAGCTCGACTCGTGGCCAAGGGGTATTCACAAGTCGAAGGTTTGGATTTTGGTGAAACCTATGCACCCGTAGCTAGGCTTGAGTCAATTCGTATATTATTAGCCTATGCTACTTACCATGGCTTCAAGCTCTACCAAATGGACGTGAAGAGTGCATTCCTCAATGGACCAATCAAGGAGGAGGTCTATGTTGAGCAACCTCCCGGCTTTGAAGACAGTGAGTATCCTAACCATGTTTATAGACTCTCTAAGGCGCTTTATGGGCTCAAGCAAGCCCCAAGAGCATGGTATGAATGCCTTAGAGATTTCCTTATTGCTAATGGCTTCAAGTCGGCAAGGCCGATCCTACTTTATTCACTAAGACTCTTGATAATGATTTGTTTGTATGCCAAATTTATGTTGATGATATCATATTTGGGTCTACTAACAAATCTACATGTGAAGAATTTAGTAGGATCATGACACAGAAATTCGAGATGTCGATGATGGGGGAGTTGAAGTATTTTCTAGGATTCCAAGTCAAGCAACTCCATGAGGGCACCTTCATTAGCCAAACGAAGTATACTCAAGATATCCTAAGCAAGTTTGGAATGAAGGATGCCAAGCCCATCAAGACACCCATGGGGACTAATGGACATCTCGACCTCGACACGGGAGGTAAGTCCGTGGATCAAAAGGTATACCGGTCGATGATTGGATCATTGCTTTATTTATGTGCATCTCGACCGGACATTATGCTTTCCGTATGCATGTGTGCAAGATTCCAAGCCGACCCTAAGGAATCACACCTTACGGCCGTAAAACGAATCTTGAGATACTTGGCTTTTACTCCTAAGTTTGGGCTTTGGTACCCTCGGGGATCCACATTTGATTTAATTGGTTATTCGGATGCCGATTGGGCGGGGTGTAGGATTAATAGAAAGAGCACATCGGGGACTTGCCAGTTCTTGGGAAGATCCTTGGTGTCTTGGGCTTCAAAGAAGCAAAATTCGGTCGCTCTTTCTACCGCCGAAGCCGAGTATATTGCCGCAGGCCATTGTTGCGCGCAATTGCTTTGGATGAGGCAAACCCTGCGGGACTACGGTTACAAATTAACCAAAGTCCCTTTGCTATGTGACAATGAGAGTGCAATCAAAATGGCCGACAATCCCGTCGAGCACAGCCGCACTAAGCACATAGCCATTCGGTATCATTTTCTTCGGGATCACCAACAAAAGGGGGATATCGAGATTTCTTATATTAATACTAAAGATCAATTAGCCGATATCTTTACCAAACCACTTGATGAACAATCTTTTACCCGACTTAGGCATGAGCTTAATATTCTTGATTCTAGGAATTTCTTTTGCTAGTCTTGCACGCATAGCACATGAATATACCTTTGATCATGTCTCTTTTATATATGCTATGACTAATGTGTTTTCAAGTGTATTTCAACCAAGTCATAGATATATTGAAAGGGAATTGGAGTCTTCGGCGAAGACAAAGGCTTCCACTTCGTTCTACTACTCATCCTTCGCCGTCGCTCCGCATCATCTCTCCAACGTTGGTATAACCTTCACTCATTTATTTCATGACCAAAGGGGGAGAATGTACTTCATTGGGCTCTAATGATTCCGTTTTTGGCGATTCATGCCAAAGGGGGAGAAAATATGAGCCCAAAGCAAAAGGACCGCACCACCACCCCTAATTTTAAATTTGATGATTTTCAATGATAAATTTCAAAATTGGTATCTCTTTGTGTTCTAAAAGGGGGAGCAAGTAGTGTTTTCAAAATTAATGGAAAACCCTCTTGAACACTAAGAGGAGACCTCATTTGAGGGGGAGTTTTGCTTAGTCAAAGGAAAAGCATTGGAAATAGGGGGAGAAAATTCCATATCTTGAAAATGCTTTGCAAAATCTTTTTTCATTTACCTTTGACTATCTTGCAAAAGTACTTTGAAAAGAATTTACAAAAGAATTTGCAAAAACAAAACTCGTGGTGCAAATGTGGTCCAATATGTGAAAAATAAAGAAAACCATCCATGCGCATCATATAAATTTATATTGGCTCAATTTCAAGCAACCTTTGCACTTACATTATGAAAACTAGTTCAATTATGCACTTCTATATTTGCTTTGGTTTGTGTTGGCATCAATCACCAAAAAGGGGGAGATTGAAAGGGAATTAGGCTTAGACCTAGTTCCTAAATAATTTTGGTGGTTGAATTGCCCAACACAAACATTGGACTAACTAGTTTACTCTAGTGCATAAGTTATACAGGTGCAAAAGGTTCACAATCAGCCAATAATAAGACCAAATGTTGGATTCAACAAAGGAGCAGCAAGGCAACCGAGGGCTCCTCTGGCCGGAGGCACCGGACTGTCCGGTGTGCACCGGACTGTCCGGTGTGGCCAGAGGACTTCGACTCCAACTCTTCACCCTCGGGTATTCTCCAAGGCCGGCGCGCTATAATTCACCGGACTGTCCGGTGTGCACCGGACATGTCCGGTGCCCCAAGGGAACGCGGCCTTCGGAACTCGCCAGCCTCGGGTTTGCTCGGGAGCCGCTCCGCTAAAATTCACCGGACTGTCCGGTGTACACCGGACTGTCCGGTGTGCCAGCGGAGCAACGGCTCCCTGCGGCGCCAACGGCTCTCTGCGGTGCATTAAATGCGCGCGCAGCGCGCGCAGATGTCAGGCACGCCCATGCCGGTGCACCGGACATCAAACAGTGCTTGTCCGGTGTGCACCGGACACCCAGGGGGGCCCACAAGTCAGAAGCTCCAACGGTCAGAATCCAACGGCAACCGTGACGTGGCAGGGGCACCGGACTGTCCGGTGTGCACCGGACTGTCCGGTGCGCCATCGAACAGAGGACTCCAGCCAACGGTCACTTGTGGTGGTTGGGGCTATAAATACCCCAACCACCCCACATTCATTGCCATCCAAGTTTTCCAACTCTCAACCACTTACAAGAGCTAGGCATTCAATTCTAGACACAAACAAAAGAGATCAAATCCTCTCCAATTCCACTCAAGCCCTTAGTGACTAGCGAGAGAGATTTGCCGTGTTCTTTTGAGCTCTTGCGCTTGGATCGCTTTCTTTCTTTCTCACTTGTTCTTGTGATCATCACTCAATTGTAACCAAGGCAAGAGGCACCAAGTGTGTGGTGGCCCTTGCGGGAAGTTTTGTTCCCGGTTGATTGAGAAGAAGAGAAAGCTCACTCGATCCGTGGGATCGTTTGAGAGAGGGAAGGGTTGAAAGAGACCCGGCCTTTGTGGCCTCCTCAACGGGGAGTAGGTTTGCGAGAACCGAACCTCGGTAAAACAAATCCTTGTGTCACACTCTTATTTGCTTGTGATTTGTTTTGCGCCCTCTCTCGCGGACTCGTTTCTTTATTACTAACGCTAACCCGGCTTGTAGTTGTGATTATTTTTGTAAATTTCAGTTTCGCCCTATTCACCCCCCCTCTAGGCGACTATCAGCGGCGCCGTTCCTTGCGACGGCGAGCAACAACAACACCGGTAGCGCCAGCAACGGCGAGATCAAACGCCGGCAGACCTCGTCCGACGCCCTCCAGCGCACGGTGTCCGACGTCTCCTACGAGCTCCACCACCAGCAGCACGGCGACAATGACAATAATCAGGAGAAGAAGGCGGCGGAGGCCGAGAAGCACCAGCAGCTGCTGCATCCCGGGCCTGAGGTGCAGGACGCCAAGTATGAGTGCTGCGGCATGTCGGAGGAGTGCACAACAGAGTACATCCGCGGCGTCCGCGGCAGGTTCTCGGGGCGCTGGGTCTGCGGCCTGTGCGTGGAGGCCGTCACTGAGGAGGCCGAGAAGAACGGTGGGACGCTGGAGGAGGCGCTCAAGGCGCACATGGGCCTGTGCAAGCGGTTCAACGGCTTCGGCCGGACGCACCCGGTGCTGTTCCAGGCCGAGGCCATGCGGGAGATCCTCAGGCGCCGGGCCAAGCTCGGACCTAGGTCCAGGTCCAGCATCAACCACAGGGAGGTCAGGGAAGCGGACAAGGCCGGCAGCCGCCGCACGAGTATCACACGCTGCTCCAGCTGCATGCCCTCTATCACCGACGACTTCAACGACTGGGCGTCGTCGATCAACAAAAACTGATTCTCGATCGGTTGGTTGATTAATTATATACAAGTTTTTAGCATGGAAAGCTTTGCACTCCTTTAATCTTCACTTGTTTGAAGGCATAGAGGTTGCATTGGTTCGCCTGATGCTTTAGATTGTTATTAGCTTTCTGTTTAAGCTAGAGTAGAGGGTCCATCCATGCTTTTATTTACATGGCACTATGGCTGTTTAGTATGATCAAGACATCCATAAGCTCCAACCAGCAAAACAATACTGAAAATGTGATCAAATTTGTAACAGCACATTTCTTAGAACAAAGCAGGTAGTGCTTCCATTTCTTTGAAACAAACATTGAAAGTGCATTCATCCCTTTTGTGAGTTTTGGTGATTTAGATAACAACACATTTAAAGGTCTAACAAGTTTGCTAAGTGTTGAACAGGAAATTCAGTATGATGAACATACTTGAATAGTGTATAATGATCAGTGAACAAAGGTTCAACACAAGGTTAAATCCAGTGAGACAATGCAAATGGATATAATATGGTCTCTCTATATTGGTTTGAATATATGGACAAGACCCAAGAAATCACTACATACATATGATCAAATAGAGGATGAAGTGATTAAGAAGATAGGTCAAGCCAAAGTGAATAAGATATGAGGAATCGTGAATTGGCTTGACCATATTACTATCAGTCCATATATGCTTCTATGAGAATCAAACTAAAGCTTGATTAATCTTAACAGTTATATCTAGAAGACATTCAAGCAAGGTTCACAATATTGAAGAAATGATTCTCTCAATGGATGCTCAAAAGGATGTGACTCAAGAATGGCTTGATAGGGTGAAGATAGCAAGGAAAGGGCTTCGAGGAACTAAGCGAAGGTGAAGGCCAAGCGACGGCTTGTAGACCGAGGTACCATGGCTAAGGTGAAGAAGAGAGTACTTGCACTAAGTCGATGAACTAATCAGCTATGAAGAGTTACAACATGTTGATGCATCAGTAAGGTGACTTGAAGCCATGATTTGAACTCATATAAGGTGATATGGTACAAGTCACAGGGTTTGATTTGAGTTTGCTTCAAAAGGTGAGACAAAGATGTTTGTGATCCTTATGAAGCAATGCCATGGAGAAATCACACATGAGACACCAGTGACTCAAGGAGTTTTCTTAATTAATTTTATTTAACTTGAGTATAGGAATCGTCGTACTATAAAGGGGGATCCAAAAAGAAGGTTGGTGTTTGCCAAAGCTCAAACCTCTCTATTCAAAAGCTATTTTTGAAAAGAAAAAAATCTCTTTAAAATTCTTTGGTTGACCATGGTTAGGTTTGAGAAACCTAGAGTGTTCTTGCTGAAAAGCAGCTGAACTTCTTCAACTGCAGCTGAGCTTTCCAGCTGAACTTAACTTCAGCTGAGTTGAGCTTCTTCAGCTGCAGCTGAGCTTTTCAGCTGAGCTGGACTTCAGCTGAGTTGAGCTTTCTCAACTTCAGCTGAACTCAACTTTAGCTGTGAACCTCTTTGACCATACACCAGCTGAACTTGCCTCCGGGCAGTTGAGCTGGGGTTTTCTCTCCTAAACTCTCTGGTCAAGACCGGTTGAACTGGTCCTGAGGGGCAGTTCAGCTGGTCTCTGACCCCTCTGACCTCTGATCTGCAGTCTGCCAGTCAGACTGGCGAACAGGTCGCCAGGAGGTGTCAGGGGCGGTTCAACCGCCCCCCTTGGGCGGTTCAACCGGTCATGGTCAACTTGGTCAGTCTGCCAGTCAGTCTGACAGTCAGACTGGCAGACAGTCTGCCTGACCTGCCAGGGGCGGTTCAACCGCCCTAGGGGGCGGTTCAACCGGTCTCAGACAGAAAAATCTGCCCAACGGCTAGTTTTGAGCTCCACCTATATATACTCACTCCTACCTCTCTCCCCACACACAAGAGCACGACCCAAACTCCATTTCTAACTTGAAGAACACCTCCCACTCTCTCTCACACTTCTCTTGCCTCTCCCATTTCAAATCTTTGGAGAGAAATCTTTGAGTGAGTTTGAGAGCTGCGGTTTTTGTGCTTCATCTCCACATCTCTCTTGCTTTTCTTCATTCGAGCTTTGGTACTACATCGAGTTCTTTGTGGATTCATTACTCTTGGAGCTTCTAGCTCCTAGACGACTAGGTGTCTCTTGTGAGTCTCCAAATCTTGTGGAAGACCACAAGAAAGTTTGTATTACCCGCTCGTTTGAGCAAAGATTAGTGTGTGAGCTTGACCTTTGTGGTCGGCAAAGGGAGGATTAGGGTTGAAAGAGACTCGGCTCTTTGTGGGCGCCTCAACGAGGAATTAGGGCACCTTGGTGGTGTGACCGAACCTCGGGATAAATCTTGTGTCTCTTGTGTTCTTGCTCATTGTGCTTGTTTGTGTTCTTCGTTCTCTCACCATTCCGTGAAAGATTTGTTTATATCTTTTTATTGTGTGGATTTTGAGAAGTGCCCTTCTCAGATCTACTACTTTGAACCCTGTGGATCATTTAGAACATCTCATTTCCAAAGTTAACTGGGTGAATTTCAAGATCAATTCAGTTTTACCCAGTTTGCTTCTAATTTTTGTTGAAAAAATTTTAACTTGCCTATTCACCCCCCTCTAGGCAACTTTCAATTGGTATCGGAGCCTAATCCTCGTTCTAACGCTTAACCGCGTGAGGAAAGATCATGTCGGGGGGACTAAGAAATGAAAGTGGTTCTAAGCTTGAAAAAGTTGAGGTTGCCTCGACTTCATCTTTTGTTGCAGATGTTGATCCTAGGGCAATAGACCTTGCCATGAGAATCGCCGAAAGGATGTTCCTCAAATTGAAGGAAGATGAGGCGAAGAACATTATTGAAGAAGAAGAAAATGATCGATGGAGACCAAACGACGAATCCACCTCTTCACAAGGTTCGTCTTTCAAATCCACTTCTCATATGTGCTTTATAGCTAATGGGAGTGATAGTGAAAGCGAAAGTGAGGATGAGGAGGAGCATGAAAGTGATAGTGAAGATGAGGATGATCTTCAAAAATTCTTCGCTCAATTAAGTAAGAAGAACCGGATGAGCTTGCTCAAACTCATGAAAAGAGCGGAAGAACAAAAGGAAATGCTTCATAAGCAAGAAGATATCCTCATCGAAAAAATCAAAGACTTGGAGAAGTTGACCAAAGAGCATGAGAAGCTAAAGTGCTCTCATGATGATTTGGTCCAAAGGTATGAAGACATTTCAATTGAGCAAATTAAAGCTATTAATCATTCATCATATATTGCTCAATTAGAAAATAAAAATGCTATGCTCAAGAACACGGTAGAAAAGCTAAACATTGAAAATCTAGCTTTGCAAGAAAAAAATGATATGCTTGTATGCTCTCATAATAAATTTATGGATTCACATATCATGTTAGAAATGGCTCATGAGGTTGTGTTAACTAATTTGAAATCATACCAACCTCACATGTGCACATGTGTTGAAATTGAAACTATATTACCATGTGCTAACAATTGTTGCTCTCAAGAAAGCCAATCTTCCATTGAGCTAGAAATTTCAGGAATTTGTGATATTTCTATCACACAAGAAAATAAAGAGCTCAAGGAAGAAAATGAGAGGCTAAGAAGGAGCTTGATTCAATTGAAGGGAAAGTGTCATGATCAACCTTCTCAAGATAATCATGATAATATGGTGAAAAAGCTTGAGAAGGGGACAATAGTAGCATGCACAAAACCCCTTCAAAAGAATACCAAGCTTTCCAAGAAAGTCATGAGCAAACATCAAGATAAGAAATCCAAAGCTCATGACAAGTGCCTCAACCACGTCTCCACATGCTCCACACAAGGTAACAAACAAGTCACTCTTCCAAATAAGAGAAGATGCACTAGAAAGTGTTATCAATGTCATGAGAAGGGACATGAGATTAAGTCATGTCCCTACATAAAAGATAGTGGCTTAACTTTAGAAAGAAAGAGGCTCACTAACCATGTAGCAAACAAGAAGCAAGGCAAGAAGGAGTCTTGCAAAATTAAAAATCAGATTTGCTACACTTGCCGAAGAAAGGGACACCTATGCAAGGATTGTCCCATGAGTAAGTATCCTAAGCCTACCATGTCAATTCATTCATATTCGCTTAGGAGACCCAAAAATGACATTTGTGCTAGAAAGGTAATTAGTTCACCTAAAACTAGCACAAAGGCCATTTGGGTGCCTAAGTACTTGTTAGCTAACCTTGGTGGACCCATCCAAAGATGGGTACCAAAATGTACTTGATAAGTTTTGCAGGTACCCACAGATGATATGAAGCTTTGGGGTGCTTGAGCGGTTCAACTCAATTCTTATCTCAAGCTATCAATCTTACATTGTCTATCCTTTAAGATTGACCCAAAGATGAATTGAGTTGTTATATCACTAACTTAATATTCATCTCTAGCAAGAACTTATGTTGTAGGGAATAAGGATTAACCTTTGTGGGAATCAAGCAAAAGGCCTACAACCAAGTGATATCCAAAGGATGGTAACAATTAATTCTTAAGTGCACATTGCTTTTAATTGGTATATTCCTTTGTGTCTTTTGTAGCCACATAGGAAAAATGAAGCACTTGAGAATGAACTTGAAAGATTTTGCCTTGCTTTGGAAAGGATCTAATTATATGGTAGATTGCAAGTTCATATTTTTATTATGACAATCTACATGCTTTAAATTTGGTTGTATGTATCTTGTGGCATATTTCAAGTTAATCATCATATTATTGCCATGACCTAGACATAAAGAGTATTATCCCATGTTCTTAAATGAATAGAGTGCTAAGTAAGAAATTCAAATTCTTAAAGCACTTACCAAAAGGGAATTCTCTATATGACTAGAGTTGTGAGACTAATGTTTCTATCCAAGTGTTTATGTAGTCTCACAACATAAGAATGTGTTTCCCAAATAGAGTGTGCCATTCAACATTCAAAGAAGATCAAACCAATACTATGTGATGTATTCATTCTTGTTTAAATTGGTTTTGAGTCTTCTACATTAATCACTCACCATGCTATGAATTAAACTTGCCTTGTAAACTTAATTAAAAAATCATGCTACTTTCATATTTTTTTTAATTGATGTTATGCATGATGCTTGTAAGGGTAATTTAGTTCATATCATGAAGTTTCCTTGTTTTAGTAACCTTCTTGTCATTCATATACTAGAGGTTGCTAAATAGGAAACTATTGCTTGTGTTTCTAATGCAATCTCTTTTAAGCCATTTCATGGAAATTCATAAGTAGAGATTGTGCTCTTTCATTTGGTAAAATCACAAGCATTAAAGGTTAATCTTCACCTAAAAGAAAGATTAGGAATGCTCAAGGCAAAGGTATGGAACTAGTTGTTTCATTTGGTATGTGACCAATAATAGTTCCTTTCAAGTGGCATTCTTTCAATTGTTAATAATCTATTTTATGGAAAGAAATGCCAATATGAAGGTTAAATTCCTTTTGGCTTAAATTTGTAAATTGGTACATATTATTAATTCACTCATCCATTTGCATTAATTTAAAAGGAATTTAATTTATGCCTTTATGTCTCATAAATGATGATTTGTTTGCCATTCATATATAGATATCATCATTTATTAAATACTTCCTTGTACTACTAATACCTCTTTTCAAAGTGTTTTATCGACTAGTTTTAAATGGAAAAGAGATAACAAAGAAGGAAGTCTCCACAAATGATGAAAAGAAGAATACTACGATGACACCACCACGGATAGTAAGATCTTTCAAATTGGTACAACAAATGGTACGCTCTACTTGGTGGTAAGTATTCTTAAGGATAAGTCAATTCATTGCAAATTTTTCATGCCTTGACCATGATATGTAATGTACTCCTCATGAGACTCTTAACTGAATTGAAAGTGCATGTGGCAAGTCATTCAAATACTTGATGCACATATCTAGTGGGAGAACATTATATATCTTGTGTCATAGAGAATAAGTTTCACTTGAGTAAGCTATACTAAGACAATCCAAAATGGTAAATTTGTATCTCATTCATATGGATTGTAATCTTTGTTTTCTAAATAGCTACTCTTGATACAGTTTAAAATTCCCTTATCGTTAAATCTAAAAGTGCATAAGAATCTTTTTGTTGATATTCATGACATACATATGCACTAACATGGATATGATTTTTAAACTGTAAAAGGTACAATTAGTGATCCATACTCTCTAAAATTTGGAAACCCATATTTTCATATCTTAGAAATCTACTTAAATCGGTATCCATATGCTTCATATTGAATTGGATCACTAAGTTGTAAATTCCATGCATAACTTGTCTTTATGATATGAATGCTTGTGCGACTAACCTTAATAAGCTAGGTGCACCCAAGGTCAAGCTAGGTTCATCATCAAGAAGGCAACACAATGATGTATTAATAAAAGGAGAAAAGGCTCCTATTCTTAACTCTAGTTTTATCTATGTGATTAAATATTGAATTGAAACCATGTAAGATGATTGTCATGTATATGTGGGTGCCTACACAAAGAGAAAGGCCACAATAAGGATTGTGTGGGTACTCAAGGCTCTTACTACTAATCTCAAAGGACCCAATTCAAATTGGGTACCAAAATACAAAGCTTAAACTTGTTTTGCAGGATCACTCCTTAAATGGATCAAGTTGGGTGCTTGATAATGAATGTATAAATCATATTTGGAGATAGTAGCAAGGGTGGTAACAACTGAATCTCAAGTGCATATTATTTTCAAATCTTATCTCTTTTGTGACTTGTGTAGCCACTAAGGAAAAAGAAGCACTTGACGATATACATCAGTTGTTGATTATGAAATAAAGGTCAAATTGGAAGATGAATGAATATTATCATATGGTGAACAATCCAAAATTATGTGACGTATTCTCTATCTAGTTAATTTGGATCTGATTCTTCCTTATACACTCACCATAATATGGATTAAGTCATCCCTTTAGACTTCATTGAATAACCATGCATATTATCCATGTCATTCAAAATATATTTTGCATGAGGGTTCAAGGAAATTTAGTCCATTTTATGATGTTTCTCTATTTTAGCAACATGCTTGTCTTCCACATATAAAGGGTTGCGAAACTAGTGCTTGTGCTACTAATTCCATCTCTTGTGTTGAGTTTATCCATAGAAAATCTATGTTAAGAGATGGTGCTTGTTTTAAATTGGATAAATCACAAGCTTAAAAGATATTATTCAACTAAAGTAAGATGGAGTTGATAAGAGGACAAGGTATGAAAACTTCCTCTTCCTCAGTTGTTTTAGTATTCTATCCTTAGTGGGATGTACCATAGTATAGGTTAATTTCCTTGCAATATAAAATGTTCAATAGTGCATATAATTTTGAGATCAACTATATGTGTGCACTAATTTAAAGGAATTTAATTTATCCTTTTGGGTTTCAATAATGATGACTCATTTGCCATCCACATATAAGGATCATCATTTGTGAAACCCTCTCTTGTGATTCTAATGCTCTCTTTTCTAAGTATTTCAACAAGGTCCTTCCAAGTGCTTTCAAGATGGATTCAAAATCTACAAATATAAGAGTCTTGGTTCTTTCAATCATTGAGTTTCAATGGGTCTCATATCAAGCACGATCGAACCAAGCAAAGATGAATGAAGTTCAAGATCGCTTGGTTGGATGAAATCATAAAGAGAAAAGAAATCACAGTGAATCAAGAAGGAAGTTGAACTATCATGAAAACCAAATAATGAAGAAGTAGTGACATAATCATATAATATACTTCATTATGAGGTTTGAGGTTCATATTAGCATGCTTTACCCTTCAAGATTTCAATTGATATACTTTCAGTTCTTAAATCTTCAATTGGTTTAATTTTCATCATCTATATAAAGCATGTTATGTTAAGCCAAGATATAGTACAAACATCTCCTTTAACCTCACATTGTTAATGTGCATAAGTGTACTTTGTGTACTCTTGCATGCACAAATTGAGGGAGAGTTTAGCCTATATCTTGTGAGACTAATGATTTCTTTCAAGTTCATGTTGTGTAGTCTCACACCTTGGAGAACATCAAATGAGGATGAATGGTTCCATAGAAATGAAAATGATTTTCTCTTGCACCTATCAAGAAAATGAGTTTCTCTTGATCATTTGAAGAGGATGAGTTTCTCTTTGAAATGTCAAGCCTATCAAAAGCTAAGATGGAAATTCATGATTATGATGGAAACCATGTGGCGTAGAACAAAGGTGTGTCACTCCATGAACTATTGTATTACATTTGTGTATCTAGGCTCTTACATGCTAGTGTGTGCATGTATATGCAATATCTTAAGTCACATCATAAGGTTGCACTTGTGGTGACGATTAAAGAATCTCTAGATATTTGATTAATACCTCTTGTGGTGATATCATAAGTTAGTCTTAAGTCATCTTTGTGAGGTATGAGTCAAACATGCTAACTTCTCAAGAATCTTGGCTTAAAATATTGCATGTCATGTCTATTAGTATACCTTTTAATTATGAGTAATTCCTTAAATTGGTACAATTTCACATTTTCATACTTTATTTGTACCAAGGTTCAAATTGTAGGACTTAATCCCCTGGCCTCACAAGTCCAAGTGCATAAGCTAAACAAGTATTCATCACTTGTATGCACACATTTAGGGGGAGAATGGTCTATAATTTGAATCTTTGAGACTAACTTCATTTTCAAGTCTATTATGTGTGTAGTCTCAAATTAGAAAGGAATCTTCAAGCAAAGACAATCGCTTTCACTGCAAATTTTGATGGGTATCAAAGATTCTTTGCTCCAATAAATGTATCTTCTATACATTTTATAAGAGAATGAGTTTCTCTTGTATATGCTACTCCAACGTCATCTAAAATTGGTAAATATGTATCACATCTTTTTGGATTACAAATATCTGAAGTAGCATAACTTATAGATTCTCCTGTCTAGAACTTAATTGATTAAATAGTGCACATGTTTCTTATGTTGCATGATTATGTTCAATTGATACTCCTTTTATGCCAATGGTACTTTAAGTTGCAAATAAGTACTCTCAACAGGTATCAATTGAATTCACATATATATATGTGTGCACTAAAACTTGAGGAGAACTTAGTGTAATATGTTATTAGTGATCTATTTATCTATCAAATTGTATCAATTGGTGTTTTTCAATTGATTTTTTTTATACATGATCACTAGTTGCATAATCCATACTTGCGCAATTTTCATGTTACCTCTTGTTGTGATAAGAAAATGCTAGGGGACATCTAGACTCTAGGTATCAAGTTTCACCTTCGATTTAGTATGACAATCTTCATTTGATATCTTGGACTTATGTCACAACTATACCAACAAGAGCGTGCAAATGAATTCAAAATCCAACATGGAACACCCCCCCTTGAAAAGGTAAAACACAAAGGTACATCACTTCATGTCACTTCTACATTACTTTTTTGTCATCTAAGGATCCCTTTCATGATAGTGTGTTCACATCTTGCTTAAATCATAATTTCTACCCTTTATATTCTTTGTATCCTTTTTGGAGATTTATGACAAAGGGGGAGAAATTTTGCATTAAAGCTTATCTTTATTTTTGAAAAGGGAAGAAATAATTAACAAAAGGGGGAATCATAAGAAAAACATAAGATGTAGAGAGTTGATAAGTGCATTCTATGTCATGAGCATCACGTTTATTTTATGACACACTGCACCCTATGAATAGTATGATATAAGTTATCTCCATACTTCGACCCCAATATGTGCTTTTGGTATTTGAGTACAAAATTGGTATTTTCTGAAATGCACATATTTAGGGGGAGGAAACTATATCATAGGATTTAAAATCTTATTTATCAAATCTTATGTAAGCTTTAAATGTGTTGTCATCAATCACCAAAAAGGGGGAGATTGAAAGTGCATTCATCCCTTTTGTGAGTTTTGGTGATTTAGATAACAACACATTTAAAGGTCTAACAAGTTTGCTAAGTGTTGAACAGGAAATTCAGTATGATGAACATACTTGAATAGTGTATAATGATCAGTGAACAAAGGTTCAACACAAGGTTAAATCCAGTGAGACAATGCAAATGGATATAATATGGTCTCTCTATATTGGTTTGAATATATGGACAAGACCCAAGAAATCACTACATACATATGATCAAATAGAGGATGGAGTGATTAAGAAGATAGGTCAAGCCAAAGTGAATAAGATATGAGGAATCGTGAATTGGCTTGACCATATTACTATCAGTCCATATATGCTTCTATGAGAATCAAACTAAAGCTTGATTAATCTTAACAGTTATATCTAGAAGACATTGTGAATCATCTAGGCCCCTTTGGTAATGTTTTGGTAATTAATGACAACTTCTTGTGGTCTAATAATTCTTGGAGAAATAAGAATGCAGGTTGAACCACAGTGAACTGAGAAGTCTTGAAGACTTATGAGCATTGGTTGTGGATCAGGTGAAGGCAAAGGTATAACATAGGTTTTGTTTTTGCCGGTCACCAGGTGTGTAGAGAAGAAAGTGACCGGATTGGTAGGCTAGATAGCCGTACTATTAAGAGGGGTTAATGACTTTGTTCTGTGTAAGACTTAGTGCCTCATAGAGCATCTAGTGGTTGCATTTGCATGAGGACTAGCAGCGCTTCCGTTTCGGAGAGTTAAAATCTTTTCAAAAGCGAGTTTGGAAAGTGACTAAATCTTGGGGTCGGCGGACCGTCCGCGCCATGTGGCCGGACCGTCCGCGACCCATCCAGAGGGGTCCAGTATTTGTTCTTTTCGGGCTGGTTCTGTTTGTGTGCACTGCGGACCGTCCGGGGCGTAGGGCCGGACTGTCCGCAGTCATGTCCAGAGATGGCTGGCCTCGGTCCAGTCCCTGTTTTTTTAGGCGGACGGTCCGCCTGTGAGAGGCGGACGGTCCGCAAGTGTCCAACTCGTTTTTGGACAGGGACTGTGTGCTTTTACTGTTTTGTACTACGGACGGTCCGGGGGACCAGTCCGGACAGTACTGACTCAGGTCGCGGACGGTCCGGGATTTATAGCCGGACGGTCCGCGTGTGTTATCTCCGTTTGATCCGAGGCTCGGGTGTTTGAAATTGCCAGGTCGCGGACGGTCCGGCCTTGAAGGGCGGACTGTCCGGACCCACCTTTTTGAGTCTGCTCTGACATGTTTCAAACGTCTTTATAGCCGTTATGGTGTACGGCGGACCGTCCGGCCCTAGGGCGCGGACGGTCCGCGTGTGCGCAGAACAGCCCCCTTTTGCACATAACGGTTGGATTCTTGTGGAGGACTATAAATAGAAGGGCAGCTCGTGTGTGAGGGCTCGCTTGGCCATTCCTTGCATACATTGAGCTCATTTGTGATCCTCCAACTCACTCTCTCACACTCTTTGCTTGAGATTGCATTCTAGTGAGGGATTGAGTGTTCCTAGTGCATTTGCATCATTTGGTGACTTTTGAGGCACTAGGTGGTACACCGAGCAAGCGTCGTTGGCTTGTTACTCTTGGAGGTTGCCGCCTCCTAGACGGCTCGGGTGATTGTCTCCGTCGAGTTCTCCAAGAAGAGTGTGGAGAAGCCGCGGTGTGGATTGTGAGGGGTTCGCGCCTACCTCGCCGGAGCGGCAAAGGTGACACTAGTGAAATCGAGGTATTGAGTGATTTCTTGTCCACTTGGCTTAAAGATCAAGACGTGTCTTGATAGAGGAGCAAGTGAGAGCTTGAAGTCCACCTCAACGTGGATTAGGGGTGATCGGCAAATCACCGATACCACGGGTTAAATTTCGGTGTCTATTCTTTCTAGCATTACTTATTGCCTTGCAATTGATTAGTGCTTTGCTCATTGTTCTTCAAGTATTCAATCTCCGTAGTTGTTTTTCATACATTGTTTACTTATTGACCCTAGATATTTTATTTCTCTTGTTGCATTGATTAATTTTATTAAGTATTGTTGTTTTTAGTCAAAACCGTCTATTCACCCCCCCTCTAGCCGGTGTCCTAGATCCTACAAGTGGTATCAGAGCCAAGGACTCCATTGTTTGTGGATCTAATCATCCCGGAGTGGGACAAAATGGCTAGTAACAACAATGTGCACATTGGGAAGCCACCGCACTTTGATGGAAGCAATTATGATTATTGGAAAATAAGAATGTCAATGCATCTTAGAGCAATGGGTGGAAAAATTTGGCCAATTGTTAGAGATGGATTTGTTGTATTGAAGGAAGATGAACCATCTATTAGTGATAATGAGAATATCCTCACAAATGATCAAGCCATGAATGTCTTTTATGATGCTCTTGATATAAATGAGTTCAATCGTATCAAAAATCTCACAACCGCTCATGAGATTTGGATAAAATTAATGGAAATTCATGAAGGAACTACAATTGTGAAGAGTGCCAAACTATATGTGTGCAAAGGGAAGTTTGAGCAATTTATTATGAAAGAAGATGAGAGTGTATCCGATATGTTCAATCGGTTGAATGAGATTGTAAATGAACTCAAAGGACTTGGTTTTAATGTACCGGATGTGGATTTCACACACAAGTTCCTTAGATCACTTCCGGAGAAATATGAGACTATTGTGACAATGCTAGTAAGAAGTGATCTATCTACAACTTCTCCAACCGAAGTATTGGGAGAAATTCTCACTCAAGATATATTTAAGAAGTCTCAAGCCGATGCCTTAAGTTTGGCAAAGAAGGTGAAAAATGAATCTATTGCTCTCAAAGCAAAGGCCTCAAAGGCAATTGAAAAAGAAGATAGCAATGATGAAGAAAATGAAAGTGAGAGTGATGGTGACATGGCTTTATTCGTAAGGAAATTCAATAAATTCATGAAGATGAAAAGAGGTCAACCTAGAAGAGGTCAAACATCTAGAAGAAATGCTTTCAATGATAGAAAGTGCTTTGAGTGTGGGGAACCCGGTCACATTGCCATGAATTGCCCAAGCAAGAAGAAGAAGGGCAAAGATGAAAGTGACAAGAAGAAAAAGAAATTCTACAACAAGAAGAAAGATGGCAAAGCCTATCTAGTTGAATGGGACTCGGATGATAGCTCGGATGATGATAATAATGATGACACCTCATCAAAGCTTAATGCCGGAATTGCCATCAAGGAAGCTCCCTCACTCTTTTCATCCCCCCATTGTCTCATGGCAAAGGGAGATGCTAAGGTGAACTACAAGGCGGGAGGGAATCATTGGGTGTTGGATAGTGGATGTACTCAACACATGACCGGGGATATGAGAATGTTTACCCAAATGAGTGAGGAAGATTGCTCAAATTATGATAGTATCACATTTGGAGATAATCGTAAAGGAAAGGTTAAAGGTTTGGGTAAAATTGCTATCTCAAATGATCATTCTATATCAAATGTGCTATTGGTTGAGTCTTTGAATTTTAATTTACTTTCCGTAGCTCAATTATGTGATTTAGGATTTTGTTGCAATTTCACAGTTGAAGATGTTATTATCTCTAGTGTTGATGGTAGCAATCTTAAATTTAAAGGCTTTAGACATGAAAATCTTTATCTTGTTGATTTCTCATCTAATGAGGCAAAGCTCACAACTTGCCTATTTTCAAAAGCTTCACTAGGTTGGTTATGGCATAGAAGACTTGGTCATGTTGGGATGAAGCAACTCAATCGGTTAACCAAGCATGACTTAGTTCGAGGCTTAAAAGATGTGAAGTTTGAAAAGAACAAATTGTGTAGCTCTTGTCAAGCCGGTAAGCAAGTGGCAAATACTCATCCAAATAAAAGTCAAATGTCCACTCATCGACCTTTGGAATTACTTCACATGGATTTATTTGGGCCCACATCTTTTGTAAGTATTGGTGGTAATTCCTATTGTCTTGTGATTGTGGATGACTATTCAAGATTTACTTGGGTTTATTTTCTTCGAGACAAATCCAATGTGTTTGAAACATTCAAGTCATTTGCTATATTGGCTCAAAATCAATTTGATTTCGACATCAAAAAGGTTAGAAGTGATAATGGGTCGGAATTCAAAAATGCAAGAATTGATCAATATTGTGATGACAAGGGTATCAAACATGAATTCTCTTCCAAATATACCCCGGAACAAAATGGTATTGTTGAAAGAAAGAATAGAACTCTTATTGACATGGCTAGGTCAATGTTAGCGGAATATAGTATATCGGATTCTTATTGGGCCGAGGCAATAAATACCGCTTGTCATTCATCAAATAGACTATATTGTCACAAGCTCTTGAAGAAAACTCCATATGAATTGCTCATTGGTAGAAAGCCAAATATCTCATATTTTAGGGTATTCGGTTGCAAATGTTATATTTTGAGAAAGGGGAGCCGGCTTTCCAAATTTGAGAAGAAATGTGATGAGGGTTTTCTTCTTGGATATTCATCAAATAGTAAGGCTTATAGAGTCTTCAACAAAACTCATGGTATTATTGAGGAAGCCTATGATGTTGAATTTGATGAAACAAATGGGTCTCAAGATGAGAGTGATAATCTCGATGATGTTGGGGGAACTCAATTGATAAATGCAATGAAAACAATGGCCATTGGTGAAATAAAACCTAAGGAAGATGATGATGAAGATAGTGTGGTTGTCATCCCTTCATCCTCAACTATAAATGAGGAAGATCACCAAAGCCAACAACTCGATGAAACCATAGATACTCATGATCAAGGTACTTCAAGACCTACGGTTCCTCCAAATGCTTCAACAAGCAATTATCAAACGGTATCAAGAATTCATCATTCCATTGTGAAGGATCACCCGGTTGATCAAATTGTGGGTGATATTAGTAAGGGTGTTCAAACTCGCTCTCGCATAGCTTCGTTTTGTGAACATTTCTCTTTTGTATCTTGTATGGAACCTAACCGTGTAGATGAAGCTCTACTTGATGTTGATTGGGTGAATGCAATGCATGAAGAATTAAATAACTTCGCTCGAAATGAAGTTTGGGAGCTTGTTGAGAGACCAAAGAACCACAATGTTATTGGTACAAAATGGGTGTTTCGCAACAAGCACAATGAAGATGGTGTGGTAGTAAGAAACAAGGCAAGATTGGTTGCACAAGGATATACTCAAATTGAAGGATTGGATTTTGGGGAGACTTTTGCCCCCGTAGCAAGATTAGAAGCAATTCGGATTCTACTTGCTTTTGCTTGTGCACATAATATCAAGCTCTACCAAATGGATGTTAAGAGTGCCTTTCTAAATGGTAAGATTAGTGAACTAGTGTATGTGGAACAACCTCCCGGTTTTGAGGACCCCAAAAGACCTAACCATGTGTTCAAGCTTTCTAAAGCTCTCTATGGGCTTAAGCAAGCTCCACGCGCTTGGTATGAAAGGCTTAGGGATTTCTTGCTTTCCAAAGACTTCAAAATTGGGAAGGTTGACACTACTCTATTCACTAAAAGAATTGGTAAAGACTTATTTGTTTGTCAAATTTACGTTGATGATATCATTTTTGGATCTACTAATGAATTATTTTGTGAGGAGTTCGGAAAAATGATGTCAAAAGAATTTGAGATGTCTATGATTGGAGAATTGAGCTTCTTTCTTGGCCTTCAAATCAAACAATTGAAAGATGGTATTTTTATAAGTCAATCCAAATATTTGAAGGACATGCTCAAGAAGTTTGGTTTAGAAAATGCTAAGCCTATCAAGACTCCAATGGCAACAAATGGTCATCTAGACTTAGATGAGGGAGGTACTATAGTAGATCAAAAACTTTATCGTTCAATAATTGGTAGTTTACTTTATATTACCGCATCTAGGCCCGATGTTATGTTTAGTGTATGCATGTGTGCACGATTTCAAGCTTCACCTAGAGAGATTCACTTGAAGGCCGCAAAAAGAATTCTAAGATATTTGAAGTATACCCCCAATATTGGTCTATGGTATCCCAAAGGTGCCCACTTTGAATTAATTGGATACTCGGATTCGGATTATGCGGGGTGCAAAGTTGATAGAAAAAGCACCTCCGGTTCTTGTCAATTTCTTGGTAGATCTCTTGTTTCATGGTCTTCTAAGAAGCAAAATTCGGTTGCTTTATCTACCGCCGAGGCGGAATATATATCGGCCGGAAATTGTTGTGCTCAACTATTATGGATGAAACAAACTTTATTGGATTATGGAGTTATTTTCAAGAATGTGCCTCTCATGTGTGATAATGAGAGTGCGGTAAAATTGGCGACAAATCCGGTCCAACACTCAAGAACCAAGCATATTGATATACGGCATCACTTCTTAAGGGATCATGTTGGCAAGGGAGATATTTGTATTTATTCCATTGGAACGGATGATCAATTGGCCGACATTTTTACAAAGCCTTTGGATGAAACAAGATTTTGTTCCCTAAGAAGTGAAATGAATGTGATCGATCTCTCAAATGTGGCTTGAAGTTGATCACACATGTGTAGTCTTGCATCTCGGGTCTAAACATGCTTTGTATGCTATTTTTTTTGGTATTATTGGCGCATTTTTCATTTCAAATTGCTCTAGATAGTTTTATTCGAAAGTCTAGCACTTCTCAATTACATAATATGTATCTGCATGCATACTAACTCTTGGATTGGTCGAAATGTCCATATATAAGCACCAATTTGGAATCAAAATTCAAAATCAGCAAGTGGACAGAAATTGGAAAAATGAGTATCAGGCCGCGGACCGTCCGCCCATGGACCGCGGACCGTCCGCAGCATCAGGAAATGGACAGTCCGAGCAGCCTCGCAGACCGTCTGAGATCATCAGGGCGCGGACCGTCCGCCGCCCCCGCGCGGACCGTCCGCGACAGGGCAGAAAAGGGGACAGAGCCCGCAGACTTGCCAGTTGTGCCCATTTGGTTGTTCTCTCTTGCTCTCCACTCACTATATTCTCTCTTGTGTCGAGTGTGCGCGGACCGTGAAGTAAAGTTGCGTGCGGACAGTCTGACAGCTTGCAGCATCATTCTCTCAACATGTCTTCATCACGGTATTCTCAAATCTTGTGGATTTAGTCGAATTTCATCAACTTTGAGATTATTTGGGTTTCTTCTCTGATCTGAAATTGAGCAGTGGGTTTCAAAATCTGATTGGTGGGATTGATAGTTCTTCTCAATATCAATGCTATGCAAAATTTTGAACCTGTTTGGTTGGATATTATCTGCAAAAACATCAAATCGAACACTTGTGGCGGCTAGGGTTCTTAGAGTCGCCCCTGGTCGGTCGCGGACCGTCCGCCTGGTGGACGCGGACCGTCCGGGCCTCTGGCGCGGACCGTCCGGCCCCCTAGCGCGGACAGTCCGGACCCTGGCAGAGCATTACAGTTCCATTCCTTTTACAAATGGTGATTGGTTTCAATTATTTATCCATGGATGTTTGTCACATTGTTGCAGTGGTCTTGGTGGTCTACGCAAGAAACTTGCAGGTCGCTTTAAATCCAAGCGCCCTCGAGGAAATGATGATGATTATGTACCAACCACTGATTCAGAAGCCCAATCCTCAGCTGGGGGCACTGAATCCATGGATGCGGAAGATTTTCCTCATGTTCATCCTGATTATCCCATTGATATCCAAGGATGGACTTTCCCAAAGCGGAGATTTTCTATGGCTGAGTACTGCTCTCGACGGACTGTGAATCAGTATGCTCTGCCATCAGATACCAACATCCAGTTTTTCCACACGCAGCTGCAGTTTGATGTTTTCTGGGGCACCCTGGTGGATACTAATTTCCATAAGCATCAGGTGATTGATTGGTCATTCCTGCTCAGTCAATCAGTCATGGAGGGTTTGATCCCTAAGTTTGAGGCATGCGGACTATATCAGTTTATGGGGCAGCGCACAGATTTTAATGAAATGGCTGTTAAGCAATTCTTGGCTACCTCAGAGATTGATATTGCAGAAGAATCCATCACCTGGATGACTGGCTTCAAGCGCTACTCTGCTTCTTTTGCTGACTTTGCAGCTGCCAACAGTCTGAACTATGGCACCATTTCTGCTGGAGTGGATCTTTATACTGAAGACAATTTTGAGGATTTTGTGCAGTTTTATGAGCCAGCCAGACTTGGTATACCCAGGAGATTTGGTGAGACAGCAGGACTCAGACATCATCCTGCTGTCATCAACAAGATTGCTAGAGTCACCATCCTTCCCAAGAGTGGTGATAAGAGTAAAATCAGGGATAAGTTCTAGAACATCATCCAGCATATAATGAATGGTGAAGTCATGAACATTGTTCTTTTCATGATGAGGCAGCTTAATGATTTAAAGATGGACAAGAATCAAAACTTGGCATATGCTCCCTACATTATGGCACTGATCAAATCCAAGACAAGATTTGAGGGACCATGTGAGATTGTTCACACTCCATTCAGGCCTTTTAAGAATGAGATAGGTTTTCTCACCAGGCCGCTCACTCCATTCCCAGATGATGAGGAAGACCCTGGCTATGAGGGTGGAGCAGCTCCTCATGTTGAGGAACAGCAGATGCCTCCTCCTCCACCTCCTCCTCAGCCTCAGCACTATTGGGAGCCTGCTCCAGGATACTTTGATCCTTATTTTCAGAATATGCAGCAGGGACTTGAGCATCACATTGATACACGCTTTGATGGCCTGGTGACACAGATGGATCATCGTTTTGATGCCATGCAGTCTCAGTTTGACAGCAACTGGGATGCACTCAACTCTGAGTTTTCTGATTTTCGTGATCAGATTCACACTAATGTCACTGATCCCATCATGACCAGGCTGAACAATATGCAACAGAGTTTTCAGGACAACATGGGTGCCCTGTCCAGTCAGTTTGATAATCTCTCTACAAATGACAACATGCAGGAGATCAGTCAGAGGCAGCAGCAGCTTCAGCAGGATTTTGGCCAGTTCTCCTCCCTGTTTGATACCTTCAGCACTCATTACTACAATATGCATCCTCCGCCGAGCGATCAGTGAGGCCTCTCCTTTGTGGCAATTGATGCCAAAGGGGGAGAGACAAGTGAGAAGTGATGAGGTTGTCTGCCTGGCGTCTTCTTCAGGGGGAGTTGGTGACTCTATGTGGACATTAAGACTTTGCATATGCATGTTACTTTTTGTGCCGTAGTTTGAACTATTAACTCTATGTCGTACGTCTGTGGACTATTTTCTGTAATATTCTGTGGGATGAACTATGTTTTAGTTCAAACTTTTCTATGTGTGGTTATTCGAGGAGTAATTATAATTGCTGCGCTCACTCTATGAATCATCGCTTGTATGCCTCGATAACCATGTTTGTAGGAAAGTCTCCATCAAGCTCAAATATATTATGTGTGTTATATCTTCAACGTCAGATAATCCTGCACACACTTAGGGGGAGCCTTTCTTACATTCTGAGTTTTTTATTGGGATTTATCTATCTCTCAGACAGAACTTCAAATCAAGATAAGTCCTATAAAACTCATCTCCAAGATCTATCTTATACCTTAGGTATGAGAGAGATTTGGAGAAACTAAACTTCTCTTTTATATACAATGTGGTGTTGTCATCAATTACCAAAAAGGGGGAGATTGTGAATCATCTAGGCCCCTTTGGTAATGTTTTGGTAATTAATGACAACTTCTTGTGGTCTAATAATTCTTGGAGAAATAAGAATGCAGGTTGAACCACAGTGAACTGAGAAGTCTTGAAGACTTATGAGCATTGGTTGTGGATCAGGTGAAGGCAAAGGTATAACATAGGTTTTGTTTTTGCCGGTCACCAGGTGTGTAGAGAAGAAAGTGACCGGATTGGTAGGCTAGATAGCCGTACTATTAAGAGGGGTTAATGACTTTGTTCTGTGTAAGACTTAGTGCCTCATAGAGCATCTAGTGGTTGCATTTGCATGAGGACTAGCAGCGCTTCCGTTTCGGAGAGTTAAAATCTTTTCAAAAGCGAGTTTGGAAAGTGACTAAATCTTGGGGTCGGCGGACCGTCCGCGCCATGTGGCCGGACCGTCCGCGACCCATCCAGAGGGGTCCAGTATTTGTTCTTTTCGGGCTGGTTCTGTTTGTGTGCACTGCGGACCGTCCGGGGCGTAGGGCCGGACTGTCCGCAGTCATGTCCAGAGATGGCTGGCCTCGGTCCAGTCCCTGTTTTTTTAGGCGGACGGTCCGCCTGTGAGAGGCGGACGGTCCGCAAGTGTCCAACTCGTTTTTGGACAGGGACTGTGTGCTTTTACTGTTTTGTACTACGGACGGTCCGGGGGACCAGTCCGGACAGTACTGACTCAGGTCGCGGACGGTCCGGGATTTATAGCCGGACGGTCCGCGTGTGTTATCTCCGTTTGATCCGAGGCTCGGGTGTTTGAAATTGCCAGGTCGCGGACGGTCCGGCCTTGAAGGGCGGACTGTCCGGACCCACCTTTTTGAGTCTGCTCTGACATGTTTCAAACGTCTTTATAGCCGTTATGGTGTACGGCGGACCGTCCGGCCCTAGGGCGCGGACGGTCCGCGTGTGCGCAGAACAGCTCCCTTTTGCACATAACGGTTGGATTCTTGTGGAGGACTATAAATAGAAGGGCAGCTCGTGTGTGAGGGCTCGCTTGGCCATTCCTTGCATACATTGAGCTCATTTGTGATCCTCCAACTCACTCTCTCACACTCTTTGCTTGAGATTGCATTCTAGTGAGGGATTGAGTGTTCCTAGTGCATTTGCATCATTTGGTGACTTTTGAGGCACTAGGTGGTACACCGAGCAAGCGTCGTTGGCTTGTTACTCTTGGAGGTTGCCGCCTCCTAGACGGCTCGGGTGATTGTCTCCGTCGAGTTCTCCAAGAAGAGTGTGGAGAAGCCGCGGTGTGGATTGTGAGGGGTTCGCGCCTACCTCGCCGGAGCGGCAAAGGTGACACTAGTGAAATCGAGGTATTGAGTGATTTCTTGTCCACTTGGCTTAAAGATCAAGACGTGTCTTGATAGAGGAGCAAGTGAGAGCTTGAAGTCCACCTCAACGTGGATTAGGGGTGATCGGCAAATCACCGATACCACGGGTTAAATTTCGGTGTCTATTCTTTCTAGCATTACTTATTGCCTTGCAATTGATTAGTGCTTTGCTCATTGTTCTTCAAGTATTCAATCTCCGTAGTTGTTTTTCATACATTGTTTACTTATTGACCCTAGATATTTTATTTCTCTTGTTGCATTGATTAATTTTATTAAGTATTGTTGTTTTTAGTCAAAACCGTCTATTCACCCCCCCTCTAGCCGGTGTCCTAGATCCTACAGACATTCAAGCATGGTTCACAATATTGAAGAAATGATTCTCTCAATGGATGCTCAAAAGGATGTGACTCAAGAATGACTTGATAGGGTGAAGATAGCAAGGAAAGGGCTTCGAGGAACTAAGCGAAGGTGAAGGCCAAGCGACGGCTTGTAGACCGAGGTACCATGGCTAAGGTGAAGAAGAGAGTACTTGCACTAAGTCGATGAACTAATCAGCTATGAAGAGTTACAACATGTTGATGCATCAGTAAGGTGACTTGAAGCCATGATTTGAACTCATATAAGGTGATATGGTACAAGTCACAGGGTTTGATTTGAGTTTGCTTCAAAAGGTGAGACAAAGATGTTTGTGATCCTTATGAAGCAATGCCATGGAGAAATCACACATGAGACACCAGTGACTCAAGGAGTTTTCTTAATTAATTTTATTTAACTTGAGTATAGGAATCGTCGTACTATAAAGGGGGATCCAAAAAGAAGGTTGGTGTTTGCCAAAGCTCAAACCTCTCTATTCAAAAGCTATTTTTGAAAAGAAAAAAATCTCTTTAAAATTCTTTGGTTGACCATGGTTAGGTTTGAGAAACCTAGAGTGTTCTTGCTGAAAAGCAGCTGAACTTCTTCAACTGCAGCTGAGCTTTCCAGCTGAACTTAACTTCAGCTGAGTTGAGCTTCTTCAGCTGCAGCTGAGCTTTCCAGCTGAGCTGGACTTCAGCTGAGTTGAGCTTTCTCAACTTCAGCTGAACTCAACTTTAGCTGTGAACCTCTTTGACCATACACCAGCTGAACTTGCCTCCGGGCAGTTGAGCTGGGGTTTTCTCTCCTAAACTCTCTGGTCAAGACCGGTTGAACTGGTCCTGAGGGGCAGTTCAGCTGGTCTCTGACCCCTCTGACCTCTGATCTGCAGTCTGCCAGTCAGACTGGCGAACAGGTCGCCAGGAGGTGTCAGGGGCGGTTCAACCGCCCCCCTTGGGCGGTTCAACCGGTCATGGTCAACTTGGTCAGTCTGCCAGTCAGTCTGACAGTCAGACTGGCAGACAGTCTGCCTGACCTGCCAGGGGCGGTTCAACCGCCCTAGGGGGCGGTTCAACCGGTCTCAGACAGAAAAATCTGCCCAACGGCTAGTTTTGAGCTCCACCTATATATACTCACTCCTACCTCTCTCCCCACACACAAGAGCACGACCCAAACTCCATTTCTAACTTGAAGAACACCTCCCACTCTCTCTCACACTTCTCTTGCCTCTCCCATTTCAAATCTTTGGAGAGAAATCTTTGAGTGAGTTTGAGAGCTGCGGTTTTTATGCTTCATCTCCACATCTCTCTTGCTTTTCTTCATTCGAGCTTTGGTACTACATCGAGTTCTTTGTGGATTCATTACTCTTGGAGCTTCTAGCTCCTAGACGACTAGGTGTCTCTTGTGAGTCTCCAAATCTTGTGGAAGACCACAAGAAAGTTTGTATTACCCGCTCGTTTGAGCAAAGATTAGTGTGTGAGCTTGACCTTTGTGGTCGGCAAAGGGAGGATTAGGGTTGAAAGAGACTCGGCTCTTTGTGGGCGCCTCAACGAGGAATTAGGGCACCTTGGTGGTGTGACCGAACCTCGGGATAAATCTTGTGTCTCTTGTGTTCTTGCTCATTGTGCTTGTTTGTGTTCTTCGTTCTCTCACCATTCCGTGAAAGATTTGTTTATATCTTTTTATTGTGTGGATTTTGAGAAGTGCCCTTCTCAGATCTACTACTTTGAACCCTGTGGATCATTTAGAACATCTCATTTCCAAAGTTAACTGGGTGAATTTCAAGATCAATTCAGTTTTACCCAGTTTGCTTCTAATTTTTGTTGAAAAAATTTTAACTTGCCTATTCACCCCCCTCTAGGCAACTTTCAAACATACCTAGACCTAATTCACAATTGACACAGGCAGGGATCTACAAAAGATGTCTGGTAATTCTACAGCAAAAGTTGGCCACTGGACCACAGATGAGGTGATTCATTTTACAGTTTCAATCTTGTTATCACTTTCTAAAATTACTGCATTTGGGTCGTTGTCTTCTTTGAAGTAACTCCTTTCTCTTCATTCTTTTTTTAATAAGATGCACAGTAGGGGCCTTCCCTACTGTATTTCGCCTAAAAAACTGTAATTAACTAATTGGAGTTGGTGCACATGATTTGAGATATCAGGCTATCAGCAGTTGTTTTGTTGCTATTATAGCTTCCTGCATCATTTCATGGCCATTTACTGATTCTGGAGCTGTGATGCTAATCCATTGTTCTTTTAGTTTTTGTAGATAAAAGCACTAAGGACGAGGTTTCAGTTGTCAAAAAGAGTCCAAAATGAGGAAGTTCCCATGGCAGAGGAAGCTCTGGCGGTAAACATTAACCAAACCAATTTAATCAGTTGGAAATTTGATAGTTCTGATGAATAGTCTATGTAATCCATTAAGTTTTAACTGACTTGTGTGGAACAGTGAAAGCTTTGCCATAAACATCTTATGATTTTATTGTGTAGTTCTATAAATTCTATTGTTTGCATGCCTGAACCTTTTCCTTCTCGCAGATGATATCACAATCATTTAGGCAGGTCGTTCTTGATGTGAAAGTTGGACCCCCTTCATTTGAGAAAGGTTTAGCTGAGGATATTTTGTCTCTTGTAAGTTCTGTGTGTCTCTGATGCCGATCAGAGAATTTTTATAGCGCCCGATAGGGCGCTGCTAATTCTAGTTACATTAAAAAAAACAGCAGCGTGGAATGGTTTCCCCTCCCCTGCCTCCAAAGTCCAAAGTCCAAACAGCACCAGGGAACAGGGTCCATGGGGTGGTGGTATGGAGGGGAACTGATTTGGTCACCAAACCAGCCTGAGCCCCTGACTGTGCAGTGTCCACAAAGATCCCGGGCTGCTCCTTCCTCCCAGAGGAAGCGTACAAACCTGGAGGGGAACTGCCCGTCTCCTCGGCTGACCCGTCCACCTCCTTTACTCTTTTCCCCTCGTGTCCGCCGCTACACGCGCCGCCGGAACCCTAGCCTCCGCCGCCACAGGTGAGTTGGACGGGACCCTTCTCTGCTGTTCTCCGCGTACTTCCCGCCCGGTCCAGCAGTCTACTGATCCACCTGATCCAACTGGCGTGGTGCAGGCAGCCGGGATGGAGAAAGGAGCCTCGGAGGCGTCGCCCCCTTGCGCTCGCTGCGGCAAGCCCGCTCAGCTTCAGTGCGTTTTTCTCTCCTCCTTGGAACATACCGCTTCCTCTCTCCGCCAGCGATCTGCTGTCGACTTCGTCCCGCCGCGTTTTGCTTGGCACCCGCTGTCGAGTTTTCCCGCTGCGTCTTGCTTCGAAGCCCTACACCGGTCCATCTAGTAATAGGATCTGACGCTTGACGCAGCTTTATTGTGACGCCATTCAGTATAAATTGTAGAAAAATCGGTTATCTTAGCTCTCATCTGCTTTTAGTTGGAACATTGAAGCAGAACCAGGGTGGCTCTGATTGCTGTGATATTCGGCTGGAAAAAAAGAGCTATAGTTTGGAAAGTAGCACGTAGTAGACATGTTGATTTCTTTAAGTAATTGCTTATGCTCTGTTTTTTTATTTTCAGATGCCCCAAGTGTGTCGAACTTAAGTTACCGCGTGAGAACGCAGCTTTCTGGTCAGTGGCAAGCTTCTCTCATTTCCGTTTTACTGTATTGGAACATCATGATAGTAGGAAGTTCCCAGGAGTCAGGATGGATGCTTATCAGCTAATCTTATTCTCTTAACAAGTTAACATCACAGAGCATAAACCTTTCTACATAATTTAAAGGTTCATGTATCATTTTGATATGGCCTTATGTGAAAACTTCATCATCAATGAGTATGAAGTTAGTAAATAGCTTTAGATACCTTTAGTAGTGGGTATGGTAGTTAAACACATCTTTTAATATCAAAGCATCCATTGGAAGTGCTGGTATACAGTGCAGGATACAATTATGCTTCATGTGTTGCCCCTTCACCATTTTTTAACTAGTAAAAGCATATTTTTTTGTGTTCACAAACCGTTTGCAGCACACAGGATTGTTTTAGGGCAGCATGGAGCTCTCACAAATCTGTTCACCCAAAGCCTGGTGCACCGGCATCCCAGCAGTCTCCAGAAGGTTGGAAATATTGTTTGAGAAAAGGGCGGGAACGTGCATTGCAACTTCCTCGTTTTGATTGGACAGGGTAAAATACTATTATTACATCTGTTATTCCTTTGTAGGATCTGTTGTTTAATATGTGTAGCATTACATTTGCCTCTGGAATTACTGGGGAAGCTATTAAATATTGAACATTACTCAAATGCAATCAAATACAAAAGAACAACAACAACAACAAAACTTTCTAGTTTCTAGTCCCAATCAAGTTTGGGTAGGCTAGGTCTGAAATCCAACAGGAGCCACCAAAAAAATGGTAGTGACAACTCAAATTCGAACATTCCAAATTTATATTAATTTTGAGCTGGTTGATTTCTTATCTTCTTAAATAAATGCTGGTATATTCTGACACAACCTATGTGGAACACTAAGAATAACTCTGCCACAACCATGCAAAAGGTTTAGAGCCGCAAATGAGCTATGGAAAAGTTAACTATTGTAGTGAATCTAACATTTATGCACAGTGAACCAATGTCTTTTGGATAGTTACAATAGTTTTTTTGACTTGGTTATGCACCGTGCATTCATGAAGCACTTCTTTTACCATTAACTGTGCATTTGAGAGTTCTAGTATATTTGAGCAACAAGGTGGCTTCATGCATGCTGTAAACATGGTGTTCAACATTTCATCCCATTCACAGTTTCACACCAAAATAGAGTATTAACAAATTGAAAATTTTGAACATAAATGCAGTAATGCACCTTTATTCTTTACTAATAATCTAGGATGGGAGGAATGAGCTATTTGGGTAGTACCTTTCTCACATTTATCGAATGATTATGTCTTTCAGTCCATTGAGACCACATCCAATATCAAAGATGCGTGTGGTGCCAGATGAAATTGAGAAGCCTGATTGGGCGCTTGATGTAAGTTCCTGTTGTTCTAAATGTATCTTCCTTCACAGTATGCATGCAGTGGCATCTCATCATTTCACTTGAAGTGATATCTCTTGCAATATGCTCTTTGAAATCTCCCTGACATTGTAGTACTTTTTAGGGAACTCCCAAGATAGAACCAGATAGTGATTTGCAGAAAAGTGTAGAGGTAAAGTCCTTGATAAGTTTTTGAGTATCACATATGTTCCATGAACAAATATCTGATGATTACTGCTTTCTTTGTGCCTCTGTAGATTAAGACCCCTGAACTCATAGAAAGGATGAGAGTAACATGTCGAGTAAGTTACCAGCATGTGTAAATGAGTGCTTAGTGCTGACATTAAATTGCACTTTTCTAATCTTTTATGCTTTATCTCATACTATCATTTATAGATTGCAAGAGAGGTTTTAGATGCAGCTGCTCGGGTAATTAAACCAGGAATTACAACAGATGAAATTGATAGAGTCGTCCATGAAGAGACAATTGCTAGAGGTGAGATCGACCTCTTTTATAAGTCAAATGCAACAAATTGAACTCTAGTTAAATGAATGATGAATTTCTGGTCACTACAACTTTTTATAAGAAAAATATTATTGTGTCTTAATCATGCCTATTCGATTCTCTTATTGATCAGAACTTCCACTCTTGATCCTCAGGTGGATACCCATCTCCATTGAATTACTATTTCTTCCCCAAGTCATGTTGCACGTAGGTTGTCTTTGTTTTAATAGTTATTGGTATCAGTTTTAGGAGACTAAAGGTATTACTCACATTGTTGTCACTTGTACTCAGGTCTGTCAACGAAGTCATTTGCCATGGAATTCCAGATGCCAGGTTCTACTTGAATTTGCACACTAAATTGATCTTTCATTTGTCTAGTGATAATGACCTCTTCAGCGCCTTTCTTGAGTGTTGCTTTAGCCATTGTTGACTTACATGTATAAATATTATATTTCTATATTTACTTCCATGCATGAAGATTTATTTTAATATGTACTCACATGTATTACAAGTTACAACTATTTATCTTTCTTGAGTTCTATTTGTATGGCAGCACCTGATAGAATCTGTAAATAATATGTTCAAATACATTGCATAGACCCATTCAATTTTGAAAGTAATTACCAGGGAAGCAAGTCAGGGGCTGATAAGTCTGATAAGAACACATATTTAGTTTTTTCTACAATACATTACATTGCATAGACTCATTCAATTTTGAAAGTAATTACCAGCGAAACAAGTCAGGAGCTGGTAAGTTTGATAACAGCACACATTTAGTTTGTCCTACAAGTAGGTTTTTGGCTTGATTTCATCTGATTCACAGTACTTGGTTTAGAGTTGAGCACAAGAATTAGGGAGGAGGTAAAATGACCATCTTACCGACAAATAATGTTCTCTAAAGTGTGCATGGACTGATAAAAAGTTAGTTCATGATGCAATTAGGGAATTGTAGAAACTGGAAAATAGGCTGAAGTTGCCTTGACGTTGTAGATCAACAAGTATTTTGAATGAAGACAATAAAAGAAGTTATAACAAGTTTTTTGAACTGGTGGTGGTAAGTAGGTTGGTAGTAGATTTTAGATTTGCGAATACCAGATTCTGACTTTCTAGTTTCATGTTAGTCACAAGTAAAGCTTTTGCTTGTTTATTAGTTGCACCTCAATAATAATTTCACTATCATTAACTTTTGTCCAAGTTGGTATATTTGATTCCAATTAGTTTTGATAATTATCTCTTTTCTTTGAACAGGAAACTTGAGGATGGTGACATTGTAAATGTTGATGTAACTGTATACTATAAAGGTGTTCATGGTAAAGCCTCCTCTGCCTGATATGATATTTAACTGCTGAAATGTACTATGGTGTATTTTTGATTAGCATATGTCTCAACATCAGGTGATTTGAATGAGACATATTTTGTTGGAAATGTTGATGAAGCTTCCAAACATCTTGTACGTTGTACCTATGAGTGCTTGGAGAAAGCTATTGCGATAGGTGACATTCTTTGTAATTTGACCTTGCTGCATTATGCCTAAACTTCTAAGCACAAATACAAAGGATTTCCCTTTTTTTGATCCTTATTACATTTTTCCAAGACCAT
This sequence comes from Zea luxurians, assembly GCA_029449295.1. NCBI lineage: Eukaryota > Viridiplantae > Streptophyta > Magnoliopsida > Poales > Poaceae > Zea > Zea luxurians. The sequence continues at coordinate 138,416,255 of JAOPSE010000002.1, forward strand.
CAGATCATACTTAGAAAGGATATACTTATGACATTTGAACATAAACATATTCATGTGCAGTTAAACCTGGAGTTCGGTTCCGAGAGGTCGGAGAAGTCATAAACAGACATGTTTCGATGTCAGGTTTATCTGTGGTTAGTATTGGCTCGATATAGAATTAATAATTTTAGTCACTACTCACTACCTCGATTATATGTTTGTATCCATGCCCTTGTGATTATCTTTCCTTCAGGTGAAATCTTATTGTGGCCATGGCATAGGGGAACTGTTTCACTGTGCCCCAAACATTCCTCATTATTCAAGTACGTTTCTTGCAACAATCTCTTATTTATATTTCTTGTATTAGTGCAGTAAATATGACGATGCCGTGCAAGCTATGTCATAGAGGGTTCACAGCTGGAGATATGCTGGTGTTATTTAATGCAGGAAACAAGGCCGTTGGTATCATGAAAGCTGGGCAGACATTTACAATTGAACCAATGGTCAATGCAGGCAAGTTTATGTACTATATAGCCCCATCAAATCCCATATCTTATGATTTACAGTTCAAAATTTTTCTCCAATACCTGAGCATTGAGCATTACTGTAAAAGTGTTCATATTCTGTAGGGGTTTGGAATGATCGTCTGTGGCCTGACGATTGGACTGCAGTGACTGCAGATGGTAAACGGAGTGCTCAATTTGAACATACACTTTTGGTGAGTACTATGAGTTTCTAGTTTGTCTTCGAGGATCAATTCTGGAAGCTGTTTGTCATGCAGATGTTTACGTTGTGTAAGAAAGAACAAATGTGTCACGTGCAATGCTATTAATTCTGTGGGCGTGGGAAAATTTAAAGGGAGCTTTTACCCCCTTCAACTTGTTATATATGCTGTTCTATGCTCCAGGTGACAGAAACAGGATGTGAAGTTTTGACGGCACGGTTACCCTCATCACCGGACGTTTTTCCATGGTTGAAGAAGCCGTGATGGGGAACTCCACCAACAGCAACAAGTGATACTGTTACACTGGGTCAGCAAAAAGTTTTGTTCTACTCTATCAGTCGGCCAAAGCTGAAATTTTCAAATATTCTAGATCAGAGTGATTAGCATGCTACTGCTGAACAGTCGCAGCAATTGTCTATCGTGCGGAACTATTTCTGGGAGTGTGTATTGTTAAGTCGGTTTTCTTCGAGTTATACGAGACGTATGGCTTCTTGAGATGTGTCACCAATATGATTATGCTATCAAAGTTTACTTTTGATTTCACAGAACACAATTTCCATCATTTCGAGTAGGTTATTTTTTATTGGATTCAAAACCCACAACCGCCGCAGCACCCGATGGTTCATGAGAAATGTTGCCATCCGCGTCCTCTAAAAACTGGGCAAGGACTTGTGTAGCAATGTAGCATTACAACCAAGGTAGGCATTTTCTGGAATTTTTTCTTGAACCGCAGGATTAAGAGAAGGCTTTCTGAAAGCTGGCTGTCTAGAATGCGCCAGTAGCACTAGCACGTGTATTATCGCTAGAGTCCACTGCTGTATTATCGCTCCCCCTTGTCTTCTCCGTCCCTGCTATCCGCAACTATTCTCTGAACTTTTTTTTATGATTTTTAAATTTCAGAACTTAATACCTTCTCAATTTTCATTTTAGAACCCAGGTCATACACTCCCGACAGATCTCGTCAAACAGTACATATGTTCGAGCTAGATAAAAAGCATCGCACATGGCATGTAAGAGTAACTTACTACTTTGATCAGACGTTCCAAAAATTACATCGTCCAGCAGTACAACTCTCTCCTCCCCACCCCAACCACCAGTCCACCACCAGACAAAGGAATGAAAATCTCAAAACAACCACACTCATCCAAACAGATAGTGACATTCGACAGTGAGCGCTACTGCGCTAGTACAGTTAAATGCGGAGAGCAACACTCATACAAACTTTTGGTCGAAAATAAGATGGAAGGCCAACGAAAACCCCAATCATCCTTAGTATCCACTGAAATCGACCAACGACGAATAAGATTTGTTCTCATCAGTCGAAGTGGCAAGCGTTCTTTTTTGTTTCTTGGTTTCCAGACTCCTGTGTAGTGGTGACCAGCCATCTCGTTGATTTCTGACCTCCTGCGCTTTGCTTCCTTCACATCTCCTTCCCAGCATGTCTCCACAAGTAATTCCTGGGCTTTATCCATATTCTCCGACGTAATAAGACCATCATTTTGCAGCAGCACAAGGCACACCTGGTCGGCTGCAGCTTTTTGGATCTGTAAGATTGCAGAGTATTTTTGAGCTCAGCTGAGCTGATCCTTGCACGGAGTTCTGCGTTCTCAGGCAAGAAATGATAAATGCTATCTTGGGGTATCTGTGGCCTAGGAATGTGAGGAGTTGAGAAAATGCCGTAGTGCAAATTCCATCTGACTGTGAAGAAATGTATCCAAGGATTGAGGGACCTGCACATAACTTTGTGAAATCCTTGGATCCCTTCAGCTCAAAGCCCACCGAATCTACCAGTCCACCGTAGAACTCACTGTACCCCTGTTAAATGTGCAAAAAAAAAAAAGGTATAACAAAACATTTTAACTATGGAAGCAAGCAAAGCGTTGTTTTGGCAGTAAAAATATTTGATCAACATGAGACAACTAAGTTTCTAGATGCAGTTAAGGGTGAATTTGAGTTATTACAGATTGTACTAACAACGAATGGTGCATTATTGTTTGATGTTATCAGATGATGATGCCCAACTTTTGTAAGGTTCCACTTCTTGTCTTTGTAGCCTAATGAAAACCATCTTTGTTTATCTGCACCTAGATGCTCATTGCTGAAGTAAACTCACCTCCTTGTTCAAGAAAACCTTTTTACTCGAGAGCCTCAATAGTCTGCAAACACAAGGCCCTTGTTAGATCTATTTTTTTTATATATAAATGTGCCATTACAATGCTTTGGAGATATGCCACTACCATTCACGATTACAGTGTAGATAAACCTTTATTACCTTCAATGTGGGAGTAATTACGCGATCACATTTCTGGTAGTGCTGAAGGACCGATAGGAGATCACAACTCAATATATACTCTCTACTTTTCCCTTCACAATTAGTATTGATGTCTGAATCCTGGAGATACCCTACCAAAGCTGACGTTGAAGTTTTCTTCAAAGACACTTGCAATCCACCTGTAGAGATCACGAGCCCTGAGAGCACATGCTTGCTATAATAGCTAACCTGAAGAAGTTTCACCAATGGTGGATATGCTACAGTAGGAACTTATTGGTAAAATGTGAATCAGTTAAATGTGAAACAACAATACCACCACCAAGACAAATAATATCCACAAATTGGTGACCAAATTTCTAGGGCTAGAAACGAGCTGAGTCGAGCCAGGCTCCGCTCGGTGCGGCTCGGTTCGGTCTTCCTACGAGGTTGAGGTAGAGGCTCGGGCCGCTCAAATAAGTTTATAGAATAATCAGTGTTGTAAATAATTATTAAGGCAATATTTTCAAAAGGCAACTATAGGTTCATAGAAAACAACATCATTCAAGAAACTAGATGTACTTATAGGTAAAATCCCATTACTTTAGATTCAAACCCCTTGGCACTTCATTTTGAACATTATCAGAGGATTTAGGAGAATGATTCGAAGATGTATTGATTGGTGTAGGGATTATAATATATAGGTCTAGGGTTTCCCTAACCCTATTAGGCCTAATAGGCTATACATGGGCTCGGCTCAGCTAGGCCCATAACACATAGCCAACACACACCTACATAACCATAAAAGCGGGCATAATATAATTACTGTCTAACACTTTCCACAGTCGAAACTGTAGCCACGGTAGATGTTGAGACTGGACCATAACTCCAAGAACACCGAGGATGGAAGACCCTTGGTGAAGATGACTGGAAAATGCGAGCTTGTTGGGATGTGGAGGATACGAACGTCCCCGACGACGACGTGCTCATGGACAAAGTGAATATCAATCTCAACATGCTTCATGCACTGCTGGATCGAGTTGACAAAGAGGTAGACAATGTTGATGGCGATGGTGCGAGAGGTGATGCTTGAAGATGGCGAAGGCTGGCATGCCAGATGGGGCACATTAAATAAGTGTGGGCCATATCTTGTAATGGCGTTGGTCATGTGGGACGTGGCGTGTGTGAGGGATAAAAGCTGTAATCGAACTTTGTTCTAGACACTGAACATCTGAAATACAACATCACACACATACCTCGACGTTGTCTCTCTGATGGCGGTAGATTTCTTGGCGCTCACATCCTCGGCGATCGTCGCTGGCGGCCACGGGCATAACATCTGGTATCAAAGCCCTTTGTCCTCGGCGTGGGTAGTCGCCACGGCGCCGGTGCCTAAGCCATCTATGTAGACCCAGTTTATCCTGGACACCATGGACAACTAGGAGAAGGAGCAAGGGGATCGGATGATGGACAAGCTGGATCGGCTGTCGGAGAAGGTTGAAGGAGTGGATGCGGTGCAACAACAACTGATGGTCCAAGCGGAGCTCACGGCGACCGTGGCCCAGAAGGCGGCGGAGGAACAGGTGCGGTTGGCGCAACAGCTGGAATAGACGAGGAAGGTGGTGGCGGAGATGAGGCTGGAGATGATGGCTCCGGATCTGGAGTTCTCGGAGACGCCGATCGGGGAGCGCCCGAACGGGGAACCACGTCTGAACGCACGACTCAACACTCCTCCACAACCCCAAAGGCATCGTGGAATTTCTCCAGTCCAGCAACGCGAGGGAAATTCTCGTCGGGAGGAGGATCAGGATTATCAGCATGTTCCACTACCTAGGCCAACTTTTCCAAAGTTTGAAGGGGTTGAGCCGAAGATCTGGTTAGCGAAGTGTGTGGATTTTTTCGTTATGTACCGTGTTCTTGAAACAGTGAGGGTCACGTCTACTTCTTTGCATATGGAGGGAAATGCATCCCGTTGGTTTCAGATTTACAAACCAGAGCACGGGCTGGGAAATTGGGAGGAATTTGGTGAGGCGGTGAAAGCAAAATTTGGGGCAGAGGAATATCCCAAGGCGATGCACAATCTGCTGAACTCGTATCAAAAGGGGTATGTAGAAGATTACCTGAAGGAGTTTGAGGAAATTCGGTATTCGACAGCAGCGCATAACCCCAAGTTGCATGAGACACTTTATGTTTCCCAGTTTATGAAAGGAGTGAAACCGGAGTTGCAGGGTCCAGTGCAGTCTCATTTGCTGTCTACTGTGGACCGAGCAGCTTTACTCGCTCAGATGCAGAAACTGGTGTTGGAGAAGCAGAGGCAAAAAAATTGAAGTTAGTTGTACAACACCGATTCAGTGGTTCTTCCTCAACCTGAAACCCGAGTTCAGAACACACCAATGGAGTTGTCAAAGGAACGACTAGTTAAGGAGTATTGTAGACAAAATGGACTTTATTTTACGTGTGGGAAATTTTTTTGAACCAGGCCACCAAGCCAAGTGTCCAAAGAAACTGCAGATGCAGCTGAATGCACATTGTCTGCTGAAGGTTTGGGAATGACTCTGACCGAGGAAATGTTGGGTAAGATTGAGCAAAAGGAGAAAAGTGAGGAGTATCTGTTGTCGTTGCATGCTATCACTGGTACCACTTTAGAGGAGTGCATGGGAGTGAGGGCCCTCATTAAGAACCAAGTGATGCTTGTGTTGGTGGATTCCGGAAGGTCAGCCAGCTTCATCAGCAGGCATATGGTTGACAGATTGGGGTTACCACTGATCAAATGTGGGCTGGCAGCAGTCAAGGTGGCCAATGGTGAGATGATGAAGAGTGACAAGATGGTTAAAGCCTTGGAGTGGTGGGCTAACGGTCATACCTATAAGAGTAATATTAAGGTGCAGGTTGCCATGGCTAAGGTAAAGCTTCAGCAGCTTACTAAGGGGCTCCATAAGTGGAGTGAGAGGAATATTGGTAATATTAATTGGTGAAGTTGCCTATCGCCTGGAGTTACCTTCGTCTGCCCAGATCCATCCTGTCTTTCACATGTCGCAATTGAAGCTGTTCACTGCCAATTACTCCCCAGTTTTCTCTATTTTGCCTTGATACAATGACTTGGCTCAACAGGATGTCGTTCCTGAAGAGATTCTGGACAGGCGCCTGGTAAAGAAAGGTGGTCGCGCTGTTCCAAAGGTACTCATCCGCTGGAGCCATATTCCCAGCGATTCAGCAACTTGGGAAGACTTTTACGTGGTGCGTCAGTGCTTTCCATATGTTGTTGCTTGGGGACAAGCAAGCACTCAGGAGGGAGCAGATGTCACGCCTGACAACCAGGGAGAGCAAGGCGAGGAAGAAGCGAGAGCCGGTAGTGCGGGAGGTGATGCCTAAAGATGGTGACAAGGCTGGCGTGCCGGATGGGGCACAATAAATAAGTGTGGGCCGTATCTTGTAATGGTGTTGGGTCGTGTGGGCCGTGGCGTGTGTGAGGGATAAAAGCTGTAATCGAACTCTGTGTTGGACACTGAATATCTGAAATACAACATCACACACATACCTCGATTTTGTCTCTCTGACGGCGACAGATTTATTGGCGCTCATGTCCTCGGCGATCATCGCTGGCGACCACGGGCATAACACGGTGCAAGAGAGCCAAAGTAGAGGTAGTGAGCACAATGTCATCAACATACATGAGGAGGTACACAGTGTCATTGCCACGCTGGTAGATGAACAAGGAAGTGTCTGACTTGGTCGTAGTAAACCCTAAGGAGAGCAAGTAAGAAGCAAATCTACTGTACCAAGTCCTAGGTGCCTGCTTCAGTCCATACATAGACTTATTGAGTTTGTAGACCATAGTAGGGTGAGTGGAATTAACAAATCCTACACGCTAGCGGCAATAGGCCATCTCTGTAAGAGTGTCGTGAATATCAGTTCAAAGGTTGACGCTCTACAAATATTAACGCTGGATATATGAAAATGTAACACACATATTTTTCTTAAAAGTGCTTTCATAATAGCACAATCTTACTGTGTTTTACAAACATACTATTATTGAAAGTAGTGGCCAAAGTTGCATCAGGGACCATGTTGATTTTCAATATGTCATTCATCTGTGAACCAAAGAAGGAAAAAATAATCACTCAATTCTAAAGTGTAAGGTGTTTTGGTTTTGTCCTAAGTCAAACATATTACAGTTTGACAAAGTTTATAGAAAAAAATGTAGCAACATCTACAAAGCCAAATTAGTTTAATTAAATCCAGCATTGATTGTTTTATAGTATATTTTCTTGGTGTTTGACATTTGCTATGTTTTTCTATAAATCTGATCAAACTTGAAGATGTTTGACTTAGAAAAACTTTAAACATCTTACATTTGGAACAGAGGGAGTATAACTCTTTACACTTCAAGTCAGAAATACGATGTCTGGGTGTTATCCAAATATATCAGTTGTTTTCCTAATGTTTCTACATCATGTGGACCTTTGCCTCTTGTTGTCTTTTATCTATAGAGGTGACTGGTAATAGATCATTAGTCATAACTCTTACTCAGAACCATTTTTGTACCAGGGAAAGCAGAATGTGATTCCTAAATAACATATCATTCTAGGGCCTAGGATTGATTCATGTAAGTCATATGTATCTCAGCTCAGCCTTTGTTATCCTATATTAGCAAATAAATTGTGCATTCACAGATTAACATCAACCAAACAGTTTAAACTGCCACCTAGACAACTAAAAGGTTGCAAGAAATTGGACATGATGTCTTCAAATTCGGTTGTTGTGCATTTAGAATAAGACGCTAAAGCAGATAATATCCTTTAAAATAACCAAACAGAAGTCAATGTTGTTCTCAGAGCTACACGCTCCTCTCAACGGCAGGGAGCATTTGGAAATGGGGAGAGAAGAGTGCTTACGAGAAAGCGGACACTGTGGACATCGACGGATTGGACAACGCCGCCGCCGGCGACGATACGGCGGAGGATCGCGGAGACCAGCTCCCACTCATGGAGGAAGTACCTGCGCAGGAAGACCTCCTTGGAGTCGTGCTCATCGTCACCGACGGCAGTAGGATCAGCGAAGGCTTCGACATCAGCAGGGGATCCTGTGGGCTCAGATGGGGCCGTCGTGGCGGCGTTAGATACCCAAGCAGCGGCGGTGGCTCCGGTTTCCTGCATAGCCGGAATTCAGGGGTTGTCCTCGACCATCTCTCGAGGGACTGGTGGTGTGCGCGGCTGCGCTACTTTGCTCGTGTTATCACTTTCCGTGTTTGCAGTCAGAAGGCGTCTTTTGGTATTCGCTTTGACACGCAGACTTCAGGGCGCCAGCCTTCTGCGAACTGTCTCTACCCTTGACGAAGGAAAAGGCAGCCTTCTCACCGTCGCACCCGGCGATGCAGCGGCACGTCGCCTCCGGCCGGCCGTCGGGCACGGACGGCTCCGACTTTTCTTACCGCATGGTCGTCGAATCCCGTAACCATCCACCGCCCACACCGCCAAAGCCACGCTTCCAACGCCTCTTTCATAACCTCGCAATTTTGCAGGGTACCAGAGGGTCGCCGAGGGCAGATCCCGCCTCGCGCGCCTCATCCTCGTGCAGGTGACGGCAAGCTTGCCTCCTGGATTCGCTCCTCCATCTCTTGCCGTCATTGGCGGTTATTGATCTGATGAGTGTTCGTGGTGGTTTGCTCCTCCAGGCGCTGCACCTAGTGGCCGGAGGCTTGCTTCTATTGCTGTCGTTGTCCAAGGGGGCGGCGGTGAACAAGTTCGCCGTGCTGTCCATGGCCGCGGGATTCCTGGCTATAGTGGTGGGGGAATTAGGTATTGCTGTGTTAACCTCAGCTCTGCTAGTTCCGTACTCCCTTATTTTTTCCACCAAAAAAGAACTAGGTCGACCTAGATCTTGAGCCTCGAGTGAAGAAAACCACAATAGGAGCTTACAACTTTTCATGTCCTATAAATTCAATAAAAGGATCCTTGGCACTGATAAGAAGAGGTGTCAAACTGTCAACTAGAATGTCTTGGGAAGTGAAATATGAAATTCTACATCAGTTGGCAATATTTCATTGACGGGCTTCTTGGTTGCTGATTAGTAAGATTGGAGAGGGAGGTTTTCAATACTCTTGCCATGGATTAAGCATTCTGCTGTAGTTTGCCAGAACAAGCAAGCTAGTTATACTATCATCTTGCTCTTTTTGTCGACATCATTTGTTTTTGCTGTAGAAGTGGATACCATTCTATTAGGATAAGCTGGTAGTCTTTAAAGCTTGAATTATGGGCTTTCCAAACCAACCATTAAATTCTATCAATCTCCACATATAAGCTTCAAATTTTCTCCAGATGCCTTTAGCATATGGGCTTTTAAAGAAAAAACACCCCCATTCATGTTTTACCCAAAGGATATCCTTTTTTCAATGCCATATCAATCATCCTTTGTCGGATTATTGATTAAATTATAGCTGAAGTTGTTATTTGGTTATTCACAGGGCGAATGCGGACCATGGCAGTGCTGCTTCGGCTTTACACAAGCTTGTCATCAATTGCGGTTGCATTCTCTGTGACGTGCATTATCCGGTCAGAGTTGTTCTTGAAGGTTTGGATTATGAAATTCAGAATGTCGCTGTTTTGCAAGTGATGAACGTGGAAATATATATCTTGCAAGTTTATTAATTTTCTGCCTCTTGATGCTATTCAATTAAAACCTTATTTGTTTCTAAATGAAACAACCTGTCTCATTAAGATCGTTACTTCATTTAGATTGCAGCTTAAGCAACAATTGTATAATGTTATTGTTCGTGGTCCTTCCAATGGAGTTAGTTAATGACTTACCAGAATTGTGATCATTCTCAAGAGTCAAGATGGTCATTGGGTAGTGCAATTGTGATTTGTGAACTAACCAAACATGCAGTAGAAATTTTGCAGATAGTACCCTTTTGTAGAACCTTTAGAGGTAGATAACCCCAAGTTGAAGTCCCAACTGGTAGTACATTTGCAAGAATGAGGCACAAAAGTAATAACCTTCAGCCTGCATGGGTAGTGGGTAGTGTACTAGTGTACTAGTGTATGATAGATACTAAGTTCAATGCAACATGGGTTTGGCTTGATGTGAATCTTCTTAAACTAGGGGTGCCCAGGGCTATTTAGCATGTTTGTTTTTAAGATCCTGTTTGGTTCCTATAGGTTTTTAGAATCTGGATAAAAAAACTAGTGTTTTTCATTGTATTCTTTATCTGCATGTTAAAATCCACTAGAATCTGTCTGTTTCGATGAGACTCTAGGATTTTGAGATTTTTTTAATCCAGATTCTAAAGATCCCCTAGGAACCAAACGGGGCCTAAGTTAGATGTAAATGTAAGAGTTGTCCATGACTTCATTGAATTTTGGACCTGGCTCTGCTGAATAAACTAATTGAGCATTAATTGGCGGCTTCATTTTGTTGGCATAACACTCACCAACAAAAAAAATTGGTTCGGGTATCAAATCAGCACAAAAGAGAAGGCTTGAATGTGTTGTTAGTGAGTCCATGTTACCAAAACTATGTCACCAGATATAAGGCTGACAAATTAAGGGCCAACTTCATCTTTGGGATAATCAAGCTGAGGAAGCTGGATTCTCCACATTGAGTATGGATAGAGCATCAACATCACATTAGATTTGACAAGTTGATGTGTTTTGGTCCATCTGGGAGCTGTGCATAGGGGAGAATAGAGCAACAGAGAGGATTGTGGGAGAGAACACAGAGATTATGGTGGACGAACAGAGGGTCGTATTCCTTTGTCGGTTGCTCTGGCGTGAGACTTCGCCAGGGCGCTGAAGGAATTGTCCCTCTAGAATTCTTATTTCTTCGGTGTTCTCTCTATTACATCCTATAACACTTATATAGATGTATGCGCCCTTGACTCAATTAGAAAGGCAACTAACCAATCTAAACAAACTAGAAAACAACAAACTGACTCCTAAACAAACTATTTGAGGATATCTCTGTTTCTAAACTTATATGATTGCCAAATCTTAGCTGCTTCTAATACTATTTCCTTCTTGGTTTGGTTGTGCTGCCTGGTTGTGCCTTTTCTGTTATTGACGGCCATAGAAAGAGTCTATAACATTTCTCTCCACCCCAACAAACAACTTGTCCGTGAGTTGTACATCTGGAGATCTTCGCTTAAATTATTCTAATTGTTTCTATAAGGAATCTATAGATGACCTACCTAGCCAATGCACCAAAACTTCTCAGACTCCACGATTCAATTGAGCTTTAACCAAAACTTCTCAGGCATGCACATCAGGAACATCCGACTGAAGAACCATCCCCTCGAGCAAGTCACAAAGGTCCATGAGATTAGCAAGGGCTGTAACAGAAATAGCCACCCTCAGATCAGCCAACCACTTGAGATCAGGCAAGGCGTCTTTGACCAGGCGCCTAGAAGCAATGCGCTTGGGCACCATACCCAAGACAGCAGGTGCCACCTCCTTAATACATTTGCCATTCAGCCAACGATCCTTCCAAAACAGAGTATCAGACCCATCTCCCAAATGAGTGATAACAGCCGCAACCACCAAGCTTTGCACAATGTCGCAAGTTTGAATCTGAAAGTCCGACCATGGCTTAGTCCTATCAGATTTTTGCAGCCAAGGCCACCTAGCCCGCAGCGCCCAGCTCATGATCCGAAGGTCACTTATTCCCAGACCCCCCAAGTCCTTGGGTCTAGTGACTTTGGGCCAAGTCAGCAGACAATGGCCACCATTCACCTCCTTCCTCCCTCTCCACAGAAAGCCTCGTCTAAGCTTATCGATTGCTTTAACAGCCCAAGAAGGGATGTCCAACGCCAGAGCAGCATAAATCATTCTTGATGTCATCACAAATTGAACATAAATGGCTCTACCAGCTTTTGTCATCAGATCAGCTTTCCACCCAGGTAACTGGGCTGCAGTTTTATCAACAATTGCTTGAATTTGACTTCTCCTAAACTTTCCAAGAGAAAACGGGAGGCCAAGGTACTGACAGGGAAACTCCGAAATGGAACATGGAAGGAGCTCCTGAACACAAGCAAGATCCGCCTCAGAACATCGAATAGGAAAAACATTACTCTTCTGAACGTTGGTCTTTAGACCGGACGCATCCCCAAAAATCCTAAGGATTTCCAGAATCAGAGTTATGTCTGAAGGCACCGGCTTGAGGAAAACCACCGCATCATCCGCGTACAAAGAGAATCGGTGCTGCAAACTGTTCGTGGAAAGAGAGTGAAGCAGCCCTTCATCAGAGGCCCTCTGGATTAGCAAGTTGAGAGTGTCCATGACTAAGATGAACAACATTGGAGATAAAGGGTCCCCCTGCCGAAGACCCCGCTGGTGAGCAATGTAGTCCCCGGGAACACCATTTAATAAAATTCTCGTCGAAGAAGAGGCTAACAGCCCACAAATGATGTCACGCCAGATCTGCCCAAAACCCAACTTCTGCAAGACTTCCAGCAAGAAAGCCCAAGAAACCGAATCAAAAGCCTTAGAAATGTCGAGCTTGAAAAGAATGCGGGCTTGCCTTTGACGATGAAGAAACCTTGCAGTGTGCTGCACAAGCATGAAATTGTCTAAGATAAATCTTTTCTTAATGAACGCTGTTTGATTAGGAGAAACCATATCATTCAAATGCCGAGCCAATCTGTTGGCCATCATCTTTGTTACTAACTTTGCGAAACTATGGACAAGGCTGATTGGACGAAAATCTTTCACTTGGGCTGCACCCTCAACCTTAGGCAAAAGAGTGATAAACGCTGAATTGAGCAGCCCCATGTTTCTAAATTTTCGAGCCCAAACACAAGAGATCGCTGCCATAACATCAGCTTTGATTGTTACCCAACAAACCTTGTAGAAACGACCGGTGAAACCATCCGGGCCCGGAGCTTTATCCGACGGCATAGATTTTACAGTACCCCAAACTTCTTCCTCTGAGAAAGGCACATCTAACTCATTGAGATTGAAAGAAGGCATCCCAAGGGCATCAAGATTAAGAGAATTTTCTCTCCCCAAAGCAGTCCCGAGCAAGCCATCATAGAAATGGAACAAATCATCAGCCTTATCCTCATGTGATGTCAAAATAAGCCCTTCACTTGTAGATAATGAACCAATAAAATTCTTCTTTCTTAATCTAGCCTGAGCATGGAACAGGGAAGTATGAGCGTCCCCTTCTTTCAACCAATTAATTCTGGACCGAAGACGGGCTATAGATCTCGACAAGGAGGAGAGCACCAAGATGTGCTTCTTAAGGGTACGCCTTAACCAATCCTCACTTGGAGATAGAGTCCTGCTGTCATGAGCCATCTCCAGCCTATGAAGGAGCTCCCGAGCCATTTCAAGCTGTAGTTTTAAATCCCCCACTTTATTATCACTCCAACGCTGCAAAGCCTTTGCCGTAGCTTGTAATTTCTTGGAAAGAATAACAAGAGGGCACTGGCCTGCGGGAATCGAACTCCAAGCGTTAGCCACAACATCCTGGAAATCCTCCAATTTCACCCAGAAGGCCTGAAAATGGAAGCACCCTTTCCTTTTATTAATATCACACAGGCCCAACAAGAGAGGGCAGTGATCCGAATCTTGAGTTGCAGCACTCTGAAGAAGGCAATCTGGAAATAAATCTTCCCAATCAGCAGTACAAAACATCCTGTCCAATCTGACTAAGGTAGGACAGGCTTGCCCATTCGACCAAGTAAACCTGCGCCCAATCAGAGGAAGCTCTAGTAGGGCAAGATCGTCCTTCCATCTTCGAAATCTGCCCATCATAGCACGATCAACATTGGAATTACTCTTGTCTTCATCACTCAGAATCATGTTAAAATCGCCAACAACCAGCCATGGCCTAGAACAGTGGGTCCTAATCAATCTGAGGTCTTGCAAGAACTGAATTTTCTCATGATTCCCTTGAGGGGCATAGACACATGACAACCACCAAGATGACCCAGTCTCAAGGCTAAAATTCACCGAGACACAATGGTCATCAATCCTAGAGCCACATGAGCTGATATTATTCTTCCAAGCCACTAGAATCCCTCCACTAGCCCCAACTGAAGGTGTGAAAACAAAATTCTGAAACTCAGACCCAAGCAAACGGAACACAAACAAGCGAGAAAAAACTGACATTTTTGTTTCCTGGAGGCAAACAACATCAGCTTTGACTGAGTCCACCAAACAACGTACAACATCCCGACGGGCCGAGCCATTAAGACCCCGCACGTTCCAGCACACAATTTTTGACGGATCCATTTGGAAAACCATTGAAAAAACGACCATCAATACACACAGAGGCGATCAGACCTGCACCACCGCACCCTGCAAGTCTTCTGGGACAGTCCAGTTGAAGAGAGCCGCAAGAGCTTTAACTTGCAAATCAGTCAACCGCTCACCGAAAACCTTGGCATAATTATCGAGAACCTCCAGGGACAGCGATTCAGATGGATCCCCACCAAGAAGGCCGAGCTCATTAGCAATCCTCCATTTTCCTTTCGAAACTTGTGCTGGGGCCATTACCTTTTCAACATCTGCTCCAGCCAAGCGCCTGCTCCACCGAGGAAGAGCCCCCTCACGAGGTGCCCTGGGGCGACGCTGCCGCTTCTGCTTCTGCGGCACACACTGGACCCGAGCGGCCGGCCTGGACATTCTGGCGATGAAATCAGCGGTGGTCGCTGACTGAGCAGCCGAGAGAGGGGATTGTTGAGCAGCAGCCCCTCTACGCTTCCTTCTGAAATATTTGATGGGGGAACAAGGCCACATCCTGAGCCCTACCCCAACAGCCTTCATAGACGGCTTCAACCCAGTCCCCACTCGGGTAGCGATGGCAGGACCACCTGGGAGGGATGAAGATGCACTCAAAGTCTCCACCGCCGGAACAGAAGAGTCAACGTCAAAATCGGCTATGGACAAGAAGACCTCGCCATTCGGGCCATCGTGAGCACCTGGAATCTCTGATGATGGCATAAGACCCACTGGGCTCGCAGAACTAGAAGGAGACAGGCTAGAAACCGCCACACCCAAAGTCACAGTGTCAGGCCCATGAACATTCTCCAGGGGCAGACTCAACCCAGCATCAATGCAGCCAATCACCGGCTCCATAGCGTCTGCATGCGTGTCCCCAGTAACCAAGGCAACGGAAGGCGCCGAGTCTTTCACGGACAACCCAACCTCCACATGTTGAACAGAGACCGGGGCAACACCCAGTCTTTCACAGACCGGCCTTCGTGCTGCAAGTGCTTCCCCGAACTCAGCATGCCCCATCTGAACTGAACTGTTCAGCCTGCGCCGACGAGGCCCGGTGTCCTGATCATCATCAAACGCCGGCGGCGGAGGTGCAGCAGCGCTATGCACCGGCGGAGAGATTAGAGACACATGGGCAATCACTTGGTAAGCAAGCAATCTTCTCTCAAGTGAGGTAGAGCCAGGCATCATCATCAAAGGTTCCAAAACAAGGAGCTCCAACAAATTTGGAATGAGGTGTGGACGTCGGCACCATCCAAAAACCTTGAAGGAAGAGAAGTCATGTCGATTCACCGTATCAGGATGGAGCTCCACGTCAGTGCAGTGATCCCTCAACAAATACTGAGCAGTAGCCAAATCCCAAGCATGAATTGGAACCCCTTTGAACTCCACAAGAACAGGGGATGGAAAGGCCACCACCTCGACATGGGCAAGTCTAGACCATCTCAGGAACTTGAAAGACCCAGAAAGAGAATTGAAAACAACACCATTGTTGTACACCTGATTAGCCAACTCTTCCGAATTCAGGATCAAGACAAAATCTTTTGGGCACGAACGATGAACGGAGAAGGACGACACATCCAGCCCGAAACCAGCAGCCACCTCATCAGCAAGAGTTTCAGCAGCCACCCTCGGTCTTGAACCAGTGACAACGACGAACAGAGCACACCGTTGCAACCGCAGTTCTTCCCATGCAAGCGCATCCACACGGTTCAAAATGCAGAGATGTGTGGCTTCCACCATATCAGGAACAAACAGGTTGTCGAGGGGCATGCACCCTGACCGGCTCTGGGGAAGAGGAACCGGGTGGAGGTACAACTACACTGGAATCCTCCGAAGGTGCAACGGGGGCGGTCTTAGGCCTTCGACCCCGCGTACGATGGCGGCGTTTCTTCGTGCCACCCAAGGTAGGATCAGCCACACCAGACCTCTGGATGGCCGGGATCGGCGAAGAGACCCTGCGCCACTCCATGGCGCGTCTAGGAATGTCCAAAGGCTTGTGAACCAGCTGAGGGCCAAGACGATCCCACACCGATACTGAAGCTTTGATCACCGGCGCAGCACGAACCTTGCACTTAACTACACGATGTCCGAGCCCCCAACACTTGAAGCAGCGCACCGAACGTCGGCAATCCGCCGCCCGATGAGAGGAGGTCAGACAGTTAAAACACCTACCCCGGAGATCCTCAGGGATCGATCGACGGGGAGGTGGCGAAGGAGGAAGTTGACGTCGACGAGGTTCGACCCTAACCCAGCCCTCCCGGTCAGGAACAGGCCTACGCACAGTTCCAGGACGTTGCACCACCGCAAACTTCGGCCTGTGCGGAGGTCTAGGGAGGGACAACCGCGCAACCGGCTGGGGCGGAGGGAGCAGCAGCACGTACTTGAAAGTCCTCTGCGAGGCACCACATCCAATGGCACCAACACTCAGGGCCGATGATGACGGGCTGTCAAGGCAGGAAGATGCCCACCGCTGCGCCTTGGAACGTCCAACAGGGGAGAACGGACGAGCCGCGGGAGACAATGTCGCCACACGGGAGGGGGAGGAGGCAGTGGTCGCCGGAGTCGGGGTGAGCGCCGGCGAGGGGCTAGGTGGTGCGGGGACGGTGGGGCGGGCGCTGTTAACGGAGCGATGGGTGGGGGAGGCGGAAGGGCATGCGGGGGAGGCGGGAGGGCGGGGAGCCGAAAGGGCCGCCGAAATGACCGCCATCCTCCAAACCCGGAAGATTGACTATGATAGTTGTATTGTTATATCCAAATGAACACATATCTTACACATTCAGAAATGAACATGAAGGGAATGAAACAGCAATAGACCAGCAATGAGACCGTAATGCATATTCCCCATATATAGGTCCATCTAACAGTTATCCATGTCTGGAATAGAGAATATGGATAGCTGGGTATGAATGCAGAATATGGTGCTCCATTCGAAAGGAAAAGTCGAATGCTTACATTATAATAAGGATCTGTGAAGCACCACAGCAATGCAGAAACATCAACATAGTCCCAGTCTCCCAGAGGTGACTGAGGCTAACAGAACTTGGGAGTATAGCAGCAGCATTCGATATAGCATGGAGGATTGACTCATCTTCTCATTTGTTTTCCTACTACAAATGAGAAGATGAGTCAATCCTCCATGCTATCCCCACTTTAGTTTAACCAACCCTCCCTACTGCACTCCTAAACATAGGAAGATGAAGCGAAACATACCTTCCGAAGCATCTCTTCTGCAGTTGGTTGATCCTCACGCTGCAGGCTGGTGAAATAAGACTGGAGCTTCTTCGCAGCCTCCATGAAATCTCTCGCGTGCCTTTCAACATCAACTGTCTATCTCCTTTTGTTTTCCCTCTCCCGTTCATCTCTCTCCTCTTTGGCCTTCCTTTCCTTGCGACGACGACTGGGACGAGCGCCCCCGCGCTTCTGCAGGCGAGCACCCCGCCACCAAATTGAAAAAAAATTACTGCACCCCTGTGTGCCGTCGGAGATGAACGCGTCCAGGAAATCCAGCCATCTCTCCAGCAAGGACAGTGCAGAGACTGCGAGGGATATCATCACCACGTCCGGCCAAATCCAACCCCTCAAAATCCCGGACGTTGTTGCTGCGCTCGCACAGGCTGCTGCAAAGGCAAATGGTGAGACCGAGAAATATCTTCCAGGGTGGCCGTTGTTCTCGCCTCCTAAGGTGCAGCTGGACAAGTGTACCAAGTGCTCCAGAGAATTCTGTTCTGCAATCAACTTCCGGAGGCATACACGTGTTCATCGTAGATCCCTCAAGATAGATAGGGATTTTCCAAAGAATAGAGACCTTCTCGCTGCATTCTGGAATAAACTCACTATGGATGATGCCAGCAAAATTTTGTCCTTGACAGGTGTTGTTATACTGGTTCATCAATTTTGACAGCACTGTCATCATGGATGTGTAAACCAGGGTATGCTTCGTTGCCAGTTGCATATGCCAGAGCTGGCAGTGAGCTTCTGGATCTAATTCAAGCAAAGCCTTCAATGCATCTGCATGTGTCATCGGATGAACTATTTAGTTTGCTCGATGAAGCAAGTGAAAAACATTTCTTTGCACAAATACAGCTGCTTGTATACAGAAGTTTTTATTTGATGGAGAGGTATAAAAAAATGCAACTGAGTTGAAAAATGTTGTTTCGTGCGCTAGTTACATGCTTGAACAAAAGCTGCTTGAAGCATGGTGTGCTGATAAGACTGCTGAAGCATTAAGATGCCAGAAGTTGCTGGAGGATGAAGAGGAAGCTGCTCAGAAAAGGCAAGCCGAACTGATGGAAAGGAAGCGGATGAAGAAACTTAGGCAGAAAGAACAGAGGTTAAAAAACCTCAAGGATGAGATACAGCCATTCAAAGTGTGAATTTCATTTATGATCCTGACTGTTTTGAGCAAGAAGAATCGCAGTATCTTCAATTTCCAGCACTAATTACTTTGGAAACTAACAATGATTTTAATGTGGACCTACCAGTAGAAGATATCAGTTGTGATTTGGGGCCTGAAATGGATAAATGTGTTGTATTAAGGCAACAAGTTGTTTCAAGGCATCATTTAGGCAGAACGGAGAAGCTTGCTGAAAGTAGCATTTTATCTGGTTCCGTAGTTACTTCAAAGCATGCAGCTTCAGCAAGGCCTTCAAATTACAAGGATCCAAATGTCTGTTCTGCACCAAGTAGAAACAAAATTTGTGAATTGAAACTACGGTCTTGGATTGAAGAACAGTGCCAAAAACATGAGTTAGATGTAGATGAACGTGGCATGGGTCCTAGCAAAAACTCTCGTGTGCTAATAGGATCTATAATTGTCGCAATTGAAGATGGTAGTGAACACTTGTTGGACTTAGGTTCCAAGAATGACCCAGTACCTCCCAGTTCAAAGACAAAGAAACATGCATCAGTCAAGGTGGTGCAACAAGTTACCCCTGAGGGAAACAGAAATGAAGGTGTTCCTGATAGTGATAACCGTTCTAGCCTCAGATTTACTACAGATGAAATTAATACATATATTCAGCAGATTAGGTGAAATTAATCCTGTTGGTTGTACACCAGATTTAAATCTTCAGTCTTTTGTCTCGTCACCATCCTCCGCCGAATGAATGACGAGAAGAAAACCATTGACTAAACTCCGCATCAAATCCCCACAAAATCACGGCAGCCTTAGGCCGAAAGCGGGCAGAGCTTCGCCGATTGCGCGCAAGATTTGGACCACACTCTAATTAAAAAAAAGATTTGGACCACACTCGCCGTCACAGGGTGAACAATTAATAGATGCAACACGGTTGTTAGGCTTGCCTGGTATGCGGTGAGGCCGATGAGGACCATGACCGAGACGAAGGAGAAAAGCCACAGGATGAGCTCCACAGACATGGCTGCCGTGAGGGTTGACGACTCCTCGCCAACAGCCTGGCGAGCAATCGATCTAAGAACGGCGGGGCGTGCGGTGCGGGAGGCCGTTGCGCGAGCGGGGGTTTCGCTGGCGCGGGCGTTGCGGGAGCGGGGGTTTCGCGGCGCGGGCGTGCGGGAGCGGGGGTTTCACGGCGGCTGCGGCGCGTGGGCGTGCGGTGCGGGAGGCCGTTGCGGGGCGGGATTTGGCGCGTGCGGATAGGGAGCGGGGGCAGTCTACACTGCCCCCTTAATAGTTAGTACAGATAATTCCACCAGCAATAACTCAGGCAGATTTCATCCTGGAAGAACCCAACATGTTTGTGACAGTATCTAGTGTTAGATAAACTTGAATTAATCTTAGGTCTTGGTCAATTTGAGGCTACAATTTCGTTTTCTTTTGCTTCCTTTCCTCTATGAATTGGTTTTTTGCTCTATGAAGTAATAATCACAGCAAGCTTTTTTGGAGTATGAATATCATCAGCTATTTGCATTTGGTTGTTGCCTAGGTTATGAAGCAAAACACAGAGGCCATCACAAGCTACGAAATGCTTGATGCGGTTCGTGTTGCTCTTGGTAAGTTATATCTATATATATGGTTGATAATGGGCTCTAAATTTTATACTATAAAATTTAAGGATCAGATCGGATTACGATTGAGCTTTATTTCTATTTATTTTTTTAACTAAGATTATATAAGGGCTCAAACAAATTATGAAGAAACATTTGGATCGTGATTCATTGCTACCCCTAGCTATATCTATTTGAAGTTACAGTCTAAGTATTTGCTGCTAACTTTTGTGGTCTGCCTTCCTTCACCATGTTAGGTATCCTGCTGCAAATGGTGGTTATAGCTACAACTACCAGACTCCTGCAGAATATGTCGCCTCCCAAGAGAGCTTCATGAATGCTATGACATTTTAGCTTTGTTTCCAGTAGTAAGGATACAAACTTCGAGTTAAAAATATTGGCCAAGTGCGATAGTCTCGTACCGAAGATGCTACTGGTGTACAACTGTCAGGAAATCGTGGGTTACTTGTTTCTCTTTTGTTCTTGTTTTACTTCCCTTTTCTGGATCTGGAAAATTCGTAGTCGTTGGCGAGCTTTGCAAGCGGCAACTGGGACCCCTTCGGCGCGATTGCATCTTGCTGAAAGCCCAAGATAACCACAAAAGAATGCCAATAATTCTGTCGGTATCTTTGATTGCCATGTCTGCTTTGGAAATAAGACTCTGAATATGACCTGTAGCTACTCTGCGTTTCCTGTGTTCATGCCTTTTGGATCCTATTTCTAAAATCTGGATCTCCGGACACTGCTGGTACTGACGAGCGCTTCGCCGTTGGATAATCATCGGTGTGTGTAAAGTCTACTCGATGTCATTGTGTAGTAGTTGTAGGACTCGAGCCAGTAAAATGGACATCTTTCATCACCAATTTACTGACAGCAGAGCAGAATGTATTCCTGTTGATCTGACTGACTGGTGTTAGAAACGGATCTGATCGAGTACCACTAGTTGCCAATTAGTCCAACGCATTCATGACAACGAATCATGATTCTTCCATTGCAGTATCCTGGCACGGGTGCAGCAGACAGTCAACCCATGATTATTCCGTTACAGCTGTAAACAAATCAGGATCTGATGTGATCATTTCATCAGACAAGAAACAGCACACAGAGAGACGTATACGTACTGTACATATGCACAACTGCACAAGACATCCACACACAATGCTATACACGTCCGTGCGTAACACACAATACCGTACCCCTATTACATTTGCTTGGCCATGGCGTTGATGATGGCGAGCGCGATGGCCGTGAGGTGCATGGCGCCGGCGACGTTCCTCCGCACGGCCTCCCTCACGACGGCGGGCTGGCCCTTGAACCCCTCCATGCACATGCCGTCGTTCGTCAGCGCGGCGCTCGCCCACGTCTGCACGCTGTCCACCTGGAACCTGACGCTCCGCCCGGCCTGCCCGCTGGCGCTGGCCGGCTCCTTGCCGAGGCGCTCCATTCCCTCCACCGACTGCCGCAGCAGGTCCACGGCGTCCTCCAGCATGCCCACGCAGTCCGCCGCCGCCTCGGCCGCCACGGGCACGAGGTGGTGGCTGCTCGCGCCGCCCGCCGCCATCGCCTTCATCGCGGCCGTCGCCCTCCGCGCGCCGTCCAGCGTGACCGTCAGCGCCGCCAGCGACAGGCGCGCCGGGCTGGCCCCGACCTCCGCCGCGTACGGGGCCAGCGTCGCGTTGCACAGGGCCGGGTAGTCTGTCCCCGCGCACCACGACCTGATGAAGCCGCCGCCGGCTGTGGTGGTGCTGGTGCTGGCGCTCGGGGTCGGCCGCGCCGTGACGGCGCCGCACCTCGACCAGCACGAGAGCGCGAGAAGCAACAACCACAGCAACGCGTTGCTGCGTGCCATGGCGCACGGGACGGACGGGAGCACGTAAAACTACGACGACTTCGACGTGTTTCTTACTGCTAATGCTGCCTCGATCTTCTGTCTAGCATCGAGTTATATAGGGGGCAGGACGAATTAATGGAGGATAAGGGCGCGCGCGGCCTGTACGCGTATGACTGGCCTAACCGGCACGTCGTGTCTGTCTGGCCAGGAGAGCGTGCCCAGGAGGACCATAAGAGATCGAGGGTGCTCGGCTGCTTGCCTTTGATTTGCCGATCGACGCCGCTGCATGCGCATACGTACGAAGAGGTCGAGCCAATGCAACGTGAGTTTGGCGGAGATCTTGCGTGGCGTCTAGCTAGCCGTCTTCAAGCGATCGCGAGAGGTACGGCGACGCCGACGCCGACGCGCGGGGGTCCTGCTGCCCATCCCGGCCCGGGAACACGGCTGGGGCTAGATCTGGGCATAAAACCCGAGCCCAAAGCCCTAAACCCGAAATACCCGAACCCGTACCCGTTTAGCCCGAAGCCCGTTACCCAAACAGATCCAGCGGGTAACGAAACTGAATACCCGAACTAAGTTCGGGCTTAATTGGGTAGTAAACCGCGGTACCCGAAATACCCATTCTACCCAAAATACCTAGCACCGTCCATCCAGGCACCAGGCCGAGCGCTAGGCAAGAGCGACATAGCCCACGGCCCAGTTAGCCAACTACGAAACCTGGCAACCCTAGCTCTCCCTGTCCAGCGGCGGCTGCAAGCTGCGGCTCTCTCCCAGTCTCCCTGTCCCTGTCCAGCGGTGGCCGGTGGCTGTGGCTCTCTCCCTGTCTCCACTCTCCAGCGCAAGGAGCAATACAGGCAGCAGAAGACGGTCGCGGAGGGCACCGTACGCAGAGCCAGAGTCGGAGACAGCGGCAGCGGCAGCCCCATCGTCGTCACTGATGCCAGGTAGGAGGTCACCGTCTCGCAGTTCATCGCACAGCTAGGTTCGTTTCGTAAATACAGTCTTCGCCGAAAGCTAGCTTCTCGTTTGCACTCTGTAGAAATAAGTTTCAGAATTTATCAAAAGCTAGTCTTGCTCAGTGGCTCCGGTTTTGTAGAAAGGACTGCCTACCTACTATCCGTGCTGCTGCCTGCTACTCTACAAACTACACGTATAGAACTATGGACTGAGAACAAATAGTGTTTCACTATCACGGTTTCACTGCATCTGGTGTCTGGTCGAGTGTATTGAATATCATTATCACTGTTTCACTGCCTGCTATTCTCTGTTATGTGTGAGAGTGAATATTGTTTCACTGTTGAATATTAAATATTGATTCACTTTTTCACTGTTGAATGTTAAATCTTGCTCTCTTGAATATTAAATATCCTACTCTACTACTGCTGAATATTGTTTCACTATTTTGGGTAGTTTGCTATTACCCGAACCCGTACCCGAAATTATGGGTACCCGAAATTACGGGTACCCGAAATTACGGGTAAGGGTTCGGGTATAGATGTTAAAAGCCCGAAATATAAAAAACCCGAAAAGCCCGACCCGAAATATCGGGTAAACCCGAACGCCCAGCCCTAGCTGGGGCGGCTAGCTTAGCTAGTCCGCTACGGGAAAACATTGAGGGTTTGTTCGGTTATTTTCAATCCATATGGATTGGAAGGGATTGATACGGATTGGAGGGGATTTTGACTTACTAGGGATTGAAACCCCCTCAATCCTCCTCAATCCATATGGATTGGGGTAAAACCGAACAAGCCCCCGCGCGCGGACGTGCCAAGGTTGGTGGGGACATCGTCAGGTGCGATGACGTGATGTTGCTTTCAGCCCCCCTCAATCCCCCTCAATCCATATAGATTGGGGTAAAATCGAACAAGCCCCCGCGCGCGGACGTGCCAAGGTTGGTGGGGACATCGTCAGGTGCGATGACGTGATGTTGCTTTCAGCTTCAGCCTCAGGGCACGGGGGACCGAATCAATAGCGCTGGGCGTTTCTGTTTCAGATCGCCATCGGTCCGGGAAAGGCAGGCCCGCAAGCCCATGTGGCCGCAGTGCTGCACGGGCTTTCTCAGCCACTGGTTTCCCTCTTCTCTCTCTTCTCTCTCTCTGCAGCGCGATTCTTGATTGGGTTGTATCGTCTGTAGGGTAGCATAAACTCTAAATTATACGCTATAAAATTTAATGATTAAATCATATTAGACTTCGACTCTATTTATATTATTTTTAGCTAAAATTAATTAAAGAACCCTAACAAATTATGAACAAATATTTAGATCGTAATCTATTACCACCCCTCATTGTTTGTCGGGCGAAATCGGTATCAAGTCTCCAGCAGTTCTTCTATCTTATCTTTTATTTTAAACTTCACTCGATAAACAATATCATTTATAGTGTAGCGTCCTCTATTTTATACTATTCACTAAAGGCAACTTAGTGGACATGGACACGGCAGAAGCTAGAAGATATTTCCACCTAGTGGACATGGAGACGGGAGAAGCTAGAAGATATTTCCTTTCACTAGTATTCATGCACGGTGTGATACACACGTATTTATTTATGCATGTGGTGAACTCCATTGACCTACACTTTTTTTTTTGACAAAGCCAACGGGGGACGAAAGGTCCCCCGGCCTGATTAGAACTTGATTATTATAAGGGCACAGGTTCCAGTTTTACAATGGGTGAGGGACATAAGCTTAGCTGCCAGAGACACATTGCACAGATGGCTACATGAAAATAGAAAAGGAATTACACCAAGAGGCAACTTCATCAATGAGGGGGCTCAGGCGTTTGGTCCGGAAGGTCCGTGGGATTGATATTTAAGGAGAGCAGCTTGAAGGAGCTCCAGATCCTGACATTATCGCATTGGTTTGATTTTATCACGTACACAGACACCACCGTCCCTTATTCGCGAAAAATCTAAACCGTTCATCACACCTTCCTTCTTGATTTCAAACGTGTGAGGGCGTATGTAGCATGCCGGTGTCTGAAGCGTGCATGTCTGCTAGCTGCTACGGCTCGTCGAACAGCGGCTGCAGCCGGTGCACGGCCGGCGCGACGACGGCGTCACCGCCATGCGTGGCGCCGCCACGGCAGCCCTTGGGCCACGGGAAGGCGCCCCGGCGCACCGACACGCGCGGGCCGCAGCGAGCCTCGTGGTCGAGGCCGCGCCTCGCGTCAGGGCTGAGCGCGGAAGCGTGGGGGCGAGGCCTCCACGACCGCGTCCCCGGTGGCGGTGCCAGTGGCAGTGGCACCCCCGGCCCCATGCTGTTGTCAGCGATGTCGTCTTCTGCCCATTTCAGTGTGGCCGCCATGCCCGCCGGCGCCTCCGCTGGTGATTCCACAGGCCAACTGTCGCCGCCGCCCACGACGGCTGCACCGAGCGATCCCGGATCGGCTGACGCCGGCGAGAGCAGGAGAGCCACGGCGGCGCACAATGAGAGGACGGGAAGCATCATCTGCGTACGTGAGGCATGCATGGTGTTGTCACGGAAATCTTTTCTAATTTGCTTTGGAGGATCAAGAGGGTGAGACACGTACAGGGGTACTTGTAGGAAATCCCTATCACAGGAACTTTTGTTTTTTTGTCTTTGTAACCTGCGAACCTTAATGGAGGAAGTTTTTTTTTAATCCAAGTTTGTTGTACACACACTTACTTAATGAGAAACGTTGCCAGAAGAAAGCCGTTTCTTTAAAGTCCAGATGTTAACGAGAGAGATTTGAGCACCACCGGTACATTTTTGACATCTATGCAATGGAGCATGTACTTCTACAATCATAGTCATCAACTCGGATTCAGGCAGAGCTCTTAGGACCTCGTGTCAAAATAGGGTCCGGTGAATAAGAAGATCGTCTTATCCTCATGTCTCTTTTGTAATGCACCGACATATAAGGGGTAGTAGATAGGGGATAAAAATCTTGATCCGATTTTCATGTAAATGATTCATTCCTTAAGTTATAAAGGAGGTATCAGGTAATCGGAGGGGGTGATCAACAGAATAATAGCCATCAACAACTGGATGTAAGGTGTTATCTCTGACGAGAGCCCGAACCAGTATAAATCTCTATGTCCTTGTGTTCTTACTTTTTGCTTTAGTTCACCGCAATCAGCCGACACAAATTCACTATCGAGAATTCCTCGACAGTTGGTGCGCCAGGTAGGGGAACCCGCATCAATCATAGTAGAACAGATGGGGACCACCTTCATGCAAGGACATGATATTAACTTCGAGAGTTTCAGGTTCATTAGAGATGCATCTGGAAGCCTCGGGTGCGTCCACGACACCTCGAGGATCGAGGCCATCTTGTTTGTATCGCTGCATTTCACCAGTAACACGATAGGACTACTCAGGCTAAGGGCTAGCATTCTGGTGACATCCACGTTCGAGACGCCGAATTCATTAGATCAAATCTCGAAAGTGGTGCCATTGATGGAACCCAAATACCCGATGGACTCTGATGATGACGCAAGCCAGGACTTGGGCTCTTAGGATCTTGGCTCATGTTTGTGGTTGTTGGGGAACCTGAAGATAACCCCCATTGGAGGATAAAGGAGACTTAGATACAAGAAGACAATAATCTCGAGAAGATCTATGCCTAAGCGGACGAGAAGCCCATGATCAAATTGAGATGGTTGAGTTCCAGGGACAACACGTCTACGCCACCTCGATACAGAATCTTGTCACATCAAAATACTTGTTGGATGGGATCAACCCTTTGTTGCTATAAGACAATCCCCAGGATCTTGTTGGGGCGAAGGCGAAGACGCTACCCTTCGCTCCAGTATCGAGAATGTTGGGGCGAAGACGAAGATGCTACCCTTCGCTCCAGGTCTTCGTCACCTCGCTTCACCAATGGAGGCAAGATGACCGGCGCGGCCCTCCCTTCGACCTCCACACTGCAAGACGAAGGACCAACGACGAAGTCTCTCCATCCCACGTCCTCACCCGACCTGGAGGCCCACGTGGGATTTGGCCCACTGTAACAGGCCCCGCACGGAGAAGCGTGTTACGGGCCCGATTTGTAATAGCTTTTCTGTAATGACGGTCTGTAACCCTCCCTTATGGGAATATTCTAGGGATAGTCCAGGTGCCCAAGGGCATAAACGCCCTTACATCGGGACGTTGGACACTTGGGCACCTATAAATACCCCCGTACAGTGTCCTTGAGAGGCCGAATTAACAGAGCAATTGCCATCTCGAGTTAAACCTTGCTTGCGTTCTTTCCACTCCCCCGTTGGATCAACTCGCCCAAGAAAGCGAGTACCAACATTTGGCGCCCACCGTTCGTGCTACGAACAAACCACCCACGATGGCACCCAAGAGAGCTAGTTCGAAGGCAGCCCATCCATCGACGAATCAGCGAAGGCAGCACTGCTAGCTAAGAAAAGGGCAAGGCCCCCGCAGACAACACCCACCAAGAAGCTAGTGAAGATGAAGCACTCAGAAAGAGACAGCGCAACAATCAACACACTCACGAAGGCACCCTCCGCACCTGCAGCTCCGGAGGGCAACCACAAGCATCACCCCCAGGCTTCGCTCCACTAGAGGGCGAGGACACAACAGAGGACGGTGAAGTCATCGGCGTCTCAGCAGAAGAACAGCTACAGCTACGAGCTCTGCGCCTCAAGAACCGCAACCTCCAAAAGTAGAAAGAAATCCTCGAAGCCAAGCGCCAACGTGTCTCCACGCAAGCCAAGGTGCGTCAGATGATACGAGACGAGGAGCAGAGGGCCCGAGAACTAGAGCAAGAGATTGCGCTCATGCAGAGCGAAGGCCACCATGATCTGCAGCACGGCCCACCCCTCCAACAGCGCGCGCCAGCTGGAGACTTATTCATTCCCCAGCGCGGGCCCTTCATCCCACACGTCGCAGCTTTCCAAGGCATCAACTACCTTGATGAGCGAAGCCCCCTGGCGCCGCAACTCCAAGTGTCACCATGGCCCGCCAACTTCAGGGCAGGGACCTACCCCAAGTACAACGGCAGCACCGACCCAGCACAATACATCATGAGCTATCAAGTCGCCGTCGCATCATCCGGAGGGGACGACGCCACAATGACCAAGTCCTTCATCATCGCCCTTGAGGGTCCGGCCTTGACCTGGTACACCAGGTTGCCCCCATTGTCCATTGACTCCTGGAGAAGTCTCCGAGACAAGTTTCTGCTCAATTTCCAAGGGTACCGCCCAGACACTGATGCCTTGGCTGAATTGTCGCTCTATAAACAGCAAGAGAAGGAAACCCTGCGGGAATACTATCGCAAGTTCCTGACTCTCAAGTCACAACTGCCTTCGGTCGATGACCAAATTGCCATACACTACGCCATCAGTGGCCTTCGGGCTGGCGTCCTATACAGTCACTGCATCAGGGACCCACCCAAAAATCTCCAAGAGCTCTATCAGTTGTTCAAGAAGTACGCCAGATCTGAAGAGTTCTACCAGCGCAAGGTCGAGTCTCAGAGAAAGTCCAAGGACCCTCCGCAGTCCAACCGAACCTGGACAAGGCCTTCGCAGTCAGACTCCAGACGGGACAATCGCAGTCAGCAGCAGGTGCATAACATAGCCAACCAGCACCCCGTCAACAAAGCCGCTCGCCGTTAAGACTATCCCCCTCAGGGCCGCGGTAATGGCACGCGTGGCCGGGGCCAGGGACGGGCGCAGTAACCGCGCAGATTTTACTGCCTGTTTTATGGCGAAGACTGCGCGCATCCAACAAGGGATTGCCCAGAAACAAAGGCCACCAGAGACAGGATGTCTCGGGCACAACCAGCCGACAACCAAAGAGTTGTCGCGCACACATATCAACACCACCACCCACAGCCATACAACTACAGCCACGCCCAGCATCTACCCAATCACGCATATCAGCACCACCAGGAGGTACAAGTCATACCACCCCCGCCCCCGCCTCCGCATCAACCAATCCCACACCACCAAAATCACACACCAGCGCCGAAGAAAGAAGACTTCGCCGATCAGCCGTATCGTGGAGTCATCCACATGATCACCGGAGGGTCCAGCACAGACTTCGAGTCGAAGAGGCAGAAGAGGGATCACTACCGAAGCGTCAACCACGTCGCCCTCACCGGCCCAGTCGTGCAGACAAAGTGGTCACATGTGCCACTAACCTTCGACGACAGAGATGTCGATCTGCTCAGCACACCCCATGTCGACGCCATGGTAATCAAATGCAGTGTGGCAGGCTGGGACCTGCACAAAGTCCCAGTTGACAATGGCAGCCAGACAGACATCATCTTCCTGCATGCCTTCGACCGCATGGGCATTAGCCACAGCTTACTCAAGCCGTCAGACAACCCCCTATATGGCTTCGGCGGCAAGGGCACCTTCCCTGTGGGCAAGATAGAGCTACCCCTGTCATTCGGCGTTGCTCCCAATGCGCGAAGCGAACATGTCACATTTGACATCGTTGACATGGTCTACCCCTACAATGCCGTAATGGGTCGGGGCTCCATCAACAAATTTGAAGCGGCCATTCACAGCCTGTATCTCTGCATGAAAATCCCAGGCCCGCAAGGTGTGATAACAGTTTACGGGAACCAGCAGACTGCGCGCAACATTGAGAGAGACTTCGTTCTAGGCCAGCGAAACGTACACTGCCTTACAACACAGCGCGAAGTCTCCGAGGCGACCCGACCAACCACCGACGAAAAAGTCAAGGCACAGCTACAGAGCAACGATGGTACAAAGACAGTTCCCCTCGACCCAGCAACGCCCAAGCAGACAGTTGTAATAAGCGAAGACCTGACTTCGCAGGACGAGGAGAAACTCATCTTCTGCCTCTCCAAAAACAAGGACGTCTTCACCTGGTCCGCCCTCGACCTGGTCGGAGTCAGTCGAACCGTCATCGAGCATAGCCTGGGCATCGACCCTTCGGTGCGCCCAAAGAAGCAGCGGTTGCGCAAAATGTCCGATGAAAAAACAGAAGCCGCCAAAGCCGAAGTACACCGCCTGCTGAAGGCCAATTTCATCGAACCAATCGCCTATCCTACGTGGTTCGCCAACGTAGTCATGGTGCAAAAGAAAAGCGGCAAGTGGCGGATGTGTATCGATTTCACCAGCCTCAACAAGGCCTGCCCCAAGGACAACTTCCCGCTTCCACGGATCGACAAGATAGTCGATAGTGCAGCTGGATGCGAAGTCATGTCACTTCTTGACTGCTTCTCCGGCTACCACCAGATATATATGAAGGAGGAAGACAAGGCCAGCACCAATTTCATCACACCCTTCGGCACGTACTGCTTCATCAGAATGCCGGAGGGACTCAAGAACGCTGGCTCAACCTTCTCTCGCCTCACCAAGACGGTGCTCGAGAGCCAAGTGGGCCGCAACATCTTCACGTATGTGGACGACATCGTTGTCGCAAGCAGAAATAAAGAAGACCACCTGGCTGACCTCGCAGAGACATTTGCAAACATGCGGGACACACGACTTCACCTCAACCCTGAGAAGTGTGTCTTCGGTGTCCGCCAAGGGAAAATACTAGGCTACTTGGTATCGCACCGCGGGATCGAAGCGAACCCGACCAAGATTCAAGCAATCATCGACATGACACCTCCGCAGTCAGCCAGGGACGTCCAATGTCTGACAGGCAGATTGGCCGCCCTCAACAGATTCATTTCTAAGTCTGCAGAAGACACTGCGCGGTGCAAAAGACTTCGCATGGGGACCAGAACAAGCGGCAGCCTTCGCATCACTCAAGCAACACCTATCAGAATTGGCAATTCTTACCAGTCCCGACTCCTCGCTGCCTCTGCTGCTCTACGTCGTAGCCTCGCCACATGCAGTCAGCGCAGTTCTGGTCCAAGAGCAAGTTAGAGAGGGCACGACCCGGTAGTGCCCAGTCTACTATGTTTCTGAAGTCCTCACGACTTCCAAATGCAACATGACAGAATTAGAAAAAATTTCCTATGCAGTCGTCATGGCATCGCGCAAGTTGCGCCATTATTTCAAGGCATTTAAGGTGTGGGTCACCTCGGACAGGGGACTGGGCGAACTATCCAGAAACCCGGAGGCGTTCGTCCGAATCGCCAAATGGGTAGCCGAACTCTCTGGATATCATATCACCTTCAAGCCCAGGACAGCAATCAAGTCACAAGTCCTCGCAGACTTCATCGTCGACTGGACAGGGCCGACACGGCAACAAGAACCCTCAGAGAAGGTGTGGACCATCCACTGTGACGACGCATGGTGCCATGCAGGGGCAGGCACGGCTTCATTTATCACCTCACCCACAGGCGTCAAGCACAGATACGCAGCACGCCTTAGCTTCGCTCTGGAGTCCGACAGGTGCACCAACAACATAGCAGAGTACGAAGCCGTCATCCTGGGCCTTCGCAAGCTGAGAGCACTCGACGTCACCACCTGCATAGTCAAGACAGACTCCAAAGTCGTTACCGGCCAGGTCAAAAAAGAATATTCAGCAAAAGACCCCGCACTCATGCAATACCTTACGACTATTCGCAGTCTTGAGAGACAATTCAAGGGTTTCACCTTGCAGCATGTGGACCGTGCCAGGAACGAAGAGGCCGACGCATTGGCCAAAGCAGCGGCCAGAGGCGAAGCCTTGCCCTCCGACGTGTTCTACCATGTCATTGGCACACCAGCCATCCATAATCCAGAGGGTCTACAAGTAACCAACGACGCCGAGGGCCATCGCATCGTCAACCTCATCATGACCGAAGATTGGCGGGCCCCAATAACCCTATTCCTGCAAGGATATTACCACCCAAGTGACGTCAACGAGGCCAAGCGCCTCAAGCACCGAAGCTGGGACTTCGTACTTATTGAGGGCTAGCTATACAAGAAGGGGGTCAGTCAACCCATGCTTAAATGCGTCACTGAAACTGAAGGCATCCAGATCCTGCGCGAAGTCCACAACGGAACTTGCGGCTCTCACTCAGGGCCCAGGGCCCTCGCCGCCAAGGTGATCCATTAAGGATTTCACTGGCCCGCTATAATCTACGCCGCGAATCAGGTCACGAGGTCGTGCGAAGCTTGCCAGAAGTTCTCTCCACGCTCGGGCAACCCTTCGCGGTTCACCAAGCTGATCGCCCACACATGGCCACTTCAACACTGGGGGCTGGATATTGTCGGGCCACTACCTACGACCCAAGGGAACCTCAAGTTCACCTTCGTCGCCATCGAATATTTTACCAAGTGGATCGAAGCTAGGGCAGTATCCACAATAACGTCGAAGACTGCCTAGAAGTTCTTCTGGCAAAACATTGTTTGCCGGTTCGGAGTCCCGTTCGAGCTCACAGTCAACAATGGCAAATAGTTTGACAGCCAGGACTTCAGGGACTTCTGCTTCTCCATCGGCACCAAGCTTGCCTTCGCCTCGGTCTACCACCCGCAATCCAACGGCGTCGTCGAGCGTGCCAACGACAAGATCTTCACTGCAATCAAGAAAAGACTCCTCGACGACAAGAAGGGTAAATGGTCCGACCAGCTACCTGAAGTAGTCTGGGCACTAAGCATGACCGAATGCCGGGCAACCGGATTCACTCCTTTTCGTCTACTATATGGATCGGAGGCCATGACCCCGCAGAAAATAAAGCATGGGTCACCCCAAACAAGCGCATCAGCCGTCCCCGACGTAGACGAGCCAACGTCCAAAGACCTCATCGACGGAGACCGCGTCTTCGCCCTACAGGCCCTCAACAAATATCAAGCTCAAACCAAGGCCTGGCGCGACCACACAGTCATCCCAAGAGAGTTCAACGAAGGAGACCTCGTACTCGTCCGAACCACCCAGATAGAGTCACGGGGCAAGCTGGAGCCAAAATGGGAGGGTCCGTTCATCGTCAAGTCGAAGGCGTCCCCGAGCGCGTATAGACTAACAACGCCATCCGGCAAAGACCTAGAGCATTCCTGGAATATTGACAATCTCCGCAAATTCTTTGTCTAAAACTTCAGGGCCCACGCGCCCTTGTAATTCACCAAACAGTACTATTCCGGCCCACACTCTTTTCCTCCCGGGGGGTGAGGTTTTTAACGAGGTGGAGCCATGTAATATACCTGCAAAAATCCCCCGCAAAAACTCAGATGCAACATGTCGAAAAAGACCGCATCGACGGTCTTCGGCATTCGACCACTCCGAAGTCACTGCGAGAGGCAGCGCAAACTACCCTCGCGTGCGACACTCCGCGCAAAAGTCGCCTAAGGGTGCAGCCGGAATAGCACAATAAGTGCGCAAAATCGAAGTCTTTTCCTAAAAGACTCTCCGTGCAAAAGTCGCCTAAGGGTGTAGCCGGAATAGCACAATAAGTGCGCAAAATCGAAGTCTTTTCCTAAAAGACTCTCCGTGCAAAAGTCGCCTAAGTGTGCAGCCGGAATAGCACAATAAGTGCGCAAAATCGAAGTCTTTTCCTAAAAGACTCTCCATGCAAAAGTCACCTAAGGGTGCAGCCGGAATAGCACAATAAGTGCGCAAAATCGAAGTCTTTTCCTAAAAGACTCTCCGTGCAAAAGTCGCCTAAGAGTGCAGCCGAAATAGCACAATAAGTGCGCAAAATCGAAGACTTTTCCTAGAAGACTCTCCGTGCAAAAGTCGCCTAAGAGTGCAGCCGGAATAACACAATAAGTACGCACAATCATACGAAGTCTTTCATTCAAAGACACTCCGCGCAAAAGTCACCCACGGGTGCAGCCGGATCAACGAAGGCGTGCAGCCACATCATACAAATTACAGTTACATACACACAGCGAGGGCATCATATATTACATTGGCTCAACCTTTGGGATGATACCCATCTCCCTGTAATTGAACAGCATTATCCTCAATTCCTCACCCTCAAAAAGATTTCGCAGCTCCCCTTCACCTATACTCGCCCCAATCGGCGAGGACAACAATTCTCGTTTCCCAGTCCGGTCCACGCAAAGACGGCCACGCTCCATCCCAATACGATGACGCCTACCACTTTGCGAAAATTCACTCACTCTTTGTTTCGCCACCGCCCTTTGCCACCTATACCCAGTACTCGCACCCGGGAGACCCCCGGAACCCTCCACGCGCGGCGAAGGCTCCGCTGCAGCCACATCTAACGCTGCAAAATAATCCAAGCCTTCATCCGAAGACTCCTCCATCCACAAAATCGAACTCCTAGATTCACCATCAGACTCAAAACACTCAGACTCAGAGCCAAACGAATTATCATCCGACACTACGGTTGAGGCCGCCACAAAATCAGTATTGTTAGTTGCGGTTGCTTGCGCAGGCCCAAACGTCGAAACTTGCACAACAACCGAGGTTCAGTATCACACAGACAAAAGTTTACACTTAAAATCCCTAACCCCTATTCCACCACCTGCGAAGGCCCGGCCGCCGCCGCCGCGGTGTCTTCGACGGCTGGTTCGACCACCGCCTTCGAGGCATCCTCACCCGTTAGCGCAGAGGCTGGCACGGGGTCTCCGCCAGTTCCAGTCGGCACGGAGGTCGCCGAGGGGCCCTCGCCCGCATTGGTCGGCGGCGCCAGCTCCACCCCTGAGGCCTCGGGCAGCGTGCTGCCTAGATCGCCAAGGTCCTCAACCTCTTCGTCATGCGCCATCTGCAGCAATAGCACATTCATTCAGCAAAACCACACAAACCCAAACATACCCACACATATAACCACACAAAATGAGCCCTTACCTGATCCACTGCCCGGTCAGACCTCTCCTGGACCGTCTCTCAGCCGTGAGGACCCCACATCCTGTCGAAGAGCACCCCCGCCGACCGCTTAAGAACCGGGTCCTCGACCTGGAAGATTTCACGTTTGAAGCCTTCGTCTGACTGGTCGAAGACCTTGAAATGCCCGCACCCCTCGCGGGACAAAGCATTCACGGCCCCTCGCAGGTGGTGAGGGAGGCAAAGGACATGAGGCCCGTCACGATTGTCGGTAGCACCCCCAGCTCCTCCTGCAGCCACTCAAGGAAGCAGAGGCCAACCTCTTGGCTGGGCGCTTTGAAGGCGGCGGTCCGCGCACCCAGCTCCCGATACGCATCCACGAGCTGCGCATGCGTCCGCTCAACCTCCGCGCGCGTCGAGGCCTCGGCTTTATCCACGCGATTGCGTAGGCCGCCGAGCCACGCTTCCAGCTCCTCGGCACGTTGGCGGGCGAGACTGGCCTCCGCCCGTGCAAGTTTAGCATCGGCTTGAGCAGCCTGCGCATCAGTGATAGCCTTGTTCGCGTCCCTCCTCTCCTCCGCCAACTGACGCTGGAGTTCCCCCTTCTCGGCCTCCGGAGCGGCCAACCTCTCCATCAGCCTGCGGCTTTTGTTTTCCACAGCCGACTTCTCCCGAACAGCATCCGTATGCTGCGCCCGGAGACACTCGACTTCGGCAGCAAACTCCGAAGTCAAGGCGCCAGACACAACATGGTCGACGAAGGCGGCCGCCTGCCACAAAAACCCATGAGATTCATAACCACATAAAAACAATGAACTATCGAAGCCCAACACGACTTACATGCTTCTGCTGCTGCGACGCAAGCCTCAGCTGCTAGGACATAGAGCCTGCCACATCTTGCGGCGGCGGTCGACGAAATCTCGCCGCTCGTGCAGAAGAAGGTGGACCATAGGTCCTGCGAAGCACCCTTCGCCCCACCCGCCGCCGTTGGCGAGGTGGCCGCCACCATAGTCGGGGCAACAGCCAGCTGCCCCGCATCCGTCCCTGCACCATGATCTTATTTCAGACCTAGTCCATAAAAAAAACTTACCAACGAGGTAATCCCCCACGCAGATGTCTGTGTCAAAATCGGCAACACGTGCCGCTGCCACCTCAGTGAGCGCTGGTGACGCCGGCCTTCGCGGCCTCGGCCGAGGGCAGCCTGCCCGCACCGGAAGCAGCAGCCCTCGCACCCGCCAAAGACTTGCTGGGCCTGGGGGCGGTCGGCTTCGTGGTCGACGGTGGTTTGCTGCTGCCAGGGGCGGCAGACTTCGCGCCTCCCTGCGCCTTCTTCGCTTCGCGGAAAGGGCCCCCGACCCTAGTGACCGCCCGGCGCTTCCGCGCCGCATCCTGACGATCCCTCTCCATCACTACCGATACAACAGCAGCAATATTCCTCCCATAAGGAAAAATCTTCAACTCACGAGCCAGACGAGACGTAAACATGTCTTCGCCGGCCGTGCAGGGGATCAGAACGTTCCTTGGCCATCGACCCCCGGTAACCCTCAGCATTCACACCGAAGACTCCTGGAGCTCAGGCGAAGACATCCTTCCCCCGAGGGCCGCACAAGTACCCATTAACTCCACAACAAAATGATCGGAGACCCCCAACCCTTCAGCTGTAGTACCTAATTTTCTCTTCTTCATGGCCGACACAGCCTCGCGCGACGAACCTTCCCTAGCCGTAGCCACTGGTTTCTTCCCACGGCGATCGACGGCCACAACAGCGTCATCCCCGGGATAGCCACCGTATGGCAAACGATTCAACTCGAAAACCCTATTCAAGCGAACATTGGCTCAATGAATATCCCAACTCCGCAGAGCCTCCATCCTTAGCACATACCGCCCCACAATCCTCACTGCTCCGTCCTCCACTTCACGCACGAACGCGGCTGGGTCCCGGCCGCGCAGATCCAACGCGAAGGCCGGACTTCGCACTTGCTGCCCGCCCAGGGAGGGCATCTGGCGAGGGCATACTTCGCCCAACGCCCAACCATGCGCCAAGGGCCACACCCCATAACCGATGAATTCCTCAACCAAATCACGCCCGCTACTCATGTGGGCAGCACACCGAAGGGCCCCTTCGTCCCTATCACCCTCCGCCACCTCAAACGGCGGGAACGCCACATAACAGTGGGAGCACATCACGGCCGCCGGGAGCCCTGGGAGGTCTTCGACTTCGCCCCCCAACACATAAAACCAATAATCATACCAGTTGCCCCACTTGTTGCGGGCACGGGGAACCAGCTCCACAACTTCCACCGAAGTCTTCCCAGTCCTCGGTGTAAAGGTGCACGATCCAAACTGTGCAACCTTGCTCCCAATTTTTCTCCTCTGCCAGTGCAGACAATAATTCTTGGTGAAGACCTCTATGGAGGCTGACCGCCATACGAAGTCACTGCCTAGACATACTTCGCTAGGGCCACCACGGCATTAGGTGTCAATTGATGAATCTGCACGTCATACCTCTGCAACACCTCCGCCACAAAACGATGCGTAGGTAGGCGAAGGCCGGCGATAAAAAACGCCTCGAACACAACCATCTCACCCTCCGGCTCAGGAATCTCTTCCGCCCCTGGAACACGTCCAACTCCATTCTCAAAATACCCCAACTACTGCATGACCTGCACGTGAACCGAGGAGATCCTCGAAACGCCAAACTCCACTGTGTGACCCGGGTGTAACACCACCGCCACCAAATCGCTCATGGTATCCTCGGACGACGATTCGCCCAACGGCGCATTCGCAGCGAACGAAGAAGAAGACGACATTGCTACTGAAAGTTGCCTAGAGGGGGGGTGAATAGGCGAAACCTGAAAATTAAAACTTTATCCCCCAACTAGATCCCTTGATTAGTGGTTAGAACAAGATATACAAATATCGGATAATAGAAACTAAGTTCTTGCTTGAAAAGAGTATTGCTAAATAATGCGGAAGTGATAAATCAATACAACTAGTAAGTTATAGAATAACAAAGCAAGAAGCCTTAGATGAGAAGAGCACTAGGACAAGTTCTTTCTTGCAACGTGTTGCTTCACTAAATGGGAATTTAACTTGAAGCAACACCAAATGATATTAGCAAATAAAGATGCAAGAAAACTTAGAGCAAGGGAACACAAACAAATCACAAGCAATAAACACAATGGACACGGGTGATTTGTTTTACCGAGGTTCGGCCCTCGAAGGCCTAGTCCCCGTTGAGGAGTCCACTTAAGGACGGGTCTTTTTCAACCCTTTCCCTCTCTCCCCCGATCTCACAAGGATCGGCGAGCTCTTCTTCTCCTCAAGGATCACTCTCGATCCCACAAGGACCACCACAATCTTTGGTGTCTCTTGTTAGCTTTTACAAGCCTCCAAAACTTTGGAGGAAGTTCGAAAGGGAGTCAAAACTCCACGCGTAAATGAACACAAAGATGAAGCACACACTATCTCTCAATGAATCTCACAAGGCACTAGTGCTAAACTCAAATGAGTAGCTCTCTTTTGCTTGCTCTCTATTTTGTGGCACTTGTGTTGGTTGTAGTGGTCTAAATCTTGTGTATAGGATGGATCAATGAATATGTGGTTGGGAGGGCTTGAGTATGTCAACTAAATGACTTGGAATGTTGCTTGGGCTCCCTCTCCTTGAAGTGGCCGGTTGGGGTGGTATTTATAGCCACCAACCAAAATCTAGCCGTTGGTGAAGGCTGTCTGTTCGATGGTGCACCGGACAGTCCGGTGCACACCGGACATGTCCGGTGCGACAGCCACGTCACCAAATAGCCGTTGGGGATGGAGCTGGTCGACCGTTGGAGGCTTTGTCCTCATGCGGCACCGGACAGTCCGGTGCACACCGGACAGTCCGGTGCCTCTCTGATCCTCTGCTCTGACTCTGCCGCGAGTACTTTTACTGTCAGAGTCGACCGTTGGCGCCGCAGAGAGCCGTTGCTCCGCAGTTACACCGGACAGTCCGGTGCACACCGGACAGTCCGGTGAATTTTAGCGGAGCGGCTGCCGCGCGAACCCGAGGCTGGCGAGTTTCGGAGACCGCGCTTCCTTGGAGCACCGGACATGTCCGGTGCACACCAGACAGTCCGGTGAATTATAGCGCACCGGCTTCCGAGAATTCCCGAGGGCGAAGAGTTTAAGTTGGAGTCCTCTGGGCGCACCGGACACTGTCCGGTGCACACCGGACAGTCCGGTGCCTCCAGCCAGAGGTGCCTTCGGTTGCCTCGTTGCTCCTTTGTTGAATCCAAAACTTGGTCTTTTTATTGGCTAAGTGTGAACCTTTGGCACCTGTATAACTTATACACTAGAGCAAACTAGTTAGTCCAATTATTTGTGTTGGGTAATTCAACCACCAAAATTAATTAGGGACTAGGTGTAAGCCTAATTCCCTTTCAATCTCCCCCTTTTTGGTGATTGATGCCAACACAAACCAAAGCAAATATAAGAGTGTATAATTGAACTAGTTTGCATAATGTGAGTGCAAAGGTTGCTTGGAATTGAGTCAATATAAATACTTACTAGATATGCATGGATTGTTTCTTTATTTTTAACATATTGGACCACATTTGCACCACATGTTTTGTTTTTGCAAATCCTTTTGTAAGTTCTTTTCAAAGTCCTTTTGCAAGATAGTCAAAGGTAAATGAATAAGATTTTGCAAAGCATTTTCAAGTTTTGAAATTTTCTTCCTTTGTTCCAAATGCTTTTCTTTTGACTAAACAAAACTTCCCCTCAAACAAATTCTCCTCTTAGTGTTCAAGAGGGTTTTAAGATACCAAGTTTTTTAAAAAAATACTGCTTGCTCCCCCTTTAGAACACAAAGAGATACCAATTTTGAAATTTACCAATTGAAAATCATCAAATTTTTAAAATTAGGGGG
This sequence comes from Zea luxurians, assembly GCA_029449295.1. Lineage (NCBI taxonomy): Eukaryota > Viridiplantae > Streptophyta > Magnoliopsida > Poales > Poaceae > Zea > Zea luxurians. The sequence goes on from JAOPSE010000002.1 coordinate 138,455,738, forward strand.
TGGGTGCGGTCCTTTTGCTTTGGGCTCATATTTTCTCCCCCTTTGGCATGAATCGCCAAAAACGGAATCACTAGAGCCAATAGAAGTATTTTCTCCTCCTTTGGTCATGAAATAAATGAGTGAAGATCATACCAAAGATGGAGTGTGATGCGGAGCGACGACGAAGAATGAGTAGTAGAGTGGAGTGGAAGCCTTGTCTTCGCCGAAGACTCCAATTCCCTTTCAATATACCTATGACTTGGTTTGGAATACACTTGAAAACACATTGGTCATAGCATATATATAAAAGAGATATGATCAAGATATATCAAATTAAGCATGATCATAGTTCTGTATAACATAGATTGCTCCCCCTAAGTATGTGCGAGAGGAAAACATATTTTTGGCCTCAAATGCCAATTGCACATAATTAGGTTAATGAGAACATATCTATACAGAATGTGAAGTGCATTGTGTCATATTATAAGTGTGATGCTCATGACAGTTTATGCACTTATGAAAGCATGTTGTAAACATTTCAAGCATTTTCCCTTAAGGATTTCAAAGAGGCTTAAGGACCATCCACCTTTGGAACAAAGGCAGCTTATCCTCGTTACAAGGTTAAGCTTTAAGGTCTTTGACAATTAAATTACTTCATCTAGTTTCAACAAAGATGCATTAAAGCATGAATGAATTTTTGAGAAGTTAAACTAGATATGAAGCAGGGATAATACATGGACATGCTTTCTCTTCCTTTTATACAAGATATGCAAAGAATGTATAGAAAAGGAAGAATTAGGTACAAGTTTAAATGAAAGGAGATAGTTTTACCTTTACGTACCTTTACATAGGGACGCTCTCTTCATTGTGCTTTGTCCTTAGTCTTAGATGCTTAAGACCTATTCTTAATGACAATATAGGGAAATGTTTTGCACAAGAGAGAGTTCTACAACTAGTGATCTTTTCAAGTTATTGTTAGCATATATCAAAATGGATCACAAGTTGCATAAATGTATCATGAATTCTCCTTTTAACTTAGTGCATATCAAGATACCAATTGAAAGTATATACGGCACTAAGAAGCATGATTGTTGATTGAAGTCATTCAATGATCAAACAAATAGCAGATGTGATCAAAAGAACAACGTACGCATTAGATTATCAATTAAGCTTAGAGTAGGAGAATCCAGCAAATATGCTACTTCAGAGTGAAAGACAAGAATTTAAAGATAGTAGCATACTTCATGAGAAACTTATTCTTATGCAAGAGACTATATGAAATTACTGAGATAAAGCAATAGTCTCAACATAATCAAGATAAAAAGGCTCACCCTAAAGATATGCATCAAGTATTTGAATGAATTGAATGGATGCATTTACTTTAAAGCCAAATAGAGAGAAGCATTATACATCTTGATCAAGGCTCATTAAATTTGTAATAATCAACTTGAGCCTAGTATTCTCATAATGAAAGTATTTAGAATACTCACAACCACACCATTGATTGTTTTGTAGACCTTATTATCCAAGTAGGTGTTGTTGTTCTTGATGTCCTCCTCTTTCATTTGAGAGTCCTCCCTTTGTAGTTGTTTCCTTTTCCTTTCAAACTTATTGAAAATACTCAAGAAAGATGTTAATAGCACAAGGGAGTATATAATGAAGGATGATTTCTTTTAGATAGGAAATAAGCATAATTCATCATCCATGAGTCACACAGACATGAAGTAAATTCCTTAACGTTAGTGCATATTAACAGAAAAGAGGAATGAGCACCTTTTTAATCATTTTTGATTAATCAAAGGAATTTTACTTTTTCATATTGAGTTTATTATCATGACTTAGAAGCGCATCAATATGAGAATGGATATAGCAAAGGCATGAATTAGATTCTAATGGACAAACACATTTATGAATATGATATTGAATTGCATACTTAGTTAATTTCGGTTCAATAAAGAATCTATTCCTCACAAGGGTAGAATATGATAAATTAGATTAAATCCCCATTGAGATGGGAACCAAACTTAAAAAGATGAGTTCCCATACCTTTGCTTTTACCTTTCTTCCTTTGGGTGAAACTCAACCCATGAGGCTTGTGCACTTTCTCTCTTGTATACTTTCATAATTGAACTCAAGAGAAATGTTAGCAGCAACATAAGCACTAGTTTCCATTTTTGTAATCATTTTGATAAGGAATGAAAGCTAGATTACCAAAACATGGAAACTCTACAGCATGAACTAGATTATCCATAGATGATGTTATGCTCAATTTAACTCATAAAACAAGCATAAATAATCCTTTGAGATTATAGGAATAAATCTAATTCATGATTTGGAAAGCGATAAATGTGAAAGAATCATATCCAATTTGAGCAAGTAAAATACATCATAAAACATTGGATTGATTTTTCTTTTCAGTTAGATTACACGCTTCCAAAGAGAAACATATTCTCTACAAGTGAGACTATTTGGGTTACTTAGATAAAATCATTAATCTCACTATTCTAGTTATAGAGAGAGTTTTCCTTTTACAAGTGTCTTAAGGATTTGAATTCCTTACATGACACCTTATTCTTTTGAGAACGTGAAATATCTTTCTATATCTAGAATCATGGCAATAACAAGATAATTAGAGAAAGGATATGCCATGACATACTAGCAATAAATTAAAGCATGTAGATTACCATAGAATGGAAATGATGAATGTGCAATCTACCATATGAGAGAAAATTCTTCAAAGAATGGTAATATCAAAAGACATTTGAGGTGTTTCAATTTTTCTATGTGACTACATAAGAAATGATATTCTAAAATACTTGCACTTAAAGCATAGAAGTTACCATCCTTTGACTTTCCTCCATGTTGTAGGCCTTGATTTTTGCACATGATATCTCTTCACTTCCTACAACATATAATATCTTCCTCGAGATGATATGAGTTTAAGACATAGCAATTTGAAAAATAACCTTGGGTCAATCATGTATGTAGATCATTGACGATTGATAGCTTGAGTGGATTCTCTCAAGCACACCAAGGCTTCATATCATCTCCTTCCCCTACAAAGCTTGTCAAGCATATTTTGGTACCCATCGCTTGATGGGTCCATTACGGTTAGTCAACAAAGATCTAGGAACCCAAAAGTCCTTTGTGTTAGCATTAGGTAAACTCATTACCTTTCTAGCACAAGTTGCAATTTTGGGTTGCCTAGTTACATGAGAAGTAATTGACAAGCTAGGAGTGGAAGATTTACTTATGGGACAATCCTTGCATTGATGTCCCTTCTTTCGGCATGTGTAGCAAAGGCGTTTTTCAAGTTTTGAAGTTTTCTTCTTTCCTTGTTTGTTGCTTGCTACATGGTTAGTAAAAACTTTCTTTTCTAACCCTATGCCTTTTTGTTTTAAATGGGGACAAGATCTAAGCAAGTGTCCCTTCTTGGAGCATTTAAAACAAAGTCTATCATCCTTGTTAATAGTCAAGCCATTTTTTATGTAGGGACATGACCTAATCAAGTGCCCCTCTTTAAAACATTCACTACACCTCTTAATGTGAAGTGTGGCTTGATCATTACCTTGGATGTTACCTTTTGTGGAGGCATGGTTGAGGCTTTTGGAGGAGGTGTTGAATTTCATCTTTTGTTTCTTCCTCTTGGTAATCCTCAAATCCTTGACATTTTCTTTAAGGGATGTAGTGCATGCCACGGTTGTTCCCGTCTCAAGCTTCTTCACCATGTGACCACGGTTATCTTGAGAAGGTTGGGTAATGCATTTCCCTTTTAGTTGTGTCAAGCTCATCTTTAGCCTCTAATTTTCCTTTTTGAGCTTTTGATATGAATCATCACTTGTTCCTGCAAATTCTAGCTCAAAGGAAGATTTGCTTGTCGACAAACAACAAGCATTAGCACATGGTAATATAGTATCACTTTGAATACATGTGCATGAGTGAGGTCGTTGGGATTTTAAGTTTTCTATCACAACCTCATGAGCAATGTTTAATATGATATGATCATTCATAAGATTTTCATGAGAACATAGAAGCATATCATATTTATCTTGAAAAGCTAGATTTTCAATTTTTAGCTTTTCTACCTGGTCCTTAAGCAAGGTATTCCTATTTACTAATTGAGCAATACAATGTAAAGCGTTATCATGCTCAATTGAAACAGTTTCATACCTTTGGACCAAATCAACATGAGAGCACTTTAGCTCCTCATGTTCCTTAGTCAACTCGTCAAAGTGTAGCATTTTCATGGAGAGAACATCTTCTAGCCTTTGACGAGCTTCGCTTTGCTCTCTCGCTCTTTCTAGAAGTTTGAGCATGACCGCCTTATCTTCTTGGCTTAGGCGAGCGTAGAGTTGCACAAGGCTTCTTTCTTCCTCCTCATCCTCATTTGTGCTTCCGCTATCATTTGCATTAGCCACACAACACATGTGGGAATCGAAATGGGAAGACAAACCTTTTGGAGAGGTGGATTCATCGTTTGGTCTCCATCGTTCATTTTCTTCTTCTTCCTTGCAAGGGTTAGTATCACAAGGACTAAAGGAAGTAGAAGCATCAAATGAACTATCATGTTTGGATTTATCAAATTTGTTTTTAATTCTAGTCCAAATATCATGCGCATCATAGAAAGATTCGTCATAGTTTGATATGAAAGCATGATAATCTTCTCTACTAAGAGAATTAGTTAAGATGTCAAAAGCTAGATAGTTTAAGCGATAACATCTTTGATCCTCCTCGGAATTAATTTTTCCATTGAAATTAGAGGAAAAAATACTCTTGTCTATAGTTTGTTCTAATCGTGGATCTATGGTTCTAAAAGCATTTATCACACTAGTAGACCATGAATCATAATTAGAACAATCATCAAGTAATATTTCAAGAGTTACCTCCTTTTGAGTTACGTTCGATGGAGGAGTCTTCTTGTTCTTTTGGGATCTTCTACGAGCCATCACTTCGAGTTGTTAGACTCAAGATGAAGTGCCTAGCTTTGATACCAATTGAAAGTCGCCTAGAGGGGGGGGGGTGAATAGGCGAAACCTGAAAATTAAAACTTTATCCCCCAACTAGATCCCTTGATTAGTGGTTAGAACAAGATATACAAATATCGGATAATAGAAACTAAGTTCTTGCTTGAAAAGAGTATTGCTAAATAATGCGGAAGTGATAAATCAATACAACTAGTAAGTTATAGAATAACAAAGCAAGAAGCCTTAGATGAGAAGAGCACTAGGACAAGTTCTTTCTTGCAACGTGTTGCTTCACTAAATGGGAATTTAACTTGAAGCAACACCAAATGATATTAGCAAATAAAGATGCAAGAAAACTTAGAGCAAGGGAACACAAACAAATCACAAGCAATAAACACAATGGACACGGGTGATTTGTTTTACCGAGGTTCGACCCTCGAAGGCCTAGTCCCCGTTGAGGAGTCCACTTAAGGACGGGTCTTTTTCAACCCTTTCCCTCTCTCCCCCGATCTCACAAGGATCGGCGAGCTCTTCTTCTCCTCAAGGATCACTCTCGATCCCACAAGGACCACCACAATCTTTGGTGTCTCTTGTTAGCTTTTACAAGCCTCCAAAACTTTGGAGGAAGTTCGAAAGGGAGTCAAAACTCCACGCGTAAATGAACACAAAGATGAAGCACACACTATCTCTCAATGAATCTCACAAGGCACTAGTGCTAAACTCAAATGAGTAGCTCTCTTTTGCTTGCTCTCTATTTTGTGGCACTTGTGTTGGTTGTAGTGGTCTAAATCTTGTGTATAGGATGGATCAATGAATATGTGGTTGGGAGGGCTTGAGTATGTCAACTAAATGACTTGGAATGTTGCTTGGGCTCCCTCTCCTTGAAGTGGCCGGTTGGGGTGGTATTTATAGCCACCAACCAAAATCTAGCCGTTGGTGAAGGCTGTCTGTTCGATGGTGCACCGGACAGTCCGGTGCACACCGGACATGTCCGGTGCGACAGCCACGTCACCAAATAGCCGTTGGGGATGGAGCTGGTCGACCGTTGGAGGCTTTGTCCTCATGCGGCACCGGACAGTCCGGTGCACACCGGACAGTCCGGTGCCTCTCTGATCCTCTGCTCTAACTCTGCCGCGAGTACTTTTACTGTCAGAGTCGACCGTTGGCGCCGCAGAGAGCCGTTGCTCCGCAGTTACACCGGACAGTCCGGTGCACACCGGACAGTCCGGTGAATTTTAGCGGAGCGGCTGCCGCGCGAACCCGAGGCTGGCGAGTTTCGGAGACCGCGCTTCCTTGGAGCACCGGACATGTCCGGTGCACACCAGACAGTCCGGTGAATTATAGCGCGCCGGCTTCCGAGAATTCCCGAGGGCGAAGAGTTTAAGTTGGAGTCCTCTGGGCGCACCGGACACTGTCCGGTGCACACCGGACAGTCCGGTGCCTCCAGCCAGAGGTGCCTTCGGTTGCCTCGTTGCTCCTTTGTTGAATCCAAAACTTGGTCTTTTTATTGGCTAAGTGTGAACCTTTGGCACCTGTATAACTTATACACTAGAGCAAACTAGTTAGTCCAATTATTTGTGTTGGGTAATTCAACCACCAAAATTAATTAGGGACTAGGTGTAAGCCTAATTCCCTTTCAGCTACGTACCGTCAGTGGCGGCGCGCGGTTTGCTTGACGCGGGCCAGATCTCCGATGAAGAGGAACAAGGAGGGCAGCGAGCGGGCGAACGGTTTCAAAATGTTAGGGTTTTGCGGCGCACAGAAAGGTAAGAGAGCCTGAGCCACGCCGCCCCTCTTTTTATACACAGGGCATGACGCTTCGGGAAGCCCGCAGTCCAATAGTACCACGTCCATCAACGGTAACATCAAAAACCCCCGCGGAACCACTTCGAGCGAGGGCAGCGTCTCCACCATCTAGCAACGTCTTCGGCACCAGATGACTCAATCGAACTAGTCCCTCGGAGGGCAAATGTTGGGGCGAAGGCGAAGACGCTACCCTTCGCTCCAGTAACGAGAATGTTGGGGCAAAGACGAAGATGCTACCCTTCGCTCTAGGTCTTCGTCACCTCGCTTCACCAATGGAGGCAAGATGACCGGCGCAACCCTCCCTTCGACCTCCACACTGCAAGACAAAGGACAAACAACGAAGTCTCTCCATCCCACGTCCTCACCCGACCTGGAGGCCCACATGGGATTTGGCCCACTGTAACAGGCCCCGCACGGAGAAGCGTGTTACGGGCCCGATTTGTAATAGCTTTTCTGTAATGATGGTCTGTAACCCTCCCTTATAGGAATATTCTAGGGATAGTCTAGGTGCCCAAGGGCATAAACGTCCTTACATCGGGATGTTGGACACTCGGACACCTATAAATACCCCCATACAGTGCCCTTGAGAGGCCAAATTAACAAAGCAATCGCCATCTCGAGTTAAACCTTGCTTGCGTTCTTTCCACTCCCCCGTTGGATCAACTCGCCCAGGAAAGCGAGTACCAACAGATCTCGAAAGCCTTAAAAAGATTCAAAACATGATGACCTACACTGTGATATGCGATGGAGGCCTAGAGCAGACGCTACCCTAGTGGAAAATTAGGAGAGATCTGAGTCAACACTAGAGACCCCTAATGAAGAACACTCAATAGATACACTGAGTCATCTACATAAGGGTTCATTGCAACCGAGAAGGAACTCAGTCTCCCTTTTGACCCAGTTGTCGAGTCAAGTCCCCCTCCCCCGCGCGAGGGGAGCTATCATGTTGGCTTAGACCAACACATCGAGGGAGGCATCCTCGGATGACCACATGACCACTGCGATAGGTACAATGCAAATGATTCCTGCTACGAGATCCACCCTAGTTTCGGCCTAACCAGGTACCAACTATGCTCGTCAATTCTATGATTAAGGCATTTATAGGGCTGTTGAGATGAGTCAGTTGGCCGAAAAACTTTAAGCCTCCCCACCATTGAAGCTAATGACAGATGCACTAACCTTGCAGATTGGCTAGGAGTGTACCAGCTCTCCATTATAGTCACAGGAGGGGACTCAATGGTCATAGCAAATTATTTACCTATGTGCCTCAATGCCAGCACCCACAAATGGTTAGCTAATCTTCTGGCCAACTCTATCGACTCTTGGGATGATCTCAAACATATTTGTATTGCTATCTTTGGCTTGACATGTGAGCAAGAAAAGACACAATATGATTTTGAACAGATTACACAGAAGGAGGATGAGAGCCTCCAAAGCTACATCAAGTGATGGCACAATATCAAGGCTGAAGTATCGCACATCCATGAGGAGGCGATAGTTAATGTTTTCTACAATGGCTTTAGGAATAAGGAGCTATCTCAGAAGCTAATCCGTAAGGCATTGATAACTCTATTGACCGTCTTTCAGGTGGCTAACAAGTAAGCCATCAGCAATGAGGTGACAGTCACTATGATTGAGAGGTCAATACGATAGAGCGCATGACTTGACCATACCGAGATGTCAATCAACCTACCCGAGATGAGTACAATGACATGTACAAATCCATAATGGATGGAACACATATTTATCATCGATAGGAAATCATACTACATAAGAGGGTCGACACATCAGACAGTTCGCACAAAGACTACTAAAGAGACGTGCTTAGAGAAACCCAAGCCAGAAAGAAGCAAGACTAGCAAGAAAGACGACTTGGAAGAAGCGGTTTGGGAAAAAAATTCCCACAGCCAAATAAAGACATCATGTACATCATCGTGACCCTAGAATCATATGAGTCCAAATGAAAACAAAAGCTAGAAGCATGAAATGTCTTCACAGTAGAGCCCACCACACCAAGTTCCTACGGTGGTCTGAGATTCCTATCACTTTTGGTAGGATCAATCACCTTGATCATGTACCGTGACTAGCGTTATCCCCTGATCACCAGTCCAATAGTGGGAGATGCAAGACTACACTGACTCAGTTGGAGGAAACATTCTCAATATCATCTTCGCCAAAACTTTTAGAAAATAAGTTTGACAGATAATTTCTTTAAGGCCGAGTCTTGCCCTCTTCTACGACGTCATCCCAGGCAGTCAACCACGTCATTGGGACATATAACTCCACCGGTTACCTTCAATACCGATTCCAACTTCTGCATCGGGTCCCTATACTTTGAGGTAGTCGACATTGTTGCGGCTCTGAGAGCACCTAGAGGGGGGGGGGGGGTGAATAGGTGATCCTGAATAAATCAAATACTAATAGCCACAAAAGTTGGTTAAGTGTTAGTATGGCTAAGTGGCGAGCTCTTGCGAACACACAGGTAATCACAGAAAAGCAATCACAAGAGACACGCGAGTTTATCCCGTGGTTCGGCCAAGTATAACACTTGCCTACTTCCACGTTGTGGCGTCCCAATGGACAAGGGTTGCACTCAACCCCTTTCAAGTGATCCAATGATCAACTTGAATACCACGATGTTCATCTTTCTTAGACTTTCTCCCATTTTGCGAGGAATCTCCACAACTTGGAGCCTCTCGCCCTTACAATTGATGATCACAAAGAAGCATGGAAGTAAGGGAGAGGAGAGCAACACACACAAGACTCAAAACGAGAGCACAATCACGCACACAAGTCACAACTCGAGCTCAAAACACGACACAAGGAGTTCTCAACTCAAATAGAGCTCAAGTCACTATCTCAAAGAATCGAATGCATGAGAATGGAGTCTTGGAGTTTTAGGATCTTTCTTGTAAGCTTTTGTGACTCCTCCATGCGCCTAGGGGTCCCTTTTATAGCCCCAAGGCAGCTAGGAGCCGTTGGAGATCAACAAAGAAGGCCATTCTTGCCTTCTGTCGGGTGGCACACCGGACAGTCCGGTGTGCCACCGGACAGTCACTGTAGACGGTCCGGTGCGGATCTCCTTCCTTTTTTGGCGCAGACGACCGTTGCACCTCGGCGTCGATTGGCGCACCAGACACTGTCCGGTGCACACCGGACAGTCCAGTGCCTCCTTCCGACCGTTGGTGTGGGCCACGTGTTGCCCACCGATTTCGCTGCCGACCATTGCGCAGTCGACCGTTGGCTCACCGGACAGTCCGATGCACCACCGGACAGTCCAGTGAATTTTAGCCGTACGCCGTTGAACTTTTCCCAAGAGCGACGACTTCGCCACGGACGACTCACCGGACAGTCCGGTGAATTATAGCCGTACGCCGCCGTCGAGTCTCGAGAGCAACCGGTTCACCTTGGACTCGTCTGGCGCACCAGACACTGTCCGGTGCACCCAGACCGAGCAGCAGTTGGCTATACACAGCCAACTCTTTTCCAATCCATTTTCTCCTGTTTCTAGCACTTAGACACAACACATTAGTACCCAAATCAATGTACTAAGTCTAGAAACGTACCTTGTTACATGATTTGCACCTCTTCAATCTTTGGCACAAATTAACACTTAGAGAATATGTGTTGGGCAATTAATCACCAAAACACTTTAGAAATGGCCCAAGGGCACATTTCCCTTTCAGTCTCCCCCTTTTTGGTGATTTATGCCAACACATTCAAAAGCAACAAAAAGAAGTGCAATATCAATGCAAAAGAGAAACAAATTGTTTGACTCTAATTTGGCATATTTGGATCATACTTTGCCACCACTTGGTTTGTTTTTGCGAATCAAATTCATTTTCCTATCTCTACAACAAACTTACTTGTTTGGGCAAAAAGAGAGATAATCCAAGAGTAAAATTGACTAAGAGCCAAAAACTCCCCCTTTTTCCCGTAGTCATAAATTCTCCCCACAAGAGACCAAATTTTGCAATAAGAGTGTTTTGGACAAATAAAAAAGTTCTAACTCTTTTCGAAATTTCACAAGTGGTAGCTAATCCATTTGCTTTGGCCTTAATTTCTCCCCCTTTGGCATTAAGCACCAAAACGGCATCATTCTTGGCCCTTTAACCCCATTGCCTCACCAAATTTGTCAATTAAGAGAAAAAGGCAATAAGAGCATAGATATGAACTTGGAGTTAATACCGGAGTGCAGTGGAAGTCTTTGCATGGTCCAAGTTCACCTTTCCCTTTCAATTCACTTTTGAGACTAAATCAAGTAAACTCATACACAAAGGTTAGTCTCAAAGGGTCAAGTTGTAGCATGCCTCCCCCTAAATAAGTGCATCACTTGCAAATGGACTTGTGAGGTCCGGGGATCATGTGTACAACTTGAGCACCACAAATGAACAAAAAATAGATTGAAATGCATGAATTAACATGATTAAAGGCATAAAACACATGTATGCTATAGATCAATCCAAGTTACGTGAATCTAAGACATTTAGCTCACTACGCAACCTGCAAAACCTTTTCTCATCTAAAGGCTTGGTGAAGATATCGGCTAGCTAGTTCTCGGTGTTAATATGGTACACCTCGATATCCCCCTTTTGCTGGTGGTCTCTCAGGAAGTGATGCCAGATGTCTATGTGCTTAGTGCGGCTGTGTTCAATAGGATTGTCCGCCATGCGGATTGCACTCTCATTGTCACATAGGAGTGGGACTTTGCTCAGATTGTAGCCAAAGTCCTGGAGGGTTTGCCTCATCCAAAGTAGTTGCGCGCAACACTGTCATGCGACAACATACTCGGCCTCAGCGGTGGATAGGACAACAGATGTCTGTTTCTTTGAACTCCAAGACACCAGGGACCTTCCTAGGAATTGGCACGTCCCTGATGTACTCTTCCTATCAACCTTGCATCCGGCATAATCAAAGTCTGAATATCCAATTAAGTCAAAGGTAGACCCCTTTGGATACCAGATCCCGAAGCAAGGCGTAGCAACTAAATATCTAGGAATCCGCTTAACAGCCACAAGGTGACATTCCTTGGGGTCGGATTGATATCTAGCATACATGCATACACTAAGCATAATATCCGGTCTACTAGCACATAAATAAAGCAAGGAACCTATCATAGACCGGTATGCCTTTTGATCAACGGACTTACCTCCTTTGTTGAGGTCGACATGTCCATCGGTTCCCATTGGTGTCTTTGCGGGCTTGGCGTCCTTCATCCCAAACCGCTTGAGAAGGTCTTGCGTGTACTTCGTTTGTGAGATGAAGGTGCCGTCCTTGAGTTGCTTCACTTGGAACCCAAGGAAGTAGTTCAACTCGCCCATCATTGACATCTCAAATTTCTGTGTCATCACCCTGCTAAACTCCTCACAAGACTTTTGGTTAGTAGAACCAAATATTATGTCATCGACATAAATTTGGCACACAAAAAGATCACCGTCACAAGTCTTAGTGAAAAGAGTGGGATCGACTTTCCCAACCTTGAAAGCTTTAGCAATTAAGAATTCTCTAAGGCATTCATACCATGCTCTTGGGGCTTGCTTAAGTCCTTAGAGCGCCTTAGAGAGCTTACACACATGGTCGGGGTACCATTCATCCTCAAAGCTAGGGGGTTGCTCTACGTACACCTCCTCCTTGATTGGCTCGTTGAGGAAAGCGCTCTTCACATCCATTTGGAACAACCTGAAAGAGTGGTGAGCGACATAGGCTAATAGAATGCGAATAGACTCTAGCCTAGCCACAGGAGCAAAAGTCTCCTCGAAATCCAAACCTGCGACTTGGGCATAACCTTTTGCCACAAGTCGAGCCTTGTTTCGTGTCACCACCTCGTGCTCGTCTTGCTTGTTGCGAAACACCCACTTGGTTCCCACAACGTTTTGCTTTGGATGTGGCACCAGGCTCCAAACTTCATTCCTCTTGAAGTTGTTGAGCTCTTCCTGCATGGCCAACACCTAGTCCGGATCTTGCAAGGCCTCTTCTACCCTGAAAGGCTCAATAGAAGAGACAAACGAGTAATGCTCACAAAAGCTAGCTAGTCTTGAGCGAGTAGTTACTCTCTTGCTTATATCACCCAGAATCTGGTCGACGGGATAATTCCTTTGAATCGTCGCTCGGACTTGAGTTGGAGGGGCCCGTGGTGCTTCTTCCTCCATAGTTGGTTCTTCTTGTGCTCCCCCTTGATCACGCGCCTCTTCTTGAGGAACCTGTTCATCATCTTGAGTTAGGGGATGCACCGTTGTTGAGGAAGAAGGCTGATCTTGCTCTTGTTGTTCCTGTGGTCGCACATCACCTATTGCCATCGTGCGTATTGCGGCCGTTGGAACATCATCTTCATCTACATCATCAAGATCAACTTGCTCTCTTGGAGAGCCATTAGTTTCATCAAATACAACGTCGCTAGAGACTTCAACCAAACCCGATGATTTGTTGAAGACTCTATACACCTTTGTATTTGAGTCATAACCTAGCAGAAACCCTTCTACAACTTTGGGAGCAAATTTGGAATTTCTACCTTTCTTTACTAGAATGTAACATTTACTCCCAAATACACGAAAGTATGAAACGTTGGGTTTGTTACCGGTTAGAAGTTCATACGTGGTCTTCTTGAGGAGGCGATGAAGGTAGACCCGGTTTATGGCGTGGTAAGCTGTATTCACAGCCTCCGACCAAAACCGCTCGGGTGTCTTGAACTCTCCAAGCATCGTCCTCGCCATGTCGATAAGCGTCCTGTTCTTCCTCTCTACCACACCGTTTTGCTGTGGTGTGTAGGGAGCGGAGAACTCGTGCTTGATTCCTTCCTCCTCAAGGTACTCCTCCACTTGTAAGTTCTTGAACTCGGACCCGTTGTCTCTTCTTATCTTTTTCACCTTGAGCTCAAATTCGTTTTGAGATCTCCTTAGAAAGCACTTTAGGGTCCCTTGGGTTTCTGATTTATCCTGCAAAAAGAATACCCAAGTGAAGCGGGAAAAATCATCAACAATAACAAGACCATACTTACTTCCCTCGATGCTGAGGTAGGCGACGGTTCCGAAGAGGTCCATATGAAGTAGCTCCAGAGGTCTTGATGTGGTCATCACATTCTTGCTGTGATGAGCGCTTCCCACCTGTTTACCTGCTTGACAAGCTGCACAAGGTCTATCTTTTTCGAAGAATACATTGGTTAGTCCTAACACATGTTCTCCCTTTAGAAGTTTATGAAGGTTCTTCATCCCAACATGTGCTAGACGGCGATGCCACAGCCAGCCCATGCTAGTCTTAGTAATTAAGCATGCATCTAGATCAGCCTCCTCTTTCGAAAAATCAACTAAGTAGAGTTTGCCGTCTAGTACACCCTTAAAAGCTAGTGAACCATCACTCCTTCTAAAGATAGACACATCTACATTGGTAAATAGACAATTATAACCCATATTACATAGTTGACTGACAGACAATAAGTTGTACCCGAGCGATTCAACTAAGAACACATTGGATATGGAATGCTCAGATGAAATGGTTATCTTTCCTAGTCCTTTAACCTTGCCTTGGTTCCCATCTCTAAAGATGATCGAGTCTTGGGAACCCTTGTTCTTGACGTAGGAGGTGAACATCTTCTCCCCCGTCATGTGGTTTGTGCATCCGCTGTCGATAATCCAGCTTGAGCCCCCGGATGCATAAACCTGCAAGGCAATTTACACTTGGGTTTTAGGTACCCAACTTTTGTTGGGTCCTATGAGGTTAGTTACAATAGCCTTTGAGACCCAAATGCAAGTCTTGTCTCCCTTGCATTTGACCCCCAACTTCCTAGCAACCACTTTTTTATTTTTACATGTGAGTACAAAAGTAGTGTTGCACGCATGGAACACAGTAGCAGATTCATTACACATTTTCCTAGGTACATGATGCAAAACATGATTTTTCCTAGGCATATTTCTACCATGCACAAAAGTAGAGCTTGAAGCAATCATAGCATGTGAATCATAAGCATCATAACTCCTATTATAATGAGCATTCCTAGAAAATTTTCTATCATAAATGAAAGCATGATTCTTTTGAATGCTACTAACCATAGGGGCCTTCCCTTTCTCCTTGTTGGGAATGAGAGCCCTTTGGCTTGTTAAGTTCTTGGCTTCCTTTCGAAAGCCAAGCCCATCCTTAATTGAGGGATGTCTACCAACAGTGTAGGCATCCCTAGCAAATTTTAATTTATCAAAGTCAATTTTGCAAGTCTTAAGTTGGGCATTAAGACTTGCCACTTCATCATTTAATTTAGTAATGGATGCAAGATGTTCATTACAAGCATTAATATCAAAATCCTTGCATCTATTGCAAATTACAACATGTTCCACACATGAACTAGATTTATTAGCTACATCTAGCTTAGCATTTAAATCATCATTAACACTCTTTAAGCTAGACACAGTTTCATGACAAGCAGATAATTCAGAAGATAGTGAAAGGGAATTAGGCTTACACCTAGTCCCTAATTATTTTGGTGGTTGAATTGCCCAACACAAATATTTGGACTAACTAGTTTGCTCTAGTGTATAAGTTATACAGGTGCCAAAGGTTCACACTTAGCCAATAAAAAGATCAAGTATTGGGTTCAAACAAAGGAGCAAGGGACAACCGAAGGCACCTCTGGTCTGGCGCACCGGACTGTCCGGTGTGCCACCGGACATGTCCGGTGCACCAGAGGCACTTCGAGACTGAACTCTTCACTCTCGGGAAAATCCAGAGGCAACTCCACTATAATTCACCGGACTGTCCGATGTACATCGGACATGTCCGGTGCTCCAAGGAAGAGCGGCCTCCGGAACTCGCCAGTCTCAGGATTTCACTTCGGCTGCTCCGCTATAATTCACCGGACATGTCCGGTGTACACCGGACTGTCCGGTGTAACTGCGGGGCAACGGCTATTTCGGCGCCAACGGCTACCTGCAGCGCATTAAATGCGCGCCAGCGCGCGCAGAGGTCAGGCACGCCCATGCTGGCGCACCGGACACTCAACAGTACATGTCCGGTGCGCCACCGGACTTCCAGGCGGGCCCAGAAGACAGAGCTCCAACAGCCGGAACCCAACGGCTTTGGTGACGTGGCTGTCGCACTGGACATGTCCAGTGTGCACCGGACTGTCCGGTGCACCATCGAATAGACAGCCTCACCAAACGGCTAGTTTGGTGGTTGGGGCTATAAATACCCCCAACCACCCACCATTCATTGCATCCAAGTTTTCCACTTCTCAACTACTTACAAGAGCTCTAGCATTCAATTCTAGACACACTCAAGAGATCAAATCCTCTCCCAAATTCCACACAAAGCTTTAGTGACTAGTGAGAGAGATTTGCTTGTGTTCTTTCGAGCTCTTGCGCTTGGATTGCTTTCTTCTTTCTTGATTCTTTCTTGCGATCAAACTCACTTGTAATTGAGGCAAGAGACACCAATCTTGTGGTGGTCCTTGTGGGAACTTTGTGTTCCAAGTGATTGAGAAGAGAAAGCTCACTCGGTCTGAGGGACCGTTTGAGAGAGGGTAAGGGTTGAAAGAGGCCCGGCCTTTGTGGCCTCCTCAACGGGGAGTAGGTTTGAGAGAACCGAACCTCGGTAAATCAAATCCGCGTGTCTCACTTCATTATTCGCTTGCGATTTGTTTTGCACCCTCTCTCGCGGACTCTATTATATTTCTAACGCTAACCCGACTTGTAGTTGTGATTATTTTTGAGAATTTCAGTTTCGCCCTATTCACCCCCCTCTAGGTGACTTTCAATTGGTATCAGAGCCCGGTGCTTCATTAGAGCCTAACCGCTCGAAGTGATGTCGGGAGATCACACCAAGAGGGAGATGGAGACCGGCGACAAGCCCACTACGAGCCAAGGGAGCACTTCATCGGAAGAGTCCCGCACCAAGAGGAAGGAGAAGAAGAAGGACTCCTCCAAACAGAAGGAGAAAAGATCTTCTTCACACCACAAAGAGAAGAAGGAAAAATCTTCTTCCCACAAGTCGCATCGGAAAGGCGACAAGCACAAGAGGATGAGGAAAGTGGTCTACTACGAGACCGACACTTCATCAACATCGACCTCCGACTCCGATGCGCCGTCCGTAACTTCTAAGCGTCAAGAGCGTAAGAAGTATAGTAAGATTCCCCTACGCTACCCCCGCATTTCTAAACATACACCTTTGCTTTCCGTCCCATTAGGCAAACCACCAATGTTTGATGGTGAAGATTATGCTAGGTGGAGTGATTTAATGCGATTTCATCTAACCTCACTCCACAAAAGTATATGGGATGTTGTTGAGTTTGGTGTACAGGTACCATCCGTAGGGGATGAAGATTATGATACGGACGAAGTGGCCCAAATCGAGCACTTCAACTCCCAAGCCACAACCATACTCCTCGCCTCTCTAAGTAGAGAGGAATATAACAAGGTGCAAGGGTTGAAAAGTGCGAAGGAGATTTGGGACCTACTCAAGACCGCGCACGAGGGTGATGAACTCACCAAGATCACCAAGCGGGAAACGATCGAGGGGGAGCTCGGTCGTTTTCGTCTTCGCCAAGGTGAGGAGCCACAAGATATGTACAACCGGCTCAAAACCTTGGTGAACCAAGTGCGCAACCTCGGGAGCAAGAAGTGGGACGACCACGAGGTGGTTAAGGTTATTCTAAGATCACTTATTTTCCTTAACCCTACTCAAGTACAATTAATTCGTGGCAACCCAAGATATACACTAATGACTCCCGAGGAAGTAATCGGGAATTTTGTGAGCTTTGAATGTATGATTAAAGGCTCAAAGAAGATCAACGAGCTTGATGAACCCTCCACGTCTGAAGCACAACCGGTGGCATTTAAGGCGACGGAGGAGAAGAAGGAGGAGTCTACACCGAGTAGACAACCAATTGACGCCTCCAAGCTCGATAATGAGGAGATGACTTTAATCATCAAAAGTTTTCACCAAATCCTCAAGCAACAGAAGGGGAAGGATTACAAATCCCGTTCCAAGAAGGTTTGCTACAAGTGTGGTAAGCCCGGTCACGTTATTGCTAAATGTCCATTATCAAGTGATAGTGACAGGGATAACGACAACAAGGGCAAGAGGAGAGAAAAGAAGAGATACCACAAGAAGAGGGACGGCGATGCCCATGTTTGCCGGGAGTGGAACTCCGACGAGAGCTCCACTGACTCCTCCTCCAACGACGAGGACGCCGCCAACATCGCCGTCACCAAGGGACTCCTCTTCCCCAACATCGGCCACAAGTGCCTCATGGCAAAGGACAGCAAAAGGAAGAAGGTTAAATCTAAATCCTCCACTAGATATGAGTCCTCTAGTGATGATAATGCTAGTGATGAGGAAAATAATTTGCGTACCCTTTTTGCCGACCTAAACATGCAACAAAAAGAAAAATTAAATGAATTGATTAGTGCTATTCATGAGAAGGATGATCTCTTGGACTCTCAAGAGGACTTCCTTATTAAGGAGAACAAAAAGCATGTTAAGGTTAAAAATGCTTATGCTCTAGAGGTAGAAAAATGTGAGAAATTATCTAGTGAGCTAAGCACATGCCATGACACTATTGCCAACCTTAGAAATGAAAATGCTAAATTAAATGCTAAGGTTGATTCTCATGTTTGTGATGCTTCAATTCCCAATCTTAGAAATGATAATGATGATTTGCTTGCTAAGATTAAGGAATTGAATGATTCTCTTGCTAGCCTTAGAGTAGAAAATGAAAATTTGATTGCTAAGGCTAAAGATTTTGATGTTTGCAATGTTACTATTTCCGATCTTAGAGATAAAAATGATATATTACGTGCTAAGATTGTTGAACTTAATTCTTGCAAACCCTCTACATCTACCGTTGAGCACACTTCTATTTGTACTAGATGTAGAGATGTTGATATTGATGCTATTCATGATCACATGGTCTTAATTAAACAACAAAATGATCATATAGCAAAATTAGATGCTAAAATTGCCGAGCATAACTTAGAAAATGAAAAATTTAAATTTGCTAGAAGTATGCTCTATAATGGGAGACGCCCTGGCATCAAGGATGGCATTGGCTACCAAAGGGGAGACAACGTCAAACTTAGTGCCCCTCCTAAAAGATTGTCAAACTTTGTTAAGGGCAAGGCTCCCATGCCTCAGGATAACGAGGGTTACATTTTATACCCTGCCGGTTATCCTGAGAGCAAAATTAGGAAAATTCATTCTAGGAAGTCTCACTCTGGCCCTAACCATGCTTTTATGTATAAGGGTGAGACATCTAGCTCTAGGCAACCAACCCGTGCTAAGTTGCCTAGAAAGAAAACTCCTAGTGCATCAAATGAGCATGACATATCATTTAAAACTTTTGATGCATCATATGTGCTTACTAACAAATCCGGCAAGGTAGTTGCCAAGTTTGTTGGGGGCAAACACAAGGGTTCCAAGACTTGTGTTTGGGTACCCAAAGTTCTTGTTTCTAATGCCAAAGGACCCAAAACCGTTTGGGTACCTAAAGTCAAGAACTAAAATTGTTTTGTAGGTTTATGCATCCGGGGGCTCAAGTTGGATACTCGACAGCGGGTGCACAAACCACATGACAGGGGAGAAGAAGATGTTCTCCTCATATGAGAAAAACAAAGATCCCCAATGAGCTATCACATTCGGGGATGGAAATCAAGGTTTGGTCAAAGGATTGGGTAAAATTGCTATATCACCTGACCATACTATTTCCAATGTTTTTCTTGTAGATTCTTTAGATTACAATTTGCTTTCTGTTTCACAACTATGTCAAATGGGCTACAACTGTCTATTTACTGATGTAGGTGTCACTGTCTTTAGAAGAAGTGATGATTCAATAGCATTTAAGGGAGTGTTAGAGGGTCAGCTATACTTGGTAGATTTTGATAGAGCTGAACTCGACACTTGCTTAATTGCTAAGACTAACTTGGGTTGGCTCTGGCACCGCCGACTAGCCCATGTTGGAATGAAGAATCTTCATAAACTTCTAAAGGGAGAACACATTTTAGGACTAACAAATGTTCATTTTGAGAAAGACAGGATTTGTAGCGCATGCCAAGCCGGGAAGCAAG
This sequence comes from Zea luxurians, assembly GCA_029449295.1. Lineage (NCBI taxonomy): Eukaryota > Viridiplantae > Streptophyta > Magnoliopsida > Poales > Poaceae > Zea > Zea luxurians. The sequence continues at coordinate 138,475,530 of JAOPSE010000002.1, forward strand.
TTGGCACTCATCATCCACACAAGAACATCATGACAAGTGACAGGCCACTGGAGCTCCTACACATGGATTTATTCGGCCCGATCGCTTACATAAGCATCGGCGGGAGTAAGTACTGTCTAGTTATTGTGGATGATTATTCTCGCTTCACTTGGGTATTCTTTTTACAGGAAAAATCTCATACCCAAGAGACCTTAAAGGGATTCTTGAGACGGGCTCAAAATGAGTTCGGCTTAAGGATCAAGAAAATTAGAAGCGACAACGGGACAGAGTTCAAGAACTCTCAAATTGAAAGCTTCCTTGAGGAGGAGGGCATCAAGCATGAGTTCTCTTCTCCCTACACTCCACAACAAAATGGTGTAGTGGAGAGGAAGAATCGAACTCTATTGGACATGGCAAGAACCATGCTTGATGAGTACAAGACACCGGATCGATTTTGGGCCGAGGCGGTCAACACCGCTTGCTACGCCATCAACCGGTTATATCTACACCGAATCCTCAAGAAGACATCCTATGAACTCCTAACCGGTAAAAAGCCAAATATTTCATATTTTAGAGTTTTTGGTAGCAAATGTTTTATTCTTGTCAAAAGAGGTAGAAAATCTAAATTTGCTCCTAAAACTGTAGAAGGCTTTTTACTAGGATATGACTCAAACACAAGGGCATATAGAGTCTTTAACAAGTCCTCAGGACTTGTTGAAGTTTCTTGTGACGTTGTGTTTGATGAGACTAACGGCTCTCAAGTAGAGCAAGTTGATCTTGATGAGATAGGTGAAGAACAGGCTCCATGCATCGCGCTAAGGAACATGTCCATTGGGGATGTGTGTCCTAAGGAAACCGAAGAGCCTCCACATGCACAAGATCAACCATCCTCCTCCACGCAAGCATCTCCACCAACCCAAAATGAGGACGAGGCTCAAGTTGATGAAGGAGAAGATCAAAGAGATGAGCCACCTCAAGATGACAGCAATGATCAAGGGGGAGATGCAAATGATCAAGACAAGGAGGATGAAGAACCAAGGCCGCCACACCCAAGAGTCCACCAAGCAATCCAACGAGATCACCCCGTCGACACCATCCTCGGCGACATTCATAAGGGGGTAACCACTCGATCTCGGGTTGCACATTTTTGTGAGCATTACTCTTTTGTTTCCTCTATTGAGCCACACAGGATAGAGGAAGCACTTCAAGATTCGGATTGGGTGATGGCGATGCAAGAGGAGCTCAACAATTTCACGAGGAACGAGGTATGGCATTTAGTTCCACGTCCTAACCAAAATGTTGTAGGAACCAAGTGGGTCTTCCGCAACAAACAAGACGAGCATGGTGTGGTGACAAGGAACAAAGCTCGACTCGTGGCCAAAGGGTATTCACAAGTCGAAGGTTTGGATTTTGGTGAAACCTATGCACCCGTAGCTAGGCTTGAGTCAATTCGCATATTATTAGCCTATGCTACTTACCATGGCTTCAAGCTTTACCGAATGGACGTGAAGAGTGCCTTCCTCAATGGACCAATCAAGGAAGAGGTCTATGTTGAGCAACCTCCCGGCTTTGAAGATAGTGAGTACCCTAACCATGTCTATAGGCTCTCTAAGGCGCTTTATGGGCTCAAGCAAGCCCCAAGAGCATGGTATGAATGCCTAAGAGATTTCCTTATTGCAAATGGCTTCAAAGTCGGCAAGACCGATCCTACTTTATTCACTAAAACTCTTGACAATGATTTGTTTGTATGCCAAATTTATGTTGATGATATCATATTTGGGTCTACTAACGAATCTACATGTGAAGAATTTAGTAGGATCATGACACAGAAATTCGAGATGTCGATGATGGGGGAGTTGAAGTATTTTCTAGGATTCCAAGTCAAGCAACTCCAAGAGGGCACCTTCATTTGCCAAACGAAGTACACTCAAGACATTCTAACCAAGTTTGGAATGAAGGATGCCAAGCCCATCAAGACTCCCATGGGAACAAATGGGCATCTCGACCTCGACACGGGAGGTAAGTCCGTGGATCAAAAGGTATACCGGTCGATGATTGGTTCATTGCTTTATTTATGTGCATCTTGACCGGACATTATGCTTTCCGTTTGCATGTGTGCAAGATTCCAATCCGACCCTAAGGAATCCCACCTTACGGCCATAAAACGAATCTTGAGATATTTGGCTTATACTCCTAATTTTGGGCTTTGGTACCCTCGGGGATCCACATTTGATTTGATTGGTTATTGAGATGCCGATTGGGCGGGGTGTAAGATTAATAGAAAAGAGCACATCGAGGACTTGCCAGTTCTTGGGAAGATCCTTGGTGTCTTGGGCTTCAAAGAAGCAAAATTCGGTTGCTCTTTCTACCGCCGAAGCCGAGTATATTGCCGCAGGCCATTGTTGCGCGCAATTGCTTTGGATGAGGCAAACCCTGCGGGACTATGGTTACAAACTAACCAAAGTTCCTCTTCTATGTGATAATGAGAGTGCAATCCGCATGGCGGATAATCCCGTTGAGCATAGCCGCACTAAACACATAGCCATTCGGTATCATTTTCTTTGGGATCACCAACAAAAGAGGGATATCGAGATTTCATACATTAACACTAAAGATCAATTAGCCGATATCTTTACCAAGCCTCTTGATGAACAAACTTTTACCAAACTTAGGCATGAGCTCAATATTCTTGATTCTAGGAACTTCTTTTGCTAATTTGCACACATAACTCATGAATATACCTTTGATCATGTCTCTTTTATATATGCTATGACTAATGTGTTTTCAAGTGTATTTCAAACCAAGTCATAGGTATATTGAAAGGGAATTGGAGTCTTCGGCGAAGACAAAGGCTTCCACTCCACTCTACTCATCCTTCGCCGTCGCTCCGTATCGCTCTCCATCTTTGGTATAATCTTCACTCATATATTTTATTTGCCAAAGGGGAGAAAATAATTAGGAAAGGACCTATATTTCATTCCAAGTATCCGTTTTTGGCGATTCATGCCAAAGGGGGAGAAAGTATTGGCCCAAAGCAAAAGGACCGCACCACCACCCTAATTTTAAAATTAATGGTTTTCAATTGGAAAATTTCAAATTGGTATCTCTTTGTGTTCTAAAGGGGGAGCAAGTAGTATTTTCAAAACTTGATATCTTAAAACCCTCTTGAACACTAAGAGGAGAATTTATTTGAGGGGGAGTTTTGTTTAGTCAAAGGAAAAGCATTTGAAACAAGGAACAAAATTTCAAATCTTGAAAATGCTTCGCAAAAATCTTACTCATTTACCTCTGACTATTTGCAAAAAGACTTTCAAAAGGATTTACAAAAAGAATTTGCAAAAACAAAACTTGTGGTGCAAGCGTGGTCCAAAATATTAAAAATGAAGAAACAATCCATGCATATCTTGTAAGTATTTATATTGGCTCAATTCCAAGCAACCTTTGCACTTACATTATGCAAACTAGTTCATTTATGCACTTTTATATTTGCTTTGGTTTGTGTTGGCATCAATCACCAAAAAGGGGGAGATTGAAAGGGAATTAGGCTTACACCTAGTCCCTAATTATTTTGGTGGTTGAATTGCCCAACACAAATATTTGGACTAACTAGTTTGCTCTAGTGTATAAGTTATACAGGTGCCAAAGGTTCACACTTAGCCAATAAAAAGATCAAGTATTGGGTTCAAACAAAGGAGAAAGGGACAACCGAAGGCACCTCTGGTCTGGCGCACCGGACTGTCCGGTGTGCCACCGGACATGTCCGGTGCACCAGAGGCACTTCGAGACTGAACTCTTCACTCTCGGGAAAATCCAGAGGCAACTCCACTATAATTCACCGGAGGAAGAGCGGCCTCCGGAACTCGCCAGTCTCGGGATTTCACTTCGGCTGCTCCGCTATAATTCATCGGACATGTCCGGTGTACACCGGACTGTCCGGTGTAACTGCGGGGCAACGGCTATTTCGGCGCCAACGGCTACCTGCAGCGCATTAAATGCGCGCCAGCGCGCGCAGAGGTCAGGCACGCCCATGCTGGCGCACCGGACACTCAACAGTACATGTCCGGTGCGCCACCGGACATCCAGGCGGGCCCAGAAGACAGAGCTCCAACGGTCGGAACCCAACGGCTTTGGTGACGTGGCTGTCGCACCGGACATGTCCGGTGTGCACCGGACTGTCCGGTGCACCATCGAACAGACAGCCTCACCAAACGGCTAGTTTGGTGGTTGGGGCTATAAATACCCCCAACCACCCACCATTCATTGCATCCAAGTTTTCCACTTCTCAACTACTTACAAGAGCTCTAGCATTCAATTATAGACACACTCAAGAGATCAAATCCTCTCCCAAATTCCACACAAAGCTTTAGTGACTAGTGAGAGAGATTTGCTTGTGTTCTTTCGAGCTCTTGCGCTTGGATTGCTTTCTTCTTTCTTGATTCTTTCTTGCGATCAAACTCACTTGTAATTGAGGCAAGAGACACCAATCTTGTGGTGGTCCTTGTGGGAACTTTGTGTTCCAAGTGATTGAGAAGAGAAAGCTCACTCGGTCCGAGGGACCGTTTGAGAGAGGGTAAGGGTTGAAAGAGACCCAGCCTTTGTGGCCTCCTCAACGGGGAGTAGGTTTGAGAGAACCGAACCTCGGTAAAACAAATCCGCGTGTCTCACTTCATTATTCGCTTGTGATTTGTTTTGCACCCTCTCTCGTGGACTCTATTATATTTCTAACGCTAACCCGGCTTGTAGTTGTGATTATTTTTGAGAATTTCAGTTTCGCCCTATTCACCCCCCTCTAGGCGACTTTCAGATAGCATTTCATTCCTTTTAACCTCTAAAGCAAGAGACTTTTGCACACTTACAAACTTATCATGCTCTTCATACAAAATATCCTCTTGCTTTTCTAAAAGTCTATCCTTTTCATTTAAAGCATCAATTAACTCATTAATTTTATCTACTTTTGCTCTATCTAAACCCTTAAATAAATCGGTATAATCTACTTCATCATCACTAGAATCATCGTCACTTGAAGTAGTATACTTAGGGGTTTCTCGAACGCTTACCTTTTTCTCCTTTGCCATGAGGCAAGTATGGCGTTCGTTGGGGAAGAGTGACGATTTGTTGAAGGCTGAGGCAGTGAGTCCTTCGTCGTCGGAGTTAGAAGAAGAGCAGTCCGAATCCCATTCTTTGCCAAGGTGCACCTCGCCCTTCACCTTCTTGTAGGCCTTCTTCTCCCTCTTCCCACTCTTTTCTTGTTCCTGGTCATTAGCATTATCGGGACAATTTGCTATAAAGTGACCAGTCTTACCGCACTTGAAGCAGGAGCGCTTTCCCCTTGTTTTGTTCTTGTTGGGGTACTCCTTGCGTCCTTTAAGGGCGGTCTTGAAGCGCTTGATGATGAGGGCCATCTCATCTTCGTTTAGCCCGGCAGCCTCTACTTGTGCCACCTTGCTAGGTAGCGCCTCCTTGCTGCTTGTTGCCTTGAGCGCAATGGGCTGCGGCTCGTAGATGGGCATTGGGCCGTTTAACGCATCATCAACATACCTTGCATCTTTGACCATCATGCGCCCGCTCACAAATTTTCCGAGTATCTCCTCGGGCGTCATCTTTGTGTACCTAGGATTTTCACGGATCAGGTTCACAAGATAAGGGTCAATAACAGTGAAAGACCTGAGCATAAGTCGGACGATGTTGTGGTCCGTCCATCTCGTGCTTCCATAGCTCCTAATCTTGTTGACCAGGGTTTTGAGCCTGTTGTACGTTTGTGTTGGCTCCTCTCCCCTGATCATTGCAAACCTCCGCAGCTCGCCTTCCACCAACTCCATTTTGGTGATCATGGTGGCATCATTTCCCTCATGTGATATTTTGAGGGTATCCCAAATTTGCTTGGCATTGTCCAAGCCGCTCACCTTGTTGTACTCGTCCCTGCACAAGGATGCTAGCAAAACAGTGGTAGCTTGTGCATTTTTATGGATTTGCTCGTTAATAAATACAGGGTTATCCGTACTATCAAATTGCATTCCATTCTCAACTATCTCCCAAATACTAGGATGGAGAGAAAATAAGTGATTGCGCATTTTGTGACTCCAAAAAGCGCAGTCCTCTCCATCAAAGTGTGCAGGTTTACCAAGAGGAATTGAAAGCAAATGAGCATTGGAATTAAAAGGAATACGAGAATAATCAAATGAATAATTTGAATTAACCGGTTTCTTTTTCTCATCGTCGTCGTCTCTTGGAGAAGAAGATTCATCGCTGTCGTAGTAGACGATCTTCTTGATACGTCTCTTCTTCTTTCCGTCCTTCTTCTTGTGACTCGAGCCAGAGTCAGTAGGCTTGTCGTCCCTTGGCTCGTTGAAGATGGACTCCTTCTCCTTATCGTTGACCACCATCCCCTTTCCCTTAGGATCCATCTCTTTGGGCGATTAGTCTCTTACATGAAGAGAACGGCTCTGATACCAACTGAGAGCACCTAGAGGGGGGTGAATAGGTGATCCTGAATAAATCAAATACTAATAGCCACAAAACTTGGTTAAGTGTTAGTACGGCTAAGTGGCGAGCTCTTGCGAACACACAGGTAATCACAGAAAAGCAATCACAAGAGACACGCGAGTTTATCCCGTGGTTCGGCCAAGTATAACACTTGCCTACTTCCATGTTGTGGCGTCCCAATGGACGAGGGTTGCACTCAACCCCTTTCAAGTGATCCAATGATCAACTTGAATACCACGGTGTTCTTCTTTCTTAGACTTTCTCCCGTTTTGCGAGGAATCTCCACAACTTGGAGCCTCTCGCCCTTACAATTGATGATCACAAAGAAGCACGGAAGTAAGGGAGGGGAGAGCAACACACACAAGACTCAAAACGAGAGCACAATCACACACACAAGTCACAACTCGAGCTCAAAACACGACGCAAGGAGTTCTGAACTCCAATAGAGCTCAAGTCACTATCTCAAAGAATCAAATGCGTGAGAATGGAGTCTTGGAGTCTTAGGATCTTTCTTGTAAGCTTTTGTGACTCCTCCATGCGCCTAGGGTTCCCTTTTATAGCCCCAAGGAAGCTAGGAGACATTTGAGATCAACAAGGAAGGCCATTCTTGCCTTCTGTCGGGTGGCGCACCGGACAGTCCGGTGCGCCACCGGACAGTCACTGTAGACGATCCGGTGCGGATCTCCTTCCTTTTCTGGCGCAGACGACCGTTGCACCTCGGCGTCGGTTGGCGCACCGGACAGTCCGGTGCCCCCTTCCAACGGTTGGTGTGGGCCACGTGTCGCCCGCCAATTTCGCTGTCGACCATTGCGCAGTCGACCGTTGGCTCACCGGACAGTCCGGTGCACCACCAGATAGTCCGGTGAATTTTAGCCGTACGCCGTTGAACTTTTCCCGAGAGCGACGACTTCGCCGCGGACGACTCACCGGACAGTCCGGTGCACCACCGGACAGTCCGGTGAATTATAGCCGTACGCTGCCGTCTAGTCCCGAGAGCGGCCGGTTCACCTTGGACTCGTCTGGCGCACCGGACACTGTCCAGTGCACCCAGACCGAGCAGCAGTTGGCTATACACAGCCAACTCTTTTCCAATCTATTTTCTCCTGTTTCTAGCACTTAGACACAACACATTAGTACCCAAATCAATGTACTAAGTCTAGAAATGTACCTTGTTACATGATTTGCACCTCTTCAATCTTTGGCACAAATTAACACTTGGAGAATATGTGTTGGGCACTTAATCACCAAAACACTTTAGAAATGGCCAAGGGCACATTTCCCTTTCAGGCTCACCATGCCATCATAGAAAGTCTTGAAGTCACAAAATTCATGGCGATTCCTCACTACACCTACTTAGTAATCAAAATGCTAGGACCTAAAGGAGTGATTTCTATCAAGGGAAACCTGAGGCAGTCCTCTGCCCATGACAAAGAAGGATGCAATCTGGCATAGTCCCAGGTGATACAGGCTAAATACAACAACCTCAAGGCAGCCCTCGCACTACACCCCTCAAGCAAAGGAATAGTAGAAGAGCTCTTGCCTCCACCAAAAAATATCACCAACCTACAAGCTGAGTCCTCCCTTACCAGGTAAGTACAACTCGATCCAATGGACACTAGCATGGTCACTCACATCGAGACAAACCTAGATCTAAACTAGGAACTCACGCTCACCAACAAAGGGGAGATATCAATGTTTCCCATGTTAGCACCGATCACCAGCTAGCTGATATCTTCACCAATCCTTTAGATGAGAAAATGTTTTGTAAGCTGTGTAGTGAGCTAGATGTCTTTGATTCACGAAACTTGGATTGATATACAACATACATGTACTTTTATACCTTTGATCATGTTCTTAATTATCTTTGTTGCTTATCTTGGTGCTCAAGTTGTAAAATGTCATCCTCAGACCTCACATGTCTTTGTGCAAATAATGCATATGTTTAGGGGGAGCATATGCTACAACTTGACCCTTTGAGACTAATATGCTTGCTTAAGTGACTTTGGTGTAGTCTCAAAGGTAGATTGAAAGGGAATTATTGACTTGGACAAAGGAAAAGGCTTCCACTACATAACAGAACCAATGTACTTTGTTCAAGTTGTCCTCCGTGTTCATTGACTTCTTGCACTTAAATTCAAAATTTTTGGTGAGGCAATGAGGTTTTAGGCCACTAGTTTCTCCGTTTTGGTGCTTAATTCCAAAGGGGGAGAAGTTAAGGCCAAAGAAACTGGATCAACCACCACTTGTATATTTCAAGAAGTATGTTTTGAACTTGTATTTTTTATCTAAACCCTCTTCACAGCAAGAGGAGCCCTCTAATTGCAAAACTTTTCTATTGTGGGGGAAGAAATTATAATTATGGGAAAAGGGGAGCTTTTGGCCTCTTGATCAAAACTACCTTGAAAATTGGTTTAATTTGCATAAACTAAAGTGTTTTAACTTAGAAGTAAGAAAAAGAATTTGTTTTTGCGAAAATAAACCAAGTGGTGGCAAAATGATCCAAATATGCCAAATCCTATACTTTTTCTATCGGAGTTTGACGTGACTTCAATTTGTAAAAGTTGGCTCATACTTGGTTATGATAGTACTTTTGAGTTGCTTTTGGTGTGTTGGCATGAATCACCAAAAAGAGTGAGATTGAAAGGGAAATGTGACCTTGTGCCATTTCCAACTGTTTTGGTGATTATGCTCAACACATTACTAAGAACTAACAATACTCTTATGAGCATGAGCACAGATGTTTAGAAAGCAAATTGGAGCAAAGGTATGTTTCTAACACTTAGTCATTTGTTTTTTTTGGCGCTAACAATGTTCATCAAGTGCTAGGGAACTTCTCAAGTCAAGCCAAAATGTAGTGAAGGTTGGCTAAGAATGGTCAAACTTGGACCAGTTTCAGCCTCATCGGACAGTCACCCGAAACGTGCTCGGGCAAGTTAGAATAGCGCTCGGGCGAGGACTACGCTCGGGCGAGTCGTGGTTGCGCTCGGATGAAACACAGTTGTCTCCTATCCAAGGATTGCCCTTGAAAGTCACCCAGAGGGGGGATGAATAGGCGAAACCTAAAAATTATAAACTTTGAACACATATTTTACCCGGGGTTAAGGTCAGAAATAAATAATAGTGAATTTGGAGTGCGAAAGATAGTTTTTCTTGCTATGAGTTGCTCAATCAATGCAGATAACTTTGGGAGCTAACTCAAAAGATTGTGAGCAAGAGAACTTTAGAGAGAGGGGAGAGGGAAGAAACAAATCGAATGGCGAAGATCAACACAAATGGACATAATGTTTGTTTTTTGAGGTTCGGTTCCAAAGAACCTACTCCCCGTTGAGGAGGCCACAAAGACCAGGTCTTTTTCAACCCTTTCCTTCTCTCAATCGGTCACTTAGACCGGTTGAGTGCTTCTTCTCAATCTCACGGGTCACTAAGATCCCGTAAGGATCACCACATAATTAGGTGTCTCTTGCTTGCTTTACAAATCACTTGAAAAGTTTGGAAGGAAAATAAGAAAGCAACCAAGCAACAAGAGCAATAATTGAAACACAAATCACACTCTCTCAAGTCGCTAAACACTTTTTATCACTTGACTTGATAATGGCACTTGGAGAGGATTGAAGGCTTTGAATATGTTGTTGGAGTGTATTCTTTGCTCTTGTATTGAATGTAGAGAGTGGGATGCTTGGATGACTTGAATGGTGGTGGTTGGAGGTATTTATAGCCCCAACCACTATTCTAGCCGTTGGCTGAGTTCTCTATCGATAGGCACAACGGATAGTCCGGTGCGCACCGGACACTGCACTGTTTATTGTCCGGTGCGTGCCACGTCAGCCGACCGTTAGGGTTTGGAGCTGTTGACCGTTGAAGTCATCTGTCCTTGTGGTGCACCGGACAGTCTGGTGTGACCTAACATTGCAGACTGTCTCTGAACTTATGACGATTTAGACTGTGGTGCAGTCGACCGTTGCTCCGTGGGCTCACCGGATAGTCCGGTGATTTTTAGCCGAGGAGCGCTGCGAATTCCTGAGAGTGGTCAGTTCGCTGGGCGCGCTAGCCTAGGCACCGGAACCGGACAGTCTGGTGTGCCGCAGACTGGTGCAAATATGTTTTGCTTCATTTTTATAGAATTGCCCTAAGGGTCATTTTCCTTATATGTGTATGTGAACTTTATGCACATGAGAAAAGATCGACTAGGCAAACTAGTTAGTCCACAGGGTTTGTGATGGTCGTCAAATACCAAAATTGATTATAGGAAATGGTTAAGGCCATTTCCCTTTTAGGCCTCGGGCAAATCGAGTCGTGAGTGCCTAGGGCGAATCGTGTTTTGACTACCTTGGGCGTGTCCTGAATGCATTGAGCGGGCTATGGCTTCGGACGAGCTATGGCCTTAGGCGTATTGTGGCCTTGGACGCGTTGTGGCCTCAGGTAAGTCATGTTCGGTGTACCATATGACCGAAGGCGCATGACGGTCGGCTTGACCAATGAAGGAAACATATCACTGATTGTTTCAATTCGGTGCAAGCAGATAGGGAAGGCTAGTTGCTTCCCAAATGAAGGTCCAATGGCTCCTGGGCCTTAGGGCTATAAAAGGAACCCCTGGGCGCCATGGAGAACAATCGTGAAACACACTGAGACAAACACAAGACCTTACAATGTACTTTGAGACTCCGATCATGCCTTGGTTCGTTCAAAGAGAGATCTAAGTGCGCTTTTTCAGTTGAGACTATGCTGGTTAGTTTTCATTCGTGCACTCTTTTCTTCACTTGTGTGCGTGTTGCTGCCGCATTTGTGCTCTTGTGCATGTTGCTTCTCTTTCCCTTACTATTGTTCTTGATTTTGATCATACTGTGTAAGGTGTGAGAGACTCTAACTTTTGGAGATTCCTCACAAACGAGATCACACTATAAGGAAGACTAACCGTGGTACTCAAGTTTGATCTCTGGATCACCTGGGAGGGGTTGAGTGCAACCTTCGTCTATTGGGATGCCACAATGTGGAGGTAGGCCTCGGCTAAACCATGGATAAATTGTTGTGTCTCTGTCTATATTTTCTTCTTTGCGATTTTGTTCTTCCGAGCTCTGTACTTCACGTTCATAATTGCTTTGGTTTCAATACACATATTTTGAGAGGAATTAAGTGAAGAGATCCTCCTTTTATTCTCGATTGAACTTGGTTGTAGTTTCGCTAACTCCATTTATAGACCAAGTTTGTTGTTTTTAGTTAAAGTTTTCATAGGATCACCTATTCACCCCCTCTCGGTGCCCTCACCTTCCTCTATCCCATATGCCATGACTAATGTCCACATAGGTTTCCCTAATTACTTGGTTAAGACCAATTTTATCCTTATGGTTGTTCTATTTTCATAGGTGGTCGCTTGTCAAACCAGTCCTTAGGGTAAAGCACTTGAGAAATTTTATTCCATGCTCAAATCCTCATGGTTTGCTAAAAAGCATATTTTATAAACATTTTTTCATAAACAATTGAAAACACTTTTATCTTTTATATGATGTAGAGCACTAGCAATTTATCTACTAAAAACTTCCCAAAATTTCTGGGTAACAAGGACAAGGTAAATAAATAATAAGGTAAATCCTACTGGGAGCAATACTGAAGCCAAAAAATGATATCATTTAATGAAATGGGTAAGTAGGGTCATGGAATAATTGCATTCTTTGGGATTCTCAATGCCCTCAAAGGTGGAGTCCTTGATGTAGTTGCAAGGTTCTGAGGCTACTCGTGCATATACAACAAATATGGGTAAAAAAAGAAACAATACACTAAGCACAAAACATGGTTTGGAAATAGTATTAGAATTATTCTATGCAATTTTGCAATTTATTTGAGACCAAAATCATTTATTTTGATTTAAAATGAATTTGTTATGAATTTTAATTCATTTTAAGCAGATGAGGTTATATTTTTAATTGTCCATAGACTGCATGGTTTAAAAAGTATATTTGATGTCTCTAGTTAGAACCAGATTGGACTGTGGTTTGATTTAAATAAAGCCGGAGGTTTCTTTTGCAAAATGCACAGCGCCGGTCTGACTAGGCGCTGGCTGGTACCTGTCGCTTCCGACCGTTAGATCACACGTGGACACTCCTGATTAAAATAAAGGTTGTGCAAATGTAGATCACGACGACGATTTGTCCTCCACGATGGTGGCTCACCGGAGATGGCTAGACCAGCCAACCTAGGGTTCGGCTGGGGCTATGGGTTGCCACCAAGCTTTCGTTGGCCATGGTGAACCAACTGAGCTTGGATTGGGGCAAGGAGACCAATGTGAAGGGCATGGTTGATGATATAGGTGCTTGAGGTGGCCCTGGTTAACTATGGTGAGCAATCAGAGTCAGTTTAGTGCGCATTTGGATGAGGGAAAGGGCGGGTTAGTTCTGGTACCTAATTGCACACCTCCTAGTGCTAGGTAGAGCGTCGGCGCATGGCTAGAGACATGGGTCAACGGCGGTGGGGACATGGAGGGTCAGGAGCATTGTGGTATGAGGTGTGGGAGTACATAGAGTTTACCCTAAGGCGTTGTCGGTGTTTCGGAACCCGGGGGGTCCCTGGACCGACGAGTGAATTGTCGCCGCGTGCCCCAGCCCAGATGGGTCGACGCGAGGCGGAACGCGAAGGGGGGAGAAGCAGCTGGAGGGAGACAAGGCATGGGAGTGTGGAACCCGCGGCCTTCGTGTTAGCCCCGCGCCCAGGTCGGGTGCGCTTGCAGTAGGGGGTTACAAGCGTCCACGCGGGAGGGAGCGTGCGGCCTTGCGCGAGCGCCGTCCCGTCCTTCCCCACGCGGCCAACCCTCTGTAAGAGGGCCCTGGACCTCCCTTTTATAGGCGTAAGGAGAGGATCCAGGTGTACAATGGGGGTGTAGCAGTGTGCTACCGTGTCTAGCGGGGGAGAGCTAGCGCCCTAAGTACATGCCATCGTGGCAGCCGGAGAGGTCTTGGCACCCAGTTTGTGTGGTGTCGTGGCCGTCGGAGGAGCGCTGGAGCCTAGCGGAAGGACAGCTATCGGGGCTGTCAAGTCCTTGCTGACGTCCTCTTGCTTCCGTAAGGGGACTGAGAGCCGCCGTCGTCACAGGGCATGCGGGGCGCCATCATTACTCATATGGTGGAGCGAGCCAGATGGGACGCCGGTCTTGTTCCCCGCAGCCTGAGTTAGCTCGAGGTAGGGTAATGATGGCGCTTTCTGTTGACATGGTCGGTCCGTGCCCTAGGCTGGGCGAGGTGGAGGCTCCTCCGAGGTCCAGGTCGAGTCTGTCTTCTAAGGTCGAGGTCGAGTCCGAGCCCCCGGGTCAGACGAGGTGGAGACCGTCGGCTTAGGCTAGGGTTGAGTCCGAGCCCTGGGGTCGGGCGAGGCGGAGTTCGTCGTCTTCCGGGGCCAAGCCCGTGTCCGAGCCCTGGGGTCGGGCGGAGCGGAGTTCGTCGTCTTCCGGGGCTGAGCGCGTGTCCGAGCCCTGGGGTCGGGCGGAGCGGAGTTCGTCGTCTTCCAGGGCTGAGCCCATGTCCGAGCCCTGGGGTCGGGCGGAGCGGAGTTCGTCGTCTTCCAGGGCTGAGCCCGTGTCCGAGCCCTTGGGTCGGGTGGAGCGGAGTTCGTCATCTTTCGGGGCTGAGCCCGTGTCCGAGCCCTGGGGTCAGGCGGAGCGGAGTTTCCTATGACGCCTGAGGCCGGACTTAGCCGCTGTCAGCCTCACTCTGTCGAGTGGCGCAGCAGTCGGGGCGGCGCAGGCGACGCTGTCCTCCTGTCAGACCGGTCAGTGGAGCGGCGAAGTGACTGTGGTCACTTCAGCTCTATCGACTGGAGGGCGTGCGTCAGGATAAAGGTGTCAGGCCACCTTTGCATTAAATGCCCCTGCGATTTGGTCGGTTGGTGTGGAGATTTGGCCAAGGTTGCTTCTTGGTGAAGACTGGGCCTCGGGCGAGCTGAAGGTGTGTCTGTTGCTGGAGGGGGGCCTCGGGCGAGACGTAGGTCCTCCGGGGTCGGCTGCCCTTGCCCGAGGCTGGGCTCGGGCGAGGTGTGATTGCGTCCCTCGAATGAACCGATCCTTGACTTAATCGCACCCATCAGGCCTTTGCAGCTTTGTGCTGATGGGGGTTACCAGCTAAGATTTAGGAGCCTTGAGGGTACCCCTAATTATGGTCCCCGACAGTAGCCCCCGAGCCTCAAAGGGAGTGTTAATACTCGCTTGGAGGCTTTTGCCGCACTTTTTTGCAAGGGGACCAGCCTTTTCTTGGTTGCATTTTGTTCCGGTGGGTGCGCGCGAGTGCACCTGCCGGGTGTAGCCCCCGAGGCCTCGGAGGAGTAGTTTGACTCCTTCGAAGTCTTAGTGCGTTTCGCAACACTTTGGCTGGTCTGGTTGTTCCCTCATGCGAGCTGGCCGTAGCCCGGGTGCACGGTCGGGTCCCAAGTTCTCGGGTTGGTATGTTGACGCTGTCAACGGGTCGGTCGGAGCCAGGTTTGCGAGAGCAGCCCCCGAGCCTCTGCACAGGGCGAGAGGACGGTCAAGGACAGACTCGACTTTTTTACATACGCCCCTACGTCGCCTTTCTGCAAGGAGGAGGGGGGGGGGGGGAAGTGCCATGTTGCCCTCGGAGGGCGCCGAACATGGTGTTTCCGGTGAGCTACTGACGGGTAATCCGAGCGGACGCCCGTGCCCCATTTGCTAGGGGTCGGCTAGAGGCCCGGAGGCGCGCTCCAAAAGTACCTGCGGGTGATCTGCCGGACCCGGTCCCCTTTGATGGGGTCCGAGGGCTCGATGCCTCCCTCTGATGGGATTCCGTTACAAGATCGTTCCCGCTAGTCTCGGAAATGTCCTAGGGTACCTCGGGAGCATAGCCTGAGCCTTGGTTATGTATCGAACGTACCCGGGGGTCATCCCTCGCTCTGTGTCTGAGGCGACTGTGAACCCTTCGAGGGCCAGCCTACGAACCCCTGATCAGTAGTGGGCGCGGAGCCCGAGTGGCCTGAGGCGGCCGTTGAACCCTTCCGAGGGGCCGGCCATCGAACCTCTGACCAGTAGTGGGCGCAGAACCCAATCGCTCTGAGGCAGCTATTGAGCCCCTCCGAGGGGCCAGCCTTTGAACCTCTGATCAGTAGGGAGGCTCGGGGCCTGTTTCCTTCACGGAGAAGGATCCTTTTCGGGGTATCCCCCTTTCCCGGCCCCTGTTGTAAGAGAGAGAAAGAGGAAAAGGAAAAGGATACGAAATCGAATGACGTGGCGTACCTTTTTCGACGTGGTCATTATGGTGAAGGCGAAGCGTCGCTTGCTTCTCCCGCCTGAGGCGCCGCCTGCCCCACCGCGGAGTTAATGCGACGGGGCGAGTGGTTCGCAAGGCGGTCGTTGCGCGTGTGTGATCCGTTCGAGGAACGGTCGTTTCGCTTTGAGTCTTTGAATCCCGCGGCGGGTTCGGGCGACGCGTTGAACGGGTCTTGCCTTGGTCTTTATATACTCGGGGGAGGGCCTGGTGACGGTTCTTTGCTCTGCTTCTTGCCTTCTTCTTAGGTTTTCGCAACCTGAGAGATTTAGCCAGAGAAAAGGAAACCGCTCACCCAGTCCTTTCCGCTGCCACCCCTTCTGCTCGGTGATGGCCGACCGGGTGACCATTGTTTCACCGCGCGACCCATGGCCCTTCTCCACAGTCACGGCGGGTGACCTGGAGGATCTCGTTGCTGAGGGTTTACTTCGCCCTCTCTCTGATGAGAGGCAGCCGGAGTGGATTCCCCCCGAATGGAGCCGCCCCGTCCCCGCCGCCGGGGTACGTCGTGAGCTTCGTCTCCTTCCATGAGCGGGGATTCGGCGTGCCGGCAAGCCGCTTCATGCGGGCGATCCTGCATAACTATGGGGTGGAGTTGCATAACCTCAGCCCCAACTCCATCTCGCAAGCCGCCATCTTCGTAGCGGTGTGCGAAGGATACTTGGGGATCGACCCCCACTGGGACTTGTGGACTCATTTCTTCTCCGCGGAGCTTTTTGCTTCGCCGACGGGAGAGAGAAGGGTCCGCGCGGCAGTGCGGGCCGGCGGCTGCATCCTCCAGCTGAGGCAGTCGCGGGCGTCGCAGTACATTCCCGCCGTCCTTGCATCCTCGAATAAAGGGTGGCAACGCCGGTGGTTCTATCTCCGGAATGACGACGGGAGGCTCCCGTCGTTTTCTCAGCGAGTGGTCACCGTCGCTGCCGATGCTTGGCGCTACGGGACCCCGCACGACAGACAGAAAAATCTCGAGCCCCTTCTCAAGGCTGAAAGGGAATTAGGCTTACACCTAGTTCCTAAATAATTTTGGTGGTTGAATTGTCCAACACAAATATTGGACTAACTAGTTTACTCTAGTGCATAAGTTATACAGGTGCAAAAGGTTCACATTTAGCCAATAAAAAGACCAAGTGTTGGATTCAACAAAGGAGCAACGAGGCAATCGAGGGCACCTCTGGCTAGAGGCACCGGACTGTCCGGTGTGCACCGGACAGTGTCCGGTGTGGCCAGAGGAATTCAACTCCAACTCCTCACCCTCGGGAATTCTCGGAAGCCGGCGCGCTATAATTCACCGGACTGTCCGGTGTGCACCGGACATGTCCGGTGCTCCAAGGAAGCGCGGTCTCCAGGAACTCGCCAGCCTCGGGTTCGCGCGGGAGCCGCTCCGCTAAAATTCACCGGACTGTCCGGTGTGCACCGGACTGTCCGGTGTGCCAGCGGAGCAACGGCTCTCTGCGGCGCCAACGGCTCCCTGCGGAGCATTTAATGCGCGCGCAGCGCGCGCAGACGACAGGATCGCCCATACCGGTGCACCGGACATCAAACAGTGCATGTCCGGTGTGCACCGGACACCCAGGAGGGCCCAGAAGTCAGAAGCTCCAACGGTCAGAATCCAACGGCAATGGTGACGTGGCAGGGGCACCGGACTGTCCGGTGTGCACCGGACTGTCCGGTGCGCCATCGAACAGACAGGTTCCAGCAACGGTCACTTTTGGTGGTTGGGGCTATAAATACCCCAACCACCCCACATTCATTGCCATCCAAGTTTTCTACTTCTCAACTACTACAAGAGCTCTAGCATTCAATTCTAGACACACCAAATAGATCAAGTCCTCTCCAAATTCCACACAACACCATAGTGACTAGAGAGAGTGATTTGCTTGTGTTCTTTCGAGCTCTTGCGCTTGGATCGCATTCTTTTCTTTCTCATTTATTCTTGTGATCATCACTCAATTGTAACCAAGGCAAGAGGCACCAATTGTGTGGTGGCCCTTGCGGGGAAGTTTTGTTCCCGGTTGATTGAGAAGAAGAGAAAGCTCACTCGATCCGTGGGATCGTTTGAGAGAGGGAAGGGGTTGAAAAAGACCCGGCCTTTGTGGCCTCCTCAACGGGGAGTAGGTTTGCGAGAACCGAACCTCGGTAAAACAAATCCGCGTGTCACACTCTTATTCGCTTGCGATTTGTTTTTGCGCCCTCTCTCGCGGACTCGTTTATATTTCTAACGCTAACCTTGCTTGTAGTTGTGATTATTTTTGTAAATTTCAGCTTCGCCCTATTCACCCCCCCTCTAGGCGACTATCAATTGGTATCAGAGCCCGGTGCTTCATTAGAGCCTAACCGCTCGAAGTGATGTCGGGAGATCACGCCAAGAAGGAGATGGAGACCGGCGACAAGCCCACTACAAGCCAAGGGAGCACTTCATCTTCATCGGAAGAGTCCCGCACCAAGAGAAGGGAGAAGAAGAAGAGCTCCTCCAAGCGGAAGGAGAAAAGATCTTCCTCTTCTCACCACAAAGAGAAGAAGGAAAAATCTTCTTCTCACAAGCCGCATCGGAGTGGGGACAAGCACAAGAGGATGAGGAAAGTGGTCTACTACGAGACCGACACTTCATCGACATCTACCTCCGGCTCCGACGCGGCGTCCGTCACTTCTAAACGCCAAGAGCGTAAGAAGTATAGTAAGATTCCCCTACGCTACCCTCGCATTCCTAGACATACACCTTTACTTTCCGTCCCATTAGGCAAACCACCAACTTTTAATGGTGAAGATTATGCTATGTGGAGTAATTTGATGCGATTTCATCTAACCTCTCTCCACAAAAGACTATGGGATGTTGTTGAGTATGGTGTACAGGTACCATCCGTAGGGGATGAGGACTATGACACGGACGAAGTGGCCCAAATCGAGCACTTCAACTCCCAAGCCGCAACCATCCTCCTTGCCTCTTTAAGCAAGGAGGAATACAACAAAGTACAAGGGTTGAAGAACGCCAAGGAGATTTGGGACCTACTCAAGACGGCACACGAAGGTGATGAACTCACCAAGATCACCAAGCGGGAAACGATCGAGGGGGAGCTCGGTCGTTTTCGTCTTCGCCAAGGGGAGGAGCCACAAGACATGTACAACCGGCTCAAGACCTTGGTGAACCAAGTGCGCAACCTCGGGAGCACAAAATGGGATGACCACGAGGTGGTTAAGGTTATTTTAAGAGCACTTATTTTCCTTAACCCTACTCAAGTACAATTAATTCGTGGTAATCCTAGATATCCACTAATGACCCCCGAGGAAGTTATCGGGAATTTTGTGAGTTTTGAATGTATGATTAAGGGCTCCAAGAAGATCAACGAGCTTGATGAACCTTCCACATCCGAGGCGCAACCGGTGGCCTTCAAGGCAATGGAGGAGAAGAAGGAGGAGTCTACACCGAGTAGACAACCGATTGATGCCTCCAAGCTCGACAATGAGGAGATGGCCCTAATCATCAAAAGCTTCCGGCGAATCCTCAAGCAACGGAAGGGGAAAGATTACAAATCCCGTTCCAAGAAGGTTTGCTACAAGTGTGGTAAGCCCGGCCATTTCATTGCAAAATGTCCTATGTCAAGTGATAGTGACAGGGGCGACGACAAGAAGGGCAAGAGGAAGGAGAAGAAGAGGTATTACAAGAAGAAGGGCGGCGATGCCCATGTTTGTCGGGAGTGGGACTCCGACGAGAGCTCAAGCGACTCCTCCGACGACGAGGACGCCGCCAACATCGCCGTCACCAAGGGCCTCCTCTTCCCCAACGTCGGCCACAAGTGTCTCATGGCCAAGGACGGCAAAAAGAAGGTAAAATCAAGATCCTCCACTAAATATGAAACATCTAGTGATGAGGATAATGATAAAAATGAGGAGGATAATTTGCGTATTCTTTTTGCCAACCTTAACATGGAACAAAAAGAAAAATTAAATGAGCTAATTAGTGCCATCCATGAAAAGGATGATCTCTTGGACTCCCAAGAGGACTTCCTAATCAAGGAAAACAAGAAACATGTTAAGGTTAAAAATGCTTATGCTCTAGAGGTAGAAAAATGTAACAAATTATCTAGTGAGCTAAGCACCTGCCATGACACTATTGCCAACCTTAGAAATGAAAATATTAAATTAATTGCTAAGGTTGATTCTCATGTTTGCATTGATCCTAGAAATGATAATGTTGATTTGCTTGCTAGGATTGATGAGTTGAATGTTTCCATTGCTAGTCTTAGAAATGAGAATGAGAAATTAATTGCTAAGGCTAAGGATTTTGATGTTTGCAATGCTACTATTTCGGACCTTAGAACTAAGAATGATTTGTTGCATGCTAAGGTCATTGAACTAAAATCTTGCAAACCCTCTACATCTAATGTTCAGCATATTTCCATTTGTACTAGATGTAGAGATATTAATGTTGATGCTATCCATGATCACCTAGCCTTAATTAAAAAACAAAATGATCACATAGCACAACTTAATGCTAAAATTAGAGAGCATGACTTAGAAAATGAAAAATTTAAATTGGCTAGAAGCATGCTCTATAATGGGAGACGCCCTGGCATTAAGGATGGCATTGGCTTCCAAAAGGGAGACAATGTCAAAATTAATGCCCCTCCAAAGAACTTATCTAACTTTGTTAAGGGCAAGGCTCCCATGCCTCAGGATAACGAGGGTTACATTTTGTACCCTGCCGGCTATCCTGAGAGCAAGATTAGAAAAATTCATTCGAGGAAGTCTCACTCTGGCCCTAATCATGCTTTTATGTATAAGGGTGAGACATCTAGATCTAGGCAACCAACCCATGCCAAGTTGCCTAGAAAGAAAACTATTAATGCATCAAATGATCATAGCATTTCATTTAAGACTTTTGATGCATCTTATGTTTTAACTAACAAATCCGGCAAGGTAGTTGCCAAAATTGTTGGGGGCAAACACAAGGGCTCCAAGACTTGTGTTTGGGTACCCAAAGTTCTTGTATCTAATGCTAAAGGACCCAAAACCGTTTGGGTACCTAAAATCAAGAACTAAACTTGTTTTGTAGGTTTATGCATCCGGGGGCTCAAGTTGGATACTCGATAGCGGGTGCACAAACCACATGACAGGGGAGAAAAAGATGTTCTCCTCATATGAGAAAAATCAAGATCCCCAACAAGCTATCACATTCGGGGATGGAAACCAAGGTTTGGTCAAAGGTTTGGGTAAAATTGCTATATCCCCTGACCATTCCATTTCTAATGTTTTTCTTGTAGATTCCTTAGATTACAATTTGCTTTCCGTATCCCAATTATGTCAAATGGGCTACAACTGTCTTTTTACTGATACTGGTGTTACTGTCTTTAGAAGAAGTGATGATTCAATAGCATTCAAGGGAGTGTTAGAGGGTCAGCTATACTTGGTAGATTTTGATAGAGCTGAACTCGACACTTGCTTGATTGCTAAGACTAACTTGGGTTGGCTTTGGCACCGCCGACTAGCCCATGTTGGAATGAAGAATCTTCACAAGCTTCTAAAGGGAGAACACATTTTAGGACTAACCGATGTTCATTTTGAGAAAGACAGGATTTGTAGCGCATGCCAAGCCGGGAAGCAAGTTGGTGTCCATCATCCACACAAAAACATCATGACTACCGACAGGCCACTGGAGCTCCTACACATGGACTTATTCGGCTCGATCGCTTACATAAGCATCGGCGGTAGTAAGTATTGTCTTGTAATTGTGGATGATTATTCTCGCTTCACTTGGGTATTCTTTTTGCAGGAAAAATCACAAACCCAAGAGATCTTAAAAGGATTCTTGAGACGAGCTCAAAATGAGTTCGGCTTAAGGATCAAGAAAATTAGAAGCGACAACGGGACGGAATTCAAGAACTCTCAAATCGAAGGCTTCCTTGAGGAGGAGGGCATCAAGCATGAGTTCTCTTCTCCCTACACTCCACAACAAAATGGTGTAGTGGAGAGGAAGAATCGAACTCTATTGGATATGGCAAGAACCATGCTTGATGAGTACAAGACACCGGATCGGTTTTGGGCCGAGGCGGTCAACACCGCCTGCTACGCCATCAACCGGTTATATCTTCACCGAATCCTCAAGAAGACATCCTATGAACTCCTAACCGGTAAAAAGCCAAATATTTCATATTTTAGAGTTTTTGGAAGCAAATGCTTTATTCTTGTTAAGAGAGGTAGAAAATCTAAATTTGCTCCTAAAACTGTAGAAGGCTTTTTACTAGGATATGACTCAAACACAAGGGCATATAGAGTCTTTAACAAGTCCTCAGGACTTGTTGAAGTTTCTTGTGACGTTGTGTTTGATGAGACTAACGGCTCTCAAGTAGAGCAAGTTGATCTTGATGATATAGGTGAAGAACAGGCTCCATGCATAGCGCTAAGGAACATGTCCATTGGGGATGTGTGTCCTAAGGAATCCGAAGAGCCTTCACAAGCACAAGATCAACCATCCTCCTCCAAGCAAGCATCTCCACCAACTCAAGTTGAGGATAAGGCTCAAGATGTTGAACAAGAAGATCAAGAAGATGAGCCACCTCAAAATGACGGCAACGATCAAGGGGGAGATGCAAATGATGAAGATAAGGAGGATGAACAACCAAGGCCGCCACACCCAAGAGTCCACCAAGCAATACAACGAGATCACCCCGTCGACACCATCCTCGGTGACATTCATAAGGGGGTAACTACTCGATCTCGTGTTGCACATTTTTGTGAACATTACTCGTTTGTTTCCTCTATTGAGCCACACAGGGTAGAGGAAGCACTTCAAGATTCGGATTGGGTGATGGCGATGCAAGAGGAGCTCAACAATTTCACGAGGAACGAGGTATGGCACTTAGTTCCACGTCCTAACCAAAATGTTGTAGGAACCAAGTGGGTCTTCCGCAACAAGCAAGACGAGCATGGTGTGGTGACTAGGAACAAAGCTCGACTCGTGGCCAAGGGGTATTCACAAGTCGAAGGTTTGGATTTTGGTGAAACCTATGCACCCATAGCTAGGCTTGAGTCAATTCGTATATTATTGGCCTATGCTACTTACCATGGCTTCAAGCTTTATCAAATGGACGTGAAGAGTGCCTTCCTCAATGGACCAATCAAGGAGGAGGTCTATGTTGAGCAACCTCCCGGCTTTGAAGACAGTGAGTACCCTAACCATGTTTATAGGCTCTCTAAGGCGCTTTATGGGCTCAAGCAAGCCCCAAGAGCATGGTATGAATGCCTTAGAGATTTCCTTATTGCAAATGGCTTCAAAGTCGGCAAGGCCGATCCTACTTTGTTCACTAAAACTCTTGACAATGATTTGTTTGTATGCCAAATTTATGTTGATGATATTATATTTGGGTCTACTAACAAATCTACATGTGAAGAATTTAGTAGGATCATGACACAGAAATTCGAGATGTCGATGATGGGGGAGTTGAAGTACTTTCTAGGATTCCAAGTCAAGCAACTCCAAGAGGGCACCTTCATTAGCCAAACGAAGTATACTCAAGACATTCTAAGCAAGTTTGGAATGAAGGATGCCAAGCCCATCAAGACTCCCATGGGAACAAATGGGCATCTCGACCTCGACACGGGAGGTAAGTCCGTGGATCAAAAGGTATACCGGTCGATGATTGGTTCATTGCTATATTTATGTGCATCTCGACCGGACATTATGCTTTCCGTTTGCATGTGTGCAAGATTCCAAGCCGACCCTAAGGAATCACACCTTACGGCCGTGAAACGAATCTTGAGATATTTGGCTTTTACTCCTAAGTTTGGGCTTTGGTACCCTCGGGGATCCACATTTGATTTGATTGGTTATTCGGATGCCGATTGGGCGGGGTGTAGGATTAATAGGAAGAGCACATCGGGGACTTGCCAGTTCTTGGGAAGATCCTTGGTGTCATGGGCTTCAAAGAAGCAAAATTCGGTCGCTCTTTCTACCGCCGAAGCCGAGTACATTGCCGCAGGCCATTGTTGCGCGCAATTGCTTTGGATGAGGCAAATCCTGCGGGACTATGGTTACAAACTAACCAAAGTCCCTTTGCTATGTGACAATGAGAGTGCAATCAAAATGGCCGACAATCCCGTCGAGCATAGCCGCACTAAGCACATAGCCATTCGGTATCATTTTCTTCGGGATCACCAACAAAAGGGGGATATCGAGATTTCTTACATTAACACTAAAGATCAATTAGCCGATATCTTTACCAAGCCACTTGATGAACAATCTTTTACCCGACTTAGGCATGAGCTAAATATTCTTGATTCTAGGAATTTCTTTTGCTAACCTTGCACACATAGCACATGAATATACCTTTGATCATGTCTCTTTTATATATGCTATGACTAATGTGTTTTCAAGTGTATTTCCAACCAAGTCATAGGTATATTGAAAGGGAATTGGAGTCTTCGGCGAAGACAAAGGCTTCCACTCCACTCTACTACTCATCCTTCGCCGTCGCTCCGCATCATCTCTCCAACTTTGGTATAATCTTCACTCATTCATTTCATGACCAAAGGGGGAGAAAGTACTTCTATTGGGCTCTAATGATTCCGTTTTTGGCGATTCATGCCAAAGGGGGAGAAAATATGAGCCCAAAGCAAAAGGACCGCACCACCACCTAATTTTATAAATTTGATGATTTTATTGGTAAATTTCAAAATTGGTATCTCTTTGTGTTCTAAAGGGGGAGCAAGTAGTATTTTCACAATTGATGGAAAACCCTCTTGAACACTAAGAGGAGACCTTATTTGAGGGGGAGTTTTGTTTAGTCAAAGGAAAAGCATTTGAACAAAGGAAGAAAATTTCAAATCTTGAAAATGCTTTGCAAAATCTTATTCATTTACCTTTGACTATCTTGCAAAAGGACTTTGAAAAGAATTTACAAAAGAATTTGCAAAAACAAAACTCTTGGTGTAAATGTGGTCCAATATGTCAAAAACAAAGAAAACAATCCATGCGCATCATATAAGTATATATTGGCTCAATTCCAAGCAACCTTTGCACTTACATTATGTAAACTAGTTCAATTATGCACTTCTATATTTGCTTTGGTTTGTGTTGGCATCAATCACCAAAAAGGGGGAGATTGAAAGGGAATTAGGCTTACACCTAGTTCCTAAATAATTTTGGTGGTTGAATTGTCCAACACAAATATTGGACTAACTAGTTTACTCTAGTGCATAAGTTATACAGGTGCAAAAGGTTCACATTTAGCCAATAAAAAGACCAAGTGTTGGATTCAACAAAGGAGCAACGAGGCAATCGAGGGCACCTCTGGCTAGAGGCACCGGACTGTCCGGTGTGCACCGGACAGTGTCCGGTGTGGCCAGAGGAATTCAACTCCAACTCCTCACCCTCGGGAATTCTCGGAAGCCGGCGCGCTATAATTCACCGGACTGTCCGGTGTGCACCGGACATGTCCGGTGCTCCAAGGAAGCGCGGTCTCCAGGAACTCGCCAGCCTCGGGTTCGCGCGGGAGCCGCTCCGCTAAAATTCACCGGACTGTCCGGTGTGCACCGGACTGTCCGGTGTGCCAGCGGAGCAACGGCTCTCTGCGGCGCCAACGGCTCCCTGCGGAGCATTTAATGCGCGCGCAGCGCGCGCAGACGACAGGATCGCCCATACCGGTGCACCGGACATCAAACAGTGCATGTCCGGTGTGCACCGGACACCCAGGAGGGCCCAGAAGTCAGAAGCTCCAACGGTCAGAATCCAACGGCAATGGTGACGTGGCAGGGGCACCGGACTGTCCGGTGTGCACCGGACTGTCCGGTGCGCCATCGAACAGACAGGTTCCAGCAACGGTCACTTTTGGTGGTTGGGGCTATAAATACCCCAACCACCCCACATTCATTGCCATCCAAGTTTTCTACTTCTCAACTACTACAAGAGCTCTAGCATTCAATTCTAGACACACCAAATAGATCAAGTCCTCTCCAAATTCCACACAACACCATAGTGACTAGAGAGAGTGATTTGCTTGTGTTCTTTCGAGCTCTTGCGCTTGGATCGCATTCTTTTCTTTCTCATTTATTCTTGTGATCATCACTCAATTGTAACCAAGGCAAGAGGCACCAATTGTGTGGTGGCCCTTGCGGGGAAGTTTTGTTCCCGGTTGATTGAGAAGAAGAGAAAGCTCACTCGATCCGTGGGATCGTTTGAGAGAGGGAAGGGGTTGAAAAAGACCCGGCCTTTGTGGCCTCCTCAACGGGGAGTAGGTTTGCGAACCGAACCTCGGTAAAACAAATCCGCGTGTCACACTCTTATTCGCTTGCGATTTGTTTTTGCGCCCTCTCTCGCGGACTCGTTTATATTTCTAACGCTAACCTTGCTTGTAGTTGTGATTATTTTTGTAAATTTCAGCTTCGCCCTATTCACCCCCCCTCTAGGCGACTATCAAAGGCCCTGGAGGCGTTGCGGAAAGGAGGGCTCACCGCCGCGGGAGTGATTGCCGCCATTCACCGCCGGAGGGTGCTTCCCTTGGCGGAGCGGCGGTTGCCGCTTTGGGAGATGACGCCAGAGGCTGACTTGGAGGGTTCACGGATGTCCTCGGATCCCCTTCCCATCGACGTTCTCTACGGGCGAGTGGCCGCCGCGTTGGGAAAACCGGACGCCAGCGCCTTCTCCCAGCCCTTGATGCGCTCCGACTGCGGGTGTGTGTCCCTGGTGAGTGTCCGCTCCTTCTTTCTTCTTGCGTCGGATTGCCCTTGGTCCTTATAGTCGAGACTTTTCATCTGTTTCTAGGAGGTGGGGTGTCACAAGCCTTCCCGGCCACGGGTCCCGGAGGACGCGGTGGACCGAGCAGCGCGGCGGGTTGCCGCGGAGGAGAAGAAGAGGAAAATGGACGCGAAGAAGGCTCGGGCCCGCGAGCGGACGTGGGCCCGAGACGCCTTGGAAAAGCTCCATCGCCGGCAGGAGAGGGACGGACTCTCGAAGGAGCCGTCGCCGGAAACGCCAGACGACGACGACGATGATGAAGACAATGACGAGGATGACGACATGGCTGCCCGCCTTGGCCTCAGCCCGGGTTTGAGGCTAGGCCATGAGCCATCAAGCCAGCCCTCGAGCGGGCTGGCGCCGTCAGTTCCCGGGGTCGGGACGCCAAGGTCCCGGCCTGAAGAGCGGGGGCAGACCGAGGGGGTACCCGACCCCTCGGCTGGGGGAGTTGAGGTGACCCCGAGGAGTTAGGCCGAGGCGCCTGTTCCCCGAGAGCCATCGCCCATGCCGGCAGCGCAGGAGAGCGACCCTCAGATCGCTGTGGCAGCGCCCGGGCAGTCCGTCTCCCGGGCGTCCAAGGTGCCCAAGGCGAGGATGGTACCGAAGCTGGCGGTGAGGCGGACCTCGGCGGTATCTTCGGGGGTCGAGATCCGGGAGACCTCTCCTCAGGCACGGTTGATCATGGCCCGGAGCGGGTAAGTACCTTAGAACGTTTTCGTCCTGGCTCCTCGTTTGTACGTCCCGACCGTGACTTTCCTTTCCTCCTTAGCAAGCGAAGCCATGGCCTGACCGATCTGGCTCCCCGGGAAGCCCTTAAGACGGCGTTGGCTTCCGCAGCCGGTGCCGCGCCGGGGCTCACCATTCAGCTGACCTTCTCGCAAGGCGCCCCACAGTGGGGGGCTCAGGCGGCACCAGTCGCCATGGCGCGAGTTCCCGAGGCCGGCTCTTCTGTCGAGGTGGCCGTCGCGCTGGGGGAGGCGGCTGGCGCGGACGTGACCTCGGGCCCACCAGACATGCCGCCGGTGCTGGCGCCAGCTGCTACCGAAGCCGCTGCCGTCCCGGTCGGGGAGCGACCTGTCGCCGCCGATGCTGAGATGGCCGAGGCATCGGTGCTTGGTGCCTCGGAGGAGGGGGGCGTGGAACCACGACTCGTCTCGCCGAGCGGCGGCCTTGTCCCTGCGCGGCGGAGCTTCGAGGGGTGGTGCCCGTTGCTCCGGTTCTGGACCCGTGAGGCTTCGGATCCCTTCTTCGTTCTCGACGATGATTGGGAGGAGCAGTCTTGGGACGAGCTCCACGAGTGTGCCGAAGCAACGGTGGGGTCGCTCCGGTCATCCTTGGAGGTCTTCTGCAGGGACGTCCCCAAGATCCTCCAGGTAATGATTTCAGTCATACCTTTTTTGTGATCAAGGCATCCTTTGTAACGCCCCGCTTCCTTCCCTCGGGATCTGACGGATCTGAGCACCGCCAAGTCGTCGTTTATCCGTCACGAGGTCGACGTCTGGGGCTCGCTGCGATCCCTGAGGACCTCGCTCGCCGGGGCTACCGCGCGCCTCTCCCAGCAGGGCGCCGAGGTGGCGGACATTCGGTTGCTCTGCGCCGATCTGAGAGCAGAGGCAGCAGCGGCACGCGCAGAGGTACAGCGACGGCAGTCGGAGTTCGACCAGGTCGTCGATGAGCGAGATCAATCTCGGGGCCGGGCTGCCGAGGCCGAAAGCCGGGCCGGAGCCCTTGCAGCAGACCTAGCCGTAGCCCAAGCCGCAGCCTCGGAGCAGCGTGCCCGAGCCGGAGGTATGTCCTTGCTGTTTTCGGCTTTCGTTTCAGCTTGTTTTCTCCACTTGTGTTTGAGGCCTTGCGCTCCGGCTGTTCGCAGAGCTCGAGTCTGCCCTTGATGAGTCCACCAGGGCGCTTGCCCAGGCGGCCGAGCAGAGGGAGGCCGATCACGCGGCCATGTCCGAGGCCATCTCGGACTTCTGCCAGGTCTTTGGCTTCGGCGACATCCCCTCAGGAAGCTCCTCTCAGAGTCGCCTGCAGGCCTTGGGTGACCACGTGCGTGGCAGACTCCGCGAGGCGCTGCACCACGGCGTCAGGCGGTCCTTCGCCGTGCTTGCTTCCCACTACGTCGTTGATCTGGAGCGGGTTAGCGAGGGGTATTGCCTTCCTGATGAAGACGAAGCCGCCCTGGCTGAAGTCCAGAGACTCGACGCAGTCGCCGTGGGCCCGAGCGCAGTGCTGGCGACCACCTTCGAGGCAGAGATCCTCCCGCCTGCGCCGTCGTCCGAAGCTGGGGTGGACTTTGCCGAAGGCGTGGACGAAGCCGAAGGCGCGGCTCCTTCCCCAGGCGACGCCTAACTCTGCCGGAGCAGTTCCCTTTGAATGCACTTGTGTCTTTTGCGGCCGCTGAGGCCCGAACACTTTCATTATCGTAGTATAAAGTCATGGCTCTTTCTCTTTCATTTTGCGTGTCTGGCCCCGTTCGTCAGTAGCAGGGTGGCTTGCCCAAGTAGGAGTCATTTTTCGTGGTAGGTGACGAGTGAGGTGTCCGTAACCCAGGGGTGTAGGAGTCCCTCGGCTCAGTCAGCCTTGCCACTTACATGCACCCGTGTTCGCTTCTTGGGGTCCTGCTACCGACATAGCCGGGGGAACGCGGAAGCCTTTTTGATTGAAAATTTTGACGCAGAGGGGGTTCCCCCCTTCTAGCCCCCGAGGGAGGGTCGGGCTTTGCCGAGGCAAGGCTGACCCTTCCTTGACGACCAAACTTTGTGTGTGAACGGGGATGTTGGTGAGGAAACGCCACCGCCTGTTCGGACCTGATGCTGTTTAGGGGTCGAACCTTGATCCATTTGGAGAATTTTGTCGATGGCGACCAACAGGTGCGTGTAGCCCCGGGTGCCTTCTGCAAGGGGCCGGCGAGGTCCAGACCCCACACAGCAAACGGCCAGGTGATGGGTATGGTCTGCAGAGCCTGAGCGGGCAGGTGGGTCTGCCTTGAATAGAACTGACACCCTTCGCAGGTGTGGACAATTCTAGTGGCGTCGGCCACCACCGTCGGCCAGTAGAAACCTTGTCGGAAGGCGTTTCCAACAAGGGTTCGAGGTGCTGCGTGAT
The DNA here is from genome assembly GCA_029449295.1 of Zea luxurians. Classification (NCBI taxonomy): domain Eukaryota; kingdom Viridiplantae; phylum Streptophyta; class Magnoliopsida; order Poales; family Poaceae; genus Zea; species Zea luxurians. Next base: position 138,505,077 of record JAOPSE010000002.1, read on the forward strand.
GGCCGCAAGCCCCCGAGTGTATCTCTCGTAAGAGCTCCTGACCTTCGGCGATGGAAATGCATCACTGGAGGATGCCCGAGGGGCTGTGGTGGTAGAGCTCCTTCCCATCTCCCAGCAAGACAAAAGACTTGGCGCGCCGCGCTAACCATCGAGCTTCGGCTTGGTCGAGGGGTAGCCTCGCTCTGCTCCTTGGTGGAGATATTGCAGGTACGGGGTCTGTCAGTTTTGGTTAGGCGTGACCTCGCTCTGCTCCCCCTCGACGCACAGTGCCTCACCCTCGGGGGCCGAGGGTACCTCGGGCCGAGCCGAGGGTACCTCGGACCGTGCCGAGGGTACCTCGAACTGAGCCGAGGGTGCCCCAGGCTAGGCCGAGGCCTCCTCGGGCTCGGGCGTGTCGTCGGTCTTGACGGAGGGTTGATGCAGGTCTCGGGAGAATACGTCCGGGGGAACCGTAGTTCGCCCTGAGGCTATTTTAGCCAGCTCGTCCGCAGTCTCGTTGTAGCGTCAGGCGATGTGGTTGAGCTCGAGCCCGTAGAATTTGTCTTCCAGGCGCCGAACCTCGTCGCAGTAGGCTTCCATCTTCGGGTCGCGGCAGTGGGAGTTCTTCATGACTTGGTCGATGACGAGCTGCGAGTCACCGCGAGCGTCGAGGCGTCAGACCCCTAGCTCGATGGCGATTCGCAACCCGTTTACCAGAGCCTCGTACTCAGCCACGTTGTTGGACGCTGGGAAGTGGAGGCGTAGCACGTAGCGTAGGTGCTTCCTGAGGGGCGAGATGAAGAGCAGGCCCGCACCGGCCCCCGTCTTCATCAGCGACCCGTCAAAAAACATGGTCCAGAGCTCCGGTTGGATCGGAGCTGTCGGGAGCTGGGTGTCGACCCATTCAGCCACGAAGTCCGCCAAGACCTGGGACTTGATGGCCTTCCGAGGGGCGAACGAGATCGTCTCGCCTATGATCTCCACTGCCCACTTTGCAATTCTACCCGAGGCCTCACGGGACTGGATGATCTCCCCCAGGGGGAAGGATGACACCACAGTTACCGGATGAGACTCGAAGTAGTGTCGCAATTTCTGCCGCGTCAGGATCACCGCGTACAGCAGCTTTTGAATTTGTGGGTAGCGGATCTTGGTCTCGGACAGTACCTCACTGATGAAGTAGACTGGCCTCTGGACGGGCAATGCATGCCCCTCTTCTCGTCTCAACCACAATCGCGGCGCTGACCACCTGAGTGGTCGCGGCGACGTAGATCAAGAGGGCTTCTCCGGCAGCGGGGGGCACCAAGATGGGCGCGTTCGTGAGGAGCGCCTTCAGGTTCCCGAGGGCTTCCTCGGCTTCAGGGGTCCAAGCGAAGCACTCGGCCTTCCTTAAGAGGCGGTATAGAGGCAGGCCTCTTTCGTCGAGGCGCGAGATGAAACGGCTCAGAGCCGCGAGGCATCCCATGACCCTCTGTACGCCTTTCAAGTCCTTGATGGGCCCCATGCTGGTGATAGCTGCGATCTTCTCCGGGTTGGCTTCGATGCCCCGCTCGGAGACGATGAACCCCAAGAGCATGCCTCGGGGGACCCCGAAGACACACTTTTCGGGATTGAGCTTCACGCCTTTCGCCTTGAGACATCGGAATGTCACTTCCAGGTCAGAAAGGAGGTCGGAGGCTTTCCTCGTCTTGACTACGATGTCATCGACGTAGGCCTCGACCGTTCGGCCAATGTGTTCGCCGAACACATGGTTCATGCATCACTGGTACGCTGCACCCGCATTCCTCAAACCAAATGACATGGTAACATAGCAGTACATGCCGAAGGGTGTGATGAAAGAAGTCACGAGCTGGTCGGACTCTTTCATCCTGATCTGGTGATACCCTGAGTAGGCATCAAGGAAAGACAGGGTTTCGCACCCAGCGGTGGAATCCACGATTTGATCGATTCGAGGCAGAGGGTAGGGAACTTTCGGACATGCTTTGTTTAGACCAGTGTAGTCTACACACGTCCGCCATTTCCCCCCTTTCTTTCTCACAAGCACAGGGTTGGCAAGCCATTCGGGATGGAATACCTGTTTGATGAACCCTGCCGCCATTAGCTTGTGGATCTCCTCGCCTATGGCTCTGCGCTTTTCTTCGTCGAATCGGCGCAGAGGCTGCTTCACGGGTCGGGCTCCAGCTCGGATATCCAGCGAGTGCTCGGCGACTTCCCTCGGTATGCCGGGCATGTCCGAGGGACTCCACGCAAAAATGTCGGCGTTTGCGCGGAGAAAGTCGATGAGCACTGCTTCCTATTTGGGGTCGAGCTCGGAGCCGATCCGGATCTGCTTGGAGGCATCGCTGCAGGGGTCGAGAGGAACGGACTTAACCGTCTCCGCTAGCTCGAAGTTGCCAGCGTGGCGCTTCACGCCTGGCGCCTCCCTAGAGAGGTTCTCCAGGTCGGCGATGAGGGCCTCGGACTCGGCGAGGGCCTCGGCGTACTCCACGCACTCCACATCGCATTCGTACGTGTGTCGGTACATGGGCCCGACGGTGATGACCCCGTTGGGGCCCGACATCTTGAGCTTGAGGTAGGTGTAGTTGGGGACGGCCATGAACTTGGCGTAGCATGGCCTCCCCAACACTGCGTGGTAGGTTCCTCGAAACCCGACCACTTCGAACGTGAGGGTCACCCTTCGAAAGTTGGAGGGCGTCCCGAAGCAGACGGGTAGATCAAGTTGTCCGAGGGGCTGGACGCGCTTCCCGGGGATGATCCCGTGGAAAGGCGCAGCGCCCGTCCGGACCGAGGACAGATCGATCCGCAGGAGCCCGAGAGTCTCGGCGTAGATGATGTTGAGGCTGCTGCCTCCGTCCATGAGGACCTTGGTGAGCCTGACGTTGCCGATGATGGGGTCGACAACGAGCAGGTATTTCCCCGGGCTCGGCACGTGGTCGGGATGGTCGGCCTGGTCGAAGGTGATGGGCTTGTCGGACCAGTCTAGGTAGACTGGCGCCGCCACCTTTACCGAGCAGACTTCCCGACGCTCTTACTTGCGGCGCCGAGCCGAGGCGTTTGCCACTTGCCCGCCGTAGATCATGAAGCAGTCGCGGACCTCGGGGAACTCTCTTGCCTTGTGATCCTCCTTCTTCATGTCGTCGAGGGCCTTGCCACCCTCCGCGGGTGGCCCGGCCTTATGGAAGTGGCGTCGAAGCATGGCACACTCCTCGAGGGTATGCTTGACGGGCCCCTGATGACAGGGACACGGCTCCTTGAGCATCTTGTCGAAGAGGTTGGCACCTCCGGGAGGTTTCCGAGGGTTCTTGTACTCGGCGGCAGCGACAAGGTCCGCGTCGGCGGCGTCGCATTTCGCTTGCGACTTCTTCTTGCCCTTCTTCTTGGTGCCGCGCTGAGTTGACGCCTCGGGAACATCTTCCGGCGGGCGGCCCTGGGGCTGCTTGTCCTTCCGGAAGATGGCCTCAACCGTCTCCTGGCCAGAGGCAAACTTGGTGGCGATGTCTATCAGCTCGCTCGCCCTGGTGGGGGTCTTGCGACCCAGCTTGCTCACCAGGTCGCGGCAGGTGGTGCCGGCGAGGAACGCGCCGATGACATCCGAATCAGTGACATTGGGCAGCTCGGTGCGCTGCTTTGAGAATCGCCGGATGTAGTCCTGGAGAGACTCTCCCGGCTGCTGGCGGCAGCTTCGGAGATCCCAGGAGTTTCCAGGGCACACGTACGTGCCTTGGAAATTGCCGACGAAGGCTTGGACCAGTTCGTCCCAGTTGGAGATCTGCCCCGGGGGCAGGTGCTCCAGCCAGGCTCGAGCGGTGTCGGAGAGGAACAGGGGGAGGTTGCGGATGATGAGATTATCATCGTCCGTTCCACCCAGTTGGCAGGCTAGCCGATAGTCCGCGAGCCACAGTTCCGGCCTCGTCTCCTCCGAGTACTTTGTGATAGTAGTCGGGGTTCGGAACCGGGTCGGGAATGGCGCCCGTCGTATGGCGCGGCTGAAAGCCTGCGGACCGGGTGGTTCGGGCGAAGGACTCCGATCCTCCCCGCTGTCGTAGCGTCCCCTATGCCTGGGGTGGTAGCCTCGGCGTACCCTCTCGTCGAGGTGGGCCCGACGGCTGTGGCGATGGTGCTCGTTGCCGAGGCGACCCGGGGCCACAGGCGCTTTGTTGCGCGTGCGCCCGGTGTGGACCGAGGCTTCCCGCATGAATCGGGAAGTCGCGGCGCGATGTTCTGAGGGGTATCCCTGCCTTCGAGAGGCGGAGCTTTCGGCCCGTCGGACCGCGGCGTCCTCCAGGAGATTCTTGAGCTCTCCCTAGATACGCCGCCCCTCGGTGGTTGATGGCTCTGGCATCGCGCGGAGAAGTATTGCCGCTGCCGCCAGGTTTTGGCCGACTCCACTGGAATCCGGTGGCGGCCTTACCCTGATGTCGTCGGCGATGCGGTGCTGGATGCCCTGGGGGAGATGACGCGCTTCTCCGGCCGGAGGTTGGCCCACCCATTCCTGCCCGATGTCCCGGCGGATCGGCACAAGCGTTCCTGCTCCCTCGTCAAGCCTGGCCTGCATCTCACGGATTTGCTCGAGCTGTGGGTCAGGACCCCCCGCCGGGACGGGGACCACAGCTAGCTCCCGGAGGATGTCAACGCGAGGCACGGGCCTAGGGGGATCACCGTTCTCCGGCATACCAAGATGGTTGCCTTCACCGGGACCCCCTAGATCGACGTGGAAACATTTGCGACTTGGGCCGCAGTCCTCGTCGTCGAGGCTGCGGCTACCATCGGAACAGTTGGAAAGGCAGTAGTCGCATGCGGTCATGAAGTCCCGCATGGCACTGGGGTTACCAAGTCCGGAGAAATCCCAACAGAGGTCGGGCTCGCCCTCTTCCTCGGACCCCGAGGGCCCGTAGGTCGAGTCGGCTGTCAGCCGGTCCCAGGGTGACCGCACACGATACCCTAGAGGGTTTGGACTCGCCTCTATGAGAGTGTCCACCGAAGTGGAGTTGCTTGGCGGGTCGAGGCCGAATCCAAAAGACGCGAGATGAGAATCGGTCGGTACCTTTCGGTCGACGGGCGGTGTAACACCCTAAAGTTCAATATTGTGAAAGTAAGTAAAATTTCCCCAAAGATTTTAAATCAAAATACCTTTCCTTAAGAATGTTCATAATTCAAAGTAGCTACTCCCAAAATTAATATTTTTTTTACTAAAATAAAGAGATACCTAGATAAACTAAATTATACTTGGATTGAAATTATATAAAAGAACTATGATTAAACTACTTCTTAACATATAATCTACAATATAAATTATATTTTCCTAAAAATTCATGAGATGTGAACTATTCTCTATTTCATGAATGGAACTAGGTATAAAGGAACTAAAATAAAACAAATATATATATAATATATATAATTTTGCATTCATGCTGGTGTTTTCTTGGTGCATTTAAAGAAAAAAAAGTTCGGAATTCAAACTTGAATTTGATTTGGTTTTAAATAGAAATCAGAAAATAAAATTAAAAAAAAGAGAACTCCGACTGGGCCTATTCCGATTTCAGCCCACCAAGCCATCCCACCGGTTACCACAGCCTGGTTGTCGGCCGCGCGCTCCTCAGCGTCGTCTTGCCCCGTAGCTCTTCGTGGATGACATGTGGGGCCCATTTGTCAGCCGGACCGCGCACGCCTGTTGAACCCCCATGAATCACTGACGTCTAGGCCCATCCTGTCAGCTTGTTCCTCTACCTGCCGTGATTTCCTCTGTTGGCGCAACAGCTCCCGTTGAAATCGGGATTCATCCGGAAATTATCCACCGGCTCCACCCTCGCTCGGTCTCTTTCTCGGTATATAAATGGAGAAGCCACATCCTTTCTTCATCCGCAAAACCGAAGCACCCGAAACCACCATATTCCGGGCGGATCTTCAAGACCCGCAGGAATCCTTGCCGACCTTCACCGAGCCACAGCGGGTTGGGCATCAATGAATGGCTTTGTGTAATCCCCAGACCACACAGTAGATGTGCGCCTGCTTGATTTGAGCAATGGTTGACCGGGGTCGTGGCGATTTGTCGCCGGTGTCAAGGATTCAACGATGGGCCACAGAGCGCCGTTGGTGGCCACCCTCCACTTCCCGATCGATGGTATGTCGTGCACCATTAGGTTCGCTTTAGTCCCCTCTCTGTTTCACGCACATTCGTACTACGGGTGGATCCCTGGGGCACCGTGTTGTCAAACACCGGGATGCGCCGCGGCAGGGCAGTCTGTGCACCATCGTCCCTGGCCTGGGGTGGAAGATGGGTGAGGGTCGTTGGATCCTCGATGATGGGTGCAGGTGTGGCGATAGTTTTGGCCGTTGGATCTTATGCTAACGCGCCAGATTAGAAGCTGAGGATACCTCTTCGTGCGGATTGATCTAGACCGTTGATCGCGGAGCGTGCGGCCACGGGATGCATACCGGTTCGGCTGGAGCGTCGACTTAATCTGGGCCGTCCGGGTCTAATCGGATGGCTGAAAACTATTCATACCCTTTCGCCGCAGCCTCTTTGTAAAAGAGACCCTCTGTTTCCTCAGTATCAACCCGCAGTCCTTCCCTGGTTTAGCCTGAGTCTAGGGAATTGTTACAGATTGGACCCCGAGTTTTGTATTATTTGGTGCCCAGTCCAGAACACTTAGGATATTCAGGAATTAATAATGAAATAGGTTTTTAGTATAAAAATAATTCTATAAACTTGTATAATTCATAGTTAATTCATTTTAGCTCCAAATTAAGTCATTCCAGTTGCAATAATTTTGTTTTAATACTGTCTATCAACTAGTGGCAATGTTTAGCCATAAAACTTGAATTAAAATTGTTCATCTGGATTAATCTATTCTAAGCACTAAATAATTTAGGAAATTCATAACTTAATAACCGTAACTCCGAATTTAGCGATTCTTGTTCTCACGATCTCGTAGTAACGCGTAGATTATTATTATGCAGTTCATTCTTATGTTTGGTGTAATGTTAATTTTGCCTATACCATGTTGTCTGTATTGCCACGTTTAGCAGTGAGGACACGTGTCACCTGAAGAGCAAGTTGGTACCTGGAATCTCAAGTCCCAGGCAAGTTGTGCCCTTGATCACTTCTTTTTACCCAGCCATGTTCTGATTAATCATAATGATCTGCATAGGTTAATATTGATGGGACCCAATAGGTTACCCTAGTTCGTCTATCTTTATACCTTGTTTACGACTGAACTTTTTGGGTAGTACTTGCTAGTACTTTATGTGGTTTTGGGTATGAAGATACATTATTCATGATCACACTTTTATTATCCGTTTATTATTACTGTTCATGATAAGATCATTATGTTAATTGGAACATGGAGCGACCACCCGGGAAAACAGTGCTACCACAAGGGTTTAATGGGACGCCCTTGGCTGATTAATTAGGAAAGCTAGTGGAAGACTACCTTACCCGAAAGGGGCAAGGGTAGTAGGGGAGTGGTCAGTGTAGGGAGGTCCTTGGTTGATTTTGCTGCGATGGCGGTCAGGCAAGAACCCTGCATTGGAGCTTCCTATAAACTGTAGCGGGTTTTCTGAAGCTAGTGGAACTTTGTAAAGGCCTCGTAGTGTTACCCTGCCTCGCCTCCTCGGTAGAGGTGTATGGGAAGTCGCGATCCCTTGGCAGATGGGTAACATGACTTGTGGGTAAAGATGCGCAACCTCTGCAGAGTGTAAAACTGGTATACTAGCCGTGCTCACGGTCATGAGCAGCTCGGACCCTCACATGATTAACTTATGGAACTAAAATTCAATTTGTCATATGCATTGCATCGCAGGTGATGTTGTTACTTTTGTTCTACTATTTAATTGGGTTGGTATTTACTATACTTAGTAACTGCTAATAAAATTTTGATCAACTTTAAAAGCAATGCTCAGCTTTAACCATCCTCTTTGGTAAGCCTTACACTTCACGTGAGCTCCCGCCTTTGGCGAGTTCATGCACATTATTCCCCACAACTTGTTGAGCTATGAACGTATGTGAGCTCACTCTTGCTGTCTCACACCCCCCCACAGGTCAAGAACAGGTACCACAGGATGAGGCGCATGGAGGTTGCTGTGATGTGTTCGTGAGAGGTCTAGGTCGTCGTCTCTCAGTCAACTTTTGGTTGCTGGACCGTTGTCTCCTTATAATGTAATTATTTATTTTAATAGAACTCTTATTATATAGTAAAGATGTGACATTCGATCCTGTGCCATGATTCATCATATGTGTGAGACTTGGTCCCAGCACACCTGGTGAATATGTTCGCGGTCGGGTTTTGGTGCCCCGAAACCCAGGTGTGACAGGCGGTGACAAAGTCACGTCAGGGACTGACTGCACCGTCGTCTCAGGTACGAGGGTGACGCCCAGCAAGTCCTTCGCGAGCGTGCTGGCGTCGTCCGTTTGCTTGAGATTGGCGTGTTGCGGGGAGACGGCGCTCGTCTTCGTCTCAGACGCGAGACCGATGCCTGACGCGCTCTCCGTTGGGGCGCCGACGCCGTCGACTCGCTCGACAGCCAACGAGGTGCCGCTTCCCGCTTGGCCTTGGTTGCCCCGCCTCCTCCTCCGTCGGCGGGGGAGGGGACGGGACAAGCCCGAATGTCGTCCTTCCGCCACGTGGGGAAGGCGTCGTCGATTTCCCTGCCGGCGGGCGGGTCGTCGACCGCCATTGTCGCTGTCGCGCGGCGGGGGAAGGAGTATCATGTCGTAGCTGCCGTCGAGGGACATGAACTCAAGACTCCCGAAACGGAGCACCGTCCCGGGTTGGAGAGGTTGCTGGAGACTGCCCATCTGGAGCTTGACGGGAAGCTATTCGTCAACACGCAGCAGGCCCCTACCTGGCGCGCCAATTGTCGGTGTTTCGGAACCCGGGGGGTCCCTGGACCGACGAGTGAATTGTCGCCGCGTGCCCCAGCCCAGATGGGTCGACGCGAGGCGGAACGCGAAGGGGGGAGAAGCAGCCGGAGGGAGACAAGGCGTGGGAGTGTGGAACCCGCGGCCTTCGTGTTAGCCCCGCGCCCAGGTCGGGTGCGCTTGCAGTAGGGGGTTACAAGCGTCCACGCGGGAGGGAGCGTGCGGCCTTGCGCGAGCGCCGTCCCGTCCTTCCCCGCGCGGCCAACCCTCTGTAAGAGGGCCCTGGACCTCCCTTTTATAGGCGTAAGGAGAGGATCCAGGTGTACAATGGGGGTGTAGCAGTGTGCTACCGTGTCTAGCGGGGGAGAGCTAGCGCCCTAAGTACATGCCATCATGGCAGCCGGAGAGGTCTTGGCACCCAGTTTGCGTGGTGTCGTGGTCGTCGGAGGAGCGCTGGAGCCTGGCGGAAGGACAGCTGTCGGGGCTGTCAAGTCCTTGCTGACATCCTCTTGCTTTCGTAAGGGGACTGAGAGCCGCCGTCGCCACAGGGCATGCGGGGCGCCATCATTACTCGTATGGTGGAGCGAGCCAGATGGGACGCCGGTCTTGTTCCCCGCAGCCTGAGTCAGCTCGAGGTAGGGTAATGATGGCGCTTCCTGTTGACGTGGTCGGTCCGTGCCCTAGGCTGGGCGAGGTGGAGGCTGCTCTGAGGTCGAGGTCGAGTCTGTCTTCCGAGGTCGAGGTCGAGTCCGAGCCCCTGGGTCGGACGAGGCGGAGACCGTTGGCTTAGGCCAGGGTTGAGTCCGAGCCCTAGGGTCGGGCGAGGCGAAGTTCGTCGTCTTCCGGGGCCGAGCCCGTGTCCGAGCCCTGGGGTCGGGCGGAGTGGAGTTCGTCGTCTTCCGGGGCTGAGCCCGTGTCCGAGCCCTGGGGTCGGGCGGAGCGGAGTTCGTCATCTTCCGGGGCTGAGCCCGAGTCCGAGCCCTGGGGTCGGGCGGAGCGGAGTTCGTCGTCTTCCGGGGCTGAGCCCGTGTCCGAGTCCTGGGGTCGGGCGGAGCGGAGTTCGTCGTCTTCCGGGGCTGAGCCCGTGTCCGAGCCCTGGGGTCGGGCGGAGCGGAGTTTCCTATGACGCCTGAGGCCGGACTTAGCCGCTGTCAGCCTCACTCTGTCGAGTGGCGCAGCAGTCGGGGCGGCGCAGGCGGCGCTGTCCTCATGTCAGACCGGTCAGTGGAGCGGCGAAGTGACTGTGGTCACTTCAGCTCTGTCGACTGGAGGGCGTGCGTCAGGATAAAGGTGTCAGGCCACCTTTGCATTAAATGCCCCTGCGATTTGGTCGATTGGTGTGGCGATTTGGCCAAGGTTGCTTCTTGGTGAAGACTGGGCCTCGGGCGAGCCGAAGGTGTGTCTGTTGCTGGAGGGGGGCCTCGGGCGAGACGTAGGTCCTCCGGGGTCGGCTGCCCTTGCCCGAGGCTGGGCTCGGGCGAGGCGTGATCGCGTCCCTCGAATGGACCGATCCTTGACTTAATCGCACCCATCAGGCCTTTGCAGCTTTGTGCTAATGGGGGTTACCAGCTGAGATTTAGGAGCCTTGAGGGTACCCCTAATTATGGTCCCCGACAGGCGTGTTGTGATCATCCCGATCATTAGCTAATCTTGTGGCACTAGGGCCGAGGAAGAAAGGGCTCGGGTGAAAGCATAACATCTCTGGGGAGCTTCTGGAGGCAGCGACAACAGACAATAACGGCACATGCAGGGGGCTCGGGTCGTTAGGAGCTCAAATGTAGGTGAGCTGGGCATGCATGGTGTCAGATTTTATAGCCACGTGCCACTAATTAAGGGGAGGGAACAACGACAAGGGTAGCGTGACCAAGGGTCACCATTTGAATGTCGGTGAAGCCACTCGGAGTTATAGAGCAAGCATGTGGGGAGGAATTATGGAGTAGGCATCTGGGGAGGAAACGTGGGAAGTAACGACCGAGGTGAATGCGCGAGATCTCCGTCACCAAATGCCAGGTGAGGGAGTGGCGGTCTAGTCTCGCAAGGGAAAGATTGGCGGTGGTGTGTCTGCTGGTGAACAGAAAGGGGGAGCGGAAGGTCGGTGATGACAAGTGGGACCTAGGCATCAGTGACTAAGGCATGACGCGTGAGGGGTCAGTGCTGATAGGCGGGGACCGACTCTTAGTGAGAGGGATAAGGGGAGAGCAGGCGCACATGGCTTGTTGAGCTGAATTCGGCTGGGTCGCATGGTTTACACTATTTTGTTGTTTTCCATTTTTAAAATTGGAGTTTAAGTATAATTTTCAAATTCAAACCAAAGAAGTCGAAATTGATTTGATTTTTTTCAAAAAAAAGAGAAATACTTCAGCAAAGTATGAACTCATTTTACGGTGAGGATTTTTATACAAAAAAAGTTCTTCCTTTCTCTGTTTGGAATATATAAGGAAACACATGTTTTAAAAGGAAAGGAATTCAAATTCATCTCCAAAACTTGTGACATGTGTTGTATATTCATAGTGGTTTTGTGCCATACAAAAGTAGGATGTTACAAAGGGCTCATGAATCTACATGCCTACCGAATTTGGGATAGAGTGAACATTTGGTTTGTTGTCTCTGTAGTCTTCTGAAAGCTCTAGAGACGAGTCATTGTAATCAATATTGATTACAGTGAAAGTTAGGACCGGACCGGCTGGGTCGGTCCATGTTTTTTGATTTTCCATATAAACCGTTGTGTTAATTGTTTATATGATTGCTATTATTTAACTGCTGATGTTTTAGTCTGAATTCTCCTCGTTGCAACGGAGAGGAGGGACTAACTGGTGCATTTTTGCTGCCCTTTATATGTGTTTCTCAATGTAGTATGCTTATTATATATGGTATGAGTGAATGCATTTTTATCTGTGAGGAAGACTGAACTGTGTTATATCCACTTCCTATCATGAGTACATCATATATGAGCATATTAATTCATCATCACCGTATATATGTGAGTTGATTTTTAGGAGCAAATCCCTGTCCAAGTTGACTTATATTCAAACTGAGTTATTTCAGCCATTTATATATGCTACAAAATGTACGAAAAGTAATCTCTATATTTAAAATTATAATTATTTTAACTTTCTTAGTGAATCAAAGCATCTAAGTTTGGATTAAAATTATAGGAAGAATTACAAACATTTATGACATTAAATAGGTATACTATAAAAACATAACATCAAATAACTAGTGATACTTATTTAGTATCATAAATATTATTATTTTATTATATAATTTTAGTTTACCTTGAGGCGTTTTGATTCTGCCAAGATAAAATAAAATAACTTGTAAATGCAGGTACAAGTTCTGTGCTCACGAAACATCATTCATGTCACGATGGCTACATATACATTTGCATAGCATCATTCATGTCACAATGAATACATTCTAGCTCGTATAGCATCATTCATGATTGTATAGCAAACGACAGATGTTCACTGCATGAAAAAAGGTGGATTCATCTCTCAGTTTCACTAGTTCCCTAACCAAGCATATGCAAAGAATTTAAAAGAAATGGAATGTTAACCTGACAGATTTCAGTTCACGATCCTAAGGATTCAACAGGAGTGGAGACAACTAATTGACCATGATCACTAATGCTTCGCTTGCTTATATACTCAAGTAAAAACAAAGCACTTAAAGCATCATGTCTGACATAGGGCAATACACGGACAGAAGGTTCATCATCATGAAACGAATGGATATCAGTGTTCTTATAATGGCACCGGTGGTCAGCCCGTAGCATGATCTGAAAAGCCACAAATGATAAAACTCATAAGGCTATTTTTAATGGGCATTTCATAATACTCTTTCCAACACTGTCACGTCATCAAGAATATCATAAAACTAAGAATAAAATAATGTCTCTCAATGCAAAATTTCACTTCACTATTTCATATTCTAACGTATCAATTAAATGCTGGAAAATTAATAAAATATGTGAATAGTATGAAACAAATCACTCCCAATTGAAAACAGGTTGGCATGGTTTCATCCTATGAAACTAGTTTCATTCAACGAAACTCATTCATCTTAAATGTTATGCCATGTCATCTAAAAGGGTGATGTGACACACTATTAAATATACATTAAATTAACATTGTGCATAGCCTAAAACTAGTTTCATCCCACATGAAACTCATTTATCTTAAATGTTATGTCATGTCATCTAAAATGATGTGTCACACTATTAAATATACATGAAACCATTACAAAACTACCATTGTGATTTGCCTAGTGAAACCATTACGAAACTACCATTGTGATTTGCATAACCATGCCATAGCTCATATTCCAACGAAGTGAGTCGTGAGATTTCAAAAATTAATGTGGTGTGTGCTTGGGAGATTGACCATAGAGGAGAGTACAGTTGTTCAGGAAAAATTGGGTCAACGGTATCTAGTCAGTTCCAAGTGCCATATATGTTAGAGATTTGATACCATTCTGCATTCACGACCTCGATTATCTTTAGTATCCACAGTTTTTTTGTGACAGATTGCAGAAAGTCACAACTAATCAAGAAATGCTGTAGTACTGGGTTACTAGAAATTACCTGGAGTATATAAGCTCATGTAAGGAATGAAAAGGCCCGGGCTTCTGCTGGTCATCTTCTTGACTTGGCCTGACTCCAGGTTAATCGCGAAGACGCCAACATCTGTCCTCACGAAGATGACGCCGAGGCCCTCCGCAAAGCCAGCCAAAGCTACATCATCTTCCCTCATCAAGCTCTCCCTGAAGCCAAGCGCAGTTTCGCAATCGGGTAGTGTGTTGAATTCCAATACCCTGCTCTGCGTCCATATCGCCGCAGTTCTGTTAGAACCGGTCTCTCTCGACCACATGTAGAGGCAGGACTCCCACACGCTGGCGAACCCCAGACCACCTCCCATTGCCGGCATGAGGATATCGCGACCTTGGTGCACGTGCACTAACGGCGGCGGCTCGAGAAATGCGAGTTTCTGGCGACCCAAGTCGTACTCCACGATGGTCTTGCTAGCTCCAGCGGGGAAGTAGATCCTATTTCCCACAAGCACGACGGGATCCAATATGTCCATGTCCACGGGGTCATTCGGGTGTTGAGCACAGGTCACGACGCTACAGGCGCCGGTCTCCGAGGAGTAGACGCAGCCCCACGTCACCCCATCTTCGTTGGTGGCAACAAATGCGACGAGGAAGGGCCCGCCGTGGCAGTCGAGGTGGTTGCAGTCGCAGCCCCCTTCGCGCGCGGCGGCAGCGCAGAGCACCGCCACAGCCACGAGGCCCACGAAATAGTAGCGCGGGAACGGTATGGACAGCCCCCACCACTCATCCGTGACGGGGCTCCATACGAAGAGGTCAAATCCTCTCTTCCCGTCGGTGACGTTGTGGAAGAGGATGCGACCGTGGCGGGCGTCGCCCAGGAAGCAGCCCTCGTGGTCGCGGCTGCGAGGGCGGAAGGAGGTGGTGCGGACGAACCGCACAACGAAGCGACTGTCTATTTCTAGGCAGAAGAGGAAGCCTAGCATGGGAGGCACCCTGTGGAACGCGCGGTAGCGGCCAAGAAAGTTGGGGTCAGTGAGGTGGCGGCGCCAGGGCTTGCAGACGGCCGAGCAGCGAACGAGGTGCCCAGGGTCGTGCGGCGGGACGCGGAGGAGGATCTCATCGATGAGGTCGTCGGGCAGATACGGCAGCGGGCGGTCGCACGGGAGTTTCGGCGGAGGAGGCCTGGCCATGGTTGCTGTAGTCGCGGCGTTTGGGTTTGGGGACTAATTGGGAGAGCCGATTGCTTGCCGTCGCGACAACGCCCGGTGCTTCAATTCAATTTGAGAGGGCGACCGATGCCAGTTTTTTTTTCACGTTCGAATAAATGTAGACATACTTATGTTTACGGGCTACGGGGAAGAGAGTCCCCAACTAAGGGGGTGTTTGGTTGCTCCTGCTAAAGTTTAGCTCGGGTCACATCAAGCGTTTGACTTTTAAATAGGAGTATGAAATATAGACCCAACCAACTGAACTAGATTCGTCTCGTCTTTTAATCTTCGGCTGACAAATTAGTTTTATAATCCGACTACATTTAATACCCGAAACGGAGGTTCAAACATTCGATGTGACATGAGCTAAATTTTAGCGGGTGTAACCAAACACCCCCTAAGGCTTTTATTGATCTTTCCGCCATATCGGATATCGGATACGAATGTCTTACAGAAGGTGTTATTACAAAACAAGCATATTGGAGGTTGGGGACTGATAGAGGCTACGACCTAGTTACACACTAGGGCCTACTAGTTACACACTAGAGCCTGTTTGGTTCACTGTCTAACTTGTCACACTTTGTCTAACTTTTTCGTCTAAGTTTAGTTATTCGATTCGAACGACTAACCTTAAACAAAGTGTGACACAGTTAGCCACAAATGAAATAACCCTTAAATATGTTACGTCAAGCCCCATCTGTCTTCGCTTATGTGGGGGGAGCCATTGAGCCCACAACCAGGAGTCGACCCTGCATAGTTGAATTACGTAGAGGGGGACTTCACCTCCGAAAACATTTGTATGACTACGTTTCTAGAGATGCCAGAAGCACAGGACGATGATGTTGCTAAAATTTCGGCATGTGAGGGCCCATGCAAGTTCATGGAGGCGAGAGCAGTGCATGTTGGGGGGATGGTGATGCCAGTGGCAGTCCAGAAGGTGTTTGCAAAGCTGCAATGGAAAAGGATATGTGAAGTCGTCTCAGGGCCAGCGCCGCGGACAACATAAGTGTCACTGTCTAGAATTTTTTTTGTAGAGGTTCACACGTGTTTGGAGTCTGTCTTTAGAGGTAAGCCAGGTGAAAAAGCGCACTCTACGGGGAGTTTTACTTCCCAGCTGAAGGTGGACAAGGGTGTGGGAGGACCTCAATGATTTTTCAGCATTTTGTAGAGAAGGCCCGAGTGCAGGGGGCCATCCTTTTTAGCAAGCACACACTGCCTACTATCCGGCGCATCGGTGAGCCTGATATCCTAGAGGAGAGTGTTGAGGTTGTCGAGCTCTATCTTGGCCTGGTCCGAGAGGCGGGGAACAAAGGCCAAAGGCAACGAGTGAGAGAGGACCCTAGAAACAGGAGGATGCACCAACTTAGTATGAGATTTGAGAATGGGGAATTTCGTGGCAAGGTTGTCATTTGAGCACCAGACATCATGCAAAAGGAGGTGTTGTTCCCATCATGGACATCACAGGTGGTGATAGCACGATATAGGGGGGAGCAGGGATTACAGGGTAGCCCAGTGGGCACCTAGGAGGTCGCCGGAGAGATTTGCTAGGCAAATATGACAGCTGTTGGGGGCCTAATCTATCAAAGGTCCTTTGAATACCTTTATTTAGGAATGAACAAATGTGTTTTAGGTATATAGCGGAAGGCGGACGAAGCTGATCTTCGACCGAAGTGGTGTGTAAAGAAGCTTCATCCAATACATACAAGTGGCAAGGGTGTGACCCGAAAGTCGTTAGCCACGGCATGAAAAAGGAATTCGGACGCGAAGTGACGAAGGAGAAGTTTGAGACTTGTGCAGCAAGAAAGAAAGAGAAAAGATAGCGATGTCAATGCATCATTTGTAAATCATGTGTGTAAACTTCATGGGCATGTTTGTAATTTCCTACAAAGATGTTCATCTTCCTTATAAATAGGTGAAGAGTGGCCTGCACAAATTCACGTTTTGAGGGCCTTAAGCTTTGTCTCGCTTAGCCTTCAAAGTATCTTTGAGCTATCTTGTTCAAAGAAGTCGAAGGTATGTTTGTAAACTTATGTAATATGAAGGAGGATGGAATAAATAATGTTAAGGCTCAGGAGATGAGCTTCACAGTTCATCGTCCATTGTCATTTTGTTTAATATTGTTTTATTTGCATTTCCTTTTAAAGACCTTCGTCTTCAAGGTAACACTTTGAAGAAGTGAAAACTTAAGGACGAAGGTCTAGACCTTAAATTATATTGCCTTGTTTTTGATGCCATATAGCAATTGAAAACAAGTGCCCAACATTGGTGCCCACCTCTCATGATTCTATGACCACAACAACCTGAACCACGACAAAGAGGATGTCAACCTGTCAAGCTTCGTTGTCATCCATGGAGAAGCTTGTGCTCCCCATCACTGGGGGCTCAAGCTTCAAACCCATCAATAAGAAACAAAAGAAAGAGGCCCAAAGAATGGTGCAACATATAGGTGTCCAAGGACCCTACATTAGGACCAAGTGGTCCCATATTCCTATCACCTTTTCTCAAGACGATCTTCGTCTCAAGGATTATCCACATAGAGATGCCATGGTTATCTCATGTGTCATAAAAGACTTTGTGGTGCATAATGTCCTGGTTGACATAGGCAGCGCATCAGATATCATATTTGCCAAAGCCTTTAAGCAAATGCAAGAGCCCGAAGACAAGATTCAGGATTCAGTTTTTCCCCTTTGTGGCTTCAGGGGCAGCAAGTGATGGCACTAGGAAAGCTTTCTATGCCTGTCGTGATTTCGGAAACCGGGGGGAAAATATATTTGTGTTCGGTGGGGGATGCAAACTTGGACTCACTCTAAATGGTGGATCACGAGGATCCGAGCTAGGAACTGAGACACATGGGTTATACTGGTTCAGGTTGAGGCCCTACTTCAGTGTTGTACTGATTGTTGTATTTCTCAGGGGCATGTTACAACAAGTGTGCTTGTGTGTAGAAGGAAGATTGCCTCACCCTTTTACAGGTCAAGGGTGGACTTTATAGTTGGGACTTGTATTCTACCCGGGGGTCCTCAACCTGTTGCCCCTGGGCCGCTCTAGCCCTCCTGGTATCGTCTATGGGGGCGTGTGCTATTGTACTCCTAGTATGTCGTTCTGTCCCGTCTGCTCTCCATATGGGTTACTATGGCTTGCTCAGTATCAATGTTGTGGTACCTGGTGGGTCCCACAAACTGGGCTTACGACGAGGTTCAGGGTTGTGTCCAGTACAACTTCATCTTTCATCATACCCCTTGCGACACTATCCAGCACGCGTAGGTATACACCCGGTACGGGGTATTGTCTTGTCCTTTCTAGTGTATGGGCCACTATAGAGACTTTAGTGATGAGGTCTCTGTGACTACAGTTGACCGGCCCCACAAGTCAGTGAGGGTATATTTGTGGGCGCACGCGTGGGTGTTCCATTGTGTTTGTCAGAGACCTTTTGGTACTGTATGTATGTTGTTGACATGGTTTTGTGATGTCGCGTCTTGTCGCGACCGTTGTGGGTCAGCAGCATTGGCCCAGGTTCCTTCCTTGTGGGTGTGCTCAGCGGGGACTTGGTCATTCACCCCGCCTCCTAGACTTGCTCGGCGGGGCCTTGGTCGCTCGCCCTGCCTCGTAGACTTGCTCGACGGGGACTTAGTCGTTTGTCCCGCCTTGTAGACTTGCTCGATGGGGACTTGGTCATTCGCACCGCCTTGCAGACTTGCTCGGTGGGGGCATGGTCGCCCGCTCTACCTTGCAGGCTTGCTCGGCAAATGGGTCAGAGAGTGGTTGCGGGCCTTACTATGGGTACCCCATTCCTAGGTACTCGATAGCAGCCCCTAAGCCTTCGTGTGACTCCTTGGAGTCGGGTGGAGGCTTTCTTGCTGTGGATCAAAGCCCTGAGTGCGTGCAAGCGCATCAGTATGATGCAGCCCCTGAGCCTCGAGTAATCCATTAGGATTGCTTGGGGTTTACTTTATTCATGGCGTAGATTTGGACCTACCTTTTGCCAACCCCTTTTGACCTTCTGGTCGTATTGGATACGCTTCTATTTTGTGTCGTGGCTTCTGATTCGGCCCTTTGGGTTGGTCGCCGGAGTAGAGTGTTGCCTCGGACCCGCACGGAGTTGCCTGGGGGCAATGATCGCCGGAGTGGAGTGTGGTCTCCAAGGACTCATACGGAGCACCTAGAAGTGTTGCCTGCCAGAGCGAGCGTAGCCGCCTAGGACAGACCCATACAGAGTTGCCTGGAGGTGGTGCCCGCCAGAGCGTGGCTTGAATGCGCTCATGCGCATTAGTATGATGTAGCCCCCAAGCCCTTGAGTGATCCATGAGGATTGCTTGGGGGTTTACTTTTTCCTAGGGAAAGATTAGGACTTGCCTCTTGATGACCTTTCCTAATTCTGCCTTCTAAGTCGGTCGTTGACGTCTGTCAGTTCTTTGTTATGCATGCATCTCCCTTTGGAAGGGCTTTGGGCCCTTTTGAGGAGAGGATCGTCTTCCTTGACCTAGTCTGAGCAAGGGAAGGGGCCGTTGAGCTGCAAACAGGTTGTCCAAATGCGATCCGACCTTTGGTTTTGGTGAGCAGTCCCACTGGGGGGCTCGACCCGCTGGGGGCATCTCATTTAGTTCTTCCTTATTCTCTCCCGTATTGGCCCTCTGTTCAGTTTGGCCGACCGAAGAGGGGCTCCATGGCCACCCCGTCAGCCGGGTTGCTGCAGGAGAATGTGAGGTACGACCTTGGCCATGGGAACGAGCAAATGACCTATGGGCAGGTCATCTGACTTGTGACTCACAAGGAGCTTGCTCGGCCCACCCCTCACTGTACGTGGGGAGTTCGAGTGATTTTTTGGTTTTTATCGGGTACGAGGGAGTTGTGGTGGCGACGTGGTAAAAAAAGAATCATCGTGGCGTTGTTCAGCGTGGGCGGCTCAACGGGATGCGAAACGTCCTACTCACCTTATCATGTGTGGTTGGCGTGATGGTGTGGTTAACCGCCCTGTCCCTCGCTGACACCTTTTCTCCCCGTGCGCTCCCCGTTGTATCGTCTGAAGCGGCGTAAGCCCTACAAAATGTACAGTCTTCTTTGCAGCGCCTGAGGCTAGGGGAATACCGACGTGGCGGATCCCCCTGCGTTGTACGTGGGGGGCCACCCTTTAGGTGCCACTTCGCGTCCCTATATCTGTGCACAAAAAGGACAAGTAGGCATTTAGAGTCGGTTCCACTAACCGCTCCTTCTCGCCCGTGTGTCCGTTGCCTCCTTTCTTTAGTTCTTGTCTTCTTGCATCCGTCCTAGTAGCTTCATGCCAATGGTGTCGTTCCTCGCTTGCTCGATCCGACATAGTCGCCTCCTTGGCTCGGAGAACAAAGGGTACCTCCTCCAAGGGGATCTCACAATGGACATTGGAGAAGGAGGGCGATGTCCCGCTCCCTCAGGACGATGAGGTGGTGGTGCTCGTGCCTTTCTAGGAGCGTGGGTCTAGGCTTCCTCTACACCCCTTCGTGTAGGGGCTGCTATTCTTCTATGCGGTG
Source organism: Zea luxurians (assembly GCA_029449295.1). Classification (NCBI taxonomy): domain Eukaryota; kingdom Viridiplantae; phylum Streptophyta; class Magnoliopsida; order Poales; family Poaceae; genus Zea; species Zea luxurians. The sequence goes on from JAOPSE010000002.1 coordinate 138,525,173, forward strand.
GAGATTTAGAAGCTCCATCCCAACTCCGTCTTGCACATGGTGTGCTTCATCACCCTGTGCGAGGTGATCCTGGGGATTGACCTCCACTAGAAGTTGTGATAGTACTTATTCATTGGTAGGGTGACCCTGGGTTGTGGCGACCAACTGTATGTCGGTTCGATCAACTTCCAACTCCAATCTAGCTGCAAGGTTGGGTACTTCAAGATCCCGCTCCCTACCTCCGTGCGGTATGATAGCGAGTGGTTCTATGTCAGGAATACGGCCGACAACCCCGTGTTTCATCGATCGGGAGCCGGTGTCGATGGGCAACTGGAATCACGGGGCGAGGCCGAGTCTGAGGGGCAAGGTGGAAGTAGCAAGGTCTCACCAGCGCGAGACTGGTGCACGTCTTTATGCACCACCAAATTCAACCTCTAATGGCTCGCCAGGGGCCAATGCATTAGTATTCTGGCGTCAATGATCCTGACCACCACTCCTCTAGGCCGCTCGCGCTATCTGAAATAGAAGCATTAGTCAAGATCATCACCGCGCTGTCATTAGGATTCTTAATGGTTGAGGACTTCCCCCACCCTCTTTCTCGAAGCGTATCAGGTGATTTGGTGAGCGTTCCCCTTTCTGTTCTTATTCTTTCCTCTGTTTTTCTCTATTGGTGATGTTTGGTTGTAGCCTCCACAAGGGATCGGGCCTCTAGCGCCTAGTCTTCCTCCACTCCCTGAGGGGGTCATCATTCAGGCGGAGTATAAGTGCAGAAGGAGTGACAGGGAGACCTTGGGGGCACGCATGAGGGACCTCCAGGCGAAGAAGAAGGGCAAGAGTGTCATGTGCTCTATCGAATCGGGTGAGGGAGTTGCCTCCCCTTCTAACTCAGAGGATGCGACTTCCACAGATTTCGGTGGAGCAGAAATCACGACATTCTTAGGTGGTCCATCATGCCACGGTGATGCCGCAACTAATTCTAATGTCTCGACTGAGGCGGGTGGACCGATCGTGGATCCTACCCTGATCATGGCGCCTTTCGGCGACGTCGTGGGAGTTTCCACTGCAAGTGGAATGGCGCAAGTGGCGACGCGCCCTGTGGCGCCTTCAGAGACCGTAGGGTGCCACACGGGGATGCATTTGGCTACGACCCATTCTATCTTGGTGGAGGCGGCTCCTCGAGTTGCGCCGTGATCTTATGCTCCTTCGTTGGTTGCACAAGGGAAGGTGACCACCAGGGAGTGCTCATCCTGGTATGTCGATTTGCTTGCCTTCTTGTTTTTAGCTTTTATTCATTGAATTACGATTTTTTTCTTTTTCTTCCTGGCTAGCGTGTACGTGTCATGTAAGTTCATGTAACACCCCGTCCAATCCCTGGACCGGCGGTACTTACTCCTGGTAACACTCTAGGATCATATATTGTCCCCACAGACCAACACAAGTCTTTTGTGCACACTTTGTCCTCACTCATGCGCATCCGAGAAAACTTCCCGGTTGGTCACCCATCCCAAATTCCTCTAAGCCAAGCACGCTTAACTTGGAGGTTCTTTCGAGATAGGCTTCTGAAAAAGAAGATGCACCTTGTTGGTATGGATAGACTATTAATTCTATTAAGCCTTGGGCCAGGATATCCCATCCCAAGGGCCAGGATATCACAATCCACCCCCTTAGAAGATCGACGTCCTCGTGGTCAACCCCAATCTAGAAACCTCCCCTCTTAGCCACGTCTGTGTGTCTAGTGTCGCCATATGACATGCCATGTGATCATTCTAGGCCCACATGCGCCATATACTCGAACCCCCTAGCCCACACACGCCCGTGAAACCTCGAGAGTCGGCTCTGATACCACTTGTAACACCCCGTCCAATCCCTGGACCAGCGGTACTTACTCCTGGCAGCTCTCTAGGATCATATATTGTCCCCACAGACCAACACAAGTCTTTTGTGCGCACTTTGTCCTCACTCATGCGCACCCGAGAAAACTTCCCGATCGGTCACCCATCCCAAATTGCTCTAAGCCAAGCACACTTAACTTGGAGGTTCTTTCAAGATAGGCTTCCAAAAAAGAAGATGCACCTTGCTGGTATGGACTATTAATTCTATTAAGCCTTGGGCTAGGATATCCCATCCCAGGGGCCAGGATATCACAGTTCATGAAGGATGCACCCTCGCGGTAAGAGGGGCGCCCCTGTCTCTCCAGGCCTTCATGTCTCCACCGTTGGGGGAACACCCCCTTTGGTTGCTAGGGTTGTCCAACTGGGCGACGTGTCATCCCCTCCCCTGTGGTGGCAGCATTGTCGACTCAGGTCATCCTGGAGGCGACGGGCGTGGCCATCTCAGAAGTGGTCCTTATTGATTCGTCATCATCCGTGTTCGTCCTAGGAGAGCCGTGGTGGCTAGTGCAGTCACCCCTAGTGTGTCCTCACAGGGGCAACTATCTCCTCTACCCCTGTCTCTCACTGCCCTACCCCTGCCCTTCCGTCAATTGCCGCCTCAGGGGTCGGTGGTAGCCCAGAGGTGGGGCTGTCTGACCTAGGGCACGTCGATCTTTAGGAACAAACATCTCCGGCCGTGGTCATCGGTGGGGCCATGTTGCTCGTACTACTTATGGAGGGCGACGAGGTGGAGGCGTAGGTGTGGCGGCGATGAGAGTCGGATCCGCTTCGGACTGACATGGCCCTGGAGACCATTGAGCGCATGCATAGTGGTTTTGGAGATGTAGTCTCGATTGCCCGGGCATCGATTAGGGGGACTTTGTCCCCTTCGGATAGGTGAGTGTTTACTTTGTGGTCATCCTTTTGTGAACTTTTGCTCACTCCGGATTGTCTGTTTGGTCTGCTCCCCTAGTGCCTTCTTACATGATCTGAGGCTCAGGTGGAGGCGCTGCAAGCGGTGAAGCTAGAGGTGGAGCAGCTTCGTGCGGGAGCCGCACACACCAAAGAAGAACACGAGCTCGCCGACCTCTGCTCCGAAATCAGCCGTTTTCGAGGCGAGACGTTGTCCTTATGCGCAGAGTATGACAGAGCGCGTGGGGATGTGGATTGCCTTCGGGACAAGGGTTCCCAACTTGGGGAGGCACTCCGTGGGGTGAAGTGTCATGTTGGGCTAGCCGAGTCATCCTCTCAGGAGGCGGAGGCAAGTATGGTGCAATTGGACTCACAACTCGCGAGGGAGCATGACATGTCTGGAGGTCAGTCCCTTTCTTACCCCTTACGTCTGCATCGTCCTCCACCCTTGATTGCCTCGCGCTCCTCTCTCTGCAGAGCTCCACAAAATGCTCACTCAAGCACGTGATGAGAAGGTCATGGTGGACGACGTGAAGGCGACGACAATGGGGAAAAATGCATGAGCTCTTGCTCACTCGTGGAAGTGCCATCGCTGTGGGATGCCTGGTGGACGCCCTTCTCTCAAAAAGAAGTGCTAAACGACAAGAGCTTTGTCTGGTTGTCGACATGGTGTGTGCCCATCTCTCTCCTCCGACGTCGGGGGCGGATGGTCTCTCATTTTGATTTGACGACACTGTTATTGCTGAGGGCTATGCCGCAGTCCGGAGTGATGAGGAGCTGGATGTTATTGAATAGCAGGTTTGCCCCCACGCTTAGTCGATCATGAGCCTAGTCGACGTTAGGTTTCTCGTGATCAACCCCTCGACCCTGGAGCCTTCGGCCGACAGTCTCCCCGCTCCTGTTTAGATGGTGCCCCTAGGATTTATGTATCGAACCTCTGTGTAGTGTTTATTGTGTGTATGAAAATGTTTTCTTCCGTGTGGACAATACTATCGATGCACATTTCCAACTTTCAATGATTTTGGGCGAAAGTACACAACTGCGCCTTACCTTGATGGGGTAGTTTCCTGCCAGACTCCATTGCTAGGAACCCTCGCGTTTCATGCTTGTGTCGCCCTACCCGTTGACCCACGCACATTTGGGGATGTAGATAGTACTTGGAGTCGTCTTAGGGACTCCTCCTTATTGTACAGGCCCAGTGGCATTGGGGCCGACTATGGTTGTGTCACCGGGGTTGGAGTGACGCCCCTCTGGGATCCAGCAAGCTTTGGGACCAACTCAGAGCTGGCCCATTCACATGCGTAAGCCACCTTGAATGACACAGTGGCTATGATGATGCCGCTCGGCCCTCGCATCTTCGGCTTTAGGTTTGTATAGTTGGGTATGGCCATGAACTTGGCATAGCACGGTCTCCCGAGGATGGTGTTGTAGCATCGAAGGGAAGTCCACCACCTCAAATTGTAGTCGTTTATTGTGGAAGTTGGCGGGGTCCCCGAATGTGATGGGCAGAGTGATCTGCCTGAGGGGGTAGGCCTGATAGCCTGGGATGACACCATCGAACCGTGCCGAGCTAGGGCGTAGTGCTGAGCGTGTGATGCCCAAACAGTCGAAGGTCTCGACATACATGATGTCGAGACCGCTTCCCCCATCCATCAGTACCTTGTTGAGACACTTTGAGCCTACGATTGACTCAATGATGAGGGGGCAGGTCCCGAGATGCGGGATCCTGTCTGGGTGGTCGCGGCGGTCGAAGACGATCGGGGACTATGACCACTAGAGGTATCATGGGACAGCAGGCTACTGCGAACACTTCTCGTTGGGCTACATTGTGGCGGCGCCTGTCACCGTGTGCTTCTCCCTCGCCGAAGATCATGAGGCATCTCGTGGTTTGGAGGAAGTCCTCAGTGGGGGTCTCCTGCTCCGTCGGCTTTGTCAGCACTTCAAGCTTTGCCTTTTTGGCCAACAGTTTGGAGATGAAGTGCTTTAGAGTTTGTGGTGGACGGGGACATCGGCATCGGTGGCATCTGGGAGTTCGTTCCTTTCTGTGAGAACATTTGGATGTAGTCCTAGAGGCTCTCACCACTCTTTTGGGTGCACCTCTTAAGGTCCCAAGAGCTTCCAGGGCACTTGAAGGTGCCCTGAAAGTTCCTGACGAAGGTCCTTCGGAGGTCAGCCTAGTCATGTATGGTGCTGGCCGGCAGATGCTCGAGTCAAGCCCTCGCCCCTTCCACGAGGTGGATGGGGAGGAACTAGATGACCAAGTGGTCATACTTGATCCCTGCCATGTGGCACGCGATGCAGCAATCCTCTAGCCACACGACGGAGTTTGTGGAACCGTCGTACTACATGGAAATGTTGACTGGCGCATGTAACTCTGGGGGAACTGTGCCTTTCTAATCTCGTGCCCAAAGGCACGCAGTCTTGGCCTAGGTGGACTGGGGCTGCGCGCGCCTTCTTTTGTGCAGTTGCTTGACTTCTTCCTATTCCCGACACCTATTGTCGATAATGTGTCGAGCGTCATGAATGCCTTCGATGTGGTGCTTTATGTGGACGCACGTCAGAGTAGATTGGTAGGCATGCACACCCTTGCTCTAGGACGAGGCCGTGTGTGCCACGACTCTCCATCCCGGTGTGTTGCCACCGATCAACCTTGTCTTATTGTACTGCAACCCTCTCCACCAAATTGCGGAGGTTCCAGTACATCACCTATGCCTCAGGCTCGTCTAACTTGGGGATCGATCGGAGCATCTTGGCCGCTTCGACCATGTTTTACCCGAGGTTGAGGAAGTATTGTGCACCATCGCTGCTTTCAGCGACCCAATCCCAAATCTTCCTCGCCTAGGGCCTTTTAGCTTCAAGGCATCTCTTCTCAATGTTGTCGTAAACCTGATCGAGCCTCTTGAGGAGTGTGTCGAGCTCCTCCTATTGCTATCGGAGGACAACCTCGTGGGCGAGGATGCGCGCTTGACACTGCCACTGGTATTCTTCTTCTTGGTTGGGGGCCTCCAAGTCTCCCCTCCATTGTTGCCTCATGGTGGCGTGGCCACGAACCAGGCTCTTTCTTGCGCCTTGTCAAAGTCCAAGTTGGGCTCCATCGAGGCACTGCTTGAGTCGTTCTCGAGGAGGTCGAGGATGGATGTAGGTTGGCGACCGACGACGACCACCGTGGCTAATGGCGAGATTACTTCCGCCTGTCGCTTAGCGGCAGCGGCAAATTCGTTGAGGCGCCGCTTGAGGGCGACGACGCGCCTTTTGAGGTGTCATTTCTCTGCCTTGGTCCTAGAGGAATGCCTGGGCCTCAGGCCTATGGGATTGGACACATTGTGGCTAACGAGGCGGAGTTCACTGGTCTCCTCGATGAGGAAGTCAAGGGAGCCAAAGGTGATCCGGCTCTGAATAACTGTCCATTAGAGTGAAAAAATTCACTTTGGCACGCTCGTGGTCCCCTACCTAGCGCATCAACTGTTGTGGTTTCGAAAATCAGGTGGGACAATAGATTTGTGATCGGTGGGGGATGAAACACGAACTCCCTCCGAATGGTGGATCACGGGGATGCAAGCTGGGAACTGAGAGACAGGGGTTATTCTAGTTTAGGTCGAGGCCCTAGTCCAGTGTTGTTGATCGTTATATTGCTTAGGAGCGTGTTACAACAAGTGTGGCTTCTGTGTAGAAGGAAGATTGTCCTGCCCTTTTATGGCTCAAGGGTGGACTTTACAGTTAGGACTTGTATTCTACTTGGGGGTCCTCGGGTTGTTGCCCCTGGGCCGCTCTAGCCCTCCTGACATCGTCTATGGTGGCATGCTCTACCAAACTCTCGATACGACGTTCTGTCCCATCCGCTCTCCATACGGGTTACTGTAGCTTGCTCGGTGTTAATGCTGCGGTACCTGGCGGGTCCTGCAAAGTGGTCTTACGGCGAGGTTCGGGGTTGTGTCTAGTATAGCTTCATCTTTGCCATACCCTTGCGTCACTATCCAGCACACATAGGTATACACCCGGTATGGGGTATTGTCTTGTCCTTTCCAGTCTATGGGCCACTGTAGAGACTTTGGTGCTGAGGTCTCTGTGACTGGAGTTAACCGACCCTGTGAGTCAGTGAGGGTATTTCCGTGGGCGCATGCGAAGGTGTTCCATCATGTCTGTCAAAGACCTTTTGGTACTATATGTACGGTCTGCATGTGGTTTGGTGATGTTGCATCTTGTCGTAGCCGTCATGGGCCAACAGCGTCCGCGCGGGTCCACTCGGCGGGGACTTGGTCGTTCGCCCTACCTCACAGACTTGCTCGACAGGGGCTTGGTCGCACGCTCTGCCTCGCAGGCTTGCTCGACAGGGACTTAGTTGTTCACCCTGCATTGTAGACTTGCTCGGCGGGGGCTTGGTTGCCCACTCTGTCTCACAGGCTTGGCTGGCGGGGACTTAGTTATTTTCCCCGCCTTTGGAAATAGTCGATTTCCCGAAGTCCAAATGACTAGGCTTGCTAGGTACTGCAATATGGTAATCATCGTCAGAACCAGCTTCCTCAATATCTCCTCGTTCTGCTTCGGCAGCAGCTTGTTCTATTTCGGCACCAGCCTGTTCTGTTTCGGCAGTAGGAATTTCTTCCGAAGTCACCAATCCGGATCGTTGCATTGCTTCGGAGATAGGGACAGTCTCTGCACCTTCGACTTCGCCTCCCTCACGCTCAACTCTAGCAGTAGAGCGCAACCTGGCCATTCAATTTTAAATTTCTTGAAAGATTTCTCGGGAACTAAATAACCTCTTCTTCTGACGAAGCTTCTCTTCTGACGAAGCAGACACCAAATCAGAGCTTCGTCTGAATCCGAGAGTCGAGCTTCGGCTATGGTTAAAAATTTTGGCAGCAAAATAGTGTAATAGCAATGAATGCTGTGGTAACTTTACACCTACCAGTCTGTTTATGTAGTGTTGCAGGAAGGAAGGTGAATCGTCGGGAATTTTTACACCAGGCAAGCAGTTGCTCGCACCCGCTGAACGGTGGACCGCAAAAGCCAGTATAGTGAACTCGCATGGTGGAATCGCTACGCGCTCGAAAGCTGTATCGTTTCTCGACAACGAGCTCAGAGAAGGTGTTTTTCGGACCTTCGGCTTCCTGAAGCCTGAGAGACTTTTTTCACGGATCAAGCTTGTTACGAAAAACAATCTAGCACCGCGAAGGGGCTATTGTTGGGACCATGCTTCGTCGCCGAAGGTCCTGAAGGAAGAAACAGTTTCGGTTGAAGCTGTCTGTACATAATGCCGAAGGGTGTCGCTCATGAAGCTTCGGAGTCACAAACCGACTTAAAGATAGAATGACCTTTTAGTCCATAAGAGTTTGAGTCGATGTTGTAAACTTTTATGAGGGGTATGATTGTAATTGTTCACAGGTCGTGTCCTGTGTCTATAAATAGTGAACAGTATTCCTTTACTGTTCACGGATTCCTGTAATTGCGAAAGCATCATTCTGGAATTATTGGTTGTCAAGGCGAAGGTATAATCATACCTTAAACATTGTATTAAAAAAATAAATAGGTGAATGATGTTATTTATCTCCAACATATCTACCTTTAATGTTTTATATTTTACATCATTTTATGTTATTTTCGTTACCTTCGTAATATTATGTAAATATCCTTCGTCTGAAGTTCATTAAACCCTTGAGGAGATAATGCTTCAGCGGACGAAGGGTATTTAATATTTAACATCTTCATGTTGCCTTGTTCTTGATTCATAGTATTTGAGAACAAGTCCCCAACAGCGTGCTAAGATTGTTGAACTTAATTCTTGCAAACCCTCTACATCCACCACTGAGCATGTCACTATTTGCACTAGATGTAGAGATGTTGATATTGATGCTATTCATGATCATATGGTATTAATTAAGCAACAAAATGATCATATAGCAAAATTAGATGCTAAAATTGCCGAGCATGAACTTGAAAATGAAAAATTTAAATTTGCTCGTTGTATGCTTTATATTGGGAGACGCCCTGGCATTAAGGATGGCATTGGCTTCCAACAGGGAGGCAATGTCAAGCTTAATGCCCCTCCTAGGAAATTGTCTAATTTTGTTAAGGGCAAGGCTCCCATGCCTCAGGATAACGAGGGTTACATTTTGTACCCTGCCAGCTATCCTGAGAGCAAGATTAGGAGAATTCACTCTAGGAAGTCTCACTCTGGCCCTAACCATGCTTTTATGTATAAGGGTGAGACATCTAGTTCTAGGCAACCAACCCATGCTAAGTTGCCTAAGAAGAAAACTCCTAGTGCATCAAATGATCATGACATCTCATTTAAAACTTTTGATGCATCATATGTCTTAACTAACAAATCCGGCAAGGTAGTTATCAAGTATGTTGGGGGCAAGCACAAGGGGTCAAAGACTAGTGTTTGGGTACCCAAAGTTCTTGTGTCTAATGCCAAAGGACCCAAAACGATTTGGGTACCTAAAGTCAAGAACTAAAATTGTTTTATAGGTTTATGCATCCGGGGGCTCAAGTTGGATCATCGATAGCGGGTGCACAAACCACATGACAGGGGAGAAGAAAATGTTCTCCTCCTACGAGAAAAACCAAGATCCCCAACGAGCTATCACATTCGGGGATGGAAACCAAGATTTGGTCAAAGGTTTGGGTAAAATAGCTATATCTCCTGACCATTACATTTCAAATGTTTTTCTTGTTGATCCATTAGATTACAATTTGCTTTCCGTTTCACAATTATGTCAAATGGGCTACAACTGTCTTTTTACTGATGTAGGTGTAACTGTCTTTAGAAGAAGTGATGATTCAATAGCATTTAAGGGTGTGTTAGAGGGTCAGCTATACTTAGTGGATTTTGATAGAGCTGAACTCGACACATGCTTAATTGCTAAGACTAACATGGGTTGGCTCTGGCACCGCCGACTAGCCCATGTTGGGATGAAGAATCTTCATAAGCTTCTAAAGGGAGAGCATATTTTAGGATTAACAAATGTTCATTTTGAGAAAGACAGGATTTGTAGCGCATGCCAAGCAGGGAAGCAAGTTGGTGCCCATCATCCACACAAGAACATCATGACGACTGACAGACCACTGGAGCTCCTACACATGGATCTATTCGGCCCGATTGCTTACATAAGCATCAGCGGGAGTAAGTACTGTCTTGTTATTGTGGATGATTATTCTCGCTTCACTTAGGTGTTCTTTTTGCAAGAAAAATCACAAACCCAAGAGACCTTAAAGGGATTCTTGAGACGGGCTCAAAATGAGTTAGCTTAAGGATCAAGAAAATAAGAAGCGACAACGGGATGGAGTTCAAGAATTCACAAATTGAAGGTTTTCTTGAGGAGGAGGGCATCAAGCATGAGTTCTCTTCTCCCTACACCCCACAACAAAATGGTGTAGTGGAGAGGAAGAATCGAACTCTATTGGACATGGCAAGAACCATGCTTGATGAGTACAAGACGCCAGATCGGTTTTGGGCTGAGGCGGTTAACACCGCTTGCTACGCCATCAACCGGTTATATCTACACTGAATCCTCAAGAAGACATCATACGAACTCCTAACCGGTAAAAAGCCCAACATTTCATATTTTAGAGTCTTTGGTAGCAAATGCTTTATTCTTGTTAAAAGAGGTAGAAAATCTAAATTTGCTCCTAAGACAGTAGAAGGCTTTTTACTTGGATATGATTCAAACACAAGGGCATATAGGGTCTTTAACAAGTCCTTAGGACAAGTTGAAGTTTCTTGTGACGTTGTGTTTGATGAAACTAACGGCTCTCAAGTAGAGCAAGTTGATCTTGATGAGATAGGTAATGAAGAGGCTCCATGCATCGCACTAAGGAACATGTCCATTAGGGATGTGTGTCCTAAGGAATCCGAAGAGCCACCACATGCACAAGATCAACCATCCTCCTCCACGCAAGCATCTCCACCAACTCAAAATAAGGATGAGGCTCAAGTTGATGAAGGAGAAAATCAAGCAAATGAGCCACCTCAAGATGACGGCAATGATCAAGGGGGAGATGCAAATGATCAAGACAAGGAGGAAGAAGAACCATGGCCGCCACACCCAAGAGTCCACCAAGCAATTCAACGAGATCACCCCGTCGACACCATCCTCGGTGACATCCATAAGGGGGTAACCACTAGATCTCATGTTGCACATTTTTGTGAGCATTACTCTTTTGTTTCCTCTGTTGAGCCACACAGGGTAGAGGAAGCACTACAAGATTCGGATTGGGTGGTGGCGATGCAAGAGGAGCTCAACAACTTCACTAGAAATGAGGTATGGCATTTGGTTCCACGTCCTAATCAAAATGTTGTAGGAACCAAATGGGTCTTCCGCAACAAGCAAGACGAGCATGGTGTGGTGACAAGGAACAAAGCTCGACTTGTAGCCAAGGGATACTCCCAAGTTGAAGGTTTGGATTTCGGTGAAACCTATGCACCCGTAGCTAGGCTTGAGTCAATTCGTATATTATTGGGCTATGCTACTTACCATGGCTTCAAGCTTTACCTAATGGATGTGAAGAGTGCCTTCCTCAATGGACCAATCAAGGAAGAGGTCTATGTTGAGCAACCTCCCGGCTTTGAAGATAGTAAGTACCCTGACCATGTCTATAAACTCTCTAAGGCGCTTTATGGGCTCAAGCAAGCCCCAAGAGCATGGTATGAATGCCTTAGAGATTTTCTTATTGCTAATGGCTTCAAAGTCGGAAAGGCCAATCCTACTTTATTCACTAAAACTCTTGACAATGATTTGTTTGTATGCCAAATTTATGTTGATGATATTATATTTGGGTCTACTAACGAATCTACATGTGAAGAATTTAGTAGGATCATGACACAAAAATTCGAGATGTCTATGATGGGGGAGTTGAAGTATTTCTTAGGATTTCAAGTGAAGCAACTCCAAGAGGGCACCTTCCTAAGCCAAACGAAGTATACTCAAGACATTCTAAACAAGTTTGGGATGAAGGATGCCAAACCCATCAAGACTCCCATGGGAACCAATGGGCATCTCGACCTTGACACGGAAGGTAAGTCCGTGGATCAAAAGGTATACCGATCGATGATAGGTTCTTTACTCTATTTATGTGCATCTCGACCGGATATTATGCTTTCCGTATGCATGTGTGCAAGATTCCAAGCCGACCCTAAGGAAGCTCACCTTACGGCCGTAAAACGAATCTTGAGATATTTGGCTTATACTTCTAAGTTTGGGCTTTGGTATCCTAGGGGATCTATATTAGATTTGATTGGTTATTCCGATGCCGATTGGGTGGGGTGTAAGATTAATAGGAAGAGCACATCGGGGACTTGCCAGTTCTTGGGAAGATCCTTGGTGTCTTGGGCTTCAAAGAAGCAAAATTCCGTAGCTCTTTCTACCGCCAAAGCCAAGTACATTGCTGCAGGCCATTGTTGCGCGCAACTACTTTGGATGAGGCAAACCCTTAGGGACTACGGTTACAAATTAACCAAAGTTCCTCTTCTATGTGATAATGAGAGTGCAATCCGCATGGCGGATAATCCCGTTGAGCATAGCCGCACTAAACACATAGCCATTCGGTATCATTTTCTAAGGGATCACCAACAAAAGGGAGATATCAAGATTGCATATATTAACACTAAAGATCAATTAGCCGATATCTTTACCAAGCCACTTGATGAACAAACTTTTAACAAACTTAGGCATGAGCTAAATATTCTTGATTCTAGGAACTTCTTTTGTTGATTTGCACACATAGCTCATTCATATACCTTTGATCATGTATCTTTTAGATGTACTATGACTAATATGTTTTCAAGTGAATTTCAAACCAAGTCATAGGTATAATGAAAGGGAATTGGAGTCTTCGACGAAGACAAAGGCTTCCACTCCGTAACTCATCCTTCGCCGTCGCTCCGAGCATCTCTCCGACTTTGGTATAATCTTCACTCATATGTTTTATTTGCCAAAGGGGAGAACAGTAGTTCAAAGGGCTCTAATGACTCCGTTTTTGGTGATTTATGCCAAAGGGGGAGAGAGCATGAGCCCAAAGCAAAAGGACTGCACCACCATCAATTTTAAAAGTTTGGTTTTTCAATTAGTACTAATTTTAGAAAGAGTTTTTTCAACCAGTATGATTTTCAAATTGGTATCTCATTGTGTTCAAAAGGGGGAGAGAGTAGTATTTTCAAAATCAATATCTTAAAACCCTTTTGAACACTAAGAGGAGATTACATTTAGGAGGAGTTTTGTTTAGTCAAAGGAAAAGCATTTGAAACAGGGGGAGAAAATTTCAAATCTTGTAAATGCTTTGCAAAATCTTATTTATTTACCTTTGACTATTTGCAAAAGGACTTTGAAAAGGATTTATAAAAGAATTTGCAAAAACAAAACAAGTGGTGCAAGCGTGGTCCAAAATGTTAAAAATAAAAGAAACAATCCATGCATATTCTATAAGTATTTATATTGGCTCAATTTCAAGCAACCTTTGCACTTACATTATGCAAACTAGTTCAATTATGCACTTCTATATTTGCTTTGGTTTGTGTTGGCATCAATCACCAAAAAGGGGGAGATTGAAAGGGAATTAGGCTTACACCTATTTTCCTAATTAATTTTGGTGATTGAATTGCCCAACACAAATAATTGACTAACTAGTTTGCTCTAGTCTATAAGTTCTACAGGTGCCAAAGGTTCACAATAAGACAATAAAAAGACCAAGAAAAAGGGTTCAAACAAAAGAGCAAAGGGACAACCGAAGGCACCCTGGTCTGGTGCACCGGACAGTGTCCAATGCACCACCGGACAGTGTCCGGTGCACCAGGGGACTCCAAGCTGAACTTCGCACCTTCGGGAAAACTCAGAGGCGCTGCGCTATAATTCACCGGACTGTCCGGTGCACACCGGACAGTGTCCGGTGCTCCAAGGAAGAGCAACTCTGAACTCGCCAGCTTCGGGAATCCGCTCCGCTATAATTCACCGGACATGTCCGGTGCACACCGGACTGTCCGGTGTAACGGCGGAGCAACGACTACTTCGCGCCAATGGTCACCTGTAGCAGCATTTAATGCGCCAGCGCGCACAGAGGAGCAGGGCACGCGCGGGTGGCACACCGGACAGCCTATAGGGCATGTCCGGTGCACCACCGGACAGCCAGGCGGGCCCACACGTCAGAGCTCCAACGGTCGGAACCCAACGGCCTGGTGACGTGGCTGGCGCACTGGACAGTGTCCGGTGGCGCACCGGACTGTCCGGTGCACCATGCGACAGCAGCCTCCACCAAACGGCTAGTTTGGTGGTTGGGGTTATAAATACCCCCAACCACCCCACATTCAAGTCATCCAAGTTTTCACACTTCTACACCTTACAAGAGCTCTAGCATTCAACTCTAGACACACCCAAGTGATCAAATCCTCTCTAATTCCACACAAGGCTTTAGTGATTAGTGAGAGAGATTTGTTGTGTTCTTTTGAGCTCTTGCGCTTGGATTGCTTCTTTCTTTCTCATTTGTTCTTGTAATCAAAACTCAATTGTAACCAAGGCAAGAGACACCAATTGTGTGGTGGTCCTTGCGGGGAAGTTTTGTTCCCGGTTGATTTGAGAAGAGAAGCTCACTCGGTCCGAGGGACCGTTTGAGAGAGGGAAAGGGTTGAAATAGACCCGGCCTTTGTGGCCTCCTCAACGGGGAGTAGGTTTGCGAGAACCGAACCTCGGTAAAACAAATTCACGTGTCTCACTCTTTATTTGTTCACAATTTGTTTTACGCCCTCTCTCTCGGACCCATTATTATTTTTAACGCTAACCCGGCTTGTAGTTGTGATTAACTTTGTAAATTTCAGTTTCGCCCTATTCACCCCCCCCCTCTAGGCGACTTTCAGGAACCGACTGACAGCCGTCTCGACCTTAGGATTGGCGGGTTCTAAGGAGGAGGACATCCCCGACTCGGGTTGGGATTTCTTTGCCCTCAATGACCCCGGTGCCATGCGGGGCTTCATGTCCGCATGCGACCACTGCCTCTCCGGTTGTTCTGACGATGGCTATGACCTTGACGACGAGGGTTACGGCCTAAGTCGCGAAGCTTCCACGTCGATCAGGGAGATCACAACGAAGGCAACCACCTCGGTATGCCAGAGGTTGACGATCCCCCTAGGCCCTCATCTCGCGTTGACATCCTGCGGGAGCTAGCTGTCGTCCCAGTCCCTGCGGGGGGTCAGGACATACAGCTCGAGCAAATCCGTGAGATGCAGGCCAGGTCGACGGGGAAGCAGGCCGGCTTGTACAGCTCCAACAGAACATCGAACAGGAGTGGGCAGGCCGATCACTCGCCGGAGAAGCCTGTCACCGGGCCCAAGACATCCGGCACCGCATCGTCGACAATGCCAAGGCAGCGCTGCCTCCGGCCGTCAGCGGGTCCGGCCAGGACCTAGCTGCAGCAGCGATGCTGCTTCGGGCCATGCCGGAGCCATCCACCACCGAGGGACAGCGCATCCAGGGCGAACTCAAGAATCTTCTAGAGGGCGCCGCGGTTCGACGAGCCGAAAGCTTCGCCTCCCGTAGGCGAGCTGACCCCTCAGAGCATCACGCGGTGTCCTCCTGGCGCATTCGGGAAGCCTCGGTCCGTCCCGAGCGTACACGGGACGAGGCGCCCACCGCCCGGGAATGCCTCGACAACGAGCACCACCATCTCGACCATCGAGCTCGCCTCGACGAGAAGGTGCGCCGAGGCTACCATCCTAGGCGCGGGGGACACTGCAACAGCGAGGAGGACAGCAGTCCTTCACCCGAACCACCCGGCCCGCGAGTCTTCAGCTGGGCCATATGGCGAGCGCCGTTCCCTGCCCGTTTCCGAGCCCCGACTACTATCACCAAGTACTCAGGGGAGACGAGGCCGGAGCTGTGGCTCGCGGACTACCGACTGGCCTGCCAGTTGGGAGGGGCAGATGATGACAACCCCATCATCCGTAATCTACCCCTTTTCTTCTCCGACGCCGCTCGAGCCTAGCTGGAGCATCTGCCTCCTGCACAGATCTCCGACTGGGACGATCTAGCCAAAGCTTTCGCAGGGAACTTCCAAGGCACGTATGTGCGCCCTGGGAACCCGTGGGACCTCCAAGGCTGCCGCCAGCAGCCAGGGGAGTCCCTCCGAGAGTACATCCGACGGTTTTCGAAGCAGCGCACCGAGCTACCCAACGTTACCGACTCAGATGTCATTGGGGCTTTCCTTGCCGGCACCACTTGCCGGGACCTGGTGAGCAAACTGGGGCACAAGACTCCCACCCGCGTGAGCGAACTGATGAACGTCGCCACCAAGTTCACCTTGGGTCAAGAGGCGGTCGAAGCCATCTTCCGGAAGGACAAGCAGCCTCAGGTCGAGCCGAAGACAGACGCCCCTGAGACGTCCGCCCAGCGGGGCGTGAAGAAGGCCAAAAACAAGTCGCGAGCGAAGCGCGACGCCGCAGACGCGAATCTTGTCGCTGCGGCCGAGCACAGGAACCCTCGGAAACCACCTGGAGGGGCCGGTGCGTTCGACAAGATGCTCAAAGAGCCGTGCCCCTATCACCAGGGGCCCGTCAAGCACACCCTCGAAGAATGTATCATGCTCCGACGCCACTTCCATAAGACCGGGCCCCCGACGGAGGATGGCAAGGGCCATGACAACGACAAGGAGGACGGCAAGGAAGAGGGATTCCCGGAAGTCCATAACTGCTTCATGATCTACGGTGGGCAGGCAGCGAATGCCTCGGCTCGACACCGCAAGCAGGAGCGCCGGGAAGTCTGCTTGGTGAAGGTGGCGGCGCCATTCTACCTAGACTGGTCCGACAAGCCTATCACCTTCGACCAAGGCGACCACCCCAACTTCGTGCCGAGCCCGGGAAGGTACCCGCTCGTCGTCGATCCGATCATCGGCAATGTTAGGCTCTCCAAGGTCCTCATGGACGGAGGCAGCAGCCTTAACATCATCTACGCCGAGACCCTGGAACTCTTAGGGGTTGATCGATCCGAAGTCCAGGCCGGTGCGACACCCTTCCACGGGATCGCGCCCGGGAAGCGAATCCAACCCCTCGGACGGATCGACTTACCCGTCTGCTTCAGAACTCCCTCAAACTTCCGAAAGGAAGCTCTCACCTTTGAGGTCGTCGGGTTCTGAGGAACCTACCATGCGGTGTTGGGAAGACCATGCTACGCCAAGTTTATGGCCGTCCCCAACTACACCTACCTCAAGCTCAAGATGCCGGGCCCGAATGGGGTCATCACTCTCGGGTCCACGTACCGCCACGCGTATGAATGCGACATGGAGTGCATGGAGTACGCCGAGGCTCTCACCGAGTCCGAGGCCCTCATCGCCGACCTTGAACGCCTCTCCAAGGAGGCGCCGACGCGAAGCGGCACGCCGGCAACTTCGAACCAGTTGAGGCGGTCAAGTTCGTCTCTCTCGACCCTAGCAACGACGCCAGCAAGCAAGTTCGCATCAGCTCCAAGCTCGACCCCAAATAGGAAGCAGTGCTCATCGACTTTCTCCGCGCAAACGCCGAAGTCTTTGCGTGGAGTCCCTCGGACATGCCCGGCATACCGAGGGATGTCGCCAAGCACTCACTGGATGTCAGAACTGGAGCCCGACCCATGAAGCAAGCCCTGCGCCGTTTCGACGAAGAAAAGCGCAGGGCCATAGGCGAGGAGATCCATAAGCTACTCGCGGTAGGGTTCATCAAAGACGTATTCCATATCGAATAGTTAGCTAACCCTGTTCCCGTAAGGAAGAAGGATGGGAAGTGGAGGATGTGTGTAGACTATACTGGTCTAAACAAAGCATGTCTGAAAGTTCCCTACCCTCTACCTCGCATCGATCAAATCGTGGACTCCACAGCTGGGTGCGAAACCCTATCATTCCTCGATGCCTACTCAGGCTATCACCAAATCAAGATGAAAGAGTCCGACCAGCTCGCGACTTCTTTCATCACACGTTTTGGCATGTACTATTACACCACAATGCCATTCGGGTTGAGGAATGCAGGCGCCACTTACCAGAGGTGCATGAACCACGTGTTTGGAGGACACATCGGCAGAACGGTCGAGGCTTACGTCGACGACATTGTTGTCAAGTCGAAGAGAGCCTCCGACCTCCTCTCTGACCTTGAAACGACGTTCAAGTGTCTGAGAGTGAAAGGCGTGAAACTCAATCCCGAGAAGTGTGTCTTCGGAGTCCCTCGAGGCATGCTCCTTGGGTTCATCGTCTCCGAGCGAGGCATCGAGGCCAACCCGGAGAAAATCGTGGCCATCACCAGCATGGGACCGATCAAAGATTTGAAAGGAGTATAGAGGGTCATGGGATGCCTTGCGGCTCTAAGCCGCTTCATCTCATGCCTTGGCGAGAAAGGCTTGCCTCTGTACCGCCTCTTAAGGAAGGCCGAGTGCTTCACTTGGACCCCCGAGGCCGAGGAAGCTCTCGAAAACCTTAAGGCGCTCCTTACGAAAACACCCATCCTAGTGCCCCCCATCGCAGGAGAAGCCCTCTTGATCTACGTAGCCACGACTACTCAGGTGGTCAGCGCCGCGATTGTAGTTGAGAGACGAGAAGAAGGGCATGCACTGCCCGTCTAGAGGCCAGTCTACTTCATCAGTGAAGTACTTTCCGAGACCAAAGCTCGCTACCCACAGATCCAGAAGCTGCCCTACACAGTGATCCTGACACGACGAAAGTTGCGACACTACTTCGAGTCTCATCCGGTAACTGTGGTGTCATCCTTCCCTCTGGGGGAGATCATCCAGTGCCACGAGGCCTCGGTTAGGATAGCAAAGTGGGTGGTGGAGCTTATGGGCGAAACGCTATCATTCGCTCCTCGGAAGGCCATAAAATCCCAGATCTTGGCAGACTTCCTGGCTGAGTGGACTGACACCCAGTTACCGACAACTCCAATCCAGCCCGAGCTCTGGACCATGTACTTCGATGGGTCACTCATGAAAACAGGAGCGGGCACTGGCCTGCTCTTCGTTTCACCCCTCGGAAAGCATCTCCGCTACGTCATTCGCCTCCATTTTCCGGCGTCAAACAATGTGACCGAGTACAAAGCACTGGTTAACGGGCTACGCATCGCCATCGAGCTAGGGGTCCGACGCCTTGACGCTCGAGGTGACTCGCAGCTTGTCATTGACCAAGTCATGAAGAACTCTCACTGCTGTGACCGGAGGATGGAAGCCTACTGCGACGAAGTCCGGCGCCTGGAGAACAAGTTCTACGGGCTAGAGCTCAACCACATCGCCCGATGGTACAACGAGACTGCGGACGAGCTGGTGAAAATAGCCTCGGGGCGAACGACAGTTCCCCCCGATGTCTTCTCCAGAGACCTGCATCAACCATCAGTCAAAATCAATGACACGCCCGAGCCTGAGGAAGCCTCGGTCCAGCTCGAGGCACCCTCGGCCTAGCCCGAGGCACCCTCGGCCGAGCCCGAGGTACCCTCGGCGGCACCCGAGGCACCCTCGGCCATCGAGGAAGAGGCCTTGCCCGTCGAAGAGGAACAGAATGGGGTCACGCCAGATCTGAACTGGCAGGCCCCGTACCTGGAATATCTCCTCCGAGGAGAGCTTCCCATCGACAAGACCAAAGCTCGGCGGCTGGCTCGGCATGCCAAGTCATTTGTCCTGCTGGGTGATGAAAAAGAGCTCTACCACCATAGCCCCTCGGGCATCCTTCAACGATGCATATCTATCGCCCAAGGACAAGAGCTATTACAAGAAATACACTCGGAGGCTTGCGGCCACCATGCAGCGCCTCGAGCCCTCATGGGGAATGCCTTTCGACAAGGTTTCTACTGGCCAACCGCGGTGGCCGACGCCACTAGGATTGTGCGCTCCTGCCGGGGGTGTCAATTCTACGCAAAGTAGATGCATCTGCCCGCTCAGGCCTTACAAATGATACCCATCACCTGGCCATTTGTTGTGTGGGGTCTGGGCCTCGTCGGACCCTTGCAAAAGGCACCCGGGGGCTTCACGCACCTGCTGGTCGCTATCGACAAATTCTCCAAGTGGATCGAGGTCCGACCCCTAAACAGCATCAGGTCCGAGCAGGCGGTGGCATTCTTCACCAACATTATTCATCGGTTCGGGGTCCCAAACTCAATCATCACCGACAATGGCACGCAGTTCACCGGAAAAAAGTTCCTGGACTTCTGCGACGACCACCACATCCGTGTGGACTGGCCCGCCGTAGCTCTCCCATGACGAATGGGCAGGTGGAGTGTGCCAACGGTATGATTCTACAGGGGCTCAAACCAAGGATCTACAACAACCTCAACAAGTTCGGCAAGCGGTGGATAAAAGAGCTACCCTCGGTAGTCTGGAGCCTGAGGACGACGCCGAGCTGCGCCACGGGTTTTACGCCGTTCTTTCTAGTCTATGGGGCCGAGGCTGTCCTCCCCATGAACTTAGAATATGGCTCCCCGAGGACCAAGGCATACAACGACCGAAGCAACCAGACCAGCCGAGAAGACGCGCTGGACCAACTCGAGGAGGCTCGGGACGTCGCCTTACTACATTCGGCACGGTACCAGCAGTCGCTGTGGCGCTACCATGCCCGAAGCGTTCGGGCCCGAGGCTTCCAAGTGGGAGACCTGGTGCTCTGCATGCGACAGGACGCCCGAGGGCGCCACAAGCTCACTCCTCCTTGGGAAGGGCCCTTCATCATTGCCAAGATCTTGAAGCCCGGAACATACAAGCTGGCCAACGACCAAGGCAAGGTCTACAGCAACGCTTGGAACATCCAACAGCTACGTTGCTTCTACCCTTAAGATGTCTTAAGTCATTCACGTACCTCATTTACGTACACAAAGTCTAATCATCAAGGAAGGGTCGGCCTTGCCTCAGCAAAGCCCGACCCTCCCTCAGAGGCTAGAAGGGGGGGAACCCTCTCTGCGTCAAAATTTTCCTCGGAAAAATTTTCTACCAAAACAACCTTTGTGCTTTCGACTTCCGTATTGATAGCGGGATCCTGAGAACGACGAGAGTACACGTAAGCGGCAAGGCCGACCGAGCCGAGGAACTCCTACGCCTCCGGGATACGAATACCTCACTCATCACCTTCCGCGAGAAGTAACTCACGCTCGGATAAGCAGTCCTGGTACCAAACAAGTCCTAACACTCCGGTAGAAAACGACTTTCGCGCCTTCTCGACTGTCCTAATAAGGGAATCCTTCGACAAAATGAGAGCACACGTAAGCGGAAAGGTCGACCGAGCCGAGGGACTCCTACGCCTCCAGGATACGGATACCTCACTCATCACCTTCCGTGAAAAGTAACTCTCGTTCGGATAAACGATTCTACTATTGACAGACAAGTCATGATGCTCGAAACAAGAGGAGAGAAAATGCAGCTTTTTAAACACGACGATAAAGTGTTTAGGCCTCGGCGGCCGCCAAAAAGCTTGCGCATGCTACAGACAAACTGTTCCTGCAGGTTCTGGCGTCGACAGGGGGAGCAGCAGCACCCTCGGCGTTGATTCCACCCTCGGTGGAACCGGGCCCAGCCTCGGATGGCGACCGGGGCAAAAGGACCTCCACCTAAGGGAGGACGCCAGCACCGCGCCAGCAGACGTTTTGGCCAAGCTCCAGCAGGTGCTGCCACACCTTCTTCAGCCCGGAAGGCCACCGTCTCCCGGGACGACAAAGTCTCTTTCTGAGCTGACTCCGCGTCTGTCCGCGCTAACATCGCTGCCTCCGACTCCGGCTCATTGCAGAGCAGCTGAGGGTTCCGAAAACTGAGCAAGGGAAGCCTAGAGCGACAAGGCCGACAGAGCTGAGGGACCCCTACGCCTCCAGGATACGGACACCTCACTCGTCACCTTCCGTGAAAGGCGGCCGACGCTCGGTTAAGTAGTTTGGCCAGCCAACAGACGAGTCCTAGCGCTCGGAATGAGGAAGACACATAGCTTCATTCTCGAATACCCAAATGTTCAGGCCTCGACAGCCACAATGAACATACACTAGCGCTCAAGGTGCCATTACAAACGGGACTCCGGTTCCGTTCCCGCGGGTATGAACACCTCCATACCAGGGGGCCCGCGGGATGACGAACCCCAAGCGGCTCACCGGCAACCGCTCCGACAGCAGCGACAACGACCCCCACTTCGGGCGACTAAACAGCAGCAGCGATGACCTCAGGGCCGACGCTGCTGTGACGAGGCCCTCGCGCGCGTCTCTGCTAGAGGGGCGAGGACAAGCCATCAAAGCCAAAGAGTCGAGGGTCCGGTCGCAGCTGGTGCCGACGATCTCGTCGGCGGAGAAACCTTCTCCGGCTGCTGCCGCCACAGCACCGACGGTGGCGTCCACCTGTCCACCAACACCACACCAGCGAGCGCCGGCCGCCCCAAAGCGCACCGGCAGGTCCTCACTCCTGCCCCCACCGAGGCTGCCCCAGAACACGAGCACCGCCCTCGCGGCGCGCGACGTGCTGGGCAACCCTCTGGCGTAGCTGATGGTGCGAGGAAGACCTGGACGCGGCCGGCCCATGCGCGGCACAACTGCCGCCCGGACGAAGGACGGAAAGCTGCACCCTGTCCAGGAAGCAGCAGTTCGCCTTCCCCTGCATGGCTGGAGGAAGCCTCCGCAGGGCTGGAGGATGCCTTTCTCCCCCAAACGCTGGGGGAAGAAAAGGGTTACCGGCCCACGCAGAGGCAACCCCCACTCAGCGCTCCCTCCGCCTCAGCAAGGATGACGAAGATCCTTGAAGCTGAGGGCGGGGCAGAGGCCGCAGCCCGGCTTGCTTCTCCCCACCAAACTACCCATTGGTGAGGGAATGCAGCCGGGCTGCACGACGAAAATCCTTGAAGCCGAACGATGGCTGAAAGGTACCGATCTCCACGAGGCCGCGCTCCTCCAACGACAGCAAGAGCAAGGCGACGCTGGGGCACCCCATCCGGGGGCTCAAAAGGCGGAAGGGCACAAGGCATGAGGGGAGGACGAAGGAATGGCCACTGCCCAAAGGATCGTTTCCCCCTTTTATAGGCAGACCTCCTCGCTTGCACCCCTTAGCATCACGGGCGAAGTCCCCACTGACAACCTCCAGGGTTCTCCCCCCACGACACGGGAGTTGGGACCCACACGTCATACGAGCTGAACCGAAGCACGAAGAAGGCGAACTGCCGCACGCAAGGCATGTAACCGTCTCACGGTTACAAGCACTCTCCCATCTTCGCAGAAGCCGGTGGTCGAAAGGGTGGACTACCACGCGACAAGCGTCCAACTGCACCACAATTGTGCGCCCCTTCGGCTCCGTCCACATCTGGTGGATCAGCGCAAAGGAAGCGGGCCCACATGTCATGTAACCGGCACGCCGGTTACGACGTACAAGAAGCTCCACCGCCACTCACGCCAATGCTGCGCCTCCTCGACTGTGGGACCAGTACCGCGACTCGAGGTACCCCTGCGCATGACCCAACAGTGCCAATTAAAGGCGACAGCCACGGGTCGATCAGCCGCGGGGTAGGCACGACGGTTGGCATGGTCAAAAGTGGGCCGACAGTAACTGCAGCGGCAGACGAACAGAGGCAGCAGTCAAAGTCGCCAGCAGGCTCGCGTCCCCTCCTGAAGCAATGGGAGAGCCCTCCCTCACGGCATGAAGACAACGCGCCTGTGCCCTGTTCCTCGAACGGCTCGCACGCGCAACGGGCGCCATGCGAATCACCTGTCCTGTCGCATCAACTCCCCGACGGAGCAGGCAACACCTCTGGCAGGCGAAGCGAGCGTCGCTTCATCTTCGCCATAATGACCACGTCAAAATAGGTGCACCACTTTATTTAAAATTCATATCTTTCCCCTCCTCTCTCTCTCTCTCTTGCCACAAGGACCGGGAAAGAGGACGTTGTGGAAAGGATCCTTCCCGGCGAAGGAAGCGGGCCCCAAGCCCTCCTACTGATCAGGGGTTCGAAGGCTGGCCCCTCGAAAGGGTTCGACAGCCACCCCAGAGCACCCGGGCTCCGTGCCTACTACTGATCAGGGGTTCGTAGGCTAGCCCCTCAGAAGGGTTCGACAGTCGCCCTAGAGCATGCTGAGTGAGGGATGAGTCTGGGTACGTTCGATACATAACCAAGGCTCGGGCTACGGTCCCGAGGTACCCTAGGACATTTCCGAGACCGGCAGGAACGATTTGTAACAGAATCCCACCGGAGGGAGGCATCGAGCCCTCGAACCGTGTCGAAGGGATCTAGGTCCGGCGAATCACCCGCAGGTACTTTTGGAGCGTGCCTCCAGGCCACAGCCGACCCCTAACGAACAGGGCACGGGCGTCCACTCGGATCACCCATTAGCAGCTCACTAGAAACACCATGTTCGGCGCCCTCTGAGGGCAACATGGCGCTTTCCCCTCCTCCTCCTTGCGAAAAGGCGACGCAGGGGCGTATAATAAAAGTCAGGAAAGTCCTTGATCGTCCTCTCGCTCTGTGCAGAGGCTCGAGGGCTGCTCTCGCACCCGGCTACGGCCAAAACTATTGACAGCGTCAACGAACCAGCCTGATAACTTGGAACCCGACCACGCACCCGGGCTACTACCGGGTCACAAGAGGGAACGACCAGACCGGCCGAAGCACCACGAAAAGCATTCAGACCTCAGAGGAGTCAAACCACTCCTCCGAGGCCTCGGGGGCTACACCCGGCGGGTGCACTCGCGCGCACCCACCAGAACAAGGCAAAAACCGAGAAAGGATGGTCCCCTCACCGAAAACGCGGCAAAAGCCTCCAACCAAGTACCATCATTCCCTTCGAGGCTTGGGGGCTACTATCAGGTAACATAATTATGGGTACCCCCAACGCTCCTAATCACGGCTGGTTAACACCCTCAGACCAACTGACGGGTGCGGTTCAAGCCAAGACTTCGTCTACCCGAAGGACGCGATCTTACCCGAGCCCAGCCTCAGGTTGGAACAGTGGTCCCAGACGAATTCACGGCTCGCCCGAGGGCCTCCTCAGACGGCAGGCGCCCCCTCGGCTCTCCCGAGGCCCGGCTCGACCAGGCTTCATTGTGAAGCAAACTTGGCCATACCGCCTCACCAACCGACCGTTTCGCAGGCGCATTAAATGCGGGGATGCCTGACGACGTATCCTGACACACGCACCTCAGTCAGTCAGGCCGAAGTGACCGCAGTCACTTCACCCCTCCTCTTTACTGTCCGATATGACAGGAAAACAGCACCACTCGCTCCGCTCCGACTGCCATGTCAGCCACCCCGGCAACGACTGACAACAGGTCACGATCAACCACCGAGCTCAAGCCTCGGGCGCAACAGGAAGCTCCGCCTCGCCCGACCTTAGACTCCAGCCTCCGGAGGAGGTCTTCGCCTCTCCCGACCTCAGACTCCAGCCTCGAGAGGAGGTCTCCGCCTCGCCCGACCCCCGGGCTCGGCCTCGGCCTCGACCCCGGTCTCGGGAGGAATCGCGTCCTCGCCCGACCCCGGCCTCAGCCACAAGAGAAGTCTCCACCTCGACCGACCCTAGGCTCGGACTGACCGTGCTGATAGGGGATGCATCATTCCCCTACTCCTAGCCTGCTCAGGCTACAAGGAACAAGACCGGCGTCCCATCTAGCTTACCCCGGCGATGGGTAATGATGGTGCCCCGCGTGCGCCATGACGCCGGTGGCTCTCAGCCCCTTACAACAGCAAGGAGACGTCAGCAGGGTCCTCACCGCGCTGCCGACTGTGCTCCTACAGAACTCAGGCGCTCCTCCGGCAGCCACGCCATCACATGTACAGCGCCCAAGCTCTCCCCCGACAGCCACGTTGGCATGTACACAGGGCTTAGGCACTCCACTGCCGGACACGTTAGCGCATAGCTACGCCCCCCGTTGTACACCTGGACCCTCTCCTTGCCTCTATAAAAGGGGAGTCCAGGGCCACCCTGAAGGAGGGTTCGGGTTCGCGCGAGGGAAGCGGCAGACGAGCTCTCTCTCTCTCTCCCCCTCGCGCGACGCACTTGTAACCCCTACTGCGAGCGGCACCCCTGGTGCAGGATAATACAAGGCTTGTCCCACATCTTGTGTTCCATCCCGCACCAACCCATCTGGGTAGGGACACGCAGCGACAATTTACTCGTCGGTCCAAGGACCTCCCCGGGGTCGAAACGCCGACACCATTATTGCCACAAAGTTCATTTCTTCGTAAAGAGCTTAGATTGCTAACGTTCGAAAAACACATTCCAGAAACTCGTTATGTAGAAGGTAGAATAATTCGGTAAAAAGAGTTAGACCGATAGTTGAATAGACGGTGTAGGCTATGCGTGCCAATTTTTTTTGCGACCCGCGCCTCTTCGCGCCCATTCCTCAGTATAAAAGCGGTAGAGCGAGTGAGGACGGACCACATTTACTGCCCACACCCACCTGTTGCCAAAATTTTCTGCGGCTCCAAAGCATTTTCTCCACTACTGCTTCAAAGACTAGTTTCAAGAAACCACCTTCGGGTAGAGATTCTCTAGATGGCTAGGATTCGTTCCACTGCTAGACTGATCACGTCGACTTCTTCGGAGGCACTTCAGGATACCTTGCTGATTTCTGAAGCCATGAAGGCTTTGTCTTAGTGGCGGACGCTGGACCAAAATTCATGGGAGGCCAAAAAGATCGCATGACAAAAATCCCCAAATCAAGTAAAACCATAAAACTACTTTAGCATTGAATTCAAGCTTCATATCAATACACGTTAGAAGTTTAAATAAGAAAACTATATGAACAAAATAAGGAAACATATTGCTAAGTTCTTACTGCTTGAATTGAAGTCGTGCGTACCTTATCTAATGTCTATCTCTTTGAAGGGTGGGACGCTGGGTAAGGGATAGGGTTACGTGATGTCTCCTAACTGGTTCACCAAGCTTATCGGCCGCCGAGATCAATCACATCGTCGCGATGAGCGAGATCAGGACTACTAGATGGTCTAGCGACGCGACGATAATGAGCAGGATAGAGGCGTCAGGAAGGGAGCATCCGAACGGTCTGGCTTGAGCAGCGTCGTGATGAATGGGGATTGATGGATAGATGTGAGGACATGAGGAGGATAAGTGTCGAAAGGACTAGACCGATCCGCCAAGTTGGCCCAGAACAGAATTTTTTAACCCATCCAAAACTTAATTTTTTATACACTTAACAATAGATGTACATTAGGTATAATAGGTTATAGAAAATTGAGGGGGACATGGTCTACTTTCCGGCCCTTTGGATCCGCCTCTGCTACGTCCTCAGCGAAGCTTGTGGAGGACTTGCCAAAGAACAGGTCATAGTAGCTAAGTTACATTGAGATGGGCCGATCCACACTTAAGAAGAAAGATTTGCAGGTGATGAAGAAGCTTGGTTACTTTGGTAACAGTGTCAATGTGCGGCTCCCTGGGGAAGACATGACTTAGAAGCCCAAGAAAGACAAAGTTGTCGTCTGCAAGAGTTTTTTCAAGGCTAGACTTCGGCTGCCATGTATCAACTGATTGCAAAGATTTTGCAAAAGTATCAGGTATTCATGCATCTGCTGACACCAAATGCTATTTTTTGCCTTGACGTTTTTTCTAGGCTATCCAAAGCCATGGAAGATGCAGCGAGGTTGATGCATTTTGTAGAATCCATAACTTGCATCATCAGACGAAGGCTAGAGCTTCGGACAAGCTTCACAACAACTTCCAATGTTACAACTTTTTGTATTGCAAAGACACAGTCACCCCGACTCTACCGTACCGAACAAGGTGGCATGGGGATTGGAGAAAGGAATGGTTCTACGCGAAGGTTGATTCTGAGAACCGCGAAGATTTTAAAAGCATGCTGATGAATCCTTTGAAGAGTGGCTTCGGTCTAAAAAGGCTAAAGTGTGAAATGGGCGAGGCTGCCGAGAAGTGCTATAAAATTTTCAACACAGTTGCTGAGAGAATCGACTCTCAGGACTTGATTCAAGAAGCGCTTGCCTACAATATTTTTTCCCACTCAAACTAGGTGGAAGCTACCGAAGGAAGTGAAGACGAAGGAACATAACTTGTCACACTAGCATTTGCATTTAAAGAACAAGCTTCATACAAAGCTCCTTCTGTTGGGTGGCTGAAGTTAATAGAAGAGAGGTGTAACGAGATTGTTGGGAACTATCTTGTGAGGGAACACCAAGATATGTCATCCACCTTCAAGAACAGGGGAAACTCAAGATGAACAAAGTCATGAATGCCATAGGGTTTGAATACCCTAATTATACAAAGTTGGGGAAAAAAGGAAAAGGGCCATGAAGGCCAGTGGGGATAGGGCAACAAAGAAGACTACTAACAATGATACCAAAGATGGGGAATTGGAATATGATGAAGAGTCACCTTTGGGGTCGTATCTACGAAGAAGGAAAAGGCCAAAATTGCTGAGAAGAAGATTTTGGTCACGCAAGAGCAAGGAAAGGGGAGCACCACTACTACTTCATTGCTTGGTTGTACACGAATCCTTGAGGTAATGACTTGACCTCTATCGTTCTCCACTCTGAGTCCTTTGAAACCGATACTGACTTGGTTTATGCCGACCATGAAAAGTACTCACAAAGGTGGTCAATCTTTGAAAGGCAAAGATATTTTGCTTGAAGAGGAAGTAGAGAGCTTGCGTATCTATGGTGTTGGAGATGCTACCTTCGGAAGTTCTTCATCCTCCGAAGATGAATATGAAAATAAAATCACTAAAGGTGGCAGATCTTTAGGTCATGAGAAAGTAGAGGAAGGGGCAAAAGAGCCAAGCTTCGCACCGGGAACACATACAGTTGAACCTACCCAATCCACTAGCGAAGAAATGTATGAGCTTGGATTCTTCATGAGGCATTTTGGTGGTGGGGAACTGAATGACAAGGAGCCTTTTGAACTAGAGAATAAGGTTGAAGCCATGGGTTATGGACCTAGAGCTATGCTCTTCGGCGGGGAGGACCAAATACTTAATTATGTGCCCGATGCTGATGAATCGAAAGTTGTAAAGAATATTACCCGAAGCATCGAGTTCCCAAAGATCGAGGATCGACTCAGCAAAATTAAGAAGTGCAAACTCTCCCATAGCCTGGCTTATACAAGTATCAAGGTGAGAAGGAATCCCCCTCTCCCTCTTTTTATGTAACTTCGGGAGAAAAATTGAATGCAACTAAGCTGGTTATCTTCGTGATGCAGGGACTTACGCTGAGGGAAGCTCTAAATATTCAGCAGGAAAAGGAGGAGGATGAACACGAAGCAAATCTTTCAAAGGTTCAAGACAAAGTAACAAGACTTCAAAATGCTTTGGAAGACAAGGATAAAAAATAACATCTTTGAAGAGCAATCTTGCCTAACCAAAAGAAGAATAAGAGCAGGCAGAAAAAACCCACAATGATAATATGGTGTAAATGAAGGAACAAGGTGATGCCATTATTGAGCTTCGAACTAACCTTGAAAAGGAAAAAGAGAATAACCAAAAATTGCTTGAAACACTGGGTCAGCTTCGGGTTCAATGCTTTAGTGTCGCCTCCCTGTGTTGTGATTCCATGAAGAAAATCTTTTCCTTCATTGGTGCAGCTTCAAGGGAAAACTCTTACGCTAGCAAGGATACTGAAGGTGCTCGCCTAGGCTGAGAAAGAATTGTGTGAGCTCAAAGATATTATTGAGGCCCATAGCAATTACTGCGTGATGATTGGATCTCACGGTATGACTTTGGAGCTAGAAAAGGCGGGCTGTGAATGTATTAAGGCAGTAGGGAGTCATATGGTGCATTGTGGTTTAAATATGTAGGGGGAGGAATGTATTGCTGTTGTGGTGTGTAATAAATTGGTGTATAGTGTACAACAATAGGTTCTGCGTATGCGTATCCAGACTATCTGGCCCAGGCGGCCGGAAGGTCTGAGGCGATGTCGGACTGTCCGATGGTAAATTCGGACTATCCGATTTGGTTCACTACAATTGAGGCATGTCGTGGTGGTCCTAGTGCAGCCCCAGACTATCCAGTAGGGGTCCCGACTATGGCCTATCTGTAGAAGATATAAAGATGCCCTCGAAGAATGTTCAGAATGCTGCAAGGAGATTTTTCTTTGATATTTGGAACAAGGGTGGTCGATAGCTTGCTGCTTTGGAGGCTGAGGCCTACACAAATAAGGTTTGTCCTCAAGCTTGTATTGTTGAAGCTTTACTTATAGCTCTTCCTTGATGGTTGCTTTCTTTTCTTTCTACAGAGCAAAGAGACCAAAAAGAAGGCGAAGAAAATCAGAAAAGATCGAAGCTCATTTGACCTTTGAAGGGACTATTTTGTTTTGTAAATGAATAGTTATGCAGTCTTGAATACTGCATATTGTAATATAACACTTTACTTTTTTGTTGCTTTCTTCATTTTTGTTCTAAATGCTTTGTTGCGCGTGAAACCAAAACTTGTTGGTTTTTTTAGCCGAAGGCAAAAACACCTTCCCTTCTTTTCACTCGAAACAAAGCCTCTGAAGCTTACCATTAATGGACATCTACATTATTTTTGCCTGGTACTTTCAACTTAGTACCTTCGTGCTTGCTGATAGTAAATGGTCATGATTAAGCTCTGCATTCCCTTAGTAACGACTTTGAAGCACCTTTTCACCTTTACTTGATGATGATATTTAGCTCACATTCCCTTAGGAACGACTTCAGGGCTTTCTCACCTTCACTTGATGATGTCACTTTAGCTCTGCATTTCCTTAGGAACGACTTCAGAGCTTATTCACCTTTACTAGTTGATTTCAACTTACCTTTGGAGACTTGAAAATTGGACCATTCGTTGATTTTAATTTTTTGCACCCGAAGATACTACTTCAGTATAGTCACTTTTCTAGGGAATGTATGTTTATTGACTTTAGGTACTCTGTGTACAAATATTACATACTCGACCCCATTAAAAACATTACCCCCATTATAACAAAAAACAGTGTCGAAGCTTGATGTTAGATGTAATATCTTTGAAGCTCATCGGCATTCCATGATCTTGGGATGATGTTTCCTTCCATGCCTTTTAATCTGTATGGGCCTGGTCTGTTTGAAGATGAGACCAGGAAGGGTCCTTCCCACTTCACTTGCAATTTTCCCGCTATATCTAGGTTAGCTACCCTTCGGAGCACAAGATGACCTGGTGCCATGTTCTTGAGTTTCACTTTCGTATCTCTCCATCTTATGGTTTCTTCTTGATACTTTCTTATGTGTTTAATTGCTTTAAGCCTTAACTCTTCTATGGTATCCTTTAAAACTTTTTCATTGTCTTGATCTTGCGCTGAAGTTAAAACTCTTGTTGACCCCAGTTTAACTTCTTCGGGGGTAACAGCTTCATCCTTGAAGAGGAGCTTGAATGGTGTAAAACCGGTAGATTTTGATATATATGCGTTATGATTCCACACAACCTTAATGAGCTCTTTTGTCTACTTTCCCTTAAGCAATCCAACCAGAGTCTTCAGAATCCATAGCAAAATTATGTCGTTCAATCTTTCAATCAGCCCATTGGACTCTGGATGCCTGACCAAAGCAAAATGTATGTTTGTCACCACTTGATTGTAGAATGCTCATAATGCTTCAGAGTCAAACTGGGTGTCGTTGTCGATGGTGAAAGACTTTGGAACTTCAAAGTGGTAAATGATGTTTTTTCTAAAAAAACTTCTGAATGGCTGCCGATGTTATTGTTGCTAAGGCCTTCGCTTTGATCCATTTAGAGAAGTATTGCACTACCACCACTGCATACTTCAAGTTTCCATGTGCTACTGGCATTGGGTCTATTATGTCCATTTCCCCATCTTTGCAAGGGCCATGTATGTTGTATCAATTGGGTCAAAGATGAATGATGCTTTTAATCTCTTGTACATCTTTGGCAATTATCGCACTTCTACACAAGTTGTGATGTATCTAAAGCTGCTTTTGACCAGTAGAAATCTTGACGAAAGATTTTCCTCAATAGAGCTATAGGGCCAATATGTGATCCACATAGACCAGAATGGATTTCTCTTATCAGATCTTGACCTTCGTCTCTAGAAACACACTTTAACAAAGGTGAGTAGACACCTTCCTTGTATATTTCCCCTTCTATAATCTTGAAAGTGCATTCATCCCTTTTGTGAGTTTTGGTGATTTGGATAACAACACATTTAAAGGACTAACAAGTTTGCTAAGTGTTGAACAGGAAATTCAGTATGATGAACATACTTGAATATTGTATAATGACAGTGAACAAAGGTTCAACACAAGGTTAAATAACCAGTGAGACAATGCAAATGGATATAATATGATCTCTATATTGGTTTGAATATATGGACAAGACCTGAGAAATCACTATGCATAAATATGATCATAATAGAGGTTGAAGTGATTAAGAGGATTGGTCAAGCCAAAGTGAATAAGGTATGAGCAACCGTGAATTGGCTTGACCATATTACTATTAGTCCATATATGAATATATGAGAATCAAACTAGAGCTTGATTGATCTTAGCAGTTATATCTAGATGACATTCAAGCAAGGTTCACAATATTGAAGAAATGATTCTCTCAATGGATGCTCAATAGGATGTGACTCAAGAATGGCTTGATAGGGTGAAGATAGCAAGGAAAGGGCTTCGAGGAACTAAGCGAAGGTGAAGGCCAAGCGACGGCTTGTAGACCGAGGTACCATGGCTAAGGTGAAGAAGAGAGTGCTTACACTAAGTCGATGAACTAATCAGCTATGAAGAGTTACAACATGTTGATGCATCAGTAAGGTGACTTGAAGCCATGATTTGAACTCATATATGGTGAAATGGCACAAGTCACAGGCTCGATTTGTGTTTGCTTCAAAAGGTGAGACAAAGATGTTTGTGATCCTTATGAAGCAACACCATGGAGAAATCACACTTGAGACACCAATGACTCAAGGAGTTTACTTAATTATATTTTATCTAGCTTGAGTATAGGAATCGTCGTACTATCAAGGGGGATCCATAAAGAAGGTTGGTGTTGGTACTAAAGCTCAAAATCCTTGATCTAAACTTCCATTTTACCCTTGTTTCACTTCAGTTTTCCCAAAATCTGTGCAATAGTTTCAAAAATCGGTTCAACCGGAATTAAAACCGGTTCAACCGGTTTCTGCACTGTTCCCCTCTGTCACTGTCTGACCTACAAGTCTGCTAGTCAGTCCTGTCAGAAAAAGTCGTGTGCAGATTTTTGGAAAAACGGGTTCAACCGAATTTTGGCCCAGCTCAACCGGATTTGAAATACGGCTCAACCGAATTTTGGCCCGGTTCAACCGAATTTTGGCCTGGCTCAACCGGATTTGCAGCCAGTCCAGTCTCCGGCTGAGTCCGCCAGTGAACCGAAAACCCCCTAGTGGAATCCGGTTCAACCGGTTTTAGAACCGGTTCAACCGGTTTTCAGTCAGATTTCTCCAACGGCCACCAGCTTTTGGGGGCACCTTTATATACACCTCCCACACTCTTCCCCATAGTAGAGCACGCACAAAACTTCATTTCTATCCTGAGAAACACCTCCCACTCTCTCTCACACACCTCTTGCCTCTCCCATTTTAAATCTTTGGAGAGAAATCTTTGAGTGAGGTTGAGAGCTGTGGTTTTTGTGCTTCATCTCTAAATCCTTCTTGCTCTTCTTGATTCGAGCTTTGGTACTACATCGAGTTCTTTGTGGATTCATTACTCTTGGAGCTTCTAGCTCCTAGACGACTAGGTGTCTCTTATGAGTCTCCAAATCTTGTGGAAGACCACAAGAAAGTTTGTATTACCCGCTCGTTTGAGCAAAGATTAGTGTGTGGGCTTGACCTTTGTGGTCGGCTAAGGGAGAATTAGGGTTGAAAGAGACCCGGCTCTTTGTGAGTGCCTCAACGAGGAAGTAGGGCACCTTGGTGGTGTGACCGAACCTCGGGATAAATCTTTTGTATCTTGTGTTCTTGCTCATTGTGTTTGTTTGTGTTGGTCGTTCTCTCACTATTCCATGAAAGATTTGTTTATATCTTTTTGGTGTGTGGATTTTGAGAAGTGCCCTTCTCAGATCTACTACCTTGAACCCTGTGGATCATTTAGAACATCTCATTTCCAAAGTTAATTGGGTGGATTTCGAGATCAATTCAGTTTTATATCTCATTCTTTAGTTGAGCTCGTGCAAACCAGTTTTACCCAGTTCATTTCTAGTTTTGTTGAAAAAGTTTTAACTTGCCTATTCACCCCCCCTCTAGGCAACTTTCAATTGGTATCGGAGCCTAATCCTCGTTCTAACGCTTAACCGCGTGAGGAAAAGATCATGTCGGGGGGACTAAGAAACGAAAGTGCTTCTAAGCTTGAAAAAGTTGAGATTGTCTCGACTTCATCTTTTGGTTCAGATGTTGATCCTAGGGCAATAGATCTTGCCATGAGAATCGTCGAAAGGATGTTCCTCAAAATGAAGGAAGATGAGGCGAAGAACAAAATTGAAGAAGAAAATGATCGATGGAGACCAAATGACGAAACCACCTCTTCACAAGGTTCGTCTTTCAAATCCACTTCTCATATGTGCTTTATTGCTAATGGGAGTGACAGTGAAAGCGAAAGTGAGGATGAGGAGGAGCAAGAAAGTGATAGTGAAGATGAGGATGATCTTCAACAATTCTTCGCTCAACTAAGCAAGAAACATCGGATAAGCTTGCTCAAACTCATGAAAAGAGCGGAAGAACAAAAAGAAATGCTTCATAAGCAAGAAGACTTCCTCATCAGAAAAATCAAAGACTTAGAGAAGTTGACCAAAGAGCATGAGAAGCTAAAGTGCTCTCATGATGATTTGGTCCAAAGGTATGAAGACATTTCAATTGAGAAAATTAAAGTTGTTAATCATTCATCATATATTGCTCAATTAGAAAATAAAAATGCTATGTTCAAGAACATGGTAGAAAGGCTAAATATTGAAAAATCTAGCTTTGCAAGAAAAACATGATATGCTTGTGTGCTCTCATAATAAATTTATGGATTCACATATCATGTTAGAAATGGCTCATGAGGTTGTGTTAACTAATTTGAAATCATACCAACCTCACTTGTGCACATGTACTCAAACAAAAACTATATTATCATGTGCTAACAAATGTTGCTCTCAAGAAAGCCAATCTTCCATTGAGCTAAAACTTTCAGGAACAAGTAATGTTTCCAATGCAAAAGAAAACAATGAGCTCAAGGAAGAAAATGAGAGGCTAAAAAGGAGCTTGATTCAATTGAAGGGAAAGTGTCATGCTCAACCTTCTCAAGATAACCGTGATAATATGGTGAAAAAGCTTGAGAAGAGGACAATAGTAGCTTGCACAAAACCTCTTCAAAAGAATATCAGGCTTTCCAAGAAGGCCATAAACAAACATCAAGAGAAGAAAGCCAAAGCTCATGACAAGTGCCTCAACCATGCCTCCACATGCTCCACACAAGGTAACAAACAAGTCACTCTTCCAAATAAGAGAAGATGCGCTAGAAAGTGTTATCAATGTCATGAGAAGGGACATGAGATTAAGTCATGTACCTACACAAAGGATAGTGGCTTAACTTTAGAAAGAAAGAGGCTCACTAACCATGTAGCAAACAAGAAGCAAGGCAAGAAGGAGTCTTGCAAAATTAAAAATCAGATTTGCTACACTTGCCGAAGAAAGGGACACCTATGCAAGGATTGTCCCATGAGTGAGTATCCTAAGCCTACCATGTCAATTCATTCATATTCACTTAGGAGACCCAAAAATGACACTTGTGCTAGAAAGGTAAGTAGTTCACCTAAAACTAGCACAAAGGCCATTTGGGTGCCTAAGTATTTATTAGCTAACCTTGGTGGACCTATCCAAAAATGGGTACCAAAATGTACTTAATAAGTTTTGCAGGTACCCAGAGATGATATGAAGCTTTGGGGTGCTTGAGCGGTTTAACTCAATTCTTATCTCAAGCTATCAATCTTACATTGTCTATCCTTTAAGATTGACCCAAAGATGAATTGAGTTGTTATATCACTAACTTCATATTCATCTCTCGCAAGAACTTGTGTTGTAGGGAATAAGGATTAACCTTTGTGGGAATCAAGCAAAAGGCCTACAACCAAGTGATATCCAAAGGATGGTAACAATTAATTCTTAAGTGCACATTGCTTTTAATTGGTATATTCTTTTGTGTCTTTTGTAGCCACATAGGAAAAATGAAGCACTTGAGAATGAACTTAAAAGATTTTACCTTGCTTTGGAAAGGATCTAATTATATGGTAGATTGCAAGTTCATATTTTTATATTGTGACAATCTACATGCTTTAAATTGATTGTATATCTTGTGGCATATTTCAAGTTAATTATCATATTATTGCCATGACCTAGACATAAAGAGTATTATCCCATGTTCTTAAATGAATAGAGTGCTAAGTAAGAAATTCAAATTCTTAAAGCACTTACCAAAAGGGAATTCTCTATATGACTAGAGTTGTGAGACTAATGTTTCTATCCAAGTGTTTATGTAGTCTCACAACATGAGAATGTGTTTCCCAAATAGAGTGTGCCATTCAACATTCAAAGAAGATCGAACCAATACTTTTTGATGTATTCGTTCTTATTTAAATTGGTTGGGTCTTCTACATTAATCACTCACCATGCTATGAATTAAACTTGCCATGTAAACTTAATTAAATAGTCATGCTACTTTCATCTTTTTTACAATTGATGATATGCATGATGCTTGTAAGGGTAATTTAGTTCAAATCATGAGGTTTCCTTGTTTTAGTAACCTTCTTGTCATTCATATACAAGAGGTTGCTAAATAGGAAACTATTGCTTATGTTACTAATACAATCTCTTTTAAGATATTTCATGGAAATTCATAAGTAGAGATTGTGCTCTTTCAATTGGTAAAATCACAAGCTTTAAAGGTAAATCTTCACCTAAAAGAAAGATTAGGAATGCTCAAAGCAAAGGTATGGAACAAATTGCTTCAATTGGTAGTTGATCAATAGTAGTTCCTTCCAAGTGGCATTCTTTCAATTGGTAATAATATATTATATGGAAAGGAATGTCAATATGAAGGTTAAATTCCTTTTGGCTTAAATTTGTAAATTAGTGCATATTGTGAATTCACTGCTCCATGTGCATTAACTTAAAAGGAATTTAATTTATGCCTTTACGCCTCATAAATGATGATTTGTTTACCATTCATATATAGATATCATCATTCATTAAATACTTCCTTGTACTACTAATACCTCTTTTCAAAGTGTCTTATCGACTAGTTTTAAAAGGAAAAGAGATAACAAAGAAGGAAGTCTCCACAAATGATGAAAAGAAGAATACTAAGGTGACACCACCACAGATAGTAAGATCTGTCAAATTGGTATAACAAATGGTACATTCTATATGGTGGTAAGTATTCTTAGGCATAAGTTAATTCATTGCAAATTTGTCATGCCTTGACCATGATATGTAATATAGTCCTCATGAGACTCTTAACTGAATTGAAAGTGCATGTGGCAAGTCATTCAAATACTTGATGCACATATCTAGTGGGAGAACATTATATATCTTGTGTCATAGAGAATAAGTTTCACTTGAGTGAGCTATACTAAGACAATCCAAAATGGCAAATTTGTATCTCATTCATATGGATTGTAATCTTTGTTTTCTAAATAGCTACTCTTGATGCAGTTTAAAATTCCCTTATCGTTAATTCTAAAAGTGCATAAGAATCTTTTTGTTGATATTCATCACATACATATGCACTAACATGGATATGATTTTTAAACTGTAAATGTTACAATTAGTGATCCATACTCACTAAATTTTGGAAACCCATATTTTGATATCTTAGAAATCTACTTCAATCGATATCCATATGCTTCACATTGAATTGGATCACTAAGTTGTAAATTCCATGCATAACTTGTCTTTATGATATGAATGCTTGTGTGACTAACCTTGATAAGCTAGGTGCACCCAAAGTCAAGGTAGGTTCATCATCAAGAAGGCAACACAACGATGTATTAATAAAAGGAGAAAAGGCTCCTATTCTTAACTCTAGTTTTTATCTATGTGATTAAATATTGACTTGAAACCATGTAAGATGGTTGTCAAGTATATGCGGGTGCCTACACAAAGAGAAAGGCCACAATAAGGATTGTGTGGGTACTCAAGGCTCTTACTACTAATCTCAAAGGACCCAATTCAAATTGGGTACCAAGATATGAAGCTTAAACTTGTTTTGCAGGATCACTCCTTCAATGGATCAAGTTGGGTGCTCGATAATGAATGTAGAGATCATCTTTGGAGATAGTAGCTAGGGTGGTAACAACTGAATCTCAAGTGCATATTATTTTCAAATCTTATCTTTTTGTGACTTGTGTAGCCACTAAGGAAAAAGAAGCACTTGAGGATATACATCAGTTGTTGATTATGAAATAAAGATCTAATTGGAAGTTGAATGAATATTATCATATGGTGAACAATCCAAAATTATGTGACATATTCTCTATCTAGTTAATTTGGATTTGATTCTTCTGTATTAGACACTCACCATAATATGGATTAAGTCATCCGTTTAGACTTCATTGAATAACCATGCATATTATCCATGTCATTCAAAATATATTGTGCATGAGGGTTCAAGGAAATTTAGTCCATATTATAATGTTTCTCTATTTTAGCCACACGCTTGTCTTCCACATATAAAGGGTTGCTAAATAAGAAACTAGTGCCTGTGCTACTAATGCCATCTCTTGTGTTGAGTTTATCCATAAAAAATCTATGTTAAGAGATGGTGCTTGTTTTAAATTGGATAAATCACAAGCTTAAAGGATACTATTCAACTAAAGTAAGATGAATTTGATAAGAGGCCAAGGTATGAAAACTTCCTCTTCTTCGGTTGTTTTAGTATTCTATCCTTAGTGGGATGTACCATAGTATAGGTTAATTTCCTTGCAATATAAAATGTTCAATAGTGCATATAACTTTGACATCAACTATATGTGTGCACTAATTTAAAGGAATTTAATCTATCCTTTTGGGTTTCAAGAATGATGATTCATTCTCCATCCACATATAAGGATTATCATTTGTGAAACCCTTCCTTGTGTTTCTAATTCTTTCCTTTCTAAGTGTTTCAATAAGGTATTTCCAAGTGCTTTCAAGATGGATTCAAAATCTACGGATATAAGAGTCTTGGTTGTTTCAATCATTGAGTTTCAATGGGTCTCATATCAAGTATGATTGAACCAAGCCAAGATGAATGAAGTTCAAGATCGCCTGGTTGGATGAAATCATAAAGAGAAAAGAAATCACAGTGATTCAAGAAGGGAGTTACACTTTTTGTCAACCAAATAATGAAGATGTAGTGACATATTTATATGATATCCTTCATTATGAGGTTTTGGGGTTCACATTAACATGCTTTACCCTTCAGAATTTCAATTGATATACTTTCAGTTCTTAAACTTTCAATTGGTTTAATTTTCATCATCTATGTAAAGCATGTTATGTTAAACCAAGATATAGTGCAAACATCTCCTTTAACCTCGTATTGTTGATGTGCATAAGTGTA
This sequence comes from Zea luxurians, assembly GCA_029449295.1. NCBI lineage: Eukaryota > Viridiplantae > Streptophyta > Magnoliopsida > Poales > Poaceae > Zea > Zea luxurians. The sequence continues at coordinate 138,564,380 of JAOPSE010000002.1, forward strand.
CTTTGTGTACTCTTGCATGCACAAATTGAGGGAGAGTTTAGCCTATATCTTGTAAGACTAATGATTTCTTTCAAGTTCATGTTGTGTAGTCTCACACCTTGGTGAAAGAAGAACATCAAATGAGGATGAGTGGTTCCAAGGAAATGTTCAAATAATTACCACATGTCACCCCATGGATTAGTTCTTTTGGGGAACGATATGTGTTCTCTAGCATGATTTCAATTATTGCAAATTTATTATGCCCTGGCCAAGATATATGATGAACCCCTCTAAGAATCTTAATTGAATCAAGTGCATGTTACAAGTAATTTGAGTACTTGATGCACACATTTAGGGGGAGCTCATTCTATATCCTATGTCCTTAAATACTAACATTTTCTTTTAGTGAACTTGTGTAGTTCTTTGAAAAGAATGGGTTTCTCTTGATTTTTTTGAAGAGGATATGTTTCTCTTTGGCATGCTAAATTTACTCAATACATGTTGTAATGAAGACTGATGGGCATGAATGAAAATCATCTTGCTTTATGCAAAAATAATGTCAATCCTGTCAAAACACTAAGTTAAAAATTGATGATCATGATGGAGAACATGTGGCATAAAACAAAGGTGTGTCACTCCATGAACTATTGTATTGCATTTTTGTATCTAGGCTCTTACATGCTAGTGTATGCATGTATATGCAATATCTTAAGTCACACCATAAGGTTGCACTTGTGGTGACAATTAAAGAATCTCTAGATATTTGATTAATACCTCTTGTGCTGATGTCATAAGTTAGTCTTAAGTCATCTTAGTGAGGTATGAGTCAAACATGCTAACTTCTCAAGAATCTTAGCTTAAAATTGAAAGGGAAATGTGCCCTTGGGCCATTTCTAAGTATTTTGGTGATCAAGTGCCAACACAAATGGTTTAAGTGTGAAACTATGCCAAATGGTGGAAGAAGTGCAAAGTCAACACAAAGGTATGATTCTAGACTTAGTACATTGGTTTTTGTGTACTAACATATTTGTCTAAGTGCTAGAATCAGAGAAAATTCAATTGGAAAAGACTTGTCTCGAGCAGCCAAGACTCTACTCAGTCTGGGAGCACCAGACTGTCCGGTGGTGCACCGGACAGTGTCCGGTGCGCTAGGCTGGCGTCTGGTCAACTGGCTGCTCTCGGGTCTCGACGGCGGCGTATGGCTATAAATCACCAGACTGTCCGGTGGTGCACCGGACAGTGTCCGGTGAGTCGTCTGCGGCGAAGTTGCCGCTCTTGGGAATCAAGTCAACAGCGTACGGCTATAATTCACCAGACTGTCCGGTGGTGCACCGGACTGTCCGGTGAGCCAACGGTTGGCTGGGCCAACGGTCGGCCGCGCAATCTACGCTGACGCGTGGCCGAGCCAACGGTCAGAAGGGAGCACCGGACTGTCCGGTGTGCACCGGACAGTGTCCGGTGCGCCAACGGCTCCAAGTCTTCAACGGTCGGCTGCTGTAACACCCACTTTTGAAATATAAAAGAAAGGGATAAAATTTTGGATAATGCTTTTTCATTCATAAAGAATTGTTAGGAGACAGGTCTAAAATAAATCATACCTCAATGAAGTATGCATCATGTCGAAGTTCTTGAAATGTTGCATTTGTACTTTAAATTATGAGACGAGTTTAAATAAGAATTTGAAAAAGGAATTAAGAAAAGAAAAGATAATGGATATAAAAATATGAATAATATATCTAAAAAAAATGTCTCCAAATTAGCACTTTTAACTGCACGAATATAATTTATAATCATTGAGCCACAAGATTTGAATTCAAACTTCAGGTTTTTGAATTAAAAAGAGTAAAATCAAGAACAGAAAAAAAAAGAATAAACGAGTTCGGCCACTGGGCCGATTGTCCCCACCGTCGGCCCAACTTCTCTTCACCCGCTGGCCCAGGCTGTGCGTATTACTGGGGGCTGAATCACCGCCAGGTGGGCCCGGTTGGCCGATCCACCCAGCCGCTCCGCGCGACGCGCGATTCCTGATGCTTGACGCCCGTATCTCTGTTAGGTGGGCCCCTGTGTGTTGGTCGTCGTCTCCAACCGAAGAACTCGGATCCTCCGCTTCTCCCTGCGCAAAGCTCGGCGATCCAACAAACTGCGCCCAGAATCCCCTACCACCTCGGGCTATAAATCTCTTTCTCCCCAGTGCCTTGGCCACCATTGATGAACCGAGAGCCACCAGGCGCCGACCAGAGAGAATAGACCCGAGCAAACCGAGAGGAGAGAGAGAAGGGAGGGCAGAAAATTTGAGCCTCCGGTAAAGAGAACTGGGAGCGATAGTGCATATTAAGCATGTCCAGGATTCTTGGCATACGAGGTCTCCTGCTATTGCCGCAAACACAGAGAATGAGGGAGCCCTGCCATGGCCGTTCCTCACATGCGCACGGTCACTTTTGCCAGAAGACTCACGCCGCGGATCTGCTTATGGCGTGGGGTTGCTCTGGGCAAGCCACGCCTCGCCGGGGGAGGGAAAACTTCGCCGTGGTGAGACCTGGCAAGGTAGGGATCACCGGCTGCTCGGGCTCCTGACCGGCGGACACCGTCGCGGGCTGGGAACAGCCACGACGCTGTTGCCTGATGCCTCGCGTGAAGAAGAAGGGTGAGGGCCATCGGATCCTCGATGAAGGGTTGAGGTAAGTCGATGTGAACAGCCGTCGGATGGTGATCGTCCGCGCCACGATCTCTGGTCCACATTTTAAATCGTGTGCGTCGATCTAGAATCTGATGGTCTGCACTGCGTACCGTTTCATTACCGTTGCGATCTAATCCTGCCCATCAATTCTAGATCGGACGGCCGATATTCACCCGTACCCCTTCGGCCAACGCTTTATGCATATGAGCCCCTCTATTCTCAATAAATCAACCCGCAACCCACATAAACTGCACACTGAGTCTAGTATCTCTTGCGCAGGGGACCCTGCGCTATTTAATAATTGTGCGCCCAGTATAGAGAGTTGGAAAATCAGAGAAAATAGATTAGAAATGGATTTTTAGTGCAAAAATAAATGCTAGAACTTGTATTAATCATAGAAAATTCATATGAGCTCCAAATTACTTCATTCCAGTTCCTATAATTTTATAATAATATTATTTATCATTTAGTATCACTGTTTTGACATGAACTCAGTTAGAAAATTAACTTATCATCCAATCCTATTTTAATCACATTAAACCTTAGGAAAATCATAACTTGAATTCTACAACTCCAAAATTAATAATTCTTTTTCCTGTGATCTTATTTTAATATGTAGATTATTAATATGTATTTTTGCATATATGTTTGGTGTAATGTTAATTTTGCCTATACCATGTATGTTTGTATTGCTACGACTAGCAGTGAGGTCACGAGGATCTGAAGAATCATCCTGGTACCTGGAATCTCAAGGCCCAGGCAAGTTGTGCCCTTGATCACTTCTTTTCACCTACTCATGTTCTAATTAATCATAATGATCTGCATAGGTTAATTTTGATGGGACCCAATAGGTTACCCTAGTTTGTATATCTTTATACCTTGTTTACCACTGAACTTTCTGGGTAGTACTTGCTAGTGCTATATGTGGTTTTGGGTATGGAGATACACCATTCATGATTATACTTTTGTTATCAGTTGTAATTTGTGGTTCATGTTAAGATCATTATGTTAATTGGAACATGGAGAACCACCCGGGAAAACAGTGCTACCACAAGGGTGGAATGGGACGCCCTTGGCTGATTAATTAGGAAAGCTAGTGGAAGACTACCTTACCCGAAAGGGGCAAGGGCAGTAGGGGAGAGGTCAGTGTAGGGAGGCCCTCGGGAGGATTTTGCTGCGATGGCGGTCCTGCAAGGGATTCCTGCACTGGATCTTCCTATAAACTGTAGCGGGTTTTCTGAAGCTAGTGGAACTTTGTAAAGGCCTCGTAGTGTTACCCTGCCTCGCCTCCTCGGTAGAGGTGTATGGGAAGTCGCGATCCCTTGGCAGATGGGTAACATGACTTGTGGGTAAAGATGCGCAACCTCTGCAGAGTGTAAAACTGGTATACTAGCCGTGCTCACGGTCATGAGCAGCTCGGACACTCACATGATTAAATTATGGAACTTAAACTCAATTTGTCATATGCATTGCATCGCAAGTGAAGTTGTTACTCTTGTTCTACTATTTAATTGGGTTGGTATTTACTTATACTTAGTAACTGCTAATAAAATTTTGACCAACTTTAAAAGCAATGCTCAGCTCTAACCATCTTCTTTGGTAAGCCTTACACTTCACATGAGCTCCCACCTTTGGCGAGTTCATGCACATTATTCCCCACAACTTGTTGAGCGATGAACGTATGTGAGCTCACTCTTGCTGTCTCACATACACCACAGGTCAAGAGCAGGTACTGCAGGATGATGCTCATGGAGGATGCTGTGATGAGTTCGTGAGTGGTCTAGGTCGCCGTCTCCCAGTCAACTTTGGGTTGCTGGACCGTTGTCTCCTTATAATGTAATTATTTATTTTGTATAGAACTCCTGTTATGTATAAGGATGTGACATTCGATCCTGTGCCACTATACATCATATGTATGAGACTTGGTCCCAGCATACCTGGTGTTTTTGTTAACCCCGGGTTTTGGACCCCTAAAATCCGGGTGTTACAGAAGTGGTATCAGAGGAATGTTGACTGTAGGACGAAACCTAGATAGAACTGGAACAACCATTATCTACTTACCTTTGCTACTCTGATCATTTCTAAACTTATCTTAATCTTTTCTCATATATTTCCGCTTCACTCTGATTATTCTTACCTATTTATTCTAAAGACAAATGTGGATTTCACACTTTGAAATCCTGTACCTAAAGTGACTTTTAGGAATAGGAGACCTATTCTTAGGAACAAAAACAAAACTATTTTTATAAGTGTCTATGTATTTGAATGTTTGTTCTTATGATACTTGCCTGATTTGGATCTTTGTTTGAGTGTGATGAGTTGTGGAGTAATGTCCACAATTGCATCTGCATATACACATAGGTATAAAAATATAATTATAAAATAACTAGACAACCTAGATTGTCCCCCCTTGGAACATATCTAGCTTAAGAGATTTATCTTATCCTAAAAAGATCTCATTCTAACCAATTCCTCTTATCTTAAAAGGATTCTCCCTTATCTTAATAGATCCATCTCATCTTAAAAGATACTCATCTTATCTTGAAAAGATTTTATCCTTATCCTAATAGATCTAACTGGCCTCAGAGGATTCTATCTTATCTTTATGGATCCATCTTGTCCTAATAAGCATACTTATCCACCCTAGTTTAACAACCATGATCTAATGCAAATTAACTAGATCTTACCTAGTCAAACTAGTCACACCAATCTAACCTAGATCTGATCTAATCTAAAGTGACTTATCAAACATGTTAGATAATACTGATGAAATAGTTTAGACTCTACTCCTATAGAACAAGTCTTAACTTAGTTCACCCTGCACTAAATTAAGAATGACAGATCGACTTGGCCATATGCAACTACCTTAACCATCTGATAGTTGCATAACCCCTCAATTTTAACCTAGCAAGAGATTCTATCTTATCATAACATTTAACTAATTTCAAAACATCCTAACATATTCTACCCTGTTGGACCTACCTAACCTAAACTAGTCTAATCTAGTCATATCCAATTTAATCTAGATCTTATCTTACCTAATGTGACCTGATCCGGTGTGGTCTAATGTTATCTAACTTAATGTGGTTCACTTAAACAGATTGATGACACTAGTAGAAGAGATTAGACCCCACTAGCCATGTATTAACTTATCTTAGCACATTGGATCAATTCAACCATGAGCTAACCCAACCCATAGAACCAAGATGAATGGTATAACCTTTCTATTCCCACCTAACAACAAACAAACTTGTAACCTACATCATGTAATCTATCTCATCCATACCTATATTAACCATATTCCCCAGCCAATAATATACACTAACTCCTAATCAATGAGATAAGACCAAAGAAGATGATCAACTTCATCAAGGAAGGATGAACACCAACTCAAGTCTCCAAGGATCAAGTGAGGTCACCAAGATGAGTCAAGATCCACAATCTTGGATGGAGTCTTTCTTTACCCCACTCTTTCTTGCCCAAACCTATATAGGCTTTAAAAGATATCCTTTATCCTGCATAATAAAGTGTCTATAACCATATATACCTATGCTCTCCTAATAACTAACTAATAGTAATAAAAAAAAAGAAGAGACTCTTGATTTAGAACTAATTAGAAACTAAAAGCTAAATTTCAAATCACTCTTCCTATATCCTCTTTCTTACAAATCTCGAGGACGAGATTATTTTTAAGGGGGGTAGGATTTGTAACACCCACTTTTGAAATATAAAAGAAAGGGATAAAATTTTGGATAATGCTTTTTCATTCATAAAGAATTGTTAGGAGACAGGTCTAAAATAAATCATACCTCAATGAAGTATGCATCATGTCGAAGTTCTTGAAATGTTGCATTTGTACTTTAAATTATGAGACGAGTTTAAATAAGAATTTGAAAAAGGAATTAAGAAAAGAAAAGATAATGGATATAAAAATATGAATAATATATCTAAAAAAAAATGTCTCCAAATTAGCACTTTTAACTGCACGAATATAATTTATAATCATTGAGCCACAAGATTTGAATTCAAACTTCAGGTTTTTGAATTAAAAAGAGTAAAATCAAGAACAGAAAAAAAAAGAATAAACGAGTTCGGCCACTGGGCCGATTGTCCCCACCGTCGGCCCAACTTCTCTTCACCCGCTGGCCCAGGCTGTGCGTATTACTGGGGGCTGAATCACCGCCAGGTGGGCCCGGTTGGCCGATCCACCCAGCCGCTCCGCGCGACGCGCGATTCCTGATGCTTGACGCCCGTATCTCTGTTAGGTGGGCCCCTGTGTGTTGGTCGTCGTCTCCAACCGAAGAACTCGGATCCTCCGCTTCTCCCTGCGCAAAGCTCGGCGATCCAACAAACTGCGCCCAGAATCCCCTACCACCTCGGGCTATAAATCTCTTTCTCCCCAGTGCCTTGGCCGCCATTGATGAACCGAGAGCCACCAGGCGCCGACCAGAGAGAATAGACCCGAGCAAACCGAGAGGAGAGAGAGAAGGGAGGGCAGAAAATTTGAGCCTCCGGTAAAGAGAACTGGGAGCGATAGTGCATATTAAGCATGTCCAGGATTCTTGGCATACGAGGTCTCCTACTATTGCCGCAAACACAGAGAATGAGGGAGCCCTGCCATGGCCGTTCCTCACATGCGCACGGTCACTTTTGCCAGAAGACTCACGCCGCGGATCTGCTTATGGCGTGGGGTTGCTCTGGGCAAGCCACGCCTCGCCGGGGGAGGGAAAACTTCGCCGTGGTGAGACCTGGCAAGGTAGGGATCACCGGCTGCTCGGGCTCCTGACCGGCGGACACCGTCGCGGGCTGGGAACAGCCACGACGCTGTTGCCTGATGCCTCGCGTGAAGAAGAAGGGTGAGGGCCATCGGATCCTCGATGAAGGGTTGAGGTAAGTCGATGTGAACAGCCGTCGGATGGTGATCGTCCGCGCCACGATCTCTGGTCCACATTTTAAATCGTGTGCGTCGATCTAGAATCTGATGGTCTGCACTGCGTACCGTTTCATTACCGTTGCGATCTAATCCTGCCCATCAATTCTAGATCGGACGGCCGATATTCACCCGTACCCCTTCGGCCAACGCTTTATGCATATGAGCCCCTCTATTCTCAATAAATCAACCCGCAACCCACATAAACTGCACACTGAGTCTAGTATCTCTTGCGCAGGGGACCCTGCGCTATTTAATAATTGTGCGCCCAGTATAGAGAGTTGGAAAATCAGAGAAAATAGATTAGAAATGGATTTTTAGTGCAAAAATAAATGCTAGAACTTGTATTAATCATAGAAAATTCATATGAGCTCCAAATTACTTCATTCCAGTTCCTATAATTTTATAATAATATTATTTATCATTTAGTATCACTGTTTTGACATGAACTCAGTTAGAAAATTAACTTATCATCCAATCCTATTTTAATCACATTAAACCTTAGGAAAATCATAACTTGAATTCTACAACTCCAAAATTAATAATTCTTTTTCCTGTGATCTTATTTTAATATGTAGATTATTAATATGTATTTTTGCATATATGTTTGGTGTAATGTTAATTTTGCCTATACCATGTATGTTTGTATTGCTACGACTAGCAGTGAGGTCACGAGGATCTGAAGAATCATCCTGGTACCTGGAATCTCAAGGCCCAGGCAAGTTGTGCCCTTGATCACTTCTTTTCACCTACTCATGTTCTAATTAATCATAATGATCTGCATAGGTTAATTTTGATGGGACCCAATAGGTTACCCTAGTTTGTATATCTTTATACCTTGTTTACCACTGAACTTTCTGGGTAGTACTTGCTAGTGCTATATGTGGTTTTGGGTATGGAGATACACCATTCATGATTATACTTTTGTTATCAGTTGTAATTTGTGGTTCATGTTAAGATCATTATGTTAATTGGAACATGGAGAACCACCCGGGAAAACAGTGCTACCACAAGGGTGGAATGGGACGCCCTTGGCTGATTAATTAGGAAAGCTAGTGGAAGACTACCTTACCCGAAAGGGGCAAGGGCAGTAGGGGAGAGGTCAGTGTAGGGAGGCCCTCGGGAGGATTTTGCTGCGATGGCGGTCCTGCAAGGGATTCCTGCACTGGATCTTCCTATAAACTGTAGCGGGTTTTCTGAAGCTAGTGGAACTTTGTAAAGGCCTCGTAGTGTTACCCTGCCTCGCCTCCTCGGTAGAGGTGTATGGGAAGTCGCGATCCCTTGGCAGATGGGTAACATGACTTGTGGGTAAAGATGCGCAACCTCTGCAGAGTGTAAAACTGGTATACTAGCCGTGCTCACGGTCATGAGCAGCTCGGACACTCACATGATTAAATTATGGAACTTAAACTCAATTTGTCATATGCATTGCATCGCAAGTGAAGTTGTTACTCTTGTTCTACTATTTAACTGGGTTGGTATTTACTTATACTTAGTAACTGCTAATAAAATTTTGACCAACTTTAAAAGCAATGCTCAGCTCTAACCATCTTCTTTGGTAAGCCTTACACTTCACATGAGCTCCCACCTTTGGCGAGTTCATGCACATTATTCCCCACAACTTGTTGAGCGATGAACGTATGTGAGCTCACTCTTGCTGTCTCACATACACCACAGGTCAAGAGCAGGTACTGCAGGATGATGCTCATGGAGGATGCTGTGATGAGTTCGTGAGTGGTCTAGGTCGCCGTCTCCCAGTCAACTTTGGGTTGCTGGACCGTTGTCTCCTTATAATGTAATTATTTATTTTGTATAGAACTCCTGTTATGTATAAGGATGTGACATTCGATCCTGTGCCACTATACATCATATGTATGAGACTTGGTCCCAGCATACCTGGTGTTTTTGTTAACCCCGGGTTTTGGACCCCTAAAATCCGGGTGTTACAGCTGCGCCAGAATAGGAAAGAAATCCGCACCGGACAGTGTCCGGTGGTGCACCGGACTGTCCGGTGCGCCAGCCGACAGAAGGCAAGGATTGCCTTCCTGAATTGCTCTCAACGGCTCCTAGTTGCCTTAGGGCTATAAAAGGGACCCCTAGGCGCATGGAGGAGTACACCAAGCATACTTTGATCATTCTTGTGATACCCGGTTTGCAAAGAAGAGAAGTTGGAGGGTATTCTTTTTGTTTTTTTTCTCTCTTTCGGTGGTTGCGTTTTGGGAATTTGGAATTTGAGGAAAAACATTCACCAGTAGGGCAGTAGAATTTCTTTAGTTAGGCGCTTGCATCGGGGTCGAGAGCCGTCGCGTGGGCGTGTTGGGCCGCGAATCTTGTTTTGGCCCACTAACCCCCATAACCCTAGCCGCCCTCCCCCTAACCCCCCCCCCTTCTTTGTGCAGCCACCCCCCCCCATTCCCCTACCCTCTTGGCCGCCGCCCCCCCCCCCTTCTCCCATTTCCTCCTTTCTCAAGCACTTGCAGCCACACATCAAACCCTAGCCGCCCCCCCCATCTCCTCCCAAGGTGCCATTCGTTGCCGCTCGGATCTCCGTCGTGTGGTGTAAACCTTCAACGGTTTCCGGTGGAGGGAGGAAGGGAGGAAGAAAGGGGGAAGAACCCAAGGTGATTTTTGTGTTTATCTCTTGTTCATTTGTGCGGCAATCCAATTGTTTAGATGTTGCGTGTGCGATTTGGTAGAAGGGTTGTCCAGAATTTTAAGGGGGTGGACGAACAACAGCAGAATTAGTGATTTCTGGGCATTTTTCGTGGAGAATTAAGGGGAATCAGTTTGGGAATCATGTAGAACGTTGGCATACCTTTCCAACGAGTATTTATGCGCTCAATTTGGAGTTATAAATTAAAAGTTATCGCCGTTTGAATCCGGGTATGTGGCTGTCCAAAAAAACAGATTTTTAGGGGGATGAACAGCAGCAGTATTAGCAGTTTCTGGGGATTTTTAGGGAGTAATTAGTGTTAATCAGTATGAGAATCATTTAGGGCTTTATGTTATCTTTCCAACAAGTACTTATGCGCTCGATTCGGAATTATATTTTAAAAGTTATCGTTGTTTGAATCCGAATATGTCGCTGCCCAAATCAGGAAAAAAACAGATTGCAGGGGTTGTCTTGTGGACCGTTTAGGGGTAATTAGATGTTAGAATTTAATCCTAAATTGTATACCAAACTTGTGGGGAAATGTATGTAGTTGTCTCTGGAGTTTTTGGTTGTCACCACTGCTGTCTTAATTTTAAAGTTATGGAATTGTTAAGCAGCGCCGCTGCAGTTTGGTTGGTGTGGGGGGAAATTATTACCCGCGGCGGGGTTTGAGACTGCGCGTAGGTGCGGTGTTGTTTTTGAGGCTTTTTATGTGAATTTGGTGCACTAAGTTGGGTGTCAAAAACAGGTGGTGGACTTCCAGATCGTTCTTAGGGATTTGCCCAAACTTCCGGTGAAGGCAAGTAAAACTGTGATGGTTATTCCGTTTGCCAAATGAGGAGTCTTATACTTGATTATGTTATGTTATTGTGTTCATATTCATATTTTTTTATTGAGTACCATCATTTGAAAATGTTCATGTTTCATGGATTTCATATGTTGAGTTTGAGGTTTGATCATGTTACTCAAGTGGTTATTATGTGGAATGGGTGGAAGTATATGTCTAGCACATTTTATTTGGGAAGAACTCATGATGTTGTCATGCATAATGCACTCATCATCCATTGCATTGAAGTTTCTTCGCGATCTTATGGTCCGACCGTACCGGTACATTGAGCACCATATGTTGCCCGAGAAGGGGTATGATGCAGCTTCATATCCTTAGAGATATGGAGGCAGAAGTCATTATTGCATCTGTAGCCATGTGCATTCATGGGAGAGGTGTGGAATCTATTATGTGGATGTGGATAATCTGGACTTGTGCATGGTGATTCTTCTTGGCGTTAAGTATTTAGTTACTTGTTTACTTGCTGCAATTTAATGTTCAAAAAGGAAGTTTTGAACCGCGTGGTTGTTTAAGCACAGTTGATTTACAATGTCCAATTTGTTGTTGTTATGTTTACTTGCTGAGATGTGTCATCTCACATCTTGCATTGTTTGATGTAGGCACCTAATTTCTGCTTTGGGAAAAGAGGGATGTAGCAGCACGGTCACTACACCTTTAATAAAGGAACCACCACTTAATAATGTTGTTAATCAGAGAGGGTCAAGTCTAGTGAATTACTTTGTTCTTAGTTGAGCGTTTTGTTTTGGGGTGGGCTGAGTTCCTTATCTCATTTATTTTGCTGCTGTTGGGTCATGAATGTGTTTTACCACTTTTGCATTTAGATTCTACTATGTGAATTATCTGTCTTTATATCCTGTATGAACTACATGTTTCCCCTCCCTGTTATACTAGTTTCAAAGGAGGTGCTGCCGGATTTTGCAATATTTTCTTTTATTACATCTCTTGTGTTGAGTAAGTTTGGTGGGAGGAGTTTTGGTAATATCCATTGTGTGTGACCAGTGGGGTGTTACAGTTGGTATCAGAGGTATAGGCTGTAGGTCCTAGCAAGTGGAGTAATAATAAATTGACACACTGCACATGTAGGATGAGATTTCTGGCTTGCTATTGATATGTTATGTTATTGTCTGTGCTAGTTTGACATTATCTGAAGAGATGTTATGCCAATATTATTTACTTATTATTCTCATCCCTGTGGCTGCAGCTATGCCGCCTCGTAGGGCTCGGGGCAGTCCGCAAGCTCCTAGTGGGGACTCGATGAGTCCGGCGGCAATGTTAGCCGAGATGCAGGCCATGCAGCAGGAGTTGGCCCTTCTGAGGCAAGCCATTCCTGTTGCCCCTGCGGGTGCTGCTCAGGGTGCTGGTGGTGGAGAAGTGCCCGGGGGCGCTGTCCCTGCGGGTGCTGTTCCAGGTGGCGGGGCCGAGGTGCCTCTTCCAGTCAGTGGTCTTTCTCTGATGCAGTGGATGGGCATGAAGTTGGATTCTTTTGATGGCAGTGGTACTCCGGTCGAGGCGGTAGATTGGTTGACTTATGTGGAGGATAAGATGAATGTCTTCGAGATTGCATATGGAGATCAGGTTCGCTTTGGCACACAGCTGCTGAAGGGAGAGGCTCAAATTTGGTGGAGAGGCATGCAGGCAGCGCACTCCTCCTCACCAGGAGTCCTGTCTTGGGATGTTTTCATCAGGCAGTTTGAAAGGAGATTCTACCCGGTCACCTTCCTGGAGAAAATGAAGATTGACTTGCAGTCCTACAAGCAGGAGAAGAAGTCTGTCACAGAGTATGAGGTGGGCTTCAATAAGATGGTCTGCTTTGTCCCTCATGTGGCTTATAATGAGATGGAGAAGGTGAGCCAGTTCCGTTAGGGTCTGAAGCCTTCTATCAGGCATGCTCTGGGGGCCTTTCTGTTGGTGGACTTCCGTACCATGGTGGAGCAGGCACTGGGTGTGGAGATGCAACACCAGTATACCATGGAGTCGTAGAAGTCTTCGGGTGTTGATCAGCCTCGTAGCCAGGACGCGAGGAGGGGCAACATAGGAGGTCCAGCCCACTAGAGGGGCAAGTCTCAGCACCAGCGCCACCATCCTTACCGTGGCAAATCTTCTAACTCGGGTACTTTGGGAGGAAGTACTCAGAGGTTTCGGGCTGTTCCTAAGCCCGGGCTGGGGCTGGTGTGTTTCCGCTGTGGTGATGCGCATCGCCGTGCAGAGTGCTAGTGGAGTGGCAGGTGTTCTATCTGCAGTCAGGACCATAAGGATATGGTGTGTAGGAGGAATCCTAATGGGAAGCTCAGATGGGAGCTGGTGACTTCCTCCTCTTCTCATGGCACTATCAACATGATGTCAAGTGCTGAGCAGCAGTTTTCAGTTCCTCTTCCTCCGCAGCAGCTCTATGTGCCTAGGACTTCTCAGTTCGTGCCGATGCAGGGTTTTCCTCAGTATCAAGTCACGCCTACTCCTGCACCGTCTACTCCTATGCCGTCTCAGTTTGGAGCTCCGCGCCTGCCTCATCCGATGGCTCAGTGGGGTTCTTCTGTTAATTTCACTCCGGGAGCTTCCTCTTCTGCGGGTATTTCTGGAGCTTATGTGCTACCCGCTGCTAATGGCAGGGAGCAAGGAGACGTGGTGACAGGTACGATTTCAGTTGATTCGTTTGTAGCCCATGCTCTTTTTGACTCTGGCGCTAGCTATTCGTTTGTTTCGGAGGATTTTGTGTCGTGGGCTGGTCTTTCGGTGCAGAGGTTGGGTCACCCAATTTTGGTTAGATCTGCTAATGGCTCCATTAGTAGTTGTTCAGTTTGTCAGGGGTGTTCCGTCATTCTTGCTGATGAGGTCTTTTTGGCCAATCTGGTGGTGATTTCCTTGGGGGCATTCGATGTTATCTTGGGTATGGATTGGTTACCCAATATTGCGCGGTTATATCCTATTTCTGGAAGACAGTGTTATTGCAGGCGCCATCGGGTAAGGAGGTGGTATTCTTGGGAAGTTCCCCAAAGTTCACGTTATCCTTGTTGGCGCAATTGCTTCTTGATCGCCGATCAAGGAAGTCGGGGATTTTTTTCTCCATGGTGGTGGAGGGTGAGGCTGCCTTGCGGGTGCAGGACATCCGGGTGGTGTGTGACTTTGCTGACGTGTTTCCAGCAGAGCTTCCAGGCATTCCTTCGGAGCGCGATGCAGCTTTTGAGATTAAGCTGATCCCGGGTACGCAGCCTATTCATAAGGCCCCATACCGAATGGCCCCAAAGGAGCAGATTGAATTGAAGCGACAATTGGATGATCTGCTGGCTAAGGGTTTCATTAGGCCTAGAAGGTCTCCATGGGCTTCCCCAGTATTGTTTGTTGAGAAGAAGGATAAAAGCAAGCGGCTGTGTGTGGATTATCGCGCTTTGAATCAAGTGACAATCAATAATAAATATCTGCTTCCCCGAATTGAGGTCCTCTTTGAGCAGTTGAGGGGTGCCCAGGTGTTCTCCAAAATTGATTTGAACTCTGGTTATCATCAATTGAGGATTTGTGAGGAGGATATTGAGAAGACCGCCTTTTGCACTAGGTATGGGCAGTATGAGTTCATAGTCATGTCTTTTGGCTTAACTAATGCCCCTGCTGCCTTTATGGAAGCAACGAATAGGATGTTGCATGAATTCCTGGACGACTTTGTGGTCGTGTTCCTGGATGATATTCTGATTTATTCAAAGACCGAGGCTGAGCATGAGCAGCATCTCCGTCTCGTTCTGGGTGCCCTAAGGAAGAATCAATTCTATGGCAAGTTGAAGAAGTGTGCCTTTTGGCTATCCGAAGTGGCTTTCCTGGGGCACGTGATTAATCAGCAGGGTATTGCGGTTGATCCCAAGAATGTTGCGGCTGTGGTGGAGTGGAAGAGACCCTCTAGTGTCTCTGAAATCCAAAGTTTCTTAGGGCTCGCTGGGTATTATCGGCGCTTCGTACCAAATTTTTCCAGCATTGCTAAGCCTTTGACTAGGCTCTTGGAGAAGGTTGTTCCCTTCGTCTAGTCCGGCGATTGTGAGGTCAGTTATCAGACATTGAAGAGCAAGTTGGTGGACGCCCCTATCCTAGCTTTGCCTAAGAGCGGTAAGTGTTTCACAGTTTATATGGATGCTTCGCGTATTGGTCTTAGCTGTGTGTTGATGCAGGAAGGCAGAGTGATTGCTTATGGCTCAAGGCAGTTGAGAAAGCATGAGGGGAATTATCCAACTCATGATCTTGAATTGGCTGCGGTGGTTTTTGCTCTAAAGTCGTGGAGGCATTACCTTTATGGCGAGGCTTGTGACATTTACACCGATCATAAAAGTCTCAAGTATATTTTTACTCAGAAGGAGCTGAATTTGAGGCAGCGTCGGTGGCTGGAATTGATTAAAGATTATGATTTGTCCATTCATTATCACCCGAGGAAGGCTAATGTGGTGGCTGATGCCCTTAGCAGGTCCGAGGTTCCAAAGGTGGCCTTGCCGTTGATCGCTGATCTGGACCGTTTAGGGATCGCTTTGTGTTATGTCGGCACCGCTAGCGAGGAGACTCGGATGCTTATTCAATCCTCTCTCATGGAGAGAGTGCATGCGGCTCAGCAGCAGGATCGTCTATGCAGGAAGCTCGAAAGAGGGTTGGTGATGGTAAACCGCGGGAGTTCACCATTGATGAGAATGATTTGGTTCGTTTCAGGGGCCGTCTCTGTGTGCCTCAGAAATCAGAGGTGAACCTGGATATCTTGAGAGAAGCTCATAAAATGCCTTACACCGTCCATCCTGGCAAAACCAAAATGTATCGAGATTTGAAGCAAAACTTCTGGTGGAAGCGGATGAAGGTTGACGTTTCTAAGTATGTGGCCGCCTATGAAGTATGTCAGCGCATGAAGGCCGAGCATAAGCGGCCTGCAGGTTTGCTGAAGCCATTATAAATTCCAGAGTGGAAATGGGAGCATATCACCATGGATTTTGTGGTGGGTCTACTCGTTCCCCTCGTGGCAGGGATGCTATATGGGTGGTAGTGGATCGCTTGACTAAGTCTGCGCATTTTATTCCCATGAAGACCACAAATTCAGCTTCAGATTTGGTTCCCTTATATATGAAGGAAGTAGTCAGGCTTCATGGGGTACCTAAGTCTATTGTTTCTGATCGAGACTCCAAATTTGTATCCAAATTCTGGGAGAGTCTTTGTTGGGGACTTGTTCTCAAATGCTAAGAGTTAAGAACAAGGCAACATAAAAAGTGTTAAATGTTAAAGTCCTTCGTCCTCCGAAACATTATGCCCCTTCGGGAATAACGAGCTTCGGACGAAGGTCATAGGAGACATACCTTCGTGAATATAACAAGCAATGACGAAGGATTCATATAAAGCATGAAATATAATTTAGACATCATCATAGAATCATTTCTATTTTATTAACATGGAAAAACAGAAATGATTACAGATTATAATTGTACCTTCAGTCCTGAGAGAAGGTAGAAATTACAAGCGTGACGCAAAAGCGAATGCCCAGTCAGCGCGAACAGTACGGGAGTACTGTTCATCTATTTATAGACGCGGGACGCAGCCCACGTAAAATTACATCCATGTCCACTACATTTGTTAATGACTTATGGAAATCTGTCGAGGCCCACGTAGTCTTTTCATCTTTACGTCAGTTCCCCTTTTTGCTATCGTGACGAAGCTTCCCCGCACACAGCTTCGGCTGCGCTCGTGCTTCGTCTGGTTCAGGCTTCGTCCTGGCCGTGCTTCGTATTCACAATTCTGAGTCCGAAAATACCTGTTCACATAATCCACTTGGAAAACATTGTCAAATCATGTTTTTGAGGACCTTCGGAGGACGAAGGCCCCCAACAGTAGCCCCTCGCAATATTAATTTGTTAATAATAAATTCAGATTGCGATACGGACGAAGGCCCTGAGCCGAAGGTCCGAAAAAACACCTTCCCTTTGCTAGAATAGCAACCCTCACTGACAAGCGGGACCTTTCAATTGTCAACGCCCTGGGCGTATAAATAATATCGCACCGCAAACTCATTTGGTACGCACACTTGCCATCTGCTTCGGCCCACTAAAATTTTTAGCTCTTGCACTAAGATTTGCTGGTCTTTTTGATTTTGAAGCTTCGGCCTCGGGAACAATTTTTTAGCGTTTCCGAAGATGTCTGAAGGCAAGAAGATCCCTGCTGAGACGAAGCTGAGCCTTGAGGAGGAGAAGAATCTGGGGTTCCTGATAGCGATGGCGGAGACGAATATGGAGAAAATCACCAAGGAGATTCTCGAAGGTTTGTCCGAAGATACTGGTGACAGCGACAGCTATGATGTGGAGAGTGGTGGTGAAGAGGCCGAAGATCGTCCATGGCGGCCAAGCCACACGGTTTTCGGGAAAACCACCATCAAGCAGAGCCATATTGATAATATGAGGGGGCGGTACTTTCGAGATTTATCATTTGTGAGGGCTGACGCTGGAGAAAAGACTTCTCCCACCCCCGAAGAAGATGAAGTTGTGATTTTCCGAAGCTTTCTCAAGGCTGGGCTTCGATTCCCCCTGAGCAACTTTGTTGTCGAGGTACTGAAAACATTTCAAGTCTACCTTCATCAACTTACTCCCGAAGCTATCATAAGAATGGGGATTTTTGTCTGGGCTGTGAGAAGCCAAGGTTTGGAACCAGACGCTAAAAGCTTCTGCAACATTCACGAGTTATTGTACGAGACGAAACCCTGGGGAAAAGAGCAATATCACAACAATTTTGGGTGCTACAGCTTCGGCGCCCGCTCCGGGTCAAGCTGCCCTGTGCCGACCTTTCGGAAGAGGTGGCCCGGAGCCTGGATGACTGAATGGTTTTATGTGAAAAATGACCTAACAGCGCAAGATAATGTCAAAAGTATCATTATGCATCCAATCTGGCAACGCTTCGGACTTCGAAGGCCGAACGTTGAAATGGATGAGGCAGCCGAAGAGTGCCAAAGAGCCTTCGGCGTAGTTTGCTCCTTTATTGGGACAAGGGACTTAGTCCAAGAGCACATTGCCTTCAGGGTATGGCCACTTGCAGAAAAGTGGGAAATGCCGAAGGAAACTATTAAAGAGTCCGACGAAGGCGGACTAGTTAGACTGAAATACACATTCAAATATGCTGATAAATTTGTTGAACCTGATGATGACTGGCTAAAGAGCATTGAAACTTTAAGTGACGAACTACTTGGAGCATATTCGAAGGCCGAAAATACTGCGCTATCAGCAGCCTTCGGAGGCCGAAAGAAGAAAAGACTCAACCGTGTGTTTGACGCAGTCGGGTTTATGTACCCTGACTATCATTATCCGGTATTGGGTCGCAAAAGGAAAAATACTTCTCCTGCGACAGAAGCCACCACGAGTGCCCCTAGTGAGCCAGCGCCTCAAAGAAAAAAGTTGAAGGTGCTCACCCATCGAACACGCTTTATTGAGCCGGCCACAGTGCCAGAATTCGTTGGTGAAGTCTCTTTGGCCTCTGAAGCTACCGAACCAGCTTCAGTGCCGAAGATGGAAGAAAAGATTGAAGCGCCTTCAGCGGAAAAATCAAAGAAACCGAAGGTTGACGAGCCAAAAATGTCTGAAATCTTAAGTCCTTCGGTAAATGTCGAAGCAATAAAAAACCAAAAGGGGCCATCAGTGACCCCAAAAAGGAAAAGAATGGTAAACGTGCTAGATGTCTTGGAGACAATTAAGTCTTCAAGCACAACTCCAAAAAAGAGTGTTGAAATTGCTGAAGCTTCTACTGAAACTTCGACGCAGCAAGCTGAAGCTGAAGCTGGGCCTTCAGTGCCCTACAAGGAGCAACCTTTGGAAGCCGAAGCAATAAAAATATCAGAACCAGTTTTAGTTGAAGAAATTGACACTGCCATCCCCGAAGCTCCCTCCAGCGTATACGATTACATTATACGACATGCTTCGGGGAAGAAACTATCTGCAGAAGAAACTTATGAAGCCAACCATTATGCAAAAGAGCTAAAGTATCCGAAGGGGGCAGTAATATTCAATGGGACAAATGAAGATGACTTCCTATACTGCCTACCTGATAATAAAGAACTATCTGTCTGCCGAGAGATGGCTAAGAGTATAGGCTTCCCGAAGCTCGAAGTTGGATTAAGCGCCATGACGAAAGAGGATCTCGCAGACAGTCTTGCATACAATAGCCTAAAGGTTTGGTTATTAAGCATTTGAAAAAGCTTTTTTAATACGTAATTCATTCCTATATTCTTATATAGACTCTCTTTTTTTATAGGGTTTAATCCTGAGCAACGCATTGAGAGCACAAAAGAGTGCCGAAGATGAGAGTTACGAAATTGCATTCAACAATCTACGATCAGAAGTTATAAAGCTGAGGAACGAAGCTCTGGAAAAGGATAAAATTCTTCTTACACTGGTAGACAAAGTGAAGAAGGACGAAGCTGCTTCAAAAACCCAGGCCGAAGCCCAAAAGCGTGAAATTAAAGATCTTCAGAAACAGCTGGCTAGAGCTAGAGAGGAGCGCGTGCTTGAGGAAACAAAACGAGAACTCAGTGATCATATGGTCAACAAATTGGAGTTAAGAGTTAAAGAGCTTCGTGCATCTCAGGGAAAATGTTATGTTAAATCTATAGAGTGCATGAATAAAATTAAAACCAGCTTCGCCAGCGTGGGCGCCTTTTCCAGCGAAGAGAATTTCTCTCGAGGTAATCCCGAAGGTCCATTGGAATGGATTAGTCACGAAGCAGAGGCCTTCGAGGAGATCCTGAGCAGTCGCGGTGATATCTGCGCTTTTTCGGGCGCCAGAGGAATTGCTTCTGTCTTGGAGAAAAAAGGTTGCGAGCATATAAAATTTCTAGCTCAGCCCGAAGCTACCTTATCTTGCGAAGACATCAAGGACCCCTCGGCCGAAGCAAGCGTGGTTGGTGGCAAATTTTTTACTGATATCTGGAACGACGGCGGCCGAGGAATGGCACAAGAAATTATCCAAAGAAGCGAAAAAGGCATCCACGATGCTAGGAAAGTGGCAGAAGCTGCCGAAAAAAGTACGGAGCCCGAAGGGCAATTAGGTATTAATTAGTCGTTCTTATTGTGTTGTAATTTTTGTTTCAAACTCTGCTCACAGTTTGTAATAGTAATGAAGAAATGTTCTCTTCCCTCAGAAGCTGCTGGGTCGACTGCCGACCCTCACACAAAAGGGGACGATGAAATTAAAGAAATGGCCGAAGCTATTATGGACAAAGTTGTTGATCAACTTCTAAATGAAGCCGCCGAAGCAGTACTAAAAGAAGACTAGATGCTATTTAGAAAAAACATTTAAATTGTGATCTATGTAATATTTTGTACATTTAGATGTAATATACAAGTTTCTTTTCATTATTCAATTCTTTACGATGCATGAAACTCTACCTACATACCTTTTTGAGCCTTCGGCGAAAAAACACCTTCCCTTCTTTTCATGCTTCGTGAAGAAGACATTCTCCGTTAAAATTATTCTGATGAGACATGTTCATGCTTCATGATAACATTCTCCGAAGCTATACAATTTCGATACTGCTCTGATGAAGCTTGTCGATGCTTCGTAAAAACAGCCTCCGAAGCTATTTTCCGAAGATTATCATTGCATTCCCTCGTGACTTTGCACAATTTGCACTTTCTCAAATCATTCTTCCGAAGATTAATACTGTGTACCCTTCTTTTGCCGCATGCAACATGATGTATGATGCTTATGCTATGCGAAATGATGTGATGATGTTAT
Source organism: Zea luxurians (assembly GCA_029449295.1). Lineage (NCBI taxonomy): Eukaryota > Viridiplantae > Streptophyta > Magnoliopsida > Poales > Poaceae > Zea > Zea luxurians. Next base: position 138,585,186 of record JAOPSE010000002.1, read on the forward strand.
GTTATGCAAATGACGTCTGTTCCGAAGATACACACAAAATACATTCGCAAGCTCTGCATTCCCTTAGGAACGTCTTTGGAGCTTCTTCGTCTTTTACCTAGACGGTATAAGCTCTGCATTCCCTTAGGAACGTCTTTGGAGCTTCTTCGTCTTTTACTTAGACGGTATAAGCTCTGCATTCCCTTAGGAACGTCTTTGGAGCTTCTTCGTCTTTTACTTAGACGGTATAAGCTCTGCATTCCCTTAGGAACGACTTTTGAGCAGAAAACTTACACTGCGCTCCCTTTGGAACGGCTTTTTGTGAATTCATGAACTTACTCTGCGTTCCTTAGAACGACTTTCTGTTACTCCGAAGGATTTTTAATACTTCGAAGGTCCTCCTTATTAATACAAAAACTTCATCAACTGATTTTCCTCGTGGAAAACAGCGAAATTATTACATGGAAACTATCAATGTTTTTTGCTACAGAGAATAGAACTGAATAGAAAAGACTGTTATCAAAGGTAGGATATGTGTCAATAAATGTGCTTCGATTCTGGCACAGTGCTGTTGACTGTGCGAGCTTCGGATTGTTCTCTGAAGTCCCTTTGATGTGGAGCATATTGACTCCCTTCTGGCTGCTGGCCTTGTTGCAGCGGAGGTGGAGGCGGGGGTTGTTGCCATGAAACTTGAGGTTGACTTGCCGAAGCTACGGAAGCTGCAGGATGGTTGCCCACATACTCCGGGATGTAAGGCTGATGGTACGAAGCAGTATGCATGACCTGCTTCGGCTGTCCCTGTTGCGCTGCAGCTTCTGCCAGCTCCTTTTGTTTCTGGATGGTAACATGGCACATCCTGGTGGTATGGCCCTTGTTCTCACCGCAGAATAAGCAAAATGTCCTCCTTGGTTGATCTCCGAATCTCCCGCCGAAGCCCCTGGCGCCTCTGCCTCTTGGAGCTGGTGGCCGAAAGAAAGTCTGCTGCTGCCCCGAAGCCTGTGAGGAGCACTGCGGCCTGTTCTGCTGACTCCCCTTATCATCATTTTGAGTGTTGTGGATGGACCTGACATGCCTCGGATAGAAACGTCCCCCGAAGCCCCTGGTCATCTCAGAAAATCTGAGGGCCTCCTCCCTTCTTTGGCGAAAGTCGTTATCTGCACGAATGTACTCGTCCATCTTCTGGAGTAGCTTCTCTAGAGTCTGAGGAGGCTTCCTAGCAAAGTATTGGGCTGCAGGTCCAGGACGAAGCCCCTTGATCATAGCTTCGATAACAATTTCATTGGGCACCGTTGGTGCCTGTGCCCTCAAACGCAAGAACCTTCTGACATATGCCTGAAGGTATTCTTCATGATCCTGAGTGCACTGAAACAAAGCCTGTGCAGTGACCGGCTTCGTCTGAAATCCTTGAAAGCTGGTTAACAACATATCCTTCAGCTTCTGCCATGAGGTGATTGTCCCTGGTCGAAGGGAGGAATACCAGGTCTGAGCAACATTCCTGACGGCCATGACGAAAGACTTCGCCATGACTGCAGCATTGCCCCCATACGAAGACACTGTTGCTTCGTAGCTCATCAGGAACTGCTTCGGATCTGAGTGGCCGTCGAACATGGGAAGCTGAGGTGGCTTATAGGATGGAGGCCAAGGTGTAGCCTGCAGCTCAGCGGACAAAGGAGAAGCATCACCGAAAACAAAATTTCCCTGATGGAAATTGTCATACCAGTCATCTTCGTTGACGAAGCCCTCCTGATGAAGGTCTTTCTGCTGAGGCCTTCTGTTTTGCTCATCATGGGTGAGGTGGCGGACTTCCTCAGAGGCTTCGTCTATCTGCCGTTGCAACTCAGCTAGCCGGGCCATCTTCTCCTTCTTCCTTTGCACTTGTTGATGTAGGATCTCCATATCCCTGATTTCTTGGTCTAGCTCTTCCTCCTGAAGCGTCGGGCTGACAGCCTTTCTCTTCTGGCTTCGGGCCTCCCGAAGAGAGACGGTCTCCTGGTTGTGGTCCAGCGGTTGCAGTGCTGAAGCCCCAGTCGCTGAAGCTTTCTTCGGCGCCATAGCGAAGGTCTATAGCTTCCGAAGGTGTTCAAAAAAGCTCGAAGTGGAAGTGAGTTCACCGGAGGTGGGCGCCAATGTTGGGGACTTGTTCTCAAATGCTAAGAGTTAAGAACAAGGCAACATAAAAAGTGTTAAATGTTAAAGTCCTTCGTCCTCCGAAACATTATGCCCCTTCGGGAATAACGAGCTTCGGACGAAGGTCATAGGAGACATACCTTCGTGAATATAACAAGCAATGACGAAGGATTCATATAAAGCATGAAATATAATTTAGACATCATCATAGAATCATTTCTATTTTATTAACATGGAAAAACAGAAATGATTACAGATTATAATTGTACCTTCAGTCCTGAGAGAAGGTAGAAATTACAAGCGTGACGCAAAAGCGAATGCCCAGTCAGCGCGAACAGTACGGGAGTACTGTTCATCTATTTATAGACGCGGGACGCAGCCCACGTAAAATTACATCCATGTCCACTACATTTGTTAATGACTTATGGAAATCTGTCGAGGCCCACGTAGTCTTTTCATCTTTAAGTCGGTTCCCCTTTTTGCTATCGTGACGAAGCTTCCCCGCACACAGCTTCGGCTGCGCTCGTGCTTCGTCTGGTTCAGGCTTCGTCCTGGCCGTGCTTCGTATTCACAATTCTGAGTCCGAAAATACCTGTTCACATAATCCACTTGGAAAACATTGTCAAATCATGTTTTTGAGGACCTTCGGAGGACGAAGGCCCCCAACAGTCTTCATAGTGCATTGGGCACCAAGCTTTCGCTTAGTGTCGCTTTTCACCCTCAGACTAATGGTCAGTTAGAGCGAACAATCCAAACCTTGGAAGATATGTTGTGTGCTTGTGTTCTGTCATGGAAGGGTAGCTGGGAGGATCATCTTGCACTGGCAGAGTTTGCTTATAACAACAGCTACCAGGCTAGCATCAAGATGGCACCATTTGAGGCTTTTTATGGCAGGCGGTGTATCTCCCCTCTGTGCTGGTAGACTTTGGGAGAGAGATCCCTAGTTGGTCCTGATTGGGTTCAGCAGACTTCTGAAAAGGTTCGGGAAATTCGTCAGAATATTTTGGCAGCTCAGAGCCATCAAAAGAGTTATAGTGATGTGAGGAGGCAGGATCTGGAATTTGCTGTGGGTGACCAAGTCCTTCTCAGGGTATCACCTACTAAAGGAGTTGTTCGGTTCGGTGTCTCTGGAAAGCTCAGCCCGAGATACATTGGACCGTTCACTATTTTGGCCCGAGTGGGCAGCCTGGCTTATCGCTTGCTGCTGCCGGATTCCATGTCAGGGGTACACCCGGTTTTTCATGTCTCTGTGTTGAGGAAGTTCTTGCGGGATCCGGACCATCAGATTGAGATGGAACCAATTGCGGTGCAGTAGGATCTAACTTTGGAGTGTCGTCTGGTGCGTATATTGGAATTCTCGGAGCGTGTATTGAGGAAGAGATCAATTAAGTATGTCAAGGTCTTATGGACTAATCAGTCTGAGCGCGAGGCTACGTGGGTACTTGAGGAGCTGATGCGACAGAAGTATCCGAAACTTTTTGTTGTGGGTAAGTGTTGTTGATTCATTAATCTTTCCTTTTGTCGTTCCGATAGAAGCGTCAGAATTCGAGGTCGAATTCTTTTTAAGGGGGTAGAGTGTGATACCCGGTTTGCAAAGAAGAGAAGTTGGAGGGTATTCTTTTTGTTTTTTTTCTCTCTTTCGGTGGTTGCGTTTTGGGAATTTGGAATTTGAGAAAAAACATTCACCAGTAGGGCAGTAGAATTTCTTTGGTTAGGCGCTTGCATCGGGGTCGGGAGCCGTCGCGTGGGCGTGTTGGGCCGCGAATCTTGTTTCGGCCCACTAACCCCCATAACCCTAGTCGCCCTCCCCCTAACTCCCCCTTCTTTGTGCAGCCGCCCCGCCATTCCCCTACCCTCTTGGCCGCTGCCCCCCCTCTCATCTCCTCCATTCTTAAGCACTTGCAGCCACACATCAAACCCTAGCCCCCCCCCCATCTCCTCCTCCCAAGGTGTCATTCGTTGCCGCTCGGATCTCCGTCGTGTGGTGCAAATCTTCAACGGTTTTCGGTGGAGGGAGGAAGGGAGGAAGAAAGGGGGGAGAACCCAAGGTGATTTTTGTGTTTATCTCTTGTTCATTTGTGCGGCAATCCAATTGTTTAGATGTTGCGTGTGCGATTTGGTAGAAGGGCTGTCCAGAATTTTAAGGGGGTGGACGAACAACAGCAGAATTAGTGATTTCTGGGCATTTTTCGTAGAGAATTAAGGGGAAACAGTTTGAGAATCATGTAGAACTTTGGCATACCTTTCCAACAAGTATTTATGCGCTCAATTTGGAGTTATAAATTAAAAGTTATCACCGTTTGAATCTGAGTATGTGGTTGTCCAAAAAAACAGATTTTCATGGGGATGAACAGCAGCAGTATTAGCAGTTTCTGGGGATTTTTCGGGAGTAATTAGTGTTAATCAGTATGAGAATCATGTAGGGCTTTATGTTATCTTTGCAACAAGTACTTATGCGCTCGATTCGGAATTATATTTTAAAAGTTATCGCTGTTTGAATCCGAATATGTCGCTGCCCAAATCAGGAAAAAAATAGATTGCAGGGGTTGTCTTGTGGACCGTTTAGGGGTAATTAGATGTTAGAATTTAATCCTAAATTGTATACCAAACTTGTGGGGAAATGTATGTAGTTGTCTCTGGAGTTTTTGGTTGTCACCACTGCTGTCTTAATTTTAAAGTTATGGAATTGTTAAGCAGCGCCGCTGCAGTTTGGTTGGTGTGGGGGGAAATTATTACCCGCGGCGGGGGTTTGAGACTGCGCGTAGGTGCGGCGTTGTTTTTGAGGCTTTTTATGTGAATTTGGTGCACTAAGTTGGGTGTCAAAAATAGGTGGTGGACTTCCAGATCGTTCTTAGGGATTTGCCCAAACTTCTGGTGAAGGCAAGTAAAACTGTGATGGTTATTCCGTCTGCCAAATGAGGAGTCTTATACTTGATTATGTTGTGTTATTGTGTTCATATTCATATTTTTTTTATTGAGTACCATCATTTGAAAATGTTCATGTTTCATGGATTTCATATGTTGAGTTTGAGGTTTGATCATGTTACTCAAGTGGTTATTATGTGGAATGGGTGGAAGTATATGTCTAGCACATTTTATTTGGGAAGAACTCATGATGTTGTCATACATAATGCACTCATCATCCATTGCATTGAAGTTCCGTCGCGATCTTATGGTCCGACCATACCGGTACATTGAGCATCATATGTTGCCCGAGAAGTGGTATGATGCAGCTTCATATCCTTAGAGATATGGAGGCAGAAGTCATTATTGCATCTGTAGCCATGTGCATTCATGGGAGAGGTGTGGAATCTATTATGTGGATGTGGATAATCTGGACTTGTGCATGGTGATTCTTCTTGGTGTTAAGTATTTAGTTACTTGTTTACTTGCTGCAATTTAATGTTCAAAAAGGAAGTTTTCAACCACGTGGTTGTTTAAGCACAGTTGATTTACAATGTCCAATTTGTTGTTGTTATGTTTACTTGCTGAGATGTGTCATCTCACATCTTGCATTGTTTGATGCAGGCACCTAATTTCTTCTTTGGGAAAAGAGGGATGTAGCAGCACGGCCACTACACCTTTAATAAAGGAACCACCACTTAATAATGTTGTTAATCAGAGAGGGTCAAGTCTAGTGAATTACTTTGTTCTTAGTTGAGCGTTTTGTTTTGGGGTGGGCTGAGTTCCTTATCTCATTTATTTTGCTGCTGTTGGGTCATGAATGTGTTTTACCACTTTTGCATTTAGATTCTACTACGTGAATTATCTGTCTTTATATCCTGTATGAACTACATGTTTCCCCTCCCTGTTATGCTAGTTTCAAAGGAGGTGCTGCCGGATTTTGCAATATTTTCTCTCTTTATTACATCTCTTGTGTTGAGTAAGTTTGGTGGGAGGAGTTTTGGTAATATCCATTGTGTGTGACCAGTGGGGTGTTACAATTCTTGATCATTCACACTCCGTCTTTGCGCACTTGTTTGACATTCTTAGTGATTTGAGCTCCGTTCTAGTGAGAACCTTGTGATATTCATTTGAGCTCAAGTCTTAGCCGTCTGTGTGCGTATTGCTATGAATTTGTGTGTGTTGCTTCCCTCCCTTACTCTAGTGGTTTCACTTTGATTCTCATTGTAAGGGCGAGAGACTCCAAGTTGTGGAGATTCCTCGCAAACGGGAAAGAGTAAAGAAAGAAGAACATCGTGGTATTCAAGTCGATCATCGGATCACTTGAGAGGGGTTGAGTGCAACCCTCGTCCGTTGGGACGCCACAACATGGAGTAGGCAAGTGTTGTACTTGGCCGAACCACGGGATAAATCATCATGTCTCTTGTGCTTGTTCTCATTGTGTCTATTTTGCTTCACAAGAGCTCTCCTTAGCCACTTGATTTTATTGTGCTAACTCCTAACCAAGTTTTGTGGCTTTAAGTTTCAAGTTTTTACAAGATCACCTATTCACCCCCCCTCTAGGTGCTCTCAATTGGTATCAGAGTCGTTCTCTTCAAGAAAGGGACTAATCGCCCGAAGGGATGGATCCTAAGGGAAAGGGGATGGTGATCAACGACAAGGAGAAGGAGTCCTTCATCAATGAGCCAAAAGACGACAAGCCCACTGACTCGGGCTCAAGTCATAAGAAGAAGGACAGGAAAAAGAAGAGGTGTATCAAGAAGATCGTCTACTACGACGACAGCGACGAGTCATCTTCTTCCCAGAAGGACGATGATGACAACGACTACGAGAAAAAGAAGACGGCTAACTCTAACTTTTCTTTTGATTACTCTCGTATTCCGCAAAGTTCCAATGCTCATTTGCTTTCCATTCCCCTTGGTAAACCTCCTCACTTTGATGGAGAGGACTACGGATTTTGGAGTCACAAAATGTGTAGCCACTTGTTCTATCTCCATCCAAGTATATGGGAGATAATAGAAAATGGAATGCAATTTGATAGTACGGATAGTCCCATGTTCATCAATGAACAAATTCACAAAAATGCACAAGCTACTACTGTTCGTTTAGTGTCATTGTGCAGGGATGAATACCATAAGGTGAGCGGCTTGGATAACGCCAAGCAAATTTGGGACACTCTCAAGATCTCGCATGAGGGGAACGACGTCACCATGCTCACCAAGATGGAGTTAGTGGAAGGCGAACTAGGAAGGTTCGCGATGATCAGGGGGGAGGAGCCAACCCAAACATACAACAGGCTCAAGACCCTCGTCAATAAAATAAGGAGCTATGGAAGCACGCGATGGACGGACCACGATGTCGTCCGACTTATGCTAAGGTCCTTCATCGTCCTTGATCCTCATCTTGTTAACTCTATTCATGAGAATCCTAGGTACACCAAGATGACGCCCGAAGAAATACTTGGGAAATTTGTGAGCGGGCGAATGATGATCAAGGAGGCGAGATATGTTGATGAGGCGCTAAATGGCCCAATCCATGAGCCTCAAGCCATTGCTCTCAAGGCAACAAGTAGCAGGGAGGTGCTACCTAGCAAGGTGGCGCAAATTGAGGCGGCCGGGCTAAACGAGGATGAAATGGCCCTCATCATCAAGCGCTTCAAGACGGCACTCAAAGGTCGCAAGGAGCATCCCAACAAAAGCAAGACGAAGGGAAAGCGCTCCTGCTTCAAGTGTGGTAAGGTTGGTCACTTTATTGCTAACTGTCCCGATAATGATAGTGACCAGGGACAAGAGAAAAGCGGGAAGAAGGAAAAGAAGAAGGCGTACAAATAGGCTAAGGGCGAGGCACACCTTGGAAAAGAGTGGGACTCGGATTGTTCTTCGTCCGACTCCGACGACGAGGGACTCGCCGCCACCGCCTTCGACAAATCATCGCTCTTCCCCAACGAGCATCACACCTGCCTCATGGCAAGGGAAAAGAAGGTAAGCACTCATAATACTGTTACTTACGCTTCTTCAAGTGATGATGAATCTAGTGATGATGAAGTAGACTATGCTAGTCTATTCAAAGGGTTAGATAGAACCAAAATTGATAAAATCAATGAATTAATTGATGCTTTGAATGAGAAGAATAGATTGTTAGAGAAGCAAGAGGACCTTTTATATGAAGAGCATGATAAATTTGTTAGTGCGCAAAATTCTCTTGCTCTAGAAGTTAAAAGAAATGAAATGCTTTCATGTGAATTGTCTACATGCCATGGATCTATTTCTAGCTTAAAGAGTATCAATGATGACTTGAATGCTAAGTTAGAAATAGCTAATAAATCAACCTCTTGTGTAGAACATGTTGTGATTTGCAATAGGTGTAAAGATTTTAATGTTGATGCTTGTAGTGAACACCTAGTTTCCATTTCTAAATTAAATGATGAAGTGACTAGTCTTAATGCCCAACTTAAGACTAGCAAAAATGATTTTGATAAACTAAAATTTGCAAGGGATGCCTACACTATTGGTAGACACCCCTCAATTAAGGATGGACTTGGCTTTAAGAAGGAAGCCAAGAACTTAACAAGTCATAAGGCTCCCATCTTCGCCAAGGAGAAAGGGAAGGTTCCAATGACTAATAGTGCTAAAAAGAACCATGCTTTCATGTATCATAATAGGAGATATTCTAGGAATGTTCATTATGATAGAAGTTATAATGCTTTTGATTCACATACCATGATTGCTTCAAGTTCTTCTATTATGCATGGTAGAAATTTGGCTAGGAAAAATGTTATTCATCATATGCCTAGAAGAAATGTTGTTCATGTACCTAGGAATGTAAGTAATGAACACTCTACAATTTACCATGCTTGCAATGCTTCCTTTGCAATTTGTAGAAAGGATAAGAAAGTGATTGCTAGGAAATTAGGGGCAAAGTGCAAGGGAGATAAGACTTGCATTTGGGTCCCTAAGGCTATTGTAACTAACCTTGTAGGACCCAACAAGAGTTGGGTACCTAAGACCCAAGCCTAATTTGCCTTGCAGGTTTATGCATTCGGGGGATCAAGCTGGATTATCGACAGCGGATGCACAAACCACATGACGGGGGAGAAGAAGATGTTCACCTCCTACGTCAAGAACAAAGATTCCCAAGATTCAATCATATTTGGTGACGGGAATCAAGGCAAGGTTAAAGGTTTAGGCAAGATAGCCATCTCAAATGAGCACTCTATCTCCAATGTATTTTTAGTAGAGTCGCTAGGTTATAATCTTCTATCGGTTAGTCAATTATGAAATATGGGATACAATTGCTTATTCACAAATGTAGATGTGTCTGTCTTTAGAAGGAGTGATGGTTCATTAGCTTCTAAGGGTGTACTAGACGACAAACTCTATTTAGTTAATTTTGCAAAGGAAGAGGCCGGTCTAGATGCATGCTTAATTGCTAAGACTAGCATGGGCTGGCTGTGGCATCGCCGTCTAGCACATGTGGGGATGAAGAATCTTCACAAACTTCTAAAGGGAGAACATGTGTTAGGTCTAACAAATGTGTATTTCGAAAAAGATAGACCTTATGCAGCTTGTCAAGCAGATAAACAAGTGGGAAGTGAAAGGGAATTAGGCTTACACCTAGTCCCTAAATAATTTTGGTGGTTGAATTGCCCAACACAAATATTGGACTAACTAGTTTGCTCTAGTGTATAAGTTATACAGGTGCAAAAGGTTCACACTCAGCCAATAAAAAGATCAAGTTTTGGATTCAACAAAGGAGCAAATAGGCAACCGAGGGCACCTCTGGCTGAAGGCACCGGACTGTCCGGTGTGCACCGGACAGTGTCCGGTGCGCCCAGAGGACTCCACTTCAAACTCTTCGCCCTCGGGAATTCTCGGAAGCCGGCGCGCTATAATTCACCGGACTGTCCGGTGTGCACCGGACATGTCCGGTGCTCCAAGGAAGCGCGGTCTCCGGAACTCGCCAGCCTCGGGTTCGCGCGGCAGCCGCTCCGCTAAAATTCACCGGACTGTCCGGTGTGCACCAGACTGTCCGGTGTGCCAGCGGAGCAACGGCTATTTCGGCGCCAACGGCTACCTGCGGCGCATTTAATGCGCGTTCTGCGCGCGCAGTCGTCAGGCGTGCCCATACCGGTGCACCGGACATCAAACAGTACATGTCCGGTGTGCACCGGACATCCAGGCGGGCCCAGAAGTCAGAAGCTCCAACGGTCAGAATCCAACGGCAGTGATGACGTGGCAGGGGCACCGGACTGTCCGGTGTGCACCGGACTGTCCGGTGCGCCATCGAACAGAAGTCTCCAGCCAACGGTCAAGTTTGGTGGTTGGGGCTATAAATACCCCAACCACCCCACCATTCATTGCATCCAAGTTTTCCAACTTCCAACCACTTACAAGAGCTAGGCATTCAATTCTAGACACACCAAAGAGATCAAATCCTCTCCAATTCCACTCAAGTATTTAGTGACTAGCGAGAGAGATTTGCCGTGTTCTTTTGAGCTCTTGCGCTTGGATCGCTTTCTTTCTTTCTCACTTGTTCTTGTGTTCAAAACTCAATTGTAACCAAGGCAAGAGGCACCAATTGTGTGGTGGCCCTTGCGGGGAAGTTTTGTTCCCGTTTGATTGAGAAGAAGAAAAGCTCACTCGGTCCGAGGGACCGTTTGAGAGAGGGAAGGGTTGAAAGAGACCCGGCCTTTGTGGCCTCCTCAACGGGGAGTAGGTTTGCGAGAACCGAACCTCGGTAAAACAAATCCGCGTGTCACACTCTTCATTTGCTTGCGATTTGTTTTGCGCCCTCTCTCGCGGACTCGTTTATATTTCTAACGCTAACCCGGTTTGTAGTTGTGATTATTTTTATCTCGCCCTATTCACCCCCCCTCTAGGCGACTTTCAATTGGTATCAGAACCCGGTGCTTCATTAGAGCCTAACCGCTCGAAGTGATGTCGGGAGATCACACCAAGAGGGAGATGGAGACCGGCGATAACAAGCCCACTACAAGCCAAGGGAGCACTTCATCGGAAGAGTCCCGCACCAAGAGAAGGGAGAAGAAGAAGAACTCCTCCAAGCGGAAGGAGAAAAGATCTTCCTCTTCTCACCACAAGGAGAAGAAGGAAAAGTCTTCTTCTCACAAGCCGCATCGGAGTGGGGACAAGCACAAGAGGATGAGAAAGGTGGTCTACTACGAGACCGACACTTCATCGACATCCACCTCCGGCTCCGACGCGGCATCCGTCACTTCTAAACGCCAAGAGCGTAAGAAGTATAGTAAGATTCCCCTACGCTACCCTCGCATTCCGAAACATACACCTTTACTTTCCGTCCCATTAGGCAAACCACCAACTTTTAATGGTGAAGATTATGCTATGTGGAGTAATTTAATGCGATTTCATCTAACCTCTCTCCACAAAAGTATATGGGATGTTGTTGAGTATGGTGTACAGGTACCATCTGTAGGGGATGAGGACTACGACACGGACGAAGTGGCCCAAATCGAGCACTTCAACTCCCAAGCCGCAACCATTCTCCTTGCCTCACTAAGCAAGGAGGAATACAACAAAGTACAAGGGTTGAAGAACGCAAAAGAGATTTGGGACCTACTCAAGACGGCGCACGAGGGTGATGAACTCACCAAGATCACCAAGCGGGAAACGATCGAGGGGGAGCTCGGTCGCTTCCGTCTTCGCCAAGGGGAGGAGCCTCAAGATATGTACAACCGGCTCAAGACCTTGGTGAACCAAGTGCGCAACCTCGGGAGCGCAAAATGGGATGACCACGAGGTGGTTAAGGTTATTTTAAGAGCACTTATTTTCCTTAACCCCACTCAAGTACAATTAATTCGTGGTAATCCTAGATATCCACTAATGACCCCCGAGGAAGTTATCGGGAATTTTGTAAGCTTTGAATGCATGATTAAGGGCTCAAAGAAGATCAACGAGCTTGACGAGCCTTCCACATCCGAGGCGCAACCGGTGGCCTTCAAGGAAACGGAGGAGAAGAAGGAGGAGTCTACACCAAGTAGACAACCGATTGACGCCTCCAAGCTCGACAATGAGGAGATGGCCCTAATCATCAAAAGCTTTCGGCAAATCCTCAAGCAACAGAAGGGGAAGGATTACAAATCCCGTTCCAAGAAGGTTTGCTACAAGTGTGGTAAGCCCGGTCACTTTATTGCAAAGTGTCCTATGTCTAGTGACAGTGACAGGGGCGACGACAAGAAGGGAAGAAGAAAGGAGAAGAAGAAATATTACAAGAAGAAGGGCGGCGATGCCCATGTTTGTCGGGAGTGGGACTCCGACGAAAGCTCAAGCGACTCCTCTGACGACGAGGACGCCGCCAACATCGCCATCACCAAAGGCCTCCTCTTCCCCAACGTCGGCCACAAGTGTCTCATGGCCAAGGACGGCAAAAAGAAGGTAAAATCAAGGTCCTCCACTAAATATGAAACATCTAGTGATGAGGATGAAGATAAAAATGAGGAGGATAACTTGCGCATTCTTTTTGCTAACCTCAACATGCAACAAAAAGAAAAATTGAATGAATTGATTAGTGCTATACATGAGAAGGATGATCTCTTGGATTCTCAAGAGGACTTCCTTATTAAAGAAAATAAGAAGCATGTTAAGGTTAAAAATGCTTATGCTCTAGAAATAGAAAAATGTGAAAAATTGTCTAGTGAGCTAAGCTCTTGCCATGAGACTTTAGACAACCTTAGAAATGAGAATGCTAATTTGTTAGCTAAGGTTGATTCTCATATTTGCAATGTTTCAATTCCAAATCCTAGAAATAATAATGATGACTTGCTTGCTAGGATTGAAGAATTGAACTTTTCTATTGCTAGCCTTAGAAATGAGAAAGAGAAATTAATTGCTAAGGCTAAGGATTTTGATGTTTGCAATGCTACTATTTCCGACCTTAGAACTAAAAATGATTTATTGCATGCTAAGGTCATTGAATTAAAATCTTGCAAACCTTCTACATCCACTGAGCATATTTCCATTTGTACTAGATGTAGAGATATTAATATTGATGCTATCCATGATCACCTAGCATTAATTAAAAAGCAAAATGATCACATAGCACAACTTAATGCTAAAATTAGAGAGCATGACTTAGAAAATGAAAAATTTAAACTTGCTAGAAGCATGCTCTATAATGGGAGACGCCCTGGCATCAAGGATGGCATTGGCTTCCAAAGGGGAGACAATGTCAAAATTAATGCCCCTCCAAAGAACTTATCTAACTTTGTTAAGGGCAAGGCTCCCATGCCTCAGGATAACGAGGGTTACATTTTGTACCCTGCCGGCTATCCTGAGAGCAAGATTAGGAAAATTCATTCTAGGAAGTCTCACTCTGGCCCTAATCATGCTTTCATGTATAAGGGTGAGACATGTAGTTCTAGGCAACCAACCCGTGCCAAGTTGCCTAGAAAGAAAATTCCTAATGCATCAAATGATCATAGCATTTCATTTAAAACTTTTGATGCATCTTATGTTTTAACTAACAAATCCGGCAAGGTAGTTGCCAAGATTGTTGGGGGCAAACACAAGGGCTCCAAGACTTGTGTTTGGGTACCCAAAGTTCTTGTTTCTAATGCCAAAGGACCCAAAACCGTTTGGGTACCTAAAACAAAGAACTAAACTTGTTTTGTAGGTTTATGCATCCGGGGGCTCAAGTTGGATACTCGACAGCGGGTGCACAAACCACATGACCGGGGAGAAAAAGATGTTCTCCTCTTATGAGAAAAACAGAGATCCCCAACGAGCTATCACATTCGGGGATGGAAATCAAGGTTTGGTCAAAGGTTTGGGTAAAATTGCTATATCTCCTGACCATTCTATTTCCAATGTTTTTCTTGTGGATTCCTTAGATTACAATTTGCTTTCCGTATCCCAATTATGTAAAATGGGCCACAATTGTCTATTTACTGATATTGGTGTTACTGTCTTTAGAAGAAGTGATGATTCAATAGCATTTAAGGGAGTGTTAGAGGGTCAGCTATACTTGGTTGATTTCGATAGAACTGAACTCGACACTTGCTTGATTGCTAAGACTAACTTGGGTTGGCTTTGGCACCGCCGACTAGCCCATGTTGGAATGAAGAATCTTCACAAGCTTCTAAAGGGAGAACACATTTTAGGACTAACAAATGTTCATTTTGAGAAAGACAGGATTTGTAGCGCATGCCAAGCCGGGAAGCAAGTTGGCATCCATCATCCACACAAAAACATCATGACTAACGACAGGCCACTGGAGCTCCTACACATGGATTTATTCGGCCCGATCGCTTACATAAGCATCGGCGGTAGTAAGTATTGTCTTGTAATTGTGGATGATTATTCTCGCTTCACTTGGGTGTTCTTTTTGCAGGACAAATCTCATACCCAAGAGACTTTAAAGGGATTCTTAAGACGGGCTCAAAATGAGTTCGGCTTAAGGATCAAGAAAATTAGAAGCGATAATGGGACGGAGTTCAAAAACTCTCAAATTGAAGGTTTCCTTGAGGAGGAGGGCATCAAGCATGAGTTCTCTTCTCCCTACACTCCACAACAAAATGGTGTAGTGGAGAGGAAGAATCGAACTCTATTGGACATGGCAAGAACCATGCTTGATGAGTACAAGACACCGGATCGGTTTTGGGCCGAAGCGGTCAACACCGCTTGCTACGCCATCAACCGGTTATATCTTCACCGAATCCTCAAGAAGACATCCTATGAACTCCTAACCGAGCAAGTTGATCTTGATGATGTAGGTGAAGAACAGGCTCCATGCATAGCGCTAAGGAACATGTCCATTGGGGATGTGTGTCCTAAGGAATCCGAAGAGCCTCCACATGCACAAGATCAACCATCCTCCTCAACGCAAGCATCTCCACCAACTCAAATTGAGGATGAGGCTCAAGATGTTGAACAAGAAGATGAGCCACCTCAAAATGACGGCAACGATCAAGGGGGAGATGCAAATAATGAAGACAAGGAGGATGAACAACCCAGGCCGCCACACCCAAGAGTCCACCAAGCAATACAACGAGATCACCCCGTCGACACCATCCTCGGTGATATTCATAAGGGGGTAACTACTCAATCTCGTGTTGCTCATTTTTGTGAACATTACTCGCTTGTTTCCTCTATTGAGCCACACAGGGTAGAGGAAGCACTTCAAGATTCGGATTGGGTGATGGCGATGCAAGAGGAGCTCAACAATTTCACAAGGAACGAGGTATGGCACTTAGTTCCACGTCCTAATCAAAATGTTGTAGGGACCAAGTGGGTCTTCCGCAACAAGCAAGACGAGCATGGTGTGGTGACAAGGAACAAAGCTCGACTCGTGGCCAAGGGGTATTCACAAGTCGAAGGTTTGGATTTTGGTGAAACCTATGCACCCGTAGCTAGGCTTGAGTCAATTCGTATATTATTGGCCTATGCTACTTACCATGGCTTCAAGCTTTATCAAATGGACGTGAAGAGTGCCTTCCTCAATGGACCAATCAAGGAGAAGGTCTATGTTGAGCAACCTCCCGGCTTTGAAGACAGTGAGTATCCTAATCATGTTTATAGGCTCTCTAAGGCGCTTTATGGGCTCAAGCAAGCCCCAAGAGCATGGTATGAATGCCTTAGAGATTTCCTTATTGCAAATGGCTTCAAAGTCGGCAAGGCCGATCCTACTTTGTTCACTAAAACTCTTGACAATGATTTGTTTGTATGCCAAATTTATGTTGATGATATTATATTTGGGTCTACTAACGAATCTACATGTGAAGAATTTAGTAGGATCATGACACAAAAATTCGAGATGTCAATGATGGGGGAGTTGAAGTATTTTCTAGGATTCCAAGTCAAGCAACTCCATGAAGGCACCTTCATTAGCCAAACGAAGTATACTCAAGACATTCTAAGCAAGTTTGGAATGAAGGATGCCAAGCCCATCAAGGCACCCATGGGAACTAATGGGCATCTCGACCTCGACACGGGAGGTAAGTCCGTGGATCAAAAGGTATACCGGTCGATGATTGGTTCATTGCTTTATTTATGTGCATCTCGACCGGACATTATGCTTTCCGTTTGCATGTGTGCAAGATTCCAAGCCGACCCTAAGGAATCACACCTTACGGCCGTAAAACGAATCTTGAGATATTTGGCTTATACTCCTAAGTTTGGGCTTTGGTACCCTCGGGGATCCACATTTGATTTGATTGGTTATTCGGATGCCGATTGGGCGGGGTGCAAGATTAATAGAAAGAGCACATCGGGGACTTGCCAGTTCTTGGGAAGATCCTTGGTGTCATGGGCTTCAAAGAAGCAAAATTCGGTCGCTCTTTCTACCGCCGAAGCCGAGTATATTGCCGCAGGCCATTGTTGCGCGCAATTGCTTTGGATGAGGCAAACCCTGCGGGACTACGGTTACAAATTAACCAAAGTCCCTTTGCTATGTGACAATGAGAGTGCAATCAAAATGGCCGACAATCCCGTTGAGCATAGCCGCACTAAGCACATAGCCATTCGGTATCATTTTCTTCGGGATCACCAACAAAAGGGGGATATCGAGATTTCTTACATTAACACTAAAGATCAATTAGCCGATATCTTTACCAAGCCACTTGATGAGCAATCTTTTACCCGACTTAGGCATGAGCTCAATATTCTTGATTCTAGGAATTTCTTTTGCTAGTCTTGCTCACATAGCTCATAATAATACCTTTGATCATGTCTCTTTTATATGCTATGACTAATGTTTTTTCAAGTGTATTCCAAACCAAGTCATAGGTATATTGAAAGGGAATTGGGGTCTTCGGCGAAGACCAAGGCTTCCACTCCACTCTACTACTCATCCTTCGCCGTCACTCCGAACATCTCTCCAACTTTGGTATAATCTTCACTCTTTCATTTTATGACCAAAGGGGGAGAAAGTACTTCATTGGGCTCTAATGATTCCGTTTTTGGCGATTCATGCCAAAGGGGGAGAAAATATGAGCCCAAAGCAAAAGGACCCCAAAGCAAAAGGACCGCACCACCACCTAATTTTATAAATTTAATGATTTTAAATTGGTAAATTTCAAAATTGGTATCTCTTTGTGTTCTAAAGGGGGAGCAACTAGTATTTTCAAATTGATGTCTTAAAACCCTCTTGAACACTAAGAGGAGACCTTATTTGAGGGGGGAGTTTTGTTTAGTCAAAGGAAAAGCATTTGAACCAAGGAAGAAAATTTCAAATCTTGAAAATGCTTTGCAAAATCTTATTCATTTACCTTTGACTATCTTGCAAAATGACTTTGAAAAGAATTTACAAAAGAGTTTGCAAAAACAAAACTTTTGGTGCAAATGAGGTCCAATATGTCAAAAACAAAGAAAACAATCCATGCGCATTCATATAAGTATTTATATTGGCTCAATTCCAAGCAACCTTTGCACTTACATTATGCAAACTAGTTCAATTATGCACTTCTATATTTGCTTTGGTTTGTGTTGGCATCAATCACCAAAAAGGGGGAGATTGAAAGGGAATTAGGCTTACACCTAGTCCCTAAATAATTTTGGTGGTTGAATTGCCCAACACAAATATTGGACTAACTAGTTTGCTCTAGTGTATAAGTTATACAGGTGCAAAAGGTTCACACTCAGCCAATAAAAAGATCAAGTTTTGGATTCAACAAAGGAGCAAATAGGCAACCGAGGGCACCTCTGGCTGAAGGCACCGGACTGTCCGGTGTGCACCGGACAGTGTCCGGTGCGCCCAGAGGACTCCACTTCAAACTATTCGCCCTCGGGAATTCTCGGAAGCCGGCGCGCTATAATTCACCGGACTGTCCGGTGTGCACCGGACATGTCCGGTGCTCCAAGGAAGCGCGGTCTCCGGAACTCGCCAGCCTCGGGTTCGCGCGGCAGCCGCTCCGCTAAAATTCACCGGACTGTCCGGTGTGCACCGGACTGTCCGGTGTGCCAGCGGAGCAACGGCTATTTCGGCGCCAACGGCTACCTGCGGCGCATTTAATGCGCGTTCTGCGCGCGCAGTCGTCAGGCGTGCCCATACCGGTGCACCGGACATCAAACAGTACATGTCCGGTGTGCACCGGACATCCAGGCGGGCCCAGAAGTCAGAAGCTCCAACGGTCAGAATCCAACGGCAGTGATGACGTGGCAGGGGCACCGGACTGTCCGGTGTGCACCGGACTGTCCGGTGCGCCATCGAACAGAAGTCTCCAGCCAACGGTCAAGTTTGGTGGTTGGGGCTATAAATACCCCAACCACCCCACCATTCATTGCATCCAAGTTTTCCAACTTCCAACCACTTACAAGAGCTAGGCATTCAATTCTAGACACACCAAAGAGATCAAATCCTCTCCAATTCCACTCAAGTATTTAGTGACTAGCGAGAGAGATTTGCCGTGTTCTTTTGAGCTCTTGCGCTTGGATCGCTTTCTTTCTTTCTCACTTGTTCTTGTGTTCAAAACTCAATTGTAACCAAGGCAAGAGGCACCAATTGTGTGGTGGCCCTTGCGGGGAAGTTTTGTTCCCGTTTGATTGAGAAGAAGAAAAGCTCACTCGGTCCGAGGGACCGTTTGAGAGAGGGAAGGGTTGAAAGAGACCCGGCCTTTGTGGCCTCCTCAACGGGGAGTAGGTTTGCGAGAACCGAACCTCGGTAAAACAAATCCGCGTGTCACACTCTTCATTTGCTTGCGATTTGTTTTGCGCCCTCTCTCGCGGACTCGTTTATATTTCTAACGCTAACCCGGTTTGTAGTTGTGATTATTTTTATCTCGCCCTATTCACCCCCCCCTCTAGGCGACTTTCAGGAAGTGCTCATCACATCAAGAATGTGATGACTACATCAAGACCTCTGGAGCTATTGCATATGGACCTCTTCGGACCCGTCGCCTACCTCAGCATTGGGGGAAGTAAGTATGGTCTTGTTATTGTTGATGATTTTTCCCGCTTCACTTGGGTATTCTTTTTGTTGGATAAATCTGAAACCCAAGGGACCCTCAAGCGCTTCCTAAGGAGAGCTCAAAATGAATTTGAGCTCAAGGTGAAGAAGATAAGGAGCGACAATGGGTCCGAGTTCAAGAACCTTCAAGTGGAGGAGTACCTTGAGGAGGAAGGAATCAAGCACGAGTTCTCCGCTCCCTACACACCACAACAAAATGGTGTGGTAGAGAGGAAGAACAGGACGCTCATAGACATGGCGAGGACGATGCTTGGAGAATTCAAGACGCCCGAGCGGTTTTGGTTGGAAGCTGTGAACATGGCTTGCCATGCCATAAACCGAGTCTATCTCCATCGCCTCCTCAAGAAGACGTCATACGAGCTACTTACCGGTAACAAACCCAACGTTTCGTATTTTCGAGTTTTTGGGAGTAAATGCTACATTCTGGTGAAGAAAGGTAGAAATTCAAAATTTGCTCCCAAAGCTGTAGAAGGGTTTTTGTTAGGTTATGACTCAAATACAAAGGCGTATAGAGTCTTCAACAAATCATCGGGTTTGGTTGAAGTCTCTAGCGACGTTGTATTTGATGAGACTAATGGCTCTCCAAGAGAGCAAGTTGATCTTGATGATGTAGATGAGGATGATGTTCCAACGGACGCAATTCGTACCATGGCGATTGGAGACGTGCGACCACAGGAACACAAGGAGCAAGATCAACCTTCTTCCTCAACGACGGTGCACCCCCCAACTCAAGATGATGAACAGGTACCTCAAGAGGAGGCGTGTGATCAAGGGGGAGCACAGGATGTCCAAGATGAGGAGGAAGAAGTACCACAAGCCCCTCCAACTCAAGTTCGAGCAATGGTTCAAAGGAATCATCCCGTCGACCAAATTTTGGGTGACATTAGCAAGGGAGTAACTACTCGCTCTAGATTAGCTAATTTTTGTGAGCATTACTCTTTTGTCTCTTCTATTGAGCCTTTCAGGGTAGAAGAGGCCTTGCTAGATCCGTACTGGGTGTTGGCCATGCTGGAAGAGCTCAACAACTTCAAGCGAAATGAAGTTTGGACACTGGTGCCGCGTCCCAAACAAAATGTTGTGGGAACCAAGCAGGTGTTCCACAACAAACAGGATGAGCATGGGCTGGTGACAAGGAACAAGGCTCGACTTGTGGCAAAAGGTTATGCCCAAGTCGCAGGTTTGGACTTTGAGGAGACTTTCGCTCCTATGGCTAGGCTAGAGTCGATTCATATTTTGTTAGCCTATTCCATCACCATTCTTTCAGGTTGTACCAAATGGATGTGAAAAGCGCTTTCCTCAACGGGCCAATCAAGGAGGAGGTGTACGTGGAGCAACCCCCTGGCTTTGAGGATGAACGGTACCCCGACCACGTGTGTAAGCTCTCTAAGGCGCTCTATGGACTTAAGCAAGCCCCAAGAGCATGATATGAATGCCTTAGAGACTTTTTAATTGCTAATGCTTTCAAGGTTGGGAAAGCCGATCCAACTCTTTTCACTAAGACCTGTGACGGTGATCTATTTGTGTGCCAAATTTATGTCGATGACATAATATTTGGTTCTACTAACCAAAAGTCTTGTGAAGAGTTTAGCAGGGTGATGACGCAGAAATTCGAAATGTCGATGATGGGCGAGTTGAACTACTTCCTTGGGTTCCAAGTGAAGCAACTCAAGGATGGCACCTTCATCTCTCAAACGAAGTACACGCAAGACTTGCTCAAGTGGTTTGGGATGAAGGACGCCAAGCCCGCAAAGACTCCAATGGGAACCAACGGACATGTCGACCTCAACAAAGGAGGTAAGTCCGTTGATCAAAAAGCATACCAGTCTATGATAGGGTCTTTACTTTATTTATGTGCTAGTAGACCGGATATTATGCTTAGCGTATGCATGTGTGCTAGATTTCAATCCGACCCAAGGGAGTGTCACCTTGTGGCCGTTAAGAGAATTCTCAGATATTTAGTTGCTACGCCTTGCTTCGGGATCTGGTATCCAAAGGGGTCTACCTTTGACTTGATTGGATATTTAGACTCCGATTATGCTGGATGTAAGGTCGATAGGAAGAGTACATCAGGGACGTGCCAATTCTTAGGAAGGTCCCTGGTGTCCTCGAGTTCTAAGAAACAAACTTCTGTTGCCCTATCCACCGCTGAGGCCGAGTACGTTGCCGTAGGACAGTGTTGCGCGCAACTACTTTGGATGAGGCAAACCCTCAGGGACTTTGGCTACAATCTGAGCAAAGTCCCACTCCTATGTGATAATGAGAGTGCAATCCGCATGGTGGACAATCCTGTTGAACACAGCCGCACAAAGCACATAGACATCTGGCATCACTTTTTGAGAGACCACCAGCAAAAGGGAGATATCAAAGTGTTTTATGTTAGCACCGAGAACCAGCTAGCCGATATCTTTACCAAGCCTTTAGATGAGAAGACCTTTTGCAGGCTGTGTAGTGAGCTAAATGTCTTAGATTCGCGTAACTTGGATTGATATAGAGCATACATGTGTTTTATGCCTTTGATCATGTTCCATTATGCATTTTATTGCTTATTTATGGTGCTCAAGTTGTGCAAAAGATCTCCCGGACCTCACAAGTCCATGTGTGATTGATGCACATATTTAGGGGGAGAAATGCTACAACTTGACCCTTTGAGACTAACCGTGTGCTTGAGTTTTCTTAATTTAGTCTTAAAGGTGGATTGAAAGGGAAAGGTGAACTTGGACCATGCAAGACTTCCACTGCACTCCGATGAGAGGGTAACTCACTCCAAGTTCATCTCCATATTCTTATTGCCTTTGTACTCGTATTTGAAGATTTTGGTGAGGCAATGGGGTTTAGGGGCCAAAAATGATCCCGTTTTGGTGCTTGATGCCAAAGGGGGAGAAAATAAGGCCAAAGCAAGAAATGGATCAGCTACCACTTGAGAATTTTGAAAATAATAGAATTAGAGCCTTTTGTTTTGTCAAAATACTCTTATTGTCTCTTATTGTCAATAGTTTGTCTCTTGTGGGGAGAATGTTTGATTATGGGAAAAAGGGGGAGTTTTTGAATCTTTGATCAATTTCTCTTGGAATACCTCTCTCTATGCCTCAACAAGTGATTTTGACTTAGAGATAGGAAATTGAGTTTGATTTACAAAACAAACCAAGTGGTGGCAAAGAATGATCCATATATGCCAAATTTGAATCAAATACAAATTTGTGTTCTCATTTGCATTGATGTTGAACTTCTTTTAGTTGCTTTTTGTTGTGTTGGCATAAATCACCAAAAAGGGGGAGATTGAAAGGGAAATGTGCCCTTGGGCCATTTCTAAGTATTTTGGTGATCAAGTGCCAACACAAATGGTTTAAGTGTGAAACTATGCCAAATGGGGGAAGAAGTGCAAAGTCAACACAAAGGTATGATTCTAGACTTAGTACATTGGTTTTTTTGTACTAACATATTTGTCTAAGTGCTAGAATAAGAGAAAATTCAATTTGAAAAGACTTGGCTCGAGCAGCCAAGACTCTGCTCAGTCTGGGAGCACCGGACTGTCTGGTGGTGCACCGGACAGTGTCCGGTGCGCGAGACTGGCGTCTGGTCAACTGGCTGCTCTCGGGTCTCGACGACGGCGTACGGCTATAAATCACCGGACTGTCCGGTGGTGCACCGGACAGTGTCCGGTGAGTCGTCTGCGGCGAAGTCGCCGCTCTTGGGAATCAAGTCAACAACGTACGGCTATGATTCACCGGACTGTCCGGTGGTGCACCGGACTGTCCAGTGAGCCAACGGTCGACCGGGCCAATGGTCGGCCGCGCAATCCACGCGTGACGCGTGGCCGAGCCAACGGTCAGAAGGGGGCACCGGACTGTCCTGTGTGCACCGGACAGTGTCTGGTGCGCCAATGGCTCCAAGTCTTCAACGGTTAGTTGTGCCAGAATAGGAAAGAAATCCGCACCGGATAGTGTCCGGTGGTGCACCGGACTGTCCGGTGTGCCAGCCGACAGAAGGCAAGGATTGCCTTCCTGGATTGCTCAAAACGGCTCCTAGCTTCCTTGGGGCTATAAAAGGGACCCCTAGGCGCATGGAGGAGTACACCAAGCATACTTTGAGCATTCTTGATCATTCACACTCCGTCTTTGCGCACTTGTTTGACATTCTTAGTGATTTGAGCTCCGTTCTAGTGAGAACCTTGTGATATTCATTTGAGCTCAAGTTTGGCCGTGTGTGTGCGTATTGCTGTGAATTTGTGTGTGTTGCTTCCCTCCCTTACTCTAGTGCTTTCACTTTGATTCTCATTGTAAGGGAGAGAGACTCCAAGTTGTGGAGATTCCTCACAAACGGGAAAGAGTAAAGAAAGAAGAACACCGTGGTATTCAAGTCGATCATCGGATCACTTGAGAGGGGTTGAGTGCAACCCTCGTCCGTTGGGACGCCATAACGTGGAGTAGGCAAGTGTTGTACTTGGTCGAACCACGGGATAAATCCTCGTGTCTCTTGTGCTTGTTCTCACTGTGTCTATTTTGCTTCACAAGAGCTCTCCTTAGCCACTTGATTTTATTTTGCTAACTCCTAACCAAGTTTTGTGGCTTTAAGTTTCAAGTTTTTACTGGATCACCTATTCACCCCCCCCTCTAGGTGCTCTCAAAAAATATTGCATATCATGTCTATTAGTATACCTTTTGATTATGAGTAATTCCTTCAATTGGTGCAATTTCATATTTTCAAACTTTATTTGTACCAAGGTTCAAATTGTAGAACTTAATCCCCTGTCCTCACAATTCCAAGTGCATAAGGTAAAACAAGTATTCATCACTTGTATGCACACGTTTAAGGGGAGAATGGTCTATAATTTGAATCTTTGAGACTAACTTCATTTCCAAGTCTATTATGTGTGTAGTCTCAAATTAGAAAGGAATTTTCGGGCAAAGACAATCGCTTCCACTGCAAATTTGATGGGTATCAAAGATTATTTGCTCCTAAATGTATCTTTTATACATTTCATAAGAGAATGAGTTTCTCGTGTATATGCTACTCCAATGTCATCTAAAATTGGTAAATATGTATCACATCCTTTTGGATTGCAAATATCTGAAGTAGCATAGCTTATAAATTCTCTTGTCTATAACTTAATTGATTAAATAGTGCACACGTTTCTTATGTTGCATGATTATGTTCAATTGATACTCCTTGTATGCCAATGGTATTTTAAGTTGCAAATAAGTACTTTCAACAGGTATCAATTGAATTCATATATATGTGTGTGCACTAAAACTTGAGGAGAACTTAGTGTAATATGCAATTAGTGATCTGATTATCTATCAAATTGTATCAATTGGTGGTTTTCAATTGATATTTTTCGTACATGATCACTAGTTGTATAATCCATACTTGTGCAATTTTCATGCTGCCTCTTGTTATGATAAGAAAATGCTAGGTGACATCTAGACTCCAGGTATCAAGATTTATCTTTCAATTAGCATGACAATATTCATTTGATATCTTGGACCTATGTCACAATTATGCCAACAAGAGATTGCAAAATGAACTCTAAATACAACACAAATGTGGAACACCCCTTTAGAAAAGGTAAAACGCAAAGGTACATCACTTATGACACTTCTCCATTACCTTTGTGCCATATAAGGACCCTTTTCATGATAGTGTGTTCAAATCTTGATTAATCATAATTTCTACCCTTTATATTCTTTATATCTTTTTTTGGAGATTTATGACAAAGGGGGAGAAATTATGCATTAAAGTTTACCTTTAGTCTTATGTAACTAAGTGTAAGAAGACTTTTGAAAAGGGGGAGAAATAATTGACAAAAGGGGGAGAATCATAAGTAAAACATAAGATGTAGGAAATTTCTGAGTGACGTTTATTTTATGGCTCAGTGCACCCCATGAATAGTATGATATAAGTTGTCTCCATACTTTGACCCAAATATGTGCTTTTGGCATTTGAGTACAAAATTGGTATTTTCTGAAATGCACATATTTAGGGGGAGGAAACTATATCATAGGATTCAAAATCTTATTTATCAAATCTTATGTAAGCTTTAAATGTGTTCTCATCAATCACCAAAAAGGGGGAGATTGAAAGTGCATTCATCCCTTTTGTGAGTTTTGGTGATTTGGATAACAACACATTTAAAGGACTAACAAGTTTGCTAAGTGTTGAACAGGAAATTCAGTATGATGAACATACTTGAATAGTGTATAATGACAGTGAACAAAGGTTCAACACAAGGTTAAATAACTAGTGAGACAATGCAAATGGATATAATATGATCTCTATATTGGTTTGAATATATGGACAAGACCTAAGAAATCACTATGCATAAATATGATCATAATAGAGGTTGAAGTGATTAAGAGGATTGGTCAAGCCAAAGTGAATAAGATATGAGGAACCGTGAATTGGCTTGACCATATTACTATTAGTCCATATATGAATATATGAGAATCAAACTAGAGCTTGATTGATCTTAGCAGTTATATCTAGATGACAATCAAGCAAGGTTCACAATATTGAAGAAATGATTCTCTCAATGGATGCTCAATAGGATGTGACTCAAGAATGGCTTGATAGGGTGAAGATAGCAAGGAGAGGGCTTCGAGGAACTAAGCGAAGGTGAAGGCCAAGCGACGGCTTGTAGACCGAGGTACCATGGCTAAGGTGAAGAAGAGAGTACTTGCACTAAGTCGATGAACTAATCAGCTATGAAGAGTTACAACATGTTGATGCATCAGTAAGGTGACTTGAAGCCATGATTTGAACTCATATATGGTGAAATGGCACAAGTCACAGGCTCGATTTGTGTTTGCTTCAAAAGGTGAGACAAAGATGTTTGTGATCCTTATGAAGCAACACCATGGAGAAATCACACTTGAGACACTAATGACTCAAGGAGTTTACTTAATTATATTTTATCTAACTTGAGTATAGGAATCGTCGTACTATCAAGGGGGATCCATAAAGAAGGTTGGTGTTGGTACTAAAGCTCAAAATCCTTGATCTAAACTTCCATTTTACCCTTGTTTCACTTTAGTTTTCTCAAAATCTGTGCAACAGTTTCAAAAATCGGTTCAACCGGAATTAAAACCGGTTCAACCAGTTTCTGCATTGTTCCCCTCTGTCATTGTCTGACCTGCTAGTCTGCTAGTCAGTCCTGTCAGAAAAAGTCGTGTGCAGATTTTTGGAAAAATGGTTCAACTGAATTTTGGCCCGGCTCAACCGGATTTGAAATACGGCTCAACCGAATTTTGGACCGGTTCAACTGGATTTGCAACTGGTTCAACCAAATTTTGGCCTGGCTCAACCGGATTTGCAGCCGGTCCAGTCTCCGGCTGAGTCCGCCAGTGAACCGAAAACCCCCTGGTGGAATCCGGTTCAACTGGTTTTAGAACCGGTTCAACCGTTTTTCAGTCAGATTTCCCCAACGGCCACCAGCTTTTGGGGGCACCTTTATATATGAAAGTTCCCTTTGACCCGGGAACAGGATCTGGATGTCGCCTAGAGGGGGGGGGTGAATAGGCGAATAAAACTTATTACTTTAAAACTTAAATTCTTACTCTACTCGAAGACTTAGTACGCAGTGGAGTGAGAAGACTCTTCGAGTAGGTTGCAGCGGAATCAGAGATCCTGTCTCAAAAGTGTCCTGCACTTCAAATAAAGCTTATACCACAGATAAGTATTGAAGTGCAGATATAAAGACGAGTAAGACAGAGAGTCAGGATACAATACAGAACAGAGCACACAGACGCAAGGATTTATCCCGAGGTTCGGCCAAGCCTGAAATGCTTGCCTAGTCCTCGTTGGAGTTAGCCACACCTGGGCTTGGAGTCTATTTCAACTCCTTCCTCCGTTTGCTCAGATCTGTCAGAATGACAGATAGAGCCTTTCACTATTGAGTGGGGTTACAACAGAACCGCGGCTGCTTACAAACTTCTTGGCAGCACCCCGGCAGAGTAACGATACGCTCAAGACCTTGCTCTAGCTCTTAGCAGCACTACTCCTCTCTCTAAAGGCTTATAGCTGTGCCTTCTACACAAACTATAGAGTTACACACAAGAGGGAGAGCGAGAATTGATCCGAGTGATGTCTACACTTGTTGGCTACACTTGTATTTGCTGGAGGCGCCTAGGGGTCCCTTTTATAGGCACAAGGAGCCTAGGAGCCGTTGGAAGCAATTCTGGAAGGCCAACCTTGCCTTCTGTCGTCGGGGGCACCGGACAGTCCGGTGCACACCGGACACTGTCCGGTGCCCGATTTCTTTCCTTAAACGGTGCTGCCGACCGTTGCCGACCGGTGCAGATCTGGAGCCGTTGGCGCACCGGACATGTCCGGTGCACACCGGACAGTCCGGTGCCGTCTTCCGACCGTTGGCTCGGCCACGTGTCCCGCGCAGATCGCGCGGCCGACCGTTGGCCCCGCCGACCGCTGGCTCACCGGACAGTCCGGTGCACACCGGACAGTCCGGTGAATTTTAGCCGTACGCCGTCGGCCAATTTCCCGAGAGCGGCCAGTTCGCGCCGAGTCGGCCTGGCGCACCGGACACTGTCCGGTGCACACCGGACAGTCCGGTGCTCCAGACCGAGCTAGGTCTTGGCAGCACACAGCCAAGTCATTTTCTCCTCTTCTTTCTTCTTCTTCTTTCTGTTTCTAACACTTAGACGAATATGTTAGTACACAAAACCAATGTACTAAGTCTAGAAACATACCTTCTCTTAATTATTACATCTATAGCATTTCACATGCATGAGCTTCGATGTTGGACTCATAAATCATCAAGTCTGCTTGACTTGATCTAGATTGACATTTCTTGGCTCCAACATCCTGCAAAGATCACATAGAACATCTCCAAACCTAGGAACAACCCAAACTAAAGATCAAGGTGAACTTAGCTCTTTTAGGCTGCTTCCAGTTCCGGTTTTGACACTTGTTCTCCTTCTAGTGACCTTGATCTCCTTCTTAGAGTTTGGTCTTGAGCCTTATGACTTACACCACATAACTGTAGCTGTTACTTCATTGGTTGTAAGTCACGTCCTTATGTAGTGATCCTTGGTGTGTTATAGCTCTTCTCAACTCGATCACCCTTGACTTTGCAAGCCTTCTTCTTCACCCTTGGCTTTGGGTTCCTCAGCCTCCTTGACCTTCTCCCGTGCACTTGGTACCTCGAAGCTTCTCTTGCCTCCGTCCTTGGCTTGATCAGTTGTCTCCGAGCTTCGCACCCGAGTCTCACTTTATGCAATGTCCATCCTACTTGTGATGTCCATCATGTATCCATAATCCAGTTCTTGGACCATCACAATTGTTCACTTGTGTTGAACCCTGTAGGCTTTACCTTAAGCACCTGTTCAACACTTAGTACACTCGTTAGTCCTTTAATTGAGTTGTCATTCAAACACCAAAACTCACAAGAGAGCTTTCAATCTCCCCCTTTTTGGTGATTGATGGCAACACAATTAAAGCTTACATAAGAATAAAATTTGAAGCACAAATTTTGAATTCTAAGTTTATAGAATGCTCCCCCTAAATATGTGCTTACTTCAAAAACATAATCTGCACCTCAGACGCCAATTTGCACATACTTAGGCAATTCGAAACATTTCTACACCTTAGCACTTTTTAGGATGCATTGTGTCAAGAATCAAATCATGATACTATACCACACAAATGCACATAATCAAACACACAAATGCACATAATCAGAGTTAAACACCATTCAAATTAGTGGATATATCATAGGAATATCAACCTACCACTATTCACCATTAAGATACTAATTTAAACTAAGATACCAATTTAAGGCAATCTTAAAGCACCATTAACCACATGACTGTCTATTTCAGAATGAACACAATAGATGCCAATTAATTCATAGCAACGGAAGCATTAGTCCATATGATGCAACACATATAATAACTGCAAGAAGCATATGAATATCACACTTGACAAAGCTCAAACTAACACGTCACCCCTTAGGATAAGCAGGATAAGCTTTCCTCTCAGGTTGAGATAAGCTTTAATACACACAAATTCTCCCCCTTTGACATCAAACACCAAAAACTATACTCAAGCAAGAACATAGGATGATGTCAAGGGACAACAGGGTGTTAAGGAGGAAAAACGACTATCAAGACTCCCCCTTACTTATTGAACATATGCCCTACCAACATTTAGGTAAGATACATATATGCAAAAAGATTAATACTTCCTTTTGTACCTTTACCATATTGTAGTGTACTTCCCATCTTGAAAGTAGTTAATCTCTTGAGAGCTTCTCCATACTTGTGCCTGATTCTTTCTCCTAACTTTTTTGTTGCTAAGACACCAAACTTAGAACAAGTTATAGTATTGGGCACAAGAAGAAACTTCTATTCTCATGATTATCAAAAGATGTCAATTGAAGCGAACTATTACGGCTACCACTTGAAAGATACCGATTTAAAGATACCAATTGCAAAGTTCATTTATTATCATGGCTCCATGATATTTAAGCATCTATTATCACCAGATATTATAGAGCATGAGCAATCTAAAGATATGCACTTACTCACAACTTGAGATACCAATTTCTTGACTTACAGAGGTACCCAAGTCATGATTGCTCCATTTCTTGCTTATCTTCTCTTTTCCACCTAGAGACTATACAAGATCGCTCAAGAAACAGTTAGTCTCAAAGGACACAAGTTATGTGTGCTCCCCCTCAAGTTGTGCATCAAGTATTTGAATGACTTGCACTTTGCACATTCTAGCTTCCTTAGAACTAGAGGGGAACACAACATACCTTGGTCAAAGCATACTCTATTACTTTCATCACACAAGGATGCCAATTTGAATATCAATTGTAAAACCACTTAACACCAATTGAAGGCTAAATGAAAGATCAACAATGCATGCCTCAGTGGTACCTAAGCCAATTCAATACTCAAGGAAGTATAACATTTATACGCAACTTGTATATGCTTCATACTTAACTATCATTGCATATACCAATTCAAGATCAACACAATCATGTATAAAAAGTGAAATATCTAAGCATGTCATAATTAAGAAGGTTTCTTAGGTGCACAAAAGAAACAACATTTCAAAGGCATAAATTACTTAAGCTAAGATATTACCAATTGAAAAACAAGAACATCGCTATGATCACACTCAACGGAATTTCAAGAATATTTAATGAAATTGCATAGCTCCATTTTCCATACCTTTGCCTTTATGAGAGCCCTTGTTATCACCAATTCGGGGCTCCTTTTGCTTACGCACCTCATAGCTCAAAGGGGCACGACATGGATTTGAAATTCACACAATACTAAACTAGGGAGATCATGTGAACATGCACTAAACAAAATGTCATCTTTGCACATAGCATGACTTACAAAAAGTTACAGGTTTATCCATATACACCAAGAGAGTTGATCGTTGTGGATATAACAAATGAAAGAACTACCCATGAATGATTCAAAAGATATATCCTATATAACACCAGTCATGATTAAGCAAACATCATTATGATTCATTTAACACAGGCAATCATAAAGCATAACTACTCTAAGGACAGGTAGCACATCAAGCCAACTTAAGAGCAATACTAAATTGCAATGATGTACTTAAAATACACAGGTACCGTCCTTTGGAGAGCAGGTTTTAGATTCTCATCAAGGTCCTTTACTTGATTCACCAATAATGATTCAGGACCTACACACCTTATTTCACTTGAGATGAACATGGGATTAGTGTTTCACAATAAAGGCACCAAAACAATTAACAGCTTAAGCATAGAGTTTAAGATAACCGTCTTAAGCTCTCCCATGGTCTCCAGTCCATCTCAAGGCACCTGCATGGTCTAGTTAGCACAGTTTGGTACCCATCTTGGGATGGGTCCATAATGATCATCTAAATGTGCCTTTGGTACCCAAATTGCCTTTGTGCTAGTTCCAGGTGATCTCGTTATAGATCTAGCACAAGTGTATGATTTGGGTCTCCTACCCGAATAAGATTGACACAAATTCACTTGCTTAGGAATCTTACCTTTATAACATACCTTGGATAGATGACCCTGCTCACCACACTTGTAGCAGAAGCGTCGCTCAATCTGACATGACGCTTGCTGTTTGTCATTTTCCTTGGTGAGGGCCACCTTGGAGGATGCACATCCTTGATTCTTCATGACCGGACATGAAGTGATCGTGTGGTCCTTTTTGTTGCATCCAAAACAACTCCTTGTCCCTTCATTTTTGTCTTTGTACGGACAAGACGTGATGAGGTGGCCTAACTTCTTGCACTTGAAACACTTCCTTTTTCCTTTTCTCTTTGTGTACTTGAATGACATGGACAGAGGGTCAGTGCAAACAACATGATTAATTGAATCTTTACCTTTTTCCAAGCTCATGTTGATTTCTTCATCTTTAGGAACATTTTTCTTATTGAGCTTGACACTTGCTGCAGTTTTTCCTTTCTCAAGCTTCTTCACCACGCGCCCGTGGATATCTTGAGAGAGTTGAGCAAAGTGTCTTCTCCTCAGTTGTCGTTGCTTCTTATTCCCACATAATTTCTTTTGTGACCCTAAAACTTGTTGCTCAATCAATGATTGGCTTTCTTTTGAGCAACAGGGGTTAGCACATGATGATATACAATTCAATTGCTCACACGTGCGAGAATGAGGTTCACATGAATTTAAGTTTGCAATTATAACCTCATGAGCAACATGTTGGGGTCGTGCTTCGGTGCGCCGAAGGTCTCACACGAAGAAGCAGCTTCGACTGAAGTCGTCTCCAAGAGATGGCCGAAGGTTCCTTGTCATGGAGCTTCGGCGTTACAAACCGACATAGAGATAGAATGACCTTTTTATCCATAGAGGTCTAAGTCAATGTTGTAAACTTTTGTAAGGGGCATAATTGTAATTTGTCACAGGCTGCGACCTGTGCCTATAAATAGATGAACAGTACCCCTGTACTGTTCACGCGAACCTGTCATTTGCCTTCGCATCACATTTGTACCCTTGCTTTCCTCAAGACCGAAGGTACATTTGTAATCTGAAATCATTTATATTCCTTCATGTTAGTAGAAATGGAAATGATTTTATGTTAACATTTGAATGTCTATTTTATACCCCATGATTTATATGAATGATTCATCCCTCGTTCTTATGTTTACGAAGGTACGTCCTTCGTAACCTTCGTCCGAAGTTCTTTATATCTCGAAGGGATATAATGTAATGGAGGACGAAGGACCTTAATACTTAACATTTTCTGTGTTGCCTTGTTCTTAACTCTTAGCATTTGAGAACAAGTCCCCAACATTGGCGCCCACCTCCGGTGAACTCACTTCCACTTTTCTGAGCTGATGGCTTCGTTCAACAACCAAGCTGGAGCTGCTTCGGCTTCGAAGCTGGTGCTCCCGATAACAGGCGGTTCTTGCTCAGAGCCGGCCAACAAGAAGCAGAGGAAAGAGGCTCAAAGAAGGGTGCAGCATGTTGGAGTGCAGGGACCCTTCATCAAGTCAAAATGGTCCCATATTCCAATTACCTTCTCTCAGGAAGACCTTCAGCTTAAGGATTATCCCCACAATGATGCCATGGTTATCTCTTGCGTGATCAAAGGATTTCTGGTCCACAATGTCCTAGTTGACACAGGCAGTGCAGCTGACATTATATTTGCTAAAGCCTTCAGACAAATGCAAGAGTCCGAAGACAAGATTCATGATGCTACGCACCCTCTTTGTGGCTTCGGAGGGCGGCAGATTGTGGCACTTGGGAAGATTACCATGCCGGTAACCTTCGGGTTTGTTAACAACACAAGGACTGAGCAAATTGTGTTTGATATTGTTGACATGGAGTATCCTTACAATGCTATCATCGGCCGTGGCACTCTTAATGCCTTCGAAGCAATTCTTCACCCAGCTTATCTCTGCATGAAGATACCTTCGGACCAAGGACCCATTGCTATTCATGGAAGCCAGGAAGCTGCTAGAAGGGCCGAAGGAAGCTGGACTGACTCCAAGGCAATCCATAACATAGACGGAGCTGAAGCTTGTGAACAGTATAAATTCAGGAGGGAGAAGGCAGCTTCAGCAGATCAGCCGAAGCCCATGTTATTGTGTGAAGACATAGCAGAGCAGAAGGTGCTGTTGGGCTCGCAACTATCTGAAGACCAGGAGAAAACCTTGATAAGGTTTTTATTCAATAACAAAGATGTCTTTGCATGGTCAGCTAATGATCTCTGTGGAGTAAATCGGGATGTTATTGAACATTCGCTTAATGTTGACCCATCCTTCAGACCCCGAAAGCAGAGGCTTCGGAAAATGTCTGATGACAAGGCCGAAGGGGCTCGCAATGAAGTGAAAAGACTCCTCAGTGCAGGAGTTATCAGAGAAGTGAAGTACCCAGAGTGGCTAGCTAACACTGTTATGGTGAAGAAGGCCAATGGCAAGTGGAGAATGTGTATTGATTTCACAGATCTCAACAAGGCTTGTCCGAAGGATGAATTCCCGCTGCCAAGGATAGATTCTTTAGTTGATGCAGCAGCTTCTTCGGAGCTCATGAGTCTCCTGGACTGCTACTCAGGCTATCATCAAATCTGGATGAAGAAGGAAGATGAGCCGAAGACTAGCTTCATAACCCCAAGTGGTACATATTGCTATCTTCGGATGCCTGAGGGGCTCAAGAATGCTGGAGGGAGTTTCAGCAGAATGACTGCGAAGGTTCTCCAATCTCAGATAGGCAGAAATGTGTTGACCTATGTTGATGACATCATTGTAAAAAGCACAAAGCAAGAAAATCATATTGCTGATCTGCAGGAGACCTTCGCCAGCTTCAGACAGGCTGGTCTGAAGCTGAATCCAGAAAAATGTGTCTTCGGAGTGAAGAAGGGCAAATTTCTTGGATGCTTGGTTTCAAC
The DNA here is from genome assembly GCA_029449295.1 of Zea luxurians. Classification (NCBI taxonomy): domain Eukaryota; kingdom Viridiplantae; phylum Streptophyta; class Magnoliopsida; order Poales; family Poaceae; genus Zea; species Zea luxurians. The sequence goes on from JAOPSE010000002.1 coordinate 138,619,013, forward strand.
AAAGGGAATCGAAGCTAATCCAAATAAAATCGAAGCTATACTTCGAATGGAGCCACCAACCACAAGAAAGGGGGCCCAAAGATTAACAGGAAGGCTGGCATCCCTTAACAGATTTATATCCAGATCAGCAGAAAGAAACTTACCATTCTTCGAGGTGCTGAAGTCAGCTGAAGTCTTTCAATGGGGCCCAAGTCAACAAAAAGCCTTCGAAGAGCTGAAGCAATATTTAATAGATCTCACAACATTAACTCCACCAACGCCAGGGGCTCCTCTGTTGTTGTATGTGGCAGCTTCGCACTCAGCAGTAAGTGCGGCACTTGTTCAGGAGAAGTTTGATGGACAAGTCAAGAAGCAGGTCCCAGTATATTTTGTGTCTGAGGTCCTCAGTGTCTCAAAGAAAAATTATACAGAGCTGGAGAAGGTGTTGTATGCCGTTTTAATGGCATCCAGGAAGCTTCGGCATTACTTTCAGGCATTCAACATTATTGTTCCTTCTTCGCAGCCGTTGAAGGACATCATGAGGAATAGAGAAGCTACTGGGCGTATTGGAAAATGGGCTGCGGAACTCAATGAATTTTACATTGATTATGTGCATAGATCCTCAATCCAGTCTCAAGCATTGGCAGATTTCATTGCCGACTGGACGCCAGGGGCTCAGGACGAAGAAGCGAATAAAGATGCCGAAGCATGGACAGTGTTTTGTGATGGCTCTTGGGGAACCTTCGGAGCAGGTGCAGCTGCTGTGTTGGTCTCTCCGTCCAAGGTTAAAACTTGCTATGCAGCAAGACTTGACTTCAGCTGCACAAATAATATCGCTGAGTACGAAGCCTTGCTCCTGGGTCTTCGGAAACTAAAGGCAATGGGGATCAGAAGGGCGATCCTTAAAACTGATTCTCAGGTTGTTTCGGGCCATATTGACAAAAGTTGCAAGGCTAAAGACCCGAAGCTTGAAAAATACCTAGACACGGTCCGAAGGATCGAAGCTTCCTTCGAAGGATTTTCTGTTAAGAATATCCCTCGAGGACAAAATGAGCATGCTGATTTATTAGCCAAGTCTGCAGCACAGGGGCTGCCGCTACCTTCAGACGTGTTCTTCGAAACAATAAAGGCACCTTCAGTGGAGCTACTTGAAAGAGCAGTCCTTAACATTTCTCCTGTGTACAGTGAAGATTGGAGAACTGAAATAATCTCTTACCTTCAGGGTAACTTCTTATCAGATGACGAAGCTTATAATAAAAGGATAGAGGCAAGAGCTCGTCCTTATGTCATGATAGAAGGGGAGTTATACAAGCATGGAGTTTGTGCCCCGCTGCTCAAGTGCTTGTCTAGGGCCGAAGGTATAGAGTTGATGAAGGAGATACATGCAGGCCTGTGCGGATCCCACATCGGATCCAGGCCGTTACTTGGAAAAGTGTTCCGCCAAGGATTTTATTGGCCGAAGGCAGCTTCGGATGCAGCGGAGTTAGTTCAAAAGTGCGAAGGTTGTCAAAAATGTGCAAGAGATCAAAAGCAACCTTCGTCTTTGACACAGCTGATACAACCCATCTGGCCATTGCAAAGGTGGGGCCTCGACTTGTTGGGTCCATTGCCACCGGCCCAAGGGAACCTAAAATATGTTATAGTAGCTGTGGAGTATTTTTCCAAGTGGATTGAGGCGAAGCCATTAGCCACAATAACTTCGGCCACTGTCCAAAAATTTTTCTGGCAGAGTATTGTCTGTCGCTTCGGAGTGCCGAAGGCTATCACTGTAGATAATGGAACACAGTTCGACTCCGAAGATTTCAGAAATTTCTGTGATCAAATTGGCACGAAGATCCACTTTGCGTCAGTCAGGCATCCGGAGTCGAATGGGCTTGTTGAAAGGGCCAACGGCATCATAATGACAGGAATAATGAAGCTAATCTTTAATCAGCCAAGGGGAAAGTGGCCAGATCAGCTGACCAAAGTGGTGTGGAGCCATAACACAACAACATCAAGGTCTACAGGCTTTACCCCATTTAAGTTGTTATTTGGTGACGAAGCAATAACCCCGGAAGAAGCCAAAGCTGGATCAATAAGAGTGGTAGCTTCGGCAGAATCACGTCCCGAAGATACTTGTCTCGTGGAAAAAGATGCCTTAGAAGGGATCAGGCTTCAAGCCGTGGAGAATATCAATAAGTACCAGGCTGAAACAGTTAAATGGCGAGATAGAAAGGTCTGGCTAAAAAATATTGAGCCGGGACACTTGGTGCTTCGGAGAGTAGCCAACCCAGATACAGTGGGCAAGCTGCAATTGAAATGGGAAGGGCCTTTCTTAGTAGCATCTTCGTCAAGGCCTGGTTCGTACAGACTGAAGGACATGGATGGCAATGAAATTCCAAGATCTTGGAATGCGGATGAGCTTCGGCGGTTTTATGTATAACTCGATGTAATTTTTTATGTTCCTTCTTTTCTTTTTTCATGGCACCCTTTTCCTTTCTAAAGGGGGAGAAAGGTTTTTAATGGGGCCATCATATGTAATTTTCCTTTTTAGTTTTATAAGAGTAAAATCCCCCAAAGAATGTAAATGTAAAAGCTGAGAGCGCACCATCGAGTGCCGAAACTGAAAAAGAGAAAAAAGCTCCGAAGACGTCCCTAAGGGGATGCAGAGCTCACAGCGAAAAGTCAACGCTGATTCCGCCGAAAGTAAAAGGCGAAGAAGCTCCAAAGACGTCCCTAAGGGGATGCAGAGCTTACAGCGAAAAGTCAACGCTGATATTGCCTAAGTAAAAGGCGAAGAGGCTCCGAAGTCGTTCCTAAGGGAATGCAGAGCTAATGTGTGGTTGTTTCTAAGGAAGTAACGGCTGACAATGTGGCTTCGGACATACGCTTCGGACATTCATTCGCACATTACATTACATCATGGCATTTGCATGCATAAGCATTCATTCATAGCATTTGTGTTCCCAAGTGGTTGCTTCGGCAAAAAGAAAAAGCTTCGGAGAAGTGGTTTTTTATGATTCGTTATGTAAAAGAAAAGCTTCGGAGAAGTGGTTTTTTATGATTTGTTACGCTATGTTGTGTACAAAAGAGAAAAGCTTCGTTGCTCGGCAAAAAGAAGAATTGTTTTTATGCTTCGTTGTGTACGAAAAGAAGGGAAGGTGTTTTTTCGCCTTCGGCTCAAAATACTGATTTCGTCCACATCAAAGCGCCTCAATCGAAGGGTAAGAATATATTACAAGGTATGTACAAAGTTCCTTGAAGAACAGTTTAATTCTATTTACAAGAGTTGTTACAAAATTATCCTGAGTTTCTCTATAGCACACTTCTACTAATCTTCATTAAGCTTCAGCTTCGGCGACAGCTTCGGCGACATATCTTAGGCATCATCTTCACCTTCGTCATCCTACATGAATCAAGGAATCGTGAGTAAAAATCAAGTCCAAAGGAAAAGGTAAGTACAAAATATCATTTCTTACTGGTTCAAGATGACTTCGGGCTTCGTCTCCAGCCTTCTCCCGCCCGCCTTTTGTCCATATCATTTTTATAAATCTATTGGAAATACTTCGGGCGAGGTCAGGCATATCATCCAGGATTGATGGAGATAAGGTGAAGTTGGGCCTGTTAACAATTTTTCCATGTTCGCAGCCGGCCTTCAGGAATGCAGCAGCGGTACCCCGAGAAGCTACCCAGGCACAGAAGTCGCCGTGCCCGGCTATAACTTCGTCAAGTTCTTCGATTTCAGCTTCAATATGATCGAAGGCCTGGGGTAAATTTTCTGCCGAAGGGTTAAATTTCCCGCTGCTGGCTCCAACAGAGTGAAATATTTTCTTCAATCGTCCAATACAATTATTGCTAAAGTTTAAGCATTTCTCTTGAAGGCTTGTCAACATTTTCTTCAAATCTGAGCTGGTCTGGACTTCGGCTTCAAGCTTCGAATTAAGCTCTAGCTTCTCCTGATCGAATTGTTTTGATTGACTGACAAGCTTCGAATTTAACTCTGATACTTTAGCCTCGGTCTCAGCCAGCAAGCCTTCGGCGGATTGGAGCTCGAAGTCTTTCTTTTCAATGATGGCAGATTGTTCTTTTATCTTGTTTTCTAAGTTTTCAATTATAGCTTCGTGTTTTCTGTCCTCCAGGTCTTGCTGCATCTTCAGAGCTTTGCTCAGTAGCATGCTCTGCACAGAAAAATTTACGTTAAGTAATATTTTCATTATTAACAGCAATAAAAACCAGCGAAACGGTTATTTACCTTGAAGTTGGAGTAAAATAAGCTGCCGACGATATGTTGCCGTCGGTAGCGGCTGATGTCTGTCTCTAACTTCGGAAAACCGATACTCTTTGATAGAGTACCGATTACCTTAGCTCCAGTCTGGTCTCGAATGCAGCCTAGTTTTTCATCGTCTACACCTCCAAATAGGAGGGCACCTGACTTGTAGCCGCAAGATTTGGCATAGTCTTTAAGTTCTTCTATTTCGTCCTTTGTCAGTTTTTGCCCAATTAAATTCTGAAAGGAGTAGGCTTCGTCATCCGAAGTATCTTCGGCTATTTCTTTTCCTTTTTCAGGCACTGTGGCCATGGATTTTTCAGTAGCAACACCAGCTTCTTCTGCATCCATGTCTTCCAAAATTTTGTTAATATCCTCAATGGTTGTTTCTAAATTAACACCTTTGGCTGTAGCGGCTTCGGTAGCCGCGACCTCCGAAGATGCGACTTCGACGTTTTTGGTGCTTTCGGCAGCTGCTGTTTTCTGAACTGACGCCCTTGGCGGCGTCTTATCGATAACTTCAGTTACCGTAATGATTCTTTGCCGCTTGGGTTTGCTTATCTTCGTCTGATCCGGCTCGTCCACCTTTTGAAAAAGCTTCGTCAGTTGGAGCCCTAGTGGACTTAGCTTCGTGGGCATGGGTTCAGTCATTACCTTTAAAATCTCTTCCACGTCGCTGGTAGAAGGTGGTGTGGGGGTCCCCTCTTCTTCGGATATTTTCCGTTTCGGAGTTGATATTTTCCTTTTCTTGGGAATCTTCTTCTCTGCTGCTGGTTGCTCTTCATCCTTGGTCAGACTTTCGGCCACTCTTTTTCTTTTGTGGCCCTCGGCACCCTTGTTCAACTGCTCATAGTCTGGGTACTCGAAGCCCAGGGCATCGAATACTCGGTTCAGCCTTCGTTTCGGCCGGGCGCCGAAGGCAGCTGTCATTAGTTGATCCTCTTTTTTGGAATAATTTCCCAGGATTTCGTTGCACATTACCTCAACTGTGTCTAGCCATTCTTTGCAGGGTTTTTTAAAGTACTTCTTAAACTTGAAGTGGTAGGGCAGCCGGACAAGCTCCCCCTTCTTCTTCTCTCCCTCCAGCTTCGGCATTTCCCACTCTTTTAGAGTAGGGAAAACTCTGAATGCCAAAAATTCCTGAACTAGATCCCTGGTGCCAATATGTTTTGAAATGATTTCAAATTCACCCAGAGCTGCCCAGGTGGGACCTTTTAGATCGCCGATGCGGCATCGTGGCCTCGTCTCTCCGAAGATTAACTCCAAAGGGCTTTGTACCAATTTTTCTCTGTCTTCGTCAACTTTTACATAAAACCACTCAGATTTCCAGCCTGCTGGCCATTTGCTTCGGTAGCTGATGACAGGACATTTTGTTGTCTTCCGGTAGGCAAAATTATAGCAACCGAAATTATCATGTAGCCCATCTTTTCTGGCCTTTGTTTGGTAGTGCAATTCGTGAACTCGGCAGAAGCTGTCAGCAAACGGTTCCACGGCCTGGCTTCGAAGGGCCCAGATATAAACATTGAGCCTAACGATGGCGTTAGGAGTCAATTGATGAAAGTAGATACCAAACCTCCTCAATATCTCTGCAATAATATTGTGCAGAGGAAATCTCAGCCCAGCCTTTAAAAAGCTCTTGAAGATAACGATCTCATCCTTCCCTGGCTTCGGGGTGGTTTCTTCTCCCCCGAAGCGGAGTAGCTTCTTCTGATCTTCATTGAAATAACCTGCTTTCACCATCTTCGAAAGATCAGCTTTTGAAACAGTTGATTTCCCAAAATCCAGGTGACTGGGCTTGCTGGGCATGGCAATGTGGTAGTCATCTTCAGGGTCAGTCCCATCAATGTTTTCTTCTTCTTCTTCGGCTGTTGTCGGGTTTGCTTCGGCAGCAGGCCTTTCTTCCGCAGTCACTAGACCGGAGCGCTGCATCGCTTCGGAGATGGGCACAGTGTCCGAACCTTCGGCTTCGTCTCCCTCACGTACAACTTTGGCAGTGGATCGCACTCTCGCCATTTGATTTTGAGTTTGGAGAAGTCAGAAGCTTTTTTCTTTTTTCTTTTCTCCGAAGCTTTTCTTTCTGACGGAGCAGACGTCGAGTTGGACCTTCGTTCGATTCTGAGAGTCAAGCTTCGGCTATGGTGGAAAATTTTGGTAGCAAAACAGTGCAAATAGCAATGAATGCTGTGGTAACTTCACACCTACCCGTTTGTTTATATAGTGCTGCAGGTAAGAAGGCGAAGCGGCAGGATTTTTACACCAGACGGGCGATCACTTGTACTCGCTGTGCAGTGGACCGCAAAGATCAAACAGTAACTCTGCAAGGTGGGCCTGGCACGCGCTCGGAAGCCGGATCGTTTCTCCGCAACGAGCTTAGGGAAGGTGTTTTTTGGACCTTCGGCTTCCCGAAGCTGAAGAAGTTTTTTTTTCACGGGTCAAGCTCGTTACGAAAAACGATCTAGCACCGCGAAAGGGGCTACTGTTGGGGTCGTGCTTCGGTGCGCCGAAGGTCTCACACGAAGAAGCAGCTTCGACTGAAGTCGTCTCCAAGAGATGGCCGAAGGTTCCTTGTCATGGAGCTTCGGCGTTACAAACCGACATAGAGATAGAATGACCTTTTTATCCATAGAGGTCTAAGTCAATGTTGTAAACTTTTGTAAGGGGCATAATTGTAATTTGTCACAGGCTGCGACCTGTGCCTATAAATAGATGAACAGTACCCCTGTACTGTTCACGCGAACCTGTCATTTGCCTTCGCATCACATTTGTACCCTTGCTTTCCTCAAGACCGAAGGTACATTTGTAATCTGAAATCATTTATATTCCTTCATGTTAGTAGAAATGGAAATGATTTTATGTTAACATTTGAATGTCTATTTTATACCCCATGATTTATATGAATGATTCATCCCTCGTTCTTATGTTTACGAAGGTACGTCCTTCGTAACCTTCGTCCGAAGTTCTTTATATCTCGAAGGGATATAATGTAATGGAGGACGAAGGACCTTAATACTTAACATTTTCTGTGTTGCCTTGTTCTTAACTCTTAGCATTTGAGAACAAGTCCCCAACACAACATTAAGCATGATATGGTCATCAACTAGTTTATTATGAGAATATGACAACATATCATACTCTTCACCTAGAGCAAGTTTTTCTAAATTTAGAATTTCTACTTGTCTCTTAAGCATGGCGTTTTCCATTTTAAGTTGAGCAGCACAGGATAAAGCATCATCATTATTTCTTTGCTTAAATAAAATAGATTCATACCGTTGGACCAAATCGTCATGAGAGCACTTTAGCTCCTCATGTTCTTTGGTCATCTTCTCCAGGCTGTTGTTGGTTTTGATGAGGGTCTCCTCTAGCCTGAGAAGCGTCTCGCCTTGTTCCTTGTTCCTTCTCAACAACTTAACCAAGAGAGCTTTGTCCGCTTTGTTGAGATGATTGTAGAAACGGCGAATCTCCTCTTCTTCCACACCATCGGTCTCATTTTCCCTGTCATTAATGTCAGTGGAAGCCAAATAGGAAAATGTACCTTGAGGTGATGAAGATTCATCCTCGCTATCATCCTCATATTCCTCCTCATCATGGCTTTTGTCTCCACCATCATTGTTAACAAGAAAACACTTATCACTAGTGGAGAACGAACCTGTCGACGAGGTGGATTCATCGTTTGGGCGCCATCGTTCTTGTTCTTCTCCCTTTGAATGGTTAGTAACACAAGTAATATAGGGAGTAGGAGCATCACAGTTTGCCACAAAAAATTTTTCTTTAATCCTATTCCATAAATCATGAGCATCAACAAATAGATCACTATCACTACTCATGATGGCAAAATAGGCACCTCTAGAAAGAGAATCAACTAAGATGCTGCAAGCACGGTGATTGAGAGAAAAACGTCTTAGTTCATCATTAGAGGGATTTTTACTAATATCAGATGGAAAAATACTTCTACTAAAGATCTGTCTCAAATCAGGATCAACACTTAAGAAAGCATTATAAATAGAGACAGACCAAGATTTGTAATTAGAGCCATCGCCTAAAAGAAGTTCTACAGTTACCTCTTGTGGCGACATCGTCATCTCCGGACGGCTAAGCCCACACTGGAGAGGCCTAGCTCCGATACCAATTGAAAGTTCCCTTTGACCCGGGAACAGGATCTGGATGTCGCCTAGAGGGGGGGGGGTGAATAGGCGAATAAAACTTATTACTTTAAAACTTAAATTCTTACTCTACTCGAAGACTTAGTACGCAGTGGAGTGAGAAGACTCTTCGAGTAGGTTGCAGCGGAATCAGAGATCCTGTCTCAAAAGTGTCCTGCACTTCAAATAAAGCTTATACCACAGATAAGTATTGAAGTGCAGATATAAAGACGAGTAAGACAGAGAGTCAGGATACAATACAGAACAGAGCACACAGACGCAAGGATTTATCCCGAGGTTCGGCCAAGCCTGAAATGCTTGCCTAGTCCTCGTTGGAGTTAGCCACACCTGGGCTTGGAGTCTATTTCAACTCCTTCCTCCGTTTGCTCAGATCTGTCAGAATGACAGATAGAGCCTTTCACTATTGAGTGGGGTTACAACAGAACCGCGGCTGCTTACAAACTTCTTGGCAGCACCCCGGCAGAGTAACGATACGCTCAAGACCTTGCTCTAGCTCTTAGCAGCACTACTCCTCTCTCTAAAGGCTTATAGCTGTGCCTTCTACACAAACTATAGAGTTACACACAAGAGGGAGAGCGAGAATTGATCCGAGTGATGTCTACACTTGTTGGCTGCACTTGTATTTGCTGGAGGCGCCTAGGGGTCCCTTTTATAGGCACAAGGAGCCTAGGAGCCGTTGGAAGCAATTCTGGAAGGCCAACCTTGCCTTCTGTCGTCGGGGGCACCGGACAGTCCGGTGCACACCGGACACTGTCCGGTGCCCGATTTCTTTCCTTAAACGGTGCTGCCGACCGTTGCCGACCGGTGCAGATCTGGAGCCGTTGGCGCACCGGACATGTCCGGTGCACACCGGACAGTCCGGTGCCGTCTTCCGACCGTTGGCTCGGCCACGTGTCCCGCGCAGATCGCGCGGCCGACCGTTGGCCCCGCCGACCGCTGGCTCACCGGACAGTCCGGTGCACACCGGACAGTCCGGTGAATTTTAGCCGTACGCCGTCGGCCAATTTCCCGAGAGCGGCCAGTTCGCGCCGAGTCGGCCTGGCGCACCGGACACTGTCCGGTGCACACCGGACAGTCCGGTGCTCCAGACCGAGCTGGGTCTTGGCAGCACACAGCCAAGTCATTTTCTCCTCTTCTTTCTTCTTCTTCTTTCTGTTTCTAACACTTAGACGAATATGTTAGTACACAAAACCAATGTACTAAGTCTAGAAACATACCTTCTCTTAATTATTACATCTATAGCATTTCACATGCATGAGCTTCGATGTTGGACTCATAAATCATCAAGTCTGCTTGACTTGATCTAGATTGACATTTCTTGGCTCCAACATCCTGCAAAGATCACATAGAACATCTCCAAACCTAGGAACAACCCAAACTAAAGATCAAGGTGAACTTAGCTCTTTTAGGCTGCTTCCAGTTCCGGTTTTGACACTTGTTCTCCTTCTAGTGACCTTGATCTCCTTCTTAGAGTTTGGTCTTGAGCCTTATGACTTACACCACATAACTGTAGCTGTTACTTCATTGGTTGTAAGTCACGTCCTTATGTAGTGATCCTTGGTGTGTTATAGCTCTTCTCAACTCGATCACCCTTGACTTTGCAAGCCTTCTTCTTCACCCTTGGCTTTGGGTTCCTCAGCCTCCTTGACCTTCTCCCGTGCACTTGGTACCTCGAAGCTTCTCTTGCCTCCGTCCTTGGCTTGATCAGTTGTCTCCGAGCTTCGCACCCGAGTCTCACTTTATGCAATGTCCATCCTACTTGTGATGTCCATCATGTATCCATAATCCAGTTCTTGGACCATCACAATTGTTCACTTGTGTTGAACCCTGTAGGCTTTACCTTAAGCACCTGTTCAACACTTAGTACACTCGTTAGTCCTTTAATTGAGTTGTCATTCAAACACCAAAACTCACAAGAGAGCTTTCAATATACACCTCCCACACTCTTCCTCATAGTAGAGCACGCACAAAACTTCATTTCTAACCTAAGAAACACCTCCCACTCTCTCTCACACACCTCTTGCCTCTCCCATTTCAAATCTTTGGAGACAAACCTTTGAGTGAGTTTGAGAGCTGTGGTTTTTGTGCTTTATCTCTAAATCCTTCTTGCTCTTCTTGATTCGAGCTTTGGTACTATATCGAGTTCTTTGTGCAATCATTACTCTTAGAGCTTCTAGCTCCTAGATGACTAGGTGTCTCTTGTGAGTCTCCAAATCTTGTGGAAGACCACAAGAAAGTTTGTATTACCCGCTCGTTTGAGCAAAGATTAGTGTGTGGGCTTGACCTTTGTGGTCGGCAAAGGGAGGATTAGGGTTGAAAGAGACCCGGCTCTTTGTGGGCGCCTCAACGAGGAAGTAGGGCACCTTGGTGGTGTGACCGAACCTCAGGATAAATCTTGTGTATCTTGTGTTCTTGCTCATTGTGTTTGTTTGTGTTTGTCGTTCTCTCACCATTCCGTGAAAGATTTGTTTATATCTTTTTGGTGTGTGGATTTTGAGAAGTGCCCTTCTTAGATCTACTACCTTGAACCCTGTGGATCATTTAGAACATCTCATTTCCAAAGTTCACTGGGTGGATTTCGAGATCAATTCGGTTTTATATCTCATTCTTTAGTTGAGCTCGTGCAAACCGGTTGAACCAGTTTTGACACCGATTGAACCAGTTTTACCCAGTTCGTTTCTAGTTTTGTTGAAAAAGTTTTAACTTGCCTATTCACCCCCCCCCCTCTAGGCAACTTTCAAATCTTATATGGCCTTGTCCTTGCCTGCATCCTCTTATTGTATGCTTCGTCATTAGCTGGATGATTCCCCTAAAGGAAAGTTATAATCTCCATTCTCCAGTCTTCACTGTGTGTAGGAGACACATTTAAGATGGTTGTTTCCATCAAATCTACCGAAGGTGCTTTTAGTATTTCAAAGAACACTTTGGGGGGCAAGGGGAGCCCCTGAGCGGCAGATTTGGCCAACATGTCAGCATACTCATTATCCAGTCTTAGGATATTTTTCATTGAGAACCCTTCAAAGGAAGATTCCATTCTTTGGACCATGTCAAGATACTTTTCTAGACCTAGGTTATTTGCTTTGCTTGACTTGTCCACCTGACCTGTGATGACTTGGGAGTCTGATTTCAAGATTGCCCTTCTTACACTCATTGCTTTCAGTTTCCTCAATCCTAGGAGTAGAGCTTCAAATTCTGATATATTGTTTGTACACTGAAACTGCAGCTTGGCAGCATATGAAGTTCTTACTTTAGATGGTAAAACAATAAAAGCTACAGCACCAGCCCTGAAGGATCCCCATAAACAATCACAGAAAACTGTCCAGACAACTTTGACTGATGAGGTAGCTTCATGCTGCGGGCTAGGAGTCCAATCAGCAATGAAGTTTGCTAGTTCTAGTGGTTGGATAGATGATCTATGAACAAAGTCAATGATAAACTCATTGAGCTCTGCTGCCTATTTACCGATTCAGCCTAAAGCCTATCTATTTCTTATGATATCCTTGAGTGGCTGAGATGATGGTACAATTATGTTATGGGATTGAAAATAGTGCCAAAGCTCCTTGAACCCATCAATACTACATAAATGACCTTTTCCATCTCTGTATAGTTTCCTTTAGATGGTCCCAATACTCTAGACACAAAGTAGACAAGCATTTGCCTTTTTACACTTCCCTCCACCTCTTGATACATAAAGTAGTAGAGGAGTCCTTGGTGAAGGTGGGGAGAGCATTGTCATCTTTATCACATAGCTCTTTAGCTCTTCAAAGGCTTGGTGCAGAAAAGGTCCCCCACTGAAAGACCTCTGCGGATTTCAGGACTTTGAAGAACGAAAAGCTTCATTCTGTAGATCTTGAAATAAACTTGTTTAGAGAAGCAAGTCTTCCTATTGGCCTCTGAGCCCCTTTTCTTGACTTCGGTGGCTCCGTCTGAAGTATTACTTCGTTTTTATGTGGGTTTGCTTCGATTCCCTTTGTTGACACAAGGCATCCCATAAATTTGCCATTTTTACTCCAAAGACGCACTTCTCAGGGTTTAACTTTAAGCCTGCCCTTCCGAAATTAGCAAAGGTTTATTGAAGATCTAAGATATGATCTTGATGCTTCGTGCTTCTCATAGTGATACCATCAATAGAGGTGAAGACATTTCTACACAACTACGAACTCGGCACCTTGGTAGTCATTCTGCTAAAGCTTCCACCAGCATTCTTAAGCCCCTCAGGCATCCAAAGGTAGCAGTAAGTACCACTAGGGGTTATGAAGCTAGTCTTTGGCTTATCTTCCTTCTTCATCCAAATTTGATGGTACCCTAAATAGCAGTCTAGCAAACTCATGAGCTCCAAACTGGCAGCTGCTTACACCAGAGAATCAATTCGTGGCAATGGTAATTCATCCTTCGGGCACGCTTTTGTTGAGGTCTATGAAGTCGATTCACATCCTCCAGCCCATCCACCGAGCAAGCCTATGAGGAAAAGCGAGAGACCAAGCCTAGGTCAAGCAAGTCTATGAGGCGAGGTGAATGACCAAGTCCCTATTGAGCAAGTCAGCGGATTTCTCCAAGATGGTGAAAGCGGGCTATTTCAGAGAAGATGAGAAGAAGCTACTTCGATTCGGGGGAGAGGAAACTACCCCGAAGCCAGAAAAGGATGAAATAGTTATTTTCAAGAGTTTTTTAAAGGCTGGATTGAGATTTCCTTTGAATAGGATGATTTCTGATGTGCTGCAAAGGTTTGGGATTTATTTTCACCAGTTGACCCCCAACGCCATCGTCAGGCTTAGCGTTTATATCTGGGCTCTCCGAAGCTAGGCGGTGGAGCCGTTTGCCGACAGCTTCTGTCGAGTACATGAGCTGCATTACCAGACAAAGGCCAGGAAAGATGGATTGCACGAAAATTTTGGTTGTTACAATTTTGCCTATCGGACCACAAAATTTCCTGTGATTAGCTACCGAAGCAAATGGCCGGCAGGCTGGAAGTCAGAATGGTTTTATGTTAAAGTTGACGAAGATAAGGAGAAGCTAGTACAGAGCCCTCTTGAACTGATCTTCGGAGAAACAAGACCTCGTTGTAGAATGGCAACTGAAGGTCCAACTTGGGCCGCGCTAGCTGAATTCAAAATTATTGCAGAACATATTGGCACTAGAGATCTAGTGCAGGAATTTCTGGCCTTCAGAGTATTTCTGACCATGAAGGAGTGGACTATGCCGAAGCTTAAAGGAGAAAAGAAAGAAGGGGAGCTCGTCCGACTACCCTATCATTATAAGTTTAAGAAATACTTTAAAACACCCTGTCAAGAATGGCTTGATATAATTGAAGTAATGAGTAACGAAATCCTTGGAAATTACTCCAAAAAAGAGGACCAGCTAATGACAGCAGCCTTCGGCACTCGGCCGAAGCGAAGGCTGAACAGGGTGCTCGATGCCATAGGCTTTGAATATGCTGATTATGATCGCCTGGGTGGAGATACTGGAGGCCCAAAGCGAAAAAGAATTTCTAGCACTGCTGACGAAGAGGTCGCCAAGGTAACTAAAAAGAAAAGGGAAGATTCTGAAAAACTTAGCCCTGAAGAATTGAATCCTGAGCCGAAGGTGGCCACTGAAGGAAAGAGAAAAACTGCATCTCCAGAACCAAGATCGTTGGTTCGAGAAGAAGATACTCCTGCAACGCCTTCTGCTGTTGAAGTAGAAGAGATTATGAAGGTAATGACTGAACCCTTGCCTGTGAAGATAAGTCCGCTGTCGTTGGAACTGACGAAGTTTTTTCAGAAGGACAAGGCAGCTTCAGCAGAAGAAGGTCCTGCACTGCCGAAAAAATGAAGGATTATTCAAATAGCAGATCTAATTCATGGGACACCATTGCCGACACCGGCATCAAGAATTGCTATTGACCAGACTGCCAAAACTGCCGAAGCTAAGGGCGCCACAGCCGAAACCACCACCAGAGCAGAAACCTCCGAAGCTAAAACTGGCGCAGCCAAAGCTGCCGGAGTTGAAACTGAAGCCGCAGAAGATCTTAATCTGGACGAGACACTTGAAATTATTGATAACATACTCTTAAAAATGATTGAGGAAGAATCTGCTGTGGCCGCGGCGAGCACAGGCACTGAAAAGGGGAAAAAACAAGCTGAAGACATTTTGGAGGGTGAAGATTTTGAGTTTCAAGATCTACTTGGGCAAGAGCTGACAGATGCTGAAAAGGCAGAACTTAAAAGATGTGCCATAGCCTGCGGATATAAGCCAGGGGCTACACTATTTGGTGGGGTTAACGAAGGAAAGTTGAGGTGCCTTCGAAACCGCAGCGAAGCTAAAATTGTTAGAACTCTCTGCAAAAACATAGGCTTGCCGAAGCTGGAAGTAGACCTCTGCCGTTACCAACGGCACCATATCGCCGGAAGTTTGCTTTATGCTAACTTCAAGGTAACAAATATTTTTGCTATTTTATTATTATCTTTTAGGTCGTTTTCTAACGAAGATCTTTTCGACAGAGCATACTGTTAAGTAAAGTTCTAAAAATGCAACAAGATCTCGAAGAAGAGAAGAACAAAGCCGTCATCCAAAATTTGGTTGAAAAGGTTGAAAACTACGAAGCTGATTTGAAAAAGAAGGATTTCACCATCCAAGATCTTGAAATGATGGTTAAAGAGCACGAAGGTGCATTAGGAAAGAAAGATTTTGTTATTCATTCTATGGAGGGTTCTTTGGCTGAAATCCAAACTGAGAATAACAGCTTGAAGAATGAATTGCTCCAACAGTCAGAAAAATTTGAGCAAGAAAAGAAATATCTCGAAGCAAGGCTGAAAACTGAGATGGATAAAAATTCAATTTTGCAGAAATCCTTTAAAGAACTTCAAGAGAAATGCCTTAGCTTCGGCAGCCGATGCGTGCAACGGCTGAAGGATGTGTTTCATTCTGTCGGAGCTAGCTCTGCAAAATTTACACCTTCAGCTGATAATCTGCCCAGCACGTTAGAATATATTGAAGGCGAGGTTGATGCCCTTGACGAAGTTATTGGTGGGCACGCCGACTTCTGCGCCCTGGTAGCTTCTCGGGGCACATCCACCGCTTTTCTGAAGGCTGGCTGCACGCATGGAAATATTGTGAACAGACCAAACTTCAGCTTGTCAGCATCAGATCTGATAAATATCCCAAGCCTAGCCCGAAGCATTGGGAATAGATTCATGACCCAGATCTGGGTAGGCGGCGGGCGAAAGATGGCGGGTGACGAAGCTCGAAGTCACCTTAAGCCTGTAAGAAACCTACTTTTGTTACTTTTACCTTCTCCTTGAAATTTGCACCCTTCTTATTTTGTTGTTTGATGTACGCAGGATGACGAAGCTGAAGTTTGACAAAGTTGAAGTTTGACGAAGCCTAGCCTGAAGCTTGATAATTGTTTACAATGTACTGTCCTGCAAAAATTCTGGAGAAACTTTTGTAATATAGTTATGGAACAACTTATGTAAATTTGTACATACCTTATAATATATTTTGTTTCTGATGTCCGCGTATAATCTGCTTTGCTGTGGACGAAACTTCTCTTTTGAGCCGAAGGCGAAAAACACCTTCCCTTCTTTTCGTACACAACGAAGCATAAAAATTTTCCTTCGAGTTTTCCCTCATCGCCGAAGCATCTGTGTTTATATGCGGTACAATGATGATTCTATATATGTCTAAATGCATGTTTATGAATGCAAATGACATGATGAGATGCATTGTGCAAATGAATATCAAAATACATAATCATAGTCCTTCAGCGTTGACTTTTCGCTGTAAGCCTCCCTTAGGAGCTTCTTCGCCTTTTACTTTCAGCGGAATCAGCACTTATTTTTCGCTGTAAGCCTCCCTTAGGAGCTTCTTCGCCTTTTACTTTCAGCGGAATCAGCGCTTATTTTTCGCTGTAAGCCTCCCTTAGGAGCTTCTTCGCCTTTTACTTTCAGCGGAATCAGCGCTTATTTTTCGCTGTAAGCTCTGCATTCCCTTAGGAACGACTTTTGAGCTTCTCCCTGTTTCCTTTTCTTTTTCCTTTTGCATTTACATTTACATTTTTTGGGGGATATCACTCTCATAAAATTGAAATAAGGAAAATTACATGTTGTGGCCCCATTAAAAACCTTTCTCCCCCTTTTGGAAAGGAAAAGGGTGCCACGAAAAAGAATATAAAAAATTACATCAAGCTAAACATAATATCGTCGAAGCTCATCCGCATTCCATGATCTAGGAATGTCGTTGTCGTCCATGTCCTTTAATCTGTAGGAACCGGGTCTTGACGAAGATACTACCAAAAAGGGGCCTTCCCACTTCAGCTGTAATTCGCCTGCTGTCTCAGGGTTGGCTACTCTTCGAAGTACCAAGTGTCCTGGTTCAATGTTCTTCAGCTTGACTTTTCTGTCACGCCATTTTATTGTTTCAGCTTGATATTTATTGATGTTTTCCATAGCTTGAAGTCTGATCCCTTCGATAGCATCTTTTTCTACAGAGCAATCAGCTTCGTCTTTGCCTTCTGCCGAAGCTACTACCCTTATTGATCCTGCTTTGGCCTCTTCTGGGGTTATTGCTTCGTCACCGAACAATAGTTTAAAGGGCATAAAACCTGTTGACCTTGATATGGTTGTATTATGGCTCCATACCACTTTGATTAACTCGTCAGGCCATTTTCCCCTGGGCTGATTGAAGATTGACTTCATTATTCCTGTCATTATGATCCCATTAGCTCTTTCGACAAGTCCATTTGACTTTGGGTGTCGAATTGATGCAAAATGGATCTTCGTGCCAATTTGATCACAAAATTCTCTGAAAGCTTCAGAATCAAACTGTGTCCCATTGTCCACAGTAATGGCCTTCGGTACTCCGAAGCGACAAACAATGTTCTGCCAAAAAAACTTTTGAATAGTAAATGAAGTTATTGTGGCTAAGGGCTTTGCCTCAATCCATTTAGAAAAATACTCCACTGCCACTACCACATATCTTAAGTTCCCCTGTTGTCGGCGTTCCGAGACCGGGGGGTCCTCGAGCCGACGAGTGAGAGTGCCGCGTGCCCCAGCCCAGATGGGTCGAGCGCGTGGAGCGAGCGCAAAGGGGGGAACGGAGTGAGGGAGAGGTCGGTGGCCGGAGCCGGATCGCGAGGGAGTCGGAGAAATTCCCACGGCCTTCGTGTTCGTCCCGCGCCCAGGTCGGGTGCGCTTGCAGTAGGGGGTTACAAGCGTCCGCACGAGGTGAAGGGAGAGGGCGGCCCCGAGAGAGCGCCTGCCCCTGCCTTTCGTCCCCGCGAGGCCAACCTTTTTTAAGAAGGCCCTGGCCCTTCCTTTTATAGTCGTAAGGAGAGGGTCCAGGTGTACAAGATGGGGGTGTAGCAAGGTGCTACGTGTCTAGCGAGGGAGAGCTAGCGCCCTATGTACATGCCCAGGTGGCAGCCAGAGAGATCGTGGCACCCTGTTGGAGTGGCGTCGTGGCTGTTGGAGGAGTAACGGAGCCGGACGGGGGGACAGCTGTCGAGGTGGCTGGGTCCTTGCTGACGTTCTCCCGCTTTCGTAAGGGAGCTGGGGGCCGCCGTCGTCATGATCTAGCGGGGCGCCATCATGGCCTATCTGGCATAGCTGGCCAGATGGGACGCCGGTCTTGTTCTCTGCGACCCAAGTCGGCTCAGGGCAGGGTGATGATGACGCTTCCTGTTGACGTGGCGGTCTCGTATCCTAGGTCGGGCGTCGTGGAGGCTCCTCCGAGGCTGTGGCCGAGTCCGTCCTGCAAGACAGAGACAGAGTCCGAGCCCTGGTCGGGCGAGGCGGAGATTATTCGGAAGAGGCCGAGGCGGAGTCCGAGCCCTGGGTCGGGCGAGGCGGAGGTCGCCGTCTTCCGGGGCCTTGGCCCGAGTCCGAGCCCTGGGTCGGGCGGAGCGGAGTTCGCCGTCTTTCGAGGCCTTAGCCTGAGTCCGAGCCCTGGGTCGGGCGGAGCGGAGTTCGCCGTCTTCCGAGGCCTTAGCCTGAGTCCGAGCCCTGGGTCGGGCGGAGCGGAGTTCGCCGTCTTCCGAGGCCTTAGCCTGAGTCCGAGCCCTGGGTCGGGCGGAGCGGAGTTCGCCGTCTTCCGAGGCCTTAGCCTGAGTCCAAGCCCTGGGTCGGGCGGAGTCTCCTATGGCACCACTGGCGAAGTCTGGCTGCCCGTCGGTCTTACCTTTTGCGTTAAACGCCCTGGTGACTCGGTCGGTTGGTGCGGTGATTTAGTCAGGGTTTCTCCTTATCGGAGGCGGGGCCTAGGGCGAGCCGGGGATGCGCCTGCCGTGAAAGAGGAGACCTCAGGCGAGACGGAGTCATCTTAGGGTCGGCTGCCCTCGCCCGAGGCTAGGCTCGGGCGTGGCGTGGTCAAGTCACTCGTGTGGACTGATCCCTGACTTAATCAAACCCATCAGGCCTTTGCAGCTTTATGCTGATGGGGGTTACCAGCTGAGAATTAGGCGTCTTGAGGGTACCCCTAATTATGGTCCCCGACAGTAGCCCCCGAGCCTCGAAGAGAGTGTTAACACTCGCTTGGAGGCTTGCATCGCACTTTTTTGCAAGGGGACCAGCCTTTCTCGGAGGTACCTTGTTCCGGTGGGTGCGCGCGAGCGCACCCGCCGGGTGTAGCCCCCGAGGCCTCGGAGGAGTGGTTTCACTCCTTCGAGGTCTTAATGCCTTGCGCAATGCTTCGGCGTGACTAGCGGTTCCCTCATGCGAGCAGGGCGTAACCCAGGTGCACTGTCGGGGCCCAAGTTCTCGGGCTGGTATGTTGACGCTGTCAACGGTTCGGCCGGAGCCGGGTTTGCGAGAGCAGCCCCCGAGCCTTCGCACGGAGCGAGAGGACGATCAGGGACAGACTCGTCTTTTTATATACGCCCCTACGTCGCCTTTCCGCAAGGAGGAGGGGGGGAGTGCGCCATGTTACCCTCGATGGGCACCGAACATGGTGTCTCCGGTGAGCTGCGATCGGGTAATCCGAGTGGACGTCCGTGCCCCGTTCGTTAGGGGTCGGCTAGGGGCCCGGAGGCACGCCCAAAAGTACCTGCGGGTGATCTGCCGGACCCGGTCCCCTAGCGACGGGGTCCGAGGGCTCGTTGCCTCCCTCCGATGGGATTCCGTTACAGAGTCGTTCCCGCTGGTCTCGGAAATGTCCTAGGGTACCTCGGGAGCGCAGCCCGAGCCTTGGTTATGTATCGAACGTACCCCTGGTCATCCCTCGCTCGGCGTCTGAGGCGGCTGTGAACCCTTCGACAGGCCAGCCTTCGAACCCCTGATCAGTAGGGGGCACGGAGCCCTAGTAGCCTGAGGCGGTCATGGAACCTTTCGGGGGCCGACCTTCGAACCCCTGACCAGTAGTGGGTGTCGGGCCCACGCGATCTGAGGCGGCTGTTGAACCCTTCGGGGGGCCAGCCTTCGAACCCCTGATCAGTAGGGAGGCTCGGGGCCTAGTTCCTTCACGGGGAAGGATCCCTTTGGGGTTATCCCCCTTCTCGGTCCCTGTTGCAAGAGATAGAGAAAGAAGGAAAAGGGAAAAAGGGATTCGAAATTGAACTTCGTGGCGTACCTTTCTCGGCGTGGCCGTTTTTGGCGGAGGCGAAGCGCCGCCAGCTGCCCCTGCCAGAAACGTCACCTATTTCGCCGTGGAGTTAATGCGCTGGGGTGAGTAGTTGGCGAGGTCGCCGTTGCGTGCGCGAGCCGTTCGAGGGACGGCTGTTTCGCTTCGCGTTTTTTGAACCGCGCGTCCGGTTCGGGCGATGCGTTGG
This sequence comes from Zea luxurians, assembly GCA_029449295.1. NCBI lineage: Eukaryota > Viridiplantae > Streptophyta > Magnoliopsida > Poales > Poaceae > Zea > Zea luxurians. The sequence continues at coordinate 138,639,138 of JAOPSE010000002.1, forward strand.
AACCGTCTCGCCCTTGGTCCTTTATGTACCCCTGAGAGGGTCCTGTGACGATTCTCGACCCCACTTTTCGCCTTCTTCTCAGGTTTTTTGCAACCTGAGAGATCTAGCCAGGAAAAGGAAACCGCCTCCCCCTGTTCTTCACGCCGCCATTCCTTCTGCCTTGGCGATGGCCGACCGGGTGACCATCCTCTCGCCGCGCGACCCGTGGCCCTCCTCCACGGTGACGGCGGGTGACCTGGGGGACCTCGTCGACGAGGGTTTGCTCCGCCCCCTCACCGATAAGGAGCGGCCGGAATGGATCCCTCCCTCGGGCGAAGTTGCTCCGTCCCCTCCGCCGGGGTATGTCGTGAGCTTCATCTCCTTCCATGAGCGGGGGTTTGGAATGCCGTCGAGCCGCTTCATGCGGGCCATCCTGTTCCACTACGGGGTGGAACTACACAATCTTACCCCCAACTCCATCGCACAAGCCGCTATCTTTGTAGCGGTGTGCGAGGGGTATCTGGGGATCGCCCCCCATTGGGATTTGTGGACTCACCTCTTCTTTGCTGAGCTTTTGCTTCGTCGACGAGGGAGAAGAAGGTCCGTGCGGCGGTGCGGGCCGGCGGCTGCACCCTTTTGCTGAGGCAGTCACGGGCGTTGCAGTATATCCCTGCCGTCCTTTCGTCCTCAAACAAGGGCTGGCAGCGCCGGTGGTTCTATCTCCGGAATGACGGAGAGTCGCTCCCGCCGTTCTCTCAGCGGGTCGTCACCGCCGCCCCCGACGCCTGGCGTCACGGGACTCCACACGAGAGGCAGAAGAAACTCGAACCTCTTCTCCAGGCTCTGAAGGTGTTGCGGGAGGAAGGGCTCACCGTCGCGGGAGTGGTTGCCGCCATCCACCGCCGGAGGGTGCTTCCCCTGGCGGAGCGGCGGTTGCCGCTTTGGGAGATGACCCAGGAGGCCGACTGGGAGGGGTCACGGATGTCCCCTGATCCTCTTCCCCACGACGCCCTCTATCGGCGGGTGTCGGTCGCGATGGGGAAGCCGGACCCCCATGCCCTCTCCCAGCCTCGAATGCGCCCCGACCAGGGGTGCGTCGCTCTGGTGAGTGCTCGTCCTTTCCTTCTTCATATACCGGGTCGCTCCCGATTCTGACTATCGATTTCCTTTCCCCCCCCCTTTTTAGGAGGTGGGGCGGCACAAACCCTCCCTGCCGCCGGTCCCGGAGGACGCGGTGGGTCGGGCGGCGAGGCGGGTCGCCGCGGAGGAGGAGAAGAAGAAGAAGGACGCGGAGAAGGCTCGGGCCCGCAGGCGGAGGCGGGCTCGAGACGCCCTGGAGAAACGCCGTCGTCAGCAGGAGAGGGAAGGGCTTCCCAGGGAGCCGTCGCCGGAGACGTCCGATGATGACGACGACGTCGACGATGAAGAGGAGGAGGACGACATGGCCGCACGTCTCGGCCTCAGCCCCGGCTTGGGATGTGGCCGGGGGTCGTCGAGCCAGCCCCCGAGCGGGCCTACATCGTCGGTCCCTGGTGCCGAGGTGCCGGATCCCCGACCTGAGGAGCAGGGGCAACCCGAGAGGGTTCTCGTCTCCCCGGCTGGGGGAGCTGACGTCACTCCAGGGAGCCGAGCCGAGGGGTCCGTTCCTCGGGAGCTGTTGCCCGCGCCGGCGGCATGCGGGAGCGGTCCTCAGGTTGTCATGGCGGTGCCTGGGCAGTCCGCCACCCGGGCCTCAGGGGTGTCCGAGGCGAGGGCGGCGCCAGGGCTGTTGGTGAAGCGGACCACGGCGGTGGTTCCAGGAAGCGGGAGCCAGGAGACCTCCCCCCAGATGCCGTGGATCATGATCCGGAGCGGGTAGGTACCTTGGAATCTTTCCGTCCCGGCGCTTCATCCATATGTACGGGCCGTAATCTTCCCTTACTTGTTTTCTTCAGCAAACGGAGCCATGGCCCCACCGACCTGGCGCCTCGGAAGGCCCTCAAGACGGCGTTTGTCCAGGCAGCTGGCGCCACCTCGGGCTCTCCCGCTCAGCCGACCCTTTCGCAGGGTGCCCCGCAGCGCGGGGCTCAGGCGTCGCATATTTCGGGGGAGCAGGTCCCCGAGGTGGGCTCCTCTGCTGAGGTGGCCACCGTGACCGGGGAGGCGGCCAGCGCCGATGCGGTCACGAGCTCGCCAGCCATGTTGGCCATGCCGGTGTCTGCCGCTACCGCAGCCGGCACCGTTCCGGTCGGAGAGCGCCCAGTCGGCGCCGACGTCGGGACGGCCGCGGCGTCGGCGCCCGAGGCCTCGGGAGAGGTGGGCGCGGATGCGCAGCGTTCCCAGGCGGGCGGCAGCCTTGTCGTTGTGGGGCGGAGCCCCGAGGCCCAGGGTCAGTTGCTCCGATTCCGGACCCGTGAGGCTTCGGACCCCATCTTCGTTCTTGACGACGAAGAGGAGGACCAGTCCTGGGACGAGCTCCGCAAGCGTGCTGAGGCGACAGTGGGGTTGCTCCGATCGTCGCTGGAGGTTCTCTGCGGGGACGTCCCCAAAATCCTTCAGGTAATGGTTTCAGACATACCTTCTTGCTTCCGCGAGCGAGGCGTTCGTCGTGAAATCTTGTTTTCCTTTCCAGGACCTGACGGACCGGAGCGCCGCCAAGTCGTCGTTCATTCGCCGCGAGGCCGTCGTCTGGGGCTCACTGTGGTCCCTGAGGACTTCGCTCGCCGGGGCTACCGTGCGCCTCTCTCAGCAAGATGCTAAGATAGCGGACCTCCAGTTGCTTTGTGCTGACCTGAAGGCCGAGGCGGCGGCAGCGCGCACGGAGCTTGCCCAGGTTGCCGAGGAGCGGGACCAAACTCGGGGCCGAGCTGCCGAAGCTGAGAGCCGGGCCCAGATCCTTGCGGCCGATCTGGTCGCAGCCCAAGTCGCAGCCTCGGAGCAGCACGTTCGAGCTAGAGGTATGGCTCGACCGTCCTCGGTTCTCAATCCTGTCCGTTTCTTCCGCTTGGGTTTGAGATCTTTCTTCTGGTTGTTCGCAGAGCTCGAGTCTGCCCTTGATGAGTCTGCCAAGGCTCTCGCCGAGGCGCTCGACGGGGCTGCTGAGCAAAGGGAGGCCGATCTTGCGGCTATGTCCGAGGCCGTCTCGGAGGTCTATCGGAAACTCGGTCCCGGCGACGTCCCTTCAGGGAGCTCTCCCCAAAGCCGTCTTCAAGCCCTTGGCGATTACGTGCGTGGCAAAGTCCGCGGGGCGCTGCACCACGGCGTCAGGCGGGCCTTCGCCGTGCTCGCTTCCCACTACGTCGTGGACTTGGAGCGGGTCAGTGAGGGGTACTGTCTGCCTGACGAGGACGAGGCAGCCCTGGCGGAGATTCAGCGGCTCGACGCGGTCGCTGCGGGTCCGAGCGCGTCGCTGGCGACCGTCTTCGAAGCGGAGATCCTTCCTCCTGCTCCGCCACCGGAAGCGGAGGTGGGCTTTACCGACGGCGGGGGCGGAGTTGAGGGCGCGGCTCCTGCCCGAGGCGACGCCTGATTTTGGTTGGGACAATTTCTGATGGGTGTGTGATTTGCCGTGGCCACTGGGGCCTGAACATTTTACTTCTTCTTTCGTGAAGTCATGCTTCTTTTCGTTTCGATTTTTGCGCCTGGCCCGTAGTGTCGACAACAGGGTGATTTCCCGAGCTGGGTCCTTTTTCGCGGCAGGCGACGAGCGAGGCGTCCCTAGCCCGGAAGCATAGGTGCTCCTCAGCTCAGTCGGTCTCGCCACTCTACTCGTACCCCAACTCGCTCCTCAGGACTCTGTTTCTGGCGCATCCGGGAGAATGCGGAAAACCCTTCTTGACCGAAAAAAGAGCTTTTCTGACGCGGAACGGTACGTTCGAACCCGATGAGAGGGGTTCCCCTTTTTTAGCCCCCGAGGGAGGGTCGGGCTCTGTCGGGGCGAGGCGGACCCTTCCTTGATAATTGATTCGTATGTATGAGTGGGGAAAGGGCGCAGCCCCCGGGTGTCGTTCGCGCAGAGGCCGTTTGGCGAGTCGGGCTCCTGCCCAGATATGCGGCGAGTGCTCGGTGACATCCCCGGCATGGCGGGCACGCCCGAGGGACCCTATGCAAACACGTCAATGTTTGCGCGAGGGAAGCCGCCAAGCACTGCTTCCTATCTAGGGCCGAGCCCAGAGCCGATCCGGACACGCCTGGAGGCGTCGCCACTGGGGTCGAGAAGGACGGCCTTAACCGTCTCCGCTGGCTCGAAGTTGCCGGCATGCCGCTTCACATCCGGCACCTCTCGGGAGGGGCTTTCCGGGTCGGTAATGAGGGCCTCGGACTCGGCGAGGGCCTCGGCGTACTCCACGCACTCCACATCGCATTCGAATGCGTGTTTGTACGTGGGGCCGACGGTGATGACCCCGTTGGGGCCCGGCATCTTGAGCTTCAGGTAGGTGTAGTTGGGGATGGCCATGAACTTCGCGTAGCATGGCCTTCCCAACACCGCGTGGTAGGTCCCTCGAAACCCGACCACCTCGAACGTCGAAGTCTCCCTTCGGAAGTTGGAGGGTGTTCCGAAGCAGACAGGGAGGTCGAGCTGTCCGAGGGGCTGGACACGCTTCCCGGGAATGATCCCGTGGAAGGGCGCAGCGCCTGCTCGGACAGACGACAAGTCGACGCGCAGGAGCTTGAGAGTCTCGGCGTAGATGATGTTGAGGCAGCTGCCCCCATCCATCAGGACCTTGGTGAGCCTGACGTCGCCAATGACAGGATCGACGACGAGCGGGTACTTCCCCGGGCTCGGCACGTGGTCGGGGTGGTCGTCCTGGTCGAAGGTGATGGGCTTGTCGGACCAGTCTAGGTAGACTGGCGCCGCCACCTTCACCGAGCAGACCTCCCGACGCTCTTGCTTACGATGCCGAGCCGAGGCATTTGCCACATGCCCTCCGTAGATCATGAAGCAGTCGCGGACCTCGGGGAACTCTCCTGCTTGGTGATCCTCCCTTTTGTCGTCGTCGTGAGCCTTGCCACCCTCGGCGGGTGGCCCGGCCCGATGGAAGTGACGCCGAAGCATGACGCACTCTTCGAGGGTGTGTTTGACGGGCCCCTGATGGTAGGGGCACGTCTCCTTGAGTGCCTTGTCGAAGAGGTTTGCACCTCCGGGGGGTTTTCGAGGGTTCTTGCGCTCGGCGGCGGCGACAAGGTCAGCATCGGGAACGTCGCGTTTCGCTTGCGACTTCCTCCTGCCTTTCTTCTTGGCGCCGCGCGGAGCAGACGCCTCGGGAGCATCTTCCGACGGGCGGCCCTGGGGCTGCTTGTCCTTTCGGAAGATGGCCTCTACCGCCTCCTGGCCGGAGGCGAACTTGGTAGCGATGTCCATCAGCTCGCTCGCCCTGGTGGGGGTCTTGCGACCCAACTTGCTCACCAGGTCGCGGCAGGTGGTGCCGGCGAGGAACGCGCCGATGACATCGGAGTCGGTGATGTTGGGCAGCTCGGTGCGCTGCTTCGAGAACCGCCGGATGTAGTCCCGAAGGGACTCTCCCGGCAATTGCCGACAGCTTCGGAGGTCCCAGGAATTCCCGGGGCGCACGTACGTGCCCTGGAAGTTCCCGGCGAAGGCCTGGACCAGATCCTCCCAGTTGGAAATCTGCCCCGGGGGCAGGTACTCCAACCAGGCACGAGCGGTGTCGGAGAGAAATAGGGGGAGGTTTCGGATGATGAGGTTGTCATCGTCCGTCCCACCCAGCTGGCAGGCCAGGCGGTAGTCTGCAAGCCACAATTCCGGTCTCGTCTCCCCCGAGTACTTCGTGATAGTAGTCGGGGGTCGGAATCGGGGCGGAAACGGCGCTCGCCGAATGGCTCGGCTAAAGACCTGCGGACCGGGTGGTTCGGGCGAGGGACTTCGATCCTCCCCGCTGTCATAACGTCCCCCACGCCTGGGGTGGTAGCCTCGGCGCACCCTTTCGTCGAGGCGTGCCCGACGGTCACGATGAGGGTGCTCCTCGCCGAGGTGGCCCGGGGCCACAGGCGCGGTGTTGCGCGTGCGCCCGGTGAAGACCGAGGCTTCCCGCGTGAGTCGGGAAGTCGCGGCACGAGGATCCGGGGTGTATCCCCGCCTTCGAGAGGCAGAGCTCTCTGCCCGCCGGGCCGCAGCGCCTTCCAGGAGATGCCTGAGTTCTCCCTGGATCCGCCGTCCCTCGGTGGTTGATGACTCCGGCATCGCGCAGAGGAGCATTGCTGCAGCGACCAGGTCCTGGCCAGTCCCGCCGGATGCGGGTGGCGGTTTGTCCCTGGCATCGTTGGCGATGCGGTGCTGGAGACCTTGGGGCAAGTGACGTATTCCTCCGGCCGGGGGTTGGCTCGCCCATACCTGCCCGATGTTCTGACGGATTGCCTCGAGCGCTCCTGCTCCTTCATCGAACCCGGCCTGCGCCCCGCGGACTTGCTCGAGCTGTGGGTCGTGACCTCCCGCCGAAGCGGGGACCACAGCTAGCTCCCGCGGGATGTCAGCGCGAGGCGCTGGCCTAGGGGGATCACCATCCTCCGGCATGCCGAGACAGCCGCCTCCGGAGGGATCCCCTAGCTCGATGTGGAAACATTCGCGACTCAGGCCGCAGTCCTTGTCGCCAAGGCTGCGGCTGCCGTCGGAACAGTCGGAGAGGCAGTAGTCACATGCGGTCATGAAGTCCCGCATGGCACTAGGGCTGCCAGATCCGGAGAAATCCCAGCAGATGCTGGGGTCGTCGTCTTCCTCGGACCCAGAGGGTCCGTAGGTCGAGACACCCGTCAATCGGTCCCAAGGCGACCGCACAGGAAACCCCAGAGAGGTTGCACTCGCCTCAATGTAAGCGCCCGCCAAAGCGAGATCGCCAGGCGGGCTGAGGCCGAGTCGAAATAACGAAAGATGGGTAGCAGTCGATACCTTTTTGTCGACGAGGGGCGATGAAGTCGCGTCGGGGGCTGACCGCGTCGTCGTCTTGGGTCCGAGGGCGACGTCCTGCAGGCCTTCCGTGAGCGTGCTGGCGTCGTCCACTTGCTCGGAGTCGACGTGTTGCGGGGGGATGGCGCTCGCGTCTGCCTTGAACGCGAGGGCGACGCTTGGCGTGTCCTCCGTCGAGGCGCCGGGGATGTCGATTTGCCCGACAGCCGTCGGAGCGCGACCTCCCGCTCGGCCCCGGTTGCCCTGCCTCCTCCTCCTTCGACGGCGAGGGAGAGGATGGGGCGAGCTCGAAAGTTGTCCTTCCCCTACGCGGGAAAGACGTCGTCGATTCCGCCGCCAGCGGGCGGGCTGTCCGCCATCAATGTCGTCGTCGCGCGGCGGTGGAAGGAGTATCATGTCGTAGTCGCCGTCGAGCGAGATGAACTCGAGGTTCCCGAAACGGAGCACCGTCCCGGGTTGAAGAGGTTGTTGGAGACTGCCCATCTGGAGCTTGACGGGAAATCGAACGTCAACACGCAGCGCAGCCCCTACCTGGCGCGCCAACTGTCGGCGTTCCGAGACCGGGGGGTCCTCGAGCCGACGAGTGAGAGTGCCGCGTGCCCCAGCCCAGATGGGTCGAGCGCGTGGAGCGAGCGCAAAGGGGGGAACGGAGTGAGGGAGAGGTCGGTGGCCGGAGCCGGATCGCGAGGGAGTCGGAGAAATTCCCACGGCCTTCGTGTTCGTCCCGCGCCCAGGTCGGGTGCGCTTGCAGTAGGGGGTTACAAGCGTCCGCACGAGGTGAAGGGAGAGGGCGGCCCCGAGAGAGCGCCTGCCCCTGCCTTTCGTCCCCGCGAGGCCAACCTTTTTTAAGAAGGCCCTGGCCCTTCCTTTTATAGTCGTAAGGAGAGGGTCCAGGTGTACAAGATGGGGGTGTAGCAAGGTGCTACGTGTCTAGCGAGGGAGAGCTAGCGCCCTATGTACATGCCCAGGTGGCAGCCAGAGAGATCGTGGCACCCTGTTGGAGTGGCGTCGTGGCTGTTGGAGGAGTAACGGAGCCGGACGGGGGGACAGCTGTCGAGGTGGCTGGGTCCTTGCTGACGTTCTCCCGCTTTCGTAAGGGAGCTGGGGGCCGCCGTCGTCATGATCTAGCGGGGCGCCATCATGGCCTATCTGGCATAGCTGGCCAGATGGGACGCCGGTCTTGTTCTCTGCGACCCAAGTCGGCTCAGGGCAGGGTGATGATGACGCTTCCTGTTGACGTGGCGGTCTCGTATCCTAGGTCGGGCGTCGTGGAGGCTCCTCCGAGGCTGTGGCCGAGTCCGTCCTGCAAGACAGAGACAGAGTCCGAGCCCTGGTCGGGCGAGGCGGAGATTATTCGGCAGAGGCCGAGGCGGAGTCCGAGCCCTGGGTCGGGCGAGGCGGAGGTCGCCGTCTTCCGGGGCCTTGGCCCGAGTCCGAGCCCTGGGTCGGGCGGAGCGGAGTTCGCCGTCTTCCGAGGCCTTAGCCTGAGTCCGAGCCCTGGGTCGGGCGGAGCGGAGTTCGCCGTCTTCCGAGGCCTTAGCCTGAGTCCGAGCCCTGGGTCGGGCGGAGCGGAGTTCGCCGTCTTCCGAGGCCTTAGCCTGAGTCCGAGCCCTGGGTCGGGCGGAGCGGAGTTCGCCGTCTTCCGAGGCCTTAGCCTGAGTCCAAGCCCTGGGTCGGGCGGAGTCTCCTATGGCACCACTGGCGAAGTCTGGCTGCCCGTCGGTCTTACCTTTTGCGTTAAACGCCCTGGTGACTCGGTCGGTTGGTGCGGTGATTTAGTCAGGGTTTCTCCTTATCGGAGGCGGGGCCTAGGGCGAGCCGGGGATGCGCCTGCCGTGAAAGAGGAGACCTCAGGCGAGACGGAGTCATCTTAGGGTCGGCTGCCCTCGCCCGAGGCTAGGCTCGGGCGTGGCGTGGTCAAGTCACTCGTGTGGACTGATCCCTGACTTAATCAAACCCATCAGGCCTTTGCAGCTTTATGCTGATGGGGGTTACCAGCTGAGAATTAGGCGTCTTGAGGGTACCCCTAATTATGGTCCCCGACACCTGTGCTGGTGGTAATGGGCCTAGCAAATCAAGGCCCCACCTCTGCAACGGCCAAGTGGGTTGTATTAATTGAGTTAAATATGAAGGTTGTTTTTGATCTCTTGCACATTTCTGACAACCTTCGCACTTTTGAACTATATCCGCTGCATCCGAAGCTGCCTTTGGCCAATAAAATCCTTGGCGAAAAACTTTCCCAAGCAAGGGCCTAGATCCAATGTGAGATCCACATAAGCCTGCATGTATTTCCTTCATTAATTCTATACCTTCGGATCTAGATAAACACTTGAGCAATGGGGAACAGACACCACGCTTGTATAACTCCCCTTCTATTATGACATATGGTCGAGCTCTTGCTTCTATTCTCCTGTTATAAGCTTCGTCGTCTGAAAGAAAATTACCCTGAAGGAAAGAAACGATCTCAGTTCTCCAATCCTCGCTATAAACAGGGGATATATTAAGGATTGCTCTTTCAAGAAGCTCGACCGAAGGTGCTTTTATTGTTTCGAAAAATACTTCCGAAGGTATAGGCAGCCCCTGTGCTGCTGACTTGGCCAATAGATCAGCGTATTCATTTTCTCCACGAGGAATATTTTTGACAGAGAAACCTTCGAAGGAAGCCTCAATCCTTCGGACTGTATCTAGATACTTTTCAAGCTTCGGGTCTCTTGCTTTATAGCTCTTGTCAACATGACCAGAAATAACTTGAGAATCAGTTTTAAGAATGGCCCTTCTGATTCCCATTGCCTTTAACTTCTGAAGACCCAAAAGCAGAGCTTCATATTCAGCGATATTATTTGTGCAACTAAAATCAAGTCTTGCCACATAACAAGTTTTAACTTTGGAAGGTGAAACCAACACAGCAGCCGCTCCTGCTCCGAAGGTTCCCTAAGACCCATCGCAAAACACTGTCCATGCTTCAGCATCTTTATTTGTTTCTTCCTCCTGAGCCCCTGGCGTCCAGTCAGCAATGAAGTCTGCTAACGCCTGGGACTGAATCGAGGACCTATGAACATAATCAATACAAAATTCATTAAGCTCTGCAACCCATTTTCCAATCCTTCCAGTAGCTTCTCGGTTTCTCATAATATCCTTCAGAGGTTGTGAAGAAGGAACAATTATGTTGTAAGCTTGAAAGTAATGCCGAAGCTTCCTGGAGGCCATCAAAACAGCATATAGTACCTTCTCCAATTCTGTATAATTTTTCTTCGACAAACTAAGAACCTCGGATACGAAATATATTGGGGCCTGCCTCTTAACTTGGCCCTCAAGCTTCTCCTGGACAAGTGCTGCACTTACCGCTGAGCGCGAAGCTGCCACATATTGAAAGGGAATTAGGCTTACACCTAGTCCCTAAATAATTTTGGTGGTTGAATTGCCCAACACAAATATTGGACTAACTAGTTTGCTCTAGTGTATAAGTTATACAGGTGTAAGAGGTTCACACTCAGCCAATAAAAAGATCAAGTTTTGGATTCAACAAAGGAGCAAAGAGGCAACCGAAGGCACCTCTGGTCTGGAGGCACCGGACTGTCCGGTGTACACCGGACAGTGTCCGGTGCGCCACCAGGGGACTCCAACTTGAACTCGCCACCTTCGGGAATTTCTCAGGCCGCTTCGCTATAATTCACCGGACTGTCCGGTGTACACTGGACAGTGTCCGGTGCTCCAAGGACGCGCGGCCTCCTCAACTCGCCAGCCTCGGGTTCGCGCGGCAGCCGCTCCGCTATAATTCACCGGACATGTCCGGTGTGCACCGGACTGTCCGGTGTACCAGCGGGGCAATGGCTATTTCGGCGCCAACGGCTACCTGCGGCGCATTTAATGCGCGCTCTGCGCGCGCAGACGTCAGGCGCGCCCATACCGGCACACCGGACAATGAACAGTTGATGTCCGGTGTGCACCGGACATCCAGGCGGGCCCAGAAGTCAGAAGCTCCAACGGTCAGAATACAACGGCACTGATGACGTGGCGGGGGCACCGGACATGTCCGGTGTGCACCGGACTGTCCGGTGCGCCATCGAACAGACAGACTCCCAACGGCCACTTTTGGTGGTTGGGGCTATAAATACCCCAACCACCCCACCATTCATTGCATCCAAGTTTTCCAACTTCCAACCACTTACAAGAGCTAGGCATTCAATTCTAGACACACCAAAGAGATCAAATCCTCTCCAATTCCACTCAAGCCTTTAGTGACTTGCGAGAGAGATTTGCCGTGTTCTTTTGAGCTCTTGCGCTTGGATCGCTTTCTTTCTTTCTCACTTGTTCTTGTGATCAAAACTCAATTGTAACCAAGGCAAGAGGCACCAATTGTGTGGTGGCCCTTGCGGGGAAGTTTTGTTCCCGTTTTGATTGAGAAGAAGAAAAGCTCACTCGGTCCGAGGGACCGTTTGAGAGAGGGAAGGGTTGAAAGAGACCCGGCCTTTGTGGCCTCCTCAACGGGGAGTAGGTTTGAAAGAACCGAACCTCGGTAAAACAAATCCGCGTGTCTCACTTCGTTATTTGCTTGCGATTTGTTTTGCTCCCTCTCTCGCGGACTCAATTATATTTCTAACGCTAACCCGGCTTGTAGTTGTGATTATTTTTGAGATTTTCAGTTTCGCCCTATTCACCCCCCCTCTAGGCGACTTTCAATTGGTATCAGAGCCCGGTGCTTCATTAGAGCTTAACCGCTCGAAGTGATGTCGGGAGATCACACCAAGAGGGAGATGGAGACCGGCGACAAGCCCACTACAAGCCAAGGGAGCACTTCATCGGAAGAGTCCCGCACAAAGAGAAGGGAGAAGAAGAAGGACTCCTCCAAGCGGAAGGAGAAAAGATCTTCCTCTTCTCACCACAATGAAAAGAAGGAAAAATCTTCTTCTCACAAGTCGCATCGGAAAGGCGACAAGCACAAGAGGATGAGGAAGGTGGTCTACTACGAGACCGACACTTCATCAACATCCACCTCCAACTCCGATGCTCCGTCCGTAACTTCTAAGCGCCAAGAGCGCAAGAAGTTTAGTAAGATCCCCTTAAACTATCCCCGTACATCTAGACATACTCCATTACTTTCCGTTCCATTAGGCAAACCGCCAACTTTTGACGGCGAAGATTATGCTAGGTGGAGTGATTTAATGAAATTTCATCTAACCTCACTCCACAAAAGTATTTGGAATGTTGTTGAGTTTGGAGTACAGGTACCATCAATAGGGGATGAGGATTATGACACGGATGAAGTGGCCCAAATCGAGCACTTCAACTCCCAAGCCGCAACCATTCTCCTTGCCTCTCTAAGCAAGGAGGAATACAACAAAGTGCAAGGGTTGAAGAACGCAAAGGAGATTTGGGACCTACTCAAGACGGCGCACGAAGGTGATGAACTCACCAAGATCACCAAGCGGGAAACGATCGAGGGGGAGCTCGGTCGCTTTCGTCTTCGCCAAGGGGAGGAGCCACAAGACATGTACAATCGGCTCAAGACCTTGGTGAACCAAGTGCGCAACCTCGGGAGCAAAAAATGGGATGATCACGAGGTGGTTAAGGTTATTTTAAGAGCTCTTATTTTCCTTAACCCCACTCAAGTTCAATTAATTCGTGGTAATCCTAGATATCCACTAATGACCCCCGAGGAAGTTATCGGGAATTTTGTGAGCTTTGAATGCATGATTAAGGGCTCAAAGAAGATCAATGAGCTTGACGAACCTTCCACATCCGAGGCGCAACCGATGGCCTTCAAGGCCACGGAGGAGAAGAAGGAGGAGTCTACACCAAGTAGACAACCAATTGACGCCTCCAAGCTCGACAATGAGGAGATGGCCCTAATCATCAAAAGCTTTCGGCAAATCCTCAAGCAACGGAAGGGGAAGGACTACAAACCTCGTTCCAAGAAGGTTTGCTACAAGTGTGGTAAGCCCGGTCACTTTATTGCAAAATGTCCTATGTCTAGTGACAGTGACAGGGGCGACGACAAGAAGGGCAAGAGGAGAGAAAAGAAGAGGTACCACAAGAAGAAGGGCGGCGATGCCCACGTGTGCCGCGAATGGGACTCCGACGAGAGCTCCACCGACTCATCCTCCGACGAGGACGCCGCCAACATCGCCGTCACCAAAGGCCTCCTCTTCCCCAACGTCGGCCACAAGTGTCTCATGGCCAAGGACGGCAAAAAGAAGGTAAAATCAAGGTCCTCCACTAAATATGAAACATCTAGTGATGAGGATGATGATAAAAATGAGGAGGATAACTTGCGCATTCTTTTTGCTAACCTCAACATGCAACAAAAAGAAAAATTAAATGAATTGATTAGTGCTATACATGAGAAGGATGATCTCTTGGATTCTCAAGAAGAATTCCTTATTAAAGAAAATAAGAAGCATGTTAAGGTTAAAAATGCTTATGCTCTAGAGGTAGAAAAATGTAACAAATTATCCAGTGAGCTAAGCACTTGCCATGACACTATTGCCAACCTTAGAAATGAAAATGCCAAATTAATTGCTAAGGTTGATTCTCATGTTTGTATTGATTCAACTTCTCATCCTAGAAATGATGATGTTGATTTGCTTACTAGGATTGATGAGTTGAATGTTTCTATTGCTAGCCTTAGAAATGAGAATGAGAAACTAATTGCTAAGGCTAAAGAATTAGATGTTTGCAATGTTACAATTTCTGACCTTAGAACTAAGAATGATATGTTGCATGCTAAGGTTGTAGAATTAAAATCTTGCAAACCCTCTACATCTACTGAGCATATTTCCATTTGTACTAGGTGTAGAGATATTAATGTTGATGCTATCCATGATCACCTAGCCTTAATTAAAAAACAAAATGATCACATAGCACAACTTAATGCTAAGATTAGTGAGCATGACTTAGAAAATGAAAGATTTAAATTTGCTAGAAGCATGCTCTATAATGGGAGACGCCCTGGCATCAAGGATGGCATTGGCTTCCAAAGGGGAGACAATGTCAAACTTAATGCCCCTCCAAAGAATTTATCTAATTTTGTTAAGGGCAAGGCTCCCATGCCTCAGGATAACGAGGGTTACATTTTGTACCCTGCCGGCTATCCTGAGAGCAAAATTAGGAGAACTAATTCTAGGAAGTCTCACTCTGGCCCTAACCATGCTGGTATATATAAGGGTGAGACATCTAGCTCTAGGCAACCAACCCGTGCCAAGTTGCCTAGAAAGAAAACTCCTAATGCATCAAATGATCATGCTATTTCATTCAAAACTTTTGATGCATCATATGTTTTAACTAACAAATCCGGCAAGGTAGTTGCCAAGATTGTTGGGGGCAAACACAAGGGATCAAAGACTTGTGTTTGGGTACCCAAAGTTCTTGTTTCTAATGCCAAAGGACCCAAAACCGTTTGGGTACCTAAAATCAAGAACTAAAATTGTTTTGTAGGTTTATGCATCCGGGGGCTCAAGTTGGATACTCGACAGCGGGTGCACAAACCACATGACAGGGGAGAAAAAGATGTTCTCCTCTTATGAGAAAAACCATGATCCCCAACGAGCTATCACATTCGGGGATGGAAATCAAGGTTTGGTCAAAGGTTTGGGTAAAATTGCTATATCACCTGACCACACTATTTCCAATGTTTTTCTTGTAGATTCTTTAGATTACAATTTGCTTTCCGTATCCCAATTATGTCAAATGGGCTACAACTGTCTATTTACTGATACTGGTGTTATTGTCTTTAGAAGAAGTGATGATTCAATAGCATTTAAGGGAGTGTTAGAGGGTCAGCTATACTTGTTAGATTTTGATAGAGCTGAACTCGACACTTGCTTGGTTGCTAAGACTAACTTGGGTTGGCTCTGGCACCGCCGACTAGCCCATGTTGGAATGAAGAATCTTCATAAGCTTCTAAAGGGAGAGCACATTTTAGGACTAACAAATGTTTATTTTGAGAAAGACAGGATTTGTAGCGCATGCCAAGCCGGGAAGCAAGTTGGCACTCATCATCCACACAAGAACATCATGACTAGTGATAGGTCACTAGAGCTCCTACACATGGACCTATTCGGCCCGATCGCTTACATAAGCATCGGCGGGAGTATGTACTGTCTAGTTATTGTGGATGATTATTCTCGCTTCACTTGGGTGTTCTTTTTGCAGGATAAATCTCATACCCAAGAGACATTAAAAGGATTCTTGAGACGGGCTCAAAATGAGTTCGGCTTAAGGATCAAGAAAATTAGAAGCGACAATGGGACGGAGTTCAAGAACTCTCAAATCAAAGGCTTTCTTGAGGAGGAGGGCATCAAGCATGAGTTCTCTTCTCCCTACACTCCACAACAAAATGGTGTAGTGGAGAGGAAAAATCGAACTCTATTGGACATGGCAAGAACCATGCTTGATGAATACAAGACACCGGATCGGTTTTGGGCCGAAGCGGTCAACACCGCTTGCTACGCCATCAACCGGTTATATCTTCACCGAATCCTCAAGAAGACATCCTATGAACTCCTAACCGGTAAAAAGCCCAATATTTCATATTTTAGAGTTTTTGGTAGCAAATGTTTTATTCTTGTCAAAAGAGGTAGAAAATCTAAATTTGCTCCTAAAACTGTAGAAGGCTTTTTACTAGGATATGACTCAAACACAAGGGCATATAGAGTCTTTAACAAGTCCTCAGGACTTGTTGAAGTTTCTTGTGACGTTGTGTTTGATGAGACTAACGGCTCTCAAGTAGAGCAAGTTGATCTTGATGAGATTGGTGAAGAACAGGCTCCATGCATAGCGCTAAGGAACATGTCCATTGGGGATGTGTGTCCTAAGGAATCCGAAGAGCCTCCACATGCACAAGATCAACCATCTTCCTCCATGCAAGCATCCCCACCAACTCAAAATGAGGATGAGGCTCAAGATGTTGAACAAGAAGATGATGAGCCACCTCAAAATGACGGCAACGATCAAGGGGGAGATGCAAATGATAAAGACAAGGAGGATGAACAACCAAGACCGCCACACCCAAGAGTCCACCAAGCAATACAACGAGATCACCCCGTCGACACCATACTCGGCGACATTCATAAGGGGGTAACAACTCGATCTCGTGTTGCACATTTTTGTGAACATTACTCTTTTGTTTCCTCTATTGAGCCACACAGGGTAGAGGAAGCACTTCAAGATTCGGATTGGGTGATGGCGATGCAAGAGGAGCTCAACAATTTCACAAGGAACGAGGTATGGCACTTAGTTCCACGTCCTAACCAAAATGTTGTAGGAACCAAGTGGGTCTTCCGCAACAAACAAGACGAGCATGGTGTGGTGACAAGGAACAAAGCTCGACTCGTGGCCAAGGGGTATTCACAAGTCGAAGGTTTGGATTTTGGTGAAACCTATGCACCCGTAGCTAGGCTTGAGTCAATTCGCATATTATTGGCCTATGCTACTTACCATGGCTTCAAGCTTTATCAAATGGACGTGAAGAGTGCCTTCCTCAATGGACCAATCAAGGAGGAGGTCTATGTTGAGCAACCTCCCGGCTTTGAAGACAGTGAGTATCCTAACCATGTTTATAGGCTCTCTAAGGCGCTTTATGGGCTCAAGCAAGCCCCAAGAGCATGGTATGAATGCCTTAGAGATTTCCTTATTGCAAATGGCTTCAAAGTCGGCAAAGCAGATCCTACTTTATTCACTAAAACTCTTGACAATGATTTGTTCGTATGCCAAATTTATGTTGATGATATTATATTTGGGTCTACTAACAAATCTACATGTGAGGAATTTAGTAGGATCATGACACAGAAATTCGAGATGTCTATGATGGGGGAGTTGAAATATTTCTTAGGATTTCAAGTCAAGCAACTCCAAGAGGGCACTTTCATTAGCCAAACAAAGTATACTCAAGACATTCTAAGCAAGTTTGGAATGAAGGATGCCAAGCCCATCAAGACTCCCATGGGAACAAATGGGCATCTCGACCTCGACACGGGAGGTAAGTCCGTGGATCAAAAGGTATACCGGTCGATGATTGGTTCATTGCTTTACTTATGTGCATCTCGACCGGACATTATGCTTTCCGTATGCATGTGTGCAAGATTCCAAGCCGACCCTAAGGAATCACACCTTACGGCCGTAAAACGAATCTTGAGATATTTGGCTTATACTCCTAAGTTTGGACTTTGGTACCCTCGGGGATCCACATTTGAATTGATTGGTTATTCGGATGCCGATTGGGCAGGGTGTAAAATTAATAGGAAGAGCACATCGGGGACTTGCCAGTTCTTGGGAAGATCCTTGGTGTCATGGGCTTCAAAGAAGCAAAATTCGGTCGCTCTTTCTACCGCCGAAGCCGAGTATATTGCCGCAGGCCACTGTTGCGCGCAATTGCTTTGGATGAGGCAAACCCTGCGGGACTACGGTTACAAATTAACCAAAGTTCCTCTTCTATGTGATAATGAGAGTGCAATCCGCATGGCGGATAATCCCGTTGAGCATAGCCGCACTAAACACATAGCCATTCGGTATCATTTTCTTCGGGATCACCAACAAAAGGGGGATATCGAGATTTCATACATTAACACTAAAGACCAATTAGCCGATATCTTTACCAAGCCTCTTGATGAACAATCTTTTACCAGACTTAGGCATGAGCTTAATATTCTTGATTCTAGGAATTTCTTTTGCTAATCTTGCACACATAGCTCATAAGAATACCTTTGATCATGTCTCTTTTATATGCTATGACTAATGTGTTTTCAAGTGTATTCCAAACCAAGTCATAGGTATATTGAAAGGGAATTGGAGTCTTCGGCAAAGACAAGGCTTCCACTCCACTCTACTACTCATCCTTCGCCGTCGCTCCGCATCACTCTCCATCTTTGGTATATTCTTAACTCATTTATTTCATGACCAAAGGAGGAGAAAGTACTTCTATTGGCTCTAATATTTCCGTTTTTGGCGATTCATGCCAAAGGGGGAGAAAATATGAGCCCAAAGCAAAAGGACCGCACCACCACCCCTAATTTTTAAATTTGATGATTTTCAAATGGTAAAATTCAAAATTGGTATCTCTTTGTGTTCTAAAGGGGGAGCAAGTAGTATTTTCAAAATTGATATCTTAAAACCCTCTTGAACACTAAGAGGAGACTTTATTTGAGGGGGAGTTTTGTTTAGTCAAAGGGAAGGCATTTTGAACAAAGGAAGAAAATTTCAAAACTTGAAAATGTCTTGCAAAATCTTATTCATTTACCTTTGACTATCTTGCAAAAGGCCTTTGAAAAGAATTTACAAAAAGTTTGCAAAAACAAAACTTTTGGTGCAAATGTGGTCCAATATGTCAAAAACAAAGAAAACAATCCATGCGCATCATGTAAGCATTTATATTGGCTCAATTCCAAGCAACCTTTGCACTTACATCATGCAAACTAGTTCAATTATGCACTTCTATATTTGCTTTGGTTTGTGTTGGCATCAATCACCAAAAAGGGGGAGATTGAAAGGGAATTAGGCTTACACCTAGTCCCTAAATAATTTTGGTGGTTGAATTGCCCAACACAAATATTGGACTAACTAGTTTGCTCTAGTGTATAAGTTATACAGGTGTAAGAGGTTCACACTCAGCCAATAAAAAGATCAAGTTTTGGATTCAACAAAGGAGCAAAGAGGCAACCGAAGGCACCTCTGGTCTGGAGACACCGGACTGTCCGGTGTACACCGGACAGTGTCCGGTGCGCCACCAGGGGACTCCAACTTGAACTCGCCACCTTCGGGAATTTCTCAGGCCGCTTCGCTATAATTCACCGGACTGTCCGGTGTACACCGGACAGTGTCCGGTGCTCCAAGGACGCGCGGCCTCCTCAACTCGCCAGCCTCGGGTTCGCGCGGCAGCCGCTCCGCTACAATTCACCGGACATGTCCGGTGTGCACCGGACTGTCCGGTGTACCAGCGGGGCAACGACTATTTCGGCGCCAACGGCTACCTGCGACGCATTTAATGCGCGCTCTGCGCGCGCAGACGTCAGGCGCGCCCATACCAGCACACCGGACAATGAACAGTTGATGTCCGGTGTGCACCGGACATCCAGGCGGGCCCAGAAGTCAGAAGCTCCAACGGTCAGAATACAACGGCACTGATGACGTGGCGGGGGCACCGGACATGTCCGGTGTGCACCGGACTGTCCGGTCGCCATCGAACAGACAGACTCCCAACGGCCACTTTTGGTGGTTGGGGCTATAAATACCCCAACCACCCCACCATTCATTGCATCCAAGTTTTCCAACTTCCAACCACTTACAAGAGCTAGGCATTCAATTCTAGACACACCAAAGAGATCAAATCCTCTCCAATTCCACTCAAGCCTTTAGTGACTTGCGAGAGAGATTTGTCGTGTTCTTTTGAGCTCTTGCGCTTGGATCGCTTTCTTTCTTTCTCACTTGTTCTTGTGATCAAAACTCAATTGTAACCAAGGCAAGAGGCACCAATTGTGTGGTGGCCCTTGCGGGGAAGTTTTGTTCCCGTTTTGATTGAGAAGAAGAAAAGCTCACTCGGTCCGAGGGACCGTTTGAGAGAGGGAAGGGTTGAAAGAGACCCGGCCTTTGTGGCCTCCTCAACGGGGAGTAGGTTTGAAAGAACCGAACCTCGGTAAAACAAATCCGCGTGTCTCACTTCGTTATTTGCTTGCGATTTGTTTTGCTCCCTCTCTCGCGGACTCAATTATATTTCTAACGCTAACCCGGCTTGTAGTTGTGATTATTTTTGAGATTTTCAGTTTCGCCCTATTCACCCCCCCCCCTCTAGGCGACTTTCACATATAATAACAAAGGAGCCCCTGGCGTTGGTGGAGTTAATGTTGTTAGATCTATCAAATATTGCTTCAACTCCTCGAAGGCTTTCTGCTGGATTGGTCCCCATTGAAAGACTTCGGCTGACTTCAGCACTTCAAAGAATGGTAAGTTTCTCTCTGCTGATCTGGATATGAATCTGTTGAGAGATGCCAGCCTTCCCGTCAATCTTTGAGCCCCCTTTTTTGTGCTTGGTGGTTCCATTCGAAGTATAGCTTCGATTTTACTTGGATTAGCCTTAATTCCCTTTGTTGAAACTAGGCAACCAAGAAATTTCCCCTTCTTTACTCCGAAGACACATTTTTCTGGATTCAGCTTTAAACCAGCCTGTCTAAAATTAGCGAAGGTCTCCTGCAAATCAGCAATGTGGTTATCTTGCTTCGTGCTTTTTACAATGATGTCATCAACATAAGTTAGTACATTCCTGCCTATCTGAGAATGGAGAACCTTCGCTGTCATTCTGCTGAAGCTTCCTCCAGCATTTTTAAGCCCCTCAGGCATCCGAAGGTAGCAATATGTCCCGCTAGGGGTTATGAAGCTGGTTTTCGGTTCATCCTCCTTCTTCATCCAGATTTGATGATAGCCTGAATAGCAATCCAGCAAACTCATAAGCTCTGATGAAGCTGCTGCATCGATTAAGGAATCTATCCTTGGCAATGGAAACTCGTCCTTCGGACAAGCCTTATTGAGGTCAGTAAAATCAATACACATTCTCCATTTACCATTGGCCTTCTTCACCATAACAATGTTAGCCAACCATTCTGGGTATTTCACCTCTCTAATAACTCCAGCACTGAGGAGTCTTTTCACTTCATTCCGAGCACCTTCGGCCTTGTCATCAGACATCTTCCGAAGTCTCTGCTTTCTGGGTCTGAAGGATGGGTCAACATTGAGCGAGTGCTCAATAACATCCCTGTTAACTCCGCAAAGATCATTAGCTGACCAAGCAAAAACATCTTTATTGTGGAACAAAAACTGTATCAAGGTTTTCTCCTGTTCTTCGGACAATTGAGATCCCAATAGCACCTTCTGCTCTGCTATGTCCTCACATAAGAGCATGGGTTTCGGCTGATTAGCCGAAGCAACTTTTTCCCTTCTGTACTTGTACTGCTCACAGGCTTCAGCTCCATCTATGTTATGAATCGCTTTTGAATCTGTCCAATTTCCTTTGGCCCTTCTGGCAGCTTCCTGACTTCCATGAATAGCGATGGGCCCTTGGTCCAAAGGTATCTTCATGCAAAGGTAAGCTGGATGAAGAATTGCTTCGAAGGCATTGAGAGTACCGCGACCAATGATAGCATTGTAAGGATACTCCATGTCAACAATATCAAACACAATTTGCTCAGTCCTTGTGTTGTTAACAAATCCGAAGGTTACTGGCATGGTAATCTTCCCAAGTGCTACAATTTGCCGTCCTCCGAAGCCACAAAGAGGATGCGTAGCATCATGAATCTTGTCTTCGGGCTCTTGCATTTGTCTGAAGGCTTTAGCAAATATGATATCAGCTGCGCTGCCTGTGTCAACCAAAACATTATGGACCAGAAATCCTTTGATCACACAAGAGATAACCATAGCATCATTGTGTGGGTAATCCTTGAGTTGAAGATCCTCTTGGGAGAAGGTAATTGGAATGTGAGACTGTTGGGGGCTTGTTCTCAAGTGCTAATGGTTAAGAACAAGGCAACACAGAAAATGTTAAATATTAAGATCCTTCGTCCTCCACCACATTATATCATTTCGGGATATAAGGAACTTCGGACGAAGGTTACGAAGGACGTACCTTCGTAAACATAATAACGAATGATGAAGTATTCATATAAATCATGATGCATAAAATAGACATTTAAATGTTAACATAGAATCATTTTCATTCTTACTAACATGAACGAATATGAATGATTTCAAATTACAAATGTACCTTCGGTCCTGAGGAAAGCGAGAGTACAAGTGTGATGCGAAGGCAAATAACAGGTTCGCGTGAACAGTACAGAGGTACTGTTCATCTATTTATAGGCACAGGTCGCAGCCTGTGACAAATTACAATTATGCCCCTTACAAAAGTTTACAACATTGACTCAGACCTCTATGGATAAAAAGGTCATTCTATCTCTATGTCGGTTTGTAACGCCGAAGCTCCATGAAAAGGAACCTTCGGCCATCTCTTGGAGACGACTTCAGCCGAAGCTGCTTCTTCGTGTGAGACCTTCGGCGCACCGAAGCACGACCCCAACAGTAGCCCCTTTCGCGGTGCTAGATCGTTTTTCGTAACGAGCTTGACCCGTGAAAAAAGCCTCTTCAGCTTCGGGAAGCCGAAGGTCCAAAAAACACCTTCCCTGAGCTCGTTGCGGAGAAACGATCCGGCTTCCGAGCGTGTGCCAGGCCCACCTTGCAGAGTTACTGTTTGATCTTTGCGGTCCACTGCACAGCGAGTACGAGTGACTGCCCGCTTGGTGTAAAAAATCCTGCCGCTTCGCCTTCTTACCTGCAGCACTATATAAACGGACGGGTAGGTGTGAAGTTACCACAGCATTCATTGCTATTCGCACTATTGTGCTGCCAAAATTTTTAACTATAGCCGAAGCTTGATTCTCAGAATCGAACGAAGGTCCATCTCGACGTCTTCTTCGTCAGAAAGAAGAGCTTCGGGAGAAAAGAAAAAAGAAAAAAGTATCTGACTTTCCCAAACTCAGAATCAAATGGCGAGAGTGCGATCTACTGCCAAAGTTGTACGTGAGGGAGACGAAGCCGAAGGTTCGGACACTGTGCCCATCTCCGAAGCGATGCAGCGTTCCGGTCTAGTGACTGCGGAAGAAATGCCCAGTGCTGCAGCAA
Source organism: Zea luxurians (assembly GCA_029449295.1). Lineage (NCBI taxonomy): Eukaryota > Viridiplantae > Streptophyta > Magnoliopsida > Poales > Poaceae > Zea > Zea luxurians. The sequence continues at coordinate 138,661,675 of JAOPSE010000002.1, forward strand.
ACCCAACAACCGCCGAAGGAGAAGAAGAAAACATTGAAGGGACTGATCCCGAAGATGACTACCGTATTGCCATGCCCAGCAAGCCCAGTCACCTGGATTTTGGGAAATCAACTGTTTCAAAGGCTGATCTTTCGAAGATGGTGAAAGCAGGTTTTTTTAATGAAGATCAGAAGAAGCTGCTTCGCTTCGGGGGGGAAGAAACCACCCCGAAGCCAGAGAAGGACGAGATTGTCATCTTCAAGAGCTTTTTAAAGGCTGGGCTGAGATTCCCTCTTCACAAGATTATTGCGGAGATACTGAAGAGGTTTGGTATCTACTTTCATCAATTGACTCCTAACGCCATCGTTAGGCTCAATGTTTATATCTGGGCCCTCCGAAGCCAAGCTGTGGAACCGTTTGCCGACAGCTTCTGCCGAGTTCACGAATTACATTACCAAACAAAGGCCAGAAAAGATGGGCTACATGATAATTTCGGTTGCTATAATTTTGCCTACCGGAAGACAACAAAGTGTCCTGTCATCAGCTACCGAAGCAAATGGCCAGCAGGCTGGAAATCTGAGTGGTTTTATGTAAAAGTTGACGAAGACAAAGAAAAATTGGTACAAAGCCCTCTGGATTTAATCTTCGGAGAGACAAGGCCACGATGCCACATCGGCAGGCTAGAAGGTCCCACCTGGGCTGCTCTGGGTGAATTTGAAGTTATTTCAGAACATATTGGCACCAGGGATCTAGTTCAGGAATTCTTGGCATTCAGAGTTTTCCCTACTCTAAAAGAGTGGGAAATGCCGAAGCTGGAGGGAGAGAAGAAGAAGGGGGAGCTTGTCCGGCTTCCTTATCACTTCAAGTTTAAGAAGTACTTTAAAAAACCCTGCAAAGAGTGGTTAGACACAGTTGAGGTGATGTGCAATGAAATCCTGGGGAATTACTCCAAAAAAGAGGATCAACTAATGACAGCGGCCTTCGGCGCCCGACCGAAGCGAAGGCTGAACCGAGTGCTTGATGCCCTGGGCTTCGAGTACCCAGACTATGAGCAGTTGAACAAGGGTGCCGAGGGCCACAAAAGAAAAAGAGTGGCCGAAACTCTGACCAAGGATGAAGAACGACCAGCAACAGAGAAGAAAATTCCCAAGAAAAGAAAAATATCAACTCCGAAGCGAAAAATATCCGAAGAAGAGGGGACCCCCACACCACCTTCTACGAGCGACGTGGAGGAAATTTTAAAGGTAATGACTGAACCCATGCCCACGAAGCTAAGTCCATTAGGGCTCCAACTGACGAAGCTTTTTCAAAAGGTGGACGAGCCAGATCAAACGAAGATAAGCAAACCCAAGCGGCAAAGAATTATTGCGGTAACTGAAGTTATCGACAAGACGCCGCCTAAGGCGTCAATTCAGAAAACACCAGCTGTCGAAGGCACCACAAACGTCGAAGTCGCACCTTCGGAGGTCGCGGCTGCTGAAGCCGCTACAGCCAAAGATGTAAACTTAGAAACTACCATTGAGGACATTGACAAAATCTTGCAAGACATGGCTGCAGAAGAAGCTGGCACTGCTGCCGAAAAAACCATGGCCACAGTGCCTGGGAAGGGGAAAGAAATAGCCGAGGACACTTCGGACGACGAAGCCTACACCTTCCAAAATTTAATTGGGCAAAAACTGTCGAAGGCCGAAATGGAAGAACTTAAGGACTATGCCAAATCTTGTGGCTACAAACCAGGAGCTCTCCTATTTGGAGGTGTGGACGATGAAAAATTAGGCTGCATTCGAGACCAAACTGGAGCTAAGGTAATCGGTACTCTATCAAAGAGTATCGGTTTTCCGAAGCTAGAGACAGACATCAGCCGCTACCGACGACAACATATCGTCGGCAGCTTATTTTACTCCAACTTCAAGGTAAACAACCTTTTCTCTAGTTTTTATTGCTGTTAATAATGAAAATGTTACCAACGTAAGTTGTTTCTGTGCAGAGCATGCTACTGAGCAAAGCTCTGAAGATGCAGCAAGATTTGGAGGACAAAAAACACGAAGCTATAATTGAAAATTTAGAAAGCAAGATAAAAGAACAATCTGCCATTATTGAAAAGAAAGACTTCGAGCTCCAATCGACCGAAGGCCTGCTGGCTGAGACTGAGGCTAAAGTATCAGAGTTGAATTCGAAGCTTATCAGTCAATCAAAACAATTCGATCAGGAAAAGCTAGAGCTTAATTCGAAGCTTGAAGCCGAAGTCCAGACCAGCTCAGAGTTGAAGAAATCGTTAACAAGCCTTCAAGACAAATGCTTGAAATTTGGCAATAATTGTATTGGACGATTAAAAAAGATATTTTACTCTGTTGGAGCCAGCAGCGGGAAATTTAACCCTTCAGCGGAAAATTTACCACAGGCTTTCGATCATATTGAAGCTGAAATCGAAGAACTTGACGAAGTTATAGCCGGGCACGGCGACTTCTGTGCCTGGGTAGCTTCTCGGGGTACCGCTGCTGCATTCCTGAAGGCCGGCTGCGAGCATGGAAAAATTGTCAACAGGCCCAACTTCACCCTATCTCCATCAATCCTGGATGATATACCTGACCTCGCCCGAAGCATCTCAAATAGATTTATAAAAATGATATGGACAAAAGGCGGGCGGGAGAAGGCTGGAGACGAAGCCCGAAGTCATCTTGACCCAGTAAGAAATGATACTTGGTACTTACCTTTTCCTTTGCACTTGATTTTTACTCACGATTCCTTGATTTATGTAGGATGACGAAGGTGAAGATGATGCTTAAGTTATGTCGCCGAAGCTGTCGCCGAAGCTGAAGCTTAATGAAGATCAGTAGAAATGTACTATAGGAAAAAAAAACTCAGGATACTTTTGTAACAAGTTTTGTAAATACAATTGAACTGTTCTCAAGGAACTTTGTACATACCTTGTAGTATATTCTTACCCTTCTACTAGGGTGCTTTGATGTGAACGAAATCAGTATTTTGAGCCGAAAGCGAAAAAACACCTTCCCTTCTTTTCGTACACAACGAAGCATAGAATACCACTTCTCCCTTCTGCCGAAGCGATTCATAAAAAGCCAATTCTCCCTTCTGCCGAAGCTTTTGTTTTACACAACGATTCATAAAAAGCCAATTATCCCTTCTGCCGAAGCTTTTCTTTTACACAACGATTCATAAAAAGCCAATTATCCCTTCTGCCGAAGCAACCACTTTGGTACATAAATGCTATGAATGAATGCTTATGTATGCAAATGCCATGATGTAATGTAATGTGCGAATGAATGTCCGAAGCGTATGTCCGAAGCCACACCCATCCATTATTTCCTTAGGAACAACCACACATCAGCTCTGCATTCCCTTAGGAACGACTTTGGAGCTTCTTCGCCTTTTACTTAGGCAGTATAAGCTCTGCATTCCCTTAGGAACGTCTTTGGAGCTTCTTCGCCTTTTACTTAGGCGGTATCAGCGTTGACTTTTCGCTGTAAGCTCTGCATCCCCTTAGGGACGTCTTTGGAGCTTCTTCGCCTTTTACTTTCGGCGGAATCAGAGCTCTGCATCCCCTTAGGGACGTCTTTGGAGCTTCTTCGCTTTTTTGTTTTTTCAGTTTCGGCACTCGATGGTGCGTTCTCAGCTTTTACATTTACATTCTTTGGGGGATTTTGCTCTTATAAAACTAAAAAGGAAATTACATGTGATGGCCCCATTAAAAACCTTTCTCCCCCTTTAGAAAGGAAAAGGGTGCCATGAAAAAAGAAAAAGAAAAACATAAAAAGTTACATCAAGTTATACATAATATCTCCGAAGCTCATCTGCATTCCAAGATCTTGGAATTTCGTTGCCATCCATGTCCTTTAATCTGTACGAACCAGGCCTCGACGAGGATGCTACTAAGAAAGGCCCTTCCCATTTCAATTGTAGCTTGCCCACTGTATCTGGGTTGGCCACTCTCCGAAGCACCAAGTGTCCCGGCTCAATATTTTTTAGCCGGACCTTTCTATCTCGCCATTTGACTGTTTCAGCCTGGTATTTATTGATATTCTCTACGGCTTGAAGCCTGATCCCTTCTAAGGCATCTTTCTCCACGAGGCAAGTATCTTCGGGATCTGATTCTGCCGAAGCTACCACTCTTATTGATCCAGCTTTGGCTTCTTCCGGGGTTATTGCTTCGTCACCAAATAACAACTTGAATGGGGTAAAGCCTGTAGATCTTGATGTTGTTGTATTGTGGCTCCACACCACTTTGGTCAACTGATCTGGCCACTTTCCCCTGGGTTGATTGAAGATTAACTTCATTATTCCTGTCATTATGATGCCGTTGGCCCTTTCAACAAGCCCATTCGACTCCGGATGCCTGACTGATGCAAAATGGATCTTCGTTCCAATTTGATCACAGAAATTTCTGAAGTCTTCGGAGTCGAACTGTGTTCCATTATCTACAGTGATGGCCTTCGGCACTCCGAAACGACAGACAATGTTCTGCCAGAAAAATTTTTGGACAGTGGCCGAAGTTATTGTGGCTAATGGCTTCGCCCCAATCCACTTGGAAAAATACTCCACAGCCACTATAACATATTTCAGATTGCCTTGAGCCGGTGGTAATGGACCCAGCAAGTCGAGGCCCCACCTTTGCAATGGCCAGATGGGCTGTATCAGCTGTGTCAAAGACGAAGGTTGCTTTTGATCTCTTGCACATTTCTGACAACCTTCGCACTTTTGAACCAACTCCGCTGCATCCGAAGCTGCCTTCGGCCAATAAAACCCTTGGCGAAAAACTTTTCCAAGTAACGGCCTGGATCCGATGTGGGATCCACACAGGCCTGCATGTATCTCTTTCATCAATTCTATACCTTCAGCTCTAGATAAGCACTTGAGCAGCGGGGCACAAACTCCATGCTTGTATAATTCCCCTTCTATCATGATATACGGACGAGCTCTTGCCTCTATTCTTTTATTATAAGCTTCGTCATCTGATAGGAAGTTGCCCTGAAGGTAAGAGATTATTTCAGTTCTCCAATCTTCACTGTACACAGGAGAAATGTTAAGGACTGCTCTTTCAAGTAGCTCCACTGAAGGTGCCTTTATTGTTTCGAAAAACACATCCGAAGGTAGCGGCAGCCCCTGTGCTGCAGACTTGGCCAACAAATCAGCATGCTCATTTTGTCCTCGAGGGATATTCTTAACAGAAAATCCTTCGAAGGAAGCTTCGATCCTTCGGACCGTGTCTAGGTATTTTTCAAGCTTCGGGTCTTTAGCCTTGCAACTTTTGTCAATATGACCCGAAACAACCTGGGAATCAGTTTTAAGAATCGCCCTTCTGATTCCCATTGCCTTTAGTTTCCGAAGACCCAGGAGCAGGGCTTCGTACTCAGTTATATTATTTGTGCAGCTGAAGTCAAGTCTTGCTGCATAGCAAGTTTTAACCTTGGACGGTGAGACCAACACAGCAGCTGCACCTGCTCCGAAGGTTCCCCAAGAGCCATCACAAAACACTGTCCATACTTCGGCATCTTTATTTGCTTCTTCGTCCTGAGCCCCTGGCGTCTAGTCGGCAATGAAATCTGCCAATGCTTGAGACTGGATTGAGGATCTATGCACATAATCAATGTAAAATTCATTGAGCTCCGCAGCCCATTTTCCAATCCGGCCAGTAGCTTCTCTATTTCTCATGATATCCTTCAACGGCTGCGAAGAAGGAACAATAATATTGTATGCCTGAAAATAATGCCGAAGCTTCCTGGATGCCATTAAAACGGCATACAACACCTTCTCCAGCTCTGTATAATTTTTCTTTGAGACACTAAGGACCTCAGATACAAAATATACTGGGACCTGCTTCTTGACTTGTCCATCAAACTTCTCCTGGACAAGTGCCGCACTTACTGCTGAGTGCGAAGCTGCCACATATAACAACAGAGGAGCCCCTGGCGTTGGTGGAGTTAATGTTGTGAGATCTATTAAGTATTGCTTCAGCTCTTCGAAGGCTTTTTGTTGACTTGGGCCCCATTGAAAGACTTCAGCTGACTTCAGCACCTCGAAGAATGGTAAGTTTCTTTCTGCTGATCTGGATATAAATCTGTTGAGAGATGCCAGCCTTCCTGTCAATCTTTGGGCCCCCTTTCTTGTGGTTGGTGGCTCCATTCGAAGTATAGCTTCGATTTTATTTGGGTTAGCTTCGATTCCCTTTGTTGAAACCAAGCATCCAAGAAATTTACCCTTCTTCACTCCGAAGACACATTTTTCTGGATTCAGCTTCAGACCAGCTTGTCTGAAGCTGGCGAAGGTCTCCTGCAGATCAGCAATATGATTTTCTTGCTTCGTGCTTTTTACAATGATGTCATCGACATAAGTCAGCACATTTCTGCCTATCTGAGATTGGAGAACCTTCACAGTCATTCTGCTGAAACTCCCTCCAGCATTCTTGAGCCCCTCAGGCATCCGAAGATAGCAATATGTACCACTTGGGGTTATGAAGCTAGTCTTCGGCTCATCTTCCTTCTTCATCCAGATTTGATGATAGCCTGAGTAGCAGTCCAGGAGACTCATGAGCTCCGAAGAAGCTGCTGCATCAACTAAAGAGTCTATCCTTGGCAGCGGGAATTCATCCTTCGGACAAGCTTTGTTGAGATCTGTGAAATCAATACACATTCTCCACTTGCCATTGGCCTTCTTCACCATAACAGTGTTAGCTAGCCACTCTGGATACTTCACTTCTCTGATAACTCTTGCACTGAGAAGTCTTTTTACTTCATTGCGAGCCCCTTCGGCCTTGTCATCAGACATTTTCCGAAGCCTCTGCTTTCGGGGTCTGAAGGATGGGTCAACATTGAGCGAATGCTCAATAACATCCCGATTCACTCCACAGAGGTCATTGGCTGACCATGCAAAAACATCTTTGTTGTTGAATAAAAACCTTATCAAGGTTTCCTCCTGGTCTTCAGATAATTGCGAGCCCAATAGCACCTTCTGCTCTGCTATGTCTTCACACAATAACATGGGCTTCGGCTGATCCGCTGAAGCTGCCTTCTCCCTCCTGAATTTGTACTGTTCACAAGCTTCAGCTCCATCTATGTTATGGATTGCTTTGGAGTCAGTCCAGCTTCCTTCGGCCCTTCTAGCAGCTTCCTGGCTTCCATGAATAGCAATAGGCCCTTGATCCGAAGGTATCTTCATGCAGAGATAAGCTGGGTGAAGAATCGCTTCGAAGGCATTAAGAGTACCACGGCCAATGATAGCATTGTAAGGATACTCCATGTCAACAATATCAAACACAATTTGCTCAGTCCTTGTGTTGTTAACAAATCCGAAGGTTACCGGCATGGTAATCTTCCCAAGTGCTACAATCTGCCGCCCTCCGAAGCCACAAAGAGGGTGCGTAGCATCATGAATCTTGTCTTCGGGCTCTTGCATTTGTCTGAAGGCTTTAGCAAATATAATGTCAGCTGCACTGCCTGTATCAACTAGGACATTGTGGACCAGAAATCCTTTGATCACGCAAGAGATGACCATGGCATCATTGTGAGGATAATCCTTAAGCTGAAGGTCTTCCTGAGAGAAAGTAATTGGAACATGGGACCATTTTGACTTGATGAAGGGTCCCTGTACTCCAACATGCTGCACCCTTCTCTGAGCCTCCTTCTTCTGCTTCTTGTTAGCCGGCTCTGAGCAAGAACCGCCTGTTATCGGGAGCACCAGCTTCGAAGCCGAAGCAGCTCCAGCTTGATTGTTGAACGAAGCCATCAGCTCAGAAAAGTGGAAGTGAGTTCACCGGAGGTGGGCGCCAATGTTGAGGGCTTGTTCTCAAGTGCTAATGGTTAAGAACAAGGTGTCACACCCGGTTTTAGAAGGCAAACCGAATGCGAACCATGTACGTGCCAGGATCAGTTATTCACGTACACAGCAGTTACATAATATGGACATCATCACACAGTGCTCAAATAGTATTAAAAGGGAAATAATAGTCGATTACATCATACGTCTGAGACGTCCATATAGTTCTTACAGTAAATCAAAGTGCGGAAAAGAAACGTAGATAACACGGCCTTCACAGGCAGCCGACTGGGGGTTGCCGCTAACCCACGCCTAGAACTCGTCGTAATCTTGGAACTCCTGGAAGTCTCCTTCCACAGCTTCATCTTCTCCTGAGCAGTGGTTGCAATGCTGACAACCTGGGGGGGGATTGGTGTGTAGAGCAAGGGTGAGTACACATCAACATACTCAGCAAGTATCCTGTTTGGCTGTAGTGGACTAGCTTTATGTGGGGATAAGTCAAGCAGTTGCTTTTAGTTAGTCAGGTTATTACTTACTAGTAGAGAGCCAGGTTTTAACATTAACCCAAGTTATTAGCCCAATGTATCCTTTCCAAACGGAAAGAATACCACTTACCAATACCATAATCATAATCAGAACCATCATTCTCATTACCACCTGTACCAAAGTATCTCTGATCAAGTATCACTAATCTCTGGAGCTCCCTTGGCCGCTCATAACCGCGAGCACGGCTGATATATCAGTTTCATAACACTCTGCAGAGGTTGCGCACTTTACCCACAAGCCGTGATTCCCTCTCTAGCCCGGGCTTGCAAGACCCTTATTCACTCCCAAGGTGAATGGCTAGGGATTCACTACGAAGCCTTTACAAAGATTCCCCGAGGCTGTAGCCGCCCGTTAGGTTTCCTAAATGTACCGCACTCCTCCCCAAGGGACAAATCAACCTTGGCAGAGCGAGCCGCATACACCGAGCCCCATTGACAGCACAACGGCTAAGCGGACTACACCCCGGTTCCTCTAATTATTCAGCTAAGGGCGTCCCATTCCACCCTCATGGTTGCACTGTTTTCCCGGGCGGTCATCCATTGAACAGGTCCTTACGGAGAGGCACTCGAGAAACCGCTCGAGTCCCCTTAAATACCACAAGTATGATCATAAATAAGAAGGGGAAAACAGCGTATCATAGATAATCACATCATGTTCATTGATTAGAGTTGGGCAATAGCATCAGACTAAGCAGTAATAATCCGACCCAAATAGGTAAACAAGGACATGGATAACAAAAGCTAGTCAATCCTTAGGTATAAATGTGTAATGCGGGAGGTGAATTAAAGAATGAGTAGGACAGAGATAGGTCAAAGGACACTTGCCTCCACCAACCGACTGCTGCTCAGGGGCTTCTCCTGCGAATTCCTCGGGCTCTTTGACCGGATCGTTCTCTATGCGAGCGCAAACATACATACATCCACATATTTAATACAAAAGAACAGTACACCATACAAGGGAACAGGTAAAACGAATATGCATCAGGTATGACATTTGACATCGCATTTGTTATGGTTAGAAAGAAATGGGGAAAGGTCTCGCAGGGGGTTAAAGCTTATGCACTAATGATTAATTACAATTGGTTCTTAACAAAAGAATTCTGTTATATGCACTCACGGAAAACCTATTCATTTTAAGTTGATCAACATTGCACGAGATAAACAATTAACTAAATGAATCAACTAGTGCAACGAAATTCTAAATTAAACTTCCTATTTCCATAGCATGAACAATGATTAGTCTACCTAAAATAAGGTAATCATGATCACAGAAAGTAAATAAAATAAAATAAAAAAAAATAAAAAAAACAGAGGGGGGGGGCGGTTGAACCGGCCCTAGGGGCGGTTGAACCAGCCCTGGGCTGGGCGGCCGAGCTGGGGCGGGCGCGCGGGGGAGGGCGGCCGAGCTGGGGCCGGGGCGGCTGAGCCGGTCGGCCAGGGCGGCTGAACCGGCCCTGCGCAGGGGGCGGCTGGGCTGGGGCGCGGGCGCGGCCGGGGCTGGCCGGGCGGCCAGGCGGGCGCGGCTGGGGGGGCGGCCGGGGCTGGCCAGCGGCCAGGCGGGCGCGGCTGGGGGGCGGCCGGGGCGGGCCAGCGGCCGGCCGGGCGGCCAGGGGGCGCGCCGGGGGCGGCCAGCGGCGCGGCAGCGGCCAGGGGCTGGGGGCGCCAGGGCGGGGGAAGAAGAGGGGGGGGAGGGGAGAGGGAGAGAGGAGGGAGAGAGGGGGAGGGGCTCACCGGCGATGGGGCGGCCGACGGCGGGGGCGGCGGCCGGCGCTAGGGCAGGGCGGCGGTTGGGCAGGGGGTAGGGGCGGCGGCTTAGGGAGAGAGAGAGAAAATGAGAGGGAGAGGGAGAGGGTTAGGGGAAAAAGGGAGAGAGGGGGGGGCGGCTGGGCCTTGCCAAGGCCCAAGAGGGGGGCGCGCAGGGGCCTGGGCCGGCCGGGGTCGGCCCACGGCGCGGGAGAGAAAAAGAGAAGAGAGAAAGAGAGAGAAAGAAAAAGAAAAGATTGTTTCCCTGTTTTCGAAATCCGATCTTTTAGATGAATGCGTTTGCACTTTCAAACAATCAAAAATGCAAGGTTCGGCATGGTGCATCAAACAACACAAAGTATCTTTAGAGTTTTTCTTACACGGGAAATCCAAACCGAATCCCGCTAAAACTTTGGAAAAGATCAAGGTTTAGCGAGGGAAAAAGAAAAAGAAAAGGTAACGCCCGAATTTTGGCGAGTAAAGAAAAGAAAAAATTCAACTGCAAAATTCGGGGCGTTACAAACCTATCCCCCTTAAAAGAATCTCGCCCTCGAGATTCAGGGCTGGCTAGCAAAGAGCTCTGGGTACTTAGCCATCAAATCATCTTCACGCTCCCAGGTTGCTTCTTCCTCAGAGTGGTGACTCCATCTGACTTTGCACATTCTGATGGTCTTCCTTCGGGTGACTCTATCTGCAACCTCAAGGATCTGCACTGGCTTCTCAACATAGGTCAAGTCCTCCTGGACTTCCAGACCTTCCACTGGCAACTGCTCTTCTGGCACACGCAAACATTTCTTCAACTGAGACACATGAAAGACATCATGCACAGCAGACAAATTCTCTGGCAGACTGAGCTGATAGGCCACTTCTCCACGCTTTGAGAGGATCTGGTACGGACCAATGTAGCGGGGTGCTAGCTTGCCTTTGATTCCGAACCTTCTGACTCCTCTGATCGGTGACACTTTCAGATAGACAAAGTCTCCGACTTCAAAACTCAGCTCTCTTCTTCTTGTGTCTGCATAGCTTCGCTGCCTCGATTGCGCTATCTTCAGATTCTCTCGGACCATCTTGATGTTCTCTTCGGCTTCAAGCAGAATGTCTGGCCCAAACACTTGCTTCTCTCCAGGCTGATCCCATTGCAACGGAGTTCTGCAACTCCTTCCATAGAGTGCTTGAAATGGTGACATCTTCAAACTGGCCTGGTAACTGTTGTTATAGGAAAACTCTGCATAAGGCAATCGCTTGTCCCATCCGGACTGATCTTGCAACGCACAGGCTCTCAACATATCTTCAAGGATTTGATTGGTTCTTTCAGTCTGACCATCTGTCTGCGGGTGATAAGCTGAACTGAAATTCAGATGCGTGCCCAAGGCTTCATGCAACTGCTGCCAGAAATGAGAGGTGAACTGCGTTCCTCTGTCTGACACTATCTTCTTTGGCACACCATGAAGACAAACGATCCGAGACATATACAACTCTGCCAATGCTGCACTGTTGTAGCTGGTCTTGACAGGTATGAAGTGGGCTGACTTGGTCAAACGGTCCACTACTACCCAAATGGAATCGTAGCCGGCTCGAGTGCGAGGCAATCCGACTATGAAATCCATACCGATTTCATCCCATTTCCACTGAGGGATCTGCAACGGTTGCAACAATCCAGCAGGTCTCTGGTGTTCTGCCTTAATTCGCCGACAACTATCGCACATAGCCACATGCTCTGCGATTTCCCTCTTCATTCCGTACCACCAGAATTTCTTCTTCAGATCCTGATACATCTTCTCACTACCAGGGTGAATCGAATAAGCTGTCTCATGAGCTTCCTTGAGAATCAACTCCCGAATGGACTGGACATTGGGAACACACAAGCGGTCTTTGAACCATACCACACCTTCAGCATCTTCTCGAAAATCTTTGCCTCTGCCATCTAGAATCAGTCGCCGAATCTCACTGACCTTCTGACTGATTGCTCTGACGGTTCTGGTACTGATGCTGAGGATACTGCCTTTGGAACTGCTGATACTGCTGACGCTGCTGATGCTGCTGAGGTGGACGCTGGTTCTGCCTGAACTGCTGAGGTTGATTGCCTGAGAAACGGGGACGGCTGCTGCTTCCAGGCTGGGGTCCACTGATCTTGCGCTTACGATCTTCCATCTCCTTACGCTTCCTTTCTGTCATGATTGCTCTGTCAACCAGGTGCTGGAATGTCGGGAAGGTATGATTCATCAGCTGATACTGCAGAGGGTCAACCAAGCCTCCCAGAAAACGGTACTGTCGCTTGGCGTCGGTGTTGACATCTTCAGGAGCATAGCGAGACAACTGCAGAAACCTGTCTCGATACTCACTGACAGACGATGACCCTTGCTTGAGGGCCAAGAACTCCTCCTTCTTTACTGTCATCAGACCTGCGGGCACATGGTACTGACGAAAGCTACCTCTGAACTCTTCCCAGGTGATGGCGTCGGGGTCGGCATGGGTGGCGAGGTAAGACTCCCACCATGATTGGGCTGCTCCTCTCAACAGACGGGGACCATACAAGACTTTCTCCCTGTCATCACACTGAGCGGTATGCAACTCCCGCTCCACAGTGCGCAGCCAATCTTCAGCATCCATGGGGTCAGAAGAGTGAGCGAACGTTGGGGGATGACCTCTCATGAATTCAGCACGCTTGTCTCTGGGCATCTGAGGCATCTGAGGCTGGGGTGGTGCTTGCTGCTGCTGCTGCTGAATGGCGGCCAGGGTCTGACCGATGGCCTGAACTGCCTGAGTCTGCATCAGAAACATCTGCTCGATCGACATCGGGGGCGGGGGCGGCAGGTGCTGCTGCTGGGGCACCTCATCCTGCGGAGCGGCTTGCTCCTGCTGAGCACGCCTTCCTCCTCTGCGCCTGTTCTCTGACATCTGCAGAACGCAACCACACATCAGAACTGATCTAGCAAATCTTGCAGCATAAGAAAAGAGTATAGAATTCTCCAACAGCACTGAACAGATGAGCATCTTCACTGATCTCCAACACAGACCACACAGCTTCTCAGATAAAGAGGAAAGTGGAATAAAGGTTTTTCCCAACTATATAACTAACTCCATTAACATATAACAGGTAAACCAAAATGCAGGGGATACCCACACTCTGGTGACAGTCATTACAAAGATCCAAACCAAACATAGTTCATCATGACAAACATAAATGCACAGGATATAGCAAACTACCCTGTCTAACTAAGACTAACTAAGACCGAGACTAACGCTAAGACTGAAGCTTCTATGCATATATATTTCGTATTAATTACAAGATCCAACTCTAACGAGCTATGGTTCTAGATTGATCTTGGTCTTGCAGTCGGGATTGCCATAAGACTGGAGTCCACGCCGAGGTGAGCGGTACGGGTGCTGAGTCCCAACGGGAGCGGGGGAACCATCATCCAAGTGACGACGCTCCGCGCGCTCAGCCCGCAGCAGGGCGATCTCAGCACGAGCCCTACTCAGCTCGTCTAATGCATGGTCCAGCTCCGTGTTTAGCACGGCGGCTAGGTTGACTGTGCTGCTCAACCTAGGATTCTCCTCACCAGCAGGTGAAACAATCACGCCTCCTGTGCTGCCAGATGGACGGCGGGGGTAATACTTCAGGTCGAGACCGTCAGCTACCCCACCGAGAACCGAGCAGTAGTGCGAAAGCGCACGCCGTGCAGCATCCTGCATGGCTGCCTCAGCTGAGTCCCGCTCAGAGATAGAATAGTGCTCTGAGCAAGCCTCCGCGCCCTGGAGACTGTTCTCCGGACGGCGCACCAAGCAGGTCGCCTCCCAGCGGTCCGGGTAAACCCCGCGACTATGCTGGTAGACCACACAGCGATACTCGATGGACCAAGTACGCCGGTCAAGTGCCCGACGTAGCAGGGTGTCGAGCGCGTCGTGGAAGTGACACCCGCGAGCAGCGTCGCGAGTGATGGGTCGAGCAACCCATCCTTCCGGCTCATGGCTAGAGAGGTCGAGGTCGGTGTCGTGGCTCGGGCTGTCGTCGCCACCTCCGTCGTCTGGGTCTCCTCCAGCAGCTACTCCAGAAGCTGGGACGCCCAGTGGTGGTGCAGGGGGCGCCTCCAGGGGAAGCACAGGAGAGCAGCTCCTCACAGACTCTATCTCCTGTTGGAGCGAGAAGGAAGAGCCCTGCTGCTCCTGTCGTCGACGTTCCTGCTCCTCATGCAGGCGGTGGTGCAGTCTCTCCAAGTGGCTGGACTGTCCAGCCACAGGACGGCGAAGCGGACGCTCAGCAAGGCGGGAGGGTAAGAAGGGGATGACGGACTTTCGTGCAGTGTGTCTAAGTCGAGCCATCTACAAAAGACATCGCAAGCAAAAGGGTGAGAACAGAATTAATATGACCAGCAAGTAATGAACCATAAATAAATGAAGGATCAGAATAATAATGAATCATAAATAAATGAAGGATCAGAATAAAACAAAATTTTCAGCAAGGTATAATATATAGTAGAACATAGATTTGGTCAGTAGGACCAACTTTTGAAGGGATACCAAAGTCAAGGCAGGGACAGAGGTCTATAATCCTTAGAACGACCATTCTACTCTAGGTTAGCGGTCCTACAGTCAGCACGGCTTTGATACCACTTATGTCACACCCGGTTTTAGAAGGCAAACCGAATGCGAACCATGTACGTGCCAGGATCAGTTATTCACGTACACAGCAGTTACATAATATGGACATCATCACACAGTGCTCAAATAGTATTAAAAGGGAAATAATAGTCGATTACATCATACGTCTGAGACGTCCATATAGTTCTTACAGTAAATCAAAGTGCGGAAAAGAAACGTAGATAACACGGCCTTCACAGGCAGCCGACTGGGGGTTGCCACTAACCCACGCCTAGAACTCGTCGTAATCTTGGAACTCCTGGAAGTCTCCTTCCACAGCTTCATCTTCTCCTGAGCAGTGGTTGCAATGCTGACAACCTGGGGGGGATTGGTGTGTAGAGCAAGGGTGAGTACACATCAACATACTCAGCAAGTATCCTGTTTGGCTGTAGTGGACTAGCTTTATGTGGGGATAAGTCAAGCAGTTGCTTTTAGTTAGTCAGGTTATTACTTACTAGTAGAGAGCCAGGTTTTAACATTAACCCAAGTTATTAGCCCAATGTATCCTTTCCAAACGGAAAGAATACCACTTACCAATACCATAATCATAATCAGAACCATCATTCTCATTACCACCTGTACCAAAGTATCTCTGATCAAGTATCACTAATCTCTGGAGCTCCCTTGGCCGCTCATAACCGCGAGCACGGCTGATATATCAGTTTCATAACACTCTGCAGAGGTTGCGCACTTTACCCACAAGCCGTGATTCCCTCTCTAGCCCGGGCTTGCAAGACCCTTATTCACTCCCAAGGTGAATGGCTAGGGATTCACTACGAAGCCTTTACAAAGATTCCCCGAGGCTGTAGCCGCCCGTTAGGTTTCCTAAATGTACCGCACTCCTCCCCAAGGGACAAATCAACCTTGGCAGAGCGAGCCGCATACACCGAGCCCCATTGACGGCACAACGGCTAAGCGGACTACACCCCGGTTCCTCTAATTATTCAGCTAAGGGCGTCCCATTCCACCCTCATGGTTGCACTGTTTTCCCGGGCGGTCATCCATTGAACAGGTCCTTACGGAGAGGCACTCGAGAAACCGCTCGAGTCCCCTTAAATACCACAAGTATGATCATAAATAAGAAGGGGAAAACAGCGTATCATAGATAATCACATCATGTTCATTGATTAGAGTTGGGCAATAGCATCAGACTAAGCAGTAATAATCCGACCCAAATAGGTAAACAAGGACATGGATAACAAAAGCTAGTCAATCCTTAGGTATAAATGTGTAATGCGGGAGGTGAATTAAAGAATGAGTAGGACAGAGATAGGTCAAAGGACACTTGCCTCCACCAACCGACTGCTGCTCAGGGGCTTCTCCTGCGAATTCCTCGGGCTCTTCGACCGGATCGTTCTCTATGCGAGCGCAAACATACATACATCCACATATTTAATACAAAAGAACAGTACACCATACAAGGGAACAGGTAAAACGAATATGCATCAGGTATGACATTTGACATCGCATTTGTTATGGTTAGAAAGAAATGGGGAAAGGTCTCGCAGGGGGTTAAAGCTTATGCACTAATGATTAATTACAATTGGTTCTTAACAAAAGAATTCTGTTATATGCACTCACGGAAAACCTATTCATTTTAAGTTGATCAACATTGCACGAGATAAACAATTAACTAAATGAATCAACTAGTGCAACGAAATTCTAAATTAAACTTCCTATTTCCATAGCATGAACAATGATTAGTCTACCTAAAATAAGGTAATCATGATCACAGAAAGTAAATAAAATAAAATAAAAAAAATAAAAAAAAACAGAGGGGGGGGCGGTTGAACCGGCCCTAGGGGCGGTTGAACCGGCCCTGGGCTGGGCGGCCGAGCTGGGGCGGGCGCGCGGGGGAGGGCAGCCGAGCTGGGGCCGGGGCGGCTGAGCTGGTCGGCCAGGGCGGCTGAACCGGCCCTGCGCAGGGGGCGGCTGGGCTGGGGCGCGGGCGCGGCCGGGGCTGGCCGGGCGGCCAGGCGGGCGCGGCTGGGGGGGCGGCCGGGGCTGGCCAGCGGCCAGGCGGGCGCGGCTGGGGGGCGGCCGGGGCGGGCCAGCGGCCAGGCGGGCGCGGCTGGGGGGCGGCCGGGGCGGGCCAGCGGCCGGCCGGGCGGCCAGGGGGCGCGCTGGGGGCGGCCAGCGGCGCGGCAGCGGCCAGCGGCTGGGGGCGCCAGGGCGGGGGAAGAAGAGGGGGGGGAGGGGAGAGGGAGAGAGGAGGGAGAGAGGGGGAGGGGCTCACCGGCGATGGGGCGGCCGACGGCGGGGGCGGCGGCCGGCGCTAGGGCAGGGCGGCGGTTGGGCAGGGGGTAGGGGCGGCGGCTTAGGGAGAGAGAGAGAAAATGAGAGGGAGAGGGAGAGGGTTAGGGGAAAAAGGGAGAGAGGGGGGCGGCTGGGCCTTGCCAAGGCCCAAGAGGGGGGCGCGCAGGGGCCTGGGCCGGCCGGGGTCGGCCCACGGCGCGGGAGAGAGAGAAAAAGAGAAGAGAGAAAGAGAGAGAAAGAAAAAGAAAAGATTGTTTCCCTGTTTTCGAAATCCGATCTTTTAGATGAATGCGTTTGCACTTTCAAACAATCAAAAATGCAAGGTTCGGCATGGTGCATCAAACAACACAAAGTATCTTTAGAGTTTTTCTTACACGGGAAATCCAAACCGAATCCCGCTAAAACTTTGGAAAAGATCAAGGTTTAGCGAGGGAAAAAGAAAAAGAAAAGGTAACGCCCGAATTTTGGCGAGTAAAGAAAAGAAAAAATTCAACTGCAAAATTCGGGGCGTTACACAAGGCAACACAGAAAATGTTAAATATTAAGATCCTTCGTCCTCCACCACATTATATCCTTTCGGGATATAAGGAACTTCGGACGAAGGTTACGAAGGACGTACCTTCGTAAACATAATAACGAATGATGAAGTATTCATATAAATCATGATGCATAAAATAGACATTTAAATGTTAACATAGAATCATTTTCATTCTTACTAACATGAACGAATATGAATGATTTCAAATTACAAATGTACCTTCGGTCCTGAGGAAAGCGAGAGTACAAGTGTGATGCGAAGGAAAATAACAGGTTCGCGTGAACAGTACAGAGGTACTGTTCATCTATTTATAGGCACAGGTCGCAGCCTGTGACAAATTACAATTATGCCCCTTACAAAAGTTTACAACATTGACTCAGACCTCTATGGATAAAAAGGTCATTCTATCTCTATGTCGGTTTGTAACGCCGAAGCTCCATGAAAAGGAACCTTCGGCCATCTCTTGGAGACGACTTCAGCCGAAGCTGCTTCTTCGTGTGAGACCTTCGGCGCACCGAAGCACGACCCCAACAGAGACCATCTTGACTTGATGAAGGGTCCTTGCACCCCAACATGTTGTACCCTTCTCTGTGCTTCCTTCTTCTGCTTTTTGTTGGCTGGCTCTGAGCATGAACCACCTGTTATCGGGAGTAGCAGCTTCGGGGCGAAAGCAGCTCCAGCTTGATCGTTGAATGAAGCCATCAGCTCAAAAAAGTGGAAGTGTGTTGACCGGAGGTGGGCGCCAATGTTGGGGACTTGTTCTCAAATACTATGAATCAAGAACAAGGCAACATGAAGATGTTAAATATTAAATACCCTTCGTCCGCTGAAGCATTATCTCCTCAAGGGTTTAATGAACTTCAGACGAAGGATATTTACATAATATTACGAAGGTAACGAAAATAACATAAAACGATGTAAAATATAAAACATTAAAGGTAGATATGTTGGAGATAAATAACATCATTCACCTATTTATTTTTTTAATACAATGTTTAAGTATGATTATACCTTCGCCTTGACAACCAATAATTCCCGAATGATGCTTTCGCAATTACAGGAATCCGTGAACAGTAAAGGAATACTGTTCACTATTTATAGACACAGGACACAGCCTGTGAACAATTACAATCATACCCCTCATAAAAGTTTACAACATCGACTCAAACTCTTATGGACTAAAAGGTCATTCTATCTTTAAGTCGGTTTGTGACTCCGAAGCTTCATGAGCGACACCCTTCGGCATTACGTACAGATAGCTTCAACCGAAACTGTTTCTTCCTTCAGGACCTTCGGCGACGAAGCATGGTCCCAACACACGCAATATATCATTTTTATCTCTAAGATCAGAAATTTTAATATTGCAAACATCAAGTTCTTTAGCCTTAGCAAGCAATTTTTCATTTTCATTTCTAAGGCTAGCAAGGGTAATGTTTAATTCTTCAATCTTAGCAAGCAAATTATCATTATCATTTCTAAGATTGGGAATTGAAACATCACAAACATTTAAGTCAACATTAGCTAACAAATTAGCATTTTCATTTCTAAGGTTGTCTATAGTCTCATGGCAAGTGCTTAGCTCACTAGAAAGTTTTTCACATTTTTCTACTTCTAGAGCGTAAGCATTTTTAACTTTCACATGCTTCTTGTTTTCTTTAATAAGGAAGTCCTCTTGGGAGTCCAAGAGATCATCCTTCTCATGGATAGCACTAATCAATTCATTTAATTTCTCTTTTTGTTGCATGTTTAAGTTGGCAAAAAGAGTACGTAAATTATCTTCCTCATCACTAGCATTATCATCGCTAGAGGACTCATATCTAGTGGAGGATTTGGATTTAACCTTTTTCTTTTTGCCGTCCTTTGCCATGAGGCACTTGTGGCCGACGTTGGGGAAGAGAAGGCCTTTGTTGATGGCGATGTTGGCGGCATCCTCGACGGAGGAGGAGTCGGAGGAGCTCTCGTCCGAGTCCCACTCGTGGCATACATGGGCGTCACCACCCTTCTTCTTGTAGTATTTCTTCTTCTCCTTTCTTCTCCCCTTCTTGTCGTCGCCCCTGTCACTAGAAATAAAACATTTTGCTATAAAGTGACCGGGCTTACCACACTTGTAGCAAACCTTCTTGGAGCGGGGCTTGTAATCTTTCCCCCTCCTTTGCTTGAGGATTTGGCGGAAGCTCTTGATGACGAGCGCCATTTCCTCGTTGTCGAGCTTTGAGGCGTCGATTGGTTGTCTACTCGGTGTAGACTCCTCCTTCTTCTCCTCCGTCGCCTTAAATGCGACCGGTTGAGCTTCGGATGTGGAGGGATCATCTAGCTCATTGATTTTCTTTGAGCCCTTGATCATATACTCAAAGCTCACAAAATTCCCGATTACTTCCTCGGGAGTCATTAGTGTATATCGAGGATTACCACGAATTAATTGAACTTGAGTAGGGTTAAGGAAAATAAGTGATCTTAAAATAACCTTAACCATTTCGTGGTCATCCATTTCTTGCTCCCGAGGTTGCGCACTTGGTTCACCAAGGTTTTGAGCCGGTTGTACATATCTTGTGCCTCCTCCCCTTTGCGAAGCCGGAAGCGACCGAGCTCCCCCTCGATCGTCTCTCGCTTGGTGATCTTTGTTAGCTCATCTCCCTCGTGCATGGTCTTGAGCACATCCCAAACTTCCTTGGCGCTCTTTAATCCTTGCACCTTGTTATACTCCTCTCTACTTAGAGAAGCGAGGAGTATAGTTGTTGCTTGGGAGTTGAAGTGCTCGATTTGGGCAACTTCGTCCTCATCATAATCTTCATCCCCTATAGATGGTACCTGTACACCAAACTCAACGACATCCCATATACTTTTATGGAGTGAGGTTAGATGAAATCACATTAAATCACTCCACCTTGCATAATCTTCACCATCAAAAGTTTGTGGTTTGCCTAATGGGACGGAAAGTAAAGGTGTATGTTTAGGAAAGCAAGGGTAGCGTAGGGGGTCTTACTAAACTTCTTGCGCTCATGGCGCTTAGAAGTTATGGAAGGCGCGTCGGAGCCGGAGGTAGAAGGTGATGAAGTATCGGTCTCGTAGTAGACCACCTTCCTCATCTTCTTCTTTTTGTCACCACTCCGATGCGACTTGTGGGAAGAGGATTTCTTCTCCTTGCCCTTCCCCTTGTTGTGGGACTCTTCCGATGAAGCCTTCCTGTGGCTTGTAGTAGGCTTGTCGCCGGTCTCCATCGCCCTCTTGGCATGGTCTCCCGACATCACTTCGAGCGGTTAGGCTCTAATGAAGCACCGGGCTCCGATACCAATTGAAAGTCGCCTAGAGGGGGATGAATAGGGCGAAACTGAAATTTACAAAGTTAATCACAAGTACAAGCCGGGTTAGCGTTAAAAATAAAAATGAGTCCGAGAGAGAGGGCGTAAAACAAATCGTGAACAAATAAAGAGTGAGACATGTGGATTTGTTTTACCGAGGTTCGGTTCTCGCAAACCTACTCCCCGTTGAGGAGGCCACAAAGGCCGGGTCTATTTCAACCCTTTCCCTCTCTCAAACGGTCCCTCGGACCGAGTGAGCTTCTCTTCTCAAATCAACCGGGAACAAAACTTCCCCGCAAGGACCACCACACAATTGGTGTCTCTTGCCTTGGTTACAATTGAGTTTTGATCACAAGAACAAATGAGAAAGAAAGAAGCAATCCAAGCGCAAGAGCTCAAAAGAACACAACAAATCTCTCTCACTAATCACTAAAGCCTTGTGTGGAATTGGAGAAGATTTGATCACTTGGGTGTGTCTAGAGTTGAATGCTAGAGCTCTTGTAAGGTGTAGAAGTGTGAAAACTTGGATGACTTGAATGTGGGGTGGTTGGGGGTATTTATAACCCCAACCACCAAACTAGCCGTTTGGTGGAGGCTGCTGTCGCATGGCGCACCTGACAGTCCGGTGCGCCACCAGACACTGTCCGGTGCGCCAGCCACGTCACTAGGCCGTTGGGTTCCGACCATTGGAGCTCTGACGTGTGGGCCCGCCTGGCTGTCCGGTGTGCCACCCGCGCGTGCCCTGCTCCTCTATGCGCGCTGGCGCGCATTAAATGCTGCTGCAGGTGACCGTTGGCGCGAAGTAGCCGTTGCTCCGCCGTTACACCGGACAGTCCGGTGTGCACTGGACATGTCCGGTGAATTATAGCGGAGCGGATTCCCGAAGCTGGTGAGTTCAGAGTTGCTCTTCCTTGGAGCACCAGACACTGTCCGGTGTGCACCGGACAGTCCGGTGAATTATAGCGTGGCGCCTCTGAGTTTTCCCAAAGGTGCGAAGTTCAGCTTGGAGTCCCCTGGTGCACCGGACAGTCCGGTGCGCCAGACCAGGGTGCCTTCGGTTGTCCCTTTGCTCTTTTGTTTGAACCCTTTTTCTTGGTCTTTTTATTGGTTTATTGTGAACCTTTGGCACCTGTAGAACTTATAGACTAGAGCAAACTAGTTAGTCCAATTATTTGTGTTGGGCAATTCAATCACCAAAATTAATTAGGAAATAGGTGTAAGCCTAATTCCCTTTCAGTCCCAGGTTGACCACATGTGGTACCCCGGAAGGTTTGGATACACCTTTACGAAGGCGCTCACCATTGCGGGGTCGCTAGGTGGATCGAAGCTGAACTGAAAAGGTATGGGATGGAAAACGGACGGTACCTCTTGGTCATTGGACGGTGGTGAAGTCGCGTCGGGGGCTGTGCACACCGTCATCTCAGGTACGAGGGTAACGCCCAGCAGGTCCTTCGCGAGGGTGCTGGCATCATCAGTCCGCTTGGGGCTGACACGTCGCGGGGAAGTGACACCCGCCGTCGCCCTAGGTGCGAGGGCAATGTCTGACATGTCCCGTGGGGGAGTGCCGGCATCGTCGACTCGCTCTGGTGCGACAGCCGACAAGGTGCCGCCTCCTACGTGGCCATGGTTGCCCCGTCTCCACCTCCTCCGATGAGGAGGGTGGCGGGGACGACCAGAGTGCTCCTCTTCTGCCACAGGGGGATGCTGTCGTAGAGCTCGCCGCCGCCGGGCGAGTCGAAGACCGTCATTGTCGTCACGCCGCGGGGGGAGGAGTACCATGTCGTAGCTGCCGTCGAGGGACATGAAGTCAAGACTCCCAAAGCGGAGCACCGTCCCGGGCTGGAGAGGTTGCTGAAGACTCCCCATCTGGATCTCAACGGGAAGGTGTTCGTTAACACGTAGCTCGCCCCTACCTGGCGCGTCAACTGTCAGCGTTTCGACCCCGGGGGGGTCCCTGGACCGACGAGTAAATTGTCGTTGCGTGTCCCTGCCCAGATGGGTTGGCGCGGGATGGAACACAAGATGTGGGACAAGCCTTGTATTATCCTGCACCAGGGGTGCTGCTCGCAGTAGGGGTTACAAGCGCGTCGCGCGAAGGGGGAGAGAGAGAGAGCTCGTCCGCCACTTCCCTCGCGCGAACCCAAACCCTCCTTCAGGGTGGCCCTAGACTCCCCTTTTATAGAGGCAAGGAGAGGGTCCAGGTGTACAACGGGGGGCGTAGCTATGCGCTAACGTGTCCGGCAGTGGAGTGCCTAAGCCCTGTGTACATGCCAACGTGGCCGTCGGGGGAGAGCTTGGGCGCTGTACATGTGATGGCGTGGCCGCCAGAGGAGCGTCTGAGTTCTGTAGGAGCACAGCTGGCAGCGCGGCGAGGACCCTGCTGACGTCTCCTTGCTGTCGTAAGGGGCTGAGAGCCACCGTCGTCATGGCGCACGCGGGGCACCATCATTACCCGTCGCCGGGGTAAGCCAGATGGGACGCCGGTCTTATTCCTTGTAGCCTGAGAAGGCTAGGAGTAGGGAAATGATGCATCCCCTATCAGCACGGTCAGTCCGAGCCCAGGGTCGGTCAAGGCGGAGACTTCTCTTGTGGTCGAGGCCGGGGTCGGGCGAGGATGTGATTCCTCCCGAGACCGGGGTCGAGGCCGAGTCCGGGGGTCGGGCGAGGCGGAGACCTCCTCCCAAGGCCGGAGTCTAAGGTCGGGCGAGGCGGAGCTTCCTGTTGCGCCCGAGGCTTGAGCTCGGTGGTTGATCGTGACCTGTTGTCAGTCGTTGCCGGGGTGGCTGACACGGCAGTTGGAGCGGAGCGAGCGGCGCTGTTTTCTGTCATATCGGACAGTAAAGAGGAGGGGCGAAGTGACTGCGGTCATTTCGGCCTGGCTGACTGAGGCACGTGTGTCAGGATACGTCATCATGCATCCCCCGCATTTAATGCGCCTACGAAGCGGTCATTTGGTGAGGCGGTATGGCCAAGGTTGCTTCACAACGAAGTCTGCCCTAGCCGGGCCTCGGGAGAGCCGAGGGGGCGCTTGCCGTTTGAGGAGGCCCTCGGGTGAGGCGTGAATTCGTGTAGGACCACTGTTCCAACCTGAGGCTGGGCTCGGGTAAGATCGCGTCCTTCGGGTAGACGAAGTTTTGGCTTGAACCGCACCCGTTAGTTGGTCTGAGGGTGTTAACCAGCCGTGATTAGGAGCGTTGGGGATACCCGTAATTATGGTACCCGACAAATGGTGATAATGGACCTGGTTAAGCTTAACTTCGTTTTTTCCGGTTGCAAGAAGCATAATGACATGTTACTGGAAAGCCTTTTTCAGCTCTTTCGTAATCAATTAAAAAAGGTTTTGTTTTTTGAACTTCTTGTCCTAGACATTTGTTATCTGTCCTTTTTAAGCTTCCTATTACATTTAAATTGTACGAGTTTAAAAGCTCACAAACATTAGTCATGAAGGAGCTCTTGCAGAAAATGGCAGATGTGCAATGCACCGAGAAGGCGAGAACAAGAGAAACAGGTTGATGATATGGCATGAAGCGAGATATTATGGCAGAAAGCTTCATTATTTTGAGCAACAAGGAATTATAAGGTAAAACAATTTCTTTACTAAGGATGAACATTTCAAGTCTTATTTCATATATATTTTTGTAGGGAATTATCTCTTGGTGTATTTCATATAACCTAACAATAATTTGTGTAGCATGTTTTGTACAAATAAAATTTAGTTCCTGTTTAATTATAACTTTCAGATTGTTTGTCTAGGTACCCTGTTAGGCTGTCTCCAACAAGGATCTGTAAAACCTCCTTTCCTATAAATATAGCGGATGGAGACGTTCTGCACGCGTCCAATAATGACCGCTACACCACCCGCTAAAATATAGCGAGCCTTCGTCAGCCGCTACATCTGGCGGATAGACGATCGTGCGCTATACACTGTTCATCACGTGCGTCACCGTCTTCCGCCCGTTCCCACGCTTGAGCAAAAACTACTGCAGCCGTCCATGGATGATGCCAGACTGTACGTAGCGGTCAACCGAAGCCAGTGGTGAGCATCGCGGCTGTACTTTTTTTTTGCCATATTGTCGAAATAGTTGAACGTATGCAATAATTCGTAAAATGCTAACGATCAATTTATTTGATCCGATAAAAAATGATGAAAATAATTTCTGTTAATATGGTTGCAAAGAATATGGAGGATGAGATATAGAGGACGAAATTTAGAGAACGTTGCTGTAGATGAAGAAGATACAGAGGATGAAATCTTTTAGAGTGTGCTGTAAAGGACAGAGAATATTCTTTTAGGGGATAAAATTTAGGGGACGTTGCTGGAGACAGCCTTACTCTTCTTCAGTTCTTTGACCAACTCATATAGTATTGTCTCATCATTTTTCAGATACTTTTTTAAATCTGAATGATGGTGAAGTCCTTCTAAGATTTACCATTACACATACATGTATTCATAGATCAAGGTCCAACAGGACTCGCTACCTCCCATTATATTATATAGTTTAGGTTCAACTAAAAAGAAATTGTTACTCTGAACTAGGAAGGCAGGGTGCCAGGGGTTTGGCCTCTGATTTTGTAACATATAGGAGACAGTACAATTGCATGGTGTTAAAAAAGAAAAGGCAAGCAGCCACAAAATAAAATAAGCTACTAGAAATCGTAGACCTTTGATGATGTTTTCAGCATGAAGTTGACCATAATCGAACAAAACTTATGTATTTTGATGCAATTCAAGGATCATGCATGCAACTCAGAGGGAGAAGCTTTCTGAAGTGCCTAATTAATTGGAAATTACAATCATAGCTTTAACTTACGCACTGTTTAGATCATTGGAATTGAATTTCATTCTAATAACAGGGCGTTTGGATGCCTTCATTTTAGAGGAATTAGAATTCACTCAATAAAGTAACTTATTTAGTTTGGAATTTGACAATCCACCACTTTCTAAAGTTCAGATATAAGCCTATCTCAAATTTATGGGGTGGAGGATGAGAAAAGATTTTATGCATTAGTTGAATTTGTTTCTATTCTATAACTTACATAACACTCTTCGTCTCACTCCTCTATAGTAAAAATGTAACACATAAATATCTCCTACATCTTACTAATAATAGTATACAAATATATTTTGCATAAAACCGAATTATCTTAATTGATATATGCCAATATTATTATTATTATTAGAATGAAATTCAATTCCAATGATCCAAACGAGGCTAGTAATATAGGCATATATCAATTAAGCTAATTTAGTTCTATGCAAAATATATTTATATACTATTATTAGCAAGATGTCGGAGATATTTATGTACTATATTTTTATTATAGAGGAGTGACACGAAGAGTGTCATGTAAGTTACAGAGTAGAAACAAATTCTACTTATGCATAAAATAATTTCTCAACATCCACCCCATGAATTTGAGATAGTCTTATATCTGAAATTTGAAAAGTGGTGGAATGTTGAATTCCAAACTAAATAAGTTATTTTATTGAGTGAATTCCAATTCCACTAAAATGAAGGGATCCAAATGCCCCATTAGTGGTTTTAAGTGTATCCTGCAGTATAAATTGAAATCTAAACTTCAACATTTGTGTGATTGGACAATTCGAGATATTCTTTTTGTTGCTGTTGAGACCAAATGCAATTCACATCAAAACGAAAATAGCAACAACATCTGAAAAATATTATCGAAAAAGCTTTGCATGTTGCCTTATCAATATGGTTCAGAAAATACTACATCATCGTCTAACTCTAAATGCTACTACTCACAATGGAGGCAACATGTAGTTCCATACAGCAGAAGTACTACCTCGGTTCTCGAATATTTGTCATCGGCTAGTTTATTTTTGAATTAAAACGTGACAAATAAAAAAAGAATGGAGGGAGTATGTCTGATTTTATTGATGCAAATCAGGCAATCATATTGCTATCTTTTATTTATGTTTCCGTATTAACGCACGGGCATAGACCTAATAATAATATAATGTTTCAAGTGAAAATATAGATTTATTATCTGCATGCATCTTTAATTCTTAGCAAACTACTTGTGGTGCTCTAAAACCTTCAGCAGAGTTCCAGAACAGACTTTTTAGAAAAGGAGCTTGAGACTATCACTTGTATATGCAATGCAGTTGATCACGAATTTATAAATTGTAGTAGCGTGTCAATGAAATAGTTTAGCACTAGTTGGTCATTGGAAATTGCCAAATTGGCCATATTGTAGATATGTTTCTGTGCTGCACATGAATTATGGTCACGAAACACATCATTCATGTCATGGATACATTCACATAGCATAATTCATGTCATGATGGATACAATCGCATAGCATCATTCATGATTGTATAGCAAACGGCAGATATTCACTGCAGGAAAAATGGATTCACGTATCAGTTTCACAAGTTCCCTAGCCAAGCATATGCAAAGAATTTATAAAATCTGAATGTTAACCTGACACAGATTTCAGTCCAGGTCCTAAGGATTCAACAGGAGTGGAGACAACTAATTGCCACGATCACTGACTCTTCGCTTGCTTATATACTTGTCGGCGTTCCGAGACCGGGGGGTCCTCGAGCCGACGAGTGAGAGTGCCGCGTGCCCCAGCCCAGATGGGTCGAGCGCGTGGAGCGAGCGCAAAGGGGGGAACGGAGTGAGGGAGAGGTCGGTGGCCGGAGCCGGATCGCGAGGGAGTCGGAGAAATTCCCACGGCCTTCGTGTTCGTCCCGCGCCCAGGTCGGGTGCGCTTGCAGTAGGGGGTTACAAGCGTCCGCACGAGGTGAAGGGAGAGGGCGGCCCCGAGAGAGCGCCTGCCCCTGCCTTTCGTCCCCGCGAGGCCAACCTTTTTTAAGAAGGCCCTGGCCCTTCCTTTTATAGTCGTAAGGAGAGGGTCCAGGTGTACAAGATGGGGGTGTAGCAAGGTGCTACGTGTCTAGCGAGGGAGAGCTAGCGCCCTATGTACATGCCCAGGTGGCAGCCAGAGAGATCGTGGCACCCTGTTGGAGTGGCGTCGTGGCTGTTGGAGGAGTAACGGAGCCGGACGGGGGGACAGCTGTCGAGGTGGCTGGGTCCTTGCTGACGTTCTCCTGCTTTCGTAAGGGAGCTGGGGGCCGCCGTCGTCATGATCTAGCGGGGCGCCATCATGGCCTATCTGGCATAGCTGGCCAGATGGGACGCCGGTCTTGTTCTCTGCGACCCAAGTCGGCTCAGGGCAGGGTGATGATGACGCTTCCTGTTGACGTGGCGGTCTCGTATCCTAGGTCGGGTGTTCGTGGAGGCTCCTCCGAGGCTGTGGCCGAGCCCGTCCTGCAAGACAGAGACAGAGTCCGAGCCCTGGTCGGGCGAGGCGGAGGTTATTCGGCAGAGGCCGAGGCGGAGTCCGAGCCCTGGGTCGGGCGAGGCGGAGGTCGCCGTCTTCCGAGGCCTTAGCCTGAGTCCGAGCCCTGGGTCGGGCGGAGCGGAGTTCGCCGTCTTCCGAGGCCTTAGCCTGAGTCCGAGCCCTGGGTCGGGCGGAGCGGAGTTCGCCGTCTTCCGAGGCCTTAGCCTGAGTCCGAGCCCTGGGTCGGGCGGAGCGGAGTTCGCCGTCTTCCGAGGCCTTAGCCTGAGTCCGAGCCCTGGGTCGGGCGGAGCGGAGTTCGCCGTCTTCCGAGGCCTTAGCCTGAGTCCGAGCCCTGGGTCGTGCGGAGTCTCCTATGGCACCACTGGCGAAGTCTGGCCGCCCGTCGGTCTTACCTTTTGCGTTAAACGCCCTGGTGACTCGGTCGGTTGGTGCGGTGATTTAGTCAGGGTTTCTCCTTATCGGAGGCGGGGCCTAGGGCGAGCCGGGGATGCGCCTGCCGTGAAAGAGGAGACCTCAGGCGAGACGGAGTCATCTTAGGGTCGGCTGCCCTCGCCCGAGGCTAGGCTCGGGCGTGGCGTGGTCAAGTCACTCGTGTGGACTGATCCCTGACTTAATCAAACCCATCAGGCCTTTGCAGCTTTATGCTGATGGGGGTTACCAGCTGAGAATTAGGCGTCTTGAGGGTACCCCTAATTATGGTCCCCGACAGTAGCCCCCGAGCCTCGAAGAGAGTGTTAACACTCGCTTGGAGGCTTGCATCGCACTTTTTTGCAAGGGGACCAGCCTTTCTCGGAGGTACCTTGTTCCGGTGGGTGCGCGCGAGCGCACCCGCCGGGTGTAGCCCCCGAGGCCTCGGAGGAGTGGTTTCACTCCTTCGAGGTCTTAATGCCTTGCGCAATGCTTCGGCGTGACTAGCGGTTCCCTCATGCGAGCAGGGCGTAACCCAGGTGCACTGTCGGGGCCCAAGTTCTCGGGCTGGTATGTTGACGCTGTCAACGGTTCGGCCGGAGCCGGGTTTGCGAGAGCAGCCCCCGAGCCTTCGCACGGAGCGAGAGGACGATCAGGGACAGACTCGACTTTTTATATACGCCCCTACGTCGCCTTTCCGCAAGGAGGAGGGGGGGAGTGCGCCATGTTACCCTCGATGGGCACCGAACATGGTGTCTCCGGTGAGCTGCGATCGGGTAATCCGAGTGGACGTCCGTGCCCCGTTCGTTAGGGGTCGGCTAGGGGCCCGGAGGCACGCCCAAAAGTACCTGCGGGTGATCTGCCGGACCCGGTCCCCTAGCGACGGGGTCCGAGGGCTCGTTGCCTCCCTCCGATGGGATTCCGTTACAGAGTCGTTCCCGCTGGTCTCGGAAATGTCCTAGGGTACCTCGGGAGCGCAGCCCGAGCCTTGGTTATGTATCGAACGTACCCCTGGTCATCCCTCGCTCGGCGTCTGAGGCGGCTGTGAACCCTTCGACAGGCCAGCCTTCGAACCCCTGATCAGTAGGGGGCACGGAGCCCTAGTAGCCTGAGGCGGTCATGGAACCTTTCGGGGGCCGACCTTCGAACCCCTGACCAGTAGTGGGTGTCGGGCCCACGCGATCTGAGGCGGCTGTTGAACCCTTCGGGGGGCCAGCCTTCGAACCCCTGATCAGTAGGGAGGCTCGGGGCCTAGTTCCTTCACGGGGAAGGATCCCTTTGGGGTTATCCCCCTTCTCGGTCCCTGTTGCAAGAGATAGAGAAAGAAGGAAAAGGGAAAAAGGGATTCGAAATTGAACTTCGTGGCGTACCTTTCTCGGCGTGGCCGTTTTTGGCGGAGGCGAAGCGCCGCCAGCTGCCCCTGCCAGAAACGTCACCTATTTCGCCGTGGAGTTAATGCGCTGGGGTGAGTAGTTGGCGAGGTCGCCGTTGTGCGCGCGCGGGCCGTTCGAGGTACGGGTCACGGACGCGTCGTCTTCACGCCGTGAGAAGGGTTCTCTTGCTGCCCCCGGATGGGACGTGAGCCTGGCCGATGGCGTGACCGCTGCCCTCACACGCCTGCTACCGTCATTACTGCCGGCCCATTTTTGACCGCGTTTGACCGCTGCGCCAGGCTGGCGCCGCTGGATCGCAGGCTGGGCGGCCTCGAGTCGCGGTATCGGTTCCGCAATCGAGGAGGTGTGGTGGTGGAGCGAGAGGCGCAGCGGTTCGCATGCAGCGCCTGGCGCGCCAGTTGAACGACGCGTGGTCTTGAGCCGTCGCGCTGGCCTGTCAGGAGTCGGGGAGGCGCGTCCACTTGGCGTGGTTGCATGCCGCTTGCATGGCCGCTCGCCCCCTTTGCCCGTTGGTCTGGGCAAAAGTGGAGGGTTACTTGTAACCGCTGGGCGGTTGCGTGCGTCGTGCGCGGCGGTTTGGCTCCCTCTGCTTGGAGCTGGTCTGCATGACAGGCGGGCCCCAGCCCCCGCGCCGCGGGGAAGGGCCTTGGAGGCGTGTTGGAGAAGACTCAGCCCATGACGGTTGAGGGCGCTAGCAGGGGGAGTTGCCTTTAAAAGGAGGGCGACCCCCTTCGTGAGGCGACCATGTCTCCTTTCTCCCTTATGCATTGTGTCTCTCCATCTTCCAGGCCCCCGGATGGGGGGAACCGCCGTCTTTTCGCTCCATCGTTGGAGGAACGCGACCCCGTGGGAGTTGGTACCTTTCAGCCATCGTTCGGCTTCAAGGATTTTCATCATGCAGCCCGGCTGCACCCCTCCACCGGCGATCGCCCGAGAAGGCGACCTCCGGCTTGATGGTGGGGGAAAGCGAGCCGGGCTGCGGTCTCTGCCCCTCCCTCGGCCTCAAGGATTTTCATCACCAGGCCAAGAGGGAGGACGAGGCGAGCCAGGGGGCTGTCTCCGTGTGGGTCGGTTGCCCTCTTCTTCCCCGTGTTCCCGGGGTGAGAACGGCATCCTCCAGCATCTCGGAGACTTCCTCTAGCCATGCCGGAAGTGGGGGGTCCCGAGGCGCCGGCGGACGGAACTGGCTTCTCTACTGATGAGATTGCCAACTCCGTCAGTAGCCCTGGGTCTCCGTCTCCCGGCCTGAATGGCTGGCTCTCGTCCTCGAGGGGTGAGAGTCTTTCCGCTGCCCCGCAGGCCCGCCCCTATCGAGTGGGGTTGTTCGTACCTGCGGGGGGGGGGGAACCGGAGTTCCGCCTGTAGTGGCACTTTGAGTGCCGGGTTTTTTGTTCATTTCGGCTTTCGGGGCCTGAACATGTATGTAACTCCGGCACAGAGCCGTGTTTTTTCCTCATTTCTGAGCAATAAGACTTGCCTATCGATTGTCTGAATCGCTTCACCAAGCATGAGTCGCCCCGTGTCCAGGTGACGAGTGAGGTATCCGTATCCCGGAGGCGTAGGAATCCCTCGGCTCGGTCGGACCTGTTGTCCGAGGCTCCTCTAGCTTAGTTAAAAAGACCCCTCGGTCGCTCTTCGACGAGCCGAGGCCAGGGGTAGCGATATCAGCACAAGCAGAGGCGTTGTTGGCTCGGAAATGGAACGTGGTTGGCCGGAGCCCAGCTGGGTCGTCTGCTGGCAGGCTCGGCGCCGGAGTTGATTGGCCGAGGCCTCGGACCGAGCTGGCGCCCTCGGAAGGGGTCGACCGAGGCCCCGGAGGTGGCCGGCCGAGCCGTCCGCCTGGGCCGGATTCTCGGGGAAGCCTCTGGCGGAGATTGCTCGAGCGCGGTGTCGACGTCGTCCTTTGGAGCGGAGGCCCTCGGACCGCGTGGCCACCCGAGGCCAGGTCGGGTCTTGCCGAAGGTGCTGCTGATGCCGAGGGTGTCGTCATCCTCTTCCAGCGCCGAGGTCCGCGCCTGCAGGGTCAAGTCGTCCTGTAGCGTGGGCCTTGTGCGGCCGTTGAGGCCAGAACACACACCCTTGTCGCGTTATAAAGCTGTGTCTCTTTTCCTCTTGCTTCGAGTATCTGGACCTTTTGTCGGTAGCAGGGATGTTAGTGCGAGCAAGAGTTGCTTCTCGCGGGAGGTGATGAGTGAGGTATCCGTATCCCGGAGGCGTGGGAGTCCCTCGGCTCGGTCGGCCTCACCGCTTACGCGTACTTTTACCCATCCATGAGGCCCTGTCACCGACTCGGTCGAGAAGGCTCGAAGAACCTGCTTCAACAGAAGAGCCTCCGTACGTAAAGACTCATTCGATCCACGGAGTCACCTTATCCGAACGCGAGTTACTTATCACAGAAGGTGACGAGTGAGGTATCCGTATCCCGGAGGCGTAGGAGTCCCTCGGCTCGGTCGGCCTTGGCTGCTTACGTGTACCCCGTCGTTTCTAGGACCCACTTTTCGAAGTAGTCAAAAAGCACGAAAGATGTTCTGGTAAAAGAGGTTTTTTGTTCGAGGAAAATTTTGACGCAGAGGGGGTTAACCCCCTTTTAGCCCCCGAGGGAGGGTCGGGCTCCGCTGAGGCGAGGCCGACCCTTCCTTGTTGACTAAACTTCGCGTGGGTACGGGGTATAAGAACAACTTGGAAACATTCTTAAGGATAGAAGCGACGTAGCTGTTGGATGTTCCAAGCGTTGCCGTAGACCTCGCCTTGACTGTTGGCCAGCTTGTAAGTTCCGGGCTTCAGAACTTTGGCGATGATGAACGGCCCCTCCCAGGGGGGCGTTAGCTTATGCCTCCCTCGGGCGTCCTGCCGCAGCCGAAGCACCAGATCGCCCACCTGGAGATCTCGGGGTCGGACCCCTCGGGCGTGGTAGCGTCGCAGGGACTGCTGATACCGCGCTGAGTGGAGTAGGGCCCTGTCCCGAGCCTCGTCCAGCTGGTCCAGCGAGTCTTCTCGGCTGGCTTGGTTGCTTTCTTCGTCGTAAGCCCTCGTCCTCGGGGAACCGTATTCCAGGTCCGTGGGCAGGATTGCCTCGGCCCCGTAGACCAGGAAGAACGGCGTGAAACCCGTGGCTCGGCTTGGAGTCGTCCTCAGGCTCCAGACCACCGAGGGGAGTTCCTTCATCCATCGCTTGCCGAACTTGTTGAGACTGTTATAAATCCGAGGCTTAAGCCCCCGTAGAATCATGCCATTGGCACGTTCCACTTGCCCATTCGACATGGGGTGAGCTACGGCGGCCCAGTCCACCCGGATGTTGTGATCGTCGCAAAAATCCGAGAATTTTTTGCCGGTGAACTGGGTGCCATTGTCGGTGATGATGGAGTTCGGGACCCCGAAGCGATGGATGATGTTGGTGAAGAATGCCACCGCCTGCTCGGACCTGATGCTGCTTAGGGGTCGGACCTCGATCCACTTGGAGAATTTGTCGATGGCGACCAGCAGGTGCGTGTAGCCCCCGGGTGCCTTCTGCAGTGGGCCGACGAGGTCCAGACCCCACACAGCGAAGGGCCAGGTGATGGGTATCGTCTGCAGAGCCTGAGCGGGCAGGTGGGTCTGCTTCGCATAGAATTGGCACCCTTCGCAGGCGCGGACAATTCTAGTGGCGTCAGCCACCGCCGTTGGCCAGTAGAAGCCTTGGCGGAAAGCATTCCCGACGAGGGTTCGAGGTGCTGCATGATGACCGCAAGCCCCCGAGTGTATTTCCTGCAGGAGGTCCTGACCCTCGGCGATGGTGATGCATCGCTGGAGGATGCCCGAGGGGCTGCGGTGGTAGAGCTCCTTCTCGTCGCCCAGCAGGACGAACGATTTTGCTCGTCGCGTTACCCGCCGAGCCTCGGTTTGGTCGAGGGGCAGCTCTCCTCGGCGGAGATATTGCAGGTACGGGGTCCTCCAATCTTGATCTGGCACGACCCTGTTCTGCTCCTCCCCGACGTGCAGCGCTTCGCGCTCAGGCCCCGAGGGTTCCTCGGATTGAGCCGAGGACGGCTCGGGCTGAGCCGAGGTCACCTCGGACGAGGCCGAGGGTGCCTCGGGTTCGGGCGCGTCGCCTATCTTGACTGAGGGTTGGTGCAGATCCCGGGCGAAGACGTCCGGGGGAACCGTTGTCCGCCCCGAGGCTATCTTCGCCAGCTCGTCCGCAGTCTCGTTATAGCGTCGGGCGATGTGGTTAAGTTCGAGCCCGTAGAACTTGTCCTCCAGGCGTCGAACCTCTTCGCAGTAGGCCTCCATCTTCGGGTCGCGGCAGAGGGAATTCTTCATGACTTGGTCGATGACGAGCTGCGAGTCGCCGCGTGCATCGAGGCGTCGAACCCCTAGCTCGATGGCGATTCGCAACCCGTTGATCAGAGCCTCGTACTCAGCTACATTGTTAGACGCCGGGAAATGGAGGCGAAGCACGTAGCGCAGGTGTTTTCCGAGGGGCGAGACGAAAAGCAGGCCCGCGCCAGCTCCCGTCTTCATCAGCGACCCGTCGAAAAACATGGTCCAGAGTTCTGGTTGGATCGGAGCCGTTGGTAACTGGGTATCGACCCATTCGGCTACGAAATCCGCCAGTGCCTGGGACTTGATGGCCTTCCGAGGGGCGAACGAGATCGCCTCGCCCATGATTTCCACCGCCCACTTTGCGATCCGTCCCGAGGCTTCTCGGCACTGGATGATCTCCCCCAGGGGGAAGGATGACACCACAGTCACCGGATGGGACTCGAAGTAATGTCGCAACTTTCGCCTCGTCAGGACCACAGCGTATAGCAGCTTCTGGACTTGTGGGTAGCGGGTCTTGGTCTCGGACAGCACTTCGCTGACGAAGTAAACTGGCCTCTGAATGGGCAAAGCATGCCCTTCTTCCTGCCTTTCGACCACGATCGCGGCGCTGACCACCTGAGTGGTTGCGGCGACGTAGACCAGGAGGGTCTCTCCATCAGTTGGGGGTACCAAGATGGGCGCCTGTGTGAGGAGTGCCTTCAGGCTCCCGAGGGCTTCTTCGGCCTCGGGAGTCCAAGTGAAGCATTCGGCCTTCCTTAAGAGGCGGTACAGGGGCGGGCCTCTTTCGCCGAGGCGCGAGATGAAGCGGCTCAAGGCCGCGAGGCATCCCATGACCCTCTGTACGCCTTTTAAGTCCTTGATAGGTCCCATGTTTGTGATTGCTGCGATCTTCTCCGGATTGGCTTCGATGCCCCGCTCGGAGACGATGAACCCCAAGAGCATGCCCCGGGGCACCCCGAAGACGCACTTCTCGGGATTGAGCTTGACGCCCTTCGCCTTGAGACACCGGAATGTCAGCCCGAGGTCGGAGAGAAGGTCGGAGGCTTTCCTCGTCTTGACCACGATGTCGTCGACGTAGGCCTCGACCGTGCGACCAATGTGTTCGCCGAACACATGGTTCATGCACCGCTGGTACGTTGCACCCGCGTTCCTCAACCCGAACGGCATTGTGACATAACAGTACATGCCGAAGGGCGTGATGAAAGAAGTCGCGAGCTGGTCGGATTCTTTCATCTTGATTTGATGATACCCTGAGTAGGCATCGAGAAAAGACAGGGTTTCGCACCCTGCTGTGGAGTCCACAATTTGGTCGATGCGAGGTAGAGGGTAGGGGACCTTTGGACATGCTTTGTTGAGGCCAGTGTAGTCTACACACATCCGCCACTTCCCCCCTTTTTTCCTCACAAGTACAGGGTTGGCAAGCCATTCGGGATGGAATACCTCTTTAATGAACCCTGCTGCCATCAGCTTGTGGACCTCCTCGCCTATCACTCTGCGCCTTTCCTCGTCGAATCGGCGCAGAGGCTGTCTGACCGGTCGGGCCCCGGCCCGAATATCCAGCGAGTGCTCGGCGACTTCCCTCGGTATGCCGGGCATGTCCGAGGGACTCCACGCGAAAACGTCGGCGTTTGCGCGGAGAAAGTCGACGAGCACTGCCTCCTATTTGGGGTCGAGCCCCGAACCGATCCGGATCTGCTTGGAGGCGTCGCCACTGGGGTCGAGAGGGACGGCCTTAACCGTCTCTGCTGGCTCGAAGTTGCCGGCATGCCGCTTCACATCCGGCACCTCTCGGGAGAGGCTTTCTAGGTCGGCAATGAGGGCCTCGGACTCGGCGAGGGCCTCGGCGTACTCCACGCACTCCACATCGCACTCGAATGCGTGTTTGTACGTGGGGCCGACGGTGATGACCCCGTTGGGGCCCGGCATCTTGAGCTTCAGGTAGGCGTAGTTGGGGATGGCCATGAACTTCGCATAGCATGGCCTTCCCAACACCGCGTGGTAGGTCCCTCGGAACCCGACCACCTCGAACGTCAAAGTCTCCCTTCGGAAGTTGGAGGGTGTTCCGAAGCAGACAGGGAGGTCGAGCTGTCCGAGGGGCTGGACACGCTTCCCGGGAATGATCCCGTGGAAGGGCGCAGCGCCTGCTCGGACAGACGACAAGTCAACGCGCAGGAGCTTGAGAGTCTCGGCGTAGATGAGGTTGAGGCAGCTGCCCCCATCCATCAGGACCTTGGTGAGCCTGACGTCGCCAATGACAGGATCGACGACGAGCGGGTACTTCCCCGGGCTCGGCACGTGGTCGGGGTGGTCGTCCTGGTCGAAGGTGATGGGCTTGTCGGACCAGTCTAGGTAGACTGGCGCCGCCACCTTCACCGAGCAGACCTCCCGACGCTCTTGCTTACGATGCCGAGCCGAGGCATTTGCCACGTGCCCTCCGTAGATCATGAAGCAGTCGCGGACCTCGGGGAACTCTCCTGCTTGGTGATCCTCCCTTTTGTCGTCGTCGTGAGCCTTGCCACCCTCGGCGGGTGGCCCGGCCCGATGGAAGTGACGCCGAAGCATGACGCACTCTTTGAGGGTGTGTTTGACGGGCCCCTGATGGTAGGGGCACGTCTCCTTGAGTGCCTTGTCGAAGAGGTTTGCACCTCCGGGGGGTTTCCGAGGGTTCTTGCGCTCGGCGGCGGCGACAAGGTCAGCATCGGGAACGTCGTGTTTCGCTTGCGACTTCCTCCTACCTTTCTTCTTGGCGCCGCGCGGAGCAGACGCCTCGGGAGCATCTTCCGACGGGCGGCCCTGGGGCTGCTTGTCCTTTCGGAAGATGGCCTCTACCGCCTCCTGGCCGGAGGCGAACTTGGTAGCGATGTCCATCAGCTCGCTCGCCCTGGTGGGGGTCTTGCGACCCAACTTGCTCACCAGGTCGCGGCAGGTGGTGCCGGCGAGGAACGCGCCGATGACATCGGAGTCGGTGATGTTGGGCAGCTCGGTGCGCTGCTTCGAGAACCGCCGGATGTAGTCCCGAAGGGACTCTCCCGGCAATTGCCGACAGCTTCGGAGGTCCCAGGAATTCCCGGGGCGCACGTACGTGCCCTGGAAGTTCCCGGCGAAGGCCTGGACCAGATCCTCCCAGTTGGAAATCTGCCCCGGGGGCAGGTGCTCCAACCAGGCACGAGCGGTGTCGGAGAGAAATAGGGGGAGGTTTCGGATGATGAGGTTGTCATCGTCCGTCCCACCCAGCTGGCAGGCCAGGCGGTAGTCTGCAAGCCACAATTCCGGTCTCGTCTCCCCCGAGTACTTCGTGATAGTAGTCGGGGGTCGGAATCGGGGCGGAAACGGCGCTCGCCGAATGGCTCGGCTAAAGACCTGCGGACCGGGTGGTTCGGGCGAGGGACTTCGATCCTCCCCGCTGTCATAACGTCCCCCACGCCTGGGGTGGTAGCCTCGGCGCACCCTTTCGTCGAGGCGTGCCCGACGGTCACGATGAGGGTGCTCCTCGCCGAGGTGGCCCGGGGCCGCAGGCGCGGTGTTGCGCGTGCGCCCGGTGAAGACCGAGGCTTCCCGCGTGAGTCGGGAAGTCGCGGCACGAGGATCCGGGGTGTATCCCCGCCTTCGAGAGGCAGAGCTCTCTGCCCGCCGGGCCGCAGCGCCTTCCAGGAGATGCCTGAGTTCTCCCTGGATCCGCCGTCCCTCGGTGGTTGATGACTCCGGCATCGCGCGGAGGAGCATTGCTGCAGCGACCAGGTCCTGGCCAGTCCCGCCGGATGCGGGTGGCGGTTTGTCCCTGGCATCGTTGGCGATGCGGTGCTGGAGACCTTGGGGCAAGTGACGTATTCCTCCGGCCGGGGGTTGGCTCGCCCATACCTGCCCGATGTTCTGACGGATTGCCTCGAGCGCTCCTGCTCCTTCATCGAACCCGGCCTGCGCCCCGCGGACTTGCTCGAGCTGTGGGTCGTGACCTCCCGCCGAAGCGGGGACCACAGCTAGCTCCCGCGGGATGTCAGCGCGAGGCGCTGGCCTAGGGGGATCACCATCCTCCGGCATGCCGAGACAGCCGCCTCCGGAGGGATCCCCTAGCTCGATGTGGAGACATTCGCGACTCAGGCCGCAGTCCTTGTCGCCAAGGCTGCGGCTGCCGTCGGAACAGTCGGAGAGGCAGTAGTCACATGCGGTCATGAAGTCCCGCATGGCACTAGGGTTGCCAGATCCGGAGAAATCCCAGCAGATGCTGGGGTCGTCGTCTTCCTCGGACCCAGAGGGTCCGTAGGTCGAGACACCCGTCAATCGGTCCCAAGGCGACCGCACAGGAAACCCCAGAGAGGTTGCACTCGCCTCAATGTGAGCGCCCGCCAAAGCGAGATCGCCAGGCGGGCTGAGGCCGAGTCGAAATAACGAAAGATGGGTAGCAGTCGATACCTTTTTGTCGACGAGGAGCGATGAAGTCGCGTCGGGGGCTGACCGCGTCGTCGTCTTGGGTCCGAGGGCGACGTCCTGCAGGCCTTCCGTGAGCGTGCTGGCGTCGTCCACTTGCTCGGAGTCGACGTGTTGTGGGGGGATGGCGCTCGCGTCTGCCTTGAACGCGAGGGCGACGCTTGGCGTGTCCTCCGTCGAGGCGCCGGGGATGTCGATTTGCCCGACAGCCGTCGGAGCGCGACCTCCCGCTCGGCCCCGGTTGCCCTGCCTCCTCCTCCTTCGACGGCGAGGGAGAGGATGGGGCGAGCTCGAAAGTTGTCCTTCCCCTACGCGGGAAAGATGTCGTCGATTCCGCCGCCAGCGGGCGGGCTGTCCGCCATCAATGTCGTCGTCGCGCGGCGGTGGAAGGAGTATCATGTCGTAGTCGCCGTCGAGCGAGATGAACTCGAGGTTCCCGAAACGGAGCACCGTCCCGGGTTGAAGAGGTTGTTGGAGACTGCCCATCTGGAGCTTGACGGGAAATCGAACGTCAACACGCAGCGCAGCCCCTACCTGGCGCGCCAACTGTCGGCGTTCCGAGACCGGGGGGTCCTCGAGCCGACGAGTGAGAGTGCCGCGTGCCCCAGCCCAGATGGGTCGAGCGCGTGGAGCGAGCGCAAAGGGGGGAACGGAGTGAGGGAGAGGTCGGTGGCCGGAGCCGGATCGCGAGGGAGTCGGAGAAATTCCCACGGCCTTCGTGTTCGTCCCGCGCCCAGGTCGGGTGCGCTTGCAGTAGGGGGTTACAAGCGTCCGCACGAGGTGAAGGGAGAGGGCGGCCCCGAGAGAGCGCCTGCCCCTGCCTTTCGTCCCCGCGAGGCCAACCTTTTTTAAGAAGGCCCTGGCCCTTCCTTTTATAGTCGTAAGGAGAGGGTCCAGGTGTACAAGATGGGGGTGTAGCAAGGTGCTACGTGTCTAGCGAGGGAGAGCTAGCGCCCTATGTACATGCCCAGGTGGCAGCCAGAGAGATCGTGGCACCCTGTTGGAGTGGCGTCGTGGCTGTTGGAGGAGTAACGGAGCCGGACGGGGGGACAGCTGTCGAGGTGGCTGGGTCCTTGCTGACGTTCTCCTGCTTTCGTAAGGGAGCTGGGGGCCGCCGTCGTCATGATCTAGCGGGGCGCCATCATGGCCTATCTGGCATAGCTGGCCAGATGGGACGCCGGTCTTGTTCTCTGCGACCCAAGTCGGCTCAGGGCAGGGTGATGATGACGCTTCCTGTTGACGTGGCGGTCTCGTATCCTAGGTCGGGTGTTCGTGGAGGCTCCTCCGAGGCTGTGGCCGAGCCCGTCCTGCAAGACAGAGACAGAGTCCGAGCCCTGGTCGGGCGAGGCGGAGGTTATTCGGCAGAGGCCGAGGCGGAGTCCGAGCCCTGGGTCGGGCGAGGCGGAGTTCGCCGTCTTCCGAGGCCTTAGCCTGAGTCCGAGCCCTGGGTCGGGCGGAGCGGAGTTCGCCGTCTTCCGAGGCCTTAGCCTGAGTCCGAGCCCTGGGTCGGGCGGAGCGGAGTTCGCCGTCTTCCGAGGCCTTAGCCTGAGTCCGAGCCCTGGGTCGGGCGGAGCGGAGTTCGCCGTCTTCCGAGGCCTTAGCCTGAGTCCGAGCCCTGGGTCGGGCGGAGTCTCCTATGGCACCACTGGCGAAGTCTGGCCGCCCGTCGGTCTTACCTTTTGCGTTAAACGCCCTGGTGACTCGGTCGGTTGGTGCGGTGATTTAGTCAGGGTTTCTCCTTATCGGAGGCGGGGCCTAGGGCGAGCCGGGGATGCGCCTGCCGTGAAAGAGGAGACCTCAGGCGAGACGGAGTCATCTTAGGGTCGGCTGCCCTCGCCCGAGGCTAGGCTCGGGCGTGGCGTGGTCAAGTCACTCGTGTGGACTGATCCCTGACTTAATCAAACCCATCAGGCCTTTGCAGCTTTATGCTGATGGGGGTTACCAGCTGAGAATTAGGCGTCTTGAGGGTACCCCTAATTATGGTCCCCGACAATACTCAACTAAAAACGAAGCACTTAAAGCATCATGTGTCTGCCATAAGGCAATGCACCGACTGAAGGTTCATCGTCATGGAATGGAATGAATGGATCACAGTGTTCTCATCATGGCACTGGTGGTCAGCCCGTAGCATGATCTGAAAAGCCACAATTGATAAAAACTCATAACCATGCCATAGCTCAGACTCCAACAAACTGAGTCGTGATATTTCAAAAATCAATGTGATCGGGCTCCTTTGTGGCGTGTGCTTGGGATTGGCCATAGAAATTGGATCAACAGTATCTAGCCAGTTCCAAGTGCTAATATGTGCATTTATGACCTCGATTCTCTTGAGTATCCACAGTGACAAATTGTTGAAAGTAAGCAAGAAATGCTGTATAGGGCTTCTAGAAATTACCTGGAGTATAGAAGCTCATGTAAGGAATGACGAGGTCGGGCCTTATGCTGGTCATCTTCTTGACTTGGCCTGACTCCCGGTTAATCGTGAAGACGCCAACATCTGTCCTCAAGAAGATGACGTCGAGGCCCTCCGCAAAGCCAACCAGAGCTACATCTTCCCCCATCAAGCTCTCCCTGAAGCCAAGCGCAGTTTCGGAATCGTGCAGTGTGTTCAGTTCCAATACCCTGCTCTGCGTCCATATCGCCGCAGTTCTATCAGAACCGGTCTCTCTCGACCACATGTAGAGGCAGGACTCCCGCACGCTGGCGA
The DNA here is from genome assembly GCA_029449295.1 of Zea luxurians. Taxonomy (NCBI): domain Eukaryota; kingdom Viridiplantae; phylum Streptophyta; class Magnoliopsida; order Poales; family Poaceae; genus Zea; species Zea luxurians. The sequence goes on from JAOPSE010000002.1 coordinate 138,703,017, forward strand.
ACCCCAGACCACCTCCCATTGCCGGCATGAGGATACCGTGACCTTGGTGCGGTAACGGCGGCGGCTCGAGAAATGCGAGTTTCTGGCGACCCAAGTCGTACTCCACGATGGTCTTGCTCTGTCCAGCGGGGAAGTAGATCCTATTTCCCACAAGCACGACGGGAACGGGATCCAATGTGTCCATGTCCTCGGTACCATTGGGGTGTTGAGCACAGGTCATGATGCTATAGGCGCCGGTCTCCGAGGAGTAGACGCAGCCACACGTCACCCCATCTTCGTCGGTGGCAACAAATGCGACGAGGAAGGGCCCGCTGTGGCAGTTGAGGTGGTCGCAGTCACAGCCCCCTTCGCGCGCGGCCTTAGCGCAGAGCACCGCCACAGCCGCCACGAAATGGTAGAACGGGAACGGTATGAACAGCCCCCACCGATCATCCGTGACGGGGCTCCATACGAAGAGGTGAAATCCACTCTTCTCGCCGATGATGTTGCGGAAGAGGATGCGACCGTGGCGGGCGTCAAGCACGTAGCAGCCGGCGTGTTCGAGGGTACGAGGGCGGAAGGAGGTGGTGCGGACGAACCGCACAACGAAGCAACCATCGCCTAGGTTGAAGAGGAAGCCTAGCATGGGAGGCACCCCGTGGAACGCGCGGTAGCGGCCAAGGAAGTTGGGGTCAGTGAGGTGGCGGCGCCAGGGCTTGCAGACGGCCGAGCAGCGAACGAGGCGCCCAGGGTCGTGCGGCGGGACGCGGAGGAGGATCTCATAGATGAGGCTGTCGGTCAGATACGGCAGCGGGCGGTCGCACGGGAGTTTCAGCGGAGGAGGGCTGGCCATAGTTGCTGTAGTCGCGGCTTTTGGGTTTGGGGACTAATTGGGAGAGCCGACTGCTTGCCGTCGCGACAACGCCCGGTGCTTCAATTCAATTTGAGAGGGAAAAGCCATAACGAGACTTATCCTATACTTTCTATACTTGCTAAAGATTACTAATTATCCCTGCTTCTACAATATCTTCAGAGTCTACTTTTAGTCTTGCTGGCAGAGTCCTCGAGTAACGGCGACGGCGGCTAACAACTGACATGGTGGAGGTCCTCTCATGCATCAAGGACTGGGAGCTAGCAGACTTGCACAAGCAGCATGAGGTGGAGAAGGAGACCAAGGAACTAGAAGTGGCTTTTGAATCTTTGTACCTGGATGATGAACAAGAAACAATTTCTGGGATCAAGAGAAAGGAGCAAGAAAGAGTTGAAGTGACAAGGAACAGGAGAATTAGAACTTGAACTCATGATTTATGTAATGGACTGTAATGGACACTTGAATTGAACTATAACTCTATAAGGAGCTGGCTGTACTCTTTTCCTTCCTAGGGTTTTCTCACGAGGTGTGAGTTTTTACCTAGGAAGGTTTTTAACGAGGCAGCATTGCACTAAGGCTCCAGTCTTAATTAATTCTGTGTATATTGTTGAAATGTGTGTAGAAATATGTGTATGAAACTGTTTATGTTTTTTGAGTACAAATCTATTTATGGGCCCGGGCCCGAGCACCGCACTAATAGCCCGTCGTGCCTCCAGCCCGGCCCGGCCCGTGTAAGCTTAGCCGTGCCGGATCTGGACCGGCTACTGTAGCCCACGGGCCGGTCCGGCACGGCACGTCATATGATCGGACTGGGTTTGGGCAAGTTCATTTCGTGCCGGATCAAAACGTGCCCGGGCCGGGCCGGCCCGGCACGAACGTTTGGACATCTATAGTTGTTGTAGTCGCGGCGTTTGGGTTTGGGGACTAATTGGGAGAGCCGACTGTTTGGGTTTGTGAGGAAGACTGAACTGTGTTATATCCACTTCCTATCATGAGTACATCATATATGAGCATATGAATTCATCATCGTCATCGTATATATGTGAGTTGATTTTTATGGGCAAATCCATGTCCAAGTTGACTTATATTCAAACTGACACTACCGGAATCGCAGGCTTTGCCGAGTGTTGTATTCTTTGCCGAGTGTCTTTTGTCGGGCACTCGGCAAACAAGGCTTTGCCGAGCGCCGCACTCGGTAAAGCTAGGCACTCGGCAAAGCGACCTTTACCGAGTGCTGAACACTCGGCACAGGGCGACACTCGGCAATGACAACTTTGCCGAGTGTCAAACTCTCGGCAAAGGGGGCTCTCGGCAAACGGCCGTCAGCGGCCGTCCCAAAGATGACGGCCGTCAGTCTTTGCCGAGAGTCAACGGCTGGCACTCGGCAAAGAGGTTCTGTGCCGAGCGCCACATAGTAGGCACTCGGCAAAGCATACTTTGCCGAGTGTCATCTATAGACACTCGGCAAAGTATATTTTTATTTTTTTTATTTTGTTTCTCAAAATTTTTGTGGTATGTTCCTACACTATGTAGACCTACATGTATCATTTGTGGACAATTTTAACAGAGTTTTCAATCGTTAGTAGATTTAGTTCGTTTATTTGAATTTCTTCGGAAAATTTAGATTTGAACTGTAGGTCACTCGAAACTTGGAAAACCGTGCATTCAAAAATGATATTCATGTTACTTAGCATAAGTTACGACCGATTCCAGGAGCGGACCGGAAACTTCGAGCAACATGCTCACTAAACATGGCCATGAACTTGCCATCCACATGTTTAAAAATTGTATAAAACACAAACAAAGTCAGAAAATCCTGAAACTTGTCCACGTGTCATGATATCATATGTACAGGCTGCGATAAAAATTTTAGAATGTTTGGAGAAAGTTGTGGGACACTATGTGTAGAAACCTAAGAGAACTACACATGAAATCATAGAGTTTCAATGTAGTTCTCCTAGGTTTCTACACATAGTGTCCCACAACTTTTTCCAAACATTCTAAAATTTTTATCGCAGCCTGTACATATGATATCATGACACGTGGACAAGTTTCAGGATTTTCTGACTTTGTTTGTGTTTTATACAATTTTTAAACATGTGGATGGCAAGTTCACGACCATGTTTAGTGAGCATGTTGCTCGAAGTTTCCGGTCCGCTCCTGGAATCGGTCGTAACTTATGCTAAGTAACATGAATATCATTTTTGAATGCACGGTTTTCCAAGTTTCGAGTGACCTACAGTTCAAATCTAAATTTTCCGAAGAAATTCAAATAAACGAACTAAATCTAATAGTTATAAAAAACACTTTTATAATTATACCAAAATGGTACTTGTAGGTCTACATAGTATAGGAACACACCACAAAAAGTTTGGTTGCCAAAAATAAAAAAAAATAAAATATACTTTGCCGAGTGCTGTCCAGTTAGCACTCGGCAAAGACAACTTTGCCGAGTGCCTGTCCTTGGGCACTCGGCAAAGTCTATACAACACATCTTTGCCGAGTGCTCGAGATCCAGCACTCGGCAAAGGGGACTTTGCCGAGTGCCGGAGATCCAGCACTCGGCAAAGTTTATTTTTTAATTTTTAAAAAATCTTTGCCGAGTGCCGGATCGCGGGCACTCGGCAAAGAACGTTTTAATAGCGTTACGGCGCCCGCGTCTCTCTCTCACGCTCTCACTCTCTCTCACTCTCTCTCTCACGCTCGCTCGCTCGCCGCCGTCACGCCGCGCCGCCGTCGAGCCGCCCATCCTCTCGCCGCCACCCGCCGTCGAGCCGCCCGCCGTCGAGGCGCCCGCCGTCAAGCCGCCCGCCGTCGCGCCTGCGGCGAGCACCGCTGCCCGCTGTCGCGCCCGCGGCGAGCAGCGCCGCCCGCCGTCGCGCCGCCACCCGCCGTCGCGCCCGCGGCGAGCACCGCCGGCCGCTCGCGCTCGCCGCGCCCACGGCCGTCGCGCCCACCGCTGTCGTCGCGCACGGCGAGCACCGCCGCGCCCACCACCGTCGTCGCGCGCCCGTGGCGACCACCGCCGCCGTCGTCGCGCACTCGGCCTCCCAGCTGGTATATTCCCGAAGCACTTGTGCCAGTTTTATAACTCATTATTGCAGTGGGTAGCTAGGTAGAGTGGTCGGGCCACCTTCAAGTGTAGCATGTACAGGTGGCTATGGCTGGTTATTGTGGCGAGGAGGCTCCCACGACGGTGCCAGATGTAGAATATCCTGTGTGTGCGGCTTGTCAATTCCACCAAATTTTAGATATGTGTCATCGTGGTTCGCTAGAGGCTAGAGCAATCTAGGTATACTTTGAGACGATGCACAGGTACCACCCCATCGACTTCTGCTCATCAACGTCATCATTACCATGTCGGATCAACTTTTGTACTAGGCCGCAGGGGCGAAGAGCAAAGGCATCAATGTCCTCCTCATGGTGGAATGCTAGGCAGTCCCGGTATAGGTGTAGCTTATGAAAGGTGGCCTTGTGAACACGGTCGACGTTGATGTGTGTCAAGATGGAGTCCCTGGCATGCTTCACGATTGGCTTGTCCCACGAGCGTAGCAGCCATATTTGCTGGAATGGAAGCGAAGACGGCTTCAAACGCTTGTCGATTGTCGTGGAAGCCGGCGTCGTGAATTCAACAACATCCCAAAGCTATTGGGCCTTCATCTTCACCTTCATCACCGAACTTCCCTTGTTGTTCGTCAATGAGCATCAACCATGACGTGCCCTCCAGAACTCTTTGATCACCTGGTGGATGACGGGCAGCCATAGCTCTGGCGACGTGAGACGTGGAGCCTATGAGGGCTCTACGACATGTGTGTTGGCTTCTCGTCGTCGTCATCCTCCACGGTAGGGCAGGGGCAACGGCAGCAGTGGCTGCAGCCTTGGCCTTGGCCTGCGCTGCTCTGAACACCTCAGCTGCTTGCATTGTCGTCTCCTTTGCCGGGGCGATGCAAAGCATGCCGCATGCTTCGTGGCATCCACGGCGGCTACTGCTCCCTTTCAAAGGCCAGACGAGGTCGACATCCTCTAGGTGAAAAGCCCCCCGTGCTGTGATACCAAATGTTGGGGAATAAAACCACAACTTGGAATTAGGATTTGGTTGGCAGTGCTATGATAGCTTCTTGAAGTTCTATTTAAAGAGATAAAACGACAATTTTACAACTAAAGCAAAATAAACTCAACAAGTTAAGCTTAATGGCTCAAATCAGCCCTTACAAACTCAGAGTGTGGCGCACAGGCAAGGTGTTACTGGTTCCGTGTGCCCAGCTGCTGGGTAGTGGTGGTGGTGCGCGTGCGCCGCCCACGGCGCGTAGGGGACGACGGCGGAGGGGAGAGGGAGGCGGTGGTGGTACTGGTGGTGCACGACGGGCGGGTCGGGTCGGCGCCGCCAGTCGATGAAAAGCCTGCCGCGCGCCGCCTCGCCGACGCCGCGGCCGAAGGAGACTGTGTCCCCGGCGTCGAGGCGCTTCTCCTTGACGAAGCGGCTCCAGCCCTTGGTCATCACGTAGCTCTAGCTGCTGTTCCAGTAGGAGTAGCGGAAGCGCCAGGGCTTCCCCGTGCGGTCCTCAAAGCTGAGCAGGAGGCCCTCCAGCGGGAAGTACTTCTCCGCGTGCTGCTTCGGGATCACCAGCCGGTTCAGCTTCCCGACGTCGCTCGGCGTCACCACCTTGTCGAACATGTGCTCCTTCTCCACCGTCGCATGCTGCTGCTGCTGGTGCTGGTTGTGCTCAGCAGCCGCCCTCTCCTCTCCGCCGCCCGACCGGGTCGCGGGCGGGGGAGCGGTGAACTCCATCGATCTCCGATCGACGACCGGCGATCGGTCGAGATCGAGCCGGCCGTCCGTCGAGGCAGCAGGTCGAACGTAGGCCGTAGACGCCGGCCGATCGATCGACGCTGCTGCCGCTACCGCCTCCGCGTTGAGACTTTCCTTGTGGTCTGGATTGTTTTGGAGGTCGGGTAAAAACCAGAGGTGGGTGTTGGATCAAGATCGCTGGCTCACTTGTTCTTGTTAAGTTTGAATCATGCATGTCAGCCATCGTGCTGTTAGTGTGTGCATCCCACGAGCGTAGCAGTGTATACTTTAGGTGAATTTTTTGTTACTGTGTGCATGTCAGCCATCGTGCTGTTAGTGTTATTTGCAGGTTTTTGTATTAATAGACTTGTGTTTCTTTTTTACAGAGAAGATACTTGTCTTCCTAGCCGCTGCGGGTCTGCCTGCACCGCGTCGCGTCACCACTGCACCGACCCGCCACAGCCCCACTAGCCTGACTCCACCGCCACCCTAGGTATAACCTCTATTTCCGCATCATGGTCGTAGATCACGTAACCCAGTTAGGCGTCTCCCGTTCGAAAGTGATACGGTGTAGATATGCAGATCTTTGCATATCTACAAATGTATCAGTTTCGAATTGTCCACGTTTTTTGGACAGCCCGCGGTTGCGTAGATGGTGTTAGTTTCCATGCTCTACTCCGGTCCGAGAAAGAGTTTCGGCGTCACCTCCCTGTTGTTCTCCGGACAGTACACTCTCCCTGCCAGGACGTGTATCCGGAGAACAGCGGGGAGGTGCTGCCGAAATTCTATCTCGGATCGGAGTAGAGCATGGAAACTAACTCCATCTACGCAACCGCGGGTGGGATTAGGACCTATCCTCACCTATTAGAAGGTAGGAACGTAGTGTACATGCATTACATGTCTATATTAAACTATACTCGGTTATATATGTTAGAGGATGGAGGACCGTGAGTGGATGTACACGGGCCGCGTTCGACGTAATGATGTCACCCCAGAATGGATTAGGAAGACCGATGCTTTCGTGGAACGGGCATATGGCGAAGCTGCTAAAGGAGCTAGCCTAGTCCCTTGTCCGTGCAGCAAATGTGACAACCGGAAAAGAAAACCAAAGAAGGCCATGGTAGAACATATTTGGAAGAATGGATTTACGCCGGACTATACTCGGTGGATCTTCCATGGTGAAGCGCATCGCACGAGAGAGGAGGTGGTGAGACAACGCGTCGAGGATTACGATGCTGATGCCGGGGTAGGAGACATGTTGAACGACTATCACGAGGCACAGTTCGCCGAAGGACGTACGGAGGACGAGCCAGAGGCAACCGCAAAGGCATTCTACGACATGTTTGACGCGGCACAGAAACCCCTTCACGGCAAGACAAAGGTTTCTCAACTGGATGCCATTGGGCGTATAATGGCGTTCAAGTCCCAGTATAGCATGAGTCGAGACGCATTCGATGGTTTGTTGACAGTTATTGGCAGCCTGCTTCCGGAGGATCACGTTCTTCCAAAGAGCATGTACGAGGCACAGAAACTCCTTCGTGCACTCAAGATGACGTATGAGCAGATACATGCTTGTCCGAAGGGCTGCGTCCTATTTAGGAAAGAACACACTGAGGCAAAGTACTGTCCTAAGTGTAAATCGTCTAGGTTCATGGAGGTAGACTCTGGTGATGGACAGAAGAGGCAGCTCGACATCCCCGTGACAATCCTACGCCACCTTCCGTTCATACCGAGGATCCAGCGTCTATACATGACAGAGGAATCCGTGAAACAGATGACATGGCACAAAAAAGGCAAACGATACAATCCTGACAAGATGGTTCACGCATCCGATGGTGAAGCATGGACCCACTTTGATGCCATTCACCATGAGAAAGTCAAAGAGGCTCGACATGTTCGTGTTGCGCTGGCCACAGATGGGTTCAATCCCTATGGAATGACCGCTGCCCCATACACATGTTGGCCCGTGTTCGTTATCCCCATCAATCTCCCCCCCGGCGTATGCTTTCAAAGACAGAACATATTCGTGTCGTTGATAATTCCTGGACACCCGGGGAATAAAATGGGCGTGTACATGGAGCCTTTGATTGATGAATTGGTCCGTGCTTGGGAGGAAGGGGTATGGACGTACGACCGAGCTACGAAGACAAACTTCAAAATGCATGTTTGGTACCAGTACTCCATGCATGACTTTCCGGCGTATGGGCTATTTTGTGCCTGGTGTGTTCACGGTAAGTTCCCATGCCCAGTTTGCTAGGAAGCTCTTAGGTTCATTTGGTTGAAGAAGGGTGGCAAATATTCGTCATTCGATAAACATCGACAATTTCTCCCTCCTGACCATGCATTCCAACAAGACATCAAGAACTTTACGAAAGGTGTCGTGGTGACAGACCGCCCACCTGCAATGATGACTGGTGCCGAAGTTCGCGAACAGATAGATGGTCTCGTGGCCAACCCAGAAGGTGGTTTTGTGGGATATGGTGAGCAACATATGTGGACACATAAGTCGGGCTTGACTCGGCTCCCCTATTATGATGACCTGCTCCTTCCACACAACATTGACGTGATGCACACTGAAAAGAATGTCGCCGAGGCACTTTGGGCGACAATTATGGAGATTCCTGATAAGTCAAAGGATAACGTAAAGGCAAGAGTGGATCTGGCAGAGTTATGTGATAGACCAAACCAAGAGATGAAGCCGCCTAGTGGTGGTAAGACATGGAGAAGGCCTAAGGCCGATTTCGTCCTGAGCAGGGCCCAGAGGAAGGAAGTACTACAGTGGATCAAGATGTTAATGTTCCCTGATGGGTATGCAGCTAACCTTAGTAGGGGGGTGAACTTATCTACTCTGCGAGTCTTAGGGATGAAGAGTCATGACTTCCACATATGGATTGAACGAATTCTTCCGGCGATGGTTCGAGGCTATGTCCCTGAGCATGTCTGGCTAGCGCTTGCAGAGTTGAGCTATTTCTTCCGCCAGCTTTGTGCAAAAGAGTTAGCTCGGACCATGATTGCAGACTTGGAAAGGATGGCACCCGTGTTACTGTGTAAGCTGGAGAAGATCTTTCCACCCGGCTTCTTCAATCCGATGCAGCATTTGATTATTCATCTCCCATATGAGGCACGAATGGGGGGGCCCGTGCAGGGACGTTGGTGCTATCCAATCGAGAGATGTCTAAAGAGTATCCGAAAGAAATGTAGAAATAAATGCAAAATCGAGGCTTCCATTGCAGAGGCATACATACTGGAGGAGGTGTCAAACTTCACAACAACTTACTATGGTGACAAACTGCCGAGCGTGCATAATCCACCCCCTCGTTACAATGATGGCGGCAATGAATCGAACCTCAGCATTTTTCGAGGGCAACTCGGAAGCGCGAGTGGTTCGACCACCAAGACCCTGAGACATGAAGAGTGGCGCCATATCATGCTATATGTATTGACCAACCTTGAAGAGGTGACGCCATACATGGAGCAATTTCTTCATGAATTCTGGCGTCGATCAAGGGACCCAACTCCACAGGAATATGATACCCTTCTTAGAAAGGGTGCGGGAAATGGATTGCCCGATTTCATTTCCTGGTTTAAACATAAGGTACGTGCTTAGTTTGTTATTCCAAGTTGCTCTTACGTGCGAATAATATAACAATCTAGCGTGTTTGAACTTGCAGGGCCAAAGAGAGCCGTCTATGAGTGCCGAGTTGAGACAAGTAGCCAATGGCTTTGCCTATAGGGTCAGGAAATTTTCTGGGTATGACGTCAATGGATACCGTTTTCGCACAACAAGCTACGACCAAAGTCGGGCCAATCGAAAAACCACGTGTTCTGGAGTCTTTACGCCCGGGCTTGACGAGGTCGAGTATTATGGAAGAATTGAAGAAATATATGAACTCAATTTTTATGGTTCCAAACCTCTTACTCCAGTGATATTCAAATGTCATTGGTTTGACCCTGAAGTTACGAGACGGACACATTCTAATCTTGGGATAGTCGAAATTCGACAGGATTCCACCTTAACAGGAGACGATGTCTACATTGTGGCCCAACAGGCCACACAAGTGTATTATCTTCCATATGCGTGCCAAACGAAACAACATCTTAAGGGTTGGGATGTTGTGTATAAGGTATCACCGCACGCTAAATTACCTGTTCCAAACGATGAAGATTATAACTTAGACCCGGACACATATGACGGAGAGTTCTTCCAAGAAGATGGGCTCGAAGGGCAATTTGAGATAGACTTAACCGAAGCGATCGGAATGGAAGTAGATATTGAAATGGTTGTTGATGACGAGGATGATGAGGTGCAAAATGAGAATGACTTAGAAATACTTGAAGGCAATGCCAATGACGAAGTTGCGCCTTCAGATGATGTTGACTATGAAATGGTTGATAGTGATGATGACACTTATGATCCGGCTAACCCGGACACATATGAAGATTATTTTTAATCGATGTAATGCTATATTTCATTTATTTTGCATATGTTTCTAAATACATATTTTTTTATCTGTGCTTAATTGTTTACTCTTAATTGCAGGTTGTTGGACAAAGATGGTGGGCGGTGGGACGAGGACGAGGAGGGGGAGGGGGAGGGGGAGGAGGAGCACCCGTAGGACGGAGGAGGAGGCGCAGCAGGACGACGCCGTACAGCAGCAGGTGGAGCAGCAAGCCGCTGTCGATGCGGCACAGCAGGACGACGACGATGCGGCGCAGCAGGACGACGACGACGACGCCGCCGCTCAGCAGGACGTCTCAGGTTCTGGCTCCTCAGGTTCGAGGAGTATCTACCTGCGAGGTCCCGCGAGCCTACCTAAGCGACCCATACTTCGTGACAGACGTCCGCTCATACGACCCGATGGAGAGAGGTAGGTAACTTTAGATGTTGTTGCTGCTTTTTCATATTATATGTTCAAATTAATAATAGAAACTAATACTTCATCTTAATCACTTCGACAGGTCTTGGATGGTTTTGGAGACTGCAGGGGGTCACGGCCGCAACCCCAATGGCATCCTCGGCCTTCTATGCCGGGAACACTTCCCTGGGCTTGTCGAGTACGCCGGAGTGACGAGCCCAGCGTACACCTTCGACCACTACGCCGTCGCCCCCGATGCAGTAGATCGGGACGGCAGACAATTCAACAACAAGGCGGAGCGGGTCAAGCAAGAGCTGTGGGTAAGTCTTCCTCGCACTATATTGTTTAATAAGTCGCATTTGTTGCATATTCTTTAAATAATGTATGGATACATCGTCTTTGTATGTAGGATTTCTTCAGGTGCGATGCTGGATACGAGGCCAGGGCGGATGTGGTGTCTACGACGTGCTGTAAGAAGCTCGTCGTGGACATGCACTACGAGGCGCGCATCCAGGCCATCGTCACTTACCACGGCTCCGTCCTTGGGGAGAAGGTGAACAAGAAGGACGCCCGAACCATGTCATTGACTGCGGACCAGTACTTGCAGGTAAATACAAAACTTTATTATTGGTACTAAATATGCTTATTCTTATCTTCTGATATGCGGTGTACTTATATTTTTTTAGATGATTCCTCATTGGTGCGCCGCGCATCCTGAGTGCTGGGAGAAGATGGTGCAGAGGTGGTGCTCGGCTGAGTGGGACGAGGCGCACAACGCTAGCCGGGAACGGCGTTTGCTGATGCAAGGTCCCTCCCACCATCAAGGCAGCCGCAGCCTGGGCAAATACGCGGAAGCATGGGTACGCGCTCTTTTTTATTTAGGTATATAACTTTCGATTAGACATGATTTCTAACCATATCGTTGGTTTTCTCGCAGTCGGCGGCACATGGTGGCGCGCCTTGCTCCACGTTCTCGGCATATGCCATGGCCCACAAGGGGAAGGCGACGTCCGACGTCACCTACAACCCGGATGACGGGCCCGAGGCGTACACCAACCCCGCCATCCACAGCCGACTCAGTGAGTACACCGCAATGGCCAAGGAGGTCCATGGGCCAGATTACGATCCGAGGACCGAGGACATCGACGGAGATGTCCTCATGAGGGTCGGAGGAGGCAAGAGGCATGGGCGGTACTGGATTGCCGACGGGGCAATCGACTCGTCCTCCACTCCCACTCTCTCTCAGGTGCGAGCAAGGAGCACGAGCGCGAGCCCAGCCATACGACCTCGGCAGGACACCTCACAGCATCGTATCCAGCAACTCCAGGTTATTCCTTATCTATTCATCGTTCATTGATTTTTATATATCTTCTCTTTGCATTATCGTAACATTAGGGCGAAATATTACAGACTCAGCTAGATGATGAGAGGAGGCAACGTGAGGAGCTGGAGAAGAGGATGGCGGATTTGTTCGCGTACGTGCAGAGCCTTGGCGCCGCACAGGGTCATGCTCCACCACCTCCGTTGTTCCCTGCAACTGACCCTGCTGAGTTCACTACTCCTGTGAGTATCAAAATTTTAGTACTGCATGATATATATTCATATGTTCTCACACATACAATCTATTCTCTATGCAGGGTCAATCGGCGGCGTCGAACAACCCTCATGCTTCGTCCAGCCCTTCGCCGAACCAGTCCAGATGCCCACCTCGTTGATGATCTGTTTTGTGATGATCCAGACTTACCTTTATGAGTGTTGGTGATGTTAGTTAAACTTTATCTTGTGAGATACTTGGTGATGTTAGTGATGACGCAGACTTATATCTGTTTTGTGATGATCCTTACTTATATTTGTGAGACTTTAGTGAGACTTTGTGATATATATGGTGTTGATGATAAATGTGTTCATTCTGTGATGTGATTGATATATAATGTGATGTGAATCATATATATCTTTTGTTTGTTTGGATGGAACAACAAAAGCAAATAAAAAAGGGACATTCTGGTCACTTTGCCGAGTGTAACACTCGGCAAAGGGGCGCTTTGCCGAGTGCTATGACCATGGCACTCGGCAAAGAAGGCAACCTGGGAACCGGTAAAGCCATCTTTGCCGAGTGCTGACAATGGCACTCGGCAAAGAAGGAAACCTGGGAACCGGTAAAGCCGTCTTTGCCGAGTGCTGAAAATGGCACTCGGCAAAGAAGGCAACCTGGGAACCGGCAAAGACATCTTTGCCGAGTGCCACTGCCAAGGCACTCGGCAAAGGGACTGGCAAAGGGGCCCACTGGAGGGTTCTTTGCCGAGTGCCAGTCCACCAGACACTCGGCAAATAAACCTCCTTTGCCGAGTGTCGCCGTGGGCACTCGGCGAAGGATCCGTCACCGTCACTTGGCGCCGTGACGGTGACTTTTCTTTGCCGAGTGCCAAATGGCACTCGGCAAAGTCTTTGCCGAGTGCCCGACAAAAAGTACTCGGCAAAGATGCTGTTGCCGATGTACAGTTCGCCGAGCGTTCTTTGCCGAGTGTTACACTCGGCAAAGCATTTGCCGAGTGTAAAATAGCCTTTGCCGTGTGTCTCAGACACACGGCAAAGAAGCTGATTCCGGTAGTGTGAGTTATTTCGGCCATTTATATATGCTACAAAATGTACGAAAAGTAATCTCTATATTTAAAATTATAATTATTTTAACTTTCTTAGTGAATCAAAGCATCTAAGTTTGGATTAAAATTATAGGAAGAATTACAAACATTTATGACATTAAATAGGTATACTATAAAAACATAACTAATCAAATAACTAGTGATACTTATTTAGTATCATAATTATTATTATTTTATTATATAATTTTAGTTTACCTTGAGGCGTTTTGATTCTGCCAAGATAAAATAAAATAACTTGTAAATGCAGGTACAAGTTCTGTGCTCACGAAACATCATTCATGTCACGATGGCTACATATACATTTGCATAGCATCATTCATGTCACAATGAATACATTCTAGCTCGTATAGCATCATTCATGATTGTATAGCAAACGGCAGATGTTCACTGCATGAAAAAAAGATGGATTCATCGATCTCTCAGTTTCACTAGTTCCCTAACCAAGCATATGCAAAGTATTTAAAAGAAATGGAATGTTAACCTGACAGATTTCAGTTCACGATCCTAAGGATTCAACAAGAGTGGAGACAACTAATTGACCATGATCACTAATGCTTCGCTTGCTTATATACTCAAGTAAAAACAAAGCACTTAAAGCATCATGTCTGACATAGGGCAATACACCGACAGAAGGTTCATCATCATGAAACGAATGGATCTCAGTGTTCTCATAATGGCACTGGTGGTCAGCCCGTAGCATGATCTGAAAAGCCACAATTGATAAAACTCATAAGGCTATTCTTAATGGGCATTTCATAATACTCTTTCCAACACTGTCACATCGTCAAAAATGTCATAAAACTAAGAATGGAATAATGTCTCTCAATACAAAATTTCACTTCACTATTTCATATACTAACATATCAATTAAATGCTGCAAATTAATAAAATATGTGAATAATATGAAACAAATCACTCCCAATAAAGATTTCACATGGTTTCCAAGACTGGCCCATGAAACTAGTTTCATCCAACGAAACTCATTCATCTTAAATGTTATGCCATATCATCTAAAAGGGTGATGTGACACACTATTAAATATACATAAAACTACCATTGTGCATCGCCTAAAACTAGTTTCATACTACATGAAACTCATTCATCTTAAATATTATGTCATGTCATCTAAAATGTTGATGTGGCACACTATTAAATATACATGAAACCATTACGAAACTACCATTGTGATTTGCCTAACCATGCCATAGCTCATATTCCAACGACGAAGTGAGTCGTGAGATTTCAAAAATTAATATGGTGTGTGCTTGGGATTGACCATAGAGGAGAGTACAGCTGTACAGGAAAAATTGGGTCAACAGTAACTAGTCAGTTCCAAGTGCCATATATGTTAGAGATTTGATACCATTCTGCATTCACGACCTCGATTATCTTTAGTATCCACGGTTTTTTTTTTGACAGATTGCAGAAAGTCACAACTAATCAAGAAATGCTGTAGTACTGGGTTACTAGAAATTACCTGGAGTATAGAAGCTCATGTAAGAAATGACAAGGTTGGTGCTTCTGCTGGTTATCTTCTTGACTTGGCCTGACTCCAGGTTAATCACGAAGACGCCAACATCTGTCCTCACGAAGATGACGTCGAGGCTCTCCGCAAAGCCAACCACAGCTACATCTTTCCCCATCAAGCTCTCCCTGAAGCCAAGCGCAGTTTCGCAATCGGGCAGTGTGTTGAGTTCCAATACCCTGCTCTGCGTCCATATCGCCGCAGTTCTATCAGAACCGGTCTCTCTCGACCACATGTAGAGGCAGGACTCCCGCACGCTGGCGAACCCCAGACCACCTCCCATTGCCGGCATGAGCATACAGTGACCTTGGTGCGCTAACGGCGGCGGCTCGAGAAATGCGAGTTTCTGGCGACCCAAGTCGTACTCCACGATGGTCTTGCTCTGTCGAGCGGGGAAGTAGATCCTATTTCCCACAAGCACGACGGGATCCAATATGTCCATGTCCACGGGGTCATTCGGGTGTTGAGCACAGGTCATGATGCTATAGGCGCCGGTCTCCGAGGAGTAGACGCAGCCACACGTCACCCCATCATCGTCGGTGGCAACAAATGCGACGAGGAAGGGCCCGCTGTGGCAGTCGAGGTGGTCGCAGTCACAGCCCCCTTCGCGCGCGGCCTTAGCGCAGAGCACCGCCACAGCCGCCACGAAATGGTAAAACTGGAACGGTATGAACAGCCCCCACCGCTCATCCGTTACGGGGCTCCATACGAAGAGGCGAAATCCTCTCTTCTCGCTGATGATGTTGCGGAAGAGGATGCGACCGTGGCGGGCGTCGCGCACGTAGCAGCCGGCGTGGTCGAGGGTACGAGGGCGGAAGGAGGTGGTGCGGACGAACCGCACAACGAAGTAACCATCGGCTAGGTTGAAGAGGAAGCCTAGCATGGGAGGCACCCTGTGGAACGCGCGGTAGCGGCCAAGGAAGTTGGGGTCAGTGAGGTGGCGGCGCCAGGGCTTGCAGACGGCCGAGCAGCGAACGAGGCGCCCAGGGTCGTGCGGCGGGACGCGGAGGAGGATCTCATCGATGAGGCTGTCGTGCAGATACGGCAGCGGGCGGTCGCACGGGAGTTTCAGCGGAGGAGGCCTGACCATGGTTGCTGTAGTCGCGGCGTTTGGGTTTGGGGAGACTATATATATATATATATATATATATATATATATATATATAGCCCTGGGCTTCCAATAATAGAGGAAGCTTAGGCTAGTCAACATGGGCATTTTGGTTTAACCACACCGAGTCAACTGGGCATAGTCACGGCGCCGTTACCCCCGTCAGCCAGCCACCTCTCCCACGTTTCCTGTTTCTAAAACCGTACTCGCGCATTCAACGGAGATAAACCAGCGCCCATTTGAAGAAAACCCCAGCCGCGCAGATTTTCCTTTCGTCGGAGGCGACTCCCCAGGCGATTGCCGCGCCTCCAAACCAGCGCAGCGCCAATCCACCGCCGCTCCAATCCAGCGCCATTCCATTACTCCTTACATCCTTCAATCTCCCAGCATTGGAGCCCGATTCAAGAAGTTTCAGGTAATCCAACATTGAAATACCCCGAGTTTGCCATCGATTTTTTGAGCCCTATCGGTCGATTTTGAAGTGGATTTGATGGTAACCCTTATTCTCCAGCTAAATGTGTGATTTGTATCCGCTTATACATCACTATAATCGGGTCATTGCATCGCGCATTGCATCTTTTTTTTGTTTAGGAGCCCCGATATTAGGGCATGTGTATTTATTCTGTATTCCTACTATCGCCCGACATTCATAGATTTAGGCAAAGGTTGTGGATTAGGTATTTACTGATGAGTTAGCAGATAGTACTTTTATACAACCCAAGTAACATATATATGTTGTTTGTATGTAATATATATGCATATCTTCA
Source organism: Zea luxurians (assembly GCA_029449295.1). Taxonomy (NCBI): domain Eukaryota; kingdom Viridiplantae; phylum Streptophyta; class Magnoliopsida; order Poales; family Poaceae; genus Zea; species Zea luxurians. The sequence continues at coordinate 138,719,572 of JAOPSE010000002.1, forward strand.
GTACTGTTTATGCACATTCACCTGAGTCATTTAATTTGTTTACACATTTGTTTTATTATATATGCATATAGTCAGTACTCTTTATGCACATTTACTTTAATGATTTGTTTTCACATATATTTTATTATCAAATATGCTTATTTGTATTTGATATATATGCATATCCTCAGTACTATTTATGCACATTCACTTGAGTCATTTGTTTAAACATTTGTTTTATTATACATGCATATAGTCAGTATTCTTTATGCACATTTACTCTAACGATTTGTTTTCACATCCATTTAATTATCTAATATGCTTATTGTATATCATTTATATGCATATCCTCATTACTTTTTATGCCCATTCAATTAAATCATTTTGTGTACACATCTGTTTTATTATATATAAAATATACCCATTGGATTTGATATATATGCATATTGGCAGTAATGTGTATGCTCATTCATACACAAGTTTGTGAACATATATTAAGCATATTTGAATTGTTCTATTTACTTGCATAATTAGTTTACACTCCTGTTCATTATATATAAATACATACAGATATTGTTATTTAAGCAAATGTTATTTAAATATTCATGTTATTTGAGCTAAATGTTTTTATTACTATGAACCAGTTATTAAAATATGTTGTATAGTTAGTTGATGCAAAAAGGCTCTTATTTTATCCTGATCCATTTACAATTATATGAAATATTAAATCAATCTTTATGCTTGTATATAACAATTGCTCATTAAATGATCTCGCATAAATGTAAAAGGTAGTTTAAGTCATGTAATTCCATTTAGCATTATATAGTATGCATTTCAGATAGTTATAGTAAAAATTAGTTTTTTTCTGGCATATATTCTTGCATAAATCAAAGTATTTAAAAACAACTTCCTTTTTCTACAGATTTATTCAGTATTTAGTCATGAAGTCTGTTGATCGCCCGCCCAGTAATCTAAAAAGATTAACTATTGAATCCAGTCAGGAGGTTTTTTCAATTGACATTTCCAGACGTACAAGATCCAGCAGCTCAGCTCACCAAGATGATATTCCTCAAAATCAGGAGCAGAATGAGCCACAGCCAGCCCCAATCCATCGTGTTCGCAGAAAGGCTTTAGCTTGTCGTTTAAAAAGAAAACCTCCTGCTCCAGCCGCTCTCTCTGACGACGATTTCATGGATGCTCCATCGTTAAAGCGTCAATTCAGATCTGCATCACCTTCTCCTTCAGAACAAATCAGCTCAAAGAAGTTAAAAGTACCTTCTCCTCAAGTTCCGACCGTGAAAAGAAGCCCAAAGTATAATATCATTGCAAAAAAACTCTCCTAAAAAGAAGTCTCCTGTCAAATCACAGGTAATATTTATATATTTATGTTTATTCATGTGTTAATCATGGTGCCCAATCAATTTTGAATTTTCCCCTACTTTAAATTTATGTATATTATTATCAACAAATATGGTGTTTACTTTTTTTAGTATTGTAGACTAGTTATTTACAAGCCTGTAATAAATATCCCTTGTGTAACACCCGGATTTTAGGGGTCCAAAACCCGGGCGCTAACATAATCACCAGGTGTGCTGGGACCAAGTCTCACACATATGATGAATCATGGCACAGGATCGAATGTCACATCTTTATATATAACAGGAATTCTATACAAAATAAATAATTACATTATATGGAGACAACGGTCCAGCAACCCCAAAGTTGACTGGGAGACGACGACCTAGACCTCTCACGAACTCATCGCAGCATCCTCCATGAGCATCATCCTGCAGTACCTGGTCTTGACCTGTGGGGTGTGTGAGACAGCAAGAGTGAGCTCACATACGTTCATCGCTCAACAAGTTGTGGGGAATAATGTGCATGAACTCGCCAAAGGTGGGAGCTCACGTGAAGTGTAAGGCTTACCAAAGAGGATGGTTAGAGCTGAGCATTGCTTTTAAAGTTGGTCAAAATTTTATTAGCAGTTACTAAGTATAAGTAAATACCAACCCAATTAAGTAGTAGAACAAAAATAACAACTTCACCTGCGATGCAATGCATATGACAAATTGAATTTAAGTTCCATAATTTAATCATGTGAGTGTCCGAGCTGCTCATGACCGTGAGCACGGCTAGTATACCAGTTTTACACTCTGCAGAGGTTGCGCATCTTTACCCACAAGTCGTGTATCCCATGTCGCCAGGGTTTGCAAAGCCCTTAGACACTTCCGAGGTGAATGGCTAGGGATCCACTACGAGGCCTTTACAAAGTTCCACTAGCTTCCGAAAACCCGCTACAGTTTATAGGAAGATCCAGTGCAGGAATCCCTTGCAGGACCGCCATCGCAGCAAAATCCTCCCGAGGGCCTCCCTACACTGACCTCTCCCCTACTGCCCTTGCCCCTTTCGGGTAAGGTAGTCTTCCACTAGCTTTCCTAATTAATCAGCCAAGGGCGTCCCATTCCACCCTCGTGGTAGCACTGTTTTCCCGGGTGGTTCTCCATGTTCCAATTAACATAATGATCTTATCATGAACAGTAAATAACAACTGATAACAAAAGTGTAATCATGAATAATGTATCTCCATACCCAAAACCACATATAGCACTAGCAAGTACTACCCAGAAGGTTCAGTGGTAAACAAGGTATAAAGATAGACAAACTGGGGTAACCTATTGGGTCCCATCAAAATTAACCTATGCAGATCATTATGATTAATTAGAACATGAGTGGGTAAAAAGAAGTGATCAAGGGCACAACTTGCCTGGGCCTTGAGAATCCAGGTACCAGGATGATCTTCAGGTGACTCGTGACCTCACTGCTAGTCGTAGCAATTCAAACAAACATGGTATAGGCAAAATTAACATTACACCAAACATGTATGCCAAAATACATATTAATAATCTACATATTAAAATAAGATCACAGGAAAAAGAATTATTAATTTTGGAGTTATAGATTTTAAGTTATGAATTTTCAAAGGTTTTATGTGTTTAAAATGGATTAAGTGAGAGATTAAATTTCTAATTGTTTTCATGACAAAACAGAGGCTCTAGGTGGTAGAGAATAAAATTACAAAATTTTAGAAATTGGAATGGATTAATTTGGAGTTAGTATGAATTTTATATGAATTTATAAAGTTCTAGTAATTATTTTCCTATTAAAAACCCATTTAATAATCATTTTCTCTGGTTTTATAAGGTACTGGACTGGGCCTCAATTAAACAGAAGCACAGGGGGCTCGGTGCAAACTTCCTAAGACACAGGCTAACCCGAGATTGGACCGCGGGTTGAAATCCTAGAAGTGGAGGGGTTCTTAAGTAAAATGCTCAGCGCGAAAAGGTATTGGCCACCCAGGACCGTCGGATCTAAAATGGATAGCACGGATTAAATCGATCTTCAACCGAACCGGTACGCATTCAGGGCCCCAGGATTCCAGATCTACGGTTTAGATTAGAAAGCCACATCACCCTACTGGCACGCGCCCTGATCCACACGATCCTAATCTAACGGCCATACACCCGCCCCCACTGGATCCAATCCCATCCTCACGATTTGGATCAGACGGCCCCCGACTCATCTTCCTCGGCCAGCAGAGCGGTGACAAGGCAGTACGCGACGGCGCGCCCATGGCCGGCAACCCCCGCGCTGGGCCCTGACGAACGGAGCAAGACGCGAAAGAGCTAAACGCATACAGATAATTTTGCGAGTTAATTGTAGGAGTTCTTGCCTCAAACGGTGACGACTGCAGTGCTGTCCTCGACGAAGTGCGAGACCAGGGTGAGGTTCTGCGCGGGTGAGCCATTCCCAAACCACCAGATCACCCATTTTCCCCCGATTGAGCAGCGGACATCATCGGTGGCACGCCCAGGTCCTTCCTCATCCCTCCAAACGGTGCTAATCACGACGGTGGACCCACACTCTTCCTTCCCTCATCTTCTCTTCGACGGTGGTGTTCCATTGCGCAGGAGCCGGGTATGATTACGGTCACCAGTGACCCGAGATTTATAGAGGAGGGAGGCCAGGGGCACACGCCGAGTCCGCGCGCGCATGGCGAGAAACGCGGCCGGGACTGGTTCTTGCCGCACGCAGATTTCGGCGGATCTCTGTTTCCGCCCGACGCGCCCTTGGCATGGAGGGGAGTGACCGACGAATTAGTCCCATACAGTGGACGCGGGATCTGCGAATTCGTACGCCAGCAATGCAGTCCAGGACGGTATTCTAGGCGCAGAAGACGGAGAGCAGCAGGGAATCAGTTGGGGAGCTTCCGTCGCACCTGGCAGCGGCGGCGTATCCCAACCACCAGAGGAAGAAGGGGTACCTGACCCCGCGGGCCCGCAGGTCATAGACTCCAAGGGAGGGTTGGCGCGTGTGAGGTTGGCGGGCGCCGGTGGACTGGTAAGGTGAGTGGGCCGGAAGTGAAGCCCAGTTCGGTTCCTTATTTCCTTTTTTTTCTGTTTCATATTTTCATTTCCCCATTTCAACCCTAAGTTGAATTATGACTTTCAAACAATATTAGATGCATCAAAGTATCAAACAGAAATCTCACTATGACAAGGCAAGTATAAATTATTTATTTATATTGATTCCTTTGTGTTCGAAATTACTTTTATTCATTATCCTTTGGAAGAATATACACAAAGAAAAGAAAATCAAGTAATTCCCAAAACCCTTTTATGTAAATACGAGTACATGTATTTATTTATTTTATTATTTTACCTTATACGAATTTTAGGGCTTTACAAATCCTACCCCCTTAAAAGAAATCTCGTCCTCGAGATTTGTAGAAAAGGGATGCAACTAGTTTGGTTTAGGAATCAAAAGTTTTGTTTCATGTTTTTTTTTTATACTAGCTAGTAGATGATTTGGAAAATATAGATATATATGTCTAGCCATCTATTAGGTCAGATGAGGTACGATTATGGCTAGTATAGGTTGTGGCAAGGAAGAGTATAATAAGGAAAGACTTTATCCTAAACTCTGGACCTTGATTCTTCTAGCGATCCAACTTGGTCTTTGAATACTTGAGTTGATGCTTATCCTCCTTTGACTTGGTTGGTCTTCCTTGGCCTTTATTCTTGGAGTTGTCATCCTAGTTAAGGACATATGGCTAAGGATATATGGTTAGGATGGATTGTATGGTGTAGGTAGGTTAGAATCTCTTGCTAGGTTAAAATTGTGGGGTTATGCAACTATTGGATGGTTAGGGTAGTTGCATATGGCCAAGTCGATCTGTCATTCTTAATTTAGCGCAGGGTGAACTAAGTTAAGACCTGTTCTATAGGGGTAGAGTCTAAACTATTTCATCAGTATTATCTAACATGTTTGATAAGTCACTTTAGATTTGATCAGATCTAGGTTAGATTGGTGTGACTAGTTTGACTAGATAAGATCTAATTAATTTGCATTAGATCATGGTTGTTAAACTAGAGTGGGATCAATATGCTAATTAGGGCAAGATGAATTCATAAGGATAAGGTAAAATCTTTTGAGGTTAGTTAGATCTGGTACGAAAGGTTAGAATCTTTTTCGAGATAAGATGGATCTGTTAAGATAAGGGAGAATCTTTTAAGACAAGATGAATTGGTTAGAATGAGAGTTTTTAGGATAAGATAAATCTCTTTAAGCTAGATATGTTCCAATGGGGACAATCTAGGTTGTCTAGTTATTTTATAAATATATTTTAATACCTATGTGTATATGCAGATGCAATTGTGGACATTACTCCACAACTCATCACACTCAAACAAAGATCCAAATCAGACAAGTATCATAAGAACAAACATTCAAGCATATAAATATTTACAAAAATAGTTTTGTTTTTGTTCCTAAGAGTAGGTCTCCTATTCCTAAAGTCACTTTAGGCATGGGATTTCAAAGTGTGAAATCCACATTTTGTCTTTAGGATGATAAGGTAAGAATAATCAGAGTAAAGCGGAAATAGATGAGAAAAGATTAAGAAAAGTTTCAGAAAGAATCAGAGTAGCAAAGGTAAGTAGATAATGGTTGTCCAGTTCTATCTAGGTTTCGTCCTACAGTCAACATTCCTCTGATACCACTTCTGTAACACCCGGATTTTAGGGGTCCAAAACCCGGGCGCTAACATAATCACCAGGTGTGCTGGGACCAAGTCTCACACATATGATGAATCATGGCACAGGATCGAATGTCACATCTTTATATATAACAGGAATTCTATACAAAATAAATAATTACATTATATGGAGACAACGGTCCAGCAACCCCAAAGTTGACTGGGAGACGACGACCTAGACCTCTCACGAACTCATCGCAGCATCCTCCATGAGCATCATCCTGCAGTACCTGGTCTTGACCTGTGGGGTGTGTGAGACAGCAAGAGTGAGCTCACATACGTTCATCGCTCAACAAGTTGTGGGGAATAATGTGCATGAACTCGCCAAAGGTGGGAGCTCACGTGAAGTGTAAGGCTTACCAAAGAGGATGGTTAGAGCTGAGCATTGCTTTTAAAGTTGGTCAAAATTTTATTAGCAGTTACTAAGTATAAGTAAATACCAACCCAATTAAGTAGTAGAACAAAAATAACAACTTCACTTGCGATGCAATGCATATGACAAATTGAATTTAAGTTCCATAATTTAATCATGTGAGTGTCCGAGCTGCTCATGACCGTGAGCACGGCTAGTATACCAGTTTTACACTCTGCAGAGGTTGCGCATCTTTACCCACAAGTCGTGTATCCCATGTCGCCAGGGTTTGCAAAGCCCTTAGACACTTCCGAGGTGAATGGCTAGGGATCCACTACGAGGCCTTTACAAAGTTCCACTAGCTTCCGAAAACCCGCTACAGTTTATAGGAAGATCCAGTGCAGGAATCCCTTGCAGGACCGCCATCGCAGCAAAATCCTCCCGAGGGCCTCCCTACACTGACCTCTCCCCTACTGCCCTTGCCCCTTTCGGGTAAGGTAGTCTTCCACTAGCTTTCCTAATTAATCAGCCAAGGGCGTCCCATTCCACCCTCGTGGTAGCACTGTTTTCCCGAGTGGTTCTCCATGTTCCAATTAACATAATGATCTTATCATGAACAGTAAATAACAACTGATAACAAAAGTGTAATCATGAATAATGTATCTCCATACCCAAAACCACATATAGCACTAGCAAGTACTACCCAGAAGGTTCAGTGGTAAACAAGGTATAAAGATAGACAAACTGGGGTAACCTATTGGGTCCCATCAAAATTAACCTATGCAGATCATTATGATTAATTAGAACATGAGTGGGTAAAAAGAAGTGATCAAGGGCACAACTTGCCTGGGCCTTGAGAATCCAGGTACCAGGATGATCTTCAGGTGACTCGTGACCTCACTGCTAGTCGTAGCAATTCAAACAAACATGGTATAGGCAAAATTAACATTACACCAAACATGTATGCCAAAATACATATTAATAATCTACATATTAAAATAAGATCACAGGAAAAAGAATTATTAATTTTGGAGTTATAGATTTTAAGTTATGAATTTTCAAAGGTTTTATGTGTTTAAAATGGATTAAGTGAGAGATTAAATTTTTAATTGTTTTCATGACAAAACAGAGGCTCTAGGTGGTAGAGAATAAAATTACAAAATTTTAGAAATTGGAATGGATTAATTTGGAGTTAGTATGAATTTTATATGAATTTATAAAGTTCTAGTAATTATTTTCCTATTAAAAACCCATTTAATAATCATTTTCTCTGGTTTTATAAGGTACTGGACTGGGCCTCAATTAAACAGAAGCACAGGGGGCTCGGTGCAAACTTCCTAAGACACAGGCTAACCCGAGATTGGACCGCGGGTTGAAATCCTAGAAGTGGAGGGGTTCTTAAGTAAAATGCTCAGCGCGAAAAGGTATTGGCCACCCAGGACCGTCGGATCTAAAATGGATAGCACGGATTAAATCGATCTTCAACCGAACCGGTACGCATTCAGGGCCCCAGGATTCCAGATCTACGGTTTAGATTAGAAAGCCACATCACCCTACTGGCACGCGCCCTGATCCACACGATCCTAATCTAACGGCCATACACCCGCCCCCACTGGATCCAATCCCATCCTCACGATTTGGATCAGACGGCCCCCGACTCATCTTCCTCGGCCAGCAGAGCGGCGACAAGGCAGTACGCGACGGCGCGCCCATGGCCGGCAACCCCCGCGCTGGGCCCTGACGAACGGAGCAAGACGCGAAAGAGCTAAACGCATACAGATAATTTTGCGAGTTAATTGTAGGAGTTCTTGCCTCAAACGGTGACGACTGCAGTGCTGTCCTCGACGAAGTGCGAGACCAGGGTGAGGTTCTGCGCGGGTGAGCCATTCCCAAACCACCAGATCACCCATTTTCCCCCGATTGAGCAGCGGACATCATCGGTGACACGCCCAGGTCCTTCCTCATCCCTCCAAACGGCGCTAATCACGACGGTGGACCCACACTCTTCCTTCCCTCATCTTCTCTTCGACGGTGGTGTTCCATTGCGCAGGAGCCGGGTATGATTACGGTCACCAGTGACCCGAGATTTATAGAGGAGGGAGGCCAGGGGCACACGCCGAGTCCGCGCGCGCATGGCGAGAAACGCGGCCGGGACTGGTTCTTGCCGCACGCAGATTTCGGCGGATCTCTGTTTCCGCCCGACGCGCCCTTGGCATGGAGGGGAGTGACCGACGAATTAGTCCCATACAGTGGACGCGGGATCTGCGAATTCGTACGCCAGCAATGCAGTCCAGGACGGTATTCTAGGCGCAGAAGACGGAGAGCAGCAGGGAATCAGTTGGGGAGCTTCCGTCGCACCTGGCAGCGGCGGCGTATCCCAACCACCAGAGGAAGAAGGGGTACCTGACCCCGCGGGCCCGCAGGTCATAGACTCCAAGGGAGGGTTGGCGCGTGTGAGGCTGGCGGGCGCCGGTGGACTGGTAAGGTGAGTGGGCCGGAAGTGAAGCCCAGTTCGGTTCCTTATTTCCTTTTTCTTTTTTTTTCTGTTTCATATTTTCATTTCCCCATTTCAACCCTAAGTTGAATTATGACTTTCAAACAATATTAGATGCATCAAAGTATCAAACAGAAATCTCACTATAACAAGGCAAGTATAAATTATTTATTTATATTGATTCCTTTGTGTTCGAAATTACTTTTATTCATTATCCTTTGGAAGAATATACACAAAGAAAAGAAAATCAAGTAATTCCCAAAACCCTTTTATGTAAATACGAGTACATGTATTTATTTATTTTATTATTTTACCTTATACGAATTTTAGGGCTTTACACCTTGTATGTAAATATAGTATCATTAGTTCTACCTATATATATACTTTCTGTATTAATGCATATTCATTTATGCTTCCAGAAATTGAATATCCGATGCATTCCCTTTGATGTTATTGTATCATCATGGATAATGAGCGATCGGCAGCGTGATGCCGTCGCTAGGTTGGGATTTTCTAGCATATTTGATTTGCGAACTGATGCATTGGAGAGCAGATCACTTATCAGGTGGTTGATGGACAAATTAGATCCAAATGACATGACCATACGCCCAGGGGCTAGCAAAGAACTTAAGATAACAAAAGATACGTTTCATCTGATTTTGGGGTTGCCATGTGCCGGAGGAGGTAGAGAGTTTACTGATTGGTACGGTGAAATCGATGCTGCTGCTAATCTGAGACGTCATCTCAATGTTTGTAAAGAAGAATTTGATGTTGTCAAGCTTCAAGATAAGATAGTGCTTGGCAACGATGATGAGCTATCAATTAGATGTTTTTTTCTCATTCTATTCAATCGACTTCTGTTTCCTTCTGCTTCTTGGGGCATTACAAACAATGAGGTACTCATGACTTCAAACATGGCCCGAATGGCTGATATTGACTGGTGTCAACTAGTTTACACGGATTTGTGCGATGCTGCCGCACGTTGGCATAAAAGGAACAAAACAAACATCACAGCAACAATATATGGATGCTCACTCATTGTTTTAGTAAGTAATTTTTTCTTGTTTACTGTGCATATATATGGTATGCAAATATTTGTTATGTACTAATTTTATATATTTGTGCATTCCTTTTTTCAGATTTACTATCTTGATCACCTACATCACCCTGCTGCTCCGGATAACAAATATGGTACTCCACGCATTAAGTTTTTTGATAATGAGACCATAAGAGAGTTGGCTCGGGGTGACAGACGCCCCCCCCCCCCGTAAAACTGGTGAACCATTCGGATATGCAGAGGTTAGACACAAACAATTTTTTTGTCCTGTTATGCAGATGTTAAAATATTATTACTGCTAACTGTTCTATTTGATTTTATACAGTTTCGTAGCCGTTCAGAAACGTGTTACGTCATTGCTCCAGAACGGCCTGCTTCTGCCGTTTTCAACATATATGTGCCACGTATCAAGAATTTGATTGGCAACAAGTTGCAATGTTTGCCCTCCCAGCAGCGTCCAATGTTTCAATCATTGTTTGATGCTCATGACAAAGAGGTGGATAAATACTGTGATTCCCTACAGCTGAGCCATCAGATGATTGTTTCGAAGCAGATTGAACTCTCTGAAACATTTGGTGAAATGATCGATGAAGTTTTGAGAGCTGCAACGCAGCGCGATTCACAGCCAGAAGGTTTTAGTATTTATGTTTATTTTTTTTAAACTAATCAAGTTCACGAATTATTTCCGGAAAATAATATATATATTAATTTATACTCATACAAGCAGCAACATATTTTTCTAGTATATTTCATTTATGAAAACTGTATTTTATTTATGCATCCTGATAGTATACTGATGTAGTTTGCAAATTTGTATTTTTAACCATTTTTTTATAACGATACATTTATAATGCTGTTATATTCAGTAACAACTACTATATTATTATATGTTCCAAATGTAGATAACCCCCCACTCCCTCAATGCCTCCAACAAATGATCCAGTATCCACACCAACTGTTCCAACACCTGATAAACAACAACATGATCAGGAAAGCCATGTTCCTACTGATCATATCAAAGTATCAGATGATGTAAGTTTTCTCATACAAACTATATATACTATGCATATATTCTATTCTGCATACAAGTTACCGTTTATTCAAATCTCAGTTGTTTCCATTATAGATTGTCAGTGGGAACGTCTGCAAAAAAGCTGAAGTTATGGATGATCCTATTTTTGACAAGACTCCAAAATCTAATGTTTGACTTCCTTATATCATTATTATTATTATTATTTCAGTTACAATGTATGTAAGTAACATTAATATATATGCATGCTTTATTTTTTTTAACTTCCCAGGCTCCCACAACAGACAAGCCTGCTGCTCCTAAGTTAACACCAAATATAAATAATGTAAGTATTTACACCTTCATCATATTATGCTAATATTAATTTTTCCCTATGTTTCATTACGTTTATATTAATAAATTTATTGGTTACAGGAAGGACAAAAATCTGTTACACATGATACTCCTGTATCTGGTGCACCTCTGTTCGATAAAACCCCATTGACAGATGTAAGACATGTTGTAATTTTCATATTTTTCCTATTTATACAATAAGACATACATATTTATGCAACTGTTTACTAACATTTATTCATATATTAGGCAACTACTGACCTGGTTGCAAAGGATAGTTCCTGTAAAGCTGCAGTCGCTGAACATCCCCACGTGTCACGTGAAGACTGTGCTCGCAACCTGCTTAAGTTCATTTTGTCAGGAAAACTAGATCCGAGCATGTATGTATTCGTTATTCAAATTCCAATTAAGTATAATTAGAAGGATTGTAATCAAAGTTTTTTCCCCAGGTCTATCATTAATTTTGGAGGATTTGGAGGGTCTGTCCTTGATGTTGTCCAGTCGTTTGGTCCCAACAAATGTCTTGAGAATACTTTCATGCAGGGATTTATCGACTGTATTCGTCAGGATGATGTATTATACAATCCAGATTCTGTAATCAACACTCTAATACTGAACGTCAACGTTGGGGTAATTGTTTCTCCACAACTTTGTATCTTATTGCAACACTTACTTTATAAATATATAATACCAATCAAGTTATTTTCTTTGTCCAGACCGTTTTGAATATTGAGGAGTTTGAACAACACAGTTCAAATCCACAGCCCTTCACAACATCACTTCTTAAAGAACATCTTGAACCGACCCTACCTTCAGATGATGTTCTTAACCAGATTAAATTGGTGAGTTCTAATCAGTTTCATTTGTACAAATGTTAGAATGTACTTTTGGTTACTAGTTTTATGTTGTATTAGTTTTAATTTTTCATATGCATAGTATAAACCATTCATAATTTTACATATATATTTAACAGATCCTGGTTCCTATGCTACGCCGAAGCCACTGGACCCTTTATGCAATCAATTTTGAACGTCGTCGAATAGACATCTTAGATTCAAACCCTTATGGTACATTGCTTGGAGGCACTACATGGAAACAAATCCATAATGATCAAATGATGATAAATGGAACGAAGATACCTTGGTCCAGACTAATAATGAGAAGACTTAGCATTGCCTTACATGAAGCTCGACCTGAGTCAACTGTACCAAAGTTTGGCAACTACAAGATTGGGCTTCTTCCCAATTGTCCAACCATGACACCAGGGTCAAATGATTGTGGTTTTTTTGTCGCAAACTTCCTCCGCTACTATGATTTTGATGATGGCGACTTATCAGAATTTTATACTCCGGTATGTCACTAAATTAGTTTTCTAATCTTGCATATATTACTCCTTCAGATTTTATTCTACCATTAAATTGATATTATGGCTATTTCAGGATGAACCATTGGACCAACGTGCCTTTGTTCTGCATTACCTTACCTTTCATCGCAACAACATGGTTGCCCCCCTTCCTGCAGAACTGCTGCCTTTCAAGTATTCTCCAAGGAGACGCCGCTGTTTGAAAGCCAAGACTTAGATAGCATATCTGAACATGACTCCCTGTGCGATGCACAAAACTGTTTATGTTACTTGTTAAGTCACTTATGTCAGGCCTCTGATAATGTGTTTGATACTCTGTGTGCCACTTATGTTCAATGTGGCTAATGTCTATGCTACTTCGCATCAGTTTTTATCTGAAGTGTGTCAAACATAATTGTTACCAGAATGACTATTTATGTTATCTGTTAACAAATTCTATGTTAGTTCATCTCCAGTTTGTGAGTTGGTTAATCTTTTTGCTTCCAAGGTTTGGTTTATTTGTATTATCATATTGTTTCAATATTCAAGTTTTATGCATAATATATACTTCCTTATTTTATATACACTAGGTTCATCTTTTATACATTTTTCACGCTAATTATGCTAATCGTAACAAGTGTTTATGCTATATCATGTTTGTTGTATTTGAAGTGTGAAACCGACGTATGCACTCCCATTTGATTAGTATTGTTAAGTGTATACAGTTTTATATAACATTAATGTCCAGACCTTCCGATTGCTAAACGTTCAATGCCAATTTGTTGTGCATATTCAGTTACATAATTTGTGTAATTGTCTATATTTACGCAGCATTTTATAGTTTTATATCTACGCATTATATAACCCTTTTATGCAAACTACTGAATTTCGAACAAAATAAAGCATAAGTCATTGTGATATTACAAGTTTCTTCTAAATCGACCACTCGTTAGTCACACTTCAAATTATTCGCCCAAATCCATATGCTCATCGGCTTCTTCATTTTCCACTTCTTCATCAATACGATGTTTTTTTGCAGTCGATGTTTCATTCCACTGTGGAGCAGTTGTTTTATTGTTTAGTCTTGATCCGGCTGGTCGTCCTCTCTTTCGATTAGACTGTTTTGCTAGCCTTGCCCTGTTCTCTTCCACAGACAGACATGTTCTGCTGTTATGCCCATCTGCTATTCCACACAAATGGCATCTCCTATTCTTCTTTTTCTCTCCTTTCGCACCTAGTCTCATAATCCTATCTTCTGAATTTTTGATTGTCCGTCCCTTTGGTCTTGCACGATCCGGCATACTCAGATTTATAACATCCACATTAAAATTCAACCTCTGCATAATAATAGACGTTACTATTTAGTATACGCATATTTACATATATTTATACCAATCAGTAAAATCATTTATCAATGCTCACCTTTTTAGCTTCTGACGATGCAGCAATATTTTCCATTTGTTCATGTGCTACGTGACACGGAGAACTTGTATCACCAACCTCATGTGAAAATCTCATGTTGTCCTCCTTTAAAGCCCAACCCAAATACATCAACATTTACATGCAGCATAAAAATATATTTTCATTTTAGACAAATAAACAATATTATTTTAATATGTACCTGGTTACCAGTTGTTATTATTGTTAATGCATGTTCACATCCAGTCCTGGTGTTATGCGAATCCTACAAAATATTATTTGCTTATTACATTGATATTATATATTCATTATATACAATACTTCATGCAAGTTTATATATATATATCTATCTTTTACATACCTTATTATGACATGTAATTGTATTGTCATCTTCCATCCCATCGCCATCATTAATTTTATTCAACTCTTCTTCCTGGTACAAAATAACATGTTACTTATGCATAATTTATGTTACAAATAGTATAACACTAAAACATCTGCGATATTATTACCTTGTCTTCCTCATTATCACTAACATCTGTTGACTCATTACATCCAATATCTGGCTCCAATCGGCTTAGAACGACATCGAGCTCATCCAACACATCCATCGCCTTATCATACCCTGCTTTTGACATACACGCCTGACGAACTACTTTCATAGTTTTCGTTAACAACATTTTCTGTCTGTATGATTTAGTAACTCCATCCTTCCCCCTGAAGCTCTTATCAATTCTTTCAAACGAAACATCTTTTCTTGATGAGACAGTGTACCTTTGCAATATATACTTTGAAGGTATCTTTTCAACTTGAAGATGCATGAAGGCTCTTAAAAGATGAACACACAATAGACCTGAAAACATGAAAACGAACCATTATTTCAAAAATATACATTAATTGTACTACAATCATCAAATTCTCTAGTATGCAAATTTTTTATGCTAACCAACATAATACGTACAAACCTGTATGTTCCCACTGTTTGCACTCGCATGTATACTCCCCAGCTTCTATGTCTGCTGATATCTTGAATTGATGTTGTCCCCACACAATTTTATTAGACCGTTTTGTATGCTGTACGATCCATTCATTATCACATCCGTCTGGGTCCTTTAATATTTTGTATGCAGTGGCGTATTTCATTGATTCCTCGAATCTATTCATAACAGCTCTGGTGTATGCTCTAGAGACTCTCACTTCGAACCTATATAATGTATCTGTTGTCCTTGGTGCCTATAACACATTATTATCATAATTAAACAAATTATTTACATAATTATATGCAAACCGTTATTGCTAACAAGCACAACATACCTTGCTCACCAATGCCTCCTTTGATTCTTTCATTTTCCTGCTGTGCAACATTTTCATCATTTGTTTAGCGAACTCATGCAGTGGGGTGTTCGCATCTACATGTGATAGCTTCACTAATCTGTTCATGCTCTCACTTCGTTGTGTAGATACCATTACCCCACAGAAGTCATTTTTAAAAAATGCAGGTATCCATTCTTTTCTTATTTCATATAATTTGCGTAGAGTTATATCTTCATGAAGATTGAACTCCTCTAGCATCATTTCCCAGGCACATTCAAACTCATGAGGAGTTAATGGATGATGTATAATAGACTGGAATGTTGTTTTAAAATCCTTAACAGCAAACCTGGCATATATCTCATTCAGGAATGGCATAAATCTGTTCTGTACATGCCATAAGCACAGTCTGTGAACTGTTTTTGGAAATACAGTTCTCAGAGCAATTGGCATTGCAGGATCTTGATCTGTAATTGTTCACAGATTATTCAGTTATTTTCACAATAAATTAATTCATTGTTTTGCATAACAAATTTATATATCACATACCTGTAAGCATAACTCTTGGACCCTCGCCTCCCATACATGTTTTGAATGAATTGAAAGCCCATTCAAAAGTCTGTACTGTTTCATCTCCCAACAAAACAAATCCAAACACTGTACACTGCAGATGGCTGTTAGCTCCAACAAACATGCCCAGTGGTTTATCATATATATTTGTCTTGTGTGTTGTATCAAATGTCACAGCATCACCATAATCTGTGTATTCCCCCTGCATGCTTGCGTGTGACCAAAAAATACTAACTATTTTCCCATCATCGTCTAGCTGGAAATCACAAAAAAATTGTGGATTCTGTTTTTTGCATTCTCTAAAGAAAGCCAAAAGTTTGGCTACATCATTTGAGCAATTTTCTCTTCTCCTGGCTGCCCTCCTACATTTGTTTGAACAAAAAATTGTTACACACACATTTACTATAGTAAAATTCCTGGCTATTGATATATACACATGTAACAAAAAAAGTATTGCTTACATATTTTTCAGATCTTGAGCAGTTACCGGTACGTTCTCCGGCCCATCATGCATTTCTGATATGAAATCAACTATGCAATGCTGCGGCACTCGGCTATCATGCATTACATCCACAAAATTTATGAACTCAGCATCCCTAATTTTGTTGCAACGTAAATGTTGTTTCTCTGCTTCGTTAGTTATGAACTCATGGTTATGCTCCAAGTTCACCAGTTCAATTTTTGTAGCTACAACCATTTTGTTTTCATCATCATATATATTTTTTAATTTTATTCCAGCTTTGCATTGTGTACGCCCCGATGATCTATTCCTCATCCTAGGTGTATCATTTGATTTTGCTGCACTTTTACCTTCACGTGAACAATTTATCCACTTACTGAATGTCTTCTCTCTGTATTTCTTCAGTGGAAATCCAACTTCATATGCATACCTTTTATAGAATTTATATGCATCATCAACATCCTTGAAAGTCATCCCTACCGTTGGCACTATAGTTGGATCAATGTTTTTTGCCTGCTATTTCATTGTCATTGTTGTTTGTACCATTGAATATGTTCACAACAATATAATCAATCGATAATCAAATACAGCGACTGGACTTACATGTGAACGCAGTATTTGTGGCGTATCCATCTCCCTGGAGCTAATATTGGACATAGGAGGTCGAACCCTTTGTTCTCCTTCTTCCCCTATGCTCATCTCGGCGATCGCAGGACCCATTAGAGCAGGCGGTGGTGTCACCAGTGAGTTACCACCAACTCCTCCCTCTATCTCTGGATCAAGACGAACGCCATCTCCTTCCATCGCCGGCGACCCTCCAGAGCCGGCCATCTCCAACTCCGATTAGTTATGCAGTCTTAGTGGTCTTTTTTCTGAATGAAAGTAAATCTCGGATACTATAAAAGTAACCGCATCCACGTTTACAGGGTCTCCCCATTATTTCGGAAACCGTCCCGATATTATGGCGATGTCTTTGTCAAACTAAAATTCATAATATAAAATTTACGCACAATGACACAACGTTTTACGCCATTCGGTATATAATGTTTATGCATCTATTATGTCGCTTCGGTTTTATGCCATATCTTTCAACATCTTATGCTTCATGTTTTTTTACCTTCCGCACATTACTTACCATGCAAGATCCATAATTTACGCGCCCACGTATCCCAGTAATCACGTTTGCATGTGACATATATTCCCTTTAATTCCGCGCAATTTCCTTACCATTCAAACAACCGCGTCACGGCGCCGTCTGTCCTGCATGCCTCCTCTCAGCCCCACGTTAAAACACAGGCGCGCCTGTTCCATCGGCCAGACCTCGGGAACCGACCTGGGCTTCCTTTAATATCCGAAGCCCAGGGCTCCCGTTATACCTGCCCTATATATATATATATATATATATATATATATATATATATATATATATATATATATATATAACCTGATGCACAACTCGCTTTAGCCAAACCATGCTCTGACCTCAAGTTACTTGCTGCAACTGCTTCATCAATTCTCAATGGTTTTCTACCGCCATGATTTGGTACACCAAGAATAAGATGCACAGTGTCCTTTGTGATTTTTAATTACTTTCCTAGACCAAGACGAATTGTCATGTCCTTGTGGTCAAGCTTATCCATCAACCAGCAAAGGTGGGATCTACTACACAGCGCATCTACTGTCATATCAAGAATGTTAGAAAACCCTTTACGTCTTATGGCCTGACGTTGTCTGTCATTCAATATGTGAATGCTTGCAATTACATCTTGTGGGTTGCACCTAACATTGAGCCTCTGTTATAAAATATAGAACCAAAAACAATTGTGTTATTATCAAAAAAATATTCAGAATCTTACGAATATGTTATTGTTTGCTGAGTATGCATAAAACTAACCTGTCGGGGAAGATCCTCCGCTTTTATCCTCTTTGTCACAACCTTTCTGACAACTCTTGTATTGCTTCCAGAAACATTACGCTTCTTAACTGCTGGCATAAAGTCATCGTCATCAGAATCCAGCTCTACTGTTTCATTAATGAAAGTTTGACTCTCAACATTTGAAGGATTTCCCACAAGTTGACTTGAATTGGACTGTTCTGCGTACGGAATGTCAACGCTGAAACACTCCTGGCTTGACTGAATTGTTATACGTTTGGGATTATTCGGAGGACGGTCCACGTGCTTCATGTTTTTTTAGTCAAATCTGCATGCATAATACACAAAACTATAAACATAAATCTGTTGGATATGCGAATGTATTGATTGTGTGGTATGATTGAATCAATTCAGTTCATGCATTCTTAAATTAACCTAAATGTTTTCAATAACATGCATAAAGAAATCTGGAATTTTTGCATAATACATATAATAGTGGTAATAAACCTCATTTAACATTTCAGCTAGTTACACTTGCATACTTATTCTGTCCTGTTTTATAATCATAAAAATCTGAATATGTTTGAATAAAACAAAACTTGCTGTAAACAGTAATGTATTAACTATAAACTAATGGAATAAATAAATGTATGCATATCACTAAACATATATGAAATTTTGAATAAGTCATATACTCTACCAAAAACAACTAATTGACTCCTCCTTTATCACTCGAATATCATTGTAATATCTCAAAAAAATGTTGACCAAAAGTTGATCTTCGGTGCGTGGATGAGGGAAAGGGTTGTGGGCCGTTGGATGCAAAGTCAGAAGTTATCTAAGGCGTCATTTCTTTCTCCCACAAAACCCTAGGTGGCCACCCATTTTCCCTTTCCCCCCTCTCTTGGCCGCCACCCCCCTTTTTTCCCTTGGTCGGCCGCCCCCTCTCCTCCCATTGCAGCCGCCCTCCATTGCTTCCTCCTCCCTAGATCTCCCCCCACGCAGCAAGGATCGAGAAGAGGAGGAACACGTTGAATTGAACAGGAAGAGAGGATTAAGGAGATGTTCTACCCCATCTCTTTTTGCAGATTTTCTTGGGGAAACCCTAGGTAAGGGGAAGATCCATGTTCCTCCCTGTAATTATGTGTTTTTGGAGGTTGTGGATCATGGGGATTGAAGGATTAGAGGTTGGATTAGATGTGGGGTTAGATTTTGATCTCGAAATTAGTTTCTACAGAATGGCAGATTCAATAGTTTGTGTTCATGCCAGTTTTCTGTGCTCTTAGTGGACTAAAAAAAATAAAAAGTCTATCTATGAATCATAGATAATTTGTAGATCTTTCTATGGCCGTGAAGAACACCTCAATCGGTTATCAGATCAGGAAGTTATTGCAATTTGATTATAGCAGTTTTTCAGTCTCATAATTCTGTGTAGAATCTGTTATCTTAAGATTTAGGCAATTTTATCTACTGAATTAAACTTTAGGTTGGTAAAATAAGTTGTAGATAATTTCATAAGCTTTCTAGATTGTTAAAGAGTGCATTCATATGAATTTTGAAACTTCAGTTATGTTTGTTTTACTGTGGCTGTTCCTGTTTGCCTGACAAAAAAGAGCAGGTATGTTCACTGGTAGGTTTGATCTAGTAAATGGCCAAATTGGCTCTTCCAACTATGGAGACTTTTGTAGAGGGATAAAAGTTCTTACTGCCAGCATAATTTCATAATTTTTGGTTGAATAGTTTGGGAGATATCAAATTTTGAAGTTAACTATGCTGCTGTCTGAAACAGATTCAGTCAGTTATCTTGTCAGATGTTTTAGAGCTTATAGATAGCAAAATTTAATTATCCATTGAATACCGAAGTTGTAGAGTATTTTGTGTAGATACTCCTAGAGTATTTGTTTGATATCACCACTGTTATAATTTTAAAGATACAAAATTAATAAACAACGCTGCTGCTATATGGCATGTGGTTTAGGGTGGGAGTCTTTCTACCAGGTCTTGGTTTCAAGTGTAGGAGCGATTTGTTGATTGTTGGCAAATGTTTGTGAAATATTTGTACTAAGTTTTATGCCCGCTAGTAGGCAGCTACACTCCAGATAATTCCTAGTACATTTTTGTTCTTCGATGAAGGCAAGTGAATGCAGCGGTGGTTGCTACCGTTTTACCTGTTATTTCTACCGCCTACACTCTAATATTCAGAATTATTGGATTCTTTTATAATTGAACTCTATGATGATGTTTTACTTGATTGTATTATGTTGATGCTTTATCATATATTGATGATGATTATGGTTCGAGTATGACCCATGGGATTAATTCACACCCCTGAAGGCAGATGAAGTATTATTTGAGGTTTGTATTGTATCTGAAGGCAGATAAAGTATTATTTGAGGTTTGTATTGTATCTGAAGGAAGTGAAGTTTATTGATAAATGCAGCATGCCATATACATTGAATGACTCATTTGCATCTGAAGTTTTGTCGTGACCTATGGTCCGACCGTACCGGTACAACTTAGCATCGTACGTTGCCCGAGGAGGGGTACGATGCGGCTTCATACCCTTAGAGGTATGGAGGCAGAGGACATATGCATTGCATTCATATATGCATTTATTGAAGTGATATTTTGTCACACCCGGATTTTAGGGGTCCAAAACCCGGGCGCGAACATAATCACCAGGTGTGCTGGGACCAAGTCTCACACATATGATGAATCATGGCACAGGATCGAATGTCACATCTTTATATATAACAGGAGTTCTATACAAAATAAATAATTACATAATAAGGAGACAACGGTCCAGCAACCCAAAGTTGACTGGGAGACGACGACCTAGACCTCTCATGAACTTGACACAGCATCCTCCAAGCGCTTCATCCTGCGGTACCTGTTCTTGACCTGTGGGGTGTGTGAGACAGCAAGAGTGAGCTCACATACATTCATCGCTCAACAAGTTGTGGGGAATAATGTGCATGAACTCGCCAAAGGTGGGAGCTCATGTGAAGTGTAAGGCTTACCAAAGAGGATGGTTAGAGCTGAGCATTGCTTTTAAAGTTGGTCAAAATTTTATTAGCAATTACTAAGTATAAGTAAATACCAACCCAATTAAGTAGTAGAACAAAAGTAACAACATCACCTGCGATGCAATGCATATGACAAATTGAATTTAAGTTCCATAATTTAATCATGTGAGGGTCCGAGCCGCTCATGACCGTGAGCACGGCTAGTATACTAGTTTTACACTCTGCAGAGGTTGCGCATCTTTACCCACAAGTCGTGTATCCCATGTCGCCAGGGTTTGCAAGGCCCTTAGACACTACCGAGGTGAATGGCTAGGGATCCACTACGAGGCCTTTACAAAGTTCCACTAGCTTCCGAAAACCCGCTACAGTTTATAGGAAGTTCCAATGCAGGAATCCCTTGCAGGACCGCCATCGTAGCAAAATCCTCCCGAGGGCCTCCCTACACTGACCACTCCCCTACTGCCCTTGCCCCTTTCGGGTAAGGTAGTCTTCCACTAGCTTTCCTAATTAATCAGCCAAGGGGTCCCATTCCTCCCTTGTGGTAGCACTGTTTTCCCGGGTGGTCGCTCCATGTTCCAATTAACATAATGATCTTATCATGAACGGTAATAATAAACATATAATAAAAGTGTGATCATGAATAATGTACCTTCATACCCAAAACCACATAAAGCACTAGCAAGTACTACCCAAAAGGTTCAGTGGTAAACAAGGTATAAAGATAGACAAACTAGGGTAACCTATTGGGTCCCATCAAAATTAACCTATGCAGATCATTATGATTAATTAGAACATGAGTGGGTAAAAAGAAGTGATCAAGGGCACAACTTGCCTGGGACTTGAGATTCCAGGTACCAACTTGCTCTTCAGATGACACGTGACCACGCTCTAGTCGTAGCAATACAAACAAACATTGTATAGGCAAAATTAACATTACACCAAACATAAGTACAAACTGAATAATAATAATCTACGCGTTGCTACGAGATCGTAGGAACAAGAATCACTAAATTTGGAGTTATAGTTATTTAGTTATGAATTTCCGAAGTTATTAAGCACCTAGAACAGATTAATTCAAATGAACAATTTTGCTTCAAGTTTCATGGCTAAACAGTGTTACTAGTTGATATACAATATTAAAATAAAATTATTGCAACTGGAATGGGTCAAAAAGGAGCTAAAATGAATTAGTTATGAATTAAATAAGTTTCTGATTTATTTTAACACTAAAAATCATTTTCTAAATCATTTTCTATGATTTTCCTATCCACTGGACTGCGCCTCAATTAAACAGAAGCGCAGGGGTAATGCCGCAAGTATTCCCTAGACTCAGATTTACCCCGCATGGATGGCGGGTTTATTCCACAAAACCCCGAGGGCTCTTTTATAAATCTACAGCGCCGAAGAGGTATGCTTCAATCTCCACCGTCCGATCATACTTGGATGGACCAGATCACATCGCACACTTATGAACTGGTATCCACCCACAGCCATCCGATGACAACCCAACGGCCCAGATCTACCCAGCTGAATCGGTATCCACAGGATATAATCCCATCCATCCAACACCGATCGGACGGTCACAACGCATCGCCGCGCACGATATGATCTTGGCCGTTCCCGATCGCGATCAACGGTGCGGATTCACAGCCTACGCAACTTAATCGTAACCGTTTATTCACGATCCGATGCCCCACCCCTCGTCACTTTCCTACCGCAGAAAGCACGCGGCAGCGTCGCCAGGGTCCCGCGGCGGCGCACTCACCGCCGTGAGGCAAACCCGAGAAGGACGACGCCGAACCCAAATTCCCATTGCGTGAATCATGTAGAGCCTATGGCGAACACGATGAGGGCACTGCGAGCAGGCGGGAGGCAATGGACGAGGCAGGCCACGCGAAGCGGCGGGGATGGAAGTTCGGTGAGCAATTGCCGGCAGACACGCGATGCACACACCCTACCGCGGGGTCCTATAGATTCCAGGGGGTAAAGGGAGTCAACCAGAGGATTACTTACCCAAGGTTGGGACGTTGGTGGAGCTGCCCACGCCACGCGTCGACCGCACGGCGGAGAGACAATCCCAACAAAATTCCTCCTCCCAAGTCGCTCAGCCGCCCGGGAATGTCTTCGGCAATGCGCCCCGGGTGCCGCGGTGAAGTCCAACGAGTCCCGCCCAGCTCAATTCGATGATTAGAGCTCGATTTCTCTCTTCTCTCTGCCCTGGCGAAACGCGGAGCTCGGCATGGCTTTATATCCTGGGCGAAAGGGAGTCGAGCCCGCACCTTGGATCAGCAGAAGATCCGCCCGATTCCGGTGGCGGACATCGCGGCGTACGGAGTCCGAGCGCGCCGCACGGCCGAGTCCGCGTGGTCCGCCCGTCGCGTTCGGCAGGGTGGTTGAAGACGGGCCTGACAGTGGGTCCCGCGCGCCAGTGAGACGGGGGAAAGCAGTGTGGGCGCGACAACGGGAAAAGGAGAGTGGGCCGTGGGGAATAGAAGGAAAGGGGAGATGGGCCGAAAACCAAGTCGTGGCCCAGTTAGGTTAGTTTTGTTTTATTCTTTTCTTTTCCACTTCTTTTTCTCCATTTTGAAATCCAATTCAAATTTTGAATCCAAATTAGTGTCGAATTTATTCTCAAATAATACTGTGAAATCTAAAATCCCAATTTTAAAAATATAATTATTCATTTTATTTATATCACCTTTTCTCTCTTTCTTATTTATAAAATCCCACCTTCAAATTTAGGGTTTTAATTCCACTTCTAATACTTATTATCTTATTGTTATTATCCTTTTTATTATTATTTTTATTTAGTGCACAACATATAAAACTCCAATAAAATGCACTTTCTCTTATTTTAGCATTATTGGTTTAATTTAATCATCTTTTTTTCCTTTTATGTATGCTCTTTTGATGATGAAATTAAGGCACAAAATGAGGAGATCCACAATACCCTTTGTATACAAATTTGGGTATTACATATTTGCAGATGATGTGGTTTTATACCCCCTCAGAGGTATGAAGACAGAGGACCTACATATTACATTCCTATACATACATTAAAGTGATATTTACAGGTATTGTTGATGCAGGGAAGTGTTATACAACCTATTGTGGTTGTTCGAGGAAATGAGATAGTATTGGTTATATTGGGACTGCTGAGTTCTATATCTACAAGTATTTCTGATCTTAATTGTGATTCTTTTAAAATGTTGATTAATTCAATTTGTGGTTTAATTATCTCGTCAAAACAATTTGCTTGCTGAGATGTTTCATCTCACTCTTGCATTACTCAATGCATGTGCTTGTTACTCATCAAGGGGAGTGGAAAGTAGCAGCACATCCACCTTTACTCTCATAATAACGCTGCCCAGGCGCAGTCATAATTTAATTAGAAACTTCTTATCAAAGGATGTTTGTTTTTAACTAGTTGTGCGCACTGGTTAATTCAGTTCATATCGTTATGGTTGTCTTCCCAATGCTAGCAGATTATTAGTGTCTATTATGTTTTCTTATCATGATATCTATTTATATTTTGTTGCTTCCCCGTTTATGCAATTTTCAAAGGAGATACTGTCGAAATTTTATATATGAATGTTAGATGTGTAGTTTAGTATCATTCTGTGGTGTTTGTGGATCCCAGGGTGTTACAATCATCCATGTAAAAAAACTATAATCGAAATGCATAAAAATTTATTCTAATTTGCATAACCATCTATGTAAATGTGTGTAAATGTCTTACTGCAACTGCATAAATAGTTGTAACCGGTCATAATACTTAAAATGCAGTATGAACAAAAAACAGCACATGTGTACATCAGGTGATCGATTTACCTTTTTAGGGTTTTGCTACCTTTGTTAACGGTCGACGATGATCCCGGGTAATGCGGCTTGCTAGGGTTCGAAAGAACCTCGAGGAGGTTGGTTGTGGGAGGTCGATGATGAAGCCACCGTAGATGGTTGGGGGAGGGCTACAAGCGGACTGGTGCAGGAGCGGGACCCGTTGACGGCGGGTTGGACCAGTCTTCTGCCACAGAAATGTGGAACGACGGCGTAGAATGGGGAAGCAGTCGCGACGCTGGAGAAAATGGGATTTTCTCCGAACTAGGGTACCGTCTCCTATTACAGCGGCGACGATATGGACCTCGGATTGGGGTCAACCAGGGGGCGTCGCTCTACTGCCGATTACGACTGGATCGACAGCGAGCGGCGGAAGGTGCAGAATCGTCGGGGAGGGCGGAGTCGGTCGAGAGTCTAGGAGTCGGTGGAGAGGGATGGGGTTTCGCGGTGGTATAGGCGGTTATGGAAACTGAGACCGGGAGAAGAAAGAGGAGCTAATGACGGCTGGTACGTTATTATATATGGTATGTGAATAGTCTGGTCGGATGTCAGTTCACGTGCGGTCAGATTTGGCTAGGGCTTCCTGTAGCTAAATAGAGCCCAGGGCTCCATATACATATACTATCTCTACTACTTATTAAGTAAGCAATAGTAGTATGCCTCTGACGCGTTCTGCCGTTCTGCCTCCGTTAGTCCCGCGCAACAAAATAAACAGTACATGCACAGGTTTATACACCACGTTCCGTTCCATCTCTCTCAGTGAGCAACATAGAATCCACAGCTGCGCTTATAAGCCATGTTCCGTCACTCTCAATGGCCGATGTGGCACTAATAAAATAGATGTCATACCAGCGCGCCTGTGGCAGCGGTTCATGCGGCCCAACGATTTTTTTGTGTGGATCTGAGGCCCATCCCATCGTGCAGCCCATCGGCGGACTGCTCTGTGCAACGCGCGAGACCAGTCGGAGTAACCGCCCCCTCCCCACCCCACAAGGACGCTGCGGCCACCCGAGGAGGCGCCCATCACCGGTGAGTATGGCGCCACCTCCCTCAACGTGCGATCCTCGTTTCTACAGATCTGGCGAGCTTGATGCCGCCCACTCCTTCGACCGCGAGCCTTCCTCAGACAGCAACGTGGATCGCCATGGCATGTGGGGTTCGTGGATCCGACCGCACCGCTACTGGTGGCCCATGGGATGGTGACGGTGACGCGACGCGACGCTCCGTGGCTTGTGCCCCCACCGCCGCCTCCAACACCTTCTCCGCCATCGGCATCTCCGTCCTTGGCACGACATGGTGAGTCAGCAAACGCCTCCACACCATGTCTCTTGCTCTTCTGTCCACCCGCCGAGGACCTGTTGCGCACAGGGCGAGGGAGTGCCCCCCGTGACACCGACCCCGCCCCCGTCGAGCCATATAGCGTGCATCAATCCTTGCGCACAGGGCGAGGGAGAGCCCCTGCCCCGACGCCGCTCATCCCAGTCCCGCTCAAGATCCTCGCCTCCCCTATCTATTTCCCTAGCCGCGCAGGAGCTAGGAGCGCCGATCCCCGCCTCTAATCTCGCTCCCTCCGTCCTCCGACTCGCCAGGAGACGCGTGACCCACCATTCAATCCACCAATAAATCATGCTTAGTGTTGGAACCTGCTCACAGGCGCAAGTTGATCCAACGGGGGGGGTGTAATAGCGCAAACAGGGTTTCAGCACGTGATGGCAAAAGCTCTGTTCATCTAGCCTCTCAAGGGCACTGTGCGGGGGTATTTATAGGTGTCTGGGTGCCCAGCGTCCCGTGTTAAGGACGCATGTGCCCTCAGACACCTAGGTTATCCCCGGAATATTCCCATAAAGCGGGGTTACAGACTGTAATTACAGGGACGCCTTTACAAATTAGGCCCGTAACACACAGCGGCCACACAGGGCCCGTTACAATGGGCCGGATCACATGTGGGCCTCCGTGCTGGACGAGGCCGCACGGTGGGATGACCTCGTCATGGGTCTTCGTCCGATGTCGTATGGGGCGAAGGGTGTCCCTGCCAGTTGTCTTGTCTCCGTTGGGCCAACGACTACGGCGAAGGCCTCGAGCGAAGGGTGGCGTCTTTGCCTTCGCCCCAACATTTGCCCTCCGAGGGACCAGTTCGACTAAGTCATCTGGTGCCGAAGACGTCGCTAGATGGCGGAGACGCTGCCCTCGCTCGAAGTGGTTCCGCGGGGGTTTTTGACATGACCGTTGATTGACGTCGTACTGTTGGACTGCGGGTTTCCCGAAGCGCCGCGCCCTGTGTATAAAAGGGGGCGGTGGGCGGCGCGTTTTCGTCCGATGTCGTATGGGGCGAAGGGTGTCCCTGCCAGTTGTCTTGTCTCCGTTGGGCCAACGACTACGGCGAAGGCCTCGAGCGAAGGGTGGCGTCTTTGCCTTCGCCCCAACATTTGCCCTCCGAGGGACCAGTTCGACTAAGTCATCTGGTGCCGAAGACGTCGCTAGATGGCGGAGACGCTGCCCTCGCTCGAAGTGGTTCCGCGGGGGTTTTTGACATGACCGTTGATTGACGTCGTACTGTTGGACTGCGGGTTTCCCGAAGCGCCGCGCCCTGTGTATAAAAGGGGGCGGTGGGCGGCGCGTTTTGAACTTTATCCTTCCGCACTCCGTGAAAACCCTAGCCACTTTTTCCGCCGTCTTTGCTGCTCGTGTGCCCTCCTTGCTCTTGTTCTCCGGAGATCTGGCTCGAGTGAAGCAGACCGCCCGCCGCCGCCGACGGTATGTAGCGATGCCGACCTCTTCTTCTTCTACTGCCGCTACGCCGCCGGCCGACGCATCGTCTGAGGAAACGCTGAGTACTGTGGCGACGGAGGAGTTACGCGCCGGCGATACGGTGGATTTTGGTGTGTCGCGGATGTCGTCGATCCGCGTGCAAGATATGCAGCGGCTTGGTTACTTTGGCGGCGGAGTCACTCGTGTCCCGGGGACGGAGGAAGTCCCCAAGCCAGAAGGCGAGTTGGTTGTGTTCGAGGTGTTCTTTGCCGCTGGTCTCCGCCTGCCTGCGCACCGATTTGTTGGAGAAGTCCTGCACAGATTTAACATTCAGATCCATCAGCTGACTCCGAATGCCATGGTGGCTCTGTCGAAGTATGTCTGGGCGACGACTTCGTACGGCGGACAGCCATCAGTCGAAGTCTTCACGAAGTACTATTGCCTGCA
Organism: Zea luxurians; assembly: GCA_029449295.1. NCBI lineage: Eukaryota > Viridiplantae > Streptophyta > Magnoliopsida > Poales > Poaceae > Zea > Zea luxurians. The sequence goes on from JAOPSE010000002.1 coordinate 138,747,944, forward strand.
CTGGCAGAAGAGGATGATTGGAAATGAAGTTGCTCAGTTTGGGTCCTGTACATTTACGCCGAAGACCGGCAAGACCACGATGGAGGTAGTTGAGTTGGTTCCTTGCGCCCGCAACAAGTGGGGCAATTGGCATGATTTTTGGTTCTACATCACGGAGGGTACAGTCGAAGACCATCCGGGGCTCCCAGTGTCCGAGATGTGCTCGCATTTTTACTCAGCATACCCGCCTTTTGAAGTGGCGGAGGAGGATGCGGACGAAGGGGCCCTTCGGTGCGCCGCCGGCCTGAGCAACGGGCGCGATTTGGTTGAGGAGTTTGTGGCGTACGGGGTATGGCCTTTGGCGCATGGCTGGGCGCTGGGTGAAGTGTGCCCTCGCCAGATGCCTTCCCATGGTGGGAAGCTGGTGCGAAGTCCTGCCTTCGCGCTGGATTTGCATAGCCGCGATCCGGCCACCTTTGTGCGTGAGGCGGAAGATGGGGCGGTGCGGATCGTTGGTCGGTACGTGCCGAGGACAGAGGGCCAGCGTAGCTGGGACATTCGCGGGTCAAATGACCGTTTGAACAGGGTTTTTGAGTTGAATCGTCTGCCGTATGGCGGTTATCCCGGCCAAGACGATGTGGATCGTCGCGGGAAGAAACCAGTGGTAGAGTCTGGAGACGACCCCGCGCCGGCGGCCGCCCCGTACTCTAAGAAGAGGAAACTAGGTACTGTTGTGGGAGGACTTGGGGTTTCTAATGGTTTTGCTAGAGAATTGATGAGGACATGCGCGGCCCTGGGGGGAAGGATGTCTTCGCCCGAGCTCCGGGAGTCTTCGGCGCGGATGCTGAGGGTTACCGGGGGTTGGTGGCCTAAGAATGTTCCTGTCCCCCGCGCGGCCGGCGAAGACTTTTTTTACATCTCGCATGGTTTGTGATTGGAAAGTGTTTCCTTACGGGCGGAATATTGTTGCTGTTGTGTCGGCAGTGATGGACAAGGATCGCCAGGGAGCTGCACAGAAGTGCCAGGCGGTCGTCAGGCTTCATGAAGCCAGGCCGAAGAGGCAGCGGGGGGCTGCGAAGGCTACTGCCCCCGGCGGAGGCCAGCCGCCGCTGGTGGCGAAGTCGGCCGTCCCTGCATCCAGCAGGGCGCCGGAGGCTGCGAAGGCGGCTGCCGCCGGTGGTTCCAAGTCTGTGAAGGCCGCCCCTGTGCCCAGCGGGGTGCCGGAGGCTGCGAAGGCGGCCCGAGAGTTGCCGCCGCCGGGCAAACGCATCGCCGACTTCGCCACCGACATTAGTGTGGAAGATTATCTTGTTGGTAAGTCGCTGTCTCGATTTTTTTTGTTAATAAGTTGATATGTTGCAGGGTCGGACGAAGGTCAACTTGTTGTTGCTCCGCCTGCCGGGGCGAAGGGCGGTGCGTTTAGTGCCGGTGGCGAGATTCCGGCGCTCGCTGCAGTCAGGGACGAGGCGGGTGCTGTGTCCCGCCGGCTGAAGGAGCTGAAGGAGGCACTAAGTCAGGTACATGGAGCTGGACTTCGGTTTTTTACCGGCTTTGCTGAGGCTGTGGTCTTATGTGTGTCTTGTAGGCGACTGACTTCGCTGACCGCATGGCGTCGGGAGCCCTGACGGCAGTTGTGTCTGCCGAAGTCGAGAGACTTCGGGCGCAACATGCTGACGCCGTCCGGGAGAAGTCGGCCACCGACAGCAAATGCCGCAAGCTGGCGGATAAGGTGGCCGCGCTGGAGGGTGAGAGGACTGACCTCCGGCGCCAACTGGCTGAGGAAAGGAAGGAGGCCAATGAGGCCCTCACCAAGGCGCAGGCTGCGCAGGCGGAGGCCAACCTGGCGCGGGTGGAGGGCAGTCTTGCCAGGCAGCGCGCCGAGGAGTTGGAGGAGCGGCTCAGCGCTCTGCAGAGCCGTGTGGAGAGGGCCGAGGCCTCGACGCGCACAGAGGCTGAGCGGACACGCAAACAGCTTATGGATTCATACCATGAGCTGGGCGCGCGGACCGCTGAATTTGAAGTGCCGGACCGAGAGCCCGGACTTCGCTGCCTTGAGTGGGTACAGGAGGAGCTGCAGGCGCTCCCCACCATTGTGGAGGGGTTTATGTCTTATGCCTCCCTGGTCAACTGCGAGGGGGTGATGAACGCGCTCTCTCGCGAAGGGTGGCAGCACTATGAGGTCTTCGACCAAGCTGATGAGGATTTTGAGCGTGATATCTACAAGGTTGAGGACCCTATAGTGAAGGAATCTGCCGAAGCCCTCTACGACCGGATGTGGGGCCCCCACGGTCGGGAGGTGGTCAGGGAGCGGGCCGAGACGGCGAGGGGTCAGGTAATGTTTGGCGTTTGTCTAGTGTTTGTTGCGTGTGGGTTGTATGTGGGTGTGCTAAATCTGTGTGCCCTGTCTTAGGCGGCGCGTGGCAAGAGGGTGGAGGACTTCGAGGCCTTGAACAGCGCGCAGCCTGAGTCGGAGTCGAACCCGGTGGTGGCTGCGCCCGAGACCGCCTCGGACCCGCCCCCGGAAACCGTCGAAGGCGTTCCCGACGCCCCCGCAGCCACCGTGGCCGGCGGAGGCCCGTCGCCAACTGCCGCGCTGAGGGCCGACGATCCTGTGCAGATGGCGGCAGAGCCGGCAGCGGAGGATCCTGCGACGGCTGGGTCTTCGCAGGTGGCGTAGTCAGTGTGGGTAGTTAGGGAATTTTGGATATGTTGCTGAAACTTGGTTGCTGCGCAGGTTCAAGATTTTGGGCCTGCGCACGCAACCGCTACTACTAATTTTTTGGCGGCTTCGACCGTGGATAATGGTAATGAATCGGACGGGTCTGCATCTAAGTTTTCTGATTTTGGTGACTCTGGGAGCTCGATTGAGTGGGCTGAGGAGTCGTCGGATGAGGACTTGGACTACTTTGCGACCTTGGATGTGGCAGCGGCGGAGGCTTCGCCGCAAGCTGCGGATGCTGAAGTTGTGCCTGGTCCGAGTATTGGGCGTAGGCGGCGAAGGGCGGTTGCGAAGCGTAGAGTGAGTGGGGCGAATGTCGGTCGGCTTCGTGTGAGTGGGGCTGGCAGGAAGGAACTGTTGTCCTTGCCGGCCGCTGTGAGTGCAGGTGAGGGGGAGTTGCGAAGCCTTTTTGCGGGTGAAGAGCTTAGGATAATGTTATTTAACTATAGGGAGATGGGAATTATTCCGAAGGTTGAGCCGATGTAGAGTGTGATGCCCTTGCTTGTACATGTGTAATGGCTTGTATGATGAGGTTGTGTGCCTTCGCACACTCGGCTATGTTCGCGAGGGCGTTATGTGCTTGGTCTGGTGTATTTGTTATGTTGGTCTGGTGCGCATGTAGTCGGTCCTTGTGCGGACAGTTTGGTGTAGCCGTTTTTGCACTCGTTAGGCTTCGTCCGGCTGTACCATTGTAGTCGATTCGTCGCACTTGTTGCGCTGTCCCTGCTGCACCCTGAGGCGACTTCTGCAGGGATAGTCTTTGCGGAAAACTAGGATTTTTCGCACTTATTGTGCTAGCCCGGCTGCACCCTTAGGCGATTGTTGCACGGGTAGTCTTCGTGGAAGACCTCGATTTTTCGTATTTGTAGTGCTAATCCGGCGGTACCCTTGAGCGGCTTCTGCGCGGGTAGCCCTCAACGAAGACCTCGATTTTTCGCACTTGTTGTGCTAGTCCGGCTGCACCCTTAGGCGACTTCTGCGCGGATAGTCTTCGTGGAAGACTTGGATTTTTCGCACTTGTTGTGCTAGTACGGCTGCACCCTTAGGCGACTTCTGCACGGATAGTCTTCGTGGAAGACATCGATTTTTCGCACTTGTTGTGCTAGTCCGGCTGCACCCTTAGGCGACTTCTGCGCGGATAGTCTTCGTGGAAGACTTCGATTTTTTGCACTTGTTGTGCTAGTCCGGCTGCACCCTTAGGTGACTTCTGCGCGGATTTGTCGCACGCGAGGGCGGCTGCCGCTGGACCTCGCGGTGACTTTGTATTAGTCGAATGTCGAAGACCGTCTGTGCGGTCTTGTTTCGACGTGGATTTTGCGGGGGATTTTTCTCTTGTATATTACATGACTCCGCCTCGTTAAAAACCTCACCCCCCGGGAGGAAAAGAGTGTGGGCCAGAACAAAATTGTTTTTGCAAATTACAAGGGCGAGCTGGCCCTGATGAGTCAAACAAAAAATTTGCGCAGATTATCAATGTTCCAGGAATGCTCTAAGTCTTCGCCGTTTGGCGTTGCAAGCCTGTATGCGCTGGGGGAGGCCTTTGACTTGACAATGTAAGGGCCCTCCCACATGGGCTCCAGCTTGCCACTGGACTCCGTTCGAGGTGTCCGGACGAGGACGAGGTCCCCTTCGCTGAATTCCCTTGGGATGACTGCCTGGTCGTGCCATGCTTTTGTCTGGGCTTGGTATTTGTCCAGAGCCTGTAGGGCGAAGACGCGATCTCCATCGATGAGATCCTTCGAAGTCGGCTCATCTACGTCTGGGACGGCCGACGCGGCTGTCCGAGGCGACCCATGCTTTATTTCTTGCGGAGTCATGGCCTCCGATCCGTATAATAGGCGGAAGGGGGTAAACCCAGTCGCCCTGCACTTAGTTGTATTCAGTGCCCAGACCACTTCGGGTAACAGGTCGGGCCACTTGCCTTTTTTGTCGTCGAGGAGCATTTTCTTGACAGCTGTGAAAATTTTGCCGTTGGCGCGCTCCACGACTCCGTTGGACTGGGGGTGGTACACGGAGGCGAAGGCGAGCTTGGTGCCGATGGAGAAGCAGAAGTCTTTGAAATCTTGGTTGTCGAACTGCTTGCCGTTGTCGACCGTGAGTTCAGATGGTACTCCGAAGCGGCAAACAATATTTTGCCAGAAGAATTTCTGGGCTGTCTTCGATGTGATGGTGGATACTGCCCTCGCTTCAATCCATTTGGTGAAGTATTCAACGGCTACAAAGGTGAACTTGAGGTTCCCCTGAGCCGTGGGCAGGGGCCCGACAATGTCTAGGCCCCAGCGCTGAAGGGGCCACGTGTGGGCGATCAGCTTCGTGAACTGCGAGGGGCGTCTCGAGCGTGGGGAAAATTTCTGACAGGCCTCGCAGGATCTGACAACCCGATTTGCGGCGCAGATGATGGCGGGCCAGTAGAAACCTTGGCGTATCACCTTTGCCGCTAGGGCCCTGGGGCCTGTGTGGGAGCCGCAGGTCCCCCTGTGGACTTCGCACAGGATTTGAACGCTTTCGGTCTCGGTGACGCACTTAAGCATCGGCTGACTGACCCCCTTTTTGTAAAGTTGGCCCTCGATCAATGCGAAGTCCCGGCTTCGGTGGTGGAGGCGCTTGGCCTCGTTGCTGTCGACTGGGTGATAGTACCCCTGCAGGTACAGGGTTATTGGCGCCCGCCAGTCTTCAGTCATGATAAGATTGATCATGCGGTGGCCCTCGCTGTCGTTGGTTATTTGGAGCCCTTCAGGGCTGCGGACGGCTGGCGTGCCGATGACGTGATAGAACACGTCGGAGGGTAGGGCTTCACCCCTGGCGGCTGCCTTGGCCAATGCGTCAGCTTCTTCATTCTTGGCCCGGTCCACATGCTGCAACGTGAATCCCTTGAATTGTTTCTCGAGACTTCGGATGGCCGCGAGGTACTGCATAAGTGCGGGGTCCTTTGCTGTATAGTCTTTCTCGACTTGGCCGGCGACTACCTTGGAGTCTGTTCGGACTATACAGGTGGTGACGCCGAGGGCTCTTAATTTGCGGAGGCAAGGATGACAGCTTCGTATTCTGCTATGTTGTTTGTGCATCTGTCAGATTCCAGAGCGAAGCTTAAACGTGCCGCGTATCTGTGCCTGACCCCGGCGGGTGAGGTGATGATTACAGCAGCGCCTGCCCCAGCATGGCACCAAGCGCTGTCGCAGTGGATTGTCCAAACCTTCTCTGCGGACGGATCCGGCTGTGTTATTGGCCCGGTCCAGTCGACGATGAAGTCTGCTAGAACTTGTGACTTGATCGCTGTCCTGGGCTCGAAAGTGATGTGGTAGCCGGAGAGTTCGGCCACCCATTTGGCGATCCGTACCGATGCCTCCGGGTTTCTGAATAATTCGCCGAGTCCCCTATCCGAGGTGACGCGGACCTTGAATGCTTCAAAGTAGTGGCGCAATGCGCGAAGACATAACAATTGCATATGCAATCTTTTCGAGCTCCGTCATGTTACATTTTGACGGTGTGAGCACTTCGGAGACATAATATACTGGGCACTGCCTTATCACGCCCTCTACTGTCCTCTCCTGAACCAGTGCCGCACTGACCGCGTGCGGCGAAGCCGCAACGTAAAGCAACAGTGGTAGCGAAGAGTCGGGGCTCGTAAGAACGGCCAACTCCATCAGGTACTATTTTAGTGTGGCGAAGGCCGCCGCCTGCTCTGGTCCCCAAGCGAAGTCTTTTGCGCCGCGGAGTGTTTTGAGGAAGGGAAGATTTCTCTCGGCAGATTTGGAAATGAACCTGTTGAGGGCGGCCATTCTGCCCGTCAGACGCTGGACCTCTCTGGCTGACTGCGGGGGCTTCATGTTGATAATGGCCTGGATTTTGGTTGGGTTGGCCTCGATGCCGCGGTGTGATACCAGATAACCCAATATTTTCCCCTGTCGAACACTGAAGACGCACTTATCGGGGTTCAGGCGGAGTCGTGCGTCCCGCATGTTCGCGAATGTCTCGGCGAGGTCTGCGAGATGGTCATCTTTATTCCTGCTGGCGACGACAATGTCATCCACGTATGTGAATACGTTTCTGCCAACTTGCCCTTCGAGCACTGTTTTAGTGAGCCGGGAGAAGGTGGACCCGGCGTTCTTGAGTCCCTCCGGCATTCTGATAAAGCAATATGTGCTGAAGGGTGTGATGAAGCTGGTGCTGGCCTTGTCCTCCTCCTTCATGTATATTTGATGATAACCGGAGAAGCAGTCGAGGAGTGACATGACCTCGCACCCGGCCGCGCTATCGACTATTTTGTCGATCCGGGGCAACGGGAAGTTGTCCTTTGGGCAGGCCTTGTTGAGGCTGGTGAAGTCTATGCACATTCGCCACTTGCCGCTCTTTTTCTGCACCATTACCACGTTGGAGAGCCACGTGGGGTAAGCCACTGGCTCGATAAATTTGGCTTCCAGGAGGCGGTGTACCTCTGCCTTGGCGGCTTGTGTCTTCTCGTCGGACATTTTGCGAAGCCGCTGTTTTTTCGGTCTCACCGAGGGGTCGATTCCCAAGCTATGCTCAATTATGGATCGGCTAACCCCGACCAGGTCGAGGGCTGACCAAGCGAAGACGTCCTTGTTCTTGGACAAGCAGCACAGGAGTTTTTCCTCGTCATGCGAAGTGAGGTCTTCGCTGATCGTGACTGTTTGCTTGGGCGTGGCCTAGTCTAGGGGAACAGTCTTGGTCCCGTCGTTGCTTTGCAGCTGCGCCTTGTGTTGTTTTTCAGTTGGGCTGGCGGGCGCTGGGACCTCGCGCTGGGCATAAGGCAGTGCACTTTTCTTTGCCCGGGGACGAAGTCCCGCTCTATATTGCGCGCAGTCTGCTGATTGCCGTAGACCGAGATGGCGCCTAACGGACCTGGTATCTTCATGCACAGGTACAATCCGTGAATGGCTGCTTCAAACTTGTTGATGGAGCCCCGGCCCATGATGGCATTGTACGGATACACCATGTCGACGATGTCAAAGGTTATTTGCTCACTTCGGGCATTGGGCGCTACACCGAAGGAGAGAGGCAACTCTATTTTGCCGATAGGAAAAGTGCCCTTGCCGCCGAAGCCGTACAACGGATTGTCCAAAGGCTTGAGCAAACTGTGGCTTATGCCCATGCGGTCGAAGGCATGCAGGAAAATGATGTTTGTCTGACTGCCATTATCAACGAGGACTTTGTGCAGGTCCCAGCCTGCCACGCTGTAGTTGATGACCATGGCGTCGACATGGGGGGCGCTGCGCAGGTCGACGTCTCGGGCGTCGAAAGTTAGCGGTACATGGGACCACTTCGTCTGCACGACTGGACCGGTGATGGCGACGTGGTTGATGCTGCGGTAGTGGTCCCGCTTCTGTCGCTTGGTGTCGAAGTCGACACTGGACCCCCCAGTGATCATATGAATGACTCCGCGATACGGCTGATCGGCGAAGTCTTCTTGCTTGGGGGCGTGGGGGTGGGGGATGTTTTGTTGTTGCTGGTGTGGAGGTGGGGGTGGGGGAGGTACGATTTGTACTTCCTGATGGTGTTGGTAAGCGTGGTGCGGTGGATGCGGGGCGGGGGCGTGGATGTATGGTGGAGGGTGTTGCTGATAAGTGTGCGCGACGACTCTTGGGTTGTCGGCCGGCTGCGCCCGTGCCATCCTGTCTCTGGTGGCCTTCGTCTCTGGGCAGTCTTTGGTTTGGTGGGCGCAGTCTTCACCGTGGAAGAGACAGTAGAATCGGCGCGGCGGCTGCGCGCGTCCCCGGCCCCTACAGCGAGTTCCACTTCCGCGGCCCTGGGGGGGGGGATATTCCTGGCGGCGAGGGGCATCACCAGCGGGGTGCTGGTTGGCAATGTTGTGCACCTGCTGCTGATTACGGCCGTCTCGGCCGGAGTCTGGCTGCGGAGTCCTCGTCCACGTGCGGCTGGACTGTGGAGCATCTTTGGGTTTCCTCTGAGACTCAACCTTGCGCTGGTGGAGCTCTTCGGATTTGGCATATTTTTCAAATAGTTGATATAATTCCTGGAGGTTCTTGGGCGGGTCCCTGATGCAATGGCTGTAAAGGACGCCGGCGCGAAGGCCACTGATGGCGTAGTGAATGGCGATCTGGTCATCAACTGAGGGCAGCTGTGACTTGAGTGTTAGAAACTTGCGGTAATACTCCCGCAGAGTCTCTTTTTCCAGCTGCTTGCGGAGTGAGAGTTCGGCCAAGGCGTCGGTGTGTGGGCGGTACCCTTGGAAGTTGAGCAGGAATTTGTCCCTTAGGCTTCTCTAGGAGTCAATGGACAGCGGGGGCAACCTGGTGAACCAGGTGAGAGCTGGGCCTTCGAGAGAGATGATGAAAGACTTGGCCATTGTGGCGTCATCCCCTCCGGAAGATGCAACAGCGACCTGATAACTCATGATGTACTGTGCTGGGTCCGTGCTGCCGTTGTACTTGGGATAGGTCCCTGCCCGGAAGTTGGCAGGCCAGGGTGTCACTTGCAGATGTGGCGCCAGGGGACTTCGCTCGTCGAGGTAGTTGACCCCTTAAAATGGCACGGCGTGTGGGAAGGCGTAGTCGCGCTGGGGGAAGTGCGGGTCTTCCACTTGCGCGCGCTGTTGCAGGGGCGGGCCGTGCTGCAGGCCGAGGTGGCCTTCGCGCTGCATCAGCGCGATCTCCCGCTCGAGGTCCTGGGTCTTCTGCTCTTCGTCGCGTATCATTTGCCGCACCTTGGCTAGTGCAGACACGCGCTGGCGCTTGGCCTCCAGTATCTCTTTTTGCCTCTGGAGATTGCGGTTCTTGAGGCGCAGGGCGCGCAGCTGCAGCTGTTCTTCTGCTGAGACGCCGAGGACTTCACCGTCCTCGGTGAGGTCCGCGCCCTCCGGTGGGGCGAAGCCGAGGACTTCACCGTCCTCGGTGAGGTCCGCGCCCTCCGACGGGGTGAAGCCGCCCTCCGACGGGGTGAAGCCTGGGGGAGGTTGCGGTTGTCCAAGGCCGCAGGTGCGGAGAGCGTCATCTTCGCAGGTGCGGGGAACATCGTCTTCAGCAGTCTCTTGGTGGGTGGAGTGGGTGAGTGCGAGGGCCTTGCCCTTTTTTGCGGCCAGCAGTGCTGCCTTCGCAGCCTCGTCAGCCTTCGAGCTAGCTTTCTTGGGTGCCATCGCGGGTGGTTTTTTCGTAGCACGAACGGTGGGCGCCAAATGTTGGAACCTGCTCACAGGCGCAAGTTGATCCAACGGGGGGGTGTAATAGCGCAAACAGGGTTTCAGCACGTGATGGCAAAAGCTCTATTCATCTAGCCTCTCAAGGGCACTGTGCGGGGGTATTTATAGGTGTCCGGGTGCCCAGCGTCCCGTGTTAAGGACGCATGTGCCCTCAGACACCTAGGTTATCCCCGGAATATTCCCATAAAGCGGTGTTACAGACTGTAATTACAGGGACACCTTTACAAATTAGGCCCGTAACATGCAGCAGCCACGCAGGGCCCGTTACAATGGGCCGGATCACACGTGGGCCTCCGTGCTGGACGAGGCCGCACGGTGGGATGACCTCGTCACGGGTCTTCGTCCGATGTCGTATGGGGCGAAGGGTGTCCCTGCCCGTTGTCTTGTCTCCGTTGGGCCAACGATTACGGCGAAGGCCTCGAGCGAAGGGTGGCGTCTTTGCCTTCGCCCCAACACTTAGGAAAGCAATGATAATCACGCTTAGGAAGCTCTCCGTCGTGCCAAGTTTAAGTTCCCTGACCAACAAAAGATCAACTGCAACAGGAAGTGCTATGTGGGAATGAAGATGCCTTGCTGTTGAACCCAATGTCAGGTCACAACATTGATGAAAGGTTTGATTTTGACTTGGTTGGTGCAATGTCTTGATTTTTTAGGGGTTTCACCATGTTCACTCGTGCTGAGTATCTGAAGTACAAGAGCGGGGGTAGGATTGCATCTGATGGTGTCAATGCAAAGGTAATGTTGGTACAGCAGGTGACGTTTGGTGGGGCGCTTAACCCGTCCAGACTATCCCGTTCCTCCCCTAATTTAGTCCTTCCGAACCATGTTTCACCCCTGATCCACCTGATCCGTTCGGTCTGTTCCTAACTTCCGACTTTGTAAGGAGGCTCGTGAAGTCAGTAGTTGTATCTGGCAGTGGTAGTTGAGCATGCCATGGAGGGACTGAGCTGGAGAACGGTGTGTTGTTTATCGATGTTCGTAAAGTAAATAATTTAGTTTTTTAAAAGTAAATCTATAGGCCTATTAAGAGTGGACAGAGGCACATCACCCTGTTGTGTTGACAGTGGAGGAACATTGAGTCGACCGCCACACTTTGTTCTGCAGTGGTCTCCGTTGATTTACCGTGAGTATACTGATTTACTTTCTTTTTGGCTATGGTAGGCCAAACATGTTGGGTGTTGGCCATTTAGGAGGTGCTTTGAGTAAAAATTACTCTTAAAGGTATATCTACGACAACTGGTGTAATATAGTTCTAAAATATAGTTCTGACTGGAGCACTTGTCGTCGTGCTAATGTTTTTGAATTCTAAATTTCAGGACAAGAAGCATCAGTTATATGTTATTTCTGCCCTTGCTGGCACCAAAATTGACATGAAAAGCTGGTAGCTTTGCTATGATTACATCTTATTGTTGCTTATTTTTTTTGTTAATTAATATTGTTTTCCGGAAACTTATAGTTATTTTCCAACATTTTGGGTTGGGAAAAGGTGGTCTACGAATGTTTCTGAGGAAAATCTTCTAGAAGTACTTCAGGTTGGTCATTTTTACCATGTTCAAAACTTTTCAGCTATTTATTTTTCTAACCTAACCTTAGAAAATCACAGAAATAATGAAAAAAGGAACATACTGCATATTTTCTTTTCGCTTTTCAGTGAGAAGGAGATTACTTGAGCTTAGATGCATGATGGTTTGTTAGGAATATAAATAAATAGTTCCTTTTCCTTATAATACTTGCTAATTTATTTTGCCTTCTTATTATATCATCTGATAGCCTGAATTGTCATCTCTATCGATTATAATATCCTTGATAGATGGAAAGCTATTGCAACCATAAATTTGTTCCAACTGTGGCCCTTGAATTCATGAGTCGTACTTCTAACAGCTAGATAGAAATATGTCACTGATGAAGAATGGACTGCATGAGATCTTTAAATCGTGTTTTATTTTCAAAATGCTTTGTTCTATTGCATGTTCTTCTGCTTATAGTGATCTATAGTTCTGTGCTATGAAGTAATGCTTGCTATTTTCCTATGCATTTTCAATTAATGGTTTAACAAATTAATACAATTATGTTTCTTGTGTACAGTGTGGTTTCACTTTGACTTGATCAAAGTTTCAAGTATAAACAGATTTGATCAAAGTTTCAAGTCTTAACAGATCTACTTCCAAACATGCATATCTATTGCAGCTGGTGTAATATAGTTCTGACCAGAGCACATGTATGCCCTTATTTCCTAATGGTAGACTTCTAGGTCTATATTTTTATCCCTCCAAATTTGAAATATTGTTTGTATTAAATGCAAGGATTTTCTTTTGTCTTACTTGTGTCAGACCCTAAAAGTTATAAGATTACTTGTGTGCACGCTTGTGGAACCAGCTATGAACTCAGCACCTGTTTTGGACTTACCACACCCCTAACCAACTTGTCTCTCTTTCAGGTTTGCCTTATGGATAAGGATTATATTGTTATGACATGAGCCTAGAAGTTCTCACCCCATTGTCCACGACATACACCGACCTCGCCGCCACCATGCCATCACCACTCTAGCGCCATACCTAGACACGACGACCATGGGCCACGACGTTGACATCTCCTCGCAAAGTTTCTCTGATGCTTATTCGTATTGTGTAGCTTTGGTTCCCAGTTTATTAATTATTGGGTCACAACTCTCTGTCTCTATTGCGCCATCCAATGAGTTAACTACTACTATTATGTTTGAAGATGTATTTGGATTTCCCATTTTTTTGCTGGAAAACTGGAAACAAGATGCTATTGTTTCTTATTCATTTGCTACACTTCAATCTCTATTGTGCCATCCAATGAATTACCTACTACTACTATGTTTGAACAAGTATCTGGATTTCCCCCGTTTCCCTGGTAAACTGGAAACATGATACTATTGTTTCTTATTCATTTAATTTGCTGCACTGCAGTCTATTGTGCCATCCTATGAATTACCTACTACCATTATGTTTGAAGAGTATCTGGATTTCCCCTTTTTCTGGAAAACTGGAAACAAGATTCTATCGTTTCTTATTCATTTGCTGCACTGTAGTTGTATCTCAAAATTTTCCAACTTTGACTAGCAGAGTAATAGTGTCATCCTTGTGTACGAATCAGGTGAGAAATGTCATCAGAGACATCTTCGTTACAGATATGACAATTGAAAAAAATTAGTGTTCTGTATATTATTGCTCTATATAGTGATGTTCAAGACATCGAAATAGATTCAGGAATTTATATGACAACCTTCTCATTTTGAGATGACATGTTGTTTGACAACCTTCTCTTTCAGGTTTGTGATGCTTACCACTGCATATACTTCTATTGAGCTGCAGGAAAGTTCTATGCCTGATACTTCTGAACTCTTCACAAATGTTTTGAAATAGAATTGCCCGAAGAAGCGGAGCTAGGGCAAATTTCGTCTGATATGCAGACGCTCACGAGGCTTCACAAGGGTGCAGAAGCTGAAAATATAAGGATTTTTTTTCATGGCTTCACTATTGTATCTTGTAAAAAGTCAAAGATAGATTTTGTTTTTAGTCTAAAGCTTTTTGTGGTAGATAAATATGTTTGCCAATGTAATGGGACCAATTGCTTTGTTCTGTTCTTTTGTGCAGTTAGATGAGGCGTCCAGGGCTCTCCTGATGAAGGTACTAGAAGATGCCACTCAGGACGCTGTGCGTAAGCAGGCAAAGGTAACCTATTTTCTTTGCCATTAATTGTAGACGGCCACACCTTCATAGTCATATTTTGTGGTCAAATGCCAATGCTAACCAAATTTAAAATTTGTTTTTGTGGAGATGTTATTTTTTGAGATATCCACCACAGGTGTCTCTACCAGGATCATCAATTCTGACTCTGCAATGTATCTGCCTTGCTCCGTTTGCATTCTCATGTCGTATAGGCATTTAATAAAAAAACTGTTAGTAGTCTCTGATCCCACAGTGGGTGGGGGGCTTCATTGGCCTGAAATGATATAGCTTGCACTAGGTTGTCATGTTCATTTTGTTTTCCCTGAACAGAAGCCCATTTAATTTTCTTTGCCCTGCTATCATTCAGTTATCGGTTATTGATTGTTCATATACATGCTTGTAACAGGCAATCAAAAGATGTCGTCAAGGCACTAAAGAAACAGATTGGCCACAAGAATCCAAAAGTTCAACTTCTTGCACTAACTGTAAGTTTGTCTGCGACTTGTCATTTACTTTTATGTCTTAAGTGTGGTAGGTTATTGGTAACTGTCAAAGACTTTTTTGTTGTTTTGTATTGTGCGGCCCAGGACATGTATATGGTGTAGAACGTGTATAATTTTGTTATGATGATTTTTAATAATATTTAGCTATTGCCAAAATATTAGCATTTTCTTGCTGATGATATCTCTATATTTTAGCTGTTGGAAACTGTTATAAAAAATGTGGGCATCTTAAATGTGCAAAGGTGTCTCGCGTGCCGTAACTGTAAACCAGCTGCGCCCTCTTCCTCCCCACGTCGTCGCCGCTAAAGCGTCCGCCCCACCATGCCCTCTTCCTCCTTGCGCCGCCATTGGTAGCACCGCTCCCCACCCTGCCCCGATAACAATGAGTGGGGCTAGGCACGCTAAAAGAATCCAAGGGTTTTACTAAGCCCATGGCTACACCGACCCTCAAATTAGTTGCATTTTCTTAACTATGCAAAGTGATATTAGTTTCGTTTCTGATATCTTGGTACTATTAGATAAGGTTATTTATAAGTAGTTGAACTTCTGTAGCCTGTGCCGTGTGGTACATATGTTGTACATATGTTCAGCTATTCAGATGTGAGTTTTCATGATTTATAGTACCTCCTTTTTTCTTAGTATATCTATTTTGGAAGTACTACATCTAGGTTTTTTTCCTGTTTTGCCTTGTTCAAAATGGAGTGATCACAGCCACCTTCGTTTTATCTATCACCTCACAATCTTTATAGAATTCTGATTTCTAATCCAGTGAGGTAGAATGTTTTTTCTGCTCAATTCAATTGGTACGTTAGCTATGAGTTCTAGACAGATGGGGCATGTGCATGTTTCTTGCCTAATCTGGGATTACAGTTCATGTTTCTTGCTTAATCTGGGAGTCACATTACATTGTCCTTTCCAGTTTTTTCTTTCTAAATAGGCATAGTTTCCAAGCTAGGTTTCATATAACTTTCCATCTGTCTTGAGTTATTCTTGTATAAGATGCATCAGGGAGTTGTTGTCCAGTTGTCTTTTTGTGCTAATAGGATTACTCTATCTGGACACAGGTAAGGTTTTTTTGCTTGCCTAAATTGAGTTGAATAATAGCTTAAAGAACTGCATGTTAAACTTGCAGCTGCCATCATGAATTGGAGACCACGGATTAATGGGCTACTTGGAAATATCGATGCAAACACTGGTGATCCTCAAGTTGGTATGTGTCACTATTGTATATAACTCCTTTGTTTTTTAATAAGCGTATGATCCGATATTATTTGTGTTACACTAGAAACATACATGCATTTCTTTATTCTTTTATCCTACTACTCTATAAGCCTACAGTGTAGGCGTCCACACCTGTGGTTCTGCCTCCACGCCCCCCAGTCGCCCGCCGCCATCAGCGCCCCCGTCACCCGACCACCATCAGCGCCCTCCACCTCGCCCACCACACGCTGCACTGACAGAGTTCACATAGATGGAAGCGGCACGCCAATCCCTCATCGCGATCTCCCAGTTGGTCCTAGAGGTCGGGGCACCTATCATCAGGTCGCTCGGCAGCGGCGACGACGAGCAAACTATATTTTTTTTGGCTAAGATAAAGTGTAATATTTGTTTTTGTCAGTTTAATATCTAATATGTGAACCATATGATCACTTTTTTATTTAAAGATATTAGTATACCTTAATTAAAGCTATTTAAAAATTCTACATCCCATCCATCTACTTTGAATTATTAGTATTATTTAGTTACAAAAAATATTCTTTCCTTATTCAGTTTGTTAACTTAAATGATTTGTTCATATTTGCGGATACATGTTTTAGAGTACTTTTTGCAAAGATGCTTACAGATACCTTGATCTGTTGCTTTCAGGACACAACTGGACAAGAAAAGTTTCATGCACTAGGTCCTATATACTATCGCTGAAGTTGGGAGTTTGCAACAACATGTTTTAAGAGGTTTTGTATTGTGCTTATTTTGTTGCATTGTTTTTGCTACTTTGCAGCGTAAGGAATTTTGGGGTTATATCGCACATTTGAGTCACTGTGGTAGCTTTCTGGCAGTGACCTATGTGGCGAGGGTGGCAGGAGTAAACACTGGCGAGGCGTCTTTTGCAAGGGACCATCCATTATTGTAATGTAATTCTTAAATGCTTAGTGCTGCCACTGATGGATTATTATAATATAGGTACATTGATACTTAATAATGGCATATTCATGGTTAGCATTATAATAAAGTTTTAGACCATGTTTCAACAACTATTATTGGATTTACTCCTATGTTAACTTCAATGTTGTGTTGTTATTAGATGATACCGATGGATTTACTCCTATGTTAACTTCAATGCTATGTTGTTATTAGATGATACCGATGGATTTACTCCTATGTTAACTTCAATAATGTGTTGTTATTAGATTATATCTATTTGATGTTCTGATAGGATGTTTTTTCGGTCAGAGGCAGTCAAGAAGATATTGCTAAAAATGCTCTGAAAACTCCTCTTTCGGATAAGAAGCAAAGGTTGTCACACTGTTAGCTCAGAAGACAGGTTTGTAGTGAAACATCTTAAAGTTCGGCCTTTTTGTTATATCATGGAATTGTTGCTAATTTGCTAGGTGTATTTCATTTGTAGGTGACAAGAAGGGTGCCACTCATGTGGCAACCCCACACCCAGCAAGGGGCAAGACCCCTACAAACAATGACAAATCAAAGGAGAAGCAAGTAGGCATTGTTTTTAGTGAGCCTATTTGGTTACCGGTGAAAATCGATCTATGTATTGATCCTTGGTATTTGTTGGTTGTTCTGTCCAGGACATTCAATAGTGAGATGGCTTTGTATGCTGACTCGAAGGCGAAGCATGGGGCCAAGTGAGTCGCAAGTGAAGTTGTGGTTCTGTTTAGTTTCAGTATAAATATATGGAAGCTTTATGTTATGAAGAATAAATGTTAATGAATTATGTTGGTTTATTTCTGTATTTTGTCATACATTTTGGATTCCTATAGTTCGATAATAATCTTATGGTTCTGACTAGGAAATGATTTACCATGGCCATTGTTTTGCTTCATCACAGTTGACTGTGGTATACCTCAAAGAAAAGCTTGCTAGCCAGGGCTCCTAGCTAGCAACACTAAGCTCCAGCAGTGGGATGTGGCCTGTAGCAGCAAGGATGATGTTAAATCTCCGATCGATCCTCCTTTATTTGCTTGCTTTCACATGGATTTTAGCTGAGTTCGGCCTGCTGTGTTTAGGATGGTTTGCTCTATTCTGCCTCCAGCGATTCAGTAGCAACAAACATTTTCTAATTCAGTTTTCACTTGGCAACTTCACTAGCTTCTTTCATTTGCCATAGATCCACCATAGTGCAGTAGTTGCTCGTGTGTATTTCCTCTATCCCAGGTAAGCAACACAGCAACAGAGTGGAGTGGGTGTTGAGTAACGGTGCAGTAATAACATCTAATTTTTTCAGATCAATATTCAGCATAGTTTGTTCTTAGGTTTGCAACATCTGTTTTAGATTTGTCCTAGACTATTATTCATCCAATCTCAAATATGCTCTTTGATCTTTGATATGTGTGGAGGACCAGGACATATGCATTTGAGGTTTTGCTAGGTCTTTTTTGCCTAAGTGCTCCAAGATTTGGTTAGTGCCTTCATGCTTTCTCTTTTTTCTCTTAATAGTTAGCACTATTTTGTTCATATTGTAATATTTATGAGGTGAAAGGAATTATGGTTCGTAAAATCAGGGATTGTAGGTTCAATATGTGCTTAGTGCTATTCTTGTGGATCCTCCATGGGAGGAGTATACTCACTGTGCGCCAGGAATCACAGATCACATAGAATATTGGACTGCTGAGGAGATTATGAATTTGAAGATTGAGGTTTTCCCCCTTTCTTTATCCTTTCTATTTGTGATTTCATTTATGCTGCAGAATTAATATTTAGAAGTGTATTTTTTGAATCAACAGGCTATTGCAGATACTGAAGTTGCAGAGAAGAGATGGAAAGTACTTGTGTGGAAGACTGCTGTTTATCTTATCACTCTCAGTATGCTCATTGCACTTCTAATGGGACTGAACATGTCCTGGACTGCAATCACTGCAGCTCTTGTTCTTCTGGCACTCGATTTTACGGACGCACAAACTTGTCTTGAGAAGGTATGCTCCTCAAATTTTAATTAACACTCAATAACGAGTGGATATTTTACTTAGTGCAGACGACAATCATCATCTTGTTGTACTTTGATGACTTGCAGGTGTCATATTCACTGCTGATCTTTTTCTGCGGGATCTTTATCACTGTTGATGGCTTCAACAAAACGGGCATACCGAACAAACTATGGGAGTTAGTGGAACCATATTCATGAATCGATAGTGCTAAAGGTGTTGCACTTCTTGCCGTGGTGATTCTTATCCTTTCAAACGTGGCCTCTAATGTTCCTACAGGTAATTTTTCTTACGCATATGATCATGTATAACCATTTAATACTTTATATACATATATGCTCTTCTGTTTGCAAAATTCATGGTATTCGAGAGGTTGTGTGCTCAATGCCGCCATCTGGCCTCTGTTCTTTATTCATGACAAGCATGATTAAATTAAGGAAATGGAAGCATTACATTACATTATCTTGTGTACATAGGATGAAAACTGGATAGCTTCAAGAGAAGGTGTTAAATTTCCTATAAATAATTAAACTGAATTGCTACAATGATTCTTGTTTGCAGCCACAATAGGGCTGGTTTGCCACTGACTTTAAGAACTGAAATAAATATTGAACTCTACAGCAGAGTAGTTTCTGTACAGTAAAATATGCAATCCTGAGAATATTTCTGCAGAAAATAATCTTGAAACACTATGCTCTTCTCACAGAAATAGGTTGTAGAGATATTTGTTTTGTCCTAACCAGCGAGCCATATAATACACTGAACCCGAACAAGCTAATTTTTGTTTGATCCATGTTTCAGAAGTTTGGGAGAGTAATTAATTATTGGTTCATTTTGTCCATCCTACGTCTGATTTTTTTCTCACTCTTTTTTATTCAGTCCTATTGCTCGGTACAAGAGTGGCTGCATCAGCGGCTTCGATTTCTCATGGTTCAATGTCACACTAGAGAAGCAAAAATAAATATTACATTGTCTTGATTTTTATGATTATTCCTTGAGACCCGAATGCCTAAATTGTTGAATTTTACTATCAATCCAACCTATTTGAGGGTTTAGGACACTATTATACCTTACATTTTCGTAAGAAAAGAGTTATAATCAGTTGATCCTACAGAGGGCATGTAACGTCCTGTCATAATGTAATTTTGACACCTTGGTTATATCCAAGCATTTCATAATTTTCATTGCAATTTCGTTATCTGCTTGCATTTCAGGTGAACTATGTCCTCAACACGATACTTTCACTCAACATGGCCATTGCATTTCTGGTTGCTCTGATACTTGACAACACAGTCCCTGGTGGTCGTCAAAAGCGGGGATTGTATGTTTGGTCAAAAGCAGAGGCAGCGATGAGAGAATCGACTTTCATGAAAGACTATGAACTTCCTTTCAAGATCGGACGCCCGTTCAGGTGGGTGAAGTGTGTTGGCCTATAACACAATTTTGAGTAGTTTGTAGCTATGGCAAACTTTGAAGATCTCAAGCTTTCATGAATCATGACTGATCGTTTCTCGACAAGCTGGTGTATAGGTTATTTAGCATGTCCTGATCCTGATGTATCTAATTTTCAGATACGTTTGAGCTGTTGTATGTCATTTAAAATATTAGAATGTTGAATAAGATTATGTTTTTAAGGCATTGTAAAGTACGTTCTAATAGGATGTATATGGTCTATCTTTAATAGAGTACAAAGCCTACTTCGTACAACTCACTGTATGTTTTATAATTGTATCAAAAGCACTGAACAAACATAGTTAGCTATCACATTAATTGATGTCTAAATAGATTGAAATAATGTGGTGAAGCCGTCGTGGAAGGATACCTGAATATATGGACCCTTAAGTAGCTTAGCCACTGCAAAGGATACAATTGAAATCCATTACATCAACTAAGTAACGTACCAATGTATCAATAAAAAAGTTTCCTCTATTGACACAAGTAATTATAAAACATTCTATCACGTGGCTACTTTTGTTCACTACAATCAAACATCAACTAAACTCTATATCTATATTTTATACTAATTTTTAAATCCCGTTGCAACGCACAGGCATATACCTAGTATATATATTAAGAGCCCTGGGCTTCCAATAATAGAGGAAGCCCAGGTCAGTCAATATGCACTATTGGTTGAACCAGACCTGGTCAGCATATACACACTCACAGTCGCCGTCAGCCTCTGTCTCAGTTAGCGTCACACGTCTCCCCCATTTCCCGGTTTCCAAAACCGTCTTCGCGCAATCAACAGAGATAAACCCGCACGAGTCATAGGGGTTTCTATCTTCTGCATCCGCGGAATAGGAAGGAAACCCCTTCATCCCGGTGGCCGAGGCGACTTGCCAGGCGTCTTCCGTCGCTTTAATCTACCTCCGCTCCTTCAACCTGCGAACTTTGGAGCCCTGATTGAAGATCCATTGCTTTCCCGTGTAGTTCCAGGTAATCGCTCCAACTTGAAATACATCGAGGTTTCCATCGATCTTTGAGTTATTTTTGTCGATTTGAAGTCAGTTTGATTGTTTCCCTTAGTTATTATCAGTGTATGATTTGAATCTATTTCTACATTTCTCCAATCGGGTGCTTTATCTTACAAAAATACCTCTCATTGCATATCTCGCTGGTTCTGGACCCCCGATTGAAGAGCATCTGCAGTTATTTTAGATCCGCTGTATCGTTCGGCCTTTAAAGACCCCGGCAACGTCACCGGTTCAGGTATTTCTTCCTGAGTTTGCAGAGATTATTTTTACATATCATTAGTAATATATATATGCATATTGGTACTGATATATATGCACATCAGCATTGCTGTTTATGCACATTGGTACAACTATATATGAACATCGGTCATTATAGTTATGCACAATTGTATTTTTCCCGCAACCTGAAACATTAGTTTACACACTCGTTGTATTATATATAAATGCACACATGTACTATTATATATGCAATAGTTATTTAAATATTCATGTTTGAATATCATCAAATTGTGTATATTAATATGAACTAGTTATTTAACTATGTTGTATAGTTAGTTGATGCAAAATATGTATTTTTTATCATGCACCAGTTACAATAATATGAAATAGTCAATTAATATTTATGCTTGTATATAAATATGGTTCATTAATATTATGTCATATAAATGGAAAAGGTAGTTTAAGATACGTAACTCTATTTCGTATTATGTAGTATGCATTGTAGACAGTTATATACAACATTCTATTTTTTGGCATATATTTATGCATAAATCATTTTACATACATACAATAATTTTTTCAACAGTTAAATTGCTTGCTGAACCATGAGGTCCGTTGATCGCCCACCATCTAATGCAAAAAGATTAACGATTGAGTCAAGTCAGGAGGTGTTTTTGTTGACATTTCAAGACGAACACGAACTAGCAGCTCAGCTCAACATGCTGATAATCCCCATAACCAGCAGTAGATTGATCATCAGCCAGCTCCAGTTACTCGTGTCCGTAGAAAGACACTAGCTTGTCGTGTCAAAAAAATTCTCCTACAGCTCCATCCGCATTGTCTGACGATGATTTCATGGATGCTCCATCATTGAAGCGCAATTTCAGATCAGCTGCACCATCAACTTCAGAAAATAACCGTTCAAAGAAGATAAAAGTCCCTTCCCCACAAGTCCCGATTGTGTCAAGCAGATCAAAGACTGATATTGATGTCAAGTCAAAGATCACTATGAAAACAAGCTCACTCAAATAGAGGACATCTAGAAAATCCCAGGTACTATGTATATATTTATGTTTGTTTATGTGTTAATTTTGGTGCACAATCAATGTTGTACTACCCCAATGTTATATTTTATATATTATTATTTTGGTATGCTTTTTATTTTGTTAGTGTTTTAGACTAAAGTTATTTACAACCATCTAATAAATATCATATGTATATCTATATTATCCTTAGTTATAACAATATATATATACACTGTGTATTAATACATATTCATTTATTCCTACAGAAATTGAATATCTGTTGCATCCCGTATGATGTCATTGTGTCAACTTGGATAATGAGCGATGGACAACGTGATGCTATTGCTAGGTTGGGATTTCAAAGTATATTTGATTTGCGTACCGATGCGTTAGAGAGCAGGTCTCTCATAAGGTGGTTGATGGATAAGCTGGATCCAGATGACATGACAATACACCTAGGGGCTGGTAAAGAACTCAAGATAACAAAAGAGACGGTCCGTCTTATATTGGGATTGCCAAGTGCTGGAGGTGGCAGAGAGTTCACTGATTGGTATGGTGAAGTTGACGCTGCTTCAAAACTGAGACGGGATCTCAACATTTGTAAAGAAGAGTTTGATGTTGTTAAGCTATAGGACAAGCTAGTTATTAGGAATGATGATGAGTTATCCATTAGATGTTTTTTCTGATTTTATTCAATCGACTTCTATTCCCATCTGCTTCATGGGGTATTACGAACAACGAGGTCCTAATGACAACAAACATGGACCGAATGGCTGAGGTTGATTGGTGTCAACTACTATATACTGATTTGTGTGATGCTACCAGTCGTTGGCACAAGAGGAACAGAACAAACATTACTGCAACAGTATATGGATGTTCACTCATTGTTCTTATAAGTAACTATCTGTTTACCAAGTATATATATGTTATACAAAAATTTGTTTTATACTTACATACATAATCATTTATAACATTCATACTAAATATCTATTATTGTTTTTCTATTTGGTTCAGATATATTAACTTAACCACTTACACCACCCTACATCACCTGAGAACAAGTATGGTACTCCCCGCATCAAGTATTTTGATAACGAGACAATAAGAGATTTGGCTAGGGGTGACAGACGTGGCCCCTGTCAAACTGGGGAACCATTTGGTCATGCAGAGGTTAGCCATAAACATATTTTTCTTGTTCATGCAGATGGTAAAATTCCAATACATGCTAACAGTTATAACTTGGATTTAAACAATTTCGTAGCCGCACAGAAGCATGTTATGTCATTGCACCAGAACGTCCGGTTTCTGAAGTATTCAACATATATGTGCCACGCATAAGCATTTGATTAGCAACAAGCTAAAATGTCTGCCCTCCCAGCATCGCCTCATGTTCGAATCAATGTTTGATGCACATGACAAAGAGGTGGATAAGTACTGCGATTCTCTTCAGCAGAGCCATCAGATGCTTGTTGCTAAGCAGATTGAACTATCTGAGACATTTGGCGAAATGATCGACGAAGTTCTAAGGGCTGCCACGCAGCGTGATACTTAGCCAGAAGGTATTAATATTTATGTTTATTTTTTAAAAAATATTCAACTCACGGATAATTCAAACTAAAGTTGTATTTAGGTATACGATTTTAAATACATTATTTATGCAACATATTATATATTACTTATGCATTCATTTGCATTACTACATCACCAATACCTTTCATTTGATTTTAGATGCACCCTCTCATTTTGTTTTACGCACCATGATATTATGTGGATGTAGTTTGTTCCAATATGTATGTATAACCATTATTTTATTACGGAACATTTCTATTTCTGGTTCATATCAGCATCAACTATTTTATCATTTTATTGTCCAAATGTAGATAACCCACCCACTACCTCATCGTCCCCGACAAATGACCCTGTATCCACTCCTCCTGTTCGAACCCCTGATCTTCAGCATCACGATCAACCAACCCATGTTCGTACAGATGATAATAAAGTATCGGAACAGGTAAGATTTTCATACAAACTTTAAGTATGAAGCATATATAAAATATTGCATACAAGTTCACATGTACACCAACTTCGTATGTTTCTAATACAGGTATTTAGTGGAAACGTTTGTGAAAAAGATTCGGTCATGGATGTCCCAATATTTGACAAGACTCCAAAATGAAATGTTTGTTTTATTTTATTCCCAATGATTATACTTTTAATTAGAATATGTGATATTAACCCTAATATATCTGAATGTTTTTATTTTTTTCACAAGGCTCCCATAACCGACAAGCGGGTTGTCTCAGAAGTAACTCCCCCCTAAATACTGTCAGTATTTATTCTTCATCATATTATGTTAATATTAGTCATAACATATGTTTGATTGTGTATATTTTTATACTTTTATTGTGTTTCAGGAAGGACAAAATCCTGTTCTACAGGATGCTGTCTCAGAAGTAACTCCCCCCCTAAATACTGTCATTTTTTATTCTTCATCATATTATGTGAATATTAATCATAACCTATGTTTGATTGTGTATATTTTTATACTTTTATTCTGTTTCAGGAAGGACAAAATCCTGTTCTACAGGATCCTCCCATAGATAGTGCACCAAAGATTGACAGAACCCCCTGACAGAAGTTAGTCATGTCGTGTCATGTTCTTATCTTTCTTATACATGTACACTACAATACATAATCATTTAGGCCATTCATTACTAACAAATATATATATATTAGGCACCTCCTGAACTGGTTGCAAGGAATATTTCCACTAAATTTGCAGTTGCTGAACCTCCCCATGTATCACATGAAGAATGTGCTCGCCAATTATATAAGTTCATTTGTTCAGGACAACTAGACCCGAGCATGTATGCTTTCATTATTCTACCTTCAATTAAGTATAATTTGTTATTTGAATTTCAAGTTGCAATTTTTTTTCAGGTCTATCATTGATTTTGGAGGATATGGTGGTTCTGTCTTGGATGTTGTCCAATCTTTTGGCCCTAATAAATGCCTTGAGAACTTTTTCATGCAGGGATTCATTGACTGTATTCGTGATGATGATATATTATACAATTCAGATACCAAAAGCAACACACTCATATTAAATGTCAATGTTGGGGTAATTTTTTTGTATTTTACTCTTCAAATATTTATCATGTTTCAATTCTTAGTGTATAAATATATAAAAATAATCAATATGTTTTTTGTGCAGACTGCTTTGAATATCGAGGAGCTCGAACAACACAGTATAAAACCGCAGCCCTTCTCAACATCAGTTCTTAAAGATTTAATAGTCCCGAACCTTCCTCCAGATGAAGTTCTAAACCAAATTAACTGGTGAGCCCCAATCAGTATTATTTCTAAGGATATTTTAATGTTCATTTGCTTATAAGTTATATTTTACTATATCTTTATGTTTCCATAGCCATATTATTGTTAATTCATAACCTTATACATATATGTTAACAGATCATGGTTCCTATGCTACGCCGTAGTCAGTGGACCCTTTATGCAATCAACTTCTAGCTTCGTCAAATAGATATTTTAGATTCAAATCCTTATGGGCCAATGCTTGGTGGTACTTCCTGGAAACAAATCCACAATGATCAATTGTTGATAAATGGAACGAAAATACCATGGTCCAGATTAATAATGAGAAGACTTAGCATTGCCTTACATGAAGCTCGACCAGATTCTAGTTTACCCAGGTTTGGCATCTACAAGATTGGGCTTCTTCCCAACTGTCCAATCATGTTACCAGGCTCCAATGATTGTGGTTTTTTTGTCGCTAACTTCTTCCGATGCTATGACTTTGATGATGGCGACATCTCAGAATTTGCTGTACCGGTACGTTACTAAATTACCTTTTGTTAATGCATAAAATACTTTTTCATACATATTCTTATCATTAATTCAACTATTACGACTATTACATGATGAACCATTGGACCAACGTGCGTTTGTTCTGCATTACATGACCTTTCATCGCAACAATAGGGTTTTCCCCTTCCCTGCAGAACTGCTGCCTTTCAAGTATGTTCCAAGGAAACGGCGTTGTTTAAAAGCCAAGACTTAGATATCATAGCTGAACAATATTCCGTATGGGATCCCCAAACTACTTATGTTACTTCCTAAGGCTCTTATGCCAAGTGTCGCACATTTGTATGCTACTTCCCATGGCACTTATGTTTATTGTGACCAGTGTTTGTGCTACTTCATATCAGTCTTATATCAAATGTGTAAAACCTAAGTGGTACCTGAATGTTTATTTATGTTAATGGTGCTGAGTGTCTATACCATTCATGTCCAGATTGTCAGATTGTTAATCGTTCCATACCAATTGTTGGCATATGTCTAGTTTCATATTTTCCGTAATGTTCAAGTTTTATGCAACATATTATAGTTTCATATATTAGATACATTTATGTTCATTTTTTCTACTTCCCATGGTACTTATGTTTAATGTGGCCAGTGTTTATGCTACTTCATATCAGTCTTATATCAGGTGTGTAGAATCGAAGTGGTACCTGAATGTTTAATTCTGTTAATGGTGCTGAGTGTCTATGCCATTCATGTCCAGATTGTCAGATTGTTAATCGTTCCAAACCTATTGTTCGCATATATCTAGTTTCATATTTTCCGTAATGTTCAAGTTTTATGCAACATATTATAGTTTTATATCAAAGCATTATATAATCCATTAATGCAAAATATTTATTACCTCAAATAAATAGAGGTCATTGTGCTATTACAAATTTTTAATACATCAACCTCTCTATTTTCACACATCTAATTCTTCATCCAAACTCATATATTCAGTGGTTGATTCATTGTCTACTTCTTTATCAATACGATGTTTTTTAGCAGTTGAGGTTTCATTCCATTGTGGAGCAGTTGTTTTAGTATTGAGTCTTGATCCGGCCGGTTGTCCTCTCTTTCAATTAGCCAGCCTTGCTAGTCTCGCCCTGTTCTCTTCCACATACAGACACGTCCTGCTGTTATGTCCATCTGCAATTCCACACAATTGGCATCTCATATTCTTCTTTTTTTCTCCTTTGGCACCTAGTTTCATAATCCTTTCTTCCGTATTTTTTATTGTCCGTCCTTTTGGTCTTGCACAATCCGGCATACTCAGATTTATAACATCCACATTAAAATTCAACCTCTGTATAATACAAATTTGATATTAATTAGTATACACATATAAATATAAAGTATATATGTACCACTCTGAAAAAATCAGTTATCAATGCTAACCTTCTTAGCTTCTGAGGATGCACCCATCTGTTCCATTTGGTCGTGTGATACGTGTAACGGAGAACCGGTATCACACACCACATGTTGTATTTTCATGTTGTCCACCTATATAGCATAAACCAAATAAATCATCATTTCAATGTACCTTAAACATCTATTGCATTATATACAAAATGAACACCAAATGTTGAATATTTACATGGTTACTAGCTGTTATTAATTTTAACGCAGGTCCACATCCAGTCATAATGTTATGATCATCCTACATAATAAAATATTTTTTAGTACATTGATTTCATATATTCATTACATACACTACTTCATGCAAGATTATATATTTATCTTTTACATACTATTTTGTGGCATGTAATTGAATTGTCATCTTCATCCATTCCCTCCTCAGCATTATTATTATTATTTCTCCTTCCTGTTACAAAAAATATATGACCATACATACTCATATGTTCCAAATAGTTTAACATTAAAAAATTGAATTTTATTACCTGTTTTTCCTCATTATCACTAACATCACATGACTCATTACATCTAATGTCTGGCTCCAATCGGCATAGAACGCCATCAAGCTCATCCAACACATTCATTGCCTTATCGTACCCTGCTTTTGACATACACGCCTGGCGAACAACTTTCATTGTTTTCGTCAGCAACATTTTTTGTCTGTATGATTTAGTAACTCCATCCTTTCCCCTGAAGCTCTTATCAATTCTTTCGAACGGTACATCTTGTCTTGATGAGACAGTGTACCTTTGCAATATATACTTTGAAGATCTCTTTTCAACTTGTAGATGCATGAAGGCTCTTAAAAGATGAACACATAATAGACCTGAAATCATGAAGACCAATCATTATATTGTTAATGATATACATTATTTTGTATAACAATAAAAAAAATCTAATATGCACTTTTAGTCGTATAATCAAGACAATTTGTTCAAACATTAAACATGTATGTTCCCACTGTTTGCACTCGCACGTATACTCTCCAGCTTCTATGTCCGTTGTTATCTTGATTTGATGTTGTCCCCACACAATTTTATTAGATCTTTTTGTATGTTGTACGATCCAATCTTTATCACAACCGTCTGTGTCCTTCAATATTCTGTATGCAGTGGCGTATTTCATTGATTCCTCAAATCTATTCATAACAGCTCTAGTGTATGCCCTAGAGACTCTCACTTCAAACCTATACAACATATCGGTTGTCCTTGGTCCCTATAAAACGTTAACATCATAATTAAATAATGTATTTACATAAATATGTATGCCATTGATTATTGATAACAAACACGATATACCTTGCTCATCAATTCCTCCTTTGATTCTTTCATTTTCCTGCTATGCAACATTTTCATCATTTGTTTAGCAAACTCATGCAGAGGGGTGTTCGCATCTACATGTGATTTCTTCACTAATCTGTTCATGCTCTCACTGCGTTGTGTAGACACCAGTACCCCACAGAAGTCATTTTAAAAAAATGATGGTATCCATTCTTTCCTTATTTCATATAACTTGCGTAGAGTCATATCTTCATGCAGATTGTATTTTTCTAGCATCATTTCCAAGGCACATTCAAACTCACGAGGAGTTAAAGGATGATGTATAATAGATTGGAATTTTGTTTTAAAATCCTTATCAGCAAACCTTGCATATAATTCATTTAAGAATGGCATAAATTGGTTCTGAACATGCCATAAACACAGTCTGTGAATTGTTTTTGTAAATACAATTCTTAGAGCAATTGGCATTGTAGGATCTTGATCTGCAATTGCTCACAAACCATTATTTGACTATCACAATAAATAATTTAACGTGTTAGCATAACAAATTCACATACCACATACCTGTTAGCATAACTCTCGGTCCCTCGCATCCCATACATGTTTTGAATGAATTGAAAGCCCATTCAAAAGTCTGAACTGTTTTATCTCCCAACAACACAAATCCAAACACTGTACACTGCAAATGGCTATTAGCTCCAATAAACATGCCCAGTGGTTTATCATACATATTGGTCTTGTGTGTTGTATCAAATGTCACAGCATCACCATAATCTGCATATTCCCCCTGCATACTTGCGTGTGACCAAAAAATACTCACTATTTTCCCATCCTTGTCTAGCTGAAAATCACAAAAAAATTATGGATTATGTTTCTTGCATTCCGTAAAGAAAGACAGAAGTTTAGCTACATCATTTGTGCAGTTTTCTCGTTTCCTTGTTGCCCTCCTACAATTTTTGTACAAAAAATGAACATCCAAACATTTACTATAGTAATATCTATGGCACTCAATATATTCATAGTCAACAACAAAAGATTCCTTACATGTTTTCCAGATCTTGAGTAGTTACCGGTACGTTCTCTGGCCCATCATGCATGTCTGATATAAAATCAATTTTGCAATGCTGGGGCACTCGGCTATCATGCATTGCATCAAGAAAATTTATGAATTCCGCATCCCGACTTTTGTTGCAACGTAGATGTTGTTTCTCTGCTTCATCAGTTATGAACTCATGGTTATGCTCCAAATTCACCAGTTCAATCTTTACAGCTACCACCTTTTTTCATCATCATATATTTTTTTAATTTGATTCCAGCCTTACATTGCGTACGGTCAGAATTCCTATTCCTGATCCTAGGTGTATCATTTGGTTTTGGTGCACTTTTACCTTCACGTGAACAATTTATCCACTTACTGAATGTCTTCTCCCTGTATTTCTTCAATGGAAATCCAACTTCATATGCATAACTTTTATAAAATTTATATGCATCATCAATATCCTTGAAAGTCATCCCTACTGTTGGCACTATATTCGGATCAATGTTTTTTGCTGCAATTCATTGACAATCTTATTTGTACCATGGATTATGATCATAACAATCTAATCAATCAAGAATCAAATACAACAATTGGACTTACATGTGAGTGCAGTATTTGAGGCGTATCTATCTCCCTGGAGCAAATATTGGACATCAGAGGTCGAACCCTTTGTTCTCCTTCCTCCCCTATGCTCATCTCGTCGATTACAGGCCCCAGTAGAGCAGGAGGTGGTGTAACCAGTAAGTTGCCATCAACTACTCTCTCTGTCTCTGGATCAAGACGTACACCATCTCCTACCATCGCTGGCGATTGTCCAGAGCCGGACATCTCCACCGCCAACTAGTTATGCAGTATGGGTTTTTTTCGAATGAAAGGAAATCACGGATGCTATACTAAACAAGTAACCACATCCACGTTTCCAGGGTATTTTCAATAATTTCCGAAACCATACCGATATTATAGCAATGTACATGTAATACAAATAACCCTAACACACTACTTACGCTAAATGACTCAATGTTTTATGCCAAACTGTATATACTATATATGCAACATTTATAGCGTATCTGTTTTATGCCATATCTTTCAACATCTTATTCGATATTGTCTTTAACTCCCGCCGTTATACCCCATGTAAGATTCATAAATTCCACGCCCACGTATCAGAGTAAGCACGTTTGCATGTGTAATCTAATCCCTATAATTCTGCCCACTACCATATGTTTACTGCCTTGCCATTAACCAACTGCGTCACGGCGCCGTCTGTCCTCCATGCTCTCTGTCTCGTCTCCATTATACTCACGCGCACTTGGTTCAGCGGACCAGATCCTGTAACCGACCCAGGCTCTCTTTAATATCCGAAGCCTAGAGCTCCCGTTATACCTGCCTTATATATATATATATAGTTTATATATTAAGAGCCCTGGGCTTCCAATAATAAAGGAAGCCCAGGCTAGTCAACATGGGCATTTTGGTTGAACCACACTGAGTCAACTGATTATAGTCACGGCGCCGTTACCCCCGTCAACCAGCCACCTCTCCCACGTTTCCTGTTTCTAAAACCGTACTCGCGCATTCAACGGAGATAAACCAGCGTCCATTTGAAGAAAACCCCAGCCGCGCAGATTTTCCTTTCGTGGGAGGCGACTCCCCAGGTGATTTCAGCGCCTCCAAACCAGCGCAGCGCCAATCCACCGCCGCTCCAATCCAGCGCCATTCCATTACTCCTTACATCCTTCAATCTCCCAGCATTGGAGCCGATTCAAGAAGTTCCAGGTAATCCAACATTGAAATACCCCGAGTTTGCCGTCGATTTTTTGAGCCCTATCGGTCGATTTGAAGTGGATTTGATGGTAATCCTTATTATCCAGCTAAATGTGTGATTTGTATCCGCTTATACATCACTATAATCGGGTCATTGCATCGCGCATTGCATCTTTTTTTTGTTTAGGAGCCCCGATATTAGGGTATGTGTATTTATTCTGTATTCCTACTATCGCCCGACATTCCGTATTTAGGCAAAAGGCTGTGGATTAGGTATTTACTGATTAGTTAGCAGATAGTACTTTTATACAACCCAAGTAACATATATATGCTGTATGTATGTAATATATATGCATATCTTCAGTTCTGTTTATGCACATTCACCTGAGTCATTTGTTTACACATTTGGTTTATTATATATGCATATAGTCAGTACTCTTTATGCACATTTACTTTAATGATTTGTTTTCACATATATTTTATTATCAAATATGCTTATTTGTATTTGATATATATGCATATCCTCAGTACTGTTTATGCACATTCACTTGAGTCATTTTTTTAAACATTTGTTTTATTATACATGCATATAGTCAGTATTCTTTATGCACATTTGCTCTAACGATTTGTTTTCACATCCATTTAATTATCTAATATGCTTATTGTATATCATTTATATGCATATACTCATTACTTTTTATTCAATTAAATCATTTTGTGTACACATCTGTTTTATTATATATAAAATATACCCATTGGATTTGATATATATGCATATTGGCAGTAATGTGTATGCTCATTCATACACAAGTTTGTGAACATATATTAAGCATATTTGAATTGTTCTATTTACTTGCATAATTAGTTTACACTCCTGTTCATTATATATAAATACATACAGATACTGTTATTTAAGCAAATGTTATTTAAATATTCATGTTATTTGAGCTAAATGTTTTTATTACTATGAACCAGTTATTAAAATATGTTGTATAGTTAGTTGATGCATAAAGGCTCTTATTTTATCCTGATCCATTTACAATTATATGAAATATTAAATCAATCTTTATGCTTGTATATAACAATTGCTCATTAAATGATCTCGCATAAATGTAAAAGGTAGTTTAAGTCATGTAATTCCATTTAGCATTATATAGTATGCATTTCAGATAGTTATAGTAAAAATTAGTTTTTTTCTGGCATATATTCTTGCATAAATCAAAGTATTTAAAAACAACTTCCTTTTTCTACAGATTTATTCAGTATTTAGTCATGAAGTCTGTTGATCGCCCGCCCAGTAATCCAAAAAGATTAACTATTGAATCCAGTCAGGAGGTTTTTTCAATTGACATTTCCAGACGTACAAGATCCAGCAGCTCAGCTCACCAAGATGATATTCCTCAAAATCAGGAACAGAATGAGCCACAGCCAGCCCTAATCCATCGTGTTCGCAGAAAGGCTTTAGCTTGTCGTTTAAAAAGAAAACCTCCTGCTCCAGCTGCTCTCTCTGACGACGACTTCATGGATGCTCCATCGTTAAAGCGTCAATTCAGATCTGCATCACCTTCTCCTCCAGACCAAATCAGCTCAAAGAAGTTAAAAGTACCTTCTCCTCAAGTTCCGACCGTGAAAAGAAGCCCAAAATATAATATCATTGCAAAAAAAAACTCTCCTAAAAAGAAGTCTCCTGTCAAATCACAGGTAATATTTATATATTTTATGTTTATTCATGTGTTAATCATGGTGCCCAATCAATTTTGAATTTTCCCCCACTTTACATTTATGTATATTATTATCAACAAATATGGTGTTTACTTTTTTTAGTGTTGTAGACTAGTTATTTACAAGCATGTAATAAATATAGTATCATTAGTTCTACCTATATATATACTTTCTGTATTAATGCATATTCATTTATGCTTCCAGAAATTGAATATCCGATGCATTCCCTTTGATGTTATTGTATCATCATGGATAATGAGCGATCGGCAGCGTGATGCCGTCGCTAGGTTGGGATTTTCTAGCATATTTGATTTGCGAACTGATGCATTGGAGAGCAGATCACTTATCAGGTGGTTGATGGACAAATTAGATCCAAATGACATGACCATACGCCCAGGGGCTGGCAAAGAACTTAAGATAACAAAAGACACAGTTCATCTGATTTTGGGGTTGCCATGTGCCGGAGGAGGTAGAGAGTTTACTGATTGGTACGGTGAAATCGATGCTGCTGCTAATCTGAGACGTCATCTCAATGTCTGTAAAGAAGAATTTGATGTTGTCAAGCTTCAAGATAAGATAGTGCTTGGCAACGATGATGAGCTATCAATTAGATGTTTTTTTCTCATTCTATTCAATCGACTTCTGTTTCCTTCTGCTTCTTGGGGCATTACAAACAATGAGGTACTCATGACTTCAAACATGGCCCGAATGGCTGATATTGACTGGTGTCAACTAGTTTACACGGATTTGTGCGATGCTGCCGCACGTTGGCATAAAAGGAACAAAACAAACATCACAGCAACAATATATGGATGCTCACTCATTGTTTTAGTAAGTAATTTTCTCTTGTTTACTGTGCATATATATGGTATGCAAATATTTGTTATGTACTAATTTTATATATTTGTGCATTCCTTTTTTTCAGATTTACTATCTTGATCACCTACATCACCCTGCTGCTCCGGATAACAAATATGGTACTCCACGCATTAAGTTTTTTGATAATGAGACCATAAGAGAGTTGGCTCGGGGTGACAGACGCCCCCCCCCCCCCCCCCCCGTAAAACTGGTGAACCATTCGGATATGCAGAGGTTAGACACAAACAATTTTTTTGTCCTGTTATGCAGATGTTAAAATATTATTACTGCTAACTGTTCTATTTGATTTTATACAGTTTCGTAGCCGTTCAGAAACGTGTTACGTCATTGCTCCAGAACGGCCTGCTTCTGCCGTTTTCAACATATATGTGCCACGTATCAAGAATTTGATTGGCAACAAGTTGCAATGTTTGCCCTCCCAGCAGCGTCCAATGTTTCAATCATTGTTTGATGCTCATGACAAAGAGGTGGATAAATACTGTGATTCCCTACAGCTGAGCCATCAGATGATTGTTTCGAAGCAGATTGAACTCTCTGAAACATTTGGTGAAATGATCGATGAAGTTTTGAGAGCTGCAACACAGCGCGATTCACAGCCAGAAGGTTTTAGTATTTATGTTTATTTTTTTTAAACTAATCAAGTTCACGAATTATTTCCGGAAAATAATATATATATTAATTTATACTCATACAAGCAGCAACATATTTTTCTAGTGTATTTCGTTTATGAAAACTGTATTTTATTTATGCATCCTGATAGTATACTGATGTAGTTTGCAAATTTGTATTTTAAACCATTTTTTATAACGATACATTTATAATGCTGTTATATTCAGTAACAACTAATATATTATTATATGTTCCAAATGTAGATAACCCCCCCCCACTCCCTCAATGCCTCCAACAAATGATCCAGTATCCACACCAACTGTTCCAACACCTGATAAACAACAACATGATCAGGAAAGCCATGTTCCTACTGATCATATCAAAGTATCAGATGATGTAAGTTTTCTCATACAAACTATATATACTATGCATATATTCTATTCTGCATACAAGTTACCGTTTATTCAAATCTCAGTTGTTTCCATTATAGTTTGTCAGTGGGAACGTCTGCAAAAAAGCTGAAGCTATGGATAATCCTATTTTTGACAAGACTCCAAAATCTAATGTTTGACTTCCTTATATCATTATTATCATTATTTCAGTTACAATGTATGCAAGTAACATTAATATATATGCATGCTTTATTTTTTTTAACTTCCCAGGCTCCCACAACAGACAAGCCTGCTGATCCTAAGTTAACACCAAATATAAATAGTGTAAGTATTTACACCTTCATCATATTATGCTAATATTAATTTTTCCCTATGTTTCATTACGTTTATATTAATAAATTTATTGGTTACAGGAAGGACAAAAATCTGTTACACATGATACTCCTGTATCTGGTGCACCTCTGTTCGATAAAACCCCATTGACAGATGTAAGACATGTTGTAATTTTCATATTTTTCCTATTTATACAATAAGACATACATATTTATGCAACTGTTTACTAACATTTATTCATATATTAGGCAACTACCGACCTGGTTGCAAAGGATAGTTCCTGTAAAGCTGCAGTCGCTGAACATCCCCACGTGTCACGTGAAGACTGTGCTCGCAACCTGCTTAAGTTCATTTTGTCAGGAAAACTAGATCCGAGCATGTATGTATTCGTTATTCAAATTCCAATTAAGTATAATTAGAAGGATTGTAATCAAAGTTTTTTCCCCAGGTCTATCATTAATTTTGGAGGATTTGGAGGGTCTGTCCTTGATGTTGTCCAGTCGTTTGGTCCCAACAAATGTCTTGAGAATACTTTCATGCAGGGATTTATCGACTGTATTCGTCAGGATGATGTATTATACAATCCAGATTCTGTAATCAACACTCTAATACTGAACGTCAACGTTGGGGTAATTGTTTCTCCACAACTTTGTATCTTATTGCAACACTTACTTTATAAATATATAATACCAATCAAGTTATTTTCTTTGTCCAGACCGTTTTGAATATTGAGGAGTTTGAACAACACAGTTCAAATCCACAGCCCTTCACAACATCACTTCTTAAAGAACATCTTGAACCGACCCTACCTTCAGATGATGTTCTTAACCAGATTAAATTGGTGAGTTCTAATCAGTTTCATTTGTACAAATGTTAGAGTGTACTTTTGGTTACTAGTTTTATGTTGTATTAGTTTTAATTTTTCATATGCATAGTATAAATCATTCAAAATTTTACATATATATTTAACAGATCCTGGTTCCTATGCTACGCCGAAGCCACTGGACCCTTTATGCAATCAATTTTGAACGTCGTCGAATAGACATCTTAGATTCAAACCCTTATGGTACATTGCTTGGAGGCACTACATGGAAACAAATCCATAATGATCAAATGATGATAAATGGAACGAAGATACCTTGGTCCAGACTAATAATGAGAAGACTTAGCATTGCCTTACATGAAGCTCGACCTGAGTCAACTGTACCAAAGTTTGGCAACTACAAGATTGGGCTTCTTCCCAATTGTCCAACCATGACACCAGGGTCAAATGATTGTGGTTTTTTTGTCGCAAACTTCCTCCGCTACTACGATTTTGATGATGGCGACTTATTAGAATTTTATACTCCGGTATGTCACTAAATTAGTTTTCTAATCTTGCATATATTACTCCTTCAGATTTTATTCTACCATTAAATTGATATTATGGCTATTTCAGGATGAACCATTGGACCAACGTGCCTTTGTTCTGCATTACCTTACCTTTCATCGCAACAACATGGTTGCCCCCCTTCCTGTAGAACTGCTGCCTTTCAAGTATTCTCCAAGGAGACGCCGCTGTTTGAAAGCCAAGACTTAGATAGCATAGCTGAACATGATTCCCTGTGCGATGCACAAAACTGTTTATGTTACTTGTTAAGTCACTTATGTCAGGCCTCTGATAATGTGTTTGATACTCTGTGTGCCACTTATGTTCAATGTGGCTAATGTCTATGCTACTTCGCATCAGTTTTTATCTGAAGTGTGTCAAACATAATTGTTACCAGAATGGCTATTTATGTTATCTGTTAACAAATTCTATGTTAGTTCATCTCCAGTTTGTGAGTTGGTTAATCTTTTTGCTTCCAAGGTTTGGCTTATTTGTATTATCATATTGTTTCAATATTCAAGTTTTATGCATAATATATACTTCCTTATTTTATATACACTAGGTTCATCTTTTATACATTTTTCACGCTAATTATGCTAATCGTAACAAGTGTTTATGCTATATCCTGTTTGTTGTATTTGAAGTGTGAAACCGACGTATGCACTCCCATTCGATTAGTATTGTTAAGTGTATACAGTTTTATATAACATTAATGTCCAGACCTTCCGATTGCTAAACGTTCAATGCCAATTTGTTGTGCATATTCAGTTACATAATTTGTGTAATTGTCTATATTTACGCAGCATTTTATAGTTTTATATCTACGCATTATATAACCCTTTCATGCAAACTGCTGAATTTCGAACAAAATAAAGCATAAGTCATTGTGATATTACAAGTTTCTTCTAAATCGACCACTCGTTAGTCACACTTCAAATTATTCGCCCAAATCCATATGCTCATCGGCTTCTTCATTTTCCACTTCTTCATCAATACGATGTTTTTTTGCAGTCGATGTTTCATTCCACTGTGGAGCAGTTGTTTTATTGTTTAGTCTTGATCCGGCTGGCCGTCCTCTCTTTCGATTAGACAGTTTTGCTAGCCTTGCCCTGTTCTCTTCCACAGACAGACATGTTCTGCTGTTATGCCCATCTGCTATTCCACACAAATGGCATCTCCTATTCTTCTTTTTCTCTCCTTTCGCACCTAGTCTCATAATCCTATCTTCTGAATTTTTGATTGTCCGTCCCTTTGGTCTTGCACGATCCGGCATACTCAGATTTATAACATCCACATTAAAATTCAACCTCTGCATAATAATAGACGTTACTATTTAGTATACGCATATTTACATATATTTATACCAATCAGTAAAATCATTTATCAATGCTCACCTTTTTAGCTTCTGACGTTGCAGCAATATTTTCCATTTGTTCATGTGCTACGTGACACGGAGAACTTGTATCACCAACCTCATGTGAAAATCTCATGTGGTCCTCCTTTAAAGCCCAACCCAAATACATCAACATTTACATGCAGCATAAAATTATATTTTCATTTTAGACAAATAAACAATATTATTTTAATATGTACCTGGTTACCAGTTGTTATTATTGTTAATGCATGTTCACATCCAGTCCTGGTGTTATGCGAATCCTACAAAATATTATTTGCTTATTACATTGATATTATATATTCATTATATACAATACTTCATGCAAGCTTATATATATATCTTTTACATACCTTATTATGACATGTAATTGTATTGTCATCTTCCATCCCATCGCTAGCATTAATTTTATTCAACTCTTCTTCCTGGTACAAAATAACATGTTACTTATGCATAATTTATGTTACAAATAGTATAACACTAAAACATCTGCAATATTATTACCTTGTCTTCCTCATTATCACTAACATCTGTTGACTCATTACATCCAATATCTGGCTCCAATCGGCTTAGAACGACATCGAGCTCATCCAACACATCCATCGCCTTATCGTACCCTGCTTTTGACATACACGCCTGACGAACTACTTTCATAGTTTTCGTTAACAACATTTTCTGTCTGTATGATTTAGTAACTCCATCCTTTCCCCTGAAGCTCTTATCAATTCTTTCAAACGGAACATCTTTTCTTGATGAGACAGTGTACCTTTGCAATATATACTTTGAAGGTATCTTTTCAACTTGAAGATGCATGAAGGCTCTTAAAAGATGAACACACAATAGACCTGAAAACATGAAAACAAACCATTATTTCAAAAATATACATTAATTGTACTACAATCATCAAATTATCTAGTATGCAAATTTTTTATGCTAACCAACATAATACGTACAAACCTGTATGTTCCCACTGTTTGCACTCGCATGTATACTCCCCAGCTTCTATGTCTGCTGATATCTTGAATTGATGTTGTCCCCACACAATTTTATTAGACCATTTTGTATGCTGTACGATCCATTCATTATCACATCCGTCTGGGTCCTTTAATATTTTGTATGCAGTGGCGTATTTCATTGATTCCTCGAATCTATTCATAACAGCTCTGGTGTATGCTCTAGAGACTCTCACTTCGAACCTATATAATGTATCTGTTGTCCTTGGTGCCTATAACACATTATTATCATAATTAAACAAATTATTTACATAATTATATGCAAACCGTTATTGCTAACAAGCACGACATACCTTGCTCACCAATGCCTCCTTTGATTCTTTCATTTTCTTGCTGTGCAACATTTTCATCATTTGTTTAGCGAACTCATGCAGTGGGGTGTTCGCATCTACATGTGATTGCTTCACTAATCTGTTCATGCTCTCACTTCGTTGTGTAGATACCATTACCCCACAGAAGTCATTTTTAAAAAATGCAGGTATCCATTCTTTTCTTATTTCATATAATTTGCGTAGAGTTATATCTTCATGAAGATTGAACTCCTCTAGCATCATTTCTCAGGCACATTCAAACTCATGAGGAGTTAATGGATGATGTATAATAGACTGGAATGTTGTTTTAAAATCCTTAACAGCAAACCTGGCATATATCTCATTCAGGAATGGCATAAATCTGTTCTGTACATGCCATAAGCACAGTCTGTGAACTGTTTTTGGAAATACAGTTCTCAGAGCAATTGGCATTGCAGGATCTTGATCTGTAATTGTTCACAGATTATTCAGTTATTTTCACAATAAATTAATTCATTGTTTTGCATAACAAATTTATATATCACATACCTGTAAGCATAACTCTTGGACCCTCGCCTCCCATACATGTTTTGAATGAATTGAAAGCCCATTCAAAAGTCTGTACTGTTTCATCTCCCAACAAAACAAATCCAAACACTGTACACTGCAGATGGCTGTTAGCTCCAACAAACATGCCCAGTGGTTTATCATATATATTTGTCTTGTGTGTTGTATCAAATGTCACAGCATCACCATAATCTGCGTATTCCCCCTGCATGCTTGCGTGTGACCAAAAAATACTAACTATTTTCCCATCATCGTCTAGCTGGAAATCACAAAAAAATTGTGGATTCTGTTTTTTGCATTCTCTAAAGAAAGCCAAAAGTTTGGCTACATCATTTGAGCAATTTTCTCTTCTCCTGGCTGCCCTCCTACATTTGTTTGAACAAAAAATTGTTACACACACATTTACTATAGTAAAATTCCTGGCTATTGATATATACACATGTAACAAAAAAGTATTGCTTACATATTTTTCAGATCTTGAGCAGTTACCGGTACGTTCTCCGGCCCATCATGCATTTCTGATATGAAATCAACTATGCAATGCTGCGGCACTCGGCTATCATGCATTGCATCCACAAAATTTATGAACTCAGCATCCCTAATTTTGTTGCAACGTAAATGTTGTTTCTCTGCTTCGTCGGTTATGAACTCATGGTTATGCTCCAAGTTTACCAGTTCAATTTTTGTAGCTACAACCATTTTGTTTTCATCATCATATATTTTTTTTAATTTTATTCCAGCTTTGCATTGTGTACGCCCCGATGATCTATTCCTCATCCTAGGTGTATCATTTGATTTTGCTGCACTTTTACCTTCACGTGAACAATTTATCCACTTACTGAATGTCTTCTCTCTGTATTTCTTCAGTGGAAATCCAACTTCATATGCATACCTTTTATAGAATTTATATGCATCATCAACATCCTTGAAAGTCATCCCTACCGTTGGCACTATAGTTGGATCAATGTTTTTTGCCTGCTATTTCATTGTCATTGTTGTTTGTACCATTGAATATGTTCACAACAATATAATCAATCGATAATCAAATACAGCGACTGGACTTACATGTGAACGCAGTATCTGTGGCGTATCCATCTCCCTGGAGCTAATATTGGACATAGGAGGTCGAACCCTTTGTTCTCCTTCTTCCCTATGCTCATCTCGGCGATCGCAGGACCCATTAGAGCAGGCGGTGGTGTCACCAGTGAGTTACCACCAACTCCTCCCTCTATCTCTGGATCAAGACGAACGCCATCTCCTTCCATCGCCGGCGACCCTCCAGAGCCGGCCATGTCCAACTCCGATTAGTTATGCAGTCTTAGTGGTCTTTTTTCCGAATGAAAGTAAATCTCGGATACTATAAAAGTAACCGCATCCACGTTTACAGGGTCTCCTCATTATTTCGGAAACCGTCCCGATATTATGGCGACGTCTTTGTCAAACTAAAATTCATAATATAAAATTTACGCACAATGACACAACGTTTTACGCCATTAGGTATATAATGTTTATGCATCTATTATGCCGCTTCGGTTTTATGCCATATCTTTCAACATCTTATGCTTCATGTTTTTTTACCTTCCGCACATTACTTACCATGCAAGATCCATAATTTACGCGCCCACGTATCCCAGTAATCACGTTTGCATGTGACATATATTCCCTTTAATTCCGCGCAATTTCCTTACCATTCAAACAACCGCGCCACGGCGCCGTCTGTCCTGCATGCCTCCTCTCAGCCCCACGTTAAAACACAGGCGCGCCTGTTCCATCGGCCAGACATCGGGAACCGACCTGGGCTTCCTTTAATATCCAAAGCTCAGGGCTCCCATTATACCTGCCCTATATATATATATATATATATAGTAGCTGTCGCGCGCACCTGCGCGCTGCCGCCATGGTGCTAGATTCATAGTTTATCATTTGTAGCTTAACTTTTGAATAAATTTTAGTCTATATATTCAGAGTTCATGTTCTCTGGAGTCTGTACAACATACAGTGGCTTGACTACAGAATAGTGTTTTATCAGAGGAAAAATCAAATTGGAAAATGTATTATACAGTTGGTGGTTTATAGAAAGAGATCCGAACAAAAATGTGTACATTGAAAAAAACACACAAATAATCAAACTGCATTAGCAATGCTGTGGAACCAACAATTTTACTACTATCCTTTCGAGTAGAGATTAAACTTGGCTTACTTGCCCTTGCGAATTGCTTGGTATGCACGTTGATTTTGAAAATATTCAAGATCTAAGCCACCACGAATATCAATGACGTAGTAAGTTTAAGGCTGTGACAAAACAACATTTGAAAAAAAAACTATTACTCTATTACCATGTACTGCAACATGATTTCGTCATAGGCATTTGAACAAACACATGGTGTGTATAGTATGAGATGAGCCAAAAACAAAATGGATATGGGGCAGACTGATACAGAGAGGTTACTAGGCACCTCTATCGTCACAGCAACAGTTTAAAACATATGTAAAATATAATAAAGTTTTCTGTCATTATCGAATAGAATAATGGAAGTGAATATTCAACCGAGTAGCCTCCCATCAACTTGGCTTAAGCCAGGAAGCGTATGATTAGCGACCCGGTGAACTCACATGCTCAGCAAGGTTGTGGCTGTCAGTGGTCTGAACCCGTCTGACCCGCACATCACGTAAGCCAGCTTCCCGTCGTGGGAATTGCCGCCCGTGAGCTTCTCCTTCGCTATCTTTCCATTATTCACCGCCTTCCCCTTTGCCCACGGATCAGAACCAAGCTCCGGCGAGGTATAGCGAGGTCTGAAGGAGCGCCTGGAGATGCAGAAAATATATGTGATGTAAAGGGTGATGCGACGGCTGTGGTACGACGCAAGCAGAGGAGAAAGTCGACCGACCCGGGCGAGAACATGATGGTGATGCTTTCTTGGTAGGCCGGTGCCATGCGAGACTGGAAGCTGGAGGTGGAGCGGGGCGAGGCTGTGTTGTTTACATCGTGGCGTGGCTGGTGTAGGTGCACAGCAAAGTCACGCGGGCACGACGCGCGGCTAGATGGCGACGTGCATGGATGCGGCGATGACGCGAAGCTGCGTCTAAGGCAGGGGTGGGAACGAGCAAAGGAAGGAGCTCCTACCGGTGTGCGTCGTGACATCACTGCTCGAAGGCAAAGGAACGACAGCAGGGAGGGGGAGTGCATCAAGAGCAAGGGTGCATTTTTTGGGGGACGAGGGAGGGAGGTGGGGAGCTCCTGCTGGCGTTCATTTGACGCGGCGAGGGTGGGAGACCAATCACCTAGTGTGGCTAGGGAAGATGACTTTGTCTAGAAGGCTCAACGCTGTAACCGGAGGCCGCCTCGTTTGACATCAGATGAAGATCGTATGGCTGGCAAGGCAAGTGGTGACGTGGACGAATGGGATGTAGGCTTTGCTCCCACGTTTAATAAATATAAATATATAGTTTATATACTGAGAGCCCTGGGCTCTCAATAATTATAGAGAGCCCCAGCCACACAACAAACCCGGTTAAGACCACTTACGTTCACTATTTATGCAACCAAACCAATTTAGCGTAAACAGAGCACCACCTCTGAACCCACGTTCCAGAAAACCGGGTTAGGCCCACTTTCCACGCGGTGAACTACCCATGCCACAGTCAAAACATGTTAATGCCAATTCCGTTCAATGTTTATGCAACAAAATTGATTTGGCGTAAATAGAGCACCTCATCTGAACCCACGTTCCAGAAAAACCGGCTTAGGCCCACTTTCCACGTGGCCAACTACTTCTATACCCTAACTCCTGTTGCGGCCAATTTACCTGGCTGACTCGCCGCGATTCATCGGGCGTCGCCAGGGCGATTATTCGTTCCTCTACCACCGCACGCCCTCAACCCTAATCGGCGCCGCCGTTGATAGTTCTCGTCGAGCCGCCCCGCCGCTGACAATCGCCACGCACCGTGTGACATTGGTCGTCTACCCGCCCCGCTGACAGTCGTCCGCCTTCCCAAGGTGCTCGCATTCCTCACTAATTCTTCTGCGCTTCATTGCTATTTCCCAATCTCACCCATTCATCTCTGCCATTTTCTTATCCACCGCTCGTGCGCCGTATTTGTGAGGCATTAACAACCGCGCTGTATTCCAGGTGCCCAAATTCGTCACCGGCGACTAGGCTGCTCTGTTTCAACCACTGATGGATTTTCTGGCCGTCGATGACAAGGAAATCACAGGTCACCTACTAATGCATAAATGTTTATTTTGTTGGTTAGTCATTGGATAAATATCGTTTTTATGCACATTTTGTTGGTATGCATAAATGTGTATGGCCATTTTACTTTGCAATGGTACGATTTTAAGGGTAGCTGCATTAAATAGGTTTACATTATAGCCCTGTTGTGTTTAATCCATGAAACTCATTTGTTTAAAATGTAAGAACCTAATATGACATTGCCATAATTATCTCTGAATATGAATGTTTATGTATTTTACTAAGTTGTATTTGTTACTGCATTCATTTGTTTATTTTGCTAGTTAGTCATTGGATAAATATTGTTTTGTATGAACATTCTGTTGGTATGCATAAATGTATATGGCAATTTTTACAATGCAATGATACGACTTTAAGGCTAGCTGCATTAAATAGGTTTACATTATAGCCCTGCTGTGTTTAATCCATGAAACTCATTTGTTTAAAATTTAAGAACCTAGTATGTCATTGCCATAAGTATCTCTGAATATTAATGTTTATGTATTTTTACTAAGTTGTATTTGTTACTGCATTCATAGCTTACACCATACTGCTATAATCATCCTCAAGTATTGAAAGGGAATTAGGCTTACACCTAGTCCCTAAATAATTTTGGTGGTTGAATTGCCCAACACAAATATTGGACTAACTAGTTTGCTCTAGTGTATAAGTTATACAGGTGCAAAAGGTTCACACTCAGC
The DNA here is from genome assembly GCA_029449295.1 of Zea luxurians. Taxonomy (NCBI): domain Eukaryota; kingdom Viridiplantae; phylum Streptophyta; class Magnoliopsida; order Poales; family Poaceae; genus Zea; species Zea luxurians. The sequence goes on from JAOPSE010000002.1 coordinate 138,792,752, forward strand.
CAATAAAAAGATCAAGTTTTGGATTCAACAAAGGAGCAAAGAGGCAACCGAAGGCACCTCTGGTCTGGAGGCACCGGACAGTGTCCGGTGCGCCACCGGACAGTGTCCGGTGCACCAGAGGACTCCAACTCGAACTCGCCACCTTCGGGAATTTCTCAAGGCGCTCCGCTATAATTCACCGGACTGTCCGGTGTACACCGGACAGTGTCCGGTGCTCCAAGGAAGCGCAGCCTCCGCAACTCGCCAGCCTCGGGATCGCGCAGCAGCCGCTCCGCTATAATTCACCGGACATGTCCGGTGTGCACCGGACTGTCCGGTGTAACCACGGAGCAACGGCTATTTCGGCGCCAACGGCTACCTGCGGCGCATTCAATGCGCGCTCTGCGCGCGCAGAAGTCAGGCGCGCCCATACTGGCGCACCGGACAATGAACAGAAGGTGCACCGGACATCCAGGCGGGCCCAGAAGTCAGAAGCTCCAACGGTCAGAATCCAACGGCATTGATGACGTGGCGGGGGCACCGGACATGTCCGGTGTGCACCGGACTGTCCGGTGCGCCATCGACAGACAGCCTCCACCAACGGTCAAGTTTGGTGGTTGGGGCTATAAATACCCCAACCACCCCACCATTCATTGCATCCAAGTTTTCCAACTTCCAACCACTATACAAGAGCTAGCATTCATTGCAAAGCACACCAAAAGAGATCAAATCCTCTCCCAACTCCACACAAAGCCCTAGTGACTAGAGAGAGTGATTTGTAGTGTTCATTTGAGCTCTTGCGCTTGGATCGCTTCTTTTTCTTTGGCATTCTTTCTTGTGATCAAACACTCACTTGTAATTGAGGCAAGAGACACCAATTGTGTGGTGGTCCTTGCGGAAAGTTTGTTTCCCAAGTGATTTGAGAAAGAGAAGCTCACTCGGTCCGAGGGACCGTTTGAGAGAGGGAAGGGTTGAAAGAGACCCGGCCTTTGTGGCCTCCTCAACGGGGAGTAGGTTTGAGAGAACCGAACCTCGGTAAAACAAATCCGCGTGTCTCACTTCATTATTCACTTGCGATTTGTTTTGCCCCCTCTCTCGTGGACTCTATTATATTTCTAACGCTAACTCGGCTTGTAGTTGTGATTACTTTTGAGATTTTCAGTTTCGCCCTATTCACCCCCCCCCCTCTAGGCGACTTTCAAGTATAATTGTTTTGTTTATGTCTTTGCAATTTATAAAAGTCTGGTTGCATTATATTATACTATCTATTTCACCATTTAGCATATACTCGAATCGATAAAAAATATTTTTTCCTATGATGCAATGATTCATGAAGGCATGTCTATGTTGTAGATCAAATATGTCATTTTAGTTGGTTATGCAAATAGTCTTATGATATATTTATTTTTCATTATGTTTCTTTTTCTTTTTTATGATAGATGCCACATAAGTGCTTTGTTTATGTTGTTTTGTTCACTTATCTACTATGTTTCTAGGGCCATATAACATAATTGAGGTATTCTAATGTGGACGAGTGTGTAGAGTGTACAATTATTTCATATAGTCATTTGTTTATATGTTGATGTATGTAAGTCAATAAAGTAAATGTAAAATCAGCATGTATATTTGTTCACTATTAATCATTTTTATTAGTTGCACATATGTTTTACATTGTTTGCTCCGCAGGCTACTGCTTCAATGATGTGGAAGGTTGATCGACTCCCAACCAATCCGAAGAGATTAATCATTGAGTCAAGTCAAGAATGCTTCAGTGTCGACATCCCACGCTCGACAGATACCGGAGACCCTCCAAATACTCGATGTGATGGTGATCCTCTGCAACATAGAAAGAGAGGTGTTGTTGCCGATGCTAAAAAGCTCCCCATGCGCAGTATGGATGATGATGATGACTTTGAGCCCCCAAAAAAGAAGTGTAATATCAAAATGGATGCCCCAAACAAGACGCAGGTGAGTTTACAACATTGCAGAAACTTATCTTTTCCAATATTTTAATCATGCATACAATCACAATGCATACTTCCTGTGCTGCAACATACAACTTACTATATTACCTTAGCATATCAATCCAAAACAGTAATAGACCATGGAACTATGTAAAAATAAGAATGCAGATATTATGATATTTAATTATTAACATATTTATCAATCTATCCACATTTTTTTACAGAGACTCAACATCAGATGCAACCCAGGAGATGTTCTTGCGTCCATTCAGATAATGAATGAAAGGCAACGTCAAGCTATAGTCAGAAAAGGTTTCTCCAGCATTCTTGACATGATGATTGATGCAATTGGATGTCGGACACTTCTTTGTTGGCTCATGCAGAAGCTAGACCCCAGAGACATGACTCTTCGTATTGGTCCAGACAAAGAACTAAAAATCACCAAGTAGATTGTCCATCTGATATTGGGTCTTCCAAATTCGGGTGGTGGGAAGCCACTAAATATTGACGAAGTGAATGCCGCAGCAAACCTTCGGTCCTCCCTGAGTATTAGCAAGGATGAGTTTGTGATTTCAAAGCTACAGGACAGACTGAGGTTAGACAACAATGATGAGCTGTCAATCCGATGTTTTTTGATCCTATTCAACCGGCTGCTTTTCCCAACGGCTAGCTGGTCGATATCTTACAACAAGGTTCTACTGACGAAAGAATTGGAGTGGTTCCCTCACATTGATTGGTGCCATCTCATTTTCAGCGGCCTATGTGAAGCTGCCCAGAAATGGCACAATAGAAGCACTAGTAACATCTCGGCAACGATATACGGGTGTTCCATCATTGTTCTTGTAAGTTTCATACTTAATATGGTAAATCTTTTCTTAGATTAATCAATTGCAAGCTGAAAATACATTCATATATTCTGTGTTTACGTTCACTTATCTTCATTTGCATATGACACATGATATCTATATGTTATGTAGCTTTATTATTTGGACCACTTGGACCATGTCGCAGCTCCCAACAACAAAAGTGGCACTCCCCACATCAAGTATTTTAACAAGAATATCATAAGGGCGTTGTCAATGGCTGATAAGCGTAAGCCTCGACAGGGTGGCGAACCATTTGGTTATTGCCCTATGAGTATTCACTTCTATCATAATTTTAGTTTTTATGTCCAATCCATTCATTTTTTCAGGTTTATCTACATTGCACAATTTTTGATACTATATTTGTTTTGTAGTGTTTCCATGTTGCACAATATAAGGTGTCATCTATGTTAGGTGTATCACATCAGAATTTTTTTGTTTTTTTACAACAATCTTATCTATGACTATTTTTAAATCCAATTGATTATAGTAGTTATCTCATGATCTCACTTGATGCTACGAGTCAATCCATATACATAATTATTAATTCTCATCTGGTTTCATCAGTTTTGGAGCAGCAGTGAGACTTGTTACGTCACAAAATCGGCATTTATTGGTCAGTTCGAGGTTACATTACATACCCACACTGTTCTCTATGTGCCTGTTTCTTAACATATTTTTTCTCTTATTATATATTGTTTACTACAGTCTAAACTAAGGCCAGAATCAAGTGTGCAGATTCAAATGAACATGGTCGACTTCCCAACATAAACATCCAACTGCATCATATCCAAGATCTGATGTCAACTAAGATCCAGTAGCTTCCTGTACATCCACGCTCGAAGTTCCAAGCTAAGTTGCTTGCTTATGACTCAGAGGTTGCAAGATAGTTGCCACTATGAAGCAATGTCTGAATAAGATTGGTAGGAAGCAGTACAAGCTAGTTGATACATTTGGAGAGTTGATTGACGAGGTTCTTTGGGCTGAGTCATATAGTTCAGACATTGAAGATAACGTGACACAACCTTGAAATAAATCTGTACCAGGTCAGTTGTCATTTTCATCATATATGTATAATTCATGCAAATACTAGTTAGGTGCCCGTGCGTTGCAACGGGCATACAAAATCTTCAATAAAATAATTAGTTAGTGCATGTTTAGGTGAGAGGAGTACCACTCAGCGATCATACGAAAATTTCCTGCTACACAGTAACCCTGAGCGGTCACATTGGAGTTGGATGGGTGTTGTTGACCCTTGGTAGCAATAATCTCTGCAGCTTGTAGAGTGGCAGGGCACTCATGTAATCACACTTTTCCAGAGACACCCAACTAATAAGATCTGCCCATCCTTGGTCATGTAAACATGCCACTTATCCGTCATGTTGTCACCCTGCAGACAAAAAATCGAAATTACGCATATGATGGTACTCTGCAGACAGCAAAGAGTGTGCAACCGGTGATTGGAACTTAATTTAGCGTGTGATGTCTGCGCAACAACAGATGTGGAAGCCGTGTTACCTATGCTTTGTTCAAGCCAGTGTAGGAGAACATGCTAATCTACCTTAGAATGAAAGACCCGTCCTTGCCGCTCTTGTCCTTCGCAAACAAACTGTCATAGAGCTTCCATCTTACATTCTTGATTCGCATATCAATTAGCTCCATGTCTTGTTTCCATTCACCAAACATGGTTGGATCACCAACAACATTAACAACTATCCTGGCACCATGAATGGGGGGGTTCGAGTACATGGGTCGTGTCAATCTTTTTAGCTAGCTTTTTACCTTGAAAGGAAGCGTCGTGGAATGCCATAAGAAGATAAGTTAATTGCAGCAACAAGAAGACTATTACTGGTCAATTCTATAATTGAAGCAACTGTTAGAAAAAATGATTGTTAATGAAGGGAAAAATACAAATGGCTTGCCTATTGTGCTTGCTTAAGCATTTGCAACTACTGAATGACATTGGGCCGAGGGTACCACGCAAGCAATCAGTAAAAAAATAATACCTATTTGCAACTTCTGGTGCTGAGCACACACATTTATTGCACCAATCCTTTCAGAATATAGACTAAGGTTCTTGCTGTAAGATTGTGCAACAAACACTTTCATGCCACGCTTAACAAAAAGCTTGACAGGAAATGCATCTTCATCAAGGCTTCCACTGGCAAAACCCTAAAAGGAAAACCAACCAATCAGCGGAAGACATACTGTGATACATACGTAGGAGACAAGGTACTCAAGCAAAAACAATTCACCTAATATGCAACATCAAAGAAATGCATATGCCTTTTCTATTTAATGACATATGCAATTTTCTCCCACAGTTCAAGAGTTGGGTTTATTCCAGTTGGGTTGTGAGCACAACCATGTAGCAGAACAAAAGATCCTTCAGGAGCAGCCTATTGTGAAGGGAAATGAATATATAATGGCATAAACAATCTCTTGAAAGCAAATTATTCGTTTGCAGAACAAAAAAAAAGTCTTTAGATGAATTCAGGTATAATCTATTAAAACATTACTCCTCAGACCCAACAAAGTTCATAAAATGGAAGATACCTAGCAAAAATAGCAGTAGTAGGACAAATAAGAACATCCAAGTACCTAAATGTTAGCTATCATTCCCTCAAAATCCAACCCAACAGTCTTGGTTCATAATACAAGAAATGACAACACAAGTTTGTGCTCTGTAAACCACTGCAATACTCAGATTTGTAGGCGTTTATCACCTTTTTTCATTTAGTTTCACTCTTTTACTGGCACAGCTAGAATTCTGCATGCCTTTTGAAATGATTATAGTACATCAATTTATGCTATTCTCTAGACCATTTTACTGCTATGAACAAGTAGCAGCCAGCTAGAATACAGAACAGTGAACAATCACCATGTTGATGAAAGAAAGAGGTGTCAATTTCTATTGCATATTTTATTAAAGCGTATAGTGTCCTAAAACAGTAATTTTATTTCAATGGTAAGGCTATCATACTGTAGAATTCTAACCATACCAGTAAAAATGAAATTAATCTATGACGCATTGAGATCCACTTTACAATTAGAAACACTAATAACTAATAACGCGCATCACAAATATATTACAAATATTTTTCTTAAGTACATGTATGATGATGCATCACAGATATATTACCAATATTTTTTCTTAAGTACATACAAAGCAAGTATGAACATGGAAAAAGAAGGATATAATAATTGAAAATATGAACCTAATGCAGCTATGTCTGTAAGAAAAATATTCCCAGTTTTATTTCATGATTTGCAAGATCATGTATTTCATTGTGTATTATTACTATTCCTGACTACACGTTAATATCAATATACAACATGCTTATTTGCTGTTGCTGTTTTTCAGAGGCATGCTACATATCATATTCAGCAGAACTCCCAAAAATTGAATACCAAGTTCATTGTTCTCCAAGTTAGTTTTGATTCAAGACATTTTTTTGTTTCATACAATAATCTTAAATAATTAAGAATTGTGTACATACAATGCGGATAGCCTTACATATCAACTAATCTACAATGTGATTTTTTTTGTAGTGATTTAAGTTGACAGTGAGCATACACTTTTTAGGATCAGGGATGTGCACAGGCTAAACACCCAACATTTGTTTCATTCAGTCATGTTAGATCTGTAATTCATCTTTTATACCTTTCCATTTTACAAATTATGCAATACAAAATGTTCACCCAACAGTACAAATAGATCCAGACACCGTTGTTTGCAAAACACAATAAATTGTTTCAAATTATGGATGACACAAAAATAGGATTACCAGTAGTGTGCAATTCTTGTTTGAGCTGAGCTAGCCCGATTATGCTAGAGTCGAGTTGCTAGATATAAGCCTGTTGTAGCAAAGAGAAGTAAAATAATATAAATTTATACTATTATATGGAGACACTGAACAATGTCGAGCTTTAAAAAACACAAAGGAAATAGTATTAATACTTTGCCATATTGTTTTCCCCAATCTTGGGTTTGGATCAGCAACGATTGGGGATTGGATCAGCCAATAGCTATATATCAATTATCCGCTATCCGGCCACTGCGTAGCCAAATTGCCTATGTTACTATGAGAAGTAAAACAATACTCCTTTTTCTTGTTTTCCACCGCTACTCTGCTAAATATGAGTTTCTTTGGCACTTAGTGTTACGCTATTTCTTTTCGATGTACCCAATTACCTAATATTTTGTCCATCTGGCCGCAACTACCGTCTCTCGTTACCAAATTAACAAATACGATTAATATTGTAATGTATTTATAATTATATATGCAGATTAATTAATATAATAATATAATACACAAAAATGTAAGTCACGGACCAACGAGTGAATCGACTTAGAGTATACCATTCTCAATAATTTATTTACCAACATTATATTCTCATGTATTATCATTTTTTCATTAACGTTATCCCCAAAATTAATAAAGAAAAAGGAAGAAAATAAAGGACAAAAGGAACATACGACATACCTATCTCTTCGTCTTCTTTTCCTCGGGGCACAACGCTGCTCGGTCCGTCGGTGCCTTCCTACCCACTAGACCCTCTCCCTCCACGCCTTAGTTTCGAGCGCCACTCCTCCCTATCTCCTCTCCATCCAGATCAATCAACGACCTCGACTTAACACATACATGGCCTCGACTCCACTCATCCATGTTGCTGCAATTCAGACAAGCAACACCAGTGCCTCGATGTCCTTCACTCGTAAAGCTCTGCCCGCTCACCTCCCCGTCGCCATCTCCTGCGCCACTGCCGGAAGACAGACTCGCGCTCACTTGCCCGTGGGATCTGGGCTCGCTTATCCAAGGAGCCTCTGCCGCGTCGCGTCCGCGAGATATGTCGTAGTGGAGGCAAGATTTGTCCAACCACCTTCTTGTAACCTTTGCCACCAGTCTTCTGAAACAGCACCCGCCGCGCTTCAAGCCTCTCCCTAACATTGCCTTCTTTCAGCAGCTTCTTCGTAGCCACCATTTTAATTGGCGTTGTGTCTGGAGCCGTAGTAACAACAACCCTATCCTCAGATTTCTTGAATTGGTTTGTGTTGTGGCATGAAGGAGGCAGATTTTTCTTAGCCATGATTGAAGGAGGGCTGCCTTTTCTGTTGATGGCATTGTTCGATCCATCCGGTTGGGGCTGCCTGTTAGTCGGCCATGAGTTCCTCCTTGTAATTGAAGGGCTAGAGGTGGAGCCCGAGGAATCAGCCGGGTATCGGCCATCACTTGTAGTATCTGTCCAATTATCCAATCAACTAATGTTAGAAAAGAATATCCGTAGTCTGAATAACTCTCATCAAGAAAACTAAATCCAGCCAATGTAATATCATGCGTATTGTGGTTCGTACCTATAAAAAGCAAAAAGGCTATAAAATTGCAAAACGTTTTATTTTCAGAGAACTATTATTATTCAGTGTGTTGTGTTTTACTAACCAAGTCGTGCAAAGTCGAAGCAGCATTTCCTCTGCATGTGTTTGCCTCTATCTATTCTATCCCTCAGACCACACCCATGTGAAGGAAAAAATTCCCTGCAGCCTGGATGCAACCATGTAGAGCCCCTCTGTCACTGGGCTCTTTTCTCTTCTCCTTGTTTTACTACCAAGCAAAGACTATTTTTCTATCTTTTACGGTTAAATAGCCCTTTTTAATTTGTGCTTATTACGGTATGCAGTCCAAACCCGAACCAAGCACATACCTTCATGAATAGCTACATCACCTCTGAGAGAAGATCTAGACTGGGACGATGGTAAGGAGCGGACCTCCTCATCCAAATCTGGGATCTCCTTCCATGCTTCTATTAACCGGTTCATGGACTCGCGCACTGTTTTCACCTGCATTGTGCTAAGAAGGTGCCAGAAATGTCAAGAAGCCGCAGCAGATCTAACGAGGATGCCGAAGATCTCATGTGGCCGACCGACCTTATCAAATCTCTTGGCTTTGAAGACGGTAATGCAAGAATATTTGTGTGAGATGAGGTCGTCTCCGTGCTCGAGGGCCAACAAAGCGAGCGACTCGGCGGCGGCCTTCCTGGCGGCCCAATCGTCGGCGCAGTGAGCGTGTCGCGGAGGAGAGGCAAGGCAGCGGAGGCGGCTCCACCGCCGGAGGCTGCCGAGGCAGTGCCGATGAGGGAGATGAGTGTGGGCTTGGCCTTGAACGCCGCGCTGCAGAGGAGCTTGTAGAGGCGCGGGAGGAGCCACCAGAGGTACGAGGCGAGGTTGTCGGTGGGCTCCAAGGCTTCGACGGTGGCGGCGGCGGCGAGCGCGGCGGCCAGCTGCGCGCACTGGTCTGGCTTGTGGAGCACGGCGTCGGTGAGCAGGGCCAGCGCCGCGGCGTGGACGAGCGCGGCGCGCACGGAGGAGTCCGGGTCCCGGACGCGGCACAGCACGGCGGCCAGGAGCCTAGATCTCTTGGTAATCGTGCTAGGGCAGAAGGCATGGATCCCAGCCATCAAGCGAGGATGCAGATCTCTTTGAGCAGTTTGGAGTAGATCTTCCACACGATCTCAGGCGAGAGGGGGGCTGCACGCGGCCATCTCAGGACAGGGCTCAGGCAGGGAAAATCGGCGGCATGCATGGTTCAAGCAGCAGGATGCTAACGAGCGTGGGGGCAGGTGGGGCATTGCGCAGAGGGGGGAGGCGGGGGGGACAAACACAGGCGGGGGCGGGGGCACAAGGTATGTGTGGACGCTGACCTTAGGGTCTTAATAGAGTAGTAAGATATGATGCACTAATTCATAGTTTTCAGTGTGTAGAACCAGCCACACAATCTGGTGATCAATTTGTATCTAAACCCCTGATGACACCCACCTAGATGGAGTCGCAGATGACTCCTAGTCAAGTGGAAAAATTAGTTCTTAGACAACAGGAAGTGCGACGAGTCTTCGAGAGTTGCCCTGATGAATCTGTTACACCTAATACTGTTAGTATTTAAGTTTGACTTATATATAATTTCTGGCTTGATATTGCGCATTTGACATTTACATATTATGTTGAACGAATACTTCACTTTTTATTTGTGCAGCTAGGTCACACCGTGCTAGGTGGCATAGTTCATCATGACTCTGGCCCAGTCTTTGACAAGACTCCTATTGGAAATGTTAGTGCCTCAGGCATCTTTCTATCCAAAATGGAATGTGCTCACGCTCTCCGAACATACTTGTGTTCTAAGGCCATGGACATGGACAGGTACAAACTCGTAAATTTGTGTGACCTGAGATATTGTCTAATTCTTATGTATTCTGATCGATCAACATCGTGGCAATTGTCTAGACACTGTTAAGTTTTATTCAATATATGAAGGCAATAAATGATTCTTCTCATGAGGAAGATTAAATTCAATGTCTAGTCACTGTGAAGTATTTGCAGATATATTATGTAATTATGTATCTCATATCTACAAATAACAGTTGTTTCCATTGTTGTATGTTCAATTTTTTTATTGTAGAAATATCATTGACTTTGGTGAACATCGTGGCAATTGTCGTGACATACAACAATCTTTTGTTGATGGCGCGTGTATCGACAATGTGTTTATGCAATGCTTCATTGAGTGTGTCCGCGATGACGCGTCTAACCATATTCCTCCAATGAATGCTCACCAGCTCATCCTAGATGTTAATGTTGGGGTATCACTTATACCTTTATATCACTTTTATTGAATGCATAGCATATATGGAAAATACACAATACTACTCTCTCTTATTTAGGCTATATTGAATTTTGAGGAGCAGGAGCAACATAGTAATTCTCCTCGTCCTTTTGATCCTTCAATTTTGGAGAGTTGCCTTTTGAACAAACTGCCTTCGTTCAAGAAGCTGGATGAGTACAAATCAGTAAATTTCTGTTCCCTGACCCATCACACTGTCACTGCATTTTGCTGCATTTAAGTTTCAATCACATTCATGCATATCAACCATAGTGTATTCAACATTTGGCTTTTCATTTTTTACATGCAGATAATGGTACTCATGCTACGCGCAGGACATTGGACCTTGTATGTTGTTAATTTTCAGATTGGACGCATACATGTGTTAGATTCCAACCCATAAGGGCCAGAACTGGGTGGGACTACCTAGCAGAGTTACCATTGTACACCTATGGATCTGGGTGACAGGCAGTTGCCATGGGCTAGGTTAATAATGAGTAGGCTCAATCTAGCCATACAAAATGTTCGACCAAGATCAGCCCTGCCTACTTTTTGGAAGTACCCTATTGAACTCCCCACGAACTGCCCAACAATTAAAGCGGGGTCTAATGATTATGGATTCTTTGTTATGAGATATATGCAGCACTACGACTACATGGATGGAGCTATCAATGCAGTCATTGATCCAGTACGTAATTGATAGCTAGACTTTTTTGTGTTATGACACAATGTATGTATAATTATGTTTAACTCACACTTTCCTTATATTGGTTTGCAGGATAATTCAGAGGACATTCGCTCTCTTGTACTGCATTACATGATATTCCATCGCCTAAACAAAAACAGCTCCATGCTTTCAAATCTAGAAAGATTCAAGTTCTCTCAGTAGTAGCCTAGTCTATGTTACTGTCACTGAATAGGGTTTATGTATATAATGGTCTGTTGGCTTCTATTAGTATACAGATAATACTTTTGTCCATATGCTCTCTTAGTAATCTCCTAGCTATGTCGTACCGGATATGTTTTATATGGACATATTTATATATGTTATGTTATGTACTCTTTTAGTTCTGTTCTGTCATGACTATGCATTTATCTGTAATGGTTTATGCCTTTTTATTCAGTTTTTTATGATATGCGCCAGCATATACATAGTGACTTCAATGCGCTGGTTGTTTACCTTTTTCAATAAAAATACTTTATGCCATTGAATGAATATCAGCTTATATGGCCAAACAAATCCACCGTTAGCATATTGCATAGGAAATAATTACGTTGGATTAATAGATATAATCCATACAATGAGCTTTTAGCGTAAATAATCATCATATAGTATCACGATCATAACATTTTCATATAATCCTTTATAAAACTTTTGCATGTATGTTTCACAATCATGTCAAATAATCGTCATCAGATCCATGGTCTATAGAATCAACCACTTTATGCTTCTTTGATGTTGATGTCTCATTCCACTGGGGGCCATTGTTGAATTCTTGTTTCTAGACCCAGGCGGGCGTCCTCTTTTTCTATCAGCAAGGCTAGCCAATTTAACCCTATTTTCCTCCACGGACAGGCAGGTGCGACTGTTGTGTCCATCAGCAATGCCACATTTTTGCCACTTTTGATTCTTCTTCTTTTCTCCTTTCACACCCAGTTTCACAACTCTTTGCTCACTAATTTTGATCGTCCTTTCCTTTGGCCTTGCGTTATTTGGTCGCACTAAGCTTATGCCATCTACAACAAATTCCAGTCTCTACATGCCATACAAAAATATATTATGTGACACATGTTACGATGTCAAATTATAAATAGAATATTTGCAATTTAATAAAATTAAAATTTCAACCTTTCTAACATCCCCATCTTGTGTCCCTTCAAAATCAATATTTTCAACAAGCGTCATTTGCAACTCAGATTAATGATGTGCATCAATATTTATGCTTCCATCCTACTCATTAGTGCATTATAGTAAATATTACAAATAATGTTTAAATCATCAAATGTGTTTGCATTATACATAAATTGCCATTATTTTTTGCTATATATTACCTATTGCAGTGAACGTACTGGCACATGCTCCTCATTATCACATTGTGACACATGTTCACCTTCATCGTTTCCAACAGCACCTCCAATAGTTCATCCATTGCGTCCAAGGCCTTATCACTCCCTGCCTTTGACATACTAGCATGGTTTACCACCTTCATTGCTTTTTAAGCAACATTTTCTGCCTATATGATTTTGTCTCTCCATCCTTTCCATTCAATTTCCTGTCATCTCTTGAAAATATCACATTTTTCCTAACTGAGTACGTGTAACGTTGTAGAACGTGTTCCTTAGGTATCCTTTCTAGCTTAATGTGCATGAATGTTCATATAAGATGCACACAAAATAGGCCTACATTTAAACAAGGGGGCAACATTTCACATTCACCTTTTATTATTAGCATTACATCATATGACGTTATATCACAACACTGCCATACCTATGTGCTCCCACCGTTTGCATTCACATTTAAACTTCCCAGCCTCTACATTTGCCATCACTCTGAATTGGTGTTGCCCCTACACGATTTTTTTGATCTCGATGTATGCTGCACCAACCAATCATTTGTGCCTCCATCTGGATCAAGTGATATCTTATGCGCAATAGCGTATTTTATTGACTCCTCGAACCTGTGACGGAACCTCCCAAGGTATTAGGCCCACCTACAGTTGTCCTTGTCCTATGGACCTTGAACAACCTTGTAGATGCACGTAATCACTCGACAAGTTCGGTAACTGTATCCTCATTACCTTGCCCAAGAGCGCTTCACCCGTCACGCAGATATTACATCACATCAGAGGAAAGAATAGCGGAAGCGAATTACAATAACTTAGTTTATATTCATTCAATATATATAGAGAGGGTATTATTATTATAAAACCAGGGTACTATGAGTGCATAAATATTATTATTATAGATCTGGGAGGCAAAACACCCTCCCGCATAAAAGTACATTGTTTTTAAAGTGGGAGGCCAACCTCCTCCTGCGCCTTCACTGCTGGGGCTCTTCCTTGGGCACCACCTTTGAACAAAAACAGCAAAACTCTGTTGTTTCCTCACCTACAACAACATGGGTTCAAAAACCCTGAGTACAGAGTGTACTTTCGCAAGTCTTACCCGTCAAAAGAAGACTCTCAAGGATATGTTGGCTAGAGGGAGTCAAGGTAAGGCTGATCGAATATCAAAGACTCTTTTTGCAGAAGTGCTTACTAATAGTGGATCCTTAAAAATCCAGTTTTATTAACATGTTAAGTCATTACCTGTAACTAGAGTTCTTTCTACCCTAGTTTAAGCACTTGGCCTATACTAGCCGTCTTTTATCACCCCTTTCAGTTTACTGGAATGCTATGTGTAAGTCAGTGACCAAGTCTTTATATCCGAGAAGTAACGGTGATCCGAATCGATTAATACTCAGCTGAGGATCTCTAATCACACGACATATGTAGCACTTAACCCTTGCATATGTCAACTCACCACCAAGTTTCTTAAGACCAGACCGGGTTCACGCCAACCGAGAGTACAGAAACACCACCGTCCAGCCTCTTGCCACGGAGGGTATACGCTACTCTCGCCATCTCTCCACTCACATTGCGTGTTGGCCTTTCTAGTATTAGTTAAAGGGTCCTCGATCATCAAGCCTACATCGGTACGGTCCTTAATCGACTCAGACAGAGACACTACACCGAGACTCTCTTCTCGTGCAAGTCACCCGCCCGGTCTCAGCTTCATCATTTAAAAACCCAAAGTTTAGTACCTGGCAGAGGTACATCTTGTCCGATGTTGAACCCATCACGACCATGATGGATCCACCATCAAGTTTTATTTTTGAAAACCTCCCATTCCATCTGAAGCATCATCTTTTGTGAAAAACAAAACCTTTTTGTTTTCTAAAGCCAGACTAAGCATCAGAAAACCTTTTAATAAAACAGGTGATCAAGGAAGAATAAACAGTTCCAAGGAAGGAAATGCAGCAATTGGCTTAACACCCAACTCCGATCACCTAATGCATCATTCAAGTGATAAAGAGTTTAAAATTACAAGAAAAGGTAAATGCACCGGGGCTTGCCTTGTGTTGTAGGGGAGTCGGGCTCTGTTCCACAGATATCAAAATAAAAACAGTTCCCGGCAGGTGGATTCTCAGTTGGTGGTGCAGTCTCTTCTTCTTCAATGGTTACTTCTTCCTCGTTTTCTATACATAGCCATATATAACTATGAATGCTCATGTGATGCTTATGAAAATGCAATGATAATAGGGATACATCAAGTTGTATCTTGAATACAACTTTCCTTCACGGTGCACTAGGGAAACTAGGGTCTTCTAGGTCAACACCCCAGTAGGGTTAGGTAGTTTTATTCTAAGGAACTAGGGTTTTGGGGTTTTGGGATCAAACAATGTTCAAAACATACCAAACTTCACCCAAGGGTTCTAAGTACCATATTAGGCTTTCCTAAAAAGTTTTGTGATTTTTGGAGTTATCAAATATTTTCTAAAATTCCAAAGGTCTAGGTTTTGGCCTTCTTAAATACTACATAATTCCTGGTTCGGGCTAAAAATCTTGAAACTATTTTTATTAAATACTAGAGAAATTTAGAAGTCCAATAAAATTGGTCTCATATTTTTATCATGTTTCTATAATTTCCTATGAATTTTCTACGTCTGGTAGAAAAAGAAAATGAGAAAGCATAAACAGTAACGGGCTCAATTCAGTCCGATACGGCCCATGCCTAAGCAAAACGCGCCCGCACGCGCGCCCGCGTTGTCGGTTTTGCACAAAGGTCCCTACCAATTTGAAAAACCCGGAAAGAGGTCGCGGCACTGTTTCTATGTTTCACTGACATTCACGTAAAGCCCCTCATATTTCTATTTCTTTACAAACCCAAGTCCCCGACGTCGACGACTGAAGCCCTAACTCGTACTAGCTGGGATGCGCAACGACTGAAGCCCTAACTCGGTTGACACCTATTTCTACCTCGGGCGACCTCAAGTGAAGTCCAAGAGAAGAAAAGAGTGTTGCCTGCGGACTATCTGTGCGAGGAGCACCGAACTGTCCGGTGCCACACGCTGGACTGTCCGGTACACCAGGAACAGTAGCCCTAACGGCTAAGTTTCAGGTGGCACTGTGGAGTGAAGACCACCGGACTGTCCGGTGTGGAGTCCGAACTGTCTGGTGTGAAAAGCCTGTAGCGCCAACAGTCACCTACCGTGGCAGGACAACGACTAGGCGCACCGGACACTGAACAGTGCGCTATCCGGTGCACCACCGGACTGTCTGGTGAGTGTTGCTTTCCTCAATGTCTTGGTCTAAGTTACTTTAGCATCCTGTGAACTACAAACACAAACGCTAGCAAACATATTAGTTCACAGGTTGTGTTAATCATCAAACACCAAAACTCATTCAGCCAAATGGCCCGGGGTCCATTTTCCTTACAATCTCCCCCTTTTTAGTGATTGATGACAACACAACCAAAGCAAGCAAATATAACAATCATTTGAATGAAAATATGCAATCTACTTGCTAGGATGCATGTTTGTCCCCACAATGTGATATTATGGACTTAAGCCTCCCCCTAACTCCATAATTCACTTGCTTCCTATTTTAGACCAAAGAACCAAAACCACTTGAAAAACTACTTGAAGAAATAAAATTTTAAATTGGTGGTGTTTGGTGTTTGATACAGTTTTCATTGCTTTGGTCCCTAAACTTCTCCCCCTTTGGCATCAACCACCGAAAAGGAAGACATTAAAAGCATGTAGGAAGCAAATAAGACTTGCCCTCATAATGGATTTGTCAATTGATACCGATTGTAGGATACCAATTGAAACACCAAAATGTTACTCCCCCTAAATGAGTGTTCTCTTTAGAAAGAAATTTCTCCCCCTTTTTAGAGACGAAGAAATACTCCCCCTGTCAGAGATCTTCTACTTAGGAAAAAGCATGTGAAAATAGAGGTGCAAGACATGATTTGATTAGACTGACTTCCTTATGCATAGGTAACAGAATATGATTTAACCACTTATGCATGTATAGCAACATCGAAGTATAAGATATGAAATATAGTCTAACCAAATGCTGGAGAAGACACGTAAGTGATACTAAATGTAGTCTCACTTGTAGATTTGTAGTGGAAGCTGGTTGTCTTTCTCCGAGGACTTGAATTTTCCTTACAATGAGACTATTAAATGAAATAGACTTGAAAAAGGTATTAGTCTCAAAGTCTTAGATTATAGAGTAACCTCGCCCTAAATTTTGCATACAAGTTTTCAATACTTGTAGGAGACATGCACTTTGATTTGACATCACGAGGGGCAAATTATCCATAATCCGAGCTTTGGCACATATAAGTTAAATGATACCAATTGTAAGATTTTAAAGCATTAGTGTCATTTACTTAGAAATGTTCAATAACCTATGTGTCGTGCTTAACTAACTGTTTAAACCATGTAGGTTTGCTCACAAATATGAATTGAAAACAGGCAATCCTACCATGTGATTTACCTAGTATGCATGTATTTAAACAAAAATAAATACAAAATGTAATACTAGGCATGAAAGGTAAACTAGATGCAAGATAAAAAGATACGCATATCTAAAAACAAGAAATACAATAAATCTAGTTACCTTAGTCATGGGTGGGAAATTTGAGTCCAAAATATTTACTAACCCACTTGGCAATAAACTTGATCCAATATGATGTATCCCATGATATACATCCTTAATTTGGCAAGTCTCCAAATTTCCCATAGTCCTTCAGACTACTCACTTCCCTTTCGGGATCCAAACCTTCTTGGTGCTTTTCATGGTTGAAATTATTTCCTTTGGCACCCAGATGCGTTTAGCCCCCTTTCCTTTGTTGGCTTGCTTGTTGGCCTTGATTGCTATCACCTTTCCATTCTTTTTCTTCTTTATCAAATATGGTGTAGCAGCCTTTTTATCCACCTTTTTGATGTAGGTGTTGGAGATTTTGCTTGTTGGCTTTTGCTTGAGCTTTTGCCTTTGCTTATCCCCGGTCATCGCCTTGCATTGGAAAGACTTATGGCCTTCCTTGTGGCATAACCTACAAATCACGGTTTTGCCCTCCACAGACTTGTTCACTCCCGCAGTGGTGTTATCCTGTGGAGGTTGGATTTGTTTGGCTTTGCCTTTCTTTTCATTCAAAGCCTTGCCAAGGCGAGCCACTTCTTGCCTTAATTGCTCATTTTCCTTTGCAACCTCATCAGAACATGTTTCTATAACAATATTCTCAACAAGAACTTGGTTGCACGGGTTAGAATCATCAATTAAATCAAAGCAAGAAGTAGAAGCATCTTTCTTAATAATTTCAGGTATTTCAACCAAAGATACTTCTAGGGTGCTACCAATGGTTTCTAGCTTAGTAGTTAGCTCATTCTTGTGTATGCTAAGAATTTCCATTTTCTCTAGCAAATTTTCAATAGCTTCTTGAGAGCTAGCTAACTTAGCCTTAAGTTTTTCATTCTTTTTAATAAGGCCATCATCGGTAGCTATGGATGCTGCACTATACTCTAATTGCTCAATTTTAGTTGATAGCTCACATTCAAATTTGCAAATGCTTCAAATTTTTCTAGCAAACCTTTATAATCATTTTGAGAGCTAATCAACTTATTTTTTTTCAAAGTTTTAAGTTGAGCTTTTTGTTTAGTGCAGACATCCTAAAAAAATTTAACGGCTTCCGCAACTCATCTATGGAGGGCTTTCCCTCACCTTCATCATCACTACTGCTATCATCACTAGAGGATGGAATACTTATTTTACCTCTTGCCATAAGGCACTTGTGTGATGAGCGTGATGAGGATCGATGGCTGTGCGTCCTTGGAGGTTCATCTTCGCTTGAAAAATCGTCCCAAGTTTTGACACTTGTTAGCGCCTTGCCTTTGCTCCTCCCCTTTTTGGGTTCGGCCATAGTTGGACAGTTGTCCCTGAAGTGGCCCGTCTCCCCACATGCGAAGCATCGTCTCTTTCTTTGCTTTTTCCTGTCGATGTTAAAGAGAAGATCTTCTACCTGTAGGGGCACACCCATTAGATTAATCTTGCGGATCATCCTCATTACCTTTCTGACGCGTCGGATTGTTTCTTCGTCCTCAGAGGATGATGTTGATGGTTGATTATCTTCTTCATCATCACTTTCTTCTTCTTCCTCTTCATCACTTGAGGAACTTGGAGTGGAAGCCTTTATTTTACCCTTCCTTTCATCACATGCAAAAGCATATGGTTTTGAGGAAGTTAGCTCCTCTCCCTGACCCATTTTTCGTGACATCTCAAAGGTCGCGATTTTCCCAATCATGATGGTCGGGTCATTGTACTCAAGTCCTCCATGTTGTGAAGAATGGTGATGATGCTCCCATATCTTTGTTGTGGTAGCAGGGAGATAATCTTCCTCACAATGTCCGCATCACCTAGCTTATTAATGCCAATAGAATTGAGCTCATTGATAAAAAAACTTGGTCGGGGAAGGAAAGACCGCCCTCCCGGTATTATATTAAGAAGAGACCGAAACATGGTCCCGTCCGAGAAAATCCTCGAACCCTGGCCCCCCATCACTAGTGGGCCGTCACCACCACTCTGCAACAGCCCAGCCGGAGGGTGGCACGCAGGACATAACCCGAGAGCGGGCGGGGCACAGCGAGAGGATTGTTTTAACCAAGCCAAAAAATCACCTCCGAGGGGGATCGAACTCAGGACCTGGAGGTGCTACTCGGAAGCCTTAACCATTACGCTAGAGGCCCTTTCGCAATTGAGCTCATTGATAATTAGATTCAAACGAGAATACATATCTCTAACAAGCTCATTTTCTTTCATAGCAAAAGAATTATACTCATTTAAGACTAGGCAATGTTTTTGCTCACGGACATTGGATGTGCCGTCATGGAGCTCATGCAGTTTTAGCTAGATTTCATTAGCAGTTTTCAATGTAAAAAACTTGATTAAAAATGTTTATGCTAAGAGATTCATACAAGCAATTTTTGGCTCTAGCATTTAAATGGATTTCTTTTTCCTCACTCGTGGTGGGTTTCTCGGGATTTTTGGGTGGTTTCATCCCGTCATGAGTGACTCTCCAAACATCTAGATCAATGGCCTCTAAGTAACAAACCATTCTAACACTATAATAAGGGAAATTAGTGCCGTCGAAGTGTGGTGGCCTATGGGTATCCATCCCTTCCTCTAAAAAGCGTCGGTTCTTTTAGTGGTGAAACTAAAGCGTTTCAAATGAGCCAAACCAGGCTCTGATACCACTTGTAGGAAATGGATGACGCCTAAGAGGGGGGGTGAATTAGGACTTCTAAAACTTTTACTAAACTAGGCCACAAATAAATCCCTAGAGAAAAACCTATGCAAATAATCAAACTAGTGTGCAAACTAGGTCTTGTCTATGTGTTGCTATCTCTACCGCAATGGCTAAGTTTCAATCTACACTATATAAGCATGAAGACAAGATTGAAACTTAAATGCTTAATATAAAGGCGGAAGCTTAAAGAGCAAGGTAGAGAATGCAAACTCTCGTGGATGACGCCGGTATTTTTACCGAGGTATCCGGAACCGCGCAAGGTTCCGACTAATCCTCGTTGGTGCCCCTTCGCAAAGGGAAGCCCACGCGAGGGCCAAGCATCTCGATCGAGTAACTCCATAGAGAGTTGCGGGCCTTCTCCACGTGCAAGTGGTGCTCCGCTTCCGGCTCCTCTCGGTCGCTCCCTGCCGTCTCCACTATCGAGCTTTCGGCTGAAACGCTGCGGGCCTCGTTCCCTCCGGTACATGGTGGCGGTCGTGACACAAACGCGGTTGTCATGGTCTCGCAAGACTCTCGCCCTACTCGGTACAATTACAACGGCTCGCACAAGAGCCGAGAGGTTGTGTGGTTTTACAAAAACTCACTCAACTAACTAGGGTTCACCTAGAGCAAGCGCTAGAGTGGTCTAACTAACCTAAGCACTTCGCAAATCACCTACGCTAATCACCGAGTGATTCTATTAAGCACTTGGATGTTTGAGCTCTTGGAAATGTGAACTATATGCCTTGGTATATTGCTTGGGCTCCCACACTTGAGAATGGCCAGTTGGGGGTGTATTTATAGCCCCCAACACAAATCTAGCCGTTGGAGAAAAGCTGTTGCTCTCTGCGGTACACCGGACAGCGCACTGTTCAGTGTCCGGTGCGCCTAGTTGTTGTCCTACCACGGTAGGTGACCATTGGCGCTGCAGGCTTTTCACACCGGACAGTCCGGTGGCCTTCTCTCCACAGTGCCACCTGGAACTTAGCCGTTAGGGCTACTGTTCCTGGTGCACCGGACAGTCCAATGTGTGGCACCGGACAGTCCGGTGCTCCTAGCACAGACAATCCGCAGGCAACACTCTTTTCTTCTCTTGGACTTCACTTGATCTTTATAATGTCTTCTTTTGAGGTGTTGATTTCCTCAATGTCTTGGTCCAAGTTACTTTAGCATTCTGTGAACTACAAACACAAACACTAGCAAACAATTTAGTTCACAGGTTGTGTTAATCATCAAACACCAAAACTCATTAAGCTAAATGGCCCGGGGTCCATTTTCCTTACATCCGCGAAGAACCCTAGAACTCGTCCCCGAGAGAGATCCCATTGAGGAGGAGAGTTCCAAGGCATTGCTTCGGGTTAGCAGGCCGTCCGGTGCGTCTCTAATCGCCGTAGAGACGAAGAGCGATTGTTGTGAAAGACAACTAGATCTAAACTTAAGCCTAAATTACTCATACTTCTAGGAATTGGAAGAACGATGCAAATAAGGTAAAATTGATAAGTAAATTTGATCAGATCGATTGTGGGGGTTCAATCGGTCGCAACCCTCATCTATATAAATGGAGGTGGTCTAGACCAATTATAAGTCGGTTCCCGAATTAATCTCGTAGGTTTTGCTAACAAATCCCTTTAGAAATTCGGAACCCTAACTGATTTTACGCACACGCGGACCATCTACGCTGTTACCGCGGATCGCCTGCCTACTCATTTTAGGGCTCGGTACAGTTCCTAAGGTAGAAAATGAAGCTACTGTAGTCAAAATAGAATCGTCCAAAAATGAAGTGTAAATCCAAGCCGGTATGATGAAACTCAAACTAAAGCTGAAAGATTTTAAGGTTCAGAAGCGGAAAGTAACCAGATAGAATATTTAGCAGAGATTCAATAAGTATGCGTATGTTGTTTCATCCAATCCGTACCACTTCATCTTTCAAGTGAAAATATAGATTTATGATCTGCATGCATTTTTAATTCTTAGCAAACTACTTGTGGTGCTCTAAAACCTTCAGCAGAGTTCGAGAACAGCTTCAGGTTATCACTTCTTAGAAAACGGAGCTTGAGATTATCACTTGTAGATGCAATGCAGTTCATCACGAATTTATAAATTGTAGTAGCATGTCAATCAAATAATTTGGCACTAGTTGGTCGTTGGAAATTGTCAAATTGGCAACATTGTTGAGATGTTTATGTGCTGCACATGAAATCTGTTAGAAAATTAGACATTTTCAGTTTTAATTTAATTCAGAAAAATAGTGTGATATATGTGATGACGTGTATGTGGATGTGTGTATAACTACTCACATAAACAATGAACAGTAATAAAAAATGCACAAATACGAAAAACAGAAAGTACCCTACGGAGGGACCAATACTCAAGGCATCAGTGACTCCATTCACATGAGACATCTCGTGTGTACGTTCGATATAGTCGTACACAGTTGATGCAGGAAGATGTACGTCGTGCAGTCTCTCGAACGGTCGCCGGAAGACAACAACAACACGTGTCGCTTGAGGAAGACGACGAAGAACAGGATGTAGACGAAGCGCTGTTGTGTCGAACGGATCACGCGAGTAGTCGCGAGTACACACCAAAAATCTGATATCGCCGACACACCCGTGCAAGTGTATCTCCGCGGATGCGCAACTGTTTGAAAGAAATATCCGGATCAAGGTCTGATCTACCATAGCCGCGGCCCGGCCGGCGCCGGCGCGCGCGGGTGGCAGTCCTTCATCCTTTTCTCAACTTGTAAATAGATGCATCAACGGTCCACCTATTTAAGTTGATTGATTTGTCTCTTGAACTTTCAATATTGTGCTAAATTATTAATACACCGTATCAATAAAGTAGATTATTATTATTGAATATTAATTGAGTCAAGCACATATTTATCTAACAAAATCATGGTCAAACATATGTAGAAAGCAGCTTCTGCTTATCGGAGGAGCTCATGAAAAACAGCTTCTATTTATTGTTTTATTTTATTTCATTCTGTAATTGAATTGATATATAACCTGCTGCGTGCTCTGCTTAAACATGTCAAGAAGCTGTGAAATAAGCCGTCCCAAATAAAATCAAAGAATAGCTTCGGCGCCGGTTTGATGGAACTTCTCTATCATGTGTCTTTAGTTCCTCATCTGAATTTGTGGAAGGAATCCCACGGTAATCTGGATAACATATTTCCGCTGCGGTGGTCTGGCAAGGCCATATATGTGCTGAAGTTATTTAACTCCATATTCATGGGTGGGACCTTGACCCTCATACGCATACTAGCCTAATCGCACTTTGTAAGGAATAGATATATTGGACGATGCGTGATCAAACTTTTTTTTTTTTGCATATATCTGCGAAAATAGGCATGCACTAGGCAATTTAAGTTTGAGAATTCTTTTCTGTGAAAAAAAAGCCGATGCATGAGATTTTCTATAGAAAATAGGATTCTTTTCGTTATAAATTATAGGTCAAATTCAGCTTTGTTTTCTAAGAGCATCTCCATTAGTACCCTATAAAAAACTCTCTATACTCAGATTTAGCAAGTTGGTAAATACAAATCAGGGATAAAAACTTTTTCAACAGTTTCCAATTCTTAGGTTGTTAAATATTTTTAAATCATACTAACTTGATAGTAAACTCATCATATCCACAGCTAAAATCATTTAAAATACATCATTTGTACATAGGTACGAATTTTGATGGCAAATAAGTGATTTCATGGTGTGATCGATGAGCGAAATAGGTTATTGGGAGTACGAAACAACGTCCCAAGTTTGGGTACTAAATAGAGATATTTCAAAAATTGGTATATTGAGGAATTGTTGGAGCATGATTTTTGGTTACTAGCACCTTAAATTTATTTTAGAAACTTTTTTGGGAACCAGTGGAAATGCTCTAAGTCGAACTTCTCTACTGTAGTGTAGATGTTAATATATTGTTTTTATATTTTAGTTCAATTCACAGAAATCTGGCTTCGAGTAAAGTGACGTCTAATTACAAGTATGATGAAGGCCAATTTAGGGCTTATTCGTTTTATACCTAAACCATGTGAATACGAGGGGTATTGAAATAGATTTAGGACTAAACGAACATGATCGTAATTGTTGGTTTTGCTGTTCCAGCTTATGCTTTCCCTCTCATCCCTTGGGCTTGTTTGGTTTCTGGGAACGTATTTTTGAATAATTCTTGGCTAATTTGTATAATTTGCATGCATGAACCGGGAATGGTTTGTAGGCTCATTTCAGTCCTCACGGAACGAGGCCCGGAGCGGCTACATTCCCGTCGGATGGTCATGCAGCGCCTTTGCCGCGTGATTACTGATCAGGAATAAGTGGATAACGGCAAGGCATATGAACGAGGGTGCAGCGTGGACTTCGGAGTTCGGACTGCCGGACTGGAATGATTCGAGCTATTTCGAATCCAATGTGCAGCACGTGCTCTCTACGGGTGGGCCCTAGGCTCACGTCGTTTCCTCTGTTTTTTTCCTTTTTCTTTGAAAGCCGGCTATAATCATTATTGACTTCTATTACATTATATTGTTTATGTGGATTGTAGTTAAATCAGTTTGAATAGTTAGTTTTAATCTAAACGTGTCTGTGCGTCCAGGCTCTGTGTGTGTAGAAATTAGTTTTATAGTTATAAAAGAAGGGGTTGAATCGAGTGCATGAAATGAAGTAAGGTTTATCTACATGAATCGATTGAGATGATTTTGACACGTCTAACAAACATCCACAGAGGTACCAATATGTAGTGGGATCTTATGCCACCATGTGATGGGAAGAAAGAAATAAGAAGATTAAAAGTTAATATAGAAACAGATGATAGAAGGAGACGTGAAATACACACAAAGATTTAGATTTTTAAATAAGAATGCATAAAATAGTTATTCACATGTGTGTGAACTTTAACGTACGTTTTTTTGTTGAGTTTTATTTGTAGCCTGAATTTGCTAAATTTGTTTGAGACAAAGTCTTTTTTCTTTTTGTTGTCGTCGACTCATCGTCGTTTCCTCTGTTCCACTTGTTCCTTTGATCGCTACGCCCGCTGGGATTTTGAAGGTTCAGCTGCTGGATCCAGTTTAGTGCTAAAATCAGCTATAGAGGGTTCTCTATATTCTTCTCATTGATATCAAACATCCCTAGCTTATTAGTTTGGGTAGCTATTAGCTATTTAGTTCTACGGTTTCAAACAGCGCTTTAACATAATCCAGCCGCGTAGGAAATATACCCTCTCTATGCCTCTATGGCAGGTGGGGCAACCCTCCCACCCAAGGCAAGAGCCCCCACATCTCTTTCGTGGGAGCAGTGGGTCGCAATGATGATGATGTTTTATTTTTATAATCCTCTCCTCTCCACGGAATTCGCGGGGAATAATCAACGTTACTTGCTGCCGGTTGAATCCGTCACGTGGCTGGTCGCTAGGGCGCGTGCACACGCGTACGGCTCCCGTTCGTGGGCGGTCAAGCTGACGAGCTTCTCTTGCTGGGTGAGCCGGCTCCGGATCCGGCTCGGCTCGGGGTCGACGCCTTCGCGAGTCACGATTAACCATTGCGCGTCCACTTGACCACTTTTTTGTTCGCGACCTGCGAGACAGTGAGGCCGAGAGCGAAACATCATGTAAATTTGCTAGTACCAATAGAGGCTAATCCGGGGTGTCGCTGACAAGTCAAAAAAATCAGATGGGAAGGGATGAAAACCCCAACTTTTAACACAAATCTAATATTTAAAATAGATATATATGAAATTTGATACTAATCTTTTTATGTTATCAAGCACATTATTATATATATAAATAAAATTTTACATAAATTGTTTTATATAGTATTTACTCTCTACAACAAAAAAAAAATGATAAAGTATCTGTATTCGTATTCTGGACTGGACTGTGACGCGCTTCTCCAGTAATGTTTTGCTTTTTAAAAAAAAAAACAATTACGTGGGCCAAGCTGGGCTCTGGGGGTCTTCTAGAACGTAGCCAGTGGCGCTGCTCAAGTGGAAGTGGAGCCGTTAGGTGAGGTAACAGTCGATTGGAGGAAGATACGACCGCGTCCTTTGGTCCGTGAAACACTATCGATCGAGGACGTATGTGAGATGCAGCACTGGGTAAAATAAGGTGAAGCACGCAAGCGACTGCCTTCTATATCTAAGTACAAGTAAATCCAGTTTTTAATAAATATAGTTGTAGGAATATATATTGTTATAGAGAAATTGCAATCACAGTTGTCGGCAGGCTTCTAAAATTTGCCTATACGTTTTCGTCCACTTTGTTAATAGTAAACGGTTGTGTGAACAGAGAATGAGAACTTGTAGTCCCTTTCCATTGATCTAGTACATATTTATACACAGTGAAGGGGTGTCTTTGTACCCCTTCGTGGATTACAGAGAGAGAGAAAGAGTTACAACTTTTCACTAACAGACACCTTTTCTAACAGACACCTAATCACTAACTATCTCTATTTCCCGGAGTCCTTTGCTTCATGCATCCTGGCGACGAACGGTTGTACCTTTTCCTGAACGGGTGTCTTTTCATAAAGATGAGATCACCGTTGAATTAATTCTTAACACTCCCCCTTGATCGAATCCATTTTATTGAGATCAACTTGGAATATATAAACTAACAATCTCTAATCTATTATGTCTATTATTATCTTGTAAAAACCCTGTGGGAAAAATAGATGATATGACATATGTCCTATGTTGATATTACCTCATTAAAAACTTTATATGGTAAAACCTCATCGAGGGAAAAATCCATAGAAAGAAAAGAGTATAATATAATGTCAACTAGGTTATATTTTGGAGAGTGATACTCCCCCTGATTCCTGCAAATCTCTAAGTCGTCTCATACCTATTCCTTTAACATATTTCGAAAATGTGGAATATGGTAATGACTTTGTAAATAAGTCACCGAGATTATCACATGACTTAGTTTGCAAAATGTTTATTTCCCCATCCTTTTGTAACTCATGAGGGTAAAACAATTTTGGAGCAATATGTTTTGTAATATTACTTTTTATATAACCAGTCTCCATCTGAACAACACAGGCAGCATTATCTTCATAGATAATGGTTGGTGAGTTAATTGAACCAATGCCACATGACTGCGTTATGTGGTTTATCATTCTGCGAAGCCAAGTACACTCCTTAGAGGCTTCATATAATGCAATAATTTCAGAATGATTAGTGGAGGTAGCTACCAAAGTTTGTTTGGATGATTTCCAAGAGATAGCAGTTCCACCCTGTAAAAATACAAAACCGGTTTGAGATCTGGCATTATGGGGATCAGATAAATAGCCAGCATCAGTATATCCAATTAAAGTAGGGTCTTGACTTCTACTATAGAAAAGACCAAGATCTCTCGTGCCATTAAGATATCTAAAAATATTCTTAATTCCGGTCCAATGACGTTTTGTAGGAGCTGCACTATATCTCGCAAGTAAATTCACTGCAAATGCAATGTCCGGCCGGGAATTATTTGCAAGATACATGAGTGCTCCAATAGCACTGAGATATGGAAATTCAGAACCCAAAATCTCTTCTCCTTCATCCTTTGGTCGAAAAGGATCTTTATTCATATCGAGAGATCTTACAACCATAGGAGTTTTGACTGGATATGCTTTATCCATATTGAATTTCTCTAATACTTTCTGGATATATGCCGATTGATATATAAAAATTCCTGAAGGTAAATATTCAAGTTGAATACCTAAACAAAATTTGGTTTGACCCAAATCCTTCATCTCAAATTCCGTCTTTAAATGATGACGTGCTTCATTTATATCTTTTTCGCTTCCAATAATATTGAGGTCATCAACATATACTGAAATGATACAAAATCCAGTGGAGGACTTCTTAATGAACACACATGGACAATCATCATTATTAGTGTATCCTTTAAGGGAAAGGAAATCACTTAAGCGATTGTACCACATTCGCCCTGATTGTTTTAAGCCATATAGTGACTTTTTCAACTTTACACAATGCATGTTACGATTTGCCGATGGATTCGGTATATTTATTCCATCTAGAACTTTCATATAAATTTCCGAATCCAGTGACCCATATAAATATGCGGTTACTACGTCCATCAACTGCAAAGATAGACGATTTTGTACTGCCAGTGAAATTAAGTATCGAAATGTTATACCACTCATTACTGGAGAGTATGTTTCATTATAATCAATGCCGGGCTTTTGCGTAAAGCCTTGTGCTACTAACCTTGCTTTATATCTCACCACTTCGTTGTTTTCGTTTCGCTTACGAACGAAAACCCACTTGTATCCTACTGGGAAGGTGCCTTTAGGTGTTAACATCACTTCCGAGAATACTTCTCTTTTATAAAGCGAGGCAATCTCTTTTTCAATAGCTTCTTTCCACTGATTCCAGTCTGAGCGTTTTCTACACTCTACCATGGATTTAGGATCTAGATCATTAAGGATGTCAGCAACTTGTTCAGAGAAATAAGAGTCGACTACAGTAGCCTTGCGGTCAAAGGTTTCACCAGTTTCAATATAATTGGTAGCAAGTTCATCTACCCTTAAGGACACATCAGGATTTCCCATATCCATGGTCCTCGGGTTTTCCGATATTACTTCTTCGACTATGTGCGCATTCGAAGAGGGTTGTGTATCAATTCCACATTGTGTTTCATCAACTTGTTGTTGATGTGCATTTACCGTCTTTCTTTTCTTTAAAGGAGGCGAATCCTTATTGGTTGCCTTACTTCTCCCCCTTTTATTAGTAGGATTTTGAGTGGTTTTGTTTGGTACCTCCACTCTTTCAGGCGCGTTCCTAGCAGGAATGAAAGACTTTATTACACCTTTGTAATTAGTGAATGCATCAGGCAGGTTATTTGCAATATTTTGCAAACCAATAATTTTCTGAACTTGTAGTTCATTTTCTTTAGTACGGGGATCTGAGGAGGAGATACTCTTCGCATCCCAATCAATTTCTCGGCATTCTTCTTTCTGGTACTTGTGTGGACGTTGCTGTCGCCGGCGGTGGAGGGGGAACCACCACTGGTGGTGCTCGACGACGACGAGATGAACTGCGATTATGACTGCGGCGATTTGGAATCCAGACACCGGTGACACCGGTGTTAACCAGATTCACCAGTACCCTGTGAATGGCAAAGCCAATCCGATTGTCGTCGAGGATTCCTTCACGGTATGCGCGGAGGAACTCCCTGATGACGGCACGGCGGATCGCCTGAACGACGCGTCGAAGAGTAATCGGTGGCATTGTACTTACAGTTTTCTTCGCGTTCTTCTGTTCTTGTATTCTGCGATGTTTTTCCTTTCTTCGCGTTCTTCTGTTCTTCTTTTCCTTCGCGTTGTTCCCTCTTTCCAAAACTCAGTGGCTGAGTCTATGTGCTGATAACGTGTTAATAGTAAACGGTTGTGTGAACAGAGAATGAGAACTTGTAGTCCCTTTCCATTGATCTAGTACATATTTATACACAGTGAAGGGGTGTCTTTGTACCCCTTCGTGGATTACAGAGAGAGAAAGAGTTACAACTTTTCACTAACAGACACCTTTTCTAACAGACACCTAATCACTAACTATCTCTATTTCCCGGAGTCCTTTGCTTCATGCATCCTGGCGACGAACGGTTGTACCTTTTCCTGAACGGGTGTCTTTTCATAAAGATGAGATCACCGTTGAATTAATTCTTAACACACTTCAACTGCCCACAAGATGCGCTATGTAAGCCACGTCAGTCCAGGTAGATTTTTTTTTTTATGTCGGATAGACCAGACTTCTACCAGGATCTTTTGATAGCCGGAAAGCCCTTTCGTGTGTACACTCATGCCGTGCACCTAGTCATTTGCGAATCAGCATGTAGACGAGCGGCCTTTTTGAGTTGCCGAAGATATTTTCAAACCGGCATAGTTAAGTGTCTCTGTTTTTTAACATTTTTTGTTTGCTTGTACTAACGTAGTTAGTGTTGCTTTAGTAACAACTGTAACATTGTTAGGAAAGACAATGTAGTATGTTTGGAGAAGTGGGCTTGTTGTGTCAGTTAGGAAAATAGTTTTTTGCTTGCTATTTGTATAATTATGTACGTAAAAACTATCTAATTCAGTAGAAACCTATTTAAAAAAACAGTATTATGAAGATATTATATGAAATAGATATGAAATTTAGCATGACTAAATATATAGGATTAATAAAAAATAATATGAAGTCTATCATTATGTCGGGTGTAAAACCACGGGCCTTTAGGCCAATGAGTCAGCAAGGAAACAAGGTGTTTCGGACATAACACTTATGGGTCATTGACCTCTGCCTCGCTCACGGGACGCTTCATGAGTCGAACCACGGGATCGGACGAGCCAGAACAGATCCACTTAAGTGGATTCGACGTACTTAGGACAACTATATCGTCAGCTTTGCATGCTCCCCACTACCACGCTGGCCGGCAGGGTACGACACGGGCAGAACATGTCCCTTTTTTCCATTCATGACCTACGTCCCTTAGGCCGCAGTCTACCGAGGAGCTCTGTGACGCCCGTAAGGGAGATAGGGAAAGGACCTACAAACAGACTACAAAATAGAAAGGTCGGCGTAGTGGGAGATACGAAAAAAATCTATAATAATGACCATCTAGACTCCGGCACCACAAAGACCTCCGAGATAAGATTGAGGACCCACGCAATAAAGGACGCTAACACACGGCAAAAGTTATCGAAGGATAAATCCTTTTACCTTTTTCACGTTCCCTTCTGCGAGAAGCCATTGTAAGAGGCCTCCTTATTCTATAAAAGGAAGGATCGGCCTCACGGACAACAACACACAGTACAATAGAAGCACTCACACCTCACAGATACTTAGGAACTTTCCCTCTCTCACCCATTTATAATCCTCTACTACAAACAATCAGATGTTGGTAGTGCGAGCTATCGAAGATTGGAGTAGCGACATTCAGACCAAAACTAGTATAACCCTTGTGTCCATCGTGCACATTATTAGAGTGCCCGGTTAGGGTTTTGGGGTTAGCCTTCTTGTAATTACAGTTATACCCCTATGTAATGGTTCAGGCCCAACAACCTGAGCCTATTAATACAACTCCCAACCCTGAGTTAGGGTCAGGGTTTCCCATTCCAACTTAGTACCAGAGCCAGCTTTCTCTTCCCTCCCTCCCACCCACAGCCGCCAGCCACCCTCTGGCAAAACGCCGGCCACCCCTTGGCCAGCCGTCGACCATCCCCAAGCGCAGGCCCACCCCGCCACCCCTTGGCGTTGAGTCTATCTCTTCCCACACTCTCCCTCCTTGCAACAGCAACAATTGTTGCTCCTCTTCTTCCCTCATGGCCGGCGTCTCATGGCAGAGGTCGCCATCGGTGCACAGAAGCAGCGCATCTGGAGCTCCCTAGCGTTCGCCGCTGACGCACAGGAGCCGCGCCCCTAAAGCTCCCTCATCTCCGAGCTTCACATAGAGCACACCCTAGAGGCGCGGATCCGTCCTCCACCTCCAAGGCCACCAGCCACCCCTTCGGTGCTGCCATCCTCCCCAGCGTCGGTGCCTCCACTAGGGTGCGCACCCACCTCACCTACAGCGGTGCCACCAGCTCCCCTAACGGCGTAGACGCGCCTCCTCTCTCCCACCTCTACCACGGTGCGGCTGCGCCCCTGCTTCCTTCCCCCATGGCAACGACTTCCCATGGCAGTGTGAAAGTCGCCTAGAGGGGGGTGAATAGGGTGAAACTGAAATTTACAAAATTAATCACAACTACAAGCCAGGTTAGCGTTAGAAATATAAGCGAGTCCGAGAGAGAGGGTGAAAAACAAATCGCAAGCAAATAAAGAGTGAGACATAAGGATTTGTTTTACCGAGGTTCGGTTCTTGCAAACCTACTCCCCATTGAGGTGGTCATAAAGACCGGGTCTCTTTCAACCCTTTCCCTCTCTCAAACGGTCACTTAGACCGAGTGAGCTTCTCTTCTCAATCACATGGGACACTAAGTCCCCGCAAGGACCACCACACAATTGGTGTCTCTTGCCTCGGTTACAATTGAGTGAATCACAAGAAGAATGAGAAAGAAAAGAAGCAATCCAAGCGCAAGAGCTCAAATGAACACAAATGTCACTATCTCTAGTCACTATTTGATTTGGAGTGATTCCGGACTTGGGAGAGGATTTGATCTCTTTGGTTGTGTCTTGAATTGAATGCTATAGCTCTTGTAAGGTGTTGGAAGGTGGAAAACTTGGATTCCATGAATGGTGGGGTGGTTGGGGGTATTTATAGCCCCAACCACCAAACTAGCCGTTTGGTGGAGGCTGCTGTCGAATGGCACACCGGACAATCCGGTGCGCCACCGGACACTGTCCGGTGTGCCAGCCACGTCACCCGGCCGTTAGGGTTCGACCGTTGGAGCTCTAACAGGTGGGGTCTTCTGGCTGTCCGGTGGTGCACTGGACAAGTAATGTAGACTGTCCGGTGCGCCAACTGCGCGTGCTCTGTCCTCTGCGCGCGCAGGCGCGCATTAAATGTGTTGTAGTCGACCGTTGGCGCTTGAAGTAGCCGTTGTTCCGCTGGCACACCGGACAGTCCGGTGTGTCACCGGACAGTCTGGTGAATTATATCGGAGCGCCCTCTGATTTTCCCGAAGGTGACGAGTTTGGAGTTGAGTTCCCTGGTGCACCGGACACTGTCCGGTGGCACACCGGACAGTCCGGTGCGCCAGACCAGGGCACACTTCGGTTGTCTTTGGCTCTCTTTGTTTGAACTCTTTCTTGGTCATTTTATTGATCTATTGTGAACCTTTGGCACCTGTAAAACTTATAATCTAGTGCAAACCAGTTAGTCCAATTATTTGTGTTGGCCAATTCAACCACCAAAATCAATTAGAAAAAGGTGTAAGCCTATTTCCCTTTCAATCTCCCCCTTTTTGGTGATTGATGCCAACACAAACCAAAGCAAATATGGAAGTGTAGAATTGAACTAGTTTGCATAATGTAAGTGCAAAGGTTGCTTGGAATGAAACCAATAAATATTACTTACTAGATGCGCATGGATGGCTTTTCTTCTTATTAACATTTTGGACCACGCTTGCACCACATGTTTTGTTTTGCAAAAATGTTTTGGAAATTCTTTTCAAAGTTCTTTTGCAAATAGTCAAAGGTAAATGAATAAGATTCTGAGAAGCATTTTCAAGTTTTGAAATTTTCTCCCCCTGTTTCAAATGCTTTTCCTTTGACTAAACAAAACTCACCCTTTATGAAATCCTCCTCTTAGTGTTCAAGAGGGTTTTAGATATTAATTTTGAAGAGGGTATACCAATTTGAAATTATATCAAAATAAGATATCAATTGAAAAACTTCTTTTAATACCAATTAAAAACTTCATTTTTTGAAATTGGTGGTGGTGCGGTCCTTTTGCTTTGGGCTAATACTCTCTCCCCCTTTGGCATGAATCGCCAAAAACGGATGTTTGAGTGAAATATAAGCCCTTTTAAACTACTCTCTCTCCCTTTGGACAGAAGTAAAAGTGTGAAGATTATACCAAAGTTGGAGAGTTGTGTGGAGCGACGGCGAAGGATGAATGATTCGATGGAGTGGAGTGGAAGCCTTGTCTTCGCCGAAGACTCCTTTTCCCTTTCAATCTATGACTTATCATGAAATGGACTTGAAAGAACACATTAGTCATAGCATATGAAAGAGATGATCAAAGGTATATATATGAGCTATGTGTGCAAAACATCAATAAAAGTTTCTAGAATCAAGAATATTTAGCTCATGCCTAAGTTTGGTAAAAGTTTGTTCATCCAAAGGCTTGGTAAAGATATCGGCTAATTGTTCTTTGGTGCAAACATATGCAATCTCGATATCCCCCTTTTGTTGGTGATCCCTTAGAAAATGATACCGAATGGCTATGTGTTTAGTGCGGCTATGCTCAACGGGATTATCCGCCATGCGGATTGCACTCTCATTATCACATAGAAGAAGAACTTTGGTTAATTTATAACCATAGTCCCTAAGGGTTTGCCTCATCCAAAGCAATTACGCGCAACAATGGCCTGCGACAATATACTCGGCTTCGGCGGTTGAAAGAGCCACAGAATTTTGCTTCTTTGAAGCCCAAGACACCAGAGATCTTCCTAAGAACTGGCAAGTCCTCGATGTGCTCTTTCTATTAATTTTACACCCTACCCAATCGGCATCGGAATAAACAATTAAATCAAATGTGGATCCCCTGGGGTACCAAAGGCCAAACTTAGGAGTATAAACTAAATATCTCAAGATTCGTTTTACGGCCCTAAGGTGAGCTTCCTTAGGATCGGCTTGGAATCTTGCACACATACATACGGAAAGCATAATATCTGGTCATGAAGCACATAAATAGAGTAAAGAACCTATCATCGACCGGTATACCTTTTGATCTACGGATTTACCTCCCGTGTCGAGATCGAGATGCCCATTGGTTCCCATGGGTGTCTTGATGGGCTTGGCATCCTTCATCCCAAACTTGGTTAGAATGTCTTGAATGTACTTGGTTTGGCTAATGAAGGTGCCCTCTTGAAGTTGCTTGACTTGAAATCCTAGAAAATATTTCAACTCCCCCATCATTGACATCTCGAATTTTTGTGTCATGATCCTACTAAACTCTTCACATGTAGATTCGTTAGTAGACCCAAATATAATATCATCAACATAAATTTGGCATACAAACAAATCATTTGCAAGTGTTTTAGTAAAGAGTGTAGGATCGGCTTTTCCGACTTTGAATCCATTAGCAATAAGAAAATCTCTTAGGCATTCATACCATGCTCTTGGGGCTTGCTTGAGCCCATAAAGCGCCTTAGAGAGTCTATAAACATGGTTAGGATACTCACTGTCTTCAAAGCCGGGAGGTTGCTCAACATAGACCTCTTCCCTGATTGGTCCATTAAGGACTCTTCACGTCCATTTGATAAAGCTTGAAGCCATGGTAAGTAGCATAGGCAAGTAAAATGCAAATTGATTCAAGCCTAGCTACGGGTGCATAGGTTTCACCAAAATCCAAACCTTCGACTTGTGAGTATCCCTTGGCCACAAGTCGGGCTTTGTTCCTTGTCACCACACCATGCTCGTCTTGCTTGTTGCGGAAGACCCACTTGGTTCCTACAACATTTTGGTTAGGACGTGGAACTAAATGCCATACCTCATTCCTCGTGAAGTTGTTGAGCTCCTCTTGCATCGCCATCACCCAATCCGAATCTTGAAGTGCTTCCTCTACCCTGTGTGGCTCAATAGAGGAAACAAAAGAGTAATGCTCACAAAAATGTGCAACACGAGATCTAGTGGTTACCCCCTTATGAATGTCGCCGAGGATGGTGTTCATGGGGTGATCTCGTTGGATTGCTTGGTGGACTTGGGTGTGGCGGCCTTGCAACTTGCTCATCCTCCTTGTCTTGATTATTTGCATCTCCCCCTTGATCATTGCCGTCGTCTTGAGGTGGCTCATCTTCTTGATCTTCTTCTTCATCATCTTGAGCCTCATCCTCATCTTGAGTTGGTGGAGATGCTTGCATGGAGGAGGATGGTTGATCTTGTGCTTGAATGGGCTCTTCAGATTCCGTAGGACACACATCCCCAATGGACATGTTCCTTAGCGCGATGCACGGAGCCTCTTCATCATCTATTTCATCAAGATCAACTTGCTCCACTTGGGAGCCGTTAGTCTCATCAAACACAATGTCACAAGAAACTTCAACTAGTCCAGTGGACTTGTTAAAGACTCTATATGCCCTTGTGTTTGAATCATATCCTAGTAAAAAGCCTTCTACAGCCTTAGGAGCAAATTTGGACTTTCTATCTCTTTTAACAAGTATAAAACATTTGCTACCAAAGTCTCTAAAATATGAAACATTGGGCTTTTTACCGGTGAGGAGTTCTGAAAGTTGCCTAGAGGGGGGGTGAATAGGCAAGTTAAAACTTTTTCAACAAAAATTAGAAGCAAACTGGGTAAAACTAAATTGATCTTGAAATTCACCCAGTTAACTTTGGAAATGAGATGTTCTAAATGATCCACAGGGTTCAAAGTAGTAGATCTGAGAAGGGCACTTTTCAAAATCCACACACTAAAAAGATATAAACAAATCTTCTACGGGATGGTGAGAGAACGAAGAACACAAACAAACACAATAAGCAAGAACACAAGAGGCACAAGATTTATCTCGAGGTTCGGTCACACCACCAAGGTGCCCTACTTCCTCGTTGAGGCGCCCACAAAGAGCCGGGTCTCTTTCAACCTTAATCCTCCCTTTGCCGACCACAAAGGTCAAGCTCACACACTAATCTTTGATCAAACGAGCAGGTAATACAAACTTTCTTGTGGTCTTCCACAAGATTTGGAGACTCACAAGAGACACCTAGTCGTCTAGGAGCTAGAAGCTCCAAGAGTAATGAATCCACAAAGAACTCGATGTAGTACCAAAGCTCGAATGAAGAAGAAGAGCAAGAGAGATTTAGAGATGAAGCACAAAACCGCAGCTCTCAAGCTCACTCAAAGATTTCTCTCCAAAGATTTGAAATGGGAGAGGCAAGAGATGTGTGAGAGAGAGAGAGGTGTTTCTTGGGTTAGAAATGGAGTTCAAATCGTGCTCACTGCTGTGGGGTGAGAGGTAGGAGTGAGTATATATAGTTGGAGCTCAAAACTAGCCGTTGGGGCCAATTTTTCTGTTTGAGACCGGTTGAACCGCCCCCTAGGGCGGTTGAACCGCCCCTGGCAGGTCAGGCAGACTGTCTGCCAGTCTGACTGTCAGACTGACTGGCAGACTGACCTGCAGGCTGACCAGGGTTGACCAGACCGGTTGAACCGCCCCTGACAGCTCTAGCGACCTGTTTGCCAGTCTGACTGGCAGACTGCAGATCAGAGGTCAGAGGGGCCAGAGACCAGCTGAACTGCCCCTCAGGACCAGTTCAACCGGTCTTGACCAGTGAGTTTAGGAGAGAAAACCCCAGCTCAACTGCCCAGAGGCAAGTTCAGCTGGTGTATGGTCAAAGAGGTTCACAGCTGAAGTTGAGTTCAGCTGAAGTTGAGAAAGCTCAACTCAGCTGAAGTCCAGCTCAGCTGAAAAGCTCAGCTGCAGCTGAAGAAGCTCAACTCAGCTGAAGTTCAGCTCAGCTGAAAAGCTCAGCTGCAGTTGAAGAAGTTCAGCTGCTTTTCAGCAAGAACACTCTAGGTTTCTCAAACCTAACCATGGTCAACCATAGAACGTTAAAGAGATTTTTGCTTTTCAAAAATAGCTTTTGAATAGAGAGGTTTGAGCTTTGACAAACACCAACCTTCTTTTTGGATCCCTCTTTATAGTACGACGATTCCTATACTCAAGTTAAATAAATAAAATATAATGAAGTAAACTCCTTGAGTCATTGGTGTCTCATGTGTGATTTCTCCATGGCATTGCTTCATAAGGATCACAAACATCTTTGTCTCACCTTTTGAAGCAAACTAAAATCAAACCCTGTGACTTGTACCATATCACCTTATATGAGTTCAAATCATGGCTTCAAGTCACCTTACTGATGCATCAACATGTTATAACTCTTCATAGCTGATTAGTTCATCGACTTAGTGCAAGTACTCTCTTCTTCACCTTAGCCATGGTACCTCGGTCTACAAGCCGTCGCTTGGCCTTCACCTTTGCTTAGTTCCTCGAAGCCCTTTCCTTGCTATCTTCACCCTATCAAGCCATTCTTGAGTCACATCATATTGAGCATCCATTGAGAGAATCATTTCTTCAATATTGTGAACCTTGCTTGAATGTCTTCTAGATATAACTGTCAAGATCAATCAAGCTCTAGTTTGATTCTCATAGAAGCATATATGGACTGACAGTAATATGGTCAAGCCAATTCACGATTCCTCATATCTTATTCACTTTGGCTTGACCAATCCTCTTAATCACTTCAACCTCTATTATGATCATATTTATGCATAGTGATTTCTCAGGACTTGTCCATATATTCAAACCAATATAGAGACCATATTATATCCATTTGCATTGTCTCACTGGTTATTTGACCTTGTGTTGAACCTTGTTCACTGATCATTATACACTATTCAAGTATGTTCATCATACTGAATTTCCTGTTCAACACTTAGCAAACTTGTTAGACCTTTAAATGTGTTGTTATCCAAATCACCAAAACTCACAAAAGGGATGAATGCACTTTCAATCTCCCCCTTTTTGGTGATTGATGACAACACATTTAAAGCTTACATAAGATTTGATAAATGAGATTTTGAATCCTATGATATAATTTTCTCCCCCTAAATATGTGCATTTCAGAAAATACCAATTTTGTACTCAAATGCCAAAAGCACATATTTGGGTCAAAGTATGGAGACAACTTATATCATACTATTCATAGGGTGCTTTGTGTCATAAATAAACGTGATGCTCATGACATATTATGCACTCATCAATTTCCTTCATCTTATGTTTTACTTATGATTCAACCCCCTTTTGTCAATTATTCCTCTCCCTTTTCAAAAGTAAAGATAAGCTTTAATGCAAAATTTCTCCCCCTTTGTCATAAATCTCCAAAAAGGATACAAAGAATATAAATGGTAGAAATTATGATTAAGCGAGATGTGAACACACTATCATGAAAGGGATCCTTAGATGGCACAAAGGTAATGGATAAGTGTCATAAGTGATGTACCTTTGCGTTTTACCTTTTCAAGGGGTTTCCAGACTTGTGTTGGATTTAGAATTCATTTGCAAGCTCTTGTTGGCATAATTGTGACATAGGTCCAAGATATCAAATGAAGATTGTCATACTAACTGAAAGATAAATCTTGATACCTGGAGTCTAGATGTCACCTAGCATTTTCTTATCACAACAAGAGGCAACATGAAAATTGCACAAGTATGGATTGTGCAACTAGTGATCATGTATGAAAAATATCAATTAAAAAACACCAATTGATACAATTTGATAGATAAATAGATCACTAATAGCATATTACACTAAGTTCTCCTCAAGTTTTAGTGCACACATATATATATATGAATTCAATTGATATCTGTTGAGAGTACTTATTTGCAACTTAAAGTACCATTAGCATAAAAGGAGTATCAATTGAACATAATCATACAACATAAGAAACATGTGCACTATTTAATCAATTAAGTTCTAGACAGGAGAATCTATAAGCTATGCTACTTCAGATATTTGTAATAAAAAAAGGATGTGATACATATTTACCAATTTTAGATGACGTTGGAGTAGCATATACAAGAGAAACTCATTCTCTTATGAAATGTATAGAAGATACATTTATTGGAGCAAAGAATCTTTGATACCCATCAAAATTTGCAGTGGAAGCGATTGTCTTTGCCTGAAGATTCCTTTCTAATTTGAGACTACACACATAATAGACTTGGAAATGAAGTTAGTCTCAAAGATTCAAATTATAGACCATTCTCCCCCTAAATGTGTGCATACAAGTGATGAATACTTGTTTAGCTTATGCACTTGGACTTGTGAGGTCAGGGAATTAAGTTCTATAATTTGAACCTTGGTACAAATAAAGTATGAAAATATGAAATTGCACCAATTTAAGGAATTACTCATAATCAAAAGGTATACTAATAGACATGATATGCAATATTTTAAGCCAAGATTCTTGAGAAGTTAGCATGTTTGACTCATACCTCACTAAGATGACTTAAGACTAACTTATGATATCACCACAAGAGGTATTAATCAAATATCTAGAGATTCTTTAATCGTCACCACAAGTGCAACCTTATGATGTGACTTAAGATATTGCATATACATGCACACACTAGAATGTAAGAGCCTAGATACACAAATGTAATACAATAGTTCATGGAGTGACACACCTTTGTTCTACGCCACATGGTCTCCATTATAATCATGAATTTCCATCTTAGCTTTTGATAGGCTTGAAAATTCAAAGAGAAACTCATCCTCTTCAAACGATCAAGAGAAACTCATTTTCTTGATAGGTTCAAGAGAAACTCATTTTCATTTCTATGCAACCATTCATCCTCATTTGATGTTCTCCAAGGTGTGAGACTACACAACATAAACTTGAAAGAAATCATTAGTCTCACAAGATATAGGCTAAACTCTCCCTCAATTTGTGCACGCAAGAGTACACAAAGTACACTTATGCACATTAACAATGTGAGGTTAAAGGAGATGTTTGTACTATATCTTGGTTTAACATAACATGCTTTACATAGATGATGAAAATTAAACCAATTGAAAGTTTAAGAACTAAAAGTATATCAATTGAAATTCTGAAGGGTAAGGCATGCTAATATGAACCTCAAACCTCATAATGAAGGATATCATATAAATATGTCACTACATCTTCATTATTTGGTTGACAAAAAGTGTAACTCCCTTCTTGAATCACTATGATTTCTTTTCTCTTTATGATTTCATCCAACCAGGCGATCTTGAACTTCATTCATCTTGGCTTGGTTCAATCATACTTGATATGAGACCCATTGAAACAACCAAGACTCTTATATCCGTAGATTTCGAATCCATCTTGAAAGCACTTGGAAAGACCTTATTGAAACACTTAGAAAAGCGAGCATTAGAAACACAAGGGATGGTTTCACAAATGATAATCCTTATATGTGGATGGAGAATGAATCATCATTCTTGAAACCCCAAAAGGATAGATTAAATTCCTTTAAATTAGTGCACACATATAGTTGATGTCAAAGTTATATGCACTATTGAACATTTTATATTGCAAGGAAATTAACCGATACTATGGTACATCCCACTAAGGATAGAATACTAAAACAACTGAAGGAGAGGAAGTTTTCATACCTTGGCCTCTTATCAAATTCATCTTATTTTAGTTGAATAGTATCCTTTAAGCTTGTGATTTATCCCATTTAAAACAAGCACCATCTCTTAACATAGATTTTCTATGGATAAACTCAACACAAGAGATGACATTAGTAGCACAAGCACTAGTTTCTTATTTTGCAACCCTTTATATGTGGAAGGCAAGCAAGTTGCTAAAATAGAGAAACCTCATAATATGGACTAAATTTCCCTTGAGCCCTCATGCACAATATATTTTGAATGACATGGATAATATGCATGGTTATTCAATGAAGTCTAAAAGGGCTGACTTAATCCATATTATGGTAAGTGTCTAATATAGAAGAATCAAATCCAAATTAACTAGATAGAGAATACGTCACATAATTTTGGATTGTTGTCCATATGATAATATTCATTCATCTTCCAATTGGACCTTTATTTTATAGTCAACAACTGATGTATATCCTCAAGTGCTTCTTTTCCCTTAGTGGCTACACAAGTCACAAAAGAGATAAGATTTGAAAATAATATGCACTTGAGATTCAGTTGTTACCACCCTTGCTACTATCTCCAAATATGATTTATACATTCATTATCGAGTATCCAACTTGATCCATTGAAGGCGTGATCCTGCAAAACAAGTTTAAGCTTCATATCTTGGTACCCAATTTGAATTGGGTCCTTTGAGATTAGTAGGAAGAGCCTTGAGTACCCACACAATCCTTATTGTGACCTTTCTCTTTGTGTAGGCACCCACATATACTTGACAACCATCTTACATGGTTTCAAGTTAATATTTAATCACATAGATAAAAGCTAGAGTTAAGAATAGGAGCCTTTTCTCCTTTTCTTGATACATCATTGTGTTGCCTTCTTGATGATGGACCTAGCTTGACCTTGGGTGCACCTAGCTTATCAAGGTTAGTCACACAAGCATTCATATCATGAAGACAAGTTATGCATGGAATTTACAACTTAGTGATCCAATTCAATGTGAAGCATATGGATACCGATTGAAGTAGATTTCTAAGATATCAAAATATGGGTTTCCAAAATTTAGAGAGTATGGATCACCAATTGTACCTTTTACAGTTTAAAAATCATATCCATGTTAGTGCATATGTATGAGATGAATATCAACAAAAAAGATTCTTATGCACTTTTAGATTTAACAATAAGGGAATTTTAAAATGCATCAAGAGTAGCTATTTAAAAAAAACAAAGATTACAATCCATATGAATGAGATACAAATTTACCATTTTGGATTGTCTTAGTATAGCTTACTCAAGAGAAACTTATTCTCTACGACACAAGATATATAATGTTCTCCCACTAGATATGTGCATCAAGTATTTGAATGACTTGCCACATGCACTTTCAATTCAGTTAAGAGTCTCATGAGGAGTACATTACATATCATGGTCAAGGCATGACAAATTTGCAATGAATTAACTAATGCCTAAGAATACTTACCACCATATAGAACGTACCATTTGTTATACCAATTTGACAGATCTTACTATCTGTGGTGGTGTCACCTTAGCATTCTTCTTTTCATCATTTGTGGAGACTTCCTTCTTTGTTATCTCTTTTCCTTTTAAAACTAGTCGATAAAACACTTTGAAAAGAGGTATTAGTAGTACAAGGAAGTATTTAATGAATGATGATATCTATATATGAATGACAAACAAATCATCATTTATGAGGCATAAAGGCATAAATTTAAATTCCTTTTAAATTAATGCACATGGATGAGTGAATTAATAATATGCACCAATTTACAAATTTAAGCCAAAAGGAATTTAACCTTCATATTGACATTTCTTTCCATGGAATAGATTATTACCAATTGAAAGAATGTCACTTGAAAGGAACTATTATTGATCACATACCAAATGAAACAATTTGTTCCATACCTTTGCCTTGAGCATTCCTAATCTTTATTTTAGGTGAAGATTAACCTTTAATGCTTGTGATTTTACCAATTGAAAGAGCACAATCTCTACTTATAAATTTCCATGAAATATCTTAAAAGAGATTGCATTTGAAACACAAGCAATAGCTTCCTATTTAGAAACCTCTAGTATATGTATGACAAGAAGGTTACTAAAATAAGGAAACCTCATGATATGAACTAAATTACCCTTACAAGCATCATGCATAACACTGATTTAAACATTGTGAAAATAACATGATTATTTAATTAAGTTTATAGGGCAAGTTTAATTTATAACATGATGAGTGATTAATGTAGAAGACTCAAAACCAATTTAAACAAGAATGAATACATCACATAGTATTGGTTCGATCTTCTTTGAATGTTGAATGGCACACTCCATTTGGGAAACACATTCTCATGTTGTGAAACTATATAAATCACTTAGATAAAAACATTAGTCTCACAACTCTAGTCATATAGAGAATTCCCCTTTTGATAAGTGCTTTAAGAATTTGAATTTCTTACTTAGCACTCTATTCATTTAAGAACATGGGATAATACTCTTTATGTCTAGGTCATGGCAATAATATGATGATTAACTTGAAATATGCCACAAGCTACATACAACCAATCTAAAGCATGTAGATTGTCATAATATAAAAATATGAACTTGCAATCTACCATATAATTAGATCCTTTCCAAAGCAAGGTAAAATCTTTTAAGTTCATTCTCAAGTGCTTCATTTTTCCTATGTGGCTACAAAAGACACAAAGGAATATACCAATTAAAAGCAATGTGCACTTAAGAATTAATTGTTACCATCCTTTGGATATCACTTGGTTGTAGGCCTTTTGCTTGATTCCCACAAAGGTTAATCCTTATTCCCTACAACACAAGTTCTTGCTAGAGATGAATATGAAGTTAGTGATATAACAACTCAATTCATCTTTGGGTCAATCTTAAAGGATAGACAATGTAAGATTAATAACTTGAGATAAGAATTGAGTTAAACCGCTCAAGCACCCCAAAGCTTCATATCATCTGTGGGTACCTGCAAAACTTATCAAGTATATTTTGGTACCCATCTTTGGATGGGTCCATCAAGGTTAGCCAATAAGGACTTAGGCACCCAAATAGCCTTGGTCCTAGAATGTGGTGAACTCATCACCTTTCTAGCACAAGAGTCAAATTTGGGTCTCCTAAGCATATTTGAATGTATTGACAAGTTAGGCTTAGGAGTTTTATTCTTTGGACAAACCTTGAATAGATGACCTTTTTCACGGCAATTGTAGCAAATGTGATGCTTGTCCTTGCAATGCATTTGCCTTTTGCTTTCATCCTTTTTTATGGTCATCTTTCTTGATCGTGCAAGGTCTTGATTCTTCATGTGGGGGCATGAATCAATTTCATGACCCTTCTCCTTTCATCCATAGCACCTTCTATTGCTTCTCTTTGATCTTTCTTTGTTGAAGCACATAGGTACATTGTTAGAGCAAATAGTATGAGCATTAATTTTCTTACCATGAATTTTGCTCATGCCCTTTTTGGAAAGCTTGGTATTCTTTTGAAGGGGTTTTGTGCATGCTACGGTTGTCCCCTTCTCAAGCTTTTTCACCATATTATCACGGTTATCTTGAGAAGGTTGAGCATGACACTTTCCCTTCAAAAGAGTTAAGCTCCTTCTTAACCTTCCAACTTCTTCCTTGAGCTCTTTATTTTCTTGTGTGATAGAAATATCACTAATTCCTGAAATTTCTAGCTCAATGGAAGATTGGCTTTCTTGAGAGCAACATTTGTTAGCACATGATAATATAGTTTCTACTTGAGTACATGTGCATGTGTGAGGTTGGTATGATTTCAAATTAGTTAACACAACCTCATGAGCCATTTCTAACATGATATGTGAATCCATAAATTTATTATAAGAGCACACAAGCATATCATGTTTTTCTTGCAAAGCTAGATTTTCAATATTTAGCCTTTCTATCGTGTTCTTGAGCATAGTATTTTCTTTTTCTAATTGAGCAACGCAAGATAAAGCATTTGAAGTACTAGTTTGCTCAATTGAAATCTTTTAATACCTTTGGACCAAATCATCATGAGAGCACTTTAGCTTCTCATGCTCTTTGGTCAACTTCTCCAAGTCTTTGATTTTTCCGATGAGGATATCTTCTTGCTTATGAAGCATTTCCTTTTGTTCTTCCGCTCTTTTCATGAGTTTGAGCAAGCTCATCTGGTTCTTCTTACTTAGTTGAGTGAAGAATTTTTGAAGATCATCCTCATCTTCACTATCACTTTCATGCTCCTCCTCATCCTCACTTTCGCTTTCACTGTCACTCTCATTAGCAACAAAGCATATATGAGAAGTGGATTTGAAAGACGAACCTTGTGAAGAGGTGGATTCG
Source organism: Zea luxurians (assembly GCA_029449295.1). NCBI lineage: Eukaryota > Viridiplantae > Streptophyta > Magnoliopsida > Poales > Poaceae > Zea > Zea luxurians. Next base: position 138,837,684 of record JAOPSE010000002.1, read on the forward strand.
TCGTTTGGTCTCCATCGATCATTTTCTTCTTCTTCAATAATGTTCTTCGCCTCATCTTCCTTCATTTTGAGGAACATCCTTTCGACGATTCTCATGGCAAGGTCTATTGCCCTAGGGTCAACATCTGCACCAAAAGATGAAGTCGAGGCAACCTCAACTTTTTCAAGCTTGGAAGCACTTTCATTTCTTAGTCCCCCCGACATGATCTTTCATCACGCGGTTAAGCGTTAGAACGAGGATTAGGCTCTGATACCAATTGAAAGTTGCCTAGAGGGGGGGGGGGTGAATAGGCAAGTTAAAACTTTTTCAACAAAAATTAGAAGCAAACTGGGTAAAACTGAATTGATCTTGAAATTCACCCAGTTAACTTTGGAAATGAGATGTTCTAAATGATCCACAGGGTTCAAAGTAGTAGATCTGAGAAGGGCACTTTTCAAAATCCACACACTAAAAAGATATAAACAAATCTTCTACGGGATGGTGAGAGAACGAAGAACACAAACAAACACAATAAGCAAGAACACAAGAGGCACAAGATTTATCTCGAGGTTCGGTCACACCACCAAGGTGCCCTACTTCCTCGTTGAGGCGCCCACAAAGAGCCGGGTCTCTTTCAACCTTAATCCTCCCTTTGCCGACCACAAAGGTCAAGCTCACACACTAATCTTTGATCAAACGAGCAGGTAATACAAACTTTCTTGTGGTCTTCCACAAGATTTGGAGACTCACAAGAGACACCTAGTCGTCTAGGAGCTAGAAGCTCCAAGAGTAATGAATCCACAAAGAACTCGATGTAGTACCAAAGCTCGAATGAAGAAGAAGAGCAAGAGAGATTTAGAGATGAAGCACAAAACCGCAGCTCTCAAGCTCACTCAAAGATTTCTCTCCAAAGATTTGAAATGGGAGAGGCAAGAGATGTGTGAGAGAGAGAGAGGTGTTTCTTGGGTTAGAAATGGAGTTCAAATCGTGCTCACTGCTGTGGGGTGAGAGGTAGGAGTGAGTATATATAGTTGGAGCTCAAAACTAGCCGTTGGGGCCAATTTTTCTGTTTGAGACCGGTTGAACCGCCCCCTAGGGCGGTTGAACCACCCCTGGCAGGTCAGGCAGACTGTCTGCCAGTCTGACTGTCAGACTGACTGGCAGACTGACCTGCAGGCTGACCAGGGTTGACCAGACCGGTTGAACCGCCCAGGGGGGGCGGTTGAACCGCCCCTGACAGCTCTGGCGACCTGTTTGCCAGTCTGACTGGCAGACTGCAGATCAGAGGTCAGAGGGGTCAGAGACCAGCTGAACTGCCCCTCAGGACCAGTTCAGCCGGTCTTGACCAGTGAGTTTAGGAGAGAAAACCCCAGCTCAACTGCCCGGAGGCAAGTTCAGCTGGTGTATGGTCAAAGAGGTTCACAGCTGAAGTTGAGTTCAGCTGAAGTTGAGAAAGCTCAACTCAGCTGAAGTCCAGCTCAGCTGCAGCTGAAGAAGCTCAACTCAGCTGAAGTTCAGCTCAGCTGAAAAGCTCAGCTGCAGTTGAAGAAGTTCAGCTGCTTTTCAGCAAGAACACTCTAGGTTTCTCAAACCTAACCATGGTCAACCATAGAACGTTAAAGAGATTTTTGCTTTTCAAAAATAGCTTTTGAATAGAGAGGTTTGAGCTTTAACAAACACCAACCTTCTTTTTGGATCCCCCTTTATAGTACGACGATTCCTATACTCAAGTTAAATAAATAAAATATAATGAAGTAAACTCCTTGAGTCATTGGTGTCTCATGTGTGATTTCTCCATGGCATTGCTTCATAAGGATCACAAACATCTTTGTCTCACCTTTTGAAGCAAACTTAAATCAAACCCTGTGACTTGTACCATATCACCTTATATGAGTTCAAATCATGGCTTCAAGTCACCTTACTGATGCATCAACATGTTATAACTCTTCATAGCTGATTAGTTCATCGACTTAGTGCAAGTACTCTCTTCTTCACCTTAGCCATGGTACCTCGGTCTACAAGCCGTCGCTTGGCCTTCACTTTTGCTTAGTTCCTCGAAGCCCTTTCCTTGCTATCTTCACCCTATCAAGCCATTCTTGAGTCACATCATATTGAGCATCCATTGAGAGAATCATTTCTTCAATATTGTGAACCTTGCTTGAATGTCTTCTAGATATAACTGTCAAGATCAATCAAGCTCTAGTTTGATTCTCATAGAAGCATATATGGACTGACAGTAATATGGTCAAGCCAATTCACGATTCCTCATATCTTATTCACTTTGGCTTGACCAATCCTCTTAATCACTTCAACCTCTATTATGATCATATTTATGCATAGTGATTTCTCGGGACTTGTCCATATATTCAAACCAATATAGAGACCATATTATATCCATTTGCATTGTCTCACTGGTTATTTGACCTTGTGTTGAACCTTGTTCACTGATCATTATACACTATTCAAGTATGTTCATCATACTGAATTTCCTGTTCAACACTTAGCAAACTTGTTAGACCTTTAAATGTGTTGTTATCCAAATCACCAAAACTCACAAAAGGGATGAATGCACTTTCAAGTTCGTATGATGTCTTCTTGAGGATTCGGTGTAGATACAACTGGTTGATGGCGTAGCAAGCGGTGTTGACCGCCTCGGCCCAAAACCGATCCGAAGTCTTGTACTCATAAAGCATGGTTCTTGCCATGTCCAATAGAGTTCTATTCTTCCTCTCCACTACACCATTTTGTTGTGGCGTGTAGGGAGAAGAGAACTCATGCTTGATGCCCTCCTCCTCAAGGAAGCCTTCTATTTGTGAATTCTTGAACTTCGTCCCATTATCGCTTCTAATTTTCTTGATCCTCAAGCCGAACTCATTTTGAGCCTGTCTCAAGAATCCCTTTAAAGTCTCTTGGGTTTGAGATTTTTCCTGTAAAAAGAATATCCAAGTGAAGCGAGAATAGTCATCCACAATAACAAGACAGTACTTACTCCCGCCGATGCTTATGTAAGCGATCGGGCCGAATAGGCCCATGTGGAGGAGCTCGAGTGGCCTGTCAGTCGCTAAGATGTTCTTATGTGGATGATGAGCGCCAACTTGCTTCCCTGCTTGGCATGGGCTATAGGTCCTGTCTTTCTCAAAATGCACATTTGTTAGTACCAAAATGTGCTCTCCCTTTAGAAGCTTGTGAAGATTCTTCATCCCAACATGGGCTAGTCGGCGATGCCAGAGCCAACCCATGTTAGTCTTAGCAATTAAGCAAGTATCGAGTTTAGCTCTATTGAAATCAACTAAGTATAGCTGACCCTCTAATATTCCCTTAAAAGCTACTGAATCATCACTTCTTCTAAAGACAGTAACACCAGTATCCGTAAAAAGACAGTTGTAGCCCATTTTACACAATTGAGAAACGGAAAGCAAGTTGTAATCTAAAGAGTCTACAAGAAAAACATTGGAAATAGAATGGTCAGGTGATATAGCAATTTTACCCAATCCTTTGACCAAACCTTGATTTCCATCCCCGAATGTAATAGCTCGTTGGGGATCTTGGTTTTTCTCATAGGAGGAGAACATCTTTTTCTCCCCTGTCATGTGGTTTGTGCACCCGCTATCGATGATCCAACTTGAGCCCCCGGATGCATAAACCTACAAAACAAATTTAGTTCTTGTTTTTAGGTACCCAAACAGTTTTGGGTCCTTTGACATTAGATACAAGAACTTTGGGTACCCAAACACAAGTCTTTGAACCCTTGTGTTTGTCCCCAACATACTTGGCAACTACTTTGCCGGATTTGTTAGTCAAAACATAAGATGCATCAAAAGTTTTAAATGAAATGCTAGGTTCATTTGATGCACTAGGAGTTTTCTTCTTAGGCAATTTAGCACGAGTTGATTGCATAGAACTAGATGTCTCACCCTTATACATAAAAGCATGATTAGGGCCAGAGTGAGACTTCCTAGAATGAATTCTCCTAATCTTATGCTCGGGATAACTGGCAGGGTACAAAATGTAACCCTCGTTATCCTGAGGCATGGGAGCCTTGCCCTTAACAAAGTTATATAATTCTTTAGGAGGGGCATTAAGTTTGACATTGTCTCCCTTTTGGAAGCCAATGCCATCCTTGATGCCAGGGCGTCTCCCACTATAAAGCATACTACAAGCAAATTTAAATTTTTCATTATCTAGTTCATGCTCGGCAATTTTAGCATCTAATTTTGCTATATGATCATTTTGTTGTTTAATTAAAATCATGTGATCATGAATAGCATTAATGTCAACATCTCTACATCTAGTGCAAATAGAAACATGCTCAATGGTGGATGTAGAGGGTTTGCAAGTTTTTAGTTCAACAATCTTAACATGTAAGATGTCATTTTCACTTCTAAGATCGGAAATGGAAGCATTGCAAACATCTAAGTCTTTAGCCTTAGCAATCAATTTTTCATTTTCAATTCTAAGGCTAGCGAGAGAGGCATTTAATTTTTCAATCTTAGCAATAGAAATAGCATGATCATTTCTAAGATTGGCATATGAATCATCACAAACATTTGAATCAACCTTAGCAATTAATCTAGCATTTTCATTTCTAAGGTTGGCAATAACATCATGGCACGTGCTTAGCTCACTAGTTATTTTTTCACATTTTTCCATCTCTAGAGCATAAGCATTCTTAACCTTAACATGCTTCTTATTTTCCTTAATTAGGAAGTCCTCTTGGCTATCCAAGAGATCATCCTTATCATGAATAGTGCTAATCAATTCATTTAACTTCTCCTTTTGTTGCATGTTAAGGTTGGCAAAAAGAGTAAATAAATCATCCTCATCATCATTAGAATTTGCCTCATCACTAGAGGTGGCATATTTAGTGGAGGATTTAGATTTAACCTTTTTCTTTTTGCCGTCCTTTGCCATGAGGCACTTGTGGCCGACGTTGGGGAAGAGAAGTCCCTTGTTGACGGCGATGTTGGCGGCATCCTCGTCGGAGGAGGAGTCGGTGGAGCTCTCATCGGAGTTCCACTCGCGGCACACATGGGCATCGCCGCCCTTCTTCTTGTGGTACCTCTTCTTTTCCTTTATTCTCCCCTTCTTGTCGTCGCCCCTATCACTGTCACTAGAAATAGGACATTTTGCTATAAAGTGACCGGGCTTACCACACTTGTAGCAAACCTTCTTGGAGCGGGGCTTGTAGTCCTTCCCCCTCCTTTGCTTGAGGATTTGTCGAAAGCTTTTGATGATTAAAGCCATCTCCTCATTGTCGAGCTTTGAGGCGTCGATGGGGAGCCTACTTGGTGTAGACTCTTCCTTCTTCTCATCCGTTGCCTTGAATGCGACGGGTTGTGCCTCAGGCGTGGAGGAGGTGCCTTGCTCGATGATTTTCTTTGAGCCTTTAATCATTAGCTCAAAGCTCACAAATTTCCCTATGACTTCCTCGGGAGACATTAGCTTGTATCTAGGATCACCTCGAATTAATTGAACTTGTGTAGGGTTAAGAAAAACGAGGGATCTTAGAATAACCTTGACCATCTCATGGTCATCCCATTTGGTGCTCTCGAGGTTGCGCACTTGATTCACCAAGGTCTTCAAGCGGTTGTACATGGCTTGCGGATCCTCTCCTTGGTGAAGCATGAAGCGACCGAGCTCCCCCTCGATCGTCTCCCGCTTGGTGATCTTGGTCACCTCGTCTCCTTCGTGCGCGGTCTTGAGCACGTCCCAAATTTCTTTTGCACTCTTCAACCCTTGCACCTTATTATACTCCTCTCGACTTAGAGAGGCGAGGAGTATAGTAGTGGCTTGGGAGTTGAAGTGAAGAATTTGGGCCACTTCGTCCGAATCATAGTCTTCATCCCCTACGGATGGTACCTGTACACCAAACTCAACAACGTTCCATATGCTTGTGTGGAGTGAGGTTAGATGGTGCCTCATTTTGTCACTCCACATATTATAATCTTCACCGTCAAAAACTGGTGGTTTGCCTAGTGGAACGGAAAGTAAAGGAGTACGCTTTGAAATATGAGGGTAGTGTAGGGGAATCTTACTAAACTTCTTGCGCTCATGGTGCTTAGAAGTTATGGACGACGCGTCGGAGCCGGAGGTGGATGGCGATGAAGAATCGGTCTCGTAGTAGACCACCTTCCTCATCTTCTTTTTCTTGTCGCCACTCCAATGCGACTTGTGGGAAGAGGGTTCCTTCTCCTTCCCTTTGTTGCGGGACTCTCCCGATGGAGCCTTCCCGAGGCTTGTAGCGGGCTTGTCGCCGGTCACCATCTCCTTCTTGGCGTGATCTCCCGACATCACTTCGAGCGGTTAGGCTCTAATGAAGCACCGGGCTCTGATACCAATTGAAAGTCGCCTAGAGGGGGGTGAATAGGGCGAAACTAAACTATACAAAGTTAATCACAACTACAAGCCGGGTTAGCGTTAGAAATATAAGCGAGTCCGAGAGAGAGGGTGAAAAACAAATCGCAAGCAAATAAAGAGTGAGACACAAGGATTTGTTTTACCGAGGTTCGGTTCTTGCAAACTTACTCCCCGTTGAGGTGGTCACAAAGACCGGGTCTCTTTCAACCCTTTCTCTCTCTGGTCACTTAGACTGAGTGAGCTTCTCTTCTCAATCACACGGGACACTAAGTCCCTGCAAGGACCACCACACAATTGGTGTCTCTTGCCTCGGTTACAATTGAGTGAATCACAAGAAGAATGAGAAAGAAAAGAAGCAATCCAAGCGCAAGAGCTCAAATGAACACAAATGTCACTCTCTCTAGTCACTATTTGATTTGGAGTGATTCCGGACTTGGGAGAGGATTTGATCTCTTTGGTTGTGTCTTGAATTGAATGCTATAGCTCTTGTAAGATGTTGTAAGGTGGAAAACTTGGATTCCATGAATGCTGGGGTGGTTGGGGTATTTATAGCCCCAACCACCAAATTAGCCGTTTGGTGGAGGCTGCTGTCGAATGGCGCACCGGACAGCCGGTGCGCCACCGGACACTGTCTGGTGCGCCAGCCACGTCACCCGGCCGTTAGGGTTCGACCATTAGAGCTCTGACAGGTGGGGTAACTAATCGTAGTAGTAGTTTGGCTTCATCAAAACTCCCGGAGAACAATGACACAACACAAGCCGATGTCTATATATTATCTACATCCGTCCTAAAATAAATATCCATCTTATTTTACAAGAAGTCAATCTTTATAACATCTAATCCAATGTATATAATATATATAACATATAATAAATACCATCAGATTAAATCTAAAATATACTTTTATAATATTAATATTATTTTACATATTTTTAGTTAAAATTAAAATAATTTAAAGCGTTACGTGCAATTATTTTATGACTGACGAAGTATTCCCTATGTTCCAAAATTAGTTAACTCCCCTCTCTTAAAATTGTTCAAGTTATATGTTCGAATTTTATCAAAACATATATGTTATTCTCACTTTTCGATATAATTTTCTATTTCCCTAATATAGATTTTTTCTCATCATATCTTTATTGCTATTTCTTTAAAAAAATCTCCTTTTTTTCTGTGCAGTATATGTTTTCTATTTTTTTCTTTAAATTGCCGTACGAGAAAGTATATAAATATAAAATGGATAAACCATCTACCGGAGACAGGACCCACTGATCGAGCCGTGAGCCAAGCCAATCGGAGCCGCCGCTGGTGCACAGAGCCAGGGGGGCACTGCGCGTGTTGTCACTTGCCACTGAGCTTCGTGTCGACATCTCAAGCTGCTCGACCCATGTGTGGGCATCTCGGTCATTTCGCGAAGGCCGCGCATCCTATAAATTAGACCCCTTCCTCCTCCCGTGCCGTTGTTGTTGGCTTCGTGGTCCGTGTTTAACGGGCGTAGAGAGAGAAAGAGAACAGAGCGAGAGAGGGGGAGGACGAAGCCCTCCGCGTCGTCTCCTGCTGTTCCATCCCACATCTATTCTGCCTCGGCTTGCACCTTCGACCTCGCTGGTAAGTTCCATCGCTTTTACTCGACATAGGCCTTTTAGTCGCGAATATTTTGGGTCCGAGCAACGAAGATGCTCCGTCTTGAATTTGGTTTAGCTAGATGTTGTTAATCTTATCGTTCGGTCATGTTTTATCGTGGATTTGGACGTTGAAATGCCGCTATATGAAGAATTAATTTGATTTTATTGCGGATGATAGGGGTGATTGTCGGTTAGAGGGGTTTTACCGTTCAGATCTAGTAAAATTGCACTGGTGGAAGGAGGAGAGGAGTGGGGCAGTTAGGTTTCTGGGTCCACGTTTGTTTAATTTTGGTGAGGGTGGTTTCTGGTTCACCTACCCGGTTGAAAGGGATGCGTGCTGACTTGGGAAGGTCCTCCAGTTTTTGTTTGTATCTGCGAGATTCTATATATATCTACTTGGCTAATTTTAAAATCGTTCAAGGTTCAATGCCAGCTGTTCTATCTGCAACTTAGATTTAGGTTTGGTACCATGAATTTTTTATAGATTTGGGCAAACTGCATGAAATCCAGTGGATTATGTCATTATTATAGTGTTAGGCGTGAGTGAACTTTTCAGATTTATGACGTTGGCAGTTGGGTAAAAATTGGCGCGAAATCATTGTGCTATAATTTGTTTGTATTATGCTAGATTACACACTGTCGGTTAATCTGTTCTTATCACAATGCAGTTGTCAATGCACAGTGGTCTACCTTTCTTACGCATATTACTTAGATGAGTCGGCTCAGCAGCAGCATAATAGTTCACAGACAGGACTCTGAAGCAAATTTTTGTTTTGAGTTGCAGAAAGTTCTGACCTCAAACTGAAAGGGGCCTGTGAAGAGTTTCCTTGCGGCAGTGCCATGGAGGTATTTGGCAAATCTGTGATTGCTGAGCCCAGCAATGTGATTTTCTTGTCCTCAATCCTTAACACAGAAGGATCAAACCCTAGTCACAAGTGTGACAAGAGGTGCCAGAACGAGAACATTTTTGGGAACATGTACCGTTGCAAACTGACTGGAACCACTCACATCTGTGACAAAAACTGTAACCAGAGAATCCTCTATGACAACCATAACTCGCTCTGCCGAGTGAGTGGGCAGTTTTTTCCGCTCTCTCCATTGGAGCAGCAAGCAGTGAGGGGTATCCGCAGGAAGCACGAAGTGGACAGCAATGAAGGCTGCTCCTTTAAGCGCAGGCGTGGTGCACAGCTGCATCCTTCCCCCTTCGAGAGGTCCTACTCTGCTGTGTCTCCAATCCCGAGCCAGGTTGGAGATGGCATGGACCTGAGCTAGAGCTAATGAGACTTCCTTTTCTTCGGCCAGCCACCTAATTCCGTTGTGTCTACCCTTTTTCCCTTCGGTTACAGGATGGAACTATAAGAGCTTCCTTCTTTGTAGACTTTTATGAAGGGATATGAGACTCCTTAGATGCACCGAATAAATGTCTATGTAGTTTCTATTCTGTTTCATGGGACCTTGTTGTAACTCGTGAACTTTGATTGAGCACCTATTCGGATTTAGTAGCACGTTCAGAAAATCATTCGCTGCTTATCTTTTTTTCACACTTCCGAGTTAGTTATTTTGTGTGTTTTTTTTACTTTGCGTTCAACTAAGTTTCCTTCTAATTTTGATTCTTTAATGCAATTTATTATAATTGAGGTGTACATTTGTCCATCAATGTAAATATGTGAAAGATTCTTTGGCACTGTAATCCAGGCACAGGAACTGACTGCCTTTGCTGACTGAAGTTTTTGTACAGTTGTTACTAGTGTTTTGCTTGTCAAGTTCCTAATCAAGCTTGAATCATTTACGGTCTGTTCACATATAGCTCAATTCTATCTGTTTCTTAACTCTTTTTTACAGGTTATGTTTCTAACGCTTAATGTTTTCCTCATGTTCTTTTTTGTCTTGTTTCCCCCTAACATTTGTTGTGTATGCAGGACCATCCAGGTTCAAATCGTTCTTGGGAAATATTTTGTTCTTCTTTATATAACTATATTGCTAACTTATTTTCATTTGTTAATTATTTTGCTTTATTTTGTTTTGCAGGTGAACATCTCTGGTTCTATTTTCATCGTTGGGTAACAAGAAACTAATCAAGGAGTCTCTTCCCATTTCTTGCCGTGGAGGATTGTTTAGCTACAGCTGAGCAGCATGCTTTCCAGGTAACTGATTATGTAGCAGTTTCGGAGCATGATTACATATTACATGTTTACACTAGGCTCAACTATTATTGATACACAATCATCTTCCTCTTGTATGCATTTAATTATAAGCATGTTGCATATCAAGTGAAAACAAAAGAGAATGTGGCATTCTAGATGATTACAGGAAAACTTGATAGTCGTCATGACATTTTCAGGTCCATGTCAGCATGTTGGGAAGTCACTAAGGGTGTGTTTGTTTTCCTCCTAAATTATATAAGTTGGATTATGATGGAAGGGTAGGAAGTTAAAATATAACTTTGAAACCACAAATAAGCTAAAATAAGCTAGCAATGGATAGCTTATTTCAGCTTATTTGTGATCCTAAAATGATAGTTTATCATCTCACCCTTCCACCATAATCCAACTAATATAATCTAGGAGGGAAACAAACATGACCTAAGTTAGTTTCTTTTGCTATCATGCCACAACCTCTGTTACTGGAAATAATAAGCCATAAATCAAGGCATTCTCTTTGCTCGCGTAGAAAAGATGATGTTCTTGCTCTAGACTGAGTGAGGAGAGATTGTTCTTTGCTCATTCTGTTCTATTATGCCAACATAAAGCATTTTTGCACCTTGAGATTTTCCGCAACAGTCTAGTATATGGTTGTTACGTCCAGAATGATATGTACGTTTCTTTTTCACATAACGGGTGATGTTCCAGGTCCCCTGTTTGACAATTATATTTGTTATGTATGTTGTGCAGAGCATAAATTGGTGGAAGAGAAGTTTGATGCTACCACTTTGCCAGAAGAACAGCCAGACACAATAACATCAAACTGAGTCTGAGATACTGCACTTTACAAATTCTTTCGATATTGGCAGATTGAAGAGCAACAAGATTTGAAGAGCAGCAAGATCAGCTTTCACCTGCAGTTTGAAGAAATCCTTTCAAAGAAGACTGCTTGCTGCAATCTTGCCTTCACTCCACAAGCATGTGCTGCATACCATGTAATGATTGTAGTACTTGACAACTGTTACCAAAGTAGTGGATGCTTTTCTTTCGCATGAAGTTTTGTTAGTACCCACGTCTGTCTGTAAGAAAAATGCTTTTCTTTCGCATACCATGTCATGTTGATTTTTGTACGTTCTAACAGCGTCTCCATCAATCTCCTATACTTCTATACCTATAATTTTCAAGAGATCTCTTAATCCTCTTCCCTTACTAAAAAAAGATAGGAGATATGTTTGAGGATATGGTGAAGATGCTCCTAATTGCAAACGGAAGACATATCCTGTGCAATCACTCATTTTGGTGCAAGCGTGCAATTAAACTATCCAGAGCATCCAGTCTATATCTAACGGTTTTATATGGAAGGGGTTAAAAGTAAAATAGGTACTATGTTTTAGGTGGAAGGGGTTAAATATAAAATAACAGTTATCATTAGATCTAGATTAGATGCACCAAACCGCTTGATTGCACGCTTGCACCAATATAAGTGATTGCATAAGATATTTTCCCTTGCAAAGAGAGTTTCCTGTGTGGTTGTGGACTTGTGGTGTAACCTTCAAAAGGCCCAAATTTCCATGGCCTATCGGTCTGGTCCAGTTTACCCGTAAATGCTATTCATTCACGGTCACTCCGCGGGCAGTTTACTCGTAGAAGCTGTTCATTCACGGTCACTCCACGGGCCGCCGGCGGCGCTGCCGTGCAGCTTTCAGCCGGCATGCACATTCGCGTCTGTCTGGGCCGACTAGGCGGCACGATCGCGTCTATCTTTTTTTTCATAAAAATAAATTTAGCGAAATATACCTTCTCCTTCTAAAAAAACAACGTACACTTGAATTTATAAAAATAAAATCAATTATATTCAAATAGATTCTCTATAAGAATATGTTTATGATTAATCCAATGAAATTTAAATGAGGTGGTGTTCGATGGAGCCTCACCCAGCTTGGAGAAACTTCTCCAAAATGTTCAAATCGAAGCCATCAATTGGTGCTTAGCTGATTAAAGGGTTTAGTGAGTTGTGAAGCCAGGTCGTTACTGCATAGTTGAGTTATGCTTTTGTTTTGTATGTGAAATCATTCTAATTATACAAGTTTCAACATAATCAATACTTCACTTTACCATTTTCACGTGGGGACTTAAGGTTATCTTCTTATAAAATGTTGATTAGTCTTGATAACTTATTTATATTTTTTGTCGACACTAAATTATTTTATGAATTTAATTGTATTTTTAGAATTTTCTATAGAAAGAAATTAATAATAAATAGCCTCAGAAATTCATGAATTTTACGAAATCATAATATATGTCCACGTAGAATACTAAAAAAAATATTTGGACTATAAAATTTATAAGACGCCAACGTTTCTTGTATTTCGCTTCCACTTGTTGTATGAGTTGCATGTGAAACCACTCTAAGTACCTAAGTTTCAACATAATCAATATTTTACTTTACCATTTTTATGTGGGGACTTGAGGTTATCTTCTTATAGAATGTTTACTAGTCTTGGTAACTTCTTTACAATTTTTTGTCGAAACTAGAATAGTTTATGAATTTAATTGTATTTTGATGATTTTATGCTAATAGAAATTAATAATACACAAATAGCCTCAAACATCTATGAAATTTTTTTAGAGTCACAACATATGTCCACATATAATCCTCAAAATATTTTGACCATAAAATCCATGTTTCTTCTATTTCACTTTCACTTGTGTAAGTTGCACGCCAAATCATTCTATGTATCCAAGTTTCAACATAACCAATACTTCACTTTATCATTTTCATTATGGGGACTTATCGTTATATTTTTATTGAATGTTTATTAGTCTTTATAACTTATTTGCAATTTTCGGCCGACATTAGAATATTTTATGAATTTAATTGTATTTTGATAATTTTCTATAGAAAGAAATTAATAATACACAAATAACCTTAGAAATTCATAATATTTTGCAGAGTCGCAATATATATCCACATATAATCCTCAAAAGTGTTTGGATCATAAATTGTACAAGACGTCACCATTTCTTCCGTTTTCACTATCCACTTGTTGCGTGAATTACACGTCAAATCATTAAGTATCCAAGTTTTAACGTAATAAATACTTCAGTTTATCATTTTCATGTGGGTACATGAGGTTATCTTCTTGTAGAATGTTTGTTAGTCTTGGTAACTTATTTGCAATTTTTGGTCGATAGTAGAATATTTTATGAATTTATATGTATTTTGATGATTTTCTGTAGAAAGAAATTAACAATACACAAATAGCCCCAGAAATTCAAGAAATTTTTATAAAGGCACAACATATGTCCACATATAATTCTAAAATATGTTTAGACTTAAGGAGTGGCTAAATGATTACAACAATTGTGATTTGTGTGGAACGGTGTCTTACACGACATCCGACAAAAAAATCTGTTATCGACGCTATCCGTGTCTGACTATTTTCGTATTCGACACATGATTATCCATATTTGCATCTAAAAACATTCGTATTTGTATTCGTATCCAAAGCTATCCGTATTCGAATTCGAATCCGAATAAAAATATGAAAACAAATATGGTGTCGGTGATATACGTCTGTATTCGGTCCGATTACACCCCTGCCTCTAATACATATCGAGCTGTCGACCATAGACGAAACAACTTGCTACATGGTTAGACATCTCAACTACCAAGCACTCTCTCTCTCCCAGACACATAATCTTCATAACTTGCTCTGGCTTTTAGTATGTTTATATCTAAATATAGTGGTAGAAGCCCTAATTTGCAGCAACCCTAATGTGCACTAGACCAGTCGGGTCCAACAGAAACTTTAACTTTCAACAGTCAACTCTAATGGCTAGCTGTATGGTACGACACATGGGTGAGGTCCGGTGGTGCACTGGATTGGTCCAGTGGCACTGGGCAAGGCAAGGCCAGAGCAGAGCTCGTTGATTGAGGTGACTGTTGGAGGTCCAATGGTGCACCGGATCGGTCTGATGCACCCGAGGAAAGCAATTTTTCTCAACATCTCTTTGAGGGATTGGTGGCTATAAATACCCCCAAATAGTCCATTCGATACACCAATCACCACTAGAGATGTGCATAATTCCAAAACACTTGTGCAACACCTTCAAGCCATTCCGAGAGCTTCGAGCACCCCATTTGTGTAGAGATAGTCATTCTAGAGAGAGTGTGATCTTGTGATCTACGTTCTTGGTGTTGTGTTGTTGTGTTTCTTACTCTTGTGAGGGTGATACTCCATTGTAAAGGTTAGCAAGAGGCTCCAAGTTTGTAAAGTGCCTCATGGAGACTCCATTTCTCATTCTACAAGATCTGAGGGCTCAAGCTTGATCATTGGAATCGCTTGAGAGGGTTAAGAGAGACCCCATCCTTTGGGACGCCTCAACAGAGACGTAGGTTCTTTGGAACCAAACCCTAGTAAAACAAATCGATGTCTTATTGTGTTCTTTACTTTTTGTTACGATTTGTTCTTCTCTTTGTCCCTCTCTAAGTTCTCTTGCTTGGACTTTGATTTGAATCACATGAGTTGCTGCTTGGACTTTGATTTGAATCACTTGAGTTGCTCTATAAGTAAATTCCATATTGATAAGAGCAACAAGTCCAAGGGAACTTCTGTCCCTTCCACTACTCCATGTTGATTATCTCTTGCTCTAACCTCTAACTTAGGATTTAGTTTGTTTCAAATATTAATTTTTTAGGTGTTGCCTATTCACCCCCTCTGGTCAACTATCATAAACATAATTCACTTGTATGTAACCAAACCAATATTGTTCATTACACACAAACATAACCAAATCAATATTGTTCATTACACACATACATAACCAAACCAAAATTGTTCTAAACACATATTGAACATAAAAGTTCATGACAACTGCTTCATCTCTTGTTCCCTCTTTAATCAATTAAGTCTCCCTTCAAGTGTTTCAAATGAGTCGAGGAACTCTCTAATTCTAGGTTTTATGATGAGTAGAGTGGACGTATGCACAAGAACAGTTCCTTCTTGCACCCCACATTCTCTCAACATATTCATAACCTCAACAATGGTAGGAATGTGGCCGGTCATAGGAGCTGATGAATTGTCAACACTTGCGGTTAAGTTGTACACTCCTTCTATCTTGGTACAAGTTCGCTTGTACAACTGTAGAAATGGAATCTTTTCTTCATTCTCTTCTATACAAGTAGAGGAAGAAGATGCCTTATGCTTCTTATCATTTTGGTTTTGCATCATGGACAACTTGGCATCCAAGGTATTTTTCTCCATCTCATGTACATCATCATTAGTTGAATTACTAGAAAAGTCTCCTAGAATGGAGGCAGATGCCCTGATAACATGGGCACTTCCAAACATGAATACATGATGTGGAGTGAATCCAAGTTTGCGGGACCACACTTTTTGAATTGCACATGCTTTCATTTCTTTCCATTAGATGAAATACACAAGTAAGCTACTACTCAACAATCATAAATTGTAACGCCCCGAATTTTGCAGTTGAATTTTTTCTTTTCTTTACTCGCCAAAATTCGGGCGTTACCTTTTCTTTTTCTTTTCCCCTCGCTAAACCTTGACCTTTTCCAAAGTTTTAGCGGGACTCGGTTTGGATTTCCCGTGTAAGAAAACTCTAAAAATACTTTGTGTTGTTTGATGCACCATGCCGAACCTTGCATTTTTTTGATCGCTTTGAAAGTGCAAATGCATTCATGTAGAAAGATCGGATTTCGAAAAATGAGGAGAAAATCTTTTCTTTCTTTTTCTCTCTCTTTCTCTCTCCTCTTTTTCTCTCTCTCCCGCGCCGTGGGCCGACCCCGGCCGGCCCAGCCGCCCCTGGCGCCCCCTCTTGGGCCCAAAGAGGCCCAGCCGCCCCCCCCATCCCCCCTTTTTTCCCCAAACCCTCTCCCTCTCCCTCTCATTTTCCCTCTCTCTCCCTAGCCGCCATCCCCTACCCCTGCCCTAAGCCGCCGCCGCCCCCTGCCACCGGCCGCCCCTCGCCGTCGCTCCCCGACGCCGGTGAGCCACCCCCCCTCTCTCCTCCCTCTCCTCCCTCCCCTCTCCCCTCCTCTCCCCCTCCCTGCCCGGCCAAGGCCCGGCCGCCCCTGGCCGCGCCGGCCGCCCCCAGCCCCGCCTGGCCGCGCCCTGGCCGGCCCCAGCCGCGCCCAGCCGCGCCCCGGCCAGCCCCAGCCGACCGCTGGCCGCGCCTGGCCCGCCCGCCTGGCCCCTGGTCGCGCCCCCTGCGCAGGGCCGGTTCAGCCGCCCTGGCCGCCGGTTCAACCGGCCGGCTCAGCCGCCCTCCCCCGCGTTCGGCCGCCCCGGCCGCCCAGCTCGGCCGCCCCGCCTAGGGCCGGTTCAACCGCCCTAGGGCCGGTTCAACCGCCCCCCCTCTGTTTTTTTTATTTTATTTTATTTACTTTCTGTGATCATAATTACTTTATTTTAGGTAGGCCAATCTTTGTTCATGCTATGGAAAATAGGAAGTTTAATTTAGAATTTCGTTGCGCTAGTTGATTCATTTAGTTAATTGTTTATCTCGTTCAAGGTGGATCAACTTAAAATGATTAGGTTTCCATTAGTGTATATAACAGAATTCTTTTGTTAAGAACCAGTTGTAACTAATTATTAGTGCATAAGCTTTAACCCCTGCGAGACCCTTTCCCGTTTCTTTCTAACCATAACAAATGCGATGTCGAATGTCATACTTGATGCATATTCGCTTTACTTGTTCCCTTGTATGGTGTACTGTTCTTTTGTATTAAATATGTGGATGTATGTATGTTTGCGCTCGCATAGAAAACGATCCGGTCGAAGAGCCCGAGGAATTCGCAGGAGAAGCCCCTGAGCAGCAGTCGGTTGGTGGAGGCAAGTGTCCTTTGACCTATCTCTGTCCTATTCATTCTTTAATTCACCTCCCGCATTACACATTTATACCTAAGGATTGACTACCTTTTGTTATCCATGTCCTTGTTTACCTATTTGGGTCGGATTATTACTGCTTAGTTTGATGCTATTGCTCAACTCTAATCAATGAACATGATGTGATTATCTATGATACGCTGTTTTCCCCTTTTTATTTATGATTATATTTGTGACCTTCAAGGGGACTCGAGCGGTTTCTCGAGTGCCTCTCCGTAAGGACCTGTTCAATGGATGACCGCCCGGGAAAACAGTGCAACCATGAGGGTGGAATGGGACGCCCTTAGCTGAATAATTGGAGGAACCGGGGTGTAGTTCGCTTAGCCGTTGTGCCGTCAATGGGGCTCGGTGTATGCGGCTCGCTCTGCCAAGGTTGATTTGTCCCTTGGGGAGGAGTGCGGTACATTTAGGAAACCTAACGGGCGGCTACAGCCTCGGGGAATCTTTGTAAAGGCTACGTAGTGATGCCCTGCTGGACCACCTAGGTAGTGGTCAATGGGGAGTCGCTCTCTCCGGGCAGAAAGGGAATCACGGCTTGTGGGTAAAGTGCACAACCTCTGCAGAGTGTTATGAAACTGATATATCAGCCGTGCTCGCGGTTATGAGCGGCCAAGGGAGCTCCAGAGATTAGTGATACTTGATCAGAGATACTTTGGTACAGGTGGCAATGAGATTGATGGTTCTGATTATGATTATGGTAATGGTACGTGGTATTCTTTCCGTTTGGAAAGGATACATTGGGCTAATAACTTGGGTTAATGTTAAAACTTGGCTCTCTACTAGTAAGTAATAACCTGACCAACTAAAAGAAACTGCTTGACTTATCCCCACATAAAGCTAGTCCACTACAGCCAAACAGGATGCTTGCTGAGTATGTTGATGTGTACTCACCCTTGCTCTACACACCAAACCCCCCCAGGTTGTCAGCACTGCAACCACTGCTCAGGAGAAGATGAAGCTGTGGAAGGAGACTTCCAGGAATTCCAAGACTACGACGAGTTCTAGGTGTGGGTTAGCGGCAACCCCCAGTCGGCTGCCTGTGAAGGCCGTGTTATCTACGTTTCTTTTCCGCACTTTGATTTATTGTAAGAACTATATGGACGTCTCAGACGTATGATGTAATCGACTATTACTTCCCCTTTTAATACTATTTGAGCACTGTGTGATGATGTCCATGTTATGTAACTGCTGTGTACGTGAATAACTGATCCTGGCACGTACATGGTTCGCATTCGGTTTGCCTTCTAAAACCGGGTGTGACATAAGTGGTATCAAAGCCGTGCTGACTGTAGGACCGCTAACCTAGAGTAGAATGGTCGTTCTAAGGATTATAGACCTCTGTCCCTGCCTTGACTTTGGTACCCCTTCAAAAGTTGGTCCTACTGACCAAACCTATGTTCTACTATATATTATACCTTGCTGAAAATTATGTTTTATTCTGATCCTTCATTTATTTATGATTCATTACTTGCTGGTCATATTAATTCTGTTCTCACCCTTTTGCTTGCGATGTCTTTTGTAGATGGCTCGACTTAGACACACTGCACGAAAGTCCGTCATCCCCTTCTTACCCTCCCGCCTTGCTGAGCGTCCGCTTCGCCGTCCCGTGGCCGGACAGTCCAGCCACTTGGAGAGACTGCACCACCGCCTGCATGAGGAGCAGGAACGTCGACGACAGGAGCAGCAGGGCTCTTCCTTCTCGCTCCAGCAGGAGATAGAGTCTGTGAGGAGCTGCTCCCCTGTGCTTCCCCTGGAGGCGCCCCCTGCACCACCACTGGGCGTCCCAGCTTCTGGAGTAGCTGCTGGAGGAGATCCAGACGACAGAGGTGGCGACGACAGCTTGAGCCACGACATCGACTTCTCTGCTGACCATGAGCCGGAAGGATGGGTTGCTCGACCCATCACTCGCGACGCTGCTCGCGGGTGTCACTTCCACGACGCGCTCGACACCCTGCTACGTCGGGCACTTGACCGGCGTACTTGGTCCATCGAGTATCGCTGTGTGGTCTACCAGCATAGTCGCGGGGTCTACCCGGACCGCTGGGAGGCGACCTGCTTGGTGCGCCGTCCGGAGAACAGTCTCCAGGGCGCGGAGGCTTGCTCAGAGCACTATTCTATCTCTGAGCGGGACTCAGCTGAGGCAGCCATGCAGGATGCTGCACGGCGTGCGCTTTCGCACTACTGCTCGGTTCTCGGTGGGGTAGCTGACGGTCTTGACCTGAAGTATTACCCCCGCCGTCCATCTGGCAGCACAGGAGGCGTGATTGTTTCGCCTGCTGGTGAGGGCAATCCTAGGTTGAGCAGCACAGTCAACCTAGCCGCCGTGCTAAACACGGAGCTGGACCATGCATTAGACGAGCTGAGTAGGGCTCGTGCTGAGATCGCCCTGCTGCGGGCTGAGCGCGCGGAACGTCGTCACTTGGATGATGGTTCCCCCGCTCCCGTCGGGACTCAGCACCCGTACCGCTCACCTCGGCGTGGACTCCAGTCTTATGGCAATCCCGACTGCAAGACCAAGATAAATCTAGAACCATAGATCGTTAGAGTTGGATCTTGTAATTAATACGAAATATATATGCATAGAAGTTTCAGTCTTAGCGTTAGTCTCGGTTTTAGTTAGTCTTAGTTAGACAGGGTAGTTTGCTATATCCTGTGCATTTATGTTTGTCATGATGAACTATGTTTGGTTTGGATCTTTGTAATGACTGTCACCAGAGTGTGGGTATCCCCTGCATTTTGGCTTACCTATTATGTTAATGGAGTTAGTTATATAGTTGGGAAAACCTTTATTCTACTTTCCTCTTTATCTGAGAAGCTGTGTGGTCTGTGTTGGAGATCAGTGAAGATGCTCATCTGTTCAGTGCTGTTGGAGAATTCTATACTCTTTTCTTATGCTGCAAGATTTGTCAGATCAGTTCTGATGTGTGGTTGCGTTCTGCAGATGTCAGAGAACAGGCGCAGAGGAGGAAGGCGTGCTCAGCAGGAGCAAGCCGGTCAGCAAGATGAGGCGCCCCAGCAGCAGCAGCTGCCGCCCCCGCCCCCGATGTCGATCGAGCAGATGTTTCTGATGCAGACTCAGGCAGTTCAGGCCATCGGTCAGACTCTGGCCGTCATTCAGCAGCAGCAGCAGCAAGCACCACCCCAGCCTCAGATGCCTCAGATGCCTAGAGACAAGCGTGCTGAATTCATGAGAGGTCATCCACCAACGTTCGCTCACTCTTCTGACCCCATGGATGCTGAAGAT
Source organism: Zea luxurians (assembly GCA_029449295.1). Lineage (NCBI taxonomy): Eukaryota > Viridiplantae > Streptophyta > Magnoliopsida > Poales > Poaceae > Zea > Zea luxurians. The sequence goes on from JAOPSE010000002.1 coordinate 138,857,941, forward strand.
TGGCTGCGCACTGTGGAGCGGGAGTTGCATACCGCTCAGTGTGATGACAGGGAGAAAGTCTTGTATGGTCCCCGTCTGTTGAGAGGAGCAGCCCAATCATGGTGGGAGTCTTATCTCGCCACCCATGCCAACCCCGACACCATCACCTGGGAAGAGTTCAGAGGTAGCTTTCGTCAGTACCATGTGCCTGCGGGTCTGATGACAGTGAAGAAGGAGGAGTTCCTGGCCCTTAAGCAAGGGTCATCATCTGTCAGTGAGTATCGAGACAGGTTTCTGCAATTGTCTCGCTACGCTCCCGAAGATGTCAACACTGACGCCAAGCGACAGTACCGTTTTCTGAGAGGCTTGGTCGACCCTCTGCAGTACCAACTGATGAATCATACCTTCCCGACATTCCAGCACCTGATTGATAGAGCAATCATGATAGAAAGGAAGCGTAAGGAGATGGAGGATCGTAAGCGCAAGATCAGTGGACCCCAGCCTGGAAGCAGCAGCCGTCCCCGTTTTTCAGGCAATCAACCTCAGCAGTTCAGGCTGAACCAGCGTCCACCTCAGCAGCATCAGCAGCGTCAGCAGTATCAGCAGTTCCAAAGGCAGTATCCTCAGCACCAGTACCAGAATCGTCAGAGCAATCAGTCAGGAGGTCAGTTTCAGAGGCAGAATCAGCAGACACCTCGTCTTCCTGCCCCAGCAAATCAGCAGAACAGTCAGGCAGCACCAGCTCAGGTTGGAAACAGAGCGTGTTTCCACTGTGGAGAGCAAGGCCACTGGGTGATGCAATGCCCGAAGAAGGCAGCCCAGCAGCAGTCAGGCCCCAATGCCCCAGCGAAGCAGAATGTGTCCCAGCCTGGAGCAGGCAACCGCCCTCAGCAGCGCTATAATCATGGAAGATTGAACCACTTGGAGGCTGAAGCAGTTCAGGAGACCCCCGGCATGACAGTAGGTATGTTCCCAGTCGATTCCCATATTGCAGAAGTGTTATTTGATACCGGAGCAACGCATTCTTTTATTACTGCATCATGGGTAGAAGCACATAATCTTCCAATTACTACCATGTCAATCCCTATTCAAATTGACTCAGCTGGTGGTAGAATTCGAGCTGATAGCATATGTTTGGGTGTAAGTGTGGAAATAAGGGGGATAGCGTTTCCCGCTAACCTTATAGTAATGGGTACTCAGGGAATAGATGTCATCCTAGGGATGAATTGGCTAGATAAGTATCAGGCAGTTATCAGTTGTGATAAAAGGACAATCAAGTTGGTGTCCCCACTAGGAGAGGAAGTGGTGACCGAGTTAGTCCCGCCTGAGCCAAAGAGAGGAAGTTGTTATCAGATGGCTGTCGATAGCAGTGAAGCAGACCCAATTGAGAGTATCAAGGTTGTGTCTGAATTCCCAGATGTGTTTCCAAAGGACTTACCGGGTATGCCACCAGAGCGGAAAGTTGAGTTTGCCATAGAGCTTCTTCCTGGAACCGCCCCTATCTTTAAGAGAGCTTACAGAATATCTGGACCAGAGTTGGTTGAGCTTAAGAAGCAGATTGATGAGCTGTCAGAGAAAGGTTACATCCGGCCAAGCACCTCGCCTTGGGCCGCCCCTGTCCTGTTTGTGGAGAAGAAAGATGGCACCAAGAGGATGTGTATCGATTATCGAGCTTTAAATGAAGTCACGATCAAGAACAAGTATCCTTTGCCCAGAATAGAAGATCTGTTCGACCAGTTGAGAGGAGCCAGTGTGTTCTCCAAGATTGATCTGAGGTCAGGTTATCATCAGCTCAGGATCCGACCTTCAGACATTCCGAAGACAGCGTTCATTACCAAGTATGGTTTGTATGAATTCACAGTGATGTCTTTTGGTTTGACCAATGCACCAGCGTTCTTTATGAATCTGATGAACAGTGTATTCATGGATTATCTCGATAAGTTTGCGGTGGTATTCATTGATGACATTCTGATTTATTCTCAAAGTGGAGAAGAGCATGCCGATCATTTGAGGATGGTATTGCAGAGATTGCGAGAGCACCAGTTGTATGCAAAGTTGAGCAAGTGTGAGTTCTGGATCAGTGAAGTCCTGTTCTTGGGTCACATAATCAACAAGGAAGGATTGGCTGTGGATCCGAAGAAAGTGGCAGACATTCTGAACTGGAAAGCGCCAACAGATGCTCGAGGAATCAAGAGCTTCATTGGAATGGCCGGATATTATCGGCGATTCATTGAAGGGTTTTCGAAGATTGCGAAACCAATGACAGCGTTGCTAGGCAACAAGGTTGAGTTCAAGTGGACCCAGAAATGCCAAGAAGCCTTTGAAGCGCTGAAAGAGAAGTTGACAACAGCGCCTGTCTTAGTCTTGCCTGATGTGCACAAGCCCTTCTCTGTGTACTGTGATGCTTGTTACACAGGTTTGGGATGTGTGTTGATGCAAGAGGGAAGAGTTGTGGCTTACTCGTCCCGATAGCTGAAGGTTCATGAGAAGAATTACCCAATCCATGATCTAGAGTTGGCAGCAGTGGTTCACGCACTGAAGACATGGAGGCACTATCTGTATGGACAGAAATGCGATGTTTACACAGATCACAAGAGTCTGAAGTACATATTCACTCAGTCAGAATTGAACATGAGGCAGCGAAGATGGTTAGAGTTGATCAAAGACTATGAGTTGGAGATCCATTACCATCCAGGCAAAGCAAACGTAGTGGCAGATGCTTTGAGCAGAAAGAGTCAAGTCAATCTGATGGTCGCTCGTCCGATGCCTTATGAGTTGGCCAAAGAGTTTGACAGGTTGAGTCTCGGATTTCTGAACAATTCGCGAGGAGTCACAGTTGAATTGGAGCCTACCTTGGAGCGCGAAATCAAAGAAGCGCAGAAGAATGATGAGAAGATCAGTGAGATCCGGCGACTGATTCTAGATGGCAGAGGCAAAGATTTTCGAGAAGATGCAGAAGGCGTGGTATGGTTCAAAGACTGCTTGTGTGTTCCCAATGTCCAGTCTATTCGGGAGTTGATTCTCAAGGAAGCTCATGAGACAGCTTATTCGATTCACCCTGGCAGTGAGAAGATGTATCAGGATCTGAAGAAGAAATTCTGGTGGTACGGAATGAAGAGGGAAATCGCAGAGCATGTGGCTAAATGCGATAGTTGTCGGCGAATCAAGGCCGAACACCAGAGACCAGCTGGATTGTTGCAACCGTTGCAGATCCCTCAGTGGAAATGGGATGAAATCGGTATGGATTTCATAGTCGGATTGCCTCGCACTCGAGCCGGCTACGATTCCATTTGGGTAGTGGTGGACCGCTTAACCAAGTCAGCCCACTTCATACCTGTCAAGACCAGCTACAACAGTGCAGTATTGGCAGAGTTGTACATGTCTCGGATCGTTTGTCTTCATGGTGTGCCAAAGAAGATAGTGTCAGACAGAGGAACGCAGTTCACCTCTCATTTCTGGCAGCAGTTGCATGAAGCCTTGGGCACACATCTGAATTTCAGTTCAGCTTATCACCCGCAGACAGATGGCTAGACCGAAAGAACCAATCAAATTCTTGAAGACATGTTGAGAGCCTGTGCGTTGCAAGATCAGTCCGGATGGGATAAGCGATTGCCTTATGCAGAGCTTTCCTATAACAACAGTTACCAGGCCAGTTTGAAGATGTCACCATTTCAAGCGCTCTATGGAAGGAGTTGTAGAACTCCGTTGCAATGGGATCAGCCTGGAGAGAAGCAGGTGTTTGGGCCAGACATTCTGCTTGAAGCTGAAGAGAACATCAAGATGGTCCGAGAGAATCTGAAGATAGCGCAATCGAGGCAGCGAAGCTATGCAGACACAAGAAGAAGAGAGCTGAGTTTTGAAGTCGGAGACTTTGTCTATCTGAAGGTGTCACCGATCAGAGGAGTCAGAAGGTTCGGAGTGAAGGGCAAGCTAGCACCCCGCTACATTGGTCCGTATCAAATTCTCTCAAAGCGTGGAGAAGTGGCTTATCAGCTCAGTCTGCCAGAGAATTTGTCAGCTGTGCATGATGTCTTTCATGTGTCTCAGTTGAAGAAGTGCTTGCGTGTGCCAGAAGAGCAGTTGCCAGTGGAAGGTCTGGAAGTCCAGGAGGACTTGACCTATGTTGAGAAGCCAGCTCAGATCCTTGAGGTTGCAGACAGAGTCACCCGAAGGAAGACCATCAGAATGTGCAAAGTCAGATGGAGTCACCACTCTGAGGAAGAAGCAACCTGGGAGCGTGAAGATGATTTGATGGCCAAGTACCCAGAGCTCTTTGCTAGCCAGCCCTGAATCTCGAGGGCGAGATTCTTTTAAGGGGGATAGGTTTGTAACGCCCCGAATTTTGCAGTTAAATTTTTTCTTTTCTTTACTCGCCAAAATTCGGGCGTTACCTTTTCTTTTTCTTTTCCCCTCGCTAAACCTTGACCTTTTCCAAAGTTTTAGCGGGACTCGGTTTGGATTTCCCGTGTAAGAAAACTCTAAAAATACTTTGTGTTGTTTGATGCACCATGCCGAACCTTGCATTTTTTTGATCGCTTTGAAAGTGCAAATGCATTCATGTAGAAAGATCGGATTTCGAAAAATGAGGAGAAAATCTTTTCTTTCTTTTTCTCTCTCTTTCTCTCTCCTCTTTTTCTCTCTCTCCCGCGCCGTGGGCCGACCCCGGCCGGCCCAGCCGCCCCTGGCGCCCCCTCTTGGGCCCAAAGAGGCCCAGCCGCCCCCCCCCATCCCCCCTTTTTTCCCCAAACCCTCTCCCTCTCCCTCTCATTTTCCCTCTCTCTCCCTAGCCGCCATCCCCTACCCCTGCCCTAAGCCGCCGCCGCCCCCTGCCGCCGGCCGCCCCTCGCCGTCGCTCCCCGACGCCGGTGAGCCACCCCCCCTCTCTCCTCCCTCTCCTCCCTCCCCTCTCCCCTCCTCTCCCCCTCCCTGCCCGGCCAAGGCCCGGCCGCCCCTGGCCGCGCCGGCCGCCCCCCAGCCGCGCCTGGCCGCGCCCTGGCCGGCCCCAGCCGCGCCCAGCCGCGCCCCGGCCAGCCCCAGCCGACCGCTGGCCGCGCCTGGCCCGCCCGCCTGGCCCCTGGCCGCGCCCCCTGCGCAGGGCCGGTTCAGCCGCCCTGGCCGCCGGTTCAACCGGCCGGCTCAGCCGCCCTCCCCCGCGTTCGGCCGCCCCGGCCGCCCAGCTCGGCCGCCCCGCCTAGGGCCGGTTCAACCGCCCTAGGGCCGGTTCAACCGCCCCCCCCTCTGTTTTTTTTTATTTTATTTTATTTACTTTCTGTGATCATAATTACTTTATTTTAGGTAGGCCAATCTTTGTTCATGCTATGGAAAATAGGAAGTTTAATTTAGAATTTCGTTGCGCTAGTTGATTCATTTAGTTAATTGTTTATCTCGTTCAAGGTGGATCAACTTAAAATGATTAGGTTTCCATTAGTGTATATAACAGAATTCTTTTGTTAAGAACCAGTTGTAACTAATTATTAGTGCATAAGCTTTAACCCCTGCGAGACCCTTTCCCGTTTCTTTCTAACCATAACAAATGCGATGTCTAATGTCATACTTGATGCATATTCGCTTTACTTGTTCCCTTGTATGGTGTACTGTTCTTTTGTATTAAATATGTGGATGTATGTATGTTTGCGCTCGCATAGAAAACGATCCGGTCGAAGAGCCCGAGGAATTCGCAGGAGAAGCCCCTGAGCAGCAGTCGGTTGGTGGAGGCAAGTGTCCTTTGACCTATCTCTGTCCTATTCATTCTTTAATTCACCTCCCGCATTACACATTTATACCTAAGGATTGACTACCTTTTGTTATCCATGTCCTTGTTTACCTATTTGGGTCGGATTATTACTGCTTAGTTTGATGCTATTGCTCAACTCTAATCAATGAACATGATGTGATTATCTATGATACGCTGTTTTCCCCTTTTTATTTATGATTATATTTGTGACCTTCAAGGGGACTCGAGCGGTTTCTCGAGTGCCTCTCCGTAAGGACCTGTTCAATGGATGACCGCCCGGGAAAACAGTGCAACCATGAGGGTGGAATGGGACGCCCTTAGCTGAATAATTGGAGGAACCGGGGTGTAGTTCGCTTAGCCGTTGTGCCGTCAATGGGGCTCGGTGTATGCGGCTCGCTCTGCCAAGGTTGATTTGTCCCTTGGGGAGGAGTGCGGTACATTTAGGAAACCTAACGGGCGGCTACAGCCTCGGGGAATCTTTGTAAAGGCTACGTAGTGATGCCCTGCTGGACCACCTAGGTAGTGGTCAATGGGGAGTCGCTCTCTCCGGGCAGAAAGGGAATCACGGCTTGTGGGTAAAGTGCACAACCTCTGCAGAGTGTTATGAAACTGATATATCAGCCGTGCTCGCGGTTATGAGCGGCCAAGGGAGCTCCAGAGATTAGTGATACTTGATCAGAGATACTTTGGTACAGGTGGCAATGAGATTGATGGTTCTGATTATGATTATGGTAATGGTACGTGGTATTCTTTCCGTTTGGAAAGGATACATTGGGCTAATAACTTGGGTTAATGTTAAAACTTGGCTCTCTACTAGTAAGTAATAACCTGACCAACTAAAAGCAACTGCTTGACTTATCCCCACATAAAGCTAGTCCACTACAGCCAAACAGGATGCTTGCTGAGTATGTTGATGTGTACTCACCCTTGCTCTACACACCAAACCCCCCCCCCCCCCCCCCCCCCCCAGGTTGTCAGCACTGCAACCACTGCTCAGGAGAAGATGAAGCTGTGGAAGGAGACTTCCAGGAATTCCAAGACTACGACGAGTTCTAGGTGTGGGTTAGCGGCAACCCCCAGTCGGCTGCCTGTGAAGGCCGTGTTATCTACGTTTCTTTTCCGCACTTTGATTTATTGTAAGAACTATATGGACGTCTCAGACGTATGATGTAATCGACTATTACTTCCCCTTTTAATACTATTTGAGCACTGTGTGATGATGTCCATGTTATGTAACTGCTGTGTACGTGAATAACTGATCCTGGCACGTACATGGTTCGCATTCGGTTTGCCTTCTAAAACCGGGTGTGACATAAATACTAGTACAAAATGGTCAATTGTTGTGCCACTTACCGCAAGATGTTCTTCCCACCATTTATCATCATAATCCACTATTTGTCTTATCTCATTCCATCTAAGTCTAGTAGCAGATTTTTGTTAACTCCACAAAAAATAATTCAACTTCTTTTTAGATTGTCCTATTTATTCTTCATTTGGAAATGTTCTAGCTTTCATCCTGATTTTTTTGTGAACTTATCTTCAACATTTTTCCAAGTCCACTTAATTAAGATGAACTAGTGGCCTATACACAACAAGAACTTATGATGCACATAGTTCACAAAAAAGCTTCACATGTTTTAGATCTCATATTGCCTTCTCACCCATTTTTTAGAGTGCAAAAATAATGTATGTTATGTACTACTATGTACAGAGATATGACAAGCACATAAGAGAATTCATATTAGCAATACAATGAGGATTTATCAACCATCCATGGAAAAGGAAGGAAGGGAGAATCAATACCTTCCTTCCATGGTTGGAGCAGAGGTGGCATCAGATAGGGTAGGTGTTGGATAGGGGGCAGTGTTGGGTGTTGGACATGGGTTAGCATTAGATGTGTTTTGTTGGAGAGGGGCCGACTAAAGGAATTAGGTAAGGGCACTAGTCATGAGTTAGGGAGGGGCATCGAGCAGGGGAGTTAGGTAGGAGCATCACCTAAGGGTCAGAAAGGTGTGTCGTAGCGTGTTGGGGAACGACCAGTCAATGAGGACCCTGTTTGGGCTGATGCCGATGGTGAATCCAACCATTGAACTGGTGGTATGTAGGAGGCGACAGTGGCTAGGGCTCCCAACTCTAGCTCGAGCCTTGTTTATTTCGTGTGTAGGAGAAAGAAACAATGTGGAGAAAAGAAAGAGGAAATATTGAACATGTAATTTTAATTGAAACACAATGAAATCTTAGGTTCCAAGTGATCCCAAATGAACTATATAAATTTACTGTGTTTCCAAAATCTCTTCCCTCTATGGATCCCTTTGGTTTAGAATTTAGTTTCCTAAACACAACAATTTGTTTACCGAGGTTTTGACTCCAAAGAACCTATGTCCCCATTGAGGTGTCCCACCGGACTAGGTGTCACCATGGAGAAGATGAAGCTACTTGGGAGAGAGAAGAAGAGCTTTGCATAGACTTTCCCTATCTTTTCCCTAGATCTTCCTAAATCTCGAGGATGAGATTCTCTGTAAGGGGGGTAGGATTTGTAATACCCAAGATTTTTAAATTATAAGTAGAGATAATGTTTTCATGTGTATTGACTATACCCATTATCACATGTGAATACACACCATCAAGAAGGGGTTAAATAACCAAAGACAACTAAATAAATCATGCATCATGCTGAGTTTTGATTTGATTGTGTATTTGTGGATGATAAAATAAATGTGTCATTAACAAAATCTTAATATATTAATGGACACATGGAATTTAAACTCTAATTTGGAAAAAACAAAACTCTAAAGAAATGTATAAAAGAGAGGAAAATGAAACTCTATATGTACTATGAAGAGAAATATACATATATAAATGAGTCTTTTACTAGCATAATTGGATTAACTATTTAAATTAAAATTACTAGTTCACAAGCCAAAAGTTTAAATTCAGTTGAATATTCGAATTCAATAGAAATCTTTGAAAAAGAAAAATGGAATAGGAAAGAAAATGGAAAAAAACTCGAGTTTGGGCTGAATCTAGCTGTTTGGCCCATTTACGCTTTCACTGCGCACGACCCTGTGGGGAAGGGGGTCGGTCACCGCGCAGTGGGGCCACACGGTCAGTGGAACCCATGAAGCGCGTAGCGGAAGCGTGGGATCTATGCACCGACAGGAGGGGCCCGGGGTCAGTCGCTCGGATTTCCTTCGCTGGTTCGCGCACGCCTCACGGATTCGTGGGTCCCACTGGTCAGACCCGTCCCTTCCGCGCGATGATACCCCCGCAACGGCCTCACACGTGACCGGGGAAATCGGGTGGCCAGTTGCGGGAGCTGGGGGATAAAGCTAGTGCCCCGCGGCATTCCCCTCTCTCCTACCGTGCCTCGCGTGGATTCCAAACCGCCGCCGCTGCCGAGAGGTGAGGGAGTGCATAAGCGAGCCGCCACCATCGACGCTGGTGTCGGCATCCCAGGCTAGCTCGCCATTGGTAGTAGGCTGTGGTCGGGGACGGGATTCTAGACCGAGTGGAGCTAGCCGTCCAGACTACGGGTGGTGGGACGTCGAGTAGCGCAATTAATTCCTCGCCGGAGTCCGCTGTCAGTCGACAGCGCTGCCTTCCGTCGTGGACTGCCGTGCTACAGCCACAATTCAAGGTAATACCGTCTTTCGTGTCTCCGTCATGTTCTCTTAAACATTTAGCACCGGTCAATTTCGAGTTTGGGGGCTTGCGATGGAGGTGGGCTAGTTCGCCGGTGAGGCGCCGCCGTCCCTGCTCGGATGTTGGGGGAAATCACCTGACCGTCCATTCCCATATGAACGGCCGAGATAGACTGGGGGGGGAATACCCCTTTCGGATTTGATCGTGGACGTTGGATGTGATCCGACGGACCGGATCCAATCCCGCTTACATCAAATAACCACCGTCAGATTAAGATCCGAGGACCTAGATTGGATACCGGTTCGTCTAGATCAGCCTTTTAATCTTAGCCATCGCGCGGTGATCCGACGGCCCGGATCCGCAGATACCGCTTCGGCCGCACGTTTCACAGAAAAGACCCTCTGTTATTTTAGAATAAACCCGCCGTCCACATTCACTATTTACTGAGTCTAGGGAATCTTCAGCGCTAGCCCCTGACTTTTCTGATTATTGAGGCGCAATCCAGAAAAGGGAAAATCAGATTAAATGAATTAGGAAATACATTTTTAATACAAAAACAAATATAGAAACTTGTAAAATGCATAGAAAATTAATTTTTAGTCCAAATTGATCCATTCCAATTTCTAAAATTTTGTAAATTTAATGTCTATCACCTAGAGTCTCTGTTTTGTCATGAAAACAGTAAGAAAATTTATTCCTCATTTAATCCTATTTCAAGCACATTAAACCTTTGGAAATTCATAATTTAAAATCCATAACTCCAAAATTAATGATTCCTGTTCCTAGAACCTTAGTTTAATGTGTAGATTATTATTGTGTATTTTATTTACATGTTTGGTGTGATGTTAATTTTTGCTATACTATGTATGTATTGTGTCGATGCGAGATGAGCTAGCTACTGTGGATCCTAAGGTTCAGCAGATAGAAGTTGCTAAGCAGGAGCTCATTGAAGGCAAGTTGTGCCCTTGATCACTTACTTTTACCCAGCCATGTTCTTATTATTCATAATGATCCGCATAGGTTAATTTTGATGGGATCCAATAGGTTACCCCAGTTTTGGTTATCTTTATACCTTATTTCACCACTGAAATATTTTTGGGTAGTACTTGCTATTGCTTTATGTGGATTTGGGTATGGAAATACATTATCCATGATTACACTTTTGTTAGGAACATGGAGCGACAACCCGGGAAAACAGTGCTACCACAAGGCTTTAATGGGACGCCCTTGGCTGATTAACTAGGAAAGCTAGTGGATGACTTCCTTACCCGAAAGGGGCAAGGGCAGTAGGGGAGTGGTCGTGTAGGGAGGTCCTTGGGTTAATTTTGCTGCGATGGCGGTCAGGCGAGGGATTCCTGCACTGGAGCTTCCTATAAACTGTAGTGGTATTTTTGAAGCTAGTGGAACTTTGTAAAGGCCTCGTAGTGTTACCCTGTCTCGCCTCCTCGGTAGAGGTGTATGGGATTGGCCGTCTCTTGGCAGATGGGTAACATGACTTGTGGGTAAAGATGCGCAACCTCTGTAGGGTGTAAAACTGGCATACTAGCCGTGCTCACGGCCATGAGCAGCTCGGACCCTCATATGATTAATCTATGGAATTAAAACTCAATTTGTCATTTGCGTCGCATTGGGATTATTTATTTATTACTTTTCTTTATTATTATTAAGGTTTGGTATTTACTTACACTTAGTAACTGCTAATAAAATTTTGACCAACTTATAAAAGCAATGCTCAGCTTTAGCCTTTATTTTGTTGATCAGCCTTACACTTCACTTGAACTCCCACCTTTGGTGAGTTCAAGCACATTATTCCCCATGACTTGTTGAGCTATGAATGTATGTGAGCTTACTCTTGCTGTCTCACACCCCCCACACACATGAGAAGAACAGGTGGTCGAAGAGGAACCGCCTAACACCGAGGCTTTCAACTTGATCTAGGTGGCGTCTCCCAGCCAGCTTTGTGGCACTAGGGAATAATATTTAGTTTGCTTTATTTTATCATTTATTTTTGTAAGACTTCCGTTATGTAATAAGTACATTTATGATATTTATGAGATTTATCTCTATGCACTCTGTTATTATATGTGTTGTCTTCTCTGACGCATACATGAGATGCACCCGGCTTTGTTCCTTAAAACATGGTGTGATAGAAGTGGTATTAGAGCAAATGTTGACTGTAGGACGAAACCTAGATAGAAATGGGCAGAACCCTTACCTACTTACCTTATTCTGATTCATTCTATACTTACCTTACTCTGATTCTTTCTATACTTATCGTGATCCTGTCTCACCTTCTACTGTTCTACTCTGATCATTCTTATCCTTTCTACTCTGAGACAAGATGGATTTCACACCTTGGAATCCTACACCTATGATATTTTAAGAGATAGGGAACCTAAGACAAAATTAAATTATTTTCTCTATTAAAAATGTTGGTTGATTGTTCTGATGATCAATGCTTGATTTGCTTCTTTGATTGATTGAAATAGTATAGACGGACATCTTAGCATGTACCACCATAAGGTAATGAATTAACTTTAGTAGGTAAAACATTAATCTGCTTAGCTAATAAATCCTCCAAAATAACATGATTCGTAACTACCTGCCTTGTCTACTATCCTTTCTTACCATATGTTTCTAACTCAGATGGTCAATACCAGGAAGGGTGGTGGAATTGATCTACCTCCCAATCGACACACTCGGTGGATATATAGACAACCCCAACCACAACCAGCAGAGATGGATCCTCCATCGCTGCCTCCACCAGTCGGAGCTGACCCAATGATTGCAACTCAGATGAGGATGATGCAATAAATGGCTGATACCATGGCGGATATGCGCGCGCAGATGCAGTAGAACGCCAAGAGATGCGCCAGGAAAGAGAAGAGATATGCCAGGAGCTGCGTCAGGAAAGAGAGGAGATACGCCAGGAAAGGAGGGTGCAACAGCAACAACAACAGCAACAGCAGCAAATACCATTGCCACCACCACCACCTCCACTTCCACCCCGGGACAAGCACCGGGAATTCATGAGTCACAAGCCTCCTACCTTCGCTAGTTTGCCAGATCCACTAGATGCTGATGATTGGCTGAAATCTATTGAGAAGATGCTCAACATCGCCTAATGCTCTGACCGGGAGAAGGTTCTTTATGCTTCTAGTCTACTGACTGGTCCCACTGCTGACTGGTGGGATTCTTATGTTGCTGCCCACGATGCTGCTGATACTATTACTTGGGCAGAGTTTAGTACACAGTTCCAAAACTACCACATTCCTGCTGGTTTGATGAAGATCAAGAAGAAGGAGTTTCTGTCATTGAAGCAAGGCAACATGTCTGTCAGCGAGTACAGAGAAATTCATTCAGTTGTCCAGATATACTTCTGATGAGGTGGCAGATGATGAAAGGAAGCAAGAGCACTTCATAGAAGGACTCAATGGCCCCCTATAGTGTAACACCCTGAATTTGGGGGTATAAAATTTCTTTCTTATGACCATCCAATTCAGGTGTTACTCTTCTCTATCTCACTCTAGGTTTTCTCTCTCTCTAGATTCATTATCCCTTTCTCCTTTTTGATTAGAGATAGCCTAAACTAGTGGAGGTTAATTTTTTTTATTTTTGTCAAAACCTTATGAGTCATGACATGTTGCATCATGCTGAGCTTAAAATATTCTTTGAAGTGTTTCACATGCTTGAATTTATTTGAATTTGAAACCTAATTTGAATTTGGATTTGAAAAACCTATAGAAAAGAAATAGAAAAGGAATTAGAAAATCCAGAGAAAAAGAAAAGGAGAAAGCAGCCTAGTCGGCCCACTAAGCCCAGCCAGGCTGCACGCCCGCGTGCTCGCTCCGCCTTACAGGCGGACCCCGCCTGTCAGCGACAGTTCCCCTCTCCCACGCGCGCTCTCTCTCTCGCTCTCTGCCTGCTGGGGCCAACCTATCGGTGCCAGCTTTTTTCACCCGCGTGCTCCCTCTCTCTCTGTCTCGCGGGCCCGGATCGCCAGTCGCCGAGCCGTTGCCCCGCGTGCCCCTTTCTTCTCTCTCTGTGCCGTGGGCCTGTCCTGTCAGTTTCACCCCCTCCACGCTCGCCATGGACCGGCACGTGCGCACTCGCGCATGTCGCCGGGTTACTCGGCCACGACGCCTGCCCACGCGCCTAGCTCCCTTTTTAGAGCCCCGCCAGTGCCCCACACACACCACTCACCTCATTTCGCGTAGCTTTGCCCTCTCTCGCGCTCTGCCCACACCGCCAGCCACCGCCAGAGACCCACGCCTGTGTCCCCGACCATCTAGCTCACCGGAGACCGCTCCAAGCCTCCCCAAGCTCCGCCCCGAGGTGAGACACCTGTCCCCGTACCCAATTTCCCTTATTGCGCCCTGTGTTCGGCCAATTTCACCTTTGCCGGTGCTCAGCTGCGGGGGTCCGCCGTGCTCGCGCGGTGGCCGGCCGATTTGGCCCGGTCTAGTTCCCCGGAGTAGGTCCCTATGTCACCCCAGCCTCTGCTGAAGCTAGCCCAGGGCTTAGCGCGCTTTAGGACCCCTCCCCGTGGCTGGAATGGCTCAACCGGAGTTTCTCCAGCCCACCCGAGGCTTTCTCACCGCCGCAGAAAGGAGCGGCGCCGCTTCGCGCATGTCTGTTTCCTCGGTCTGATTTCTCTCGTCTGATCTTGATCGCATGGCCCAGACCGTGGGACACCGCTTCGCGCACGCGCGCCTGACGCCCTGGCCTGTCTGTCAGCGCCACCCTCAAACGCTCATCCTTCCCGGTCTGATTTCCCCCATCCGATCTTGATCGAACGGCTTGGACCCCCTCGGACCCCTCGGACCCCTTCCGTCTGATCTTGATCGAATGGCTCGGACCCCTGCAGTCGTCCGTTTCTCTCCGGCGCTGGGCCCGCTCGGTCAGCACGCTCTCCCCCTCTGTCTCTGACACTCCTTGGCCCGCTTGTCAGTGCTCGCCCGCCCACGCATGCGCGCCCTCGGTCGCAGATCTAATCTCAGCCGTTGGCTTTAGATCCGACGGTTAGATTCACCTGATACCCCTTCGCATGGCTGTTTTATTAAAGAGACCCTCGGTTTACTAGAAATCAACCCGCCGTCCCTGGTTTTCGCGCGCAGGCCTCTGTAATCTTATAGATTTAGCCCCGGACTTTTAAATATTCATAAAATTAGCCCTAATTTCATATTTTGAATTCCCAAACTTGTTTATTTCATAACTTTTGCATATGAACTCCAAATTTAGTGATTCAAATTGCAAAATGTTCATAGAATTATTCTCTATCTGAATAAAATGGTTTCATTTACTACCTGCACACTCTAATTTTTTTAGGATTGAATATGAACTAAAGTAGAGGTATTTTTATTTTACTTAATAAAATAAATAAAAGGAGAACCCTAGAGATTTAAACCTGTTTAATCTTGTGAGACTAATAATGTGTATTACATGAAATCATCTCTGGTATAAATTTAGGTCATAATAAAATAAATTGAACTATGTTATGTACTTGTAAGTAACACTTAAGGGAAATAATAACCTATTTTCAAATGAAGTTAATGTATGTTATAGTTTATGTTATACCTTGGACTCATTATCCCTTACATAGTATTGTGTCTTTTAAGATGTGTTCCAATGTTTGTACATGTTTGGTGTGATGTTCATTTGCACTTTCCAAATGTATTGAATGCATGCTTGCTTTATTTAGACAACGAGCAGTCCGAGGTTCCTGAGTGTGTTGTTGGAGACCTCCCTGAGCAGCAACCTGGTGAAGGCAAGTGTCCTCTGACCTATTATGTCCTACATACTTTATGATTCGTTGTCCCGCATTACTTTATGAAACCTAAGGATTGACTAGTCTATATTCACTTATCCTTGTGTACCTTTTGGGTTATCATGGTTAGCATGTTGCTATTGCCTTAACTTAATCAATGAACATGATGTGAACATTTATGATACGATACTGTTATCCTAACTATGTGAATGATCTTGTGATACCTTAGGGGACTCAGGCCTTTTTCCTGAGTACCTCTCTATAAGGACCTATTCATGGAGTGACCATCCGGGATAACAGTGAAACCATAAGGGTGGAATGGGACGCCCTTAGCTGATTAATTAGATGAACCTGGGGGTGTAGTTGGCTTTGCTGTAGGGCCATCAATGGGGGCCGGGGTGTAGTGCTCGCTCTGCCAAGGTTGGGGTGCAGAGGTTCTTTCGATTTGGTTTTGTTAGTCACCCACCTTGGGGAGGTGTAATGCGTTTGTATGACTGATGAAACCTACGAGCAGCTATGCACCAGGGGAGTCTTTGTAAAGGCTATGTAGTGAAACCTTGCCGACTCACCTTGGTAGTGTTTGAGAGTTTGATCGACCCGGGGCATAAAGGGATCACGACTTGTGGGTAAAGTGTACAACCTCTGTAGAGTGTTAAAAACTGGTATATCAGCCAAGCTCACAGTTAAGAGCAGCCTTAGGATCCTCTTTGATTAGAAGAACTTTGGATACTTTTATGATGATGATTAACAATGATGCTATAAAATCTGATCTTTGGTATTTCCTCGTTTGAGGAAGTACTTTTGGGTAATAACTGGGTTTATTACTAAAACTTGGCTCTACTACTAATAATAAATATTTGACCAACTAAAAGCAACTGCTTGACCCCAACCCCATATACAGCTAGTCCACTTTAGCCAAACGGGACATTTGCTGAGTACGTTGATGTGTACTCACCCTTGCTTTACACACCACCCCACCCCAGGTTGTCCCCACTGTACCCAGTACTTAGGAGGTGATGCTGGCAACATGGAAGATTTCGAGGAGTTTCAGGACTACGATGAGTTCTAGTTCTTTCTTAGTGGCAAACCCCCCCCAGTCAGCTGCCAGTGTAGGCTTAGCATTTACGTTTTCATAATTCCGCACTTTGATGTTAACGTTAAACACAATGGTTATGTAATAGACTTTGTGGATGTCTTGGACATCTTGATGTAATAAAGTACCTTTCCGCTATTTATTTCAAGCATTGTGTGATGATGTTCAATTATGTAATAGCTGTGTACGTGAGTTTCTGATCCTGGCACGTACATGGTTCGCATTCGGTTTGCCTTCCAAAACCGGGTGTGACATAAGTGGTATCAAAGCCCTTGCTAACTGTAGGACCGCTAACTTAGACTAGAATGGTCGCCCTAAGGACTATAGACCCCTACTCTTACCTTGACCTCAGTGTCGTTTCAAAAGATGGTCATCTTGACTAACCCTATGTTACATACTTATCTCAAAAAGTTTTGTCTCACTTTTCTTTCTGTTTACTTTCCGGTCTCATAGTTCTACTCTTACTCTTGTGCTTATGATGTCTTTTGTAGATGGCCCATATCAGGTGCACTGCACGTAAGTCTATGATCCCCTTTTTGCCTTCTCGCCTGGCGGAGCGTCCACTGCGTCGCATAGTGTCAGGTCAGTCCAGTCACCTGGAGAGACTGCATCGTCGCCTGCACAAGGAGCAGGAGCGCCGACGCCAGAGGTAGGAGCAGGAGTAGCAGGACTCTTCCCCCTCTCCTTAGCAGGAGATGGAGTTTGAGAGACCGCCTTCCCTTGTACCTTAGCCAGAGATGCCCCCTGCACCACCACAGAGCATCCTTGCTGCTGGAGGAGACCCTGATGGAGACGGAGATGATGACGATGCCGGTGGCAGTTTGAGCCGTGGCACGGAGCTTTTGGAGGAGTCGGAGCCGGAGGGATGGATCGCTAGACCCATCACTCGTGACGTTGCTCGCGGGTGTCACTTCCACAACGCTCTCGATACCCTGCTGCGTCAGGCCTTCGACCGACACACTTGGTCTATCGAGTATCCTTGTGTAGTCTACCAGCATTGTCGCGGGCTATACCCAGACCAGTGGGAGGCTACTTTCTTGGTGTGCCGTCCAGACGATGATCTCCGGGGTGCAGAGGCCTTCTCAGAGCACTATTCTATTACTGAGAGGGACACTGCTGAGGCAGCCATGCAAGATGCAGCACGACGAGCACTTTCTCAGTATTGCTCGTTGTTCAGTGGGGTAGCTGATGGCCTTGACCTGAAGTACTATCCTCGCTGTTCGACCGGTAGTGCTGGAGGTGTGATTGTCTCGCTAGTGGGTCAGGGAAATCCTAGGCTGAACAGCATGGTCAATCTGGTCGTCATGCTCAACACAGAGTTGGACCACGCCCTTGACAGTTGGGCAAGGTTCGGGCGGAGGTTGAGGAATTGCGTGCTGAATGCGCGACACGCCACTATCTAGATGGTGGTTCTCCTGCCCCTGTCGGGATTCAGCACGCTTACCGTTCACCGCCCCGTGGTCGCTTTGACTATGGTACCCCAGGCTGCAGGACTTGGATAGATTTGGATCCCTAGATCGACAGAGTTAGAGTCTGTAATAATGTTTAATTTAGTGTCTTATTCTAGCCAGTCTTAGTCAGAGTTAGTTTGGTTATATTTTGTTGGATGCTTGTTATGATGGACATGTACTGAAGTTGGATCTTTGTAATGATTGTCACCAAGGTGTGGGTATCTCCTGCAACTTGGTGTAGTTATTAATAAAGTTAGTTATTTAGTTGGGTAATCCCTTTATTTCCCCTTTCCTCTTTATCTGAGAAGTTGTCAGTGAAGATGGTCATTTGTTCAGTGTTATGGAGATCTTCTATACATCTTTTCTTATGCTGAAAAACTGCAGAGTCAGATTTGATAAATGTGTGTGATTCCTACAGATGTCTGAGAACAGGCATAGAGGTGCGAGGCGTGCTCAGCCTGAACAGCAGGCACCCCAAGAGGAGGCAGCTCCGCAGCAGCATTTGCCACCGCCACCACCGATGACCATTGGCAGATGTTCTTGATGCAGACCCAAGCAGTCCAGGCCATTGGTCAGACATTAGTAGCCATGCAGCAGGTGCAGCAGCAGCCACCACCGCCTTAGCCTCCAGTGCAAGTCCAGATGCCTCAAGTGCCTAGAGACAAGCGGGCAGAGTTCATGAGGGGCCGTCCCCCTGTTTTTGCCCATTCTGCTGATCCCATGGACGCCGAAGATTGGCTGCGTATCGTGGAGCGTGAGTTGCACACTGCCCAGTGCAACGATCGAGAAAAGGTGTTGTATGGTCCTCGACAGCTAAGGGGAGCAGCACAGTCTTGGTGGGAGTCTTACCTCGCCACCCGTGCCAACCCTGAAGCCATCACTTGGGAGGAGTTCAGGGACAACTTCTGTCGCTACCATGTGCCCGAGGGACTAATAATAGTGAGGAAGGAGGAGTTTCTCGCCCTGAAGCAAGGCCCCTGTCCGTCAGTGAGTATAGGGATAAGTTTCTGCAGCTGTCGCGTTATGCCCTAGAAGATGTCAACACGGATGCTAAGAGGCAGTACCGCTTCTTGAGAGGATTGGTTGACCCTCTCCATTATCAGCTGATGAACCACACCTTCCCTACCTTCCAGCATTTGATCGACAGAGCAATCATGACATAAAGGAAGCATCAAGAGATGGAGGACAGGAAGCGTAAGATTGGTGGACCTTAGGTTGGGAGTAGCAGTCGTCCTCGCTACTCAGGCAACCCACCTCAACAATTCAAGCAAGGTCACCAGCACCAACATCAGCGTCAGAACCAGCAGCAGTACCGTTAGAGTAACCAGCAAGGAGGAAATCAATACCAGCGTCAGAGCAACTAGGTAGCCCGTCTTCCTGCATCAGCAACCAACCAGAGCAACCAAACAGCGCCAGCGCAAGGAGGAGGTCGTGCATGTTTCCACTGTGGGGAACAAGGCCATTGTGCGAATCATTGCCCAATGAATGCAGCTCAGCAGCAGCCAGCTCCCGATGCCCTAGTTAGGCAGAATGCAATGCAGCAAGGAGGCAACAACCGTGGGAAACCTCGTGCCCAGTATGAAAGGTGAACCACTTGGAGGCCGACACAGTCCAGGAGACTCCAGGAGTGGCACTAGGTACGTTTTTAGTCGAGTACCATTCTACAAATGCCTTATTTGATAATGGAGCAACACATTCTTTTGTGACTGCATCTTGGGTAGAATCACATAATATACAAGTAACACCCATGTATCCACCTATGAGAGTTAGTTCATTTGGTGGAAGGACCCAAACAGATAGATTTTGCCCTAGTGCAAGAGTCCAAATAAGGGGGGATAGAGTTCCCCGCTGATTTAATAGTTATGGGTAACCACGATACAACTATAGATGTCATCCTAGGGATGAATTGGCTAACCAAGTATCAGACCAGTCTAAAGATGTCACCATTCGAAGCGCTCTATGGGAGGAATTGCAGGACTCCATTGCATTGGGATCAACCTGGGGAAAGATAGGTGTTCGGTCCATATATTTTGTTTGAAGCCGAAGAGAATATCAGAATGGTCCGAGAGAATTTAAAGGCAGCACAGTCCAGACAGCGAAGCTATGCTGACACCAGAAGAAGAGAACTCAATTTCGAAGTGGGAGATTATGTCTATTTGAATGTGTCACCCATCAGAGGAACCAAAAGGTTTGGAGTCAAAGGCAAGCTAGCACCCCGATATATTGGGCCGTATCAGATCCAAGCAAGACGTGGAGAATTGGCTTATCAACTAAGCTTACCGGAGAACTTGTCCGCTGTGCATGATGTGTTCCATGTGTCACAGTTAAAGAAATGCTTGAGAGTGCCAGAAGAGCAGTTGCTAGCAGAGGATCTTGAAGTTCAAGAGGATCTGACCTATATTGAGAAGCCAACTCAAATTCTGGAGACAGCAGATCGGGTCACTCGGAGAAGTACCATCAGGATGTGCAAAGTCAAATGGGGCCACCACTCAGAAGAAGAAGCCACCTGGGAAAGAGAAGTTGATTTAAAAGCCAAGTACCCTGAGCTCTTTTCTAGCTAGCCCTAAATCTCGAGGGCGAGATTCTTTTAAGGGGGATAGGTCTGTAACACCCTGAATTTGGGGTATAAAATTTCTTTCTTATGACCATCCAAATTCAGGTGTTACTCTTCTCTATCTCACTCTAGGTTTTCTCTCTCTAGATTCATTCTCCCTTTCTCCTTTTTGATTAGAGATAGCCTAAACTAGTGGAGGTTAATTTTTTTTATTTTTGTCAAAACCTTATGAGTCATGACATGTTGCATCATGCTGAGCTTAAAATATTCTTTGAAGTGTTTCACATGCTTGAATTTATTTGAATTTGAAACCTAGTTTGAATTTGGATTTGAAAAACCTATAGAAAATAAATAGAAAAGGAATTAAAAAATCCAGAGAAAAAGAAAAGGATAAAGCAGCCCAGTCGGCCCACTAAGCCCAGCAAGGCCGTGCGCCCGCGCACCCGCGCCGCCAGACAGGCGGACCCTGCCTGTCAGCGGTAGTTCCCCTCTCCCCTGCGCGCTCTCTCTCTCTCGCTCTCTGCCCACTAGGGCCAACCTGTTGGTGCTAGTTTTCTTCACCCGCGCGCTCCCTCTCTCTCTCTCTGTCTCACGGGCCTGGATCGCCAGTCGTCGAGCCATTGCCCCACGCGCCCCTTTCTTCTCTCTCTATGCCGTGGGCCTGCCCTGTCAGTTCCGCCCCCTCCACGCTCGCCGTGGACCGGCGCGTGCGCACTCGCGCACGTCGCCGGGTTTCTCGGCCACGACGCATGCCCACGCCCCAGCTCCCTTTTTAGAGCCACGCCAATGCCCCGCACACACCCCTCACCTCATTTCACGCAGGTTTGCCCTCTCTCGCGCTCTGCCCACGCCGCCAGCCGCCACCGGAGACTCGCGCCCGTGTCCCCTGTGACGGAACCTCCAAGTCATTAGTCCCACCTACAATTGTCTTTATCCAACGGACCTCAGACAACCCTGCAGGTGCCCCTAAATCACTTGACAAGTTCGGTATCTGCTTTCCTTATCTTTCCCAAGAGCGTTTCACCCGTCACGCAGACATTACAATACATCGGAGGTACGAAAATGCGAAAGCAATTATATTAACTTACCTTTATTGAAAAGTAAGACAGAGTTATATAGATATAGACTAGAACAAAATATACAAGTGCAGAGTATTATTATTACAAACCATGGGAGGCAAAACCCCCTCCCGATAAGTATTAAACAAAAGTTTTATGGAGGATCCTTTCCTCCCGTAGCTTTACTCCTTGTTTTCCTCCTTGGGCACCACCTTTGAACAAAAGCAGCAAAAGGTTGCCGCTTCTTCACCTAAAACAACATGGGACAAAGTCCTGAGTATGGAATTACTCACCAAGTCTTACCCGACTAATGAAAAGAGTCAAAAGACTTTCAAGGGTATGCTGGCTAGAGGGAGTCAAGGTAAGGCTTATCAATAATCAATGACTCTGGTTGCAGAAATGCTTACTAAGAGTGGATCCTTAAAAATCTAGTTTTTATTTGTCAGGTTAAGTAAAATTACCTGCAACTAGGGTTCTCTCTATCCTAGTTCAATCACTTGACCTACACTAGCCAATTTCTTAACAACCCTTCATCTTTACTGGATTGCTACGTGTAAGTCAGTGACCAAGTCTTCATAACCGCGAAGGTACGGCGATCCGAATCGATTATACTCAGCTGAGGATCTCCAATCACACGACATATGTAGCAGTTAACCTTTGCATATGTCAACTCACCACCGGGGTTCTTAAGACCAGATCAGGTTCACGCCAACCGAGAGCACAGATACACCACCGTCCAGCATCTTGCCACGGAGGGTACACGCTACTCTTGCCATCTCTCCACTCCCATTGCGTGGTATCTTATTCTGGTATTAGTCTGCCCGAGGCAAAGCTTACCCA
Source organism: Zea luxurians (assembly GCA_029449295.1). NCBI lineage: Eukaryota > Viridiplantae > Streptophyta > Magnoliopsida > Poales > Poaceae > Zea > Zea luxurians. The sequence goes on from JAOPSE010000002.1 coordinate 138,880,059, forward strand.
TGACGAGACATGTGACCAGTTAAAGGGTCCTCGGTCAGCAGGCCTACATCGAGACGGTCCTTAATCGACTCAGACAGAGACACTACACCGAGACTCTCTTCTCATGCAAGTCACCCGCCTGGTCTCAGCTTAATCATTTCAAACCCCAAAGTTTGGTACCTGGCAGAGGTACATCTTTTCCGATGTTGAACCCATCATGGCCATGATGGATCCACCATCAAGTTTTATTTTTGAAAACATCCCACCCACTTTGCAACATCATGTTTGAGAAAACAAAACATTTTGTTTTTTTAAAGCAAAGCTAAGCATAAGAAAACCTTTTGTAAAACAGGGGTTAGGAAATAATCCAAGGAAGGAGATGCAGCAATGGTTTAGCACACAACTCCTATCACCTAATGCATCAAGTAAGTGAGAAAGATTTTAAAAGGAACAAGGAGGTGGCAAATGCACCGGGGCTTGCCTTGTGTTACTGGTGAATCAGGCTTGGGTCCGCAGATATCGAAATAAAAACAATTGCCTGCCTGATGTTCCTTAGGTGGTGGTGGTGAAGTCTTCTCTTCTTCGACTTCTACTTCTTCTTCGTTTTCTAAGTATAACCATACATAATAATGAATGTTCATGTAATGCTCATGAGAGTGCAAAGATAATAAAAGTTTATTATCTAAAGTCTTGAATACAATTTTCCTTCACGGATCTCCGAGAACTTAGGGTTCCCCGAGTCAATAGTGAAGTTCACAGGGCAGGGGGTAGGGTTTTGGTTCTAAGTATCAAACATGGCCCAAATCATACCAAACTCTACCTAAGGTTTCTAAATATTATTTAAAGTTTATCCTAAAAATTTAGTCAATTTTGGATTTATTATTTATTTTCTAAAAATCCAGAAACATGATCTTAGGCTGTTTTAAATACTCTATAATTTCCCTTTTGGACTAAAATCAAGAAATTATTTTTATTAAATTCTATAGGAAATTAGGAGTCAAGCAAAATTGATCTGGTATTTTTAGGATTTTTCTACAATTTTCTATAGTTTCTTTAACTCTGGCAGAAAAGGAAAAAGAAAAAGCATGAACAGTTTTGGACCGAATCTGGCCCAGGTCGGCCCAACACAGAAGAAAAATGCCCGCGCGCGCGCCCGTGTTGGTAGGTTTGCACAGAGGCCCTCGCTGTTTTGAATATCCGCTAAGAACCCCTAGTTACTATTCAACGACCCATTGACAGTTTACGAAAATCCCCCAAGTTTCTATTCCTTCACGAACCGAGTCCCTGACGGCGAGCGGCGTCGCGCAGAGCTCCGACGAGCTCGTGTACTGGCCGATTCACTTAAAGACTGGCGCCCTACTTTGGCCGAGACTAAATTCAAGACCTAAGAACCTTTTCCCCTCACTCAATTTCACGAACGGCTACCTAATTTGCTCTGGCCACGGTGACATCGGGTAAGGCGGACGACCACATGCGTTCCCAGCGATCTGTGGTGGCTCAGCTCAATTGAATAGACCGAGAGGCACCTAGGGACCCTAAGGAAGCTAACACAAGGGAGCAGGGGGTATGAGCATACCTGGAACAGGCTGACCATGGTGAGGGGCTTCTACGGCGGTGGAAATAGAGATTGGGGAAACTGAGAAATTAGCGAACTCTGGTGATCGATTGAGGGCACAGTTTGGGTGGCTTGGTGCTTGACTACCCTACGGAGCTTACGGTGGGCTCAATTTATAGTAGGCAAGAGCAGTGGCCGATGAATTGGATGACGATGCGCGGCGGTCGGAGAAAATAGAAAGTTACTGGCGCAGTGGATTCGTGTCTTCCGTCGTGGCGAACTCACCGGCGATGAGCAAATATCGCAAGCCAAGCTACTGCGATGTGGTAAAGTGCTTTAGCACGTGGCGCACGACGGTAATCGGCCAACGGCGGCGAGGTCTTATCCCGATCGATCGATGAGCAAGGGGTACGGTGAGCTTAGCCGCGACTGGATCCAAGTTGATCCAGGCGCCAAGATCTTTACCCGCCCACAGTTATCCACAATCCACAGCGTACGAATCTCGACGATCGACGTGAATCACAGCGCGACGGTCATCGGCAGCGAAGTTCACTAAACCTGATCCGATCAGGCTACTGTACCATGAGAGTCATCTTCAGAGTGCCTCACAGAGCACATTCAAGGTAGATTTTCTCCAAAATTCGTATGACAACATGATCACTCATCTGTATCAAAGTTGTTGAGCTATAATCCAACTACACTTCGACTATAGGAACTAAACTCAATTGAGCACTAGATCCTACATAATCTTGATCCCAAAGTTCGACCAATAACACTGCTGGCCATATTTCAGTCTAAAAACCGACTGACAGCCCAACTTGGCGCCTATTTTTCTCTTAACTTTGCATAACAACAATGCTTAATCCCTTAAGCAAAGTTGTTCTCCTTTTATTGCTTTACAAACTTGATGTGGTGACCTAGGGCAAACTTCTTATGGTTTAGAAATTACAGGGCCTCAAAGTTGAGCCAATTACACTGAATTTCAGACTTAATCCTAATAAGGTTCAATTAGGGCTTTTTGCAAAAAGGTCCAAATCACAAGGTTTAGGTTGCAAATCTACATACTTGTGAACCATATGACTTAAGACACCTTAATTTCATGTTTTTGCACTTTAGTCCAAAAGTGCACTAATTTTGCACTTAGCCCCCTAGGGTTTAGGTTTAGGGCTTCCTAGGGTTCTTTTTGGTGTTTTTGATACTTCTAAGGTTTGGATATCCCATAAGTCTATTCATGGTGACCCTTTTCTGATCATTTCTAATAAGTTTTGAAGTTTTCTCTTGTTTAAGCCTTGCTTACTCTAATACACCCAATCTAGGGTTAGGTATCTTACCCTAGGGTTTAATCCACAAAATGTTATATCAACACAACTTGTTTGAAATTTTTGCCTAGTGAATGCATTCTAGGTGTGACAAACATATGATATGCCAATGCTTATGATGTTATGCTCAGGTTTTAGTGACAGTAACACCAGGGGTGTTACATCCCCGACCATCCAGCTCGCCGAAGACCGCTCTAAGCCTCCCCGAGCTCCGCCCTGAGGTGAGACACCCGTCACCATGCCCAATTTCTCTTATTGTGCCCTGTGTTCGGCCAATTTCACCTTTGCCGGTGCTCGGCCGTGGAGGTCCACTGTGCTCGCGCGGTGGCCGGCCGATTTGGCCCGGTCTAGTTCTCCGGAGTAGGTCCCTGTGTCACCCCAGCCTTTGCTGAAGCTAGCCCAGGCCTTAGCGTGCCTTAGGACCCCTCCCCGTGGCCAAAATGGCTCACCGGAGTTTCTCCGGCCTGCCCGAGGCTTTCTCACCGCCATAGAGAGGAGCGACGCCGCTACGTGCAGGTCTGTTTCCTCGGTCTGATTTCCCCCATCCGATCTTGATCGCACGGCCCGGACCACGGGATACCGCTTCGCGCACGCACGCCTGACGCCCTGGCCCGCCTGTCAGCGCCACCCGCAGCCGCTCATCCTTCCCGGTCTGATTTCCCCCGTCCAATCTTGATCGAACGGCTCGGACCCCCTCGGACCCTCTCGGACCCCCTCCGTCCGATCTTGATCGAACGGCTCGGACCCCTGCAGCCGTCCGTTTCTCTCTGGCGCTGGGCCCGCTCGGTCAGCGCGCTCTCCCCCTCTCTCGCTGACACTCCCTGGCCCGCTTGTCAGTGCTCGCCCACCCACGCGCGCGCCCTCGGCCGCAGATCTAATCTCAGCCGTTGGCTTTAGATCTGACGGTTAGATTCACCCGATACCCCTTCGCGTGGCTGTTTTATTAAAGAGACCCTCGGTTTACTAGAAATCAACCCGCCGTCCCTGGTTTTCGCGCGCAGGCCCCTGTAATCTTACAGATTTAGCCCTGGACTTTTAAATATTCACAGAATTAGCCCTAATTTCATATTTTGAATTCCCAAACTTGTATATTTCATAACTTTTGCATATGAACTCCAAATTTAGTGATTCAAATTGCAAAATGTTCATAGAATTATTCTCTATCTGAATAAAATGGTTTCATTTACTGCCTGTACACTCTAATTTTTAGGATTGAATATGAACTAAGGTAGAGGTATTTTTATTTTACTTAATAAAATAAATAAAAGGAGAACCCTAGAGATTTAAACCTGTTTAATCTTGTGAGACTAATAATGTGTATTACATGAAATCATCTCTGGTCTAAATTTAGGTCATAATAAAATAAATTGAACTATGTTATGTACTTGTAAGTAACACTTAAGGGAAATAATAACCTATTTTCAAATGAAGTTAATGTATGTTATAGTTTATGTTATACCTTGGACTCATTATCCCTTACATAGTATTGTGTCTTTTAAGATGTGTTCCAATGTTTGTACATGTTTGGTGTGATGTTCATTTGCACTTTCTAAATGTATTGAATGTATGCTCGCTTTATTTAGACAACAAGCAGTCCGAGGTTCCTGAGTGTGTTGTTGGAGACCTCCCTGAGCAGCAACCTGGTGAAGGCAAGTGTCCTCTGACCTATTATGTCCTACATACTTTATGATTCACTGTCCTGCATTACTTTATGAAACCTAAGGATTGACTAGTCTGTATTCACTTATCCTTGTGTACCTTTTGGGTTATCATGGTTAGCATGTTGCTATTGCCTTAACTTAATCAATGAACATGATGTGAACATTTATGATATGATACTGTTATCCTGACTATGTTAATGATCTTGTGATACCTTAGGGGACTCAGGCCTTTTTCCTGAGTACCTCTCCGTAAGGACCTGTTCGTGGAGTGACCACCCGGGATAACAGTGCAACCATAAGGGTGGAATGGGACGCCCTTAGCTGATTAATTAGATGAACCTGGGGGAGTAGTTGGCTTTGCCGGAGGGCCGTCAATGGGGGCCGGGGCGTAGTTCTCGCTCTGCCAAGGTTGGGGTGTAGAGGTTCTTTCAATTTGGTTTTGTTAGCCACCCACCTTGGAGAGGTGTACTGCATTTGTACGACTGGCGAAACCTAACGAGCAGCTATGCACCAGGGGAGTCTTTGTAAAGGCTACATAGTGAAACCTTGCCGACTCACCTTGGTAGTGTTTGAGGGTTTGATCGACCCGAGGCATAAAGGGATCACGACTTGTGGGTAAAGTGTACAACCTCCGCAGAGTGTTAAAAACTAGTATATCAGCCAAGCTCACGGTTAAGAGCAGCCTTGGGATCCTCTTTGATTAGAAGAACTTTGGATACCTTTATGATGATAATTAACAATGATGCTATAAAATCCGATCTTTGGTATACAACTAGTCCACTTTAGCCAAACGGGACATTTGCTGAGTACGTTGATGTGTACTCACCCTTGCTTTACACCCCACCCCACCTCAGGTTATCCCCACTGTACCCAGTACTCAGGAGGCGATGCTGGCAACATGGAAGATTTCGAGGAGTTTTAGGACTACGACGAGTTCTAGTTCTTTCTTAGTGGCAAACCTCCCCAGTCAGCTGCCTGTGTAGGCTTAGCATTTACGTTTTCGTAATTCCGCACTTTGATGTTAACGTTAAACACAATGGTTATGTAATAGACTCTGTGGATGTCTTGGACATCTTGATGTAATAAAGTGCCTTTCCGCTATTTATTTCAAGCATTGTGTGATGATGTCCAATTATGTAATCGCTGTGTACGTGAGTTTCTGATCCTGGCACGTACATGGTTCTCATTCGGTTTGCCTTCCAAAACCGAGTGTGACATACATTATGCACTGGTTGCCCACACATTCCCATCATTTTAGAGGCTGCTTGATAAGGCTCTTGCTATTGAACACAAGCGTGTTCAACTGGGAGACTTGAAGAGGAAGGCTATTTCACAGGGACAGGGTAGCAGCAGTGTTCGTCCTCGCTATATTCCACCTCAGGGTACCCCAGCCCATCCAGGAGGAGGACTACGCCCAGTTCAGTACGCTCCACAGGGGTCTCCATGGACACCTCCCACTCGTCAGGCTGCCCCCACTGGCACCCGGCGAGACCTACAGGACAGAAGACTAGCCCTACATGCTTCAAGTGTAGTCAGATTGGGCACTATGCTAATGCTTGTCCGGTGGGGAATTCTGGTACACCAGCTCAGAACAAGCAACAGACTCCTGGCAAGGGATATTCTATTGCCAGGGTTAATCAAGTCAGCATTGATGCTACTCTTGATGGTGCTGACATCATACTTGGTATGTTTTATGTTAATGCAATTCCTGCAACCATATTATTTGATTCTGGTGCTACACATTCATTTATGTCTGCTCGATATGCCAACACAAATGAGATACCACTGCTAAATATGAGAAAACCAATGATAGTAATTACACCTAAAGAGCCTATTGAGGCAAATCATATGACACATAGATTGACATTAACAATTATGGGAAGAGAATTCTGGGCTACCGCTATAGTATTAGAGGAAAGCAGTATAGATCTGATCCTCGGTATGTCATGGTTCAGGAAGGCAAAGGCCATTATAGCATGTGGTAGGGGTACTGTAGAACTCACCAGCCCTAAAGGAGAACGATTTCAAGTTCAAATTGCAGTAACCACCTCTTCCAAACGAGCCATTTTCTTTATACCTGAGGAGATTGTGGGTGATAACATCCGTGTGGTTAGGGATTTTCTAGATGTCTTTCCGGAGGAGTTACCAGGGATGCCACTGGAGAGGGAAGTTGAGTTTGTTATTGATCTCTTACCTGGGATGGCCCCTATTTCTAAATGCCCCTACAGAATGTCCGTAGAAGAGTTACAAGAACTTAAGAAGCAGTTAACTGAGTTGTAGGAGGCAGGGTACATCCGTCCGAGTTCCTCACCTTGGGGATCACCAGTACTGTTTGTAGAGAAGAAGGATGGTTCGCAACGGATGTGTGTGGACTATAGAGCACTTAATGATGTTACCATCAAGAATAAGTACCCGTTACCTCATATTGATGACTTGTTTGATCAGATGAGAGGTGCTCGGGTGTTCTCTAAAATTGACCTCAGGTCGAGCTACCATCAAATGAAGATTAGGCCATCTGATATTCCCAAGACGGCTTTCTCAACCCGATATGGTCTATATGAATTCACAGTCATGTCATTTGGCTTAACCAATGCACTAGCTTATTTTATGAACCTGATGAATAAGGTGTTTAAGGAGTATCTTGATAAATTCGTCGTAGTATTCATCGACGACATTCTTATTTATTCCAAGAATGATAGTGAGCATGAGGAGCATTTGCGGATGGTGCTACAGAAGTTATGGGATAATCAGCTTTATGCCAAATATACCAAGTGTGACTTCTGGCTTGATGAAGTACATTTTCTCAGGCATATCATCTTCAAAGGAGGAATTGCTGTGGATTCAGCTAAAGTAACAGCAATAATGGATTGGAAGACACCAAGTACAGTTTTGGAGATCCGGAGTTTCTTAGGACTCACAGGTTATTACCAGCGATTCATTGAAGGGTTCTATAAGATTGCTAAGCCTATAACCTCATTGTTGGAGAAGGGCAAGGAGTTTAAGTGGACTGATAAATGTCAAGAGAGTTTTGATTAGTTGAGGTCTAAGTTGATGGCTGCTTCAGCACTGATTATGCCAGATCTACAGAAGAATTTTGATGTATATTGTGATGCAAGTCGCCAAGGTCTGGGATGTGTGCTTATGCAGGAAGGACACGTCATTGCCGACGCATCTCGCTAGTTGCGGAAACATGAGTTGAACTACCCCACGCATGACTTGGAACTGGCAGCAATTTTGCATGCTCTCAAGATTTGGAGGCACTATATTATGGGAACCAAGTGTCGAATCTACACTGATCACAAGAGCTTAAAATACATTTTCACTCAGAAGGATCTTAACCTTAGACAATGCCGATGGTTGGAGCTCATCAAGGATTATGACCTGGAAATTCACTATAATCCGGGCAAGGCGAATCTGGTTGCGGATGCCTTGAGTTGAAAGGGGCAGGTTCATGCAGCTATTGTCACCCAGTTCCCCGATGAGTTAGCAGAAGATTTTGAGAGGCTCAACCTGGGAATAGTTACTCATACAGAAGGAATTACCATAGAATTGGAACCTATCTTAGAGCAAGAAATACGGAAAGGTCAGATCGGTGATGCCAAAATTTAGGAGATCAAGGATCTGATAATAGAAGGTAGAGGCCCAGATTTCATGGAGGATGAGCAAGGCACGATATGGTTCAAGAATCGGATTTGTGTTCCTGATATCGATAGTCTTCGTGAAACCATATTGAAGGAGGCACATGACTTAGTCTACTCTATCCACCCTAGTAGTACTAAGATGTACCAGGACTTGAAGTAGAAGTATTGGTGGTATGGACTCAAGAAGGATGTTGCTTCACATGTGGCTCTATGTGATGTTTGCCAGAGAGTGAAAGCGGAACATCAAAGACCTACTGGTTTACTGCACCTGCTTAAGATACCTGAGTGGAAATGGGAAGAGATTGGTATGGACTTCATTGTGGGCTTACCCCGCACATCTGCTGGGTATGACTCTATATGGGTGATTGTGGATAGGCTAACTAAAGTAGCCCACTTTATTCCAGTGAAGACCACATATTCAGGTGCCAAGCTAGCAGAGTTGTACATGGCACAAATTGTATGCTTACATGGGGTGCCAAAGAAAATTGTGTCAGACCGGGGATCACAGTTTACTACTCGGTACTGGAAGAAGTTGCACAAGTCCTTGGATACAAGACTAAATTTTAGTTCGGCCTACCATCCCCAAACTAATAGACAGACTGAGAGGACCAACCAAGTGCTAGAGGATATGTTAAGAGCTTGTGCTCTTAAGCATGGTGGAAGTTGGGATAAGAGTTTGCCCTATGCGGAGTTCTCTTACAATAATAGCTACCAGGCCAATTTGAAGATGTCACTGTTTGAGGCTTTGTATGGCAGAAAGTGCTGGACTCCACTGTATTGGGATCAAACTGGTGAAAGGCAGTTATTTGGGCCAGAGATTATACAAGAGGCTGAAGAACAAGTCCATCAAATAAGAGAGAACTTGAGAACTGCGTAGTCAAGACAGAAAAGCTATGCTGATACCCGGAGAAGACTGCTAGAGTTTAAGGAGGGTGATCATGTCTATTTGAAGGTGTCACCACTCTGGGGTATGCGGAGATTTAAAGTCAAAGTAAAATTGTCCCTGTAAGGAAAATGGACCCCGGGCCATTTGGCTAATTGAGTTTTGGTGTTTGATGAACAACACAATCCGTGAACTAATAAGTTTTCTAGTGTTTATGTTTGTAGTTCACAGGATGCAAGACTTACTTGGACTAAGGAATTGATGAAAGCAACACCTCAAAAGAAGACATTAAGAAGATCCAAGAAAAGTCCAAGTGTGCTACTGCAGACTGTCTATGCGAAGGCGCACCGGACTGTTCGGTGGCACACCGGACTGTCCAGTGCCCACACGCCGGACTGTCCGGTGCACCAGGGAACTCCAGCCCAACGACTAGTTCCAGGTGGCACCTGGAGAGAAGACCACCGGACTGTCCGGTGTGAGCACCAAACTGTCCGGTGTGGAAAAGCCTGCGGCGCCAACGGTCACCTGCTCTGACAGAGCAACGGCTAGGCGCACCGGACAGGCTACAGTGCGCTGTCCGGTGCACCACCGGACTATCCGGTGTGCCGCAGAGAACTGCAACTTTTCTCCAACGGCTATTTTGGAGTTAGGGCCTATATATACTTCACCCAACTGACCATTTGAAGGTGTGGGAGCCCAAGCAACATACCAAGGCATATAGTGCACATTTCCAAGAGCTCAAACACCCAAGTGCTTAATAGAATCACTCGGTGATTAGCGTAGGTGCTTTGCGAAGTGCTTAGGTTAGTTAGACCGCTTTAGCGCTTGCTCTAGGTGAACCCTAGTTAGTTGAGTGAGTTTTGTAAAACCACACAACCCCTCGGCTCTTGCGTGAGTCGTTGTAATTGTACCGAGTGGGGCGAGAGTCTTGCGAGACCGTGACAACCGCGTTTGTGTCACGACCACCACCGTGTACCGGAGGGAACGAGGCCCACGGCGTTTCGGCCGGAAGCTCGATGGTGGAGACGGCGGGGAGCGTCCAAGAGGAGCCGGAAGCGGAGCACCACTTGCGCGTGGAGAAGGCCTGCAGCTTTCTACGGAGTTACTCGACCGTGGTGCTTGGCCCTCGCATGGGCTTCCCTTTGCGTAGGGGCACCATTGAGGATTAGTCGGGACCTTGCGTGGTTCCGGATACCTCCGTAAAAATACCGGCGTCATCCACGAGAGTTTGCTTCTCTACTTTGCTCTTTAAGTTTCCGCATTTATATTAAGCATTTAAGTTTCAATCTTGTATTCATACTTATCTAGTGTAGATTGAAACTTAGCCTTTGCGGTAGAGATAGCAACACTTAGACAAAACCTAGTTTGCCTTTCTAGTTTGATTACTTGCATAGGTTTTGCTCTAGGGATTTAATTGTGGTCTAGTTTAGTAAAAGTTTTAGAAGTCCTAATTCACCCCCCTCTTAGGCGTCACCCGTTTCCTACAAGTGGTATCAGAGCCCGGTTTGGCTCATTTGAAACGCTTTAGCTTCACCGCTAAAGTGTCGACACTTTTTAGAGGAAGGGATGGATACCCATAGGCCACCACACTTTGACGACACTAACTTCCCATATTATAGTGCTAGAATGGCTTGTTACCTAGAGGCCGTTGATCTAGATGTTTGGAGAGTCACTCGTGACGGGATGAAACCTCTCAAGAATCCCGAGAAACCCACCACGAGTGAGGAAAAAGAAATTCATTTAAATGCTAGAGCCAAAAATTGCTTGTATGAATCTCTTAGCATGGATATTTTTAATCAAGTATTTACCTTGAAAACTGCTAATGAGATTTGGCTAAAATTGCATGAGCTCCATGATGGCACATCCAATGTCCGTGAGCAAAAACATTGCCTAGTCTTAAATGAGTATAATTCTTTTGCTATGAAAGATGATGAGCTTGTTAGATACATGTATTCTCGTTTGAATCTAATTATCAATGAGCTCAATTCTATTGGTATTAATAAGCTAGGTGATGCGTACATTGTGAGGAAGATTATCTCCCTGCTACCACAACAAAGATATGGGAGCATCATCACCATCCTTCACAACATGGAGGACTTGAGCAACATGACCCCGACCATTGTGATTGGGAAAATCGCGGCTTTTGAGATGTCGCGAAAAATGTGTTGGGGAGAGGAGCCAACTTCCTCAAGACCATATGCTTTTGCATGTGATGAAAGGAAGTGCAAAAAGAAGGCTCCCACTCCAAGTTCCTCAAGTGAAGAAGAGGAAGAAGAAGAAAGTGATGATGATGAAGATAATCAACCATGCACATCATCCTCCAAGGACGAAGAAACAATCCGACACGTCGGAAAGGTAATGAGGATGATCCGCAAGATTAATCTAATGGGTGTGCCCCTGCAGGTCGAGGATCTTCTCTTTAACATTGATAGGAAAAAGCAAAGGAAGAGAGGATGCTTCACATGTGGGGAGAAGGGCCACTTCAGGGACAACTGTCCAAATATGGCCAAACCCAAAAAGGAGAGGAGCAAAGGCAAGGCGCTAACAAGTGTTAGAACTTGGGATGATTCTTCAAGTGAAGATGAACCTCCAAGGACGCGCATCCACCGGTCCTCATCACGCTCATCACGGTCATCACACAAATGCCTTATGGCAAGAGGTAACAAAAGCATTCCATCCTCTAGTGATGATAGCAGTAGTGATGATGAAGGTGAGGGAAAGCCCTCCATAAATGAGCTTGCGAAAGCCGTTGAATTTTTCTAGGATGTTTGCACTAAACAAAAAGCTCAACTTAAAACTTTGAAAAATAAGTTAGTTAGCTCTCAAAATTATTACAAAGGTTTGCTAGAAAAATTTGAAACTTTTGCAAACTTAAATAGTGAGCTATCAACTAAAATTGAGCTATTAGAATCTAGTGCTCCATCCACTGTTACCGATGATAGCCTTATTAAAAAGAATGAAAAACTTAAGGCTAAGTTAGCTAGCTCCCAAGAAGCTATTGAAAATTTGCTAGATAAAATGGAAATTCTTAGCATACACAATAATGAGCTAACTACTAAGCTAGAAGACATTGGTAGCACCCCAGCAGCATCTTTAGTTGAAATACCTGAAATTATTAAGAAAGATGCTTCTACTTCCTGCTTTGATTTAATTGATGATTCTAACCCCTGCAACCAAGTCGTTGTTGAGAATATTGTTATAGAAACATGTTCGGATGAGGTTGCAAAGGAAAATGAACAACTAAAGCAAGAAGTGGCTCGTCTTGGCAAGGCTTTGTATGACAAGAAAGGCAAAGCCAAAGAAATCCGACCTCCACAGGATAACACCACTGCGGGAGTGAACAAGCCTGTAGAGGGAGAAACTATGATTTGTAGGCTATGCCACATGGAAGGCCGTAAGTCTTTCCAATGCAAGGCGATGACCGGGGATAAACAAAGGCAAAAGCTCAAGCAAAAGCCATCAAGCAAAATCTCCAGCACCTACATCAAAAAGGTGAACAAAAGGGATGCTACGCCATATTTGATCAAGAAGGAAAAGAATGGAAAGGTGATAGCAATCAAGGCCAACAAGCAAGCCAACAAAGAAAAAGGGGCCAAACACATCTGGGCGCTAAAGGAAATAATTTCAACCATGAAAAGCACCAAGAAGGTTTGGATCCCGAAAGGGAAGTGAGTGGACCGAAGGTCGTCGGGAAATTTGGAGACTTAGCAAATTCGGGATGTATATCATGGGATACATCATATTAGATCAAGTTTACTTGCCAAGTGGTTTAGTAATAATTTTGGACCCAAATTTCCCACCCATGACTAAGGTAACTAGATTTATTGCATTTCTTGTTTTTAGATATGTGTATCTATTTACCTTGTATCTAGTTTACCTTTCTTGCCTAGTATTACATTTGTTATTTACCTTTGTTTTAAATTATGCATACTAGGTGAATCATATGGTAGGATTGCTTATTTTCAATTCATACACTTAAGCAAACCTACATGGTTTAAAATGTTAATTTGAGCACGGCACATAGCTTCTATATCACTCCATAGTAAATGATGCATCAATTGAAAATTTTGAATTCCACAAGTTGTACCATTTAACTTATATGTGCCAAAGTTCAGATTATAGATAATTTGCCCCTCTTGATATCAAATCAAAGTGCATGTCTCCTACAAGTATTCAAAACTTGTATGCACACCTTCAGGGGGAGGTTACTCTATAATCTAATACTTTGAGACTAACACCTTTTCAAGACTATTTCATATGATAGTCTCATTGTAAGGAAAATGAGGTCCCCGGAGAAAGACAACAATCTTCCATTGCAAAATCTCCAAGAACTCTCATGTCTCTCAAGTTCGCCATTGAATTTCAATCGGTATCTTTTGAGACTACATTAAGTATCATTTACATGTCTTCTCCAATATTTGATCAGACTATATTTCATATCATATGCTTCCATGTTGCTAAAAATGCATAAGTAGTTAACTCATATTCTGTTACCTATGCATAAGGGAAGTTAGTCTTTTCAAATTATGTCTTGCACCTCTAATTTTCACATGCTTTTTCCTAAGTAGAGGATCTCTGTCAGGAGGAGTATTTCTTCATCTCTAAGAAGGGGGAGAAAATTCTTTCTAAAGAGAACACTCGTTTAGGGGGAGTAATCCTTTCAACTGGTATCATTCATGTGGTTTAATTTAGTATTCTTCGAGTGGTATCATCTGATAAAATTCTTAATGAGGGCAAGCCTTTATTTACTTCCTACATGCTTTTAATGTCTTCCTTTTCGGTGGTTGATGCCAAAGGGGGAGAAGTTTAGGGACCAAAGCAATGAAAACTATATCAAACACCAAACACCACCAATTTAAAATTTTATATCTACAAATGGTTTTTCAAGTGGTTTTGGTCATTTGGTCCTAAAATAGGAAGTAAGTGAATTATGGAGTTAGGGGGAGGCTTAAGTCCATAATTTCAATTTGTGGGGACAATCATGCATCCTAGCAAGTAGATTGCATATTTTCATTCAAATACTTGTATTATTTCCTTGCTTTGGTTGTGTTGTCATCAATCACCAAAAAGGGGGAGATTGTAAGGAAAATGGACCCCGGGCCATTTGGCTAATTGAGTTTTGGTGTTTGATGAACAACACAATCCGTGAACTAATAAGTTTTCTAGTGTTTTTGTTTGTAGTTCACAGGATGCAAGACTTACTTGGACTAAGGAATTGAGAAAAGCAACACCTCAAAAGAAGACATTAAGAAGATCCAAGAAAAGTCCAAGTGTGCTGCGGCGGACTGTCTGTGCGAAGGCACACCAGACAGTCCGGTGGCACACCGGACTATCCGGTGCCCACACGCCAGACTGTCCGGTGCACCAGGGAACTCCAGCCCAACGGCTAATTCCAGGTGGCACCCGGAGAGAAGACCACCAGACTGTCCGGTGTGAGCACCAGATTGTCCGGTGTGGAAAAGCCTGCGGCACCAACGGTCACCTACTCTGACAGAGCAACGGCTAGGCGCACCGGACAGGCTACAGTGCGCTGTCCGGTGCACCACCGGACTGTCCGGTGTGCCGCAGAGAACTGCAGCTTTTCTCCAACGGCTATTTTGGAGTTGGGGCCTATATATACTTCACCCAACCGGCCATTTGAAGGTGTGGGAGCCCAAGCAACATACCAAGGCATATAGTGCACATTTCCAAGAGCTCAAACACCCAAGTGCTTAATAGAATCACTCGGTGATTAGCGTAGGTGCTTTGCGAAGTGCTTAGGTTAGTTAGACCACTTTAGCGCTTGCTCTAGGTGAACCCTAGTTAGTTGAGTGAGTTTTGTAAAACCACACAACTCCTCGGCTCTTGCGTGAGTTGTTGTAATTGTACAGAGTGGGGTGAGAGTCTTGCGAGACCGTGACAACCGCGTTTGTGTCACGGCCGCCACCGTGTACCGGAGGGAACGAGGCCCGTGGCGTTTTGGCCGGAAGCTCGATAGTGGAGACGGCGGGGAGCGTCCGAGAGGAGCCGGAAGCGGAGCACCACTTGCGCGTGGAGAAGGCACGCGGCTCTCTACGGAGTTACTCGACCGTGGTGCTTGGCCCTCGCGTGGGCTTCCCTTTGCGTAGGGGCACCAACGAGGATTAGTCGGGACCTTGCGTGGTTCCGGATACCTTGGTAAAAATACCGGCGTCATCCATGAGAGTTTGCTTCTCTACTTTGCTCTTTAAGTTTCCGCATTTATATTAAGCATTTAAGTTTCAATCTTGTATTCATACTTATCTAGTGTAGATTGAAACTTAGCCTTTGCGGTAGAGATAGCAACACTTAGACAAAACCTAGTTTGCCTTTCTAGTTTGATTACTTGCATAGGTTTTGCTCTAGGGATTTAATTGTGGCCCAGTTTAGTAAAAGTTTTAGAAGTCCTAATTCACCCCTCTTAGGCGTCACCCGTTTCCTACAGTCCCCTCGCTTTATTGGACCCTTCTTAATCTTAAAGCGAGTGGGAGAGGTTGCATACCAATTGGAGTTACCTGATCATCTTGTAGATGTTCATGATGTCTTTCATGTATCTAAGCTGAAGAAATGTCTCAAGGTACCTGAAGAGCAGCTACCAATGGAAGACCTTCGTGTTCAAGGTGATCTGACTTATGTTGAGTATCCCATCAAGATTCTTGATACACTGACTCGGGTTACAAGAAATAAGGTGATTAAGATGTGCAAAGTGCAATGGAGTCACCACGGATATGATGAAACTCTAAAGAAATGTATAAAAGAGAGGAAAATGAAACTCTATATGTACTATGAAGAGAAATATACATATATAAATGAGTCATTTACTAGCATAACTGGATAAACTATTTAAATTAAAATTACCAGTTCACTAGCCAAAAGTTTAAATTTAGTTGAATATTCGAATTCAATAGAAATCTTTGAAAAAGAAAAATGGAATAGGAAAGAAAATGGAAAAAAACTCGAGTTTGGGTTGAATCTAGCCGTTTGGCCCATTTACGCTTTCACTGCGCACGACCCTGTGGGGAAGGGGGTCAGTCACCGCGCAGTGGGGCCACACTGTCACTGGAACCCGTGAAGCGCGCAGCGGAAGCGTGGGATCTATGCGCCGACAGGAGGGGCCTGGGGTCAGTCGCTTGGATTTCCTTCGTTGGTTCGCGCACGCCTCACAGATTCATGGGTCCCACTGGTCAGACCCGTCCCTTCCGTGCAACGATACCTCCGCAACGGCCTCGCACGTGACAGGGGAAATTGGGTTGCCAGTTGCGGGAGTTAGGGGATAAAGCTAGTGCCCCGTGGCATTCCCCTCTCTCCTACCGTGCCTCACGTGGATTCCAAACCGCCGCCGCTGCCGAGAGGTGAGGGAGTGCATAAGTGAGCCGCCGCCATCGACGCTGGTGTCGGCATCCCAGGCCAGCTCACCGTTGGTAGTAGGCTGTGGTCGGGGATGGGATTTTGGACCGAGTGGAGCCAGCCGTGCAGACTGCGGGCGGTAGGACGTCGAGTAGCGCAATTAATTCCTCGCCGGAGTCCGTTGTCAGTCGACAGCGCCGCCTTCCGTCATGGACTGTCGTGTTGCCGCCATAATTCAAGGTAATACCATCTTCCGTGTCGCCGTCATGTTCTCTTAAACATTTAGCACCGGTCAATTTCAAGTTTGGGGGCTTGCGACGGAGGCGGGCTGGTTCGCCGGTGAGGCGCCGCCGTGATGCGCGCGCGGCACCGCCGTCCCTGCTCGGATGTTGGGGGGAAATAACCTGACCGTCCATTCCCATATGAACGACCGAGATAGATCAAGGGGGATACCGCTTTCGGATTTGATCATGGACGTTGGATGTGATCCGATGGACCGGATCTGATCCCGCTTGCATCAAATAACCACCGTTAGATTAAGATCCGAGGACCTAGATTGGATACCGGTTCGTCCAGATCAGCCTTTTAATCTTAGCCGTCGTGCGGTGATCCGACGGCCCGGATCCACAAATACCGCTTCGGCCGCACGTTTCACATAAAAGACCCTCTGTTATTTTAGAATAAACCCGGCGTCCACATTCACTATTTACTGAGTCTAGGGAATCTTCAGCGCTAGCCCCTGACTTTTCTGATTATTGAGGCGCAATCCAGAAAAGGGAAAATCAGATTAAATGAATTAGGAAATACATTTTTAATACAAAAACAAATCTAGAAACTTGTAAAATGCATAGAAAATTCATTTTTAGTCCAAATTGATCCATTCCAATCTCTAAAATTTTGTAAATTTAATGTCTATCACCTAGAGTCTCTGTTTTGTCATGAAAACAGTAAGAAAATTTATTCCTCATTTAATCCTATTTCAAGAACATTAAACCTTTGGAAATTCATAATTCAAAATCCATAACTCCAAAATTAATGATTCATGTTCCTAGAATCTTAGTTTAATGTATAGATTATTATTGTGTATTTTATTTACATGTTTGGTGTGATGTTAATTTTTGCTATACTATGTATTTATTGTGTTGATGCGAGTAGACGAGCAAGCTACTGTGGATCCTGAGGTTTAGCAGATAGAAGTTGCTGAGCAGGAGCTCATTGAAGGCAAGTTGTGCCCTTGATCACTTACTTTTACCCAGCCATATTCTTATTATTCATAATGATCTGCATAGGTTAATTTTGATGGGATCCAATAGGTTACTCTAGTTTTGGTTATCTTTATACCTTGTTTCACCACTGAAATATTTTTGGGTAGTACTTGCTATTGCTTTATGTGGATTTGGGTATGGAGATACATTATCCATGATTACACTTTTATTATCTTTTTATTATTACTGTTCATGTTAAGATCATTATGTTAATGGGAACATGGAGCGACCACCCGGGGAAACAGTGCTACCACAAGGGTTTAATGGGACGCCCTTGGCTGATTAACTAGGAAAGCTAGTGTATGACTTCCTTACCCAAAAGGGGCAAGGGCAGTAGGGGAGTGGTTAGTGTAGGGAGGTCCTTGGGTTGATTTTGCTGCGATAGCGGTCAGGCGAGGGATTCCCGCACTGGAGCTTCCTATAAACTGTTGCGGGATTTCTGAAGCTAGTGGAACTTTATAAAGGCCTCGTAGTGTTACCCTGTCTCGCCTCCTCGGTAGAGGTGTATGGGATTGGCCGTCTCTTGGCAGATAGGTAACATGACTTGTGGGTAAAGATGCGCAACCTCTGCAGAGTGTAAAACTGGTATACTAGCCGTGCTCACTGTCATGAGCAGCTCGAACCCTCACATGATTAATCTATGGAATTAAAACTCAATTTATCATTTGCATCGCATTGGGATTATTTATTTATTACTTTTCTTTATTATTATTAAGGTTTGGTATTTACTTACACTTAGTAACTGCTAATAAAATTTTGACCAACTTATAAAAGCAATGCTCAGCTTCAGCCTTTATTTTGTTGATCAGCCTTACACTTCACTTGAACTCCCACCTTTGGTGAGTTCAAGCACATTATTCCCCATGACTTGTTGAGCTATGAACGTATGTGAGCTCACTCTTGCTGTCTCACACCCCCCCACACACCCGCCTAACACCGAGGCTTTCTACTTGATCTAGGTGGCGTCTCCCAGTCAGCTTTGTGGCGCCAGGGAATAATATTTAGTTTGCTTTATTTTACCATTTATTTTTGTAAGACTTCAGTTATGTAATAAGTATATTTATGATATTTATGACATTTATCTCTATGCACTATGTTATTATATGTGTTGTCTTCTCTGGCGCATATATGAGATGCACCCGGCTTTGTTCCTTAAAACCGGGTGTGACACTAGGTTCCTTTGATTTGAATGTCCTTCTTGCAAGGTACTCCACATATATCGAGACTCTTGCTACCCATACACAATGAATGTGAGTTGGAACTCCAATGAAAACAAGAGGGAGAAAGAACACACACAAGAGCACAACACCACCACCAAAGAACCAAGCACACAAGCACAACTTGCAGCACGTCTCTCTCTAGGCTACTCTTACGAATCTAGGTGCTTGGATCTCTCTAGAGTGTTGCTCTTAAGTGACTTGGGTACTCGACTATGCTGATAGGAGGAGTATTTAAAGCCCTAAATGCCCCGAAGAGCCATTGAGAGAATTGCCAAAAAAATCCGCTATGCGCTTGTTCACCGGATCGGTCACACACCATCAATAGGATATGCCTCAGACTTGCCTTTCCACGAGGCACTCGACCTATCTTGTCCTCCACCGGACCTGCCACACGTCGGCTAGTCGTTGAGATGATCGTTGAAGGTTGATTTAGTCATTGGACCCGACAGTCCGGTGCACCACTACGTTGCTCTAGTGTGCTAGGCAGTCGAAGTTGATTATGTAGTTGTCTCTAGTAAAGTGGTCTGATGCACCACCGAACTGATCCGGTGCGCTAGACCACTGAAACCCTTCTACAAGGCTCTCTGGTATTTGAGTCCGGTGTGCTACCGAACTAGTCTGGTGCGCCCAGACCGCTGAGTTCTTTCTTCTTTCTTCTTTTCTTCTCCAAATAAATTTGACTCACTTTGAGAATATTCCAATGACATAGACAAATACTTCATGTGACAATCCAACCAGTCTAAGTCATGTAACTTTATTTCTTCACTTCCTCCAACTTAACTTTCTTGGTTTAGCTCAAGTACTACAACAAAAGCACCTTTTATCTAAAGTTGATTCTTATGAACCCGCACACATATACTTGCCAAACATGCATGTTAGTCCATAGTGTTGTGTCGGCAATTAATCACCAAAATATTTATAGAAATGCCACAAGGCATATTTCCCTTTCAACCTCCATGAATCCTCTCATTGGTCTATCTGTTGGGGGCATGCTTCGTCGCCGAAGGTCTTGTAAGAAGAAAATACCTTCGAAAGAACTAACACAGAAGCAGTGTCGAAGGTACCATCCAAGGAGCTTCGGTATAACGATATGCTTCAAAGCAAAGGGTTGCACCAACTTAAAGATAGAAAGACCGATTGGCCCATGATAATCTGTGACTTGATTGTAATTGGTTGTAAAGGACATGAATGTAATTTCGCACAGGCTGCGTCCAATGCCTATAAATAGATGAATAGTACCCCCGTACTGTTCACGCTGACTTACACTCGCTCTTGCGTCACCCTTGTGTTTTTGCTTTCTGTTAAGACGAAGGTATGATTTGTAATTTTATGTCATTATCATTCATGATAATATAATAAAAAATGAATTAATAATTTTATATAGTTGCTCATGTTGTTTTTTACGTTTCATATGCTTCTTCTTTCATTAATGTATACTGCGATCATGAAGGTACGTCCTTCCTGACCTTCATCCAAAGATCATTATATCCTAAGGGAAATAATGCTCTGTAGGACGAAGGGCATTAACATTTAACATTTTTTGTGTTGCCTTGTTCTTAATTCATAGCACTTGAGAACTAGTCCCCAACATTGGCGCCCACCTCCGGTGAACTCACTTCCACTATTGAGCTAATGTCTTCATTCAATAATCAAGCGGAAGTTGCTTCGGCTATGAAGTTGGTGCTCCCGATCACAGGCGGTTCATGCTCAGAACCGGCCAACAAGAAGCAGAAGAAGGAGGCTCAGAGAAGGGTACAACATGTTGGAGTGCAGGGGCCCTTCATCAAATCAAAATGGTCTCACATCCCAATCACCTATGTTACACATCCCAATCAAAATGGTCTCACATCCCAATCCTCATGCTCAGAACTGGTTCATAATGTTCTGGTCGATACAGGCAGTGCAACGGATATCATATTTGCTAAGGTCTTCAGACAGATGCAAGAGCTAGAAGACAAGATTCACGATGTTACACATCCTCTATGTGGCTTTGGAGGAAGACAGATTATGGCACACGACAAAATCACAATGCCAGTAACCTTCGGCTTTGTTCATAACACAAGGACTGAACAGGTTGTCTTTGACATTGTCGACATGGAATACCCCTATAATGCAATACTTGGCCGAGGAACACTCAATGCTTTTGAAGCAATACTTCACCCAGCATATCTATGCATGAAGATACCTTCGGAACAGGGGCCCATTGCTATTCATGGAAGCCAAGAAGCTGCTAGAAAGGCCGAAGGAAATTGGATAGACTCAAAAGCGATCCACAATATAGATGGAGCCGAAGCTTGTGAACAGTACAAGTACAGAAGAGAGAAGGCTGCTTCGGCTGATCAGCCGAAGCCCATGCTTCTATGTGAAGACATAGCAGAGCAGAAGGTACTGCTGGGGTCTCAACTATCTGAAGAGCAGGAGAAAACTTTGATAAGGTTTTTATTCAACAACAAAGATGTTTTTGCTTGGTCGGCCAATGATCTCTGTGGTGTCAACAGAGACGTCATTGAACATTCACTCAATGTTGACCCATCCTTCAGGCCAAGAAAACAAAGGCTTCGGAAAAAGTCTGATGATAAAGCTGAAGGTGCTCGGAATGAAGTAAAAAGGCTTCTCAGTGCTGGTGTCATTAGAGAAGTAAAATATCTAGAGTGGCTAGCCAATACTATTATGATGAAGAAGGCCAACGACAAATGGAGAATGTGTATTGACTTCACAGATCTTAATAAGGCCTGTCCAAAGGACGAATTTCCATTACCGAGAATAGACTCTCTTGTAGATGCAGCAGCTTCTTCAGAGCTTATGAGTCTGCTGGATTGCTACTCAGGATATCATCAAATATGGATGAAGAAGGAGGATGAGCCGAAGACTAGCTTCATAACTCCCAGTGGCACCTATTGCTATCTTCGGATGCCTGAGGGGCTCAAGAATGCTGGAGGAAGCTTCGGCAGAATGACAGCCAAGGTCCTTCATTCCTAGATAAGCAGAAATGTGCTAACATATGTTGATGACATCATAGTAAAAAGCATGAAGCAAGAAAATCACATTACTGAATTGTAAGAAACATTTGCTAATTTCAGGCAAGCTGGCCTGAAATTAAATCCAAAAAAATGTGTCTTTGGAGTGAAGAAGGGTAAGTTCCTTGGCTGTCTAGTTTCAACAAAGGGGATTGAAGCTAACCCAAGCAAAATCGAAGCTATCCTTTGGATGGAGCCACCAAGCACAAAGAAGGGGGCCCAACGGCTGACAGGAAGACTGGCATCATTGAATAGATTCATATCTAGATCAGCAGAAAGAAACTTACCATTCTTTGAAATACTAAAGTCAGCCGAAGTTTTTCAATGGGGCCCAGCTCAACAGAAAGCCTTCGAAGAACTCAAGCAATATTTGATTGACCTAACAACATTGACTCCACCTGTGCCAGGGGCTCCATTGTTATTGTATGTGGCAGCTTCGCACTCTGCAGTGAGTGTGGCGCTTGTACAGGAGAAGCTTGAAGGACAAATTAAAAAGCAAGCCCCAGTATACTTTGTCTCCGAAGTTCTAAGTTTATCAAAGAAAAACTATACAAAATTGGAGAAGGTGTTGTATGCTGTGTTAATGACCTCCAGGAAGCTTCGGCATTATTTTCAAGCATACCACATAATTGTCCCTTCATCACAGCCTCTGAAGGATATTATGAGGAACAGAGAAGCTACTGGAAGGATTGGAAAGTGGGCTGCAGAGCTTAATGAATTCAGTATTGACTATGTGCATAGATCCTCAATTCAGTCCCAAGAGTTAGCAGATTTCATTGCTGATTGGACGCCAGGGGCTCAGGAAGAAGAAGCAAATAAAGATGCCGAAGCTTGGACAGTGTTCTGCGACGGCTCCTGGGGAACCTTCGGTGCAGGTGCAGCTGCTGTCCTAGTTGCACCTTCCAAAGTCAGAACATGCTATGCAGCAAGGCTTGACTTCAACTGTACAAATAATATTGCTGAATACGAAGCTTTGCTTTTGGGGCTTCGAAAGTTAAAGGCAATGGGAATAAGAAGGGCAGTCCTTAAAACAGACTCTCAAGTTATTTCTGGTCATGTTGACAAGAGTTGCAAGGCAAGAGATCCGAAGCTTGAGAAATATCTGGACACAGTTCGAAGGCTTGAAGCTTCTTTCAAAGGATTTTTTGTTAAGAATATTCCAAGAGGGGAAAACGAGCATGCTGATCTGCTAGCCAAGTCAGCAGCACAGGGGCTTCCTCTACCTTCGGAAGTATTTTTTGAGACAATAAGAGCACCTTTGGTTGAACTCCTTGAAAGAGCAGTGCTCACAATATATCCTGTCAATAGTGAAGATTGGAGGACTGAGATTATATCTTTCCTCCAGGGTAACTGTCTCTCGGATGATGATGTTTATAACAAAAGAATGGAAGCAAGAACAAGACCATATGTCATAATAGAAGGGGAATTATACAAACATGGAGTTTGTTCCCCACTTCTCAAATGCTTATCCAGAGCCGAAGGTATAGAACTGATGAAGGAGATACATGAAGGATTGTGTGGATCTCACATTGGGTCCAGACCTCTTCTGGGAAAGGTTTTCCGACAAGGATTCTATTGGCCGAAGGCAGCTTCGGACAAAGCAGATTTGGTTCAAAAGTGCGAAAATTGCCAAAAATGTGCAAGAGATCAGAAGCAACCCTCGTCATTGACTCAGCTAATACAACCAAACTGGTCGTTGCAAAGATGGGGCCTGGATCTGCTAGGCCCACTTCCGCCAGCGCAGGGCAACTTGAGATATGTCGTGGTGGCGGTATAATATTTTTCTAAGTGGATCGAGGCGAAGCCTTTGGCTACAATAACTTCGGCTACAGTCCAAAAATTCTTCTGGCAGAATATAGTTTGTCGCTTCGGTGTGCCGAAGGCTATAACTGTGGACAATGGAACACAGTTTGATGCAAAAACTTTCAAAGATTTTTGCGATCAGATTGGCATGAAAATTCATTTTGCATCAGTCAGGCACTCAGAATCAAACGGACTAGTTGAAAGGGCAAATGGTATTATAATGACGGGAATTATGAAATTAATCTTCAATCAACCCAGAGGAAAGTGGCCAGATGAGTTGATTAAAGTGGTGTGGAGCCAAAATACAACTATATCAAGGTCAACAGGTTTTACACCATTCAAGTTATTGTTCAGTGACGATGCCATAACCCCCGAAGAGGCTAAAGCGGGGTCAATAAGAACAGTAGCTTCGGCAGAAGACGAAGCTAATTATTCTGTGGCAAAAGATACTATAGAAGGGACCAGACTTTAGGCGGTGGAAAATATCAACAAATATCAAGCCGAAACAATAAAATGGCGTGATAGAAAAGTTTGGTTGAAAAACATTAAGCCAGGACATCTGGTGCTTCGGAGAGTAGCCAACCCTGACACAGTAGGCAAGTTTCAACTGAAGTGGGAAGGACCCTTTCTGGTAGTATTGTAATACCCAAATTATAAAGCTTATAAAAGAGTTGATCTCCTTAGGTGATTTGTCATATACTTTTTGAGACATGTGACTAAACAAAATTAAAAGAGAGTAAATCTTTACTAAAGCACAAAAAGAAAAAAAAAACAACCATGCATCATATTGGAGTTTTGTTTGTGCATTTGATAAAATAATAACATGGATAGAAAAATATTATAATGAGTGGAAGATTTAGATTAAAACATAAATTTGAATTTGGGGATTAAGAACCTATTTTGAATATTTAAGAATGAGAAATGACAAGGGAAGGAGGAGAAAGAAAATATTATACAAATAAAAATAAATAGATAAATATATTATTCTTAAACTAGGATTTGAATTTGGATACATAGCTCAAATGTGAGGAGCATGGCAGAATTCAAACTTAAA
Source organism: Zea luxurians (assembly GCA_029449295.1). Classification (NCBI taxonomy): domain Eukaryota; kingdom Viridiplantae; phylum Streptophyta; class Magnoliopsida; order Poales; family Poaceae; genus Zea; species Zea luxurians. The sequence continues at coordinate 138,904,800 of JAOPSE010000002.1, forward strand.
TAAGAAATCAAGAAAAGTAGAAAAGAAAAAGAAAATAAATAACCAAAATAAAATAAAAGAGAAACTGTACCTGGGCCGATTTCACCTATGGGCGGCCCAACTACATTCGGCCACTGTCCCCATTCCCCATCGCGCGCGGCCCACCTCCTTTTTCGCTGTCGCGCCTGCTCTCGCCGACAGGGCGGGCCCGCGCGCCAGCCACGCTCTCGTGCACTGGGGCGGCTCAGCTCGACTGGTGGCCGCGTGTACCAGTGCCTCTGCCGGCGGGCCCCGCGTGCTGGGTCTTCGTCTTCCCGGAACCCGCGCGGCGTCAACAACCTCCGCGCCGCGATTCTTGGGACTCCCTGACCAAATCTCCGAGGCTGTAACAACCAAGCGAATTCCCGGCCGAACGACGCAGGAAGACTTCGTGGCCCGCGCAATGCTAGGCGGCTAGAAACGTCTGACCTGATCGGACTACAAATCTGCGTGCCTGGTGCTCCTCTTCTCCTTTCCTCGGTTGCCCATGGCGTGCTCCCTCCGCCGCGCCCCTACTCCCTCTCCTCATCACCTACAGCAAACCTCGTGGGGGCGCCACCATAGGCCATGTGTGAGGAGAAGTCCCGCCGTGCCCCGACCGTGTATGGCTCCGTGTCTGCTCCGCGCCCAAATCCTCGAACCTTGCCCAGCCGCTGCCGTGGATCGCTATCCCTGTTGGCACAACATCTTCGGAGTTGGGTCTGGGGCCTCGCCACTTCGTGTGGGGTGCGAGTGCTGTGTTATTGGGATCGGAGGGCCGTCTGTGCATGGGTAATCGCTCACCGATGGCGGGGACCCGCAGACTTCCGCCGTGCGCCATGGGCGTGACTCCTGGTGACCTAATCCACGGTATGGCCCCCACCATGATGCTCGCCACCTTTCCCTCTTCGTTTTGCATCGGGTCGCGTTAGACTTAGGCCCTTCCGGGCATGCTCATGGGTTCGCCGCCAATGGCGCCGCCGTCGCGCGGGCTGGGCACTGCCATCTCCGACCGGGGAAGTAGAGAAGGATGGGGGGTCCATGCGGGCCGTTGGATGAAGTGTGGGCGGCCGTGATTAGATTAGGGCGGGACTGATTCAATCAGTTGATCGTGTCCGTCGGTGGCAGATCAACGGCCATGGGAGTTCATGACTTTGTTTTCATCGTAGACGTAGGATCTTGATCCGATGGCCAGTAGTGCGTACCGATTCGCATAATACGCCGATCTAATCCTGTCCCTTGAAAACAGATCCGACGGCCAGAAATGGCCGATACCTCTTCGCAGGGCGCCTTTTCCTTATAAGTCCCTGATATTTATTAGAATCAACCCGCCGTCCAATTGAGGGGCGCCCTGGGTCTCAAGAATATTTATACCAGACCCCCTGTGTTTTGATTTAATTGAAGCTCGATCCAGATAACTCATAAAATAGGTAAATGAATACAGAAACTGATTCTTAATATGAAAATAATTCCAGAAACTCATTTTATTCATAGAAAATTCATACTTGGTCCAAATTGACCCATTCCAGTTTCTATAATTTTGTAATAATGTTGTTTATCACTTAATGCCTCTGTTTTGACATGAAAACCATATTAAAATGTATCTCTTAATCAATCTTGTATCAAATGCATAAAACCTTTAGAAATTCATAACTTAAAATCCATTACTCCAAATTGATTCATTCCAGTGGAATTAATTTTGTTTAAGTATTGTTTATCACCTAGTACCTTTATCTAACCATGAAACTTGATTTAAAATTATTCACATGAATTACTCTATTCTAGGTACTTAATAACTACATAAAACCTTAGGAAATTCGTAACTGCTTCGTTTCAACTCCGATTTGATCTGTTCAAGTTGCGTTTGTCTCGTAGCGACGCGTAGATCATTATTATTCAGTTTGTACTTATGTTTGGTGTGATGTTAATTTTATCTATACCATGTTTGTTTGTATTGCTACGACTAGCGCGAGGACACGTGTCATCTGAAAAGCATGTTGGTACCTGGAACTCAAGTGCCAGGCAAGTTGTGCCCCTGATTCACTTTTGTTACCTAATAATGTTCTTTATAATCATTTACCATGCATAGGTTTAATTTTGATGGGACCCGATAGGTCACCCTAGATTGTTTATCCTGTTTACCTTGTTTACCCCTGAATCACTTGGGTAGTTTTTGCTATTGCTTTATATGGTTTTGGGTTAATATTTCATTATATCCATGTTCCAGTTATCTTGTTATTCTATTGATGTTCATGTCAAGATCATTATATTATTGTTAATTGGAACATGGAGCTTAACTTGAGAAACACGTGCCACCAGAAGGGAGGAATGGGACCCCTTGGCTGACTAATTAGGAAAGCTAGTGGAAGACTACCTTACCCGAAAGGGGCAAGGGCAGTAGGGGAGTGGTCAGTGTAGGGAGGTCCTTGGATGATTTTGCTGCGATGGCGGTCAGACAAGAACCCTGCACTGGAACTTCCTATAAACTGTAGCGGGTTTTCGGAAGCTAGTGGAACTTTGTAAAGGCCTCGTAGTGGATCCCTAGCCATTCACCTCGGTAGTGTCTAAGGGCCTAGCTAACCCTGGCGACATGGGAAACACGACTTGTGGGTAAAGGGTACAACCTCTGCAGAGTGTAAAACTAGTATACTAGCCGAGCTCACGGTCATGAGCGGCTCAGGTCTCTCCGATGATTAAATTATGGAACCTAAACTCAATTTCTCATTTGCATTTGCATGGGATTTGTTATTAATTTTGTTCTATTATTTTATTATGGTTCGGTATTCACTTACACTTAGTAACTGCTAATAAAATTTTGACCAACTTATAAAAGCAATGCTCAGCTTTAACCCCTATTGTTGATCAGCCTTACACTTCATGAACTCCCACCTTTGGTGAGTTCATGCCACATTATTCCCCACAACTTGTTGAGCGATGAACATGTGTGAGCTCACCCTTGCTGTCTCACACCCCCCCACACAGGAGAAGAACAGGTGGTTCAGGAGGAGCCGCAGGGCGAGGAGTTCGATCTGATCTAGATGGCGTTTCTCAGTTGACATTGGCACCGACGATCCTTAGTTTGTTTTATATTTATTCTTTTATTTTGTAATAAGTCTTCCGCTATGTAGTAAGTACTCTGATTATTGTGACATTTATCTCTATACACTCTGTTATTAAATATGTTGTCATCTTGGCGCATGTATGAGATGCACCTGGCTTTGTTCCTTAAAGCCGGGTGTGACAGAAGTGGTATCAGAGGAAATGTTGACTGTAGGACGAAACCTAGATAGAAATGGACAACCCTTACCTACTTATCTTATTCTGATTCATTCTATACTTACCTTACTCTGATTCTTTCTATACTCATCTTGTCTTGATCCTATCTCACCTTTTGCTATCATACTCTGATTACTCGTATCTTTTCCTACTCTAAGACAAGATGGATTTCACACCTTGGAATCCTACAACTATGATCTTTCTAAGAGATAGGGAACCTAAGACAAAATTAAAACTATTTTCTCTATTTAAAAATGTTGCTTGATTGTTCTGATGATAAATGCTTGATTTGCTTCTTTGATTGATTGAAACATTATAGTTGGGCATCTTACCATGTACCACCATAAGGTAATGAATTAACTTTAGTAGGTGACACTTTAATCTACTTAGCTAATAAATCCTCCGCAATAACATTTCTCGTAATTACTCGCCTTGTCTACAATTCTTCCTTCCTTACCCTGTGTTTCTAACCTAGATGGGCTACCCCTATACTGTTAGAAGAGAGCAGTATAGATTTGATCCTTGGTATGTCATGGTTAAGAAAGGCAAAGGTAGTATATACACTGTACTAAAGGAACCGTAGAACTCACCAGTTCCAAAGGACAAAGATTTGAAGTTGAAGTTGCAGTAACTACCACCTTCAGACTAGCAACATTCTTAGTAGATGGGAAGTTTGTTGGTGTCAACATCCGTGTGGTTAAGGATGTTCCGGATGTCTTCCCAGAAGAGTTATTAGGGATGCCACCTGATAGAGAAGTTGAGTTTGTCATTGATCTCTTACCTGGGACTACTCCTACTCCCAAACGGTCATAAAGGACGTATGTAGAAGAGTTAAAAGGACTTAAGAAGCAGTTAACAGAGTTACAAGAGGCTGGGTACATTAGTCCGAGTCCCTCACCTTAGGGGAGCGCCAGATCTATTTGTACAGAAGAAAGATGGATCGCAAGGGATGTGCGTGGATTATAGGTCCCTTAACGATATCACTGTGAAGAACAAGTGTCCATTACCCCGCATTGAGGATTTACTTAACCAGATGAGAGGTGCAAGAGTATTCTCGAAGACTGATCTCCGATCGGGTTACCATCAAATTAAGGTTAGGCCATCGGGTATTCCCAAGACAGATTTCTCGACCCGATATGGTTTATATGAGTTCACTGTTATGTCATTTGGATTAACTAATGCACCAACCTATTTTATGGATCTAAAGAATAAGGTGTTCATGATCGGGACAGATTCGTCGTGGTTTTTCATCGACGATACTCTTATTTGTTCCAAGAGTGATAGTGATCATGAGAAATATCTGAGATTGGTGCTACAGAAGCTACGAGATAATCAACTCTACGCCAAGTTTAGCAAATGCGAGTTTTGAATTGGCAAGGTGCCATTTCTTGGACATATCATTTCTAATGGAGGGATTTCAGTGGATCCTGCTAAAGTCAAGGAGATAGTGGCGTGGAGCATACCCACTACAGTTACAGAGATTTGGAGTTTCTTGGGACTTGCAGGATACTATCGGAGATTTATTGAAGGATTCTCTAAGATTGCTAAGCCTATGACCTCACTTCTGGAGAAGGGAAGAGAATTTAAGTGGGACGAGAAGTGCCAAGATAGTTTTTGAACACTTAAAGAAGAGATTGATGTCACCACCAGTGTTGGTTATGACAGATCTACAGAGAGGATTTGACATTTATTGTGATGCATGTGGCCAAGGCTTAAGATGTGTGCTCATGCAAGAAGGACATGTGACCGACTACGCGTCTCGACAGTTGCGGAAACAAGAGTTGAACTACCCCACGCATGACTTAGAAATGGCAGCCGTTGTGCATGCACTAAAGATATGGAGGCATTGTGTCATGGGAACTAAGTGCCAAGTGTACATGGATCATAAGAATTTGAAGTATATATTCACTCAGAAGGATCTCAACCTTAGGCAACGCCGTTGGTTGGAGCTTATTAAGGATTATGATTTGGAGATTCACTATCACCCGGGCAAGGCAATTTGGTTGTAGATGCCTTGAGTCAAAAGGAGCATGTTTATTCAGCTGTTGTTGCCCAGCTACTCGATGAGATTGTTGAGGATTTCAGGAGACTTAACCTGGGGAATAGTTGCTCAAACTAAAGGAGTTATTATGGGTGTGGAACCTACTTTGGAGCAAGAAATCTGCAAAGGACAAATTGGTGATGCTAAAATACAAGAGATTAGGGATCTTATTACTAAAGGTCGAGGTCCGGAATTCATGGAAGACGAGCAAGGCACAGTATGGTTCAAGGATCGGATATGCGTCCCTGAGATTGATAGCCTTCGTGAGACTATACTGAAGGAAGCCCATGACTCGGATTATTCTGTTCATCCTGATAGTACCAAGATGTATCAAGATTTGAAGTAGAAGTTCTGGTGGTATGGATTGAAGAGAGATGTGGTTACACATGTGGCTATGTGTGATGTATGCCAAAGAGTTAAGGCTGAACACCAGAGGCCAGCTAGACTATTGCACCCACTTAAGATACCCGAGTGGAAGTGAGAAGAGATTGGTATGTATTTACTTACTAGTTTGCCTCGCACCCCGAAAGGATATGAGTCTTATAGGGGTGATTGTGGATAGATTGACCAAAGTGGCTCATTTCATTCCGGTCAAGACTACGTATAAGGGATCTTAATTGGCAGAGTTATATATGGCTTGGATTGTGTCTCTACACAGTGTACCGAAGAGGATCATTTTGGATAGAAGATCACAGTTTACCCCCAGATTTTGGAAAAGTTTTTATGAGAATATGGATGCGAAGTTGAATTTTAGTTCGGCCTACCTCAGACTGATGGACAGACTGAAAGGACTAATCAAGTATTGGAAGACATGTTGAGAGCTTGTGCTCTTCAGCATGGTAGTAGTTGGGACAAGAGTCTACTTTACGCTGAGTTCTCATATAATAATAGTTACCAGGCTAGTCTAAAAAATGTTACTGTTCGAGACTCTGTATGGCGGGGAGTGCAGGACTCCTCTATATTGGGATCAGACTGGAGAAAGACAGTTCTTTGGGCCTGAACTGATTCAAGAGACAGAAGAACAAGTCCGTATAATTCGAGAGAATTTGAGGGTAGCTCAAACCAGGCTAAAGAGCTACGCTGATAATAGAAGAAGACCACTGGAATTTGAGGAAGGTGATTATGTGTACCTCAAGATGTCACCACTTCGTGGAATGAGGAGATTCAAAGTTGAGGGCAAATTGTCCCCTCGCTTTATTGGACCCTTTAGAGTTTTTTTAGGCAAGTTGGAGAGATGGCCTATCAACTCGAGTTACCTGATAATCTAGTTGATGTGCATAATGTAATCCATGTGTCTCAACTAAAGAAGTATCTTCGTGTCCCTAAGGAACAATTACCAATGGAAGAGCTCAGTGTTTAGGGTGATTTGACTTATACAGAGTATCCGATCAAGATTCTTGACACATTGACTCAAGTTACAAGAAACAAGGTAATAAAGATGTGCAAAGTGCAATGGAGTCACCATGAGAAAGAGAAGAAAAACTTCGCATAGATTTTCCCCCTCTTCTCCCTAGTCCTTCCTAAATCTCGAGGACGAGATTCTTGTTAAGGGGGGTAGGATTTGTAATACCCAAATTATAAAGCTTATAAAAGAGTTGATCTCCTTAGGTGATTTGTCATATACTTTTTGAGACATGTGACTAAACAAAATTAAAAGAGAGTAAATCTTTACTAAAGCACAAAAAGAAAAAAACAACCATGCATCATATTGGAGTTTTGTTTGTGCATTTGATAAAATAATAACATGGATAAAAAATATTATAATGAGTGGAAGATTTAGATTAAAACATAAATTTGAATTTGGGGATTAAGAACCTATTTTGAATATTTAAGAATGAGAAATGACAAGGGAAGGAGGAGAAAGAAAATATTATACAAATAAAAATAAATAGATAAATATATTATTCTTAAACTAGGATTTGAATTTGGATACATAGCTCAAATGTGAGGAGCATGGCAGAATTCAAACTTAAATAAGAAATCAAGAAAAGTAGAAAAGAAAAGGAAAATAAATAACCAAAATAAAATAAAAGAGAAACTGTACCTGGGCCGATTTCACCTATGGGCGGCCCAACTACATTCGGCCACTGTCCCCATTCCCCATCGCGCGCGGCCCACCTCCTTTTTCGCTGTCGCGCCTGCTCTCGCCGATAGGGCGGGCCCGCGCGCCAGCCACGCTCTCGTGCACTGGGGCGGCTCAGCTCGACTGGTGGCCACGTGTACCAGTGCCTCTGCCGGTGGGCCCCGCGTGCTGGGTCTTCGTCTTCCCGGAACCCGCGCGGCGTCAACAACCTCCGCGCCGCGATTCTTGGGACTCCCTGACCAAATCTGAGAGGCTGTAACAACCAAGCGAATTCCCAGCCGAACGACGCAGGAAGACTTCGTGGCCCGCGCAATGCCAGGCGGCTAGAAACGTCTGACCTGATCAGACTACAAATCTGCGTGCCTGGTGCTCCTCTTCTCCTTTCCTCGGTTGCCCATGGCGTGCTCCCTCCACCATGCCCCTACTCCCTCTCCTCATCACCTACAGCAAACCTCGTGGGGGCGCCACCATAGGCCATGTGTGAGGAGAAGTCCCGCCGTGCCCCGACCGTGTATGGCTCCGTGTCTGCTCCGCGCCCAAATCCTCGAACCTTGCCCAGCCGCTGTCGTGGATCGCTACCCCTGTTGGCACAACATCTTCGGAGTTGGGTCTGGGGCCTCGCCACTTCGTGTGGGGTGCGAGTGCTGTGTTATTGGGATCGGAGGGCCGTCTGTGCATGGGTAATCGCTCACCGACGGTGGGGACCCGCAGACTTCCACCGTGCGCCGTGGGCGTGACTCCTGGTGACCTAATCCACGGTATGGCCCCCACCATGATGCTCGCCACCTTTCCCTCTTCGTTTTGCATCGGGTCGCGTTAGACTTAGGCCCTTCCGGGCATGCTCATGGGTTCGCCGCCAATGGCGCCGCCGTCGCGCAGGCTGGGCACTGCCATCTCCGACCGGGGAAGTAGAGAAGGATGGGGGGGTCCATGCGGGCTGTTGGATGAAGTGTGGGCGGCTGCGATTAGATTAGGGCGGGACCGATTCAATCAGTTGATCGTGTCCATCGGTGGCAGATCAACGGCCATGGGAGTTCATGACTTTGTTTTCATCGTAGACGTAGGATCTTGATCCGATGGCCAGTAGTGCGTACCGGTTCGCATAATACGCCGATCTAATCCTGTCCCTTGAAAACAGATCCGACGGCCAGAAATGGCCGATACCTCTTCGCAGGGCGCCTTTTCGTTATAAGTCCCTGATATTTATTAGAATCAACCCGCCGTCCAATTGAGGGGCACCCTGGGTCTCAAGAATATTTATACCAGACCCCCTGTGTTTTGATTTAATTGAAGCTCGATCCAGATAACTCATAAAATAGGTAAATGAATACAGAAATTGATTTTTAATATGAAAACAATTCCAGAAACTCATTTTATTCATAGCAAATTCATACTTGGTCCAAATTGACCCATTCCAGTTTCTATAATTTTGTAATAATGTTGTTTATCACTTAATGCCTCTGTTTTGACATGAAAACCATATTAAAATGTATCTCTTAATCATCTTGTATCAAATGCATAAAACCTTTAGAAATTCATAACTTAAAATCCATTACTCCAAATTGATTCATTCCAGTGGAATTAATTTTGTTTAAGTATTGTTTATCACCTAGTACCTTTATCTAACCATGAAACTTGATTTAAAATTATTCACATGAATTACTCTATTCTAGGTACTTAATAACTACATAGAACCTTATGAAATTCGTAACTGCTTCGTTTCAACTCCGATTTGATCTGTTCAAGTTGCGTTAGTCTCGTAGCGACGCGTAGATCATTATTATTCAGTTTGTACTTATGTTTGGTGTGATGTTAATTTTATCTATACCATGTTTGTTTGTATTGCTACGACTAGCGCGAGGACACGTGTCATCTGAAAAGCAAGTTGGTACCTGGAACTCAAGTGCCAGGCAAGTTGTGCCCTTGATTCACTTTTGTTACCTAATAATGTTCTTTATAATCATTTACCATGCATAGGTTTAATTTTGATGGGACCCGATAGGTCACCCTAGATTGTTTATCCTGTTTACCTTGTTTACCCCTGAATCACTTGGGTAGTTTTTGCTATTGCTTTATATGGTTTTGGGTTAATATTTCATTATATCCATGTTCCAGTTATCTTGTTATTCTATTGATGTTCATGTCAAGATCATTATATTATTGTTAATTGGAACATGGAGCTTAACTCGAGAAACACGTGCCACCACAAGGGAGGAATGGGACCCCTTGGCTGACTAATTAGGAAAGCTAGTGGAAGACTACCTTACCCGAAAGGGGCAAGGGCAGTAGGGGAGTGGTCAGTGTAGGGAGGTCCTTGGATGATTTTGCTGTGATGGCGGTCAGACAAGAACCCTGCACTGGAACTTCCTATAAACTGTAGCGGGTTTTCGGAACCTAGTGGAACTTTGTAAAGGCCTCGTAGTGGATCCCTAGCCATTCACCTCGGTAGTGTCTAAGGGCCTAGCTAACCCTGGCGACATGGGAAACACGACTTGTGGGTAAAGGGTACAACCTCTGCAGAGTGTAAAACTGGTATACTAGCCGAGCTCACGGTCATGAGCGGCTCAGGACTCTCCGATGATTAAATTATGGAACCTAAACTCAATTTGTCATTTGCATTTGCATGGGATTTGTTATTAATTTTGTTCTATTATTTTATTATGGTTCGGTATTCACTTACACTTAGTAACTGCTAATAAAATTTTGACCAACTTATAAAAGCAATGCTCAGCTTTAACCCCTATTGTTGATCAGCCTTACACTTCATGAACTCCCACCTTTGGTGAGTTCATGCCACATTATTCCCCACAACTTGTTGAGCGATGAACATGTGTGAGCTCACCCTTGCTGTCTCACACCCCCCCACACAGGAGAAGAACAGGTGGTTCAGGAGGAGCCGCAGGGCGAGGAGTTCGATCTGATCTAGGTGGCGTTTCTCAGTTGACATTGGCGCCGACGATCCTTAGTTCGTTTTATATTTATTCTTTTATTTTGTAATAAGTCTTCCGCTATGTAGTAAGTACTCTGATTATTGTGACATTTATCTCTATACACTCTGTTATTAAATATGTTGTCATCTTGGCGCATGTATGAGATGCACCTGGCTTTGTTCCTTAAAGCCGGGTGTGACAAGTATCTTCGTCAAGACCCGGTTCTTACAGGTTAAAGGATATGGACGGCAACGACATTCCTAGATCATGGAATGCGGATGAGCTTCGACGATATTATGTCTAACTTGATGTAAACTTTTTTAATTTTTCATATGGCACCCTTTTCCTTTCTAAAGGGGGAGAAAGGTTTTTAATGGGGCTATAGCATGTAATTTTCCTTTTCTTATTCAGCTCTACGAGAGCAAAAATCCCCAAAAATATGTAAAATGTAAAATCTGAGCATGTACCATCGAGTGTAGAGAGAGAGAGAGAGAGCAGGGAGAAGCTCGAAAGTCGTCCCTAAGGGGATGCAGAGCACGATGAAGCTACAAAAAGCCGCTCCTAAGGGAGCGCAGCGTAAGTTTTCTGCTCAAAAGTCGTTCCTAAGGGAATGCAGAGCCAAATACCGCTGAAATATAAGGCGAAGCGCGAAAAGTCAACGCGAAAAATACCGCCGAAATATAAGGCGAAGCGCGAAAAGTCAACGGGAAAAATACCGCCGAAATAGAAGGCGAAGAAGTTCAAAAGACGTTCCTAAGGGGATGCAGAACTTACACCGAAAAATAAGTGGTGAAGCCGAAAAATAAGCGGCAAAGAGATTTCAATCATTCCTAAGGGAATGAAGCTTATGGATGTGGCTTCATATGTGTGTGTTTGGGCATTCATTTGCACGATACATTACATCATACATTGCATACATATACATTCATTTCAACATCCATAGGATCATCATCATATCATAGAGTACAGACAAATTGCTTCAGCTCCAATAACAAGGCTTCGACAAATATGAAAGAAGTAGATTTATGCTTCGTTGTGTACGAAAAGAAGGGAAGGTGTTTTTCGCCTTCGGCTCAAAAGGGACAAGTTTCGTCCACATCAAAGCAGTTCATTCAGGGATGGAAAGGTAAAATATATTATAAGGTATTGACAAATTTACAGAGCATTGTTCGATTCTTAAATTACAATATTCTTTACCAGGATAATACAAGAGATTTTCTAGAGATTTTTCACAGCAAGATTTTTGGCTTCATCATCATTCACTAAGCCTCGGGTCATCTGCTAAGCTTCGGCTCATTGCTCCTCGGCTTCGTCATCCTGTACATATTAGAGCGATATAAGGAAAGTACAAATTTCAAGGAGAAGATACAGCAGCAGGCACAAGTTTATTACCGGCTTGAGGTGGCTTCGAGCTTCGTCACCAGCCAAGTTTCGCCCACCCTTCGCCCAAATTTGAGTAACAAATCTGTTTTCGATGCTTCGGGCCAGCTTGGGGATGTCATCCAAGTCTGCTGGTGACAGGCTGAAGTTTGGTCTGTTTACAATGTTTCCATGTGTACAGCCAGCCTTCATGAAAGCAACAGTTGTTCCTCGAGAAGCTAGCAGAGCACAAAAGTCACCATGACCAGCTATAACTTCATTGAGAGCATCAACTTCACCTTCAATATGATCAAATGTGCCCGGCAGGTCTTCAATCGAAGGTTTAAATTTTTCGAAACTGGCTCCAACTGAGTTGAAGACCTGCCTCAGCCGTTGAATGCATCGGGTGCCGAAGCCTAAACATCTTTCTTGAAGATCTTTGAGTGATTTCTGCGTACTTGAACTTTTTTCAATTTTAGCTTCGAGTTTTGTTTCGAAATCTTTCTTCTCTTGCTCAAAGCTTTTAGACTTCATGGAAAGTTCACTGTTCAATCTGGCGATCTTGGATTGGGCTTCGGCCAGCGAACCTTCCATTGTTTGAATCACGAAATCCTTCTTCTCCAAAGCAGCTTCATGCTCTTTAATCTTGCTCTCTAAGCCCTCAATTATAATTTCGTTTTTCTTGTCCTCGAGGTCTTGCAGCATCCTCAAGGTTTTGCTTAGCAATAGACTTTGAGAAAATAACCTTCGTCAGGAGTAACCTTCATCTCAAAAACAATAATAAAGCTTAGGTAAGAATTTCACCTTGAAATTAGAATAAAACAAACTGCCAGCGATATGTTGCCGCCGGTATCTGCTGAGTTCAGCCTCAAGCTTTGGAAAGCCAACACTCTTTGATAGAGTGCTAACAACCTTCACCCCAACCCGGTCCCGGAGGCATCCTAAACTCTCTTCGGCAACACCACCAAAGAGTAGCGCCCCTGGCTAGTACCCGCAAGATATAGCATAGTCCCTCAGCTCTTCTTTTTCAGCCTTAGACAACTCTTGCCCAATTATGTTTTGAAAGTTGAAATTTCTTTCTTCTGAAACATCTTCGGCAAGCTCCTTCTCTTTTTCAGGCACTACAGCCACGGTTTCTTCAGCAGCTGCAGCAGTTTCTTCCTCAGCCATATTCAAAATCATTTCATCAATGTGAGTAAGTGTGTTTGCCAAATTTGTGGCTTCGACTACTGCAGCTTTGGAAGTAGAAGCTTCGGTTGCTGCTGTTTTCGGCGCTGAGGTCGGCAGCGGTGTTTCTTCAATAGCCTCAATGACAGTAATAATCCTTCGCCTTTTTTAGCAGGTTTCTTGATTGCCGCAGGCTCCTCCTTTTCTGTAAAAGCTTCATCAGTTGTGGCCCTAGTGGACTTAGCTTGAGAGGTAAAGATTCGATCATTACCTTTAAAATTTCCTCCACGTCAGTAGCAGAAAGCGTTGAAGGAAGTTCTTCCTCTATATCAGTTGTTCTTGGCTTCACAGCCGCAGCTTGTCTTTTCTTTGGAACAGCCACCTTCGGCGTAGGGCTGGATTTTTTCTTCTTTAAAGCTTTCTCATCTTCTTCTATCATTCTAGCAGCTTGTCTCTTTATAACACTGACAACTCTTTTTCTTTTTTACCCTTCGGCACCCTTGTCCAATCGCTCATAATCAGGATATTCAAAGTTCAGGGCGTCCATTACCCGATTCAACCCTCGCTTTGGTCGCGTGCCGAAGGCTACAGTCATCAACTAGTCTTCTTTCCTAGTGTAATTCCCCAAGATTTCGTTGCACATAGTTTCTATCATTTCTAACCATTCTTGACATGGCCCTTTGAACTGTTTCTCAAATTTGAATTTGTAAGGAAGTCACACAAGTTCCTTTTTCTCTTTCGTCCCTTTTAGCTTCGGCATGTTCCATTCACTCAGCGTCGGGAACACCTTATAGGACAGATACTCTTGTACTAGATCTCTTGTGCTGATTTGCTCAGCTACCACTCGAAATTCTGTCATAGCTTGTTGGCATGGTGATCCCACCTCCGTATGGCACAGCAGATGAGTCAGCCCAAAGTTTAAGCTTAGAGGGCTCAGTACTAGTGCCTTCAGCTTCTCCCTCTTCTTCTCATCAACCTTCACGTAAAACCACTCATTCTTCCAACCAGACAGCCACTTCATGCGATAGCTAACCACCGGAGACTTTGTATCTTTACGGTAGGCGAAATTGTAACAACCAAAATTTTCATGAAGACTGTCTTCCCTGGCTTTTGTCTGATAATGAAGCTCGTGCACTCGGCAGAAGGCTTCGGCATTCGGGTCTGCTCCCTGGCTTCGGAGAGCATAGATGAAGACACTGAGCCTAACAATAGCATTAGGAGTCAGCTGATGAAGATAGATCTCATAGTTTTTCAAAACATCCCCTATCATCTCAATTAGAGGAAGTCATAGTCCTGCTCTGAAAAAACTCTTGAAAACTACTATTTCATCATCCTTCGGCACTTGGGTGGTTTCTTCTCCGACAAATCGGACAAGTTTCTTTTCAGCCTCTCCAAAGTAGCCTAGCTTCATCATCATGGGCATATCAGCTTCGGATAAAGTAGATTTCCCAAAATCTAGATGGCTGAATTTTGTTGGGATCAGAATACTATAATCTTTTTCATCCTCTTCAATATCTTCTTCTTCAGCAGCGGTCTGCTCAGTTTCGACGGCAGAAGTACCTTTGTCCGTGGTTCCCTCTGCCACAACTAGACCTGATTGTTTCATAACTTCGGAAATTGGTGCTGTCTCGGTAACCTCAGCTTCTTCTCCCTCACGAGTCACCCTTGCGGTCGAGCGCACTCTAGCCATTTTTGATGGATTTTCCACTGTTTGGCAAAACTAACGTATTTTTTGCAGTTTGATGAAGTTAATCCTTTTGACGAAGCTAATCTCAAATGACGAAGCACTCGCTCGAAGAGAGCAATGAAAAAGCTTCGACTATGGTTAAATTTTTCAGCAGCATAACAGTGCAATGACAATGAATGCTGTGGTAACTTCACACCTACCCGTCTGTTTATATAGTGCCGCAGGTGGAAAGATGAACAGCCAAGCCGCTCATACCCGCTGCATGGTGGGCCACCTTGCGTTCGGAATATGTTAAATCGTTCCTCGACAACGAGCTCAAGGAAGGTGTTTTTCGGACCTTCGGCATTCTGGAGCCTTGGAGAATTTTTCACGGATCAAGCTCGTTACAAAGAACGATCTAGCACCGCAAAGGGGCTACTGTTGGGGGCATGCTTCGTCGCCGAAGGTCCTGTAAGAAGAAAATACCTTCGAAAGAACTAACACAGAAGCAGTGTCGAAGGTACCATCCAAGGAGCTTCGGTATAACGATATGCTTCGAAACAAAGGGTCGCACCGACTTAAAGATAGAAAGACCGATTGGCCCATGATAATCTGCGCCTTGATTGTAATTGGTTGTAAAGGACATGAATGTAATTTCGCACAGACTGCGTCCTATGCCTATAAATAGATGAACAGTATCCCATACTGTTCACGCTGACTTACACTCGCTCTTGCGTCACCCTTGTATTTTCGCTTTGTGTTAAGACGAAGGTATGATTTGTAATTTTATGTCATTATCATTCATGATAATATGATAAAAAATGAATTAATAATGTTATATAGTTGCTCATGTTGTTTTTTATGTTTCATATGCTTCTTCTTTCATTAATGTATACTGCGATCATGAAGGTACGTCCTTCATGACCTTCGTCCAAAGATCATTATATCCTAAGGGAAATAATGCTCCATAGGACGAAGGGCATTAACATTTAACATTTTTTGTGTTGCCTTGTTCTTAATTCATAGCATTTGAGAACAAGTCCCCAACACTATCTATCTTCAAGAAGCTGCCAAAGCCCAATCACTCACTATGCCATGCATAGGTTAGGGCTACTATCCATGACACAAAGTTGCACAACTTCCTAACCAGTGACACCAGGATGTCACCGACCAAAATTTCTTGGAAGATCATGGACAAAAAAGAATCAACGTGGACAATCCATAGTATGAAGGTGTACAAAATCTCCATTTGAATTTTAAAAATTCTCAAAACATATTCAAAGATTCAAAAAACTGAATCTACCCTATAATAGATGGGGTATTTGGGCTCACTCACATAGCTCACACTTATAATCTTTCTTCTGTCTCCTCATACTCATCTCACCCTTGTTTTATTCAAGTAGAGCATTGTTGCAATATCTTTGTCTAGTTTGGACATCAACATGATCACATGGTCAAGAAGAGGTGATCGAGTTACTGCAGCAAACTATAATGTGGTAGGTGATGGGAATTGCCTCTGATTCTTCCACATCGAGGAGGAAACCAAGGCAAAATTGGATATACATTGACTGCGACCATGTATCTTCCCATGACCAGCTAATGCAAGACTATTTCAATGACTCGTGCATCTATCCACCGCTCTACTTTTTTTCTAAGGTAACACATGTGAAGGAGCCTCTTCCTTCACATCTTGAAGAGGTTGGGTGAGCACTCCCCCTACTTCACTCTTCAAATTGATGCATTCAATTGTAGCGGTTTATCCCCTCACTACAAGTGTATAGCTACACTACGCGTGCTTGCGTATGGTAGCTTTCCTGATTCCATTGATGAGTACATCAAAATAGGGGAAGTACTGCTTTAGAGTGCCTCAAACTATTTTGTATAGGTGTTATTTCATGTTTTGGTGAGGATTACAATCGTCGTCCTACTATTGACGACCTCAGGCGGCTGTTAGCTAGGGGGAGGGGTAAGGAGATTTCCTGGTATAATAGGGAGTATAGATTGCATGCATTAGAAGTGGATGAACTATCCATTGGACAAAGAGGACAATTTACAAGGAGGGACATTGGATCCTCGACCATCATGCTTGAGGTGGTTGCCTCATATGACTTGTGGGTCTAGCATGATTTTTGGGTTGGTGGGGTCAAACAACGACGTGAAAGTGCTCAACTAATCACTATTCTTCACTGGCATGCTCAAGGGTGAAGCACCAAATATGAACTTGAATGGCCACGAGTAAAACCATGGGTACTACCTCGCCAATGGCATCTGCCCTCGGTGGCCGGTGTTCATAAAGACCATTCCCCTCCCACAAACTTACAAGCAGCGGATGTTTACTGCATATCAAGAGGGCACATAAAAGGAATTGGAGAGTGCATTTGGATGCTCAAGGCTCGATTCCATATTCTCGTTATCCTAGGCCATTTATTTTCCCAATAGATATTCAATATGATCATGCGTGCATGTATCATTCTGCATAATATGATCACTAAGGATGAGCTTGGAGGATCATATGATATGGGAAATTTTGAGATAGTTGAGCCCTTCATTGTACATCAATCGTCACTCCTGAAGCACTGATGACCTTTGCAACTATCCTTTAGCGCGAGGCCACACTCCATACAAGCGCAGTGCATGGTGAGCTTCAAAATAAATTAATAGATCATATTTAGGAACTGCACCATAAAAATATATTTTATTTTTATGAGTTTGTATTTTTTTTTATTTTTTTCAAGTAGTGTATATTTTATTTTAAGTAATGTAATTTTTAATTCTCTTTATGAACTACAAAACTTTTATTTGTTTATTTATGTGTTCCCATGATTTTGTCCTTCAATGAAAGACTATATTTTATTTGCAACAAAAATATAAAAAGAATTATGTGGAACTGAGGTGGTTGTAGGCGGGGTAAAAGTTGCATATTAGTGAATTACGATAGATAAAGGCAGACATTGATAGATATAGACTTTTCAATAATAATGTGACGACAAATACAACACACTAGGGCCGAAACCAACCTATATGTTGAGATCTTGCATTCTTTCACTAGACCTATTAAAACGTTAGGGCGAGTTGAATCAAGGTTGGCTTGTGGGTTGTTTGACATGGCCTATACGCGACCCATGTCTAGTATCGGATCGGGTTGAGTTGGCTCATGTTTTACTATTGGGCATGTTGGCTTGAGTTTTTTTGGGTCGGGTCGTGTTTTTTTGCTTTGAGTTGGGTTATTTGGGTTGGATCAGATTTTGAGTCAAAAAATATGGCTCGTGTCTGGCTAATGGATTATTGTGGGTTAAAAATTTTGATCTCTATTCGTCCGTTGTACTGATTAGGCTGGATTGGATCGATTTTTGAGCGGTTAGGTCGGGTTATTCAGGACAAGCGACCACACTGAGGTCTACTTCCAATATTACATTTAAATAGATTTTTTTGCCTAACATCAAAACCATCTTACTCATGTTTGGTGATTTTTGGCTATCCAATTTAACTAGTTAGATCGCTTTTGTAACTGCATGTGAGTTGTCGGCCATCAAAGCCTGCAAATTAGATAAGTTGAAGGATTTTTTAAAATAGAAACAGAGGGTAAAGACCGCGACCCGATTTTATTAATCTCTACTAACTATTAAGGCAATAGTATAGACCACGCCATGCCCCCGCCTGGCTCCCCCTCCACGCAACAGTCTCTGCTCTGCGTCCTTGTCGGTGTTTCGAAACCCAGGGGGTCCCTGGACCGACGAGTGAATTGTCGCCGCGTGCCCCAGCCCAGATGGGTCGACGCAAGGCGGAACGCGAAGGGGGGAAAGGAAGCAGCCAGAGGGAGGCAGGCGTGAGAGAGTGTGGATCCCGCGGCCTTCGTGTTAGCCCCGCGCCTGAGTCGGGTGCGCTTGCAGTAGGGGGATACAAGCGTCCACGCGGGAGTGGGAGCGAGCGGCCTTGCGCGAGCGCCGTCCCGTCCTTCTCCGCGCGGGCCAACCCTCTGTAAGAGGGCCCTGGTCCTTCCTTTTATAGGCGTAAGGAGAGGATCCAGGTGTACAATGGGGGGTGTAGCAGAGTGCTACGTGTCTAGCAGAGGAGAGCTAGCGCCCTAAGTACATGCCATCGTGGCAGCCGGAGGGGTTTTGGCACCCGGTTCGTGTGGTGTCGTGGCCGTCGGAGGAGTGCTGGAGCCTGGAGAGAGGGCAGCTGTCGGGGCTGTCGAGTCCTTGCTGACGTCCTCTTGCTTCCGTAAGGGGACCGAGAGCCGCCGTCGTCACAGAGCGTGCGGGGCGCCATCATTGCCTATCTGGCGGAGCGAGCTAGATGGGACGCCGGTCTTGTTCCCCGTAGCCTGAGTCAGCTCGGGGTCGGGTAATGATGGCGCCTCCTGTCGACGTGGTCGATCCGCGCCCTAGGTTGGGCGATGTGGAAGCTCCTCCGAGGTTGAGGTCGAGTCTGTCTCCCGTGGCCGTGGTCGAGTCCGAGCCCCTGGGTCGGGCGAGGCGGAGACCGTCGGCTGAGGTTAGAGCTGAGTCCGAGCCCTGGGGTCGGGCGAAGCGGAGTCCGTCGTCTCCTAGGGCTGAGCCCATGTCCGAGCCCTGGGGTCGGGCGAGGCGGAGTTCGTCTTCTTCCGGGGCTGAGCCCATGTCCGAGCCCTGGGTCGGGCGGAGCGGAGTTCGCCGTCTTCTGGGGCTGAGCCTGAGTCAGAGCCCTGGGTCGGGCGGAGCGGAGTTCGTCGTCTTCCGGGGCTGAGCCCGAGTCCGAGCCCTGGGTCGGGCGGAGCGGAGTTCGCCGTCTTCCAGGGCTGAGCCCGAGTCCGAGCCCTGGGTCGGGCGGAACGGAGTTCGCCGGCTTCCGGGGCTGAGCCCGAGTCCAAGCCCTGGGTCGAGCGGAGCGGAGTTCGCTGTCTTCCGGGGCTGAGCCCGAGTCCGAGCCCTGGGGTCGGGCGAAGCGGAGTTCGCCGTCTTCCGGGGCTGAGCCCGAGTCCGAGCCCTGGGGTCGGGCGAGGCGGAGTTTGCCGTCTTCCGGGGCTGAGCCCGAGTCCGAGCCCAGGGGTCGGGCGAGGCGGAGTTTCCTATGACGCCCGAGGCCGGCCTTGGCTGCTGTCAGCCTCACTGTGTCGGGTGGCTCAGCAGTCGGAGCGGCGCAGGCAGCGCTGTCCTCTTGTCAGGCCGGTCAGTAGAGCGGCGAAGTGACTGCGGTCACTTCGGCTCTGTCGACTGGAGGGCGCGCGTCAGGATAAAGGTGTCAGGCCACCTTTGCATTAAATGCCCCTGCGACGTGGTCGGTCGGCGTGGCGATGTGGCCAAGGTTGCTTCTCGGTGAAGATTGGGCCTCGGGCGAGCCGATAGTGTGCCCGTTGCTGGAGGGGGGTCCTCGGGCGAGACGTAGGTTCTCCGGGGTCGGCTTCCCTTGCCCGAGGCTAGGCTCGGGCGAGGCACGATCGTGTCCCTTGAATGGACCGATCCTTGACTTAATCGCACCCATCAGGCCTTTGCAGCTTCGTGCTGATGGGGGTTACCAGCTGAGATTTAGGGGTCTTGAGGGTACCCCTAATTATGGTCCCCGACAGTAGCCCCCGAGCCTCCAAGGGAGTACTAATACTCGCTTGGAGGCTTTTGCCGCACTTTTTTGCAAGGGGACCAGCCTTTTTCGGTTGCATTCTGTTCTGGTGGGTGCGCGCGAGCGCACCCGCCGGGTGTAGCCCCCGAGGCCTCGGAGGAGTAGTTTTACTCCTTCGAGGTCTTAGTGCGCTTCGCAACACTTTGGCCGGTCTAGTTGTTCCCTCATGCGAGCTGGCCGTAGCCCGAGTGCACGGTCGGGTCCCAAGTTCTCGGGCTGGTATGTTGACGCTGTCAACGGTTTGGCTGGAGCCGGGTTTGCGAGAGCAGCCCCCGAGCCTCTGCACAGGGCGAGAGGACGATCAGGGATAGACTCGACTTTTTTACATACGCCCCTGCGTCGCCTTTCCGCAAGGAGGAGGGGGGAAAGCGCCATGTTGCCCTCGGGTGGCGTCGAACATGGTGTCTCCGGTGAGCTGCTGGCGGGTAATCCGAGCGGGCGTCCGTGCCCCATTTGATAGGGGTCGGCTAGAGGCCCAGAGGCGCGCCCAAAAGTACCTGCGGGTGATCTGCCGGACCCGGTCCCTTGTCGACGGGGTCCGAGGGCTCGATGCCTCCCTCTGATGGGATTCTGTTACAAGATCGTTCCCGCTGGTCTCGGAAATGTCCTAGGGTACCTCGGGAGCGTAGCCCAAGCCTTGGTTATGTATTGAACGTACCCAGGGTCATCCCTCGCTCTGTGTCTGAGGCGACTGTGAACCCTTCGAGGGCCAGCCTACGAACCCCTGATCAGTAGTGGGCGCGGAGCCCGAGTGGCCTGAGGCGGCCATTGAACCCTTCGAGGGGCCAGCCATCGAACCTCTGACCAGTAGTGGGTGTGGAGCCCACGTGCTCTGAGGCGGCTGTTGAACCCCTCCGAGGGGCCAACCTTCGAACCTCTGATCAGTAGGGAGGCTCGGAGCCTGGTTCCTTCACGGAGAAGGGTCCTTTTCGGGGTATCCCCCTTTCCCGGTCCCTGATGTAAGAGAGAGAAAGAGGAAAAGGAAAAGGACACG
This sequence comes from Zea luxurians, assembly GCA_029449295.1. NCBI lineage: Eukaryota > Viridiplantae > Streptophyta > Magnoliopsida > Poales > Poaceae > Zea > Zea luxurians. The sequence continues at coordinate 138,925,911 of JAOPSE010000002.1, forward strand.
AAATCGAATGACACGGCGTACCTTTTTTGACGTGGTCATTATGGTGAAGGCGAAGCGTCGCTTGCTCCTCCCGCCTGAGGCGCCGCCTATCCTGCCGCGGAGTTAACGCGACGGGGCGAGCGGTTCGCGGGGCGGCCGTTGCGCGTGCGCGAGCTGTTCGAGGAATAGATCACGGGCGCACCGTCTTCACGCCGTGGGAGAGGGCTCCCTCGCTGCCCCTGGATGGGACGTAAGCTTGGCTGACGACGTGACCGCTGCTTCTGCCCGCCTGCCACCGCCATTACTGCCGGCCCAATTTTGACTGCATTTGACCATCGCGCTTGGCTGGCACTGCAGGGTTGCCTCGAGTCACGGTATTGACCCCGCAGTCGAGGAGGCGCGGTAGTGGCGTGAGTGGCGGTGCAGTTGCTCACACGTACCAACCGGCGCGCCGGTTGCATGACGCGTGGGCCTGGACCTCCATGCTGGGCTCGTTGGAGTCGAAGGGGCGCGCCCACTTGGCACGGTTGCATGCCGCCTGCATGGCTGTCCGCTCTTTCACCCGCTGGTCTGGGCGAAAGTGGAGGAGTGCTTGTAACCGCCGGGTGGTTGCATGCACCACGCGCGCGCGGCGGTTTGGCTTCTTCTCCCCTGGACCGACTTGCATGACATGTGGGACCCAGCCCCCGCGCCGTGGGGGGGGAGAATCTTGGAGCGTATTGGAGAAGACTCGACCCGCAATGGTTGAGGGCGCAAGTGGGGAGAGTCGCCTTTAAAAGGGGGGCGACCCCCTTGGAGGGCAACCATGTCTTCGCGCTCCCCTCATGCATCGTGTCTTTCCACCTTCCGAGCCCCCGGGCGGGGGACACCCGGAATCCCTCCGTCTTGTCGTCAGGGGAACGCAACTTCGTGGAAGTTGGTACCTTTCAGCCATCGTTCGGCTTCAAGGATTTTCATCAGGCAGCCCGGCTGCACCCCCTCGCCGGTGGTCACCCAAGACGGTGACCCCCAGCTTCTGGACAGGGAGAAGCAAGCCGGGCTGCGATCATGGTTCCGCCCTCAGCTTCAAGGATGTCCATCATCCTTGCTGGGGCGGAGGCTGGGCTGAGCCGGAGCTCCACCTCCCGCGCGGGCCGGCTGGTCACCTCCTCTTCCAGCTTCTGGTGGTGGAAACCATCCTCCACCCTTGCGGAGGAGGCGTCCTCCAGCCATGCCGGGGAAGGCGAACTATTGCTGTCCAGCTAGGATGCAACATTCCGTCCTTCTCCTCGCTTTCGCGGCGAGGACGGGAGTGAGGACCTACCGGTGCGCCTTGCAGACCGTCGGCGTTGGTGGAGAGGCGGACGCCGCCGTCCGTGCTACTGTGGTGGCAGCCGGAGGAAGCCCCCCCCCCCATTGAGGCCGTCGGCGCCGCCCATGGGCCGGCCCCCGGCTCTTTGGCTTTGATGTCTGTTTCGCGTCCCTTGAGTAGGGACGCGAACGAAAGCCTTCCAGTGGCCGCGCCCGTACTGGGATCATGGCTGCTGCTGTAGGGTCGGAATCGGAGTTCTGTTTGTAATGGCACCTTGAGTGCCGGTGTTTTGTTCAATGCGGCTGTCGAGGCCTGAACGTGTATGCATTTTCGGCACGGAGCCGTGTTTTTTCTTCATTTCGAGCACCGAGACTCGCCTTGTCGATTATCTGAACCGCTTCACCGAGCGTGAGTTGCCTCGTGCAAAGGAGACGAGTGAGGTATCCGTATCCCGGAGGCGTAGGAGTCCCTCGGCTCGACCGGCCTTGCTGTCTGAGGCTTCTCTTGCTTAGTTAAAGGAACCCCTCGGCCGCTCTTTGACGAGCCGAAGCCGGAGGTAGCGGTGTCAGCACGGACGGAGGCAGAGTTGGCTTCTAAAAGGAGGTGTAGTTGGCCAGAACCTGGCCTGGTCGTCCACTGGCGGAGCCGACGCCGGAGTTGAGTTGCCGAGGCCATAAGCCGAGCTGATGTCTTTGGGGGTCAGCTGGCCGAGGCCGCGGGGTGGCCGGCCGAGCCGCCTGCTCGGGCCGGATTCTCGAAGAAGACCCTGGCGGCGATGGCCCGGGTGTGGTGCTGATGTCGTCCTTCAGAGTGGGGGCCCTCCGACCGCGTCGCCGTCCGAGGCTAGGTCAGACCTCGCCGAAGGTGTAATTGACGCCGAGGGTGCTGCTGCCCCCTTCGGCTGTCGACGTCCGAGCCTGCAGGATCAGGTTGTCTTGTAGTGTGTGTATGTTTTCTGCGGCCACCGAGGCCTAAACACACCGTCGCCGTGTTGTAAAGCTGCGTTTCTTTTCCTCTTGTTTCGAGTATCCGGACTCATTTGTCGGTAACAGAATTGTTTGTGCGGGCGAGAGTTGCTTTTCACGGAAGGTGATGAGTGAGGTATCCGTATCCCGGAGGTGTAGGAATCCCTCGGCTCGGTTGGCCTTGCCGCTTACGCGCGCTCTTACCCGTCTAGAGGGTTCTGTTACCGACGCAGTCGAGAAGGCCCGAGAAATCATTTCGGCAGAGGAGCTTCTCGAGCATGAAGACTTGTTCGGTCCACGGAGTCACTTATCCGAGCGCGAGTTACTTATCGCAGAAGTGATGAGTGAGGTATCCGTATCCCGGAGGCGTAGGAGTCCCTCGGCTCGGTCAGCCTTGGCTGCTTACGTGTACTCCATCGTTTTCAGGATCCACTTTTTGAAGTAGTCAAAAAGCACGAAAGGCATTCTGGCAGAAAAGATTTTTTTTCTTTTTTCGAGGAAAAATTTTGACGCAGAGGGGGTTGCCCCCTTCTAGCCCCCGAGGGAGGGTCGGGCTTTGCTGAGGCAAAGCTGACCCTTCCTTGACGACCAGACTTGGTGTGTGAACGAGGTATACGAGCAACTTGAAAGCATCTTAAGGGTAGAAGCGACGTAGCTGTTGGATGTTCCAAGCGTTGTTGTAGACCTCGCCTTGGCTGTTGGCCAGCTTGTACGTTCCGGGCTTCAGGACCTTGGCGATGACGAACAGCCCTTCCCAGGGAGGCGTGAGCTTGTGCCGCCCTCGGGTGTCTTGTCGTAGCCGAAGCACCAGGTTGCCCACCTGGAGGTCTCGGGACCAAACCCCTCGGGCGTGGTAGCGTCGCAGGGACTGCTGGTACCGCGCCGAGTTTAGTAAGGCCATGTCCCCAGCCTCCTCTAGCTGGTCCAGTGAGTCTTCTCGGTTGGCTTGGTTGCTTTGGTCGGTGTAGGCCCTCGCCCTCGGGGAACCGTATTCTAGGTCTGTGGGCAAGATGGCCTTGGCCCCATAGACTAGAAAGAACGGTGTGAAGCCCGTGGCTCGGCTCGGCGTTGTCCTCAGACTCCAGACCACCGAGGGGAGTTCCTTCATCCACCGCTTGCCGAACTTGTTGAGGTCGTTGTAGATCCGAGGCTTGAGTCCTTACAGGATCATGCCGTTAGCCCGCTCCACTTGCCCATTCGTCATGGGGTGAGCCACGGCAGCCCAGTCCACCCGGATGTGGTGATCCTCATAGAAGTCCAGGAACTTTCTGCCAGTGAACTGGGTGCCGTTGTCGGTGATGATGGAGTTCGAGACCCCAAAGCGATGGATGATGTTGGTGAAGAACGCCACCGCCTGTTCGGACCTGATGCTGTTTAGGGGTCGGACCTCGATCCACTTGGAGAATTTGACGATGGCGACCAACAGGTGCGTGTAGCCTCCGGGTGCCTTCTGCAAGGGGCCAACGAGGTGCAGACCCCACACAGCAAATGGCCAGGTGATGGGTATGGTCTGCAGAGCCTGAGCGGGCAGGTGGGTCTGCCTCGCGTAGAACTGACACCCTTCGCAGGTGCGGACAATTCTAGTAGCGTCGGCCACCGCCGTCGGCCAGTAGAATCCTTGTCGGAAGGCGTTTCCAACGAGGGTTCGAGGTGCTGCGTGATGGCCGCAAGCCCCCGAGTGTATCTCTTGCAAGAGCTGCTGGCCTTCGGCGATGGAAATGCATCGCTGGAGGATGCCTGAGGGGCTGTGGTGGTAGAGCTCCTACCCGTCTCCCAGAAAGACGAAAGACTTGGCGCGCCACGCCAACCGCCGAGCTTCGGCTTGGTCGAGGGGTAGCTCCCCTCGGTGGAGATATTGCAGGTACGGGGTCTGCCAGCTTTGATTAGGCATGACCTCGCTCGGCTCCCCCTCGACGCGCAGTGCCTCACCCTCGGGGGCCGAGGGTACCTCGGGCTGAGCCGAGGGTACCTCGGACCATGCCGAGGATATCTCGGACTGGGCCGAGGGTACCTCGGACTGCGCCGAGGGTGCCTCGGACGGAGCCGAGGGTGCCTCGGGCGGAGCTGAAGGTGCCTCGGGTGGAGCCGAAGGTGCCTCGGGCTCGGGCGTGTCCTCGGTCTTGTCGGAGGGTTGATGCAGGTCTCGGGAGAACACGTCCGGGGGAACTGTTGTTCGTCCCGAGGCTATTTTAGCCAGCTCGTCCACAGTCTCGTTGTAGTGTCGGGCGATGTGGTTGAGCTCGAGCCCGTAGAACTTGTCTTCTAGGCGCCGAACCTCATCGCAGTAGGCTTCCATCTTCGGGTCGTGGCAGTGGGAGTTCTTCATGACTTGGTCGATGACGAGCTGCGAGTCACCGCGAGCGTCGAGGCATCGGACCCCTAGCTCGATGGCGATTTGCAACCCGTTCACCAGAGCCTCATACTCCGCCACATTGTTGGACGCCGGGAAGTGGAGGCGTAGCACGTAGCGTAGGTGCTTGCTGAGGGGCGAGACGAAGAGGAGGCCTACGCCGGCCCCCGTCTTCATCAGCGACCCGTCAAAAAACATGGTCCAGAGCTCCGGTTGGATCGGAGCCGTCGGGAGCTGGGTGTCGGCCCATTCGGCCACGAAGTCCGCCAAGACCTGGGACTTGATGGCCTTCTGAGGGGCGAAAGAGATCGTCTCGCCCATGATCTCCACCGCCCATTTCGCGATTCTACCCGAGGCCTCTCGGGACTGGATGATCTCTCCCAGGGGGAAGGATGACACCACAGTCACCGGATGAGACTCGAAGTAGTGTCGCAACTTCCGCCGTGTCAGGATCACCGTGTACAACAGCTTCTGGATTTGTGTGTAGCGGATCTTGGTCTCGGACAGTACCTCACTGATGAAGTAGACTGGCCTCAGGACGGGCGATGCATGCCCTTCTTCTTGGCGCCGCGCTGAGTTGACGCCTCGGGAGCATCTTCCGGTGGGCGGCCTTGGGGCTGCTTGTCCTTCCGAAAAATGGCCTCAACCGCCTCCTGGCCAGAGGCGAACTTGGTGGCGATGTCCATCAGCTCGCTCGCCCTGGTGGGGGTCTTGTGACCCAGCTTGCTCACCAGGTCGCGGCAGGTGGTGCCGGCGAGGAACGCGCCGATGACATCTGAATCGGTGACGTTGGGCAGCTCTGTGCGCTGCTTTGAGAATCGCCGGATGTAGTCCCGGAGAGACTCTCCTGGCTGCTGGCGGCAGCTTCGGAGATCCCAGGAGTTCCCAGGGCGCACGTATGTGCCCTGGAAATTGCTGGCGAAGGCTTGGACCAGGTCGTCCCAGTTGGAGATCTGCCCCGAGGGCAGGTGCTCCAGCCAGGCTCGAGCGGTGTCGGAGAGGAACAGGGGGAGGTTACGGATGATGAGGTTGTCATTGTCCGTTCCACCCAGTTGGCAGGCCAGCCGATAGTCCGTGAGCCACAGTTCCAGTCTCGTCTCCCCCGAGTACTTTGTGATAGTAGTCGGGGTTCGAAACCGGGTCGGGAACGGTGCCCGTCGTATGGCGCGGCTGAAAGCCTGCGGACCGGGTGGTTCGGGCGAAGGACTCCGATCCTCCCCGCTGTCGTAGCGTCCCCCACGCCTGGGGTGGTAGCCTCGGCGCGCCCTGTCGTCGAGGTGGACCCGACGGCTGTGATGATGACGCTCGTTGCCGAGGCGACCCGGGACTGCAGGCGCTGTGTTGCGCGTGCGCCCGGAGTGGACCGAGGCTTCCTGCATAAATCGGGAAGTCGCGGCGCGATGTTCTGAGGGGAACCCCTGCCTTCGGGAGGCAGAGCTTTTGGCCCGTCGGACCGCGGCGTCCTCCAGGAGATTCTTGAGCTCTCCATGGATACGCCGCCCTTCGGTGGTGGATGGCTCTAGCATCGTGCAGAGAAGCATTGCTGCTGCAGCCAGGTTCTGGCCGACTCCGCTGGAATCCGGCGGCGGCCTCACCCTGGCGTCGTCGGTGATGCGGTGCTGGATGTCCTGGGGGAGACGACGCGCTTCTCCGGCCGGGGGTTGGACAGCCCATTCCTGCCCGATGTCCCGGCGGATCGGCACAAGCGTTCCTGCTCCCTCGTCGAGCCTGGCCTGCCTCTCGCGGATATGCTCGAGCTGTGGGTCAGGACCCCCCGCCGGGACGGGGACCACAGCTAGCTCCCGAAGGATGTCATCGCGAGGCGCGGGCCTAGGGGGATCACCGTTTTCCAGCATACCAAGATGGTTGCCTTCGCCTGGACCCCCTAGATCGTCGTGGAAACATTCACGACTTGGGCCACGGTCCTCGCTGTCGAGGCCGCGGATACCGTCGGAACAGTCGCAAAGGCAGTAGTCACATGCGGTCATGAAGTCCCGCACGACACTGGGGTTACCAAGTCCAGAGAAATCCCAACAGAGGTCGGGCTCGCCATCTTCCTCGGACCCCGAGGGCTCGTAGGTCGAGTCGGCCGTCAGTCGGTCCCAGGGTGACCGCACACGATACCCCAGAGGGTTTGGACTCGCCTCTAAGGGAGTGTTCACCGAAGCGGAGTCGCTTGGTGGGTCGAGGCCGAATCCAAAAGACACGAGATGGGAATCGGTCGGTACCTTTCGGTCGATGGTCGGTGACGAGGTCGCATCTGGGACTGACTGCACCGTTGTCTCAGGTACGAGGGTGACGCCCAGCAAGTCCTTCGCGAGCGTGCTGGCGTCGTGCGTTTGCTTGAGATTGGCGTGTTGTGGGGAGGCGGCGCTCGTCTTTGTCTCAGACGCGAGATCGATGCCCGACGCACCCTCCGTTGGGGCGTCGGCGCCGTCGACTCGCTCGACAGCCAACGAGGTGTCGCTTCCTGCTTGGCCTTGGTTGCCCCGCCTCCTCCTCCGTCGGCGAGGGAGGGGACGGGACAAGCCCGAATGTCGTCCTTCCACCTCGTGGGGAAGGTGTCGCCGATTTCCCCGCCGGCGAGCGGGTTGTCGACCACCATTGTCGCTATCGCACGGTGGGGGAAGGAGTATCATGTCGTAGCTGCCGTCGAGGGACATGAACGCAAGATTCCCGAAACGGAGCACCGTCCCGGGCTGGAAAGGTTGCTGGAGACTGCCCATCTGGAGCTTGACGGGAAGCTGTTCGTCAACACGCAGCAGGCCCCTACCTGGAGCGCCAACTGTCGGTGTTTCGAAACCCGGGGGGTCCCTGGACCGACGAGTGAATTGTCGCCGCGTGCCCCAGCCCAGATGGGTCGACGCAAGGCGGAACGCGAAGGGGGGAAAGGTAGCAGCCGGAGGGAGGCAGGCGTGAGAGAGTGTGGATCCCGCGACCTTCGTGTTAGCCCCGCGCTTGAGTCGGGTGCGCTTGCAGTAGGGGGATACAAGCGTCCACGAGGGAGTGGGAGCGAGCGGCCTTGCGCGAGCGCCATCCCGTCCTTCTCCGCGCTGGCCAACCCTCTGTAAGAGGGCCCTGGTCCTTCCTTTTATAGGCGTAAGGAGAGGATCCAGGTGTATAATGGGGGTGTAGCAGAGTGCTACGTGTCTAGCGGAGGAGAGCTAGCGCCCTAAGTACATGCCATCGTGGCAGCCGGAGGGGTTTTGGCACCCGGTTCGTGTGGTGTCGTGGCCGTCGGAGGAGTGCTGGAGCCTGGCGAGAGGGCAGCTGCCGGGGCTGTCGAGTCCTTGCTGACGTCCTCTTGCTTCCGTAAGGGGGCCGAGAGCCGCCGTCGTCACAGAGCGTGCGGGGTGCCATCATTGCCTATCTGGCGGAGCGAGCCAGATGGAACGCCGGTCTTGTTCCCCGTAGCCTGAGTCAGCTCAGGGTAGGGTAATGATGGCGCCTCCTGTCGACGTGGTCGGTCCGCGCCCTAGGTTGGGCGATGTGGAGGCTCCTCCGAGGTTGAGGTCGAGTCTGTCTCCCATGGCCGTGGTCGAGTCCGAGCCCCTGGGTCGGGCGAGGCGGAGACCGTCGGCTGAGGTCAGAGCTGAGTCCGAGCCCTGAGGTCGGGCGAAGCGAAGTCCGTCGTCTCCTGGGGCTGAGCCCATGTCCGAGCCCTGGGGTCGGGCGAGGCGGAGTTCGTCGTCTTCCGGGGCTGAGCCCATGTCCGAGCCCTGGGTCGGGCGGAGCGGAGTTCGCCGTCTTCTGGGGCTGAGCCCGAGTCCGAGCCCTGGGTCGGGCGGAGCGGAGTTCGCCGTCTTTCGGGGCTGAGCCCGAGTCTGAGCCCTGGGTCGGGCGGAGCGGAGTTCGCCGTCTTCCGGGGCTGAGCTCGAGTCCGAGCCCTAGGTCGGGCGGAGCGGAGTTCGCCGTCTTCCGGGGCTGAGCCCGAGTTCGAGCCCTGGGTCGGGCGGAGCGGAGTTCGCCGTCTTCCGGGGTTGAGCCCGAGTCCGAGCCCTGGGGTCGGGTGAAGCGGAGTTCGCCGTCTTCCGGGGCCAAGCCCGAGTCCGAGCCCTGGGGTCGGGCGAGGCGGAGTTTGCTGTCTTCCGGGGCTGAGCCCGAGTCCAAGCCCTGGGGTCGGGCGAGGCGGAGTTTCCTATGACGCCGAGGCCGGCCTTGGCTGCTGTCAGCCTCACTCTGTCGGGTGGCTCAGCAGTCAGAGCGGCGCAGGCGGCGCTGTCCTCTTGTCAGGCCGGTCAGTAGAGCGGCGAAGTGACTGCGGTCACTTCGGCTCTGTCGACTGGAGGGCGCGCGTCAGGATAAAGGTGTCAGGCCACCTTTGCATTAAATGCCCCTGCGATTTGGTCGGTCGGCATGGCGATGTGGCCAAGGTTGCTTCTCGGTGAAGACTGGGCCTCGGGCGAGCCGATAGTGTGCCCGTTGCTGGAGGGGGGTCCTTGGGCGAGACGTAGGTTCTCCGGGGTCGGCTTCCCTTGCCCGAGGCTTGGCTCGGGTGAGGCACGATCGTGTCCCTTGAATGGACCGATCCTTGACTTAATCGCACCCATCAGGCCTTTGCAGCTTCGTGTTGATGGGGTTACCAGCTGAGATTTAGGGGTCTTGAGGGTACCCCTAATTATGGTCCTCGACAGTCCTCAACCCACGGTCCCCCTGCCCTCCGCGATGCTCGCGCCGCGTCCGCGTCCGCCACCCACGCTCCCCTACTCCACATCCCCTCCATGCTTATCCTCATCCCCCACCTCCCTTCGCTACCGCCCCCTCGTCTGAGCTCCACCCCCACTGTCGCGGGTGCTCGACACCAGCTCGGAGGTAGTGGATCCCCTACCCCGCATCCCCTCCGTGCTTATCCTCATCCCCCACCTCCCTTCGCTACCGCCCCCCTCGTTTGAGCTCCACCCCCACCGCTGGCCACCCAACACGCGTGCGGACACGTGGCCAACTTCCTTCTACGCGGCTTCCATCCCGGCTTCCTTCCTTCTACGCTCGGCTTCCTCCCCCACCAACGACGCCGCAATCCAAGCGGACCCCAACCTCTCTCTATGGAAGGAAGCGCGCGGTCCACTCCGCGTTGACCCTGACCTGACCACCACGCGGATCCACTCTGCTCAATGCCGCAATCCATGGCGTGCGGGCAACACGCGGGGACACGCGGGCTTCCTTCTACGCGCGGCTTTGAACAGACTATGAATCCTAGAAGGCGACCCAATCCCCCACCGTGATCCACTCCTTGGCGCGATCCACGGTCGAGCCCACCCATCCCGCCCACGCTACTCTCCATGGAAGGCCAGGGTCGTGGTCTCCTCCTCGGCGAGATCCACGACCGGGTCTCCTCCTCGGTGAGATTCACGGTCGGGCAAGCCCATCCTGCCCACGCTGCTCTCCATGGAATAGCGGTCCCAGCAGCTCTCCTCTTCCCCACAGTCCACTCCCCCAACGAGCTGCTCTCCATGGAAGACCGGGGTCGCGGTCTCCTACTCGGCGAGATCCATGGCTGGCGTCCTCCTCTACTGCTAAGCCCAGCTCTCGCCTCTCTGATCGAGGTATGCTACCTACACCTGATATTGTTTGTGGGTTGAAAATTCAGTGATTATTAGGCTCTGCTCGATTCGGTGCTTTGTTGTGTCCATGGGGGGTTTTGAGCTGGGCCTTTCGAGGCTTTTGTGCAGCGAGGAGGTCGACACTGGGACTTAGATTCATGGTGCTCCTAATGCACGTGATGTTCGTTGGCGCTATCTTCATCCTCAATCCGTCCTCGACTGGCGAATCCACGGGGAGCCGTGGTACAACTCTCTCTTTTGTTTTTTCTTCTAAATTTGGTCGTGTGCTTCTACTTGATGTGAAGAAACGTGTTCTAGACCTTTATTCTACCCTAACTATGCTCAAGGTTGCCTGCTGTCGAGTATGTTTTTATGTTATCAAGTGGAGTATGTTTATAACTGTCTTACTATTAACCGTTTGCCTGATTTGTTTGTGGAAGAGCCTTTGGGCTGTTTGCAATTGTTTCTTCATCTAATCGTTGATATAGCTGAATGGTTCAATTTGTGGCAATCTGGAAACATAGAAATGTAAGGATTACTCAAGATAGAAGGAATATTAAGATGTTCATGTGTCAAGCGCATCCTAGGCGTTTGCTTCGGCCACCAGGTGCTAATCCCATACCCGTGCATATGCGCGTCTCCCATTCTTGCATACTCATTGTTTAGCTATTGGTTCTCTTGGTTTGCCTTGAGAAAATCAATGGAATCCTGTTGTTGATATCATGTAGATCCATAGCCTTTTGGGAACTCAGGTTGAGTGGATATTTCATACGTTGCAAGCTTTCAACTCTAGGAAATCTTTCCTTATTTCTAGAAATCTGCAAAGCTCGTAGCACCGCTTTGAGTGTACAACTTGCATTGGTACAAAATGAGAGGAGTCTGCTTGAAAAGATCAACATTCTTTACTTTGGTCCATATCTTTAGCTATTTTCTCCTTTTTTTGGAAATCTATTGCACATTTCCCCTTGTTTCTGGCAACCATTGTGTTTTCTTTATTCATAAATATTTTTCCTTTTCCTGTAGAAGCCGATAATGGAAGCGTAGACTCAGACTATGTCTATGATCCTTCTTTAGGGGTAGCTATAGTTGTTTCTATGTTGCTTTTCATAGATTTTTATGGGTTGTTTCAAAAATAAAAAAATGATCACCACATTGACTATTCTATGTCTATACAAATTGCACGTGATGTGACTGGTCAATGTATCAATAATGAACAATCTGGATATCATGACATTGGTTTATTGCTTATATTTATTTATCTAAATGGAGACTTGAACTTGCTATAAGCTTTCAGTACACCTGCCGAGGAGCGATCTCTGTCTAATTATCAGTCAGTGTCTTCATGCCCTACTACTTTCTGATTACTTTTGTTTTAGTATATTATTTGTGACTAGCAGCTATAAGCTTTCGGGATCAATTCTTTTTTTGCTTACGATGGTGCATTGTGGTCTGCAGAGAAGTGCCTCAACTCGGAGGTATGGCATGCATGCGCTGGCCCGCTCAACTACCTCCCCACCGTCGGCACATGCATCGTGTACTTCCCGTAGGGCCATAGCGAGCAGGTGAGTCAAAGTCCTCGTGTCATCTCCCTTAGCCTCGCTGCTACCGCTAGGCACATTCAATTCTGAAAACATCTAAGCAGTTCGATTTGATGCACTGCATTTCAACTCTCCTATTTGGATGTGCTAGAGTTGTTTAATATTTCTAGGTGGTTGTACACATCAACACACATGAGCATTACGTGATAGGCCCCATACGTAGATGAGGGAAGAAAAAGAATCCACATCGATCTGTTCTCAGGAGAGAAAAAAAACTGGTTCAGTAATCCTGTTCTGGAGTTGTCCGTTAATTTCTTCAATGGATCTACTCCTCTGTCCATACATAGGAAATTTTACAAAACATACCTATCTTGACCTTTCCAGCAACCATCATGCTCCTTCTGGTGGCCTTTGCTTGTCTGCAAATCTGCCCAAAAGCCATTGAAATTAGATAATTTATTTTTCCTTATATTATGTTGTTTCATAGTTCTTCTTTTATTTATGTACAAAAATGCATTTAAATTATCTAATGACACATATCGCATGTGTGGAGGGGCATAAATAAGTTCGGCCTTTGAGAGATTGTTTATATTTAACTCAATCAGTATGCAGATACAACCCAAATTTCTCACCATGTTTTCCTTGAGAACGCATGCTATAGGTTTTGTAAATAATATGCTTGCATATTTGTGCTATTTATTTTATTCTTTAGACCTTGTGTTGTGTTTTTCATGTTTGTCTGGCACCTGTTTCTACTAAGCGTGACATCAGTTATGGTACTATTGATATGATAAGCAGGGGAAAATTGATGCCAAGATGATGGATATCAGGTTGCTGAATTGAAACTGATTTCTTGGTAATATAACATTTTTTGCCAATTATTTTTTATTCAACCTCTTCCAAGCGTTTGCAAAAAGTTTGACTCCACTGATGCACAAAACTCTTTGCACTAATTAGATCCAAATACGTACAATTAAATTATCAGGACTTCTACACCATGATATTGGAGAAAGGCAAAGAGATCTTATGTGCAGCAACTATCAAGTAATCTTTTGATCATTTTCTTTCTCTTATGGACTAAATCACATGTCTTTTACCATTTTCTAAAGATTGGCACAAATCACATGTCTTTTATAGTTGATTGTAACTTTCCATGATTTTTCATTGACTAAATGGTAAATAACAGGTTTACAAATTAAATAGTTGTATCATGATGGTTAAATGTTAAACGGGATGAAGATTTACAGTTATAACAAGCCTATGTTCTTAGATTAGCTAACTGCTATCAATGCAATTGCAAAGCTAATTATTTTCTGAGATTGCTTGTCAACTACATATAGTTAAGATCCTTAGTGGCCACAAAGTGGTGTCGTTGTATGAACCCTTGCCAAAGGAACCTTTTCTCATATTGGTTAGAGTGTGCGCGCTTTTCCCTCACAGGCCTACCAATTTTTCTCATCTTCTAGCTTCTGTATTAAGGTCACCCATAGATTCGATGTCCACTCTGGCTTCCTATTGATGAGATAAATCAACAATATGTATTCTGTTTTTTGCCTATAGCAGATCGATGGTTGTAGCTACTTACACTGACTTATATATGTCCAATTGTTACGGTTAAAGTAGTTATCTTGCTTACTTCATTTATTGTTATGCGTGTTTAGATAGGGGAAACACAATAAAGTGGGCATAAAATAATTGCATTGGATTTGTTGATGTACCTCTATTTGGTTGGACTGTAATATGGCTATTCACTCATATTTGGGATCAGAGTGTAGCAATTAGACTTAGTTCATGATGACCTGTTTGCATATGCTATACACAACAGACCTATAGTGAGCTATGAACAAGCATCAATTTCAATGACCCTCAGCCTCATTGCTGCTACTGCTTAGATGTTTTCAGAATTGAATATTAAACAACTCTATTCCATACATGAAGGTCTGTGATTATGGTATTTAATTTTGTGGGTTAGTGCTTAATGTCTCATATTTTTTTTCCTGACTTCTTCACTCTTCATACTGTGCTGTTAAACTGCTACATGTGGATTCAAACTGATCACTGTACCAGATTCCTAATTGAAAAGTTTAATTGTGTCTTCTTGATAGATAATTTGGTGGAGGATCTATTACGCGATTTTGAATACGAACCTCAGCCGCCATATTTGTTGTACCGAAATGTTGCCCAAGAAGTAAATGGTATTTGGTTTTATAACCAACATTACTGTGAAGCTGTCGCAAGCCTTTTTGGAAGGTAAAGCTTCTCCCTTGCTTGTTCACTTCCACATATGCTGGTCAGTATGGAGTTGTTATGTGTAATTCAACTACAATGTATATATACATGTTGTAGGATATAACTTGGGATGTGGGTATTTTGTAACTTTATAACTGAAAATTGATGACTACCGGTTTTATAGTTTCATTTATTATACACTCTTGTTATTGGAAAAGCACAATTGAGAATCCATCCAGTTTGAGAATAAGCCGCTTAGTAATATGTTATAATCAGTGTGTAGTGTTCTTTTTAGATTGAATTTTCAATTGTTGATAGGAAATAGAAATAATATGTTATATTTGGTGTGTAGTGTTCTTTTTAGATTGAATTTTGAATTGTTGACAGGAATAGAAATAAAACACCAAAAGATATGTTTTATTTAGTTTTAGTTACAAAGGGCTCTGAAAGGCTTCTTAGTATTTTTAGTTACAATGGAAAGATTTATTATTGTAGTCTAGCATAAGAGTGCGTTTATTTACCTTTAAATGTTTTGGTGAATGTTCTTCTATTAGAAAGTTGCAGCAGCCTCTGGTGACATGAGAAAAACTCTAGGTGATTGCAGGCACGACACTCTTGTTTTTGGTGAAATAATCATTTTATCTGTTTAAGCAAAAAATGTTTATTTTTTGTATTTAGAACAAGCTTACCTTGTTTATCTAATCTTCCTCAATACTAATTTGCATTGTTCTTTCGTTCTCTTACACATATTTTTAATATTTTTGAAGTTCTGTGTGTAGATGCTATGCCCGTCTGCACATTATCTACTTAAAGGCTTTTCTGGTTGAGTTAACTTGAATGTGCTCATTCAGTCAGGAAAGAATGTTCAAATATTTGGTTTGCTGGAAGCACATGTGTTGTAAATCAAAATAATATAGTAGCAACCTCAACATTTCTAGCTGTTGTGACCACTTGAAAAAACCTACGACGATGACCTTGCAAGTTTTTTAATTTATTCTTGCTGGTTTCATTATCCATGAGACTTTTGGGTCACAATCTGACACAATCTGACAAGTATTTTATTTGCCATGACCTAATGAAAACAGTAGATTCTTTAGACATGTTAAAGGATCCCAGTCTCCATGTTACATCTGCACCTGAAGCCCACAATATCATTTGCCTCATTTGTTTCAGATTATAGATTATTTTAACTTAATCCTCAAGGAACTACTTGGTGAAGCTATGCAGTAAACATATCATTGCTAATTTTTGGTTTAGCGATCGCTTTGGGAAGTTAATTGAAAAATTGTTGAATTGTCATAAAAATGAACATTTTACATTCTATGGATTTAACATGGGTTCATGGGGCTAGAAGTATGTGTTTGATGCACACAGAGTGAATCCCAACTCTGATTGAGTTTAGGCACTGCATGTCGATGTGAGCTGATAAAATTGGGGGCATCATGTTGCTGTCTGGTTCACAACTTGCTTGATTATGTAGATGAATGAAAGTGGCTATTGTGGATGCATATTCATGATTATTCCCTTAACAACAAAACTATTGCAATCTACCTTTTTTTGGCTGTTTTGCATATTTCAGCCACCTACAGTTTTGTGGGTAATCGGTTATAAAATATCGAGTAAACTACAGTTGATGTAATGGAGTTGGTTATGAATAAAACACATAAAATTATATGTACAGTGGAGCATCTGCTAGCCTGCAACCATGCTACAACCAGATGGAGCATCTGTTGGCCTACAACCATGCTACAACCATATGGAGCATTTGCTGGCCTACAAATGCTTTGATCATGCTTGTTGGAACTGCACATATGACCCATTTACATGCATATGTATTGGTCTTAGCACCAGATCATAAGCTAGCAGTTGGTCCCGCTAAATTAAACAATGCATCCTATAAGTTAGACCTCTCTTAAGATAATTTTATAGGAAAAATGTAGGATTCTGATTTTCATAGGGATCATTGTCGTAGCATCCTCTGGTTCATATGACTGAATCTCAGTAAATTTGGGGATAAAAAACTTTGTTACCAATTTCAAGAAGAAAGTTAGTAAGATACGATGTTGACTTGCAACCACCAAACAATTTGTTGGACATCCATAGCTCGAATGCTACATTTTGTGTAGAACAACTAAACATGATTAATGTTTTCAGTGTGGTGTAGACCAACTAAACATGATTAATGTTTTCAGTTTTAGAATGTGATCAAGCCATGTTCTGCTATAAATTTCTACTTTTCTATATTTGGCGCTTTGAGCTGACTTCCAAGTTGGAAATATTATAATTCGGATGGAGAAGTTCCTTAGTCTATTATGAAATACTCTCTAGACATCAAGGGCAAGCACTATTATGAGATGGCTTGACTTGCTGACGAGAACTCTGCTAAGGAGACTATCAAGCCTAAGTAAGTGTGATGTTTATGTTTAATGGAATTATTGGACAGCTCTTTATTTTTGTTGCCTCAGAATGTGTACTTATATGATCAAGCTATCTGTTTCCTGCAGGAAAATAGAGTCGAAAATGAATTTTGACTTGACCTACGCAAACAAAATGCAGGAAATGTATCTAATCTCTTGAGACTCCATCTTAAACAGTTGGCAAATATTCCATATAAAATATTGGTTCATGACTGAGTTTATCAGTTCCTCTGTTGGAAATTATCTTATTTCTCTGTTGTTTCATGCTTGTAACTTTTGATTACTTGAGAGTTATTATTGGTGTTGATGATAACAGTTTCAAGATGGGACAAAGAAGAAAAGTGTGAATCTGATGGCTAATTGTTACTTCTGATTTTTGCACCGTACCTACCGCTTAGCTGGATAAATGATTTTAAGTAAACCCTTAGGTTGTACTTTGAGTTTTCATCCCAAATTTTAATATTGACATAAAGCTCCTACTTTATCACGGTATTAGTAAAACGCTTCATACCAACATTTTACTTCATTCTATTTTGCACTTTGTACAGTATCTCATCAAAATCTTCATTTCGACCCCTCTTTCCCATAGCTATATAGAAAATGTCTCTAGACAAAGTGTATCAAGAAAAACATTACATATTTTGTAACACGAATACAAATTAATAAATAGAACAATAAAACATGTTAAATCTTTAACATATATCTGCACATATTCAATATGCAGGTCTTGTATAACGGTGTTCTGTCACCATGATTAATTCTGTTTCATGCAGTTTTGCCTTCACCCTTCTTTGTCTTCCATTGAATGGACATGATATATATAGTTTTTATTTCAATTCATTTTTTTGCCTTTTTGTATGCCCAAATTTCCACTCTAACTAAAATCTAAACTACTCATGCATGCTAATATAGTGTAACTTTAAGGATTAGACCTGTCGCTTCAGGTGCTCATGTGTTGGCTGTACAAAAATTGCAGGTCTTTCTGCTTCCGTTCGATCTAGGTTTTTTCCACACTTCGTTGGTATTGTTCTGTTAGATTCGGATATGTTTATATGTTGGAATTATTAGTATTACAACATATTCAAGTGGAACCCTACTGTCGTACGTGCTCTGTCTCCATAATACATATAACACTTCTTCAGGAAAGCCGACAAGGATGGCTGGAGCTCAATAGGAGGGATTGTTCTATGCATTAAAGAAATGCTGCATATATATTATGCATTGATTTTTGATTTTGTAAAGTCCACAACATTTTCAAATAAGATATCATCTTCATGGGTGGTGTTGTTTATTATGCTTTGGAAAATAAAGATGATCTTTACATGTTTTTAGTACTTGTATATTGGTGAGTTATTTGGTTCGTTCAAAGTACTTAGTCAAGCAGTTTATTATGCTCAAGATATTTGTGCAATTAAACCTTCCATTTGGTAGACAGTGAAATTTTCTCATTGGTCATTCCTCGACTGGAATTCATTGTTCCACTAATTGTTTGGTTGGTTGAGAGAATTCTCTATTGGATCCAATCTGTATGCTAATTGTGAACTCAACAAGGGTAAATAAAAATATGTCTTAATAATATAACACATTTGTACATAAGTTATTATGATATTATATATTACCGTTGTAACGTATGGGCACTCACGTAGTGATAATGAAACCAGCGAACTAGAAAGCGCGAATCAGTACCCACTGATTTCTTTACCACCTTGTGCACTCCTTCGTTTTTTTTTAATTGTGATGAAAAGAACAATGTTAAAAAATGCAATCATTGTATTCTTTTTTTAAAAAAAATAGAATAAAACAACTAGAGTTATGTTATATTGTATTTTTAGAGATGTAATTTTCTTGGCACAAATTTTAAATTTACAAGTACGTTTATTATAGGATGGATGGATGGAGCACATCTCTCATGCTAATATACAACTCTGGACAATATGCACACGTAATCAATATTGAGGATAGAAATAACAAAATGTACAGCTCTACACACCCGTCATCGATACTCGAGGAGCAGCCGGCCGGTTTTGTCGGCGATGACATACACCGATGATGGTACAGCTCGATTGCTTAATCCATCGTCGTTACGCCGGCGGCGAAGCCCCGGATCCCGGACGACCTGAGCACGCCGTCAAGGAAGGCGAGGCGCTCGGACAGCGCCCTGACACGCTCCTGGTACTCGACGGCCTGCTCCACGGCCTCGGCCTCCAGCTCGCCGAGCTGCACGCACAGGCGCTCCTCGGCCTCCTCGGCCACGGCCAGCCGCGCCAGGGCCGCCTCCAGCTCCCGCCGCAGCCGTTCCTCCCTCGCCGCCGCCTCCGCCGCCGCCCTTTCGAGCTCGGCGTTCCTCCGCCTCATCTCCTCCGCCTCCCCGACTCCCGCCGCGGCCACTTTTCTTGTCGTCATCATGGCTACGAGCGAGATGCTGCTGATACAATAATGTACTCCAGCGTTATTGTAGAGGTCAAGCTTATACTCTTCAAAGTTTTCAGGCTTGGGTTGGCTTAAAACTCTGGGCATCTTCTTATATAGGCCCGAACGGCAAAGCGTGACAAAGTGAATGGCGACATGAAGGCGTCTAGGTTCAACGAACCAATTCGAGATCCAAGAGCCGATGTGTCGGTGTACGGGTACAGGCGTACAGCAACTCCTTCAGCCCCAATCTATATTTCGTTTGATTTTCCTTTTAGGAACCGACTCGCCTCATTCAAATTTTTTTTTGCAAAATTGAAAATTCAAAACCAAACTTAAAGCATATTATGTACTAAATAATACCACATCAAGAATTATTAATAACTATGATTTTTTTATTAAGACGAGTCAGATAAATTTGATGTAAAAAAATTAAACGAATTATAAATTGGAACGGAGAGAGTATTTGATTACGACAAGCCTTTTTAGAAGTAAAGTATTTTTATAATTTACAAATAATACTATGGTTTATAGGAATACTAGAGTATTTATGTCATAAGGTATTTAGTTAAAGACTATATTTTCTAAACCATGATATTTTTGGATTTTACACTGTGTTTTCAGAATCATGATATTTTTGGAGTATTCCAAACTCCAGTTCAACATATAGTTTTTTATACCATGGCTACCTTTCGTTTAAATATCATGGTTTATAATGTTGTATCCAAACAATTTTTTCAAAACCACTGTATTTTTTAAGCTAGTCAAAACTATGATATTGTTATGATAATTGTAAAGTATAGCATTATAAAAACCATGATTTCGAGAAATATTTTTGCTAAACAGGCCCTAATGATATCTACAACTCATCTAATTCCCGTTTTTGAGAGATCGTAAGAGATAGGTGAAAAAAGGGACAGTCTTTTTGCGAAGAGCTCATCTGTTGGTCACTTATTTTTTTACTAGCTCAGTGCCCGTGCGTTGCAACGGGATCATATAATAGCTCGATAACTTATATATACAAATGTGTGTTATACTGTTATGAGATGGAGGACGACATCCACGAGCCGTCGGGGATGACATTGAAGAGAAACTCGGGTCTGTGACGCACGAGCACTCACCTAGTAGTGTAGTATACAAGATTTAACAAGACAATTTAAAGGCAAAAATTTAAGAATGATCTTTCATAGACTACTGTAAATTCATGACTAAAAGCTCACTGTAATTGACTTGCTTGAAGAACACAATAATACTACTGTGAATATGTGATACAACTTAATCACAGTAGTAAAATTACATCTGATGTTGTATTTGGTAAAAAAAAAATTTCAGAGTTCAGAGCCAACAACTAAACTCAAGTGTTACAAGGTACAACGAACCTTACTATTCAGATTATTAATATAAAAACTCAAGACAGGTGTAATCCTCAAACAATCATAAGCAATGTGTATAGGAATTTTAGACATAATGGTGCCTACCACATGCTTTAGTATTCAGATTATTAACACAAACTCATGACATAATGACCAAAAAATATTAACACACAAACATGGATATAATGTTGTTTAGGAATTTCAGACATATATAGAGGTCAAATAGAGGAATTTCAGACAATGAACAATTATCATCATCAATAGGCTAGAGTTCAAATTCCTAATATATGAATTTAACATATAATAGTGCCTCTAGCAGTGTCGCCTTAGTTTAAAAGCAGTAATATGGCATAGAGAGGAGAGGAGAGGAGAGAAGAGAAGAGAGGAAATAAACAATATCTATTGCTTTTCATATAAACTCACAAAGTTATATATATTCCAATCCCATGGAGAGATGAGGGGAGGAGAGCTACAAAAACCAATCCTGTTCTGTTTCTCCTTTCAGGCCTAACCCTATGCAGCAGCATATTCATCCAAGAAACCAACAACCTGTAACATATCCCTTATTATCCTACCCATTATAAACTTGTCATTAAAATTAAATTCAGTACTGACTAATATTATCTCGATCAATCTTCAATGACATCGAGCTCGATTTTGCTATGCCACAGAGAATGGTGCATGTGGACCCTTCTTCCTTATATGCATCAGGTGGTCTAAAGTTGGCTTTAACCTTTAGCCCCCCTTACATTAGAGATTTGGGCATCAAAAGAAAGCTAAAACATTCTAAAGCTTTTAGATCTCTAAGTTTAGAAGAGGGAGGCAAACATGCCCTAGAATATTGGAGATCGCAGCTGCTGCTATCACCAAGTAACACACTAAGATATCGAAGACCGCAACTGCTGCTATCACCGTTTAAAGTACAGGATTCAGTGGTGGTGCTTTTGCTTCTACCTTAACAACTAAGATCTCAATCCATCTTAATTTGTCCAAGCGAACTCTGAATGAAAAAAAGGAATCACATTTTAGGAATGATTGACGAGTTAGCACAATGCAGGTTTAGAACCTTTGGTTATTTCCAAAATAAAGACTTGCATGTATGGCTATAACAATTTATACTTTTAAAAATGGATACTTATTGAGACCTGATAACCACATTTAGCTAGCTTAGTAGGAGGGAGCATGCTAACTCATAATGCCTTGTAATTACTGAATACTGATGAACCAGCGGAGCCATACCTCATTGACATTCTCAAGTAGCTCTGACAAACAAATTAGGGGACATGACAAACAAATTAGGGTACACTACCTCTGCGTATCTGCACAAGGGCCCAAGAGAGGTGGGGCCCGGCCATAGGAACGGAGCTCTCAGCTCCCACACCGTGCACCAGTGAATGCGAGCAGCTGGTCTGGCCTTCCAGTAATTCGATCTGCATGCAGTGTGATCCAGGATTCACGTGGATAAGGATGAAATCAAGAGAGCGCTAGCTAGGATCACACGCCAATAGCACAAGGAAGGAAGGAATGAGCGAGTGAACCTTGAGGAAAACATCGCCGATGGGCTTCTTTTTGTGGCTCTCCGTCGTTGGTCGCAATCCCCGCCACCGCCCTCACTTGTCGCACATCGCGCTGTGGTCACGGTCGGGGCTGCCCTTCCGTCTGGTCGACCGGTCGAGTATGGGGCGATCAAGCAGGACTCGAGGAGGAGGTAGCGGATTTATGGCGACAGACCGGGGTAGCGGGGCCGAGTGTGGGTTGTTGGCTTGTTGCGCCCGTGGGCGTGGCAGGCGGGGGGT
Organism: Zea luxurians; assembly: GCA_029449295.1. Lineage (NCBI taxonomy): Eukaryota > Viridiplantae > Streptophyta > Magnoliopsida > Poales > Poaceae > Zea > Zea luxurians. Next base: position 138,947,798 of record JAOPSE010000002.1, read on the forward strand.
GGGGGCGGGCGGAGGGATCATGAGCTAGAGGGGGAGATCGTGGAGGGAGTGGGTAGTTTGGAGGGAGATTGTGGGGGATTCCTTTGCGCGGGCGTCTGGGAGTGAGCGGGTGCTCCTGAGATGGCTGAGATCAACGATGAATAGGAGAGCACGGGACAGAGAAGGCGCTAGCAGGAAGAGCTAGAGGGCGAGGGCTCGTTGGGCAGAGAAAGCAAGGGATACTGACCCTAAAGCCAAGCTGGGTCAGGGTAAGAAGCGTGCGGCCTCCTGGCAGCTACTTGGGCTGCACCAAAGTGTCGGCGTCTCGGACCCAGGGGGGTCCCTTGGACCGACCAGTGAAATCGATGCGTGTCCCTGCCCAGATGGGTTGGCGCGGGATGGAACACAAGAGGTGGGACAAGCCTTGTATTATCCTGCACCAGGGGTGCCGCTCGCAGTAGGGGTTACAAGCGCGTCGCGTGAGAGAGAGAGGGACACAGAGCTCGTCCGCCGCTTCCCTCGCGTGAACCCCTCTCAGGGTGGCCCTGGATCTCCCTTTTATAGAGGCAAGGAGAGAGTCCAGACGTACAACAGGGGGCGTAGCTATGCGCTAACGTGTCCGGCAGTGGAGTGCCTAAGCCCTGTGTACATGCCAACGTGGCCATTGAGGGAGAGCTTGGGTCCTGTACATGTGATGGCGTGGCTGCCGGAGGAGCGCCTGAGTCCTATAGGAGCACAGCTGGCAGCGCGGCGAGGATCTTGCTGACGTCTCCTTGATGTTGTAAGGGGCTGAGAGCCACCGGCATCATGGTGCACGCGGGGCACCATCATTACCCGTCGCCGGGGTAAGCCAGATGGGACGCCGGTCTTGTTCCTTGTAGCCTGAGCAGGCTAGGAATAGGGAAATGATGCATCCCCTATTAGCGCGGTCAGTCTGAGCCCAGGGTCGGTCGAGGCGGAGACTTCTCCTGAGGCCGAGGCCGGGGTCGGGCGAGGACACGATTCCTCCCGAGACCGGGGTCGAGGCCGAGTCCGGGGGTCGGGCGAGGCAGAGACCTCCTCCTGAGGCCGGAGCCTGAGGTCAGGCGAGGCAAAAACCTCCTCCCGAGGCTGGAGCATGAGGTCGGGCAAGGCGGAGCTTCCTGTTGCGCCCGAGGCTGAACTTGGTGGTTGATCGTGACTTGTTGTCAGTCGTTGCCGGGGTGGCTGACACGGCAGTCGGAGCGGAGCGAGCGACGCTGTTTTCCTGTCATATCGGACAGTGAAGAAGAGGGGAGAAGTGACTGCGGTCACTTCGGCCTGCCAGTCTGAGGCACGTGTGTCAGGATACGGCGTCAGGCATCCCCTGCATTTAATGCGCCTGCGAAGCGGTCGGTTGGTGAGGCGGTCTGGCCAAGGTTGCCTCACAACGAAGCCTGCCCGAGCCGGGCCTCGGGAGAGCCAAGGAGGCGCCCGCTGCCTGAGGAGGCCCTCGGGCGAGGCGTGAACTCGTCTGGGACTACTGTTCCAACCCGAGGCTGGGCTCGGGTGAGATCGCGTCCCTCAGGTAGACGAAGTCTTGGCTTGAACCACACCCATCAGTTGGTCTAAGGGTGTTTACCAGCCATGATTAGGAGCGTTGGGGGTACCCCTAATTATGGTACCCGACAGTAGCCCCCGAGCCTCGAAGGGAGTGATGGTACTCGCTTGGAGGCTTTTGCCGTGTTTTCGGTGAGGGGACCGGCCTTTCTCGGTTTTTGCCTTGTTCTGGTGGGTGCGCGCGAGCGCACCCGCCGGTTGTAGCCCCCGAGGCCTCGGAGGAGTGGTTTGACTCCTTTTAGGTCTGAATGCTTTTCGTGGTGCTTCGGCCGGTCTGATCGTTCCCTCATGCGGCCCGGCAGTAGCCCGGGTGCGTGGTCGGGTTCCAAGTTATCAAGCTGGTTTATTGACGCTGTCAACAGTTTTGGCCGTAGTCGGGTGCGAGAGCAGCCCCTGAGCCTCTGCACGGAGCGAGAGGACGATCAAGGACTTTCCCGACTTTTATTATACGCCCTTGCGTCGCCTTTCCGCAAGGAGGAGGGGGGGAAGCGCCATGTTGCCCTCGGAGGGCGCCGAACATGGTGTTTCCAGTGAGCTGCTAACGAGTGATCCGAGTGGACGCCCGTGCCCTGTTCGTTAGGGGTCGGCTGGTGGCCCAGAGGCGCGCTCCAAAAGTACCTACGGGTGATTCGCCGGACCCAGACCCCTTCGACAGGGTCCGAGGGCTCGATGCCTCCCTCCGGTGGGATTCCGTTACAAATCATTCCCGCCGGTCTCGGAAATGTCCTAGGGTACCTCGGGAGCGTAGCCCGAGCCTTGGCTATGTATCGAACGTACCCAGAGTCATCCCTCACTCTGCGTGCTCTGGGGCGACTGTCGAACCCTTCCGAGGGGCCAGCCTACGAACCCCTGATCAGTAGTGGGCACGGAGCCCGGGCGCTCTGGGGCGGCTGTCGAACCCTTCCAAGGGGCCAGCCTTCGAACCCCTGATCAGTAATGGGCTTGAAGTCCGAGTGCTCTGGGGCGGCTGTCGAAACCCCTCCAAGGGGCCAGCCTTCGAACCCCTAATCAGTAGGAGGGCTCGGGGCCCGCTTCCTCCGCCGAGAAGGATCCGTTCCACAACGTCCCCTTTCCCGGTTCCTGTTGCAAGAGAGAGAGAGGAGGGGAAGGATATGAATTTAAATAAGGTGGTGCACCTTTTTTGACGTGGTCATTATGGCGAAGGCGAAGCGACGCCCGCCTCGCCTGCCAGAGGTGTCGCCTGCTCCGTCGGGGAGTTAATGCGACGGGACGGGTGATTCGCGTGGCGCCTGCTGTGCGCGTGAGCCGTTCGAGGAACGGGGCACGGGCGCGTCGTCTTCACGCCGTGGGAGAGGGCTCTCCCGTCGCTTCAGGAGGGGACGCGAGCCTACAGGCGACTTGACCGCTGCCTTCGCTCGTCTGCCACTGCAGTTACTGCCGGCCCGCTTTTGACCATGCCAACCGTCGTGCCTTCCCCGCGGCTGACTGGCCCGTGGCCGTCACCTTTAACTGGCACTGTTGGGTCCTGCGCAGGGCTACCTCGAGTCGCGGTACCGGTTCCATAGTCGAGGAGGCGCAGCAATGGCGCGAGTGGCGGTGTAACTTCTCGCACGTTGTAACCGGCCGCAGGTTACATGACATGCGGGCCCGCTTCCTTTGCGCTGGTCCACCGGATGTGGTCGAAGCCGAAGGGGCGCACAGTTGCGGTGTAGTTGGATGCCTGTCGCGTGGTGGTCCACCCTTTCGACCACCGGTTTCTGCGAAGATGGGTGAGCGCTTGTAACCGCGGGATGATTATATGCCTCGCGTGCGGCGGTTTGCCTTCTTCGTGCTTCGGATCAGCTCGTATGACGTGTGGGTCCCAGCCCCTGTGTCGTAGGGGGAGAACCCTGGAGGATATCAGTGGGGATTTCGCCCGTGACGCTAAGGGGTGCAAGCGAGGAGGTCTGCCTATAAAAGGGGGATCGACCCCCTGGGTAGTGGCCATGCCTTCGTTCTCCCCTCATGCATTGCGCCCTTCCGCCTTTTGAGCCCCCGGATGGGGTGCTGCAGCGCCGCCTTGCTCTTGCTGTCGTTGGAGGAGCGCGGCCTCGTGGAGATCGGCACCTTTCAGCCATTGCTCGGCTTCAAGGATTTTCGTCGTGCAGCCCGGCTGCATTCCCTCACCAATAGGCAGTTTGGTGGGGAGAAGCAAGCCGGGCTGTGGCCTCCGCTCCGCCCTCAGCTTCAAGGATCTTCGTCATCCGGGCTGAGGCGGAGGAGTGCACCGAGTGGGGGGTTGCCTCCGCGTGGGCCGGTAACCCTTTTCTTCCCCCGACGTTTGGGGGAGAAAGGCATCCTCCAGCCCTGCGGAGGCTTCCTCCAGCCATGCGGGGGAAGGCGAACTGCTGCTCCCTGGACAGGGTGCAGCTTTCCGTCCTTCGTCCGGGCGGCGGTCGTGCCACGCGTGGGCCGGCCACGTCTAGGTCCTCCTCGCACCGCCAGCCACGCCGGGGGGTCGCCCAGCACGTCGTACGCCGCGAGGGCGGTGCTCGTGTTCTGGGGCGGCTTCGGCGAGGACGGGAGTGAGGACCTACCGGTGCGCTTTGGGGCGGCCGTTGTTCGCCGGCGCGGTGTCGGTGGGTTCGAACCCACGGTCGGCGCCCTCTGACTCTTCGGCCTTAGCGGCTTGTCCTCGCCCCTCGTGTGGGGACGTGGGCGAGGGCCTCTTCACAGCAGCGTTTGTCCTGAGGTCATCGCTGCTGCTGTTTAGCCGCCCAAGGTGGAGGTCGTTGTCTCTGCTGCTGCAGAGGTCGCCGGCAAGCCGCTTGGAGTTCATCATCCCACGGGCCCCCTGGTGTGGAGGTTGTTCTTACCCGCGGGAGCAAAACCGGAGTCCCGTTTGTAAGGAGATATACCGGGTTTTTGCCGGAGCAAAATGTAACCGCCCCAAGTACTTAGACATTTGTCGTAGGTCGGGAGAACCGCCGAGGGTTCTGCCGACGTCTAAGTCTGTGTAGCATAGTTACCCCAAATATATGTGTTTGTTCTTTGTGGCTGTCGAGGCCTGAACATTTGGGTATTCGGGAATGAAGCTGTGTGTCTTCCTCATTCTGAGCGCTGGGACTTGTCTATTGGCTAGCCGAACCACTTAACCGAGCGTCGGTTGCCTTTCGCGGAAGGTGACGAGTGAGGTGTCCATATCCCGGAGGCATAGGAGTCCCTTGGCTCTGTCAGCCTTGCCACTCTAGGCTTCCTTTGCTCAGTTTTTGGAACCCTCGGCTGCTCTGCGATGAGCCGAAGCCGGAGGCAGCGGTGTTAGCGCGGACAGACGCGGAGTCAGCTCGGAAAGAGACTTCGTCGGCCCGGAAGATGGCGGTTTCCTAGGCCGAGGAATATGTGGTAGCAGCCGCTGGAGCTTGGGCAAGACATCTGCTGGCGCGGTGCTGGCGTCCTCCCTTAGGTGGAGGTCCTTTTGCCCGGGTCACCGTCCGAGGCCGGGCCTGGTTCCGCCGAGGATGGAAACAACGTCGAGGGTGCTGCTGCTCCCCCTACCGATGCCCGAACCTACAGAAACAGTTTGTCTATAGCATGCGCATGCTTTTTCGTGGCCGCCGAGGCCTAAACACTTTATCGTCGTGTTTAAAAAGCTGCGTCTTCTCTCCTCTTGTTTCGAGCATCACGACTTGTCTGTCAATAGCAGAATCGTTTATCCGAATGAGAGTTACTTTTCACGGAAGGTGATGAGTGAGGTATCCATATCCCAGAGGCGTAGGAATCCCTCGGCTCGGTCGGCCTTGCCGCTTACGTGCGCTCTCATTTGGTCGAAGGATTCCATTATTGGTACAGTCGGGAAGGCGCGAAAGTCGTTTTCTACCTGAGTGTTAGGACTTGTTCGGTAGCAGGATCGCTTATCCGAGCGTGAGTTACTTCTCGCGGAAGGTGATGAGTGAGGTATCCGTATCCCGGAGGCGTAGGAATTCCTCGGCTCAGTCGGCCTTACCGCTTACGTGTACTCTCGTCGTTCTCAGGATCCTGCTATCGATACGGAAGTCGAAAGCACAAAGGTTGTTTTGGTAGAAAATTTTTCCGAGGAAAATTTTGACGCAGAGGGGGTTCCCCCCTTCTAGCCCTCGAGGGAGGGTCGGGCTTTGTCGAGGCAAGGCCGACCCTTCCTTGATGGTTAGACTTTGTGTATGTAAACGAGGTACATGAACGACTTAAAACATCTTAAGGGTAGAAGCGACGTAGCTGTTGGATGTTCCAAGCATTGTTGTAGACCTTGCCTTGGTTGTTGGCCAGCTTGTATGTTCTAGGCTTCAAGATCTTGGCGATGATGAAGGGCCCTTCCCAGGGAGGAGTGAGCTTGTGGCGCCCTCGGGCGTCCTGTCGCAGGCGAAGCACCAAGTCTCCCACTTGGAAGCCTTGGGACCAAACTCTTCGGGCGTGGTAGCGCCGCAGCGACTGCTGGTACCGTGCCGAATGTAGTAAGGCAACGCCCCGAGCCTCCTCGAGTTGGTCCAGCGAGTCTTCTCGGCTGGTCTGGTTGCTTCGGTCGTCGTACGCCTTGGTCCTCGGGGACCCGTATTCTAAGTCCGTGGGGAGGACGGCCTCGTCCCCATAGACTAGAAAGAACGGCGAGAAGCCCGTGGCTCGGGTTGGCGTCGTCCTCAGACTCTAGACCATGAGGGTAGCTCTTTCATCCACCGCTTGCCAAACTTGCTGAGGTCATTGTAGATCCTTGATTTTAGTCCTTGCAGGAGCATACCGTTGGCACGCTCCACCTGCCCATTCGTCATGGGGTGGGCTACGGCGGCCCAGTCCACACGGATGTGGTGGTCCTCGCAGAAGTCCAGGAACTTCCTGCTAGTGAACTGGGTGCCATTGTCGGTGATGATGGAGTTCAGGACCCCAAAGCGATGGATGATGTTGGTGAAGAACGCCACCGCCTGCTCGGACCTGATGCTGTTTAGGGGTCGGACCTCGATCCACTTCGAGAATTTGTCGATAGCGACCAGCAGGTGCGTGAAGCCCCCGGGTGCCTTCTGCAAGGGACCGACAAGGTCTAGACCCCACACAGCAAATGGCCAGGTGATGAGTATCGTCTGCAAGGCCTGAGCAGGCAGATGCGTCTGCTTTGCGTAGAATTGACACCCCCGGCAGGAGCGCACAATCCTAGTGGCGTCGGCCACCGCGGTTGGCCAGTAGAAACCTTGTCGGAAGGCATTCCCCACGAGGGCTCGAGGTGCTGCATGATGGCCGCAAGCCCCCGAGTGTGTTTCTCACAACAGCTCTTGTCCTTGGGCGATAGATATGCATCGTTGGAGGATGCCCGAGGAGCTACGGTGATAGAGCTCTTTTTCATCACCCAGCAAGACGAATGACTTGGCGCACCGAGCCAGCCGCTGAGCTTTGTTCTTGTCGATGGGAAGCTCTCCTCGGAGGAGATATTCTAGGTACGGGGTCTGCCAGTTCGGATCTGGCATGACCCCATTCTGTTCCTCCTCGACGGGCAAGGCCTCTTCCTCGATGGCCGAGGGTGCCTCGGGTTCGGCCGAGGCTTCCCCAGGCTCGGGCGCGTCATCGATCTTGATGGATGGTTGATGTAGGTCTTTGGAGAAGACGTCCGGGGGAACCGTCGTTCGCCCTGAGGCTATTTTCGCCAGCTCGTCTGCAGTCTCGTTGTATCGTCGGGCGATGTGGTTGAGCTCTAGCCCCTAGAACTTGTTTTTCAGGCGCCAGACTTCGTCGCAATAGGCTTCCATCCTCCGGTCACGGTAGTGGGAGCTCTTCATGACTTGGTCAATGACAAGCTACGAGTCGCCTCGAGCGTCGAGGCGTCGGACCCCTAGCTCGATGGCGATGCGTAGCCCGTTAACCAGTGCCTCGTACTCGGCCACGTTGTTTGATGCCGAAAAATGGAGGCGAATGACGTAGCGAAGATGCTTTCCGAGGGGTGAAACGAAGAGCAGGCCAATGCCTACTCCTGTTTTCATGAGTGACCCTTCGAAGTACATGGTCCAGAGCTCGGGCTAGATTGGAGTTGTCGGTAACTGGGTGTCAGTCCACTCAGCCAGAAAGTCTGCCAAGACCTAGGATTTTATGGCCTTCCGAGGAGCGAATGATAGTGTTTCACCCATAAGCTCCACCGCCCACTTTGCTATCCTACCCGAGGCCTCGCGGCACTAGATGATCTCCCCCAAGGGGAAGGATGACACCACAGTTACCGGATGAGACTCGAAGTAGTGTCGCAACTTTTGCTGTGTCAGGATCACTGCGTAGAGCAGCTTCTGGATCTGTGGGTAGCGGGCTTTGGTCTCGGAAAGCACTTCGCTGATGAAGTAGACTAGCCTCTGGACGGGCAATGCATGCCCTTCTTCTCGTCTCTCGACTACGATCACGGCGCTGACCACCTGAGTAGTCGCGGCTACGTTGATCAAGAGGGCTTCTCCTGTAGCGGGAGGCACCAGGATGGGTGTGTTCGTAAGGAGCGCCTTAAGGTTTCTAAGGGCTTCCTCGGCCTCGGGGGTCCAAGTGAAGCACTCGGCCTTCCTTAAGAGGCGGTACAGAGGCAAGCCTTTCTCGCCAAGGCATGAGATGAAGCGGCTCAGAGCCGCATGGCATCCCATGACCCTCTGTACTCCCTTCAAATCTTTGATCGGTCCCATGTTGGTGATGGCCGCGATTTTCTCCGGGTTGGCCTCGATGCCCCGCTCGGAGACGATGAATCCAAGGAGCATGCCTCGAGGGACTCCGAAGACACACTTCTTGGGATTGAGTTTCACGCCTTTCGCTCTCAGACACTTGAATATCGTTTCAAGGTCAGAGAGGAGATCGGAGGCTCTCTTCATCTTGACAACGATGTCATCGACGTAAGCCTCGACCGTTCTGCCGATGTGTTCTCCGAACACGTGGTTCATGCACCTCTGGTAAGTGGCACCTGCATTCCTCAACCCAAATGGCATTATAGTGTAACAGTACATGCCAAAAGGTGTGATGAAAGAAGTCGCGAGCTGGTCAGACTCTTTCATCTTGATTTGGTGACAGCCTGAGTAGGCATTGAGGAATGACAGGGTTTCGCACCCAGCAGTGGAGTCCATGATTTGATCGATGCGAGGTAGAGGGTAGGGAACTTTCGGACATGCTTTGTTTAGACCAGTGTAGTCTACACACATCCTCCATTTCTCATCCTTCTTCCTTACAAGAATAGGGTTAGCTAACCATTCGGGATGGAATACCTCTTTGATGAACCCTGCCGCGAGTAGCTTGTGGATCTCCTCGCCTATGGCCATGTGCTTTTCTTCATCAAAACGGCGTAGGGTTTGCTTCACGGGTCGGGCTCCAGCTCTGATGTCCAGTGAGTGCTCGGCGACATCCCTTGGTATGCCGGGCATGTCCGAGGGACTCCACGCAAAGGCTTCGACGTTTGCACGGAGAAAGTCGATGAGCACTGCTTCCTATTTGGGGTCGAGCTCGGAGCCGATCCGAACTTGCTCGCTGGCATCATTGCTGGGGTCGAGAGAGACGGACTTGACCGCCTCAACTGGTTCGAAGTTGCCGGCGTGCCGCTTCGCGTCGGGCGCCTCCTGGGAGAGGCGTTCCAGGTCGGCGATGAGGGCCTCAGACTCCGCGAGAGCCTCGGCGTACTCCACGCACTCCACGTCGCATTCGTACGCGTGGCGGTACGTGGATCCGACGGTGATGATCCCATTCGGGCCCAGCATCTTGAGCTTGAGGTAGGTGTAGTTGGGGACGGCCATGAACTTGGCGTAGCATGATCTTCCCAACACCGCATGGTAGGTTCCTTGGAACCCAACGACCTCAAAGATGAGAGCTTCCTTTCGGAAGTTAGAAGGAGTTCCGAAGCAGACGGGTAAGTCGATCCGTCCGAGGGGTAGGATTCGCTTCCCGGGCGTGATCCCGTGGAAGGGTGCCGCACCGGCCCGGACTTCGGACCGATCAACCCCTAAGAGTTCCAGGGTCTCGGCATAGATGATGTTAAGGCTGCTGCCTCCGTCCATGAGGACCTTGGAGAGCCTAACATTACCGATGATCGGATCGACGACGAGCGGGTACCTTCCCGGGCTTGGCACGAAGTCGGGGTGGTCGCCTTGGTCGAAGGTGATAGGCTTGTCGGACCAGTCTAGGTAGACTGGCGCCACCACCTTCACCAAGCAGACTTCCCGGCGCTCCTTCTTGCGGTGCCAAGTCGAGGCGTTCACCGCCTGCCCGGCGTAGATCATGAAGCAGTTATGGACTTTCGGGAATCCCTCTTCCTTGCCGCCCTCCTTGTCGTTGTCATGGCCCTTGCCATCCTCCGCCTGGGGCCCAGTCTTATGGAAGTAGCGCCGGAGCATGACACATTCTTCGAGGGTGTGCTTGATGGGCCCCTGGTGATAGGGGCACGGCTCTTTGAGCATCTTGTCGAACGCACTGGCCCCTCCAGGAGGTTTCTGAGGGTTCCTGTGCTCGGCCGGCGACGAGATTCGCGTCTGCGGCTTCGCACTTCGCTCGCGACTTATTTTTAGCCTTCTTCTTCGTGCCCCGCTGGGCGGACGCCTCAGGGAGGTTCTTCTTCGGCTCCCCCTGAGGCTGCTTGTCCTTTCGGAAGATGGCTTCGACCGCCTCCTGACCCGAGGCGAACTTGGTGGTGATGTCCATCAGTTCGCTCGCACGGGTGGGAGTCTTGCGCCCCAGTTTGCTCACTAGGTCTCGGCAAGTGGTGCCAGCAAGGAAAGTCCCGATGACATCCGAGTCGGTAACGTTGGGTAGCTCGGTGCGCTGCTTTGAAAACCGCCGAATGTACTCTCGGAGGGACTCCCCTGGCTACTGGCGGCAGCTTCGGAGGTCCCACGAGTTCCCAGGGCGCACGTACGTGCCTTGGAAGTTCCCCGCGAAAGCTTTGACCAGATCGTCCCAGTCGGAGATCTGCGCAGGAGGCAGATGCTCCAGCCAGGCTCGGGCGGCGTCGGAGAGGAAAAGGGGTAGATTACGGATGATGAGATTGTCATCATCCGCCCCTCCCAACTGGCATGCTAGTCAGTAGTCTGCGAGCCACAGCTCCGGCCTCGTCTCCCCCGAGTACTTGGTGATAGTAGTCGGGGCTCGGAAACGGCCAGGGAACGGCGCTCGTCGTATGGCCCGGCTGAAGACTCGCGGACCGGGTGGTTCGGGCGAAGGACTGTGATCCTCCTCACTGTTGCAGCGTCCCCCACGCCTGGGATGGTAGCCTCGGCGCACCTTCTCGTCGAGGCGGGCTCGATGGTCGAGATGGTGATGCTCGTTGCCGAGGCGTTCTCGGGCGGCAGGCGCCTCGTCCCGCGTACGCTCGGGATCGACCGAGGCTTCCCGAATACACCGGGAGGACACCGCGTGATGCTCCGAGGGGTTAGCTCGCCTGCGGGAGGCGGAGCTCTCGGCACGTCGAACCGTGACGCCTTCTAGGAGATTCTTGAGTTCGCCCTGGATACGCCGTCCCTCGGTGGTGGATGGCTCCGGCATGGCTCGAAGCAGCATCGCCGCTGCAGCTAGGTCCTGGCCGGACCCGCTGACGGCTAGGGGCAGCGCTGCCCTAGCATTGTCGACGATGCGGCGTCAGATGTCTTGGGGCCGGTGACAGGCTTCTCCGGCGAGTGTTTGGCCTGCCCACTCCTGTTCGATGTTTTGTCGGAGCTGTACAAGCCAGCCTGCTTCCCCATCGACCCGGGCCTGCATCTCACGGATTTGCTCGAGCTGTATGTCCTAACCCCCCGCAGGGACTGGGACCACAGCTAGCTCTCGCGGGATGTCTGTAAGGAAAATAGACCCCGGGCCATTTGGCTAATTGAGTTTTGGTGTTTGATGAACAACACAATCCGTGAACTAATAAGTTTTCTAGTGTTTGTGTTTATAGTTCACAGGATGCGAAGAGAATTGGACCAAGGCAATGAGGATGCAACACCTCAAAAGAAGACATAAAAAGATGCACAGGAGTCCAATACTCAAGAACAAAGAAGCCCGAAGAAATCAGCGAAGAAATCCAAGATAAGGGCTGTCAGCCAGCGCCTGGTGGCGCACCGGACATCGGTGTCCGGTGTGCACCGGACTGTCCGGTGAGGCACTGGACAGTCTGCGCTCTCTGGCTGTAGCACCGGACTGTCCGGTGTGCACCGGACTGTCCGGTGTGCCAACGGGCAGACGGCAACGGTCGAATCCAACGGTCGGATCCAACGGTCGACTGCTACAGGTGCCAACGGTCGGCTGACGTGGCAAGCACCGGACACTGAACAGTAGATGTCCGGTGTGCACCGGACTGTCCGGTGCACCCGACGACAGAAAGCTGCTGCTTTCTGTCCAACGGCTAGTTTGGGGTGTGGAGGCTATAAATACCACCCCAACCGGCCATTCTCAAGTGTGAGAGCCCAAGCAACATACCAAGGCATATAGTGCACATTTCTAAGAGCTCAAACACCCAAGTGCTTAATAGAATCACTCGGTGATTAGCGTAGGTGCTTTGCGAAGTGCTTAGGTTAGTTAGACCGCTTTAGCGCTTGCTCTAGGTGAATCCTAGTTAGTTGAGTGAGTTTTGCAAAACCACACAACCCCTCGGCTCTTGCGTGAGTCGTTGTAATTGTACCGAGTGGGGCGAGAGTCTTGCGAGACCGTGACAACCGCGTTTGTGTCACGGCCGCCACCGTGTACCGGAGGGAACGAGGCCCGCGGCGTTTCGGCCGGAAGCTCGATAGTGGAGACGGCGGGGAGCGTCCGAGAGGAGCCGGAAGCGGAGCACCACTTGCACGTGGAGAAGGCCCGCGGCTCTCTACGGAGTTACTCGACCGTGGTGCTTGGCCCTCGCGTGGGCTTCCCTTTGCGTAGGGGCACCAACGAGGATTAGTCGGGACCTTGCGTGGTTCCGGATACCTCGGTAAAAATACCGGCGTCATCCACGAGAGTTTGCTTCTCTACTTAGCTCTTTACATTCCGCATTTATATTAAGCATTTAAGTTTCAATCTTGTAGTCATACTTATTTAGTATAGATTGAAACTTAGCCTTTTGCGGTAGAGATAGCAACACTTAGACAAAACCTAGTTTGCACATTCTAGTTTTGATTATTTGCATAGGTTTTGCTCTAGGGATTTAATTGTGGCCTAGTTTAGTAAAAGTTTTAGAAGTCCTAATTCACCCCCCCCCCTCTTAGGCGTCACCCGTTTCCTACAAGTGGTATCAAAGCCGGTTTGGCTCATTTGAAACGCTTTAGCTTCACCGCTAAAAGAGCCGACGCTTTTTAGAGGAAGGGATGGATACCCACAGGCCACCACACTTTGACGGCACTAACTTCCCATATTATAGTGCTAGAATGGCTTGTTACCTAGAGGCCGTTGATCTAGGTGTTTGGAGAGTCACTCGTGACGGGATGAAACCCCTCAAGAATCCCGAGAAACCCACCACGAGTGAGGAAAAAGAAATCCATTTAAATGCTAGAGCCAAAAATTGCTTGTATGAATCTCTTAGCATGGATATTTTCAATCAAGTATTTACCCTGAAAACTGCTAATGAGATTTGGCTAAAATTGCATGAGCTCCATGACGGCACATCCAATGTCCGTGAGCAAAAACATTGCCTAGTCTTAAATGAGTATAATTCTTTTGCTATGAAAGATGATGAGCTTGTTAGAGACATGTATTCTCGTTTGAATCTAATTATCAATGAGCTCAATTCGATTGGCATTAATAAGCTAGGTGATGCGGACATTGTGAGGAAGATTATCTCCCTGCTACCACAACAAAGATATGGGAGCATCATCACCATCCTTCACAACTTGGAGGACTTGAGCAACATGACCCCGACCATCGTGATTGGGAAAATCGCGGCTTTTGAGATGTCGCGAAAAATGAGTCGGGGAGATGAGCCAACTTCCTCAAGGCCATATGCTTTTACATGTGATGAAAGGAAGGGCAAAAAGAAGGCTCCCACTCCAAGTTCCTCAAGCGAAGAAGAGGAAGAAGAAGAAGAAAGTGATGATGATGAAGATAATCAACCATGCACATCATCCTCCGAGGACGAAGAAACAATCCGACGCGTCGGAAAGGTAATGAGGATGATCCGCAAGATTAATCTAATGGGTGTGCCCCTGCAGGTCGAGGATCTTCTCTTTAACATTGACAGGAAAAAGCAAAGGAAGAGAGGATGCTTCGTATGTGGGGAGAAGGGCCACTTCAGGGACAACTGTCCAAATATGGCCAAGCCCAAAAAGGAGAGGAGCAAAGGCAAGGCGCTAACAAGTGTTAGAACTTGGGATGATTCTTCAAGTGAAGATGAACCTCCAAGGACGCGCAGCCACCGGTCCTCGTCACGATCATCACGGTCATCACACAAATGCCTTATGGCAAGAGGTAACAAAAGCATTCCATCCTCTAGTGATGAAAGTAGTAGTGATGATGAAGGTGAGGGAAAGCCCTCTCTAGATGAGCTTGCGGAAGCCGTAAAATTTTTCCAGGATGTTTGCACTAAGCGAAAAGCTCAACTTAAAACTTTGAAAAATAAGTTGGTTAGCTCTCAAAATGATTACAAAGGTTTGCTAGAAAAATTTGAAACTTTTGCAAACTTAAATAGTGAGCTGTCAACTAAAATTGAGCTATTAGAATCTAGTGCTCCATCCACTGCTACCGATAATAGCCTTATTAAAAAGAATGAAAAACTTAAGGCTAAGTTAGCTAGCTCCCAAGAAGCTATTGAAAATTTGCTAGAGAAAATGGAAATTCTTAGCATACACAATAATGAGCTAACTACTAAGCTAGAAAACATTGGTAGCACCCCAGCAGCATCTTTAGTTGAAATACCTAAAATAATTAAGAAAGATGCTTCTACTTCCTGCTTTGATTTAATTGATGATTCTAACCCCTGCAACCAAGTCGTTGTTGAGAATATTGTTGTAGAGACATGTTCGGATGAGGTTGCAAAGGAAAATGAACAATTAAAGCAAGAAGTGGCTCGCCTTGGCAAGGCTTTGTATGACAAGAAAGGCAAAGCCAAACAAATCCGACCTCCACAGGATAACACCACTGCGGGAGTGAACAAGCCTGTAGAGGGAGAAACTGTGATTTGTAGGCTATGCCACAAGGAAGGCCACAAGTCTTTCCAATGCAAGGCGATGACCGAGGATAAACAAAGGCAAAAGCTCAAGCAAAAGCCATCAAGCAAAATCTCCAACACCTACATCAAAAAGGTGAACAAAAAGGATGCTACACCATATTTGATCAAGAAGAAAAAGAACGGAAAGGTGATAGCAATCAAGGCCAACAAGCAAGCCAACAAAGGAAAGGAGACCAAACGCATCTGGGTGCCAAAGGAAATAATTTCAACCATGAAAAGCACCAAGAAGGTTTGGATCCCGAAAGGGAAGTGAGTGGACCAAAGGTCATCGGGAAATTTGGAGACTTGGCTAAATTGGGATGTATATCATGGGATACATCATATTGGATCAAGTTTATTGCCAAGTGGGTTAGTGAAAACTTTGGACCCAAATTTCCCACCCATGACTAAGGTAACTAGTTTTATTGTATTCTTCATTTTTAGATATGCGTATCTATTTACCTTCTATCTAGTTTACCTTTCTTGCCTAGTATTACAATTGTTATGTACTTTTGTTTAAAATCATGCATACTAGGTAAATCACATGGTAGGATTGCTTGCTTTCAATTCATATACTTAAGCAAACCTACATGGTTTAAAATGTTCATTTAAGCACGGCACATAGCTTCTATATCACTCCATAGTAAATGATGCATAAATTGAAAATTTTGATTTCTACAAAGTGTATCATTTAACTTATATGTGCCAAAGTTTGGATTATGGATAATTTGTCCCTCTTGATATCAAATCAAAGTGCATGTCTCCTACAAGTATTCAAAACTTGTATGCACACCTTTAGGGGGAGGTTACTCTATAATCTAACACTTTGAGACTAACACCTTTTCAAGTCTATTTCATGTGATAGTCTCATTGTAAGGAAAATGAAGTCCCCGGAGAAAGACAACAATCTTCCACTGCAAAATCTCCAAGAACTCTTATGTCTCTCAAGCTCACCATTGACTTTCAATTGGTATCTTTTGAGACTACATTCAGTATCATTTACATGTCTTCTCCAATATTTGATTAGACTATATTTCATATCACATGCTTCCATGTTGCTAAAAATGCATAAGTAGTTAACTCATATTCTGTTACCTATGCATAAGGGAAGTTAGTCTTTTCAAATCATGTCTTGCACCTCTATTTTTCACATGTTTTTTCCTAAGTAGAGGATCTCTGTCAGGGGGAGTATTTCTTCATCTCTAAAGGGGGAGAAAAACTCTTTCTAAAGGAGAATACTCATTTAGGGGGAGTAATCTTTTGAGGACTCCTTCAAGTGGTATCATTCACATAGTTTAATTTAATATCCTTCTAGTGATATCATTTGATACAATTCTTGATGAGGGCAAGCTTTTATTTACTTCCTACATGCTTTTAATGTCTTTTTCGGTGGTTGATGCCAAAGGGGGAGAAGTTTAGGGACCAAAGCAATGAAAACCATATCAAACACCAAACACCACAAATTTCAAATTTTATATCTTCAAATAAGTTCTACAAGTGGTTTTGGTTATTTGGTCCAAAAATAGGAAGTAAGTGAATTATGGAGTTAGGGGGAGGCTTAAGTCCATAATATCACATTGTGGGGACAATCATGCATCTTAGCAAGTAGATTGCATATTTTCACTCAAATACTTGTATTATTTGCTTGCTTTGGTTGTGTTGTCATCAATCACCAAAAAGGGGGAGATTGTAAGGAAAATAGACCCCGGGCCATTTGGCTAATTGAGTTTTGGTGTTTGATGAACAACACAATCCGTGAACTAATAAGTTTTCTAGTGTTTGTGTTTATAGTTCACAGGATGCGAAGAGAATTGGACCAAGGCAATGAGGATGCAACACCTCAAAAGAAGACATAAAAAGATGCACAGGAGTCCAATACTCAAGAACAAAGAAGCCCGAAGAAATCAGCGAAGAAATCCAAGATAAGGGCTGTCAGCCAGCGCCTGGTGGCGCACCGGACATCGGTGTCCGGTGTGCACCGGACTGTCCGGTGAGGCACTGGACAGTCTGCGCTCTCTGGCTGTAGCACCGGACTGTCCGGTGTGCACCGGACTGTCCGGTGTGCCAACGGGCAGACGGCAACGGTCGAATCCAACGGTCGGATCCAACGGTCGACTGCTACAGGTGCCAACGGTCGGCTGACGTGGCAAGCACCGGACACTGAACAGTAGATGTCCGGTGTGCACCGGACTGTCCGGTGCACCCGACGACAGAAAGCTGCTGCTTTCTGTCCAACGGCTAGTTTGGGGTGTGGAGGCTATAAATACCACCCCAACCGGCCATTCTCAAGTGTGAGAGCCCAAGCAACATACCAAGGCATATAGTGCACATTTCTAAGAGCTCAAACACCCAAGTGCTTAATAGAATCACTCGGTGATTAGCGTAGGTGCTTTGCGAAGTGCTTAGGTTAGTTAGACCGCTTTAGCGCTTGCTCTAGGTGAATCCTAGTTAGTTGAGTGAGTTTTGCAAAACCACACAACCCCTCGGCTCTTGCGTGAGTCGTTGTAATTGTACCGAGTGGGGCGAGAGTCTTGCGAGACCGTGACAACCGCGTTTGTGTCACGGCCGCCACCGTGTACCGGAGGGAACGAGGCCCGCGGCGTTTCGGCCGGAAGCTCGATAGTGGAGACGGCGGGGAGCGTCCGAGAGGAGCCGGAAGCGGAGCACCACTTGCACGTGGAGAAGGCCCGCGGCTCTCTACGGAGTTACTCGACCGTGGTGCTTGGCCCTCGCGTGGGCTTCCCTTTGCGTAGGGGCACCAACGAGGATTAGTCGGGACCTTGCGTGGTTCCGGATACCTCGGTAAAAATACCGGCGTCATCCACGAGAGTTTGCTTCTCTACTTAGCTCTTTACATTCCGCATTTATATTAAGCATTTAAGTTTCAATCTTGTAGTCATACTTATTTAGTATAGATTGAAACTTAGCCTTTTGCGGTAGAGATAGCAACACTTAGACAAAACCTAGTTTGCACATTCTAGTTTTGATTATTTGCATAGGTTTTGCTCTAGGGATTTAATTGTGGCCTAGTTTAGTAAAAGTTTTAGAAGTCCTAATTCACCCCCCCCCCCTCTTAGGCGTCACCCGTTTCCTACAATGTCAACGCGAGATGCGGGCCCAGGGGGATCATCAACCTCTGGCATACCGAGGTGGTTGCCTTCGTTGTGATCTCCCAGATCGATGTGGAAACATTCGCGATTTGGGTCGTAACCCTCGTCGTCAAGGTCATGGCCATCGTCAGAACAACCAGAGAGGCAGTGGTCACATGCGGACATGAAGCCCCGCATGGCACCAGGGTCATTGAGGGCAGAGAAATCCCAACCGGAGTCGGGGTCGTCCTCTTCCTCAGAACCCACCGGTCCGAAGGTTGAGACGGCTGTCAGTCGGTCCCAGGTCGACCACATGTGGTACCCCGGAAGGTTTGGATATGCCTTTACGAAGGCGCTCACCATAGCGGGGTCGCTAGGTGGATCGAAGCTGAACCGAAAAGGTACGGGGTGGAAAACGGACGGTACCTCTTGGTCGTTGGACGGTGGTGAAGTCACGTCGGGGGCGGAGCACACCGTCATCTCAGGTACGAGGGTAACGCCTAGCAGGTCCTTCGCGAGGGTGTTGGCGTCATCAGTCCGCTTGGGGCTGACACGTCGCGGGGAAGTGACACCCGTCGTTGCCTCAGGTGCGAGGATAATGTCCGACATGTCCCCCGGGGAGTGCCGGCATCGTCGACTCGCTCTGGTGTGACAGCCGACAAGGTGCCGCCTCCTGCATGGCGATGGTTGCCTTGTCTCCGCCTCCTCCGACGAGGAGGGTGGCGGGGACGACCGGAGTGCTCCTCTTCTGCCGCGGGGAGATGCTGTCGTAGAGCTCGCCGCCGCCAGGCGAGTCGGAGACCGTCGTTGTCGTCATGCCACGGGGGAGGAGTACCATGTCGTAGCTGCCGTCGAGGGACATGAACTCGAGACTCCCGAAGAGAAGCATCGTCCAGGGCTGGAGAGGTTGCTGAAGACTCCCCATCTGGAACTCAACGGGAAGGTGTTCGTTAACACGCATCAGCCCCCTACCTGGTGCGCCAACTGTCGGCGTCTCGGACCCGGGGGGTCCCTTGGACCGACCAGTGAAATCGCTGCGTGTCCCTGCCCAGATGGGTTGGCGCGGGATGGAACACAAGAGGTGGGACAAGCCTTGTATTATCCTGCACCAGGGGTGCCGCTCGCAGTAGGGGTTACATGCGCGTCGCGTGAGAGAGAGAGGGACATAGAGCTCGTCCGCCGCTTCCCTCACGCGAACCCCCCTCAGGGTGGCCCTGGATCTCCCCTTTATAGAGGCAAGGAGAGAGTCCAGACGTACAACAGGGGGCGTAGCTATGCGCTAATGTGTCCGGCAGTGGAGTGCCTAAGCCCTGTGTACATGCCAACGTGGCCGTTGGGGGAGAGCTTGGGCCCTGTACATGTGATGGCGTGGCCGCCGGAGGAGCGCCTGAGTCCTGTAGGAGCACAGCTGGCAGCGCAGCGAGGATCCTGCTGACGTCTCCTTGCTGTCGTAAGGGGCTGAGAGCCACCGACATCATGGTGCACGCAGGGCACCATCATTACCCGTCGCCGGGGTAAGCCAGATGGGACGCCGGTCTTGTTCCTTGTAGCCTGAGCAGGCTAGGAATAGGGAAATGATGCATCCCCTATTAGCGCGGTCAGTCCGAGCCCAGGGTCGGTCGAGGCGGAGACTTCTCCTGAGGCCGAGGCCGGGGTCGGGCGAGGACACAATTCCTCCCGAGACTGGGGTCGAGGCCGAGTCCGGGGGTCGGGCGAGGCGGAGACCTCATCCCGAGGCCGGAGCCTGAGGTCGGGCGAGGCGGAAACCTCCTCCCATGGCTGGAGCATGAGGTCGGGCGAGGCGGAGCTTCCTGTTGCGCCCGAGGCTGAACTTGGTGGTTGATCGTGACTTGTTGTCAGTCGTTGCCGGGGTAGCTGACACGACAGTCGAATCGGAGCGAGCGGCGTTGTTTTTCTGTCATATCGGACAGTGAAGAAGAGGGGCGAAGTGACTGCGGTCACTTCGGCCTGCCCGTCTGAGGCACGTGTGTGAGGATACGACATCAGGCATCCCCTGCATTTAATGCGCCTGCGAAGCGGTCGGTTGGTGAGGCGGTCTGGCCAAGGTTGCTTCACAACGAAGCCTGCCCGAGCCAGGCCTCGGGAGAGCCGAGGAGGCGCCCGCTGCCTGAGGAGGCCCTCGGACGAGGCGTGAACTCGTCTGGGACTACTGTTCCAACCCGAGGCTGGGCTCGGGTGAGATCGCGTCCCTCGGGTAGATGAAGTCTTGGCTTGAACCGCACCCGTCAGTTGGTCTGAGGGTGTTTACCAGCCATGATTAGGAGCGTTGGGGGTACCCCTAATTATGGTACCCGACACAAAGAAACACAACCCACACGATCTATGTCGTCGTCATGGCTTGCACATTTTTATGACCATACCGGCCAGCCAACATAGCTTCTACCGGCTTATAAGCCTTCCTTCTTCAGAGAAAGCAATCGTGGTCAAATGCTCCTGCTAGTGTCAAATTGAGGCAACTTTTTGCGCGAGCAGACGTGGGTCCGGTGTGTGCAAAACTAAGGGTGGCTGTCACGTGGGCACCCGTAGTCTGCAATATGGGCCCAACGTCCGAAGTGTGTGATGGCTTGCACGATAGGAATGGCTGAATGGGAATGGGGGATTTTGTCACATGGGACCGGAGTGCCCCAAGTCAGGAGTTGCTCGACGTCCCGCGTCACAGAATGTGATGGTTTGCCGGACAGCGGCGGCGGAGGAGCCATTATGGCTTAGTGTGACATCAGTCATACCTTACTTTTAATAACTCTCATATCTTTTACTATAACAACAAAATAAGACGTGGTGTGGTGGATATGTTGTCTCTAATCTAGCAGCAGGTCTTGAGTTTGATTCACAATTCTTACAGATTTTATTTTTTACTGCCAGACAGGGATGAGGGCAAAACAGGAAATGAAAAAAGCAGAACAGAAAATGGCAGGCTACCCTTACAATCTTAATAAGTAGTAGAGATTGCTATAAGGTATCAAAAGCAATGCAACACAAGTTAAAAAATAACAATCTCCTCTCTTAAGTTGACACTTCTCCGAAGAGTAACTTAAGGGAGAAGAGGAGTGATATAAACATAAGATGTAATTAGATGAGCACGAATGGTAAAGGACGAAGCATTTTGCCTATCTCATGTAGTATTTTTCATTCCATTCTTTTACACATAATATGAATTTACAAGCATACCTTCGGCTTTGCACTAATAGTAGCTCCAAGATACTTCGAAGGCTAAGCTAAACGATGCTTAAGAATGTCGACAGGTGCCCTTATGTATGATACTGTTCACCTATTTATAAGAAAGTTATATAACCTTGTATGAAATTACAAATATGCCTACAAAGTTTTCATACATGATTTACAAATATTATTGGGGCATCATTGTCTTTCTTCTTTCTATCTTGCTGCACATGTCTTGGACTTTTTCCGCTTCACATGAAATTACAAATATTATTATCAAACACATACTTAGTTGTCACTTGTCATGATAATTGCAAAGTATAATATTGTAAAACTATGATTTTAAAAAACATTAGTTGTCGCTTCTGCTCAGCTCCGTCGAAGGGCACGTGCGAGCTGTGCACAAGCACAGGGCCCCCAAATTGATGGGGCCTCCATTTTTATTTTGGCTATTACAAAGGAGTAAGTAGATGTCAAGACTCAAGAACACTGGAGCTGCTTTGTGCTCTTTCGCACATCGATTGGAATAAGATTACACGGAAGTACCAAACCAATGCCCACCATCTAATGTGGAGTTGGACGAATCATGAACACAGAACCGTCGAGTAAGTGAAAATATGCCGGGCTCATTACTTCTTGTTAAAAGACACTAGAAATTGGAGGCTCCTCCGCATTCGGCGGGGCTTCCGCCCATCGCGTCTCGCCACATGTGCCAATGGACGCCGTCGCGTTCCCGCTGTCGCCCGCACCGTTCCTCGACGACGACCTCGATTTCGGGGACTTCACCTTCGCCTCCGCGCCGCAGCCGCAGCCGCCCACCGCCGCCTTCGCGGCCTTCGACGACTGGGGCGACTTTGTGGCAAGCGGGCTCGGATCCGACGCGGGCACATCTGCCCCAACGGCCGCGCCAGCCGCCGCTCCCTCCTCCTCGCCTTGGGAGAAGCCGCGGGCCCGCTGCCCCTCTCCCTGTTCGGCGTCGATGCCGACGACGACGGCCAGGAGGAGGAGGAAGGGCCGGCCGGGCCGCCGCCGATGGCCACGGCGCCCCAGTGCGCTCTGTCCGTCCCATCCAACGGGTCGCGCCCCGCGGATCTGAAGGACCTCATAGCTGGCCTCTACGGATCTCAGCCGCCCCACACCGCCGACGCGGTCCCGCAGGTGAAAGCGTGCTGTTTTTTCATCCTCTCGTGTCTCGTGTGTGCGAGCGAGCGTGCGCCTCCCTCCCCATCTCGCGATCCCAGTTCAATCCGCTCGCCCGTTCTACCGATCCGACCCGCCCTCCGCGGCCAGGCAATTCGGCCGCCGCTGCTCGGATTCGCGTGGGCTCGCCCTCAGATTCGCTCTCCCCGGCGCCCCAAACCCTAGATCCGCCGCTGGTCGTCCCACCGCCACCGCCATGTTCTGGCGCATGACTGGCCTCTCCGCGGCCTCGCCCGTGAGTTCCCCTTCGTCTGAGGGGGGCACCCAGTCGGCGGAGCCTCAGTCCGTTTCCGCAGGAGGAGGTACTGGTCGAGGGGGCAAGCGCAGGGGGCCCGGGTCGTGGCTCCAGTCGATTCGTCGTCTGCCGAGGGGAGCGCTGCGGTGGGGGAGGAACGCGGCGGCCTCTGCCAGGGAGCCCTCGATCCCGCCGCGCGGGGTGGCGGTGGATCTCTCGCCCCACGGCTCCGGCGGCGCGCATGCGGAGCGGAAGCCCAGCTTCCGCCGCTCGTGCGAGTGGACGGCGTCCCGGGGCCCGAGCAGAGGCTCCCTGCCTCTGCAGCCGCCCCGCCACTCGTGGGACGGGTCCATGGTGGGCAGGGCGTTCGCGTGCTCCTTCGCCTGCTTAGAGGAGCGGGAGCCCCCGGATGGGGCGACGAGGAGCAACGCGGAGGAGGCGGTCCGGGAGACCCGCGCCGCGGCTGCTGAGAGCACGAATGGCGGGCACTCGACTGATGCAGGGGGCGATGCCGATGAGCGCCGTCTCAGCGGAAGGAGGTCTTGTGACACTGGGACGGAGATGGCCGTCTCTGGTGCTGGGAGACGGAGGTCCAACAGGTGGAGCAGGGTGTGGGATCGGAGCATAACCAGTCCTCTCAAGGAGTTCTGTGAGGAAAGGGGAGCATGTCCTCGAGCGCTCCCTCTCGGAATCGAGGAGGGAGATCCGGAGGGGTAAAAATGCGGAGGCAGCAGACATGGGCGGCGAAACTCAACCCAGCCGCAACGGACATGTGCCGGGCAGAGCGAGCCAAAGCGCAATCCGAAGCTCACAGGCTGCAAGCAATGCGGATGTGCACAGTTTCCGGACCGATTGGCTCAAGAACAGCAAGATTGGCAGGAGCAGGAGCGTGCATTACACATCTCCTGGGAACCTAGACAACGGGATGCTTCGGTTCTATCTGACACCAATGAGAAGCTCCAGAACTGCGAACAGGGGGAGGAGGAGAAGTTCGCGCTTGTTTGCGCGAGGACTTTTCGGTTTCATATAAGTGGCTCAAGTAGAGCGTTAGCCCATGCCATGCGTTTTTTTAAAGATGGCAGCAGCAGAAGCAACTTTTCTTTGGAATCTACTTGGTTTCTAAGGATTGGCATCCTCGTAAGTTGTCCGTCATATCCTTTCTTGTAGGTGACTGTTTGATCCCAACTTAGACTCAAAGAAGCTTCACTGTTAGTTGCAGATTTGCTGCTCATTTCTTTTTAAAATGTTTCTTATAGATGGAATCTGGACACACCTGTGCAGATTAGTATCACAATGTAATTATTTTTGTTGATAATAATATCTGCACCATTTGTTCCGAGAGTTCTCAATTCTTCAATCTTATTCAAATAATACGCTGTTCTAAATCAATATTTTACCCTTCATAGTTCATAATCATATGCATGTTTATCAGTCGTTGAGGAAACTTACAAGCTAAAGAATTCTCAACTGCTGTTAAATATGATTACTTGATTAGCATTTAGCCTAGGAATGACCAGACATCAAGGACCACTTACTACAGTCTACTAATCTATACATATAGGCAAGAAGCTGCATGTGGGTGTCCCATTGAGCCCCTTCTGCAGTGGCGGACCTAGATTTTCTATATAGGGTGTGCCATATATAATTCAGTATAATCTATATATTGTTTTTATAGTAAATTCATTAAACATTTCGGTAAATAGATATAAAGTCTTAACATTTAACAATTAAGTACGAAGTTTGCATATATTAGGATACAAATAGTTCGAACATGTTATAAAATAGAAATAAAAATACAATACTACTTATATGGCGCTTCCACAACTTCATGAAAATTTCAATTATGTTTTCTTCATCGACTTTTAGAAAAATATCCAGGACAATAATCAACAATCAGCAATAAAATATATATCTATATTGCACATCGCATCACAGATTAATCACTGCATATTTGTACTCAAAGCTGGTAGATAGATTTACCAATCATTCTCCATATTATTACTAGAATAATGATTTAGGAATTTTATCTCTCCTTTCTTTTTTATTTTCGTGACTAAAATTGAGACATAGTGAAATAGTACTACAGACTTGATTCAGTTCACGTTAAAAGCACCAAATTTGTAAAATGTTGACACAGATCTTCCTTTCATATCTAATGTGTTGTGCACAAGATAGAGTTTACAAAACAGAATATAAACCTTGGAAATTTAGGATTAGGGATTGCTGTGAGATTGAGAGACTGAGAGCTGATTACCTGAGCGCTAGTGGCTGGGCGATGGCGAGGCGTGGAAGCCTGGCGCGTGGTGCCCTGGTGCCGTGGCGGCTGGCCAGTGGGCGTCACTCTGGTGCTGGTGCTAGGGCCACGAACACAGAGCGACGGCGGCGACGAGACGCAGGGCTACGTGGCAGGGACGGCGTGGTGCTAGGGCCTAGGGGCGACAGCGCGTGGCGCAAGTGCCAAAGGCCAGACCCTATGGGGCGGTGGCGATTGGCGTCGCGGGCAGGCACTCGTCCCCTCGTTGGCGTCGCAGGTGGGCGTGAAGGCTGAAGAGATTGGAGTTCGGTTGGGGTCTTGGTGGACCTGGCTTAGGGTGTGCCACTGCCCACCTAGACCCTCCGGTGGGTCCGCCCCTGCCCTTCTGCTTTATGTCAAATATTTGTTTCCTATATTTGCTTGTATCTGACATTTTTTTGCTGTTCATATTTGGGCTGTCATTAGGCTGCAAAGTGTGCGACCACTGCCACATGCTCTTCGTTAGTACTCGTAGCCTATACATGGCATGACCAGGTTTCTTTCATGTGGGTTGCTATCTCCTATCATCATGCTCAAAAAAATCTCATAGATGAGGCCCTTGTGCTGTGCATAATTCTTCCATCTGGATTCTCAATCCAGCATGTTTTTACACTGAAATAGACTTGGTAATGGATCAAGTATGAATCATCAACTGCACATGCATTTGCATAGCACGATTATGTTTGTTTAGTCAAGTTGAATCATTATAGACTATTTTGTAGGATTGAAGTTTGTGCTTGCTACTGTAGATGTTTATTTATTTATTTGCTAGGAGATCCATCGCACAACTGTTCTGACAACTTATAGTGGGATTGTCTGTTTCTTTGTTGAGGAAAATGCTAAAATCTTTAGCTTAGAAACTTGAGTTTCTCAAAATATCAGTGTACATTTGCGGAAGGTAGTTGTGGTGGTTATGATTGGCACTGTATCGAATCTGAGACTTAGAGCTGTAAATGAGAAGCTATTATTATTATTGTTTCTTTTCTTTTGCTTCAGCATAGTATTCCATATTTATCTACTTGGATTAACATGATTGCACTAGAGTACAACATAAGGTTAGTCTATTTTGATATGATAAGGTTAGTCTATTTTGATTACTCAACCGCTTGTATATAAAAATGGTTTCTGTTACATTCATCCCATTGTACTCTCAAGGGTTGCAATCTCTTATTTTAAAATAATTTGTGATGTTGTTTGCAACTTTGTACCGTGTGGTTGTAGAGGAGGAAGATAAATCACAATCTGTTGCTTCTGGGTGCTTGATGAAGTTCAGAGCTGTCCAATCATGAATCATTAAGTAACGTGTTGTGTCCATTGCCATGACAAGCTTGCATTCTTCTATTTCAAGTGTTTCTTCTGTGCTTTCCCAGAAGAATGGCCTATATGTTATGTGACATTGTCAATTTAAGTTAGAGAAGATACTAAAATGTGAACACTTATGTTTCAAATTTTACCTGATGTGCATTCCGACTTGGATTTGCCTAGGTTCTTAATACCTGAGTTAGTACCAAGCCAGTGAATGTGTTTCTCGACAGGGAAACAAGTGCTAGCTCTCAAATATGAATATTGTAGTGTTAGGCATGGAATGGTTAGGAGCATGCTACTATATGATTTTAATGAGGAGTCCTGGTTTCATGGATGGATATTATTTGTAATAATTCAGTGCACTGTTAGATTTGCACTAGATTGCAAAAGCGAAACCAAAGTTGAGCCTTAGCAGTACATAAGCAACTTCTGTTGCTGGTCTTCTTTGCCAAGAAAGAAACATTTATTTTAATCTTTCCTCCAAAAAAAATGTCTGCCAAACGGAAGGAGCTGAGACTTCTGGACTGTGGGGGTCCTATGGTTCTATCTGGATGCTGTATATTGACATTTCCTGCATGTTAGTTGGCATCTGCCCTTGCCTGTTCTTCACCTGACTAATTGTACTGGATTCATTTGGCTCTTTGTTGAACACTTCACAGGTAAATATAGACAGTTTTTTCTTCAGCAGCGGTATTACTTCTTGTTAAAAGCCACTAGAAATTGGAGGCTCCTCCGCATTCGGCGGGGCTTCCGCCCACCGCGTCTCGCCACGTGTGCCAATGGACGCCGTCGCGTTCCCGCTGTCGCCCGCACCGTTCCTCGACGACGACCTCGATTTCGGGGACTTCACCTTCGCCTCCGCGCCGCAGCCGCCCACCGCGGCCTTCGACTGGGGCGACTTTGTGGCAAGCGGGCTCGGATCTGACGCGGGCACATCTGCCCCAACGGCCACGCCAGCCGCCGCTCCCTCCTCGCCTTGGGAGAAGTCGCGGGGCCCGCTGCCCCTCTCCCTGTTCGGCGCCGATGCCGACGACGACGGCCAGGAGGAGGAGGAAGGGCCGACCGGGCCGCCGCCGATGGCCACGGCGCCCCAGTGCGCTCTGTCTGTCCCATCCAATGGGTCGCGCCCCGCGGATCTGAAGGACCTCATAGCTGGCCTCTACGGATCTCAGCCGCCCCACACCGCCGACGCGGTCCCGCAGGTGAAAGCGTGCTGTTTTTTCATCCTCTCGTGTCTCGTGCGAGCGAGCGTGCGCCTCCCTCCCCATCTCGCGATCCCAGTTCGATCCGCTCGCCCGCTCTACCGATCCGACCCGCCCTCCGCGGTCGGGCAATTCGGCTGCCGCTGCTCGGATTCGCGTGGGCTCGCCCTCAGATTCGCTCTCCCCGGCGCCCCAAACCCTAGATCCGCCGCTGGTCGTCCCACCGCCGCCGCCATGTTCTGGCGCATGACCGGCCTCTCCGCGGCCTCGCCCGTGAGTTCCCCTTCGTCTGCTCCTCATCACACCTTTGCTGCCTCTCTCAGGTTAAGAGCGTGAGCGTGCGGGCGCTGTGACTGAGCTGCGGGGTGGTTTGTTTGCTTGTTCTGGATTGGGTCGTAATGTGTATTCCCGTTGGAACTTCGTTCTGGAATTAGTGTACGAGTGTGTTGTGGCTTAGGGATGTGTGATTTTTGCGTTTATGAGTACGTGTATGCTGTTCCCGTGGATTTGAGGGTGCCAGTGGGATCAGAGCGTGTGTTGCTGAAAGGAATGATATGCCTTGGTTCTGGTTGGGCTTATGTTTCGGGGAAGATTGAATTATTTGTGGATGAGATTCATTTTATGGCAAAGAGGCGGCTTTGTCTGTTTTCTTATGCTGAACACATTGTCTTGTGGCTTTATATTTTATTACACATTGTCTTGTGGCATTCTGTTTCATAATTTTGTAACTAAGGATATGCATTCAGGGAGCACAGAAGGGATCTACAATCTCTGATGAAAACAACAAAGCGACTGCAATGGGAGGGGATATTCAGGTGTGTTCCTGATCATTTGTGTCTACAAATGAGATATTTCTTGTGAATATATTGAAGGATTGCCTTGACAATAACTTTTTTGTGTGTGTTGTTGTGTTCGTGTGCATCAACTTGAGAACCCGTAATCATTGTTATTAATCTATTTTCCATCACTCCAGGAAATATACGACAAACTAAAAGATTCTTCATTGCCCGAAGGCTTTTTCACAGAGGAACGGCCTTGGAAGGATGTATATATATCACAGAACTCCTTAATTGTATCAAAGAGGATCATCTGAAGGATTTTGAACAAGAGTATTGTTTAGCAGAAAAGATAGAAAGGGTATGTATTATACTATTATTATCTATGTCATGTAAGTTTCCGATCATTATCTGGTGCATTGTTAAATCCACATCTTCGCCGCCACGACATAACCCTGGATAGGGCGCCCGTAATGGCGCCGTCTGTTCTAGTATTTTTAGAGACGGGTCCTGGTAGGCCAGACGGGTGGAGCGGCGTGGACGGGGCGTGTCGTGGGACTGGCGCGCAGCATCGCGGCACACGCTCCTTTTGCAGGAGGAAGAAAGTATGGCTTCTACGGAGAAAGACGCGGAGTTGAGCTCGTTTGAATTGAATTTCTAGAAGCCGCGTTCGGATACAGCTACAGGCTGGATCTCCGAGCGCTTACCTATTAAACTGTTCACTTTAGATTAAAGATAGTTATTTAGACTATTACAGCTGCAATTTATAAAAATAAAAACACTCTAAAAATAGTATAAATCGATTAAAATTAAAGTTAATCGAACAGACTAGCCGCATCGTCGCCGAGAACCAGAGAGGCTTTTCTCTACGTCTCTTTCTTCCTTCGTCGTCGTCAAGATTCATTACGGATGATCGACGTGCGTGAATTGGTGAGCGTGACCTGATAGCGGGACAAACGCGGGGCAGTGGAAGAACTTAACGGGCCTCTGAATTCACGACCCATCTTTGTTTCGTTGTTGAAGTTTGGTTTTAATTCGTACCATCTTAAACTGCTTTTATAATTTTTTTGTCTCTATAAGCATAAGGTAGTGTTTGGTTGAAGAGCCAAATAGAACGGTCGTTGTGTTTCATTTTTGTTGTTGTTTGATTACAAAGTAACTAGAACGGAATGACTCCAATTAGAGAATATTCTCCTCAGATCCGGAACCATTTCACTCCAAAAAATCAATGGGACGGAGCCGCTCTGTTTCCAGCCCGCTCGCACAGCTTGCCCTCCCATCCGTGCGCAGTAGCTCGCGCGCCTCCCTCTGCAACCAAACAAAGAACAGAGTCGCTCTGTTCCAGTTCACTCTGCAACCAAATAAAAAACAGAGCTGCTCCGTTCCAGCTTACCAAACACAGAACTAGGCCTACGAATGGGCCATAAAAACTCATGGGCATAAAGGGCCTCCAAATTCATGGGCTGATAATTTTGGATATTTTTTGGTTTACTGTTGATTAGGATAGAGTTGGATCAAGCCATTTCATTAAAGGGCTAGCACGGATCGATCATCAAACCTGGCCCAACCGTGTGCCTGGATCATGTGAAGAGCACAGCCCATGGATCACGTGAAGGGCACAACCCTTGGAGCGCTCCAACCCGTGGTTCCTGTAGCGTCTTCCTCCGCTGTTTGTTCGTCCGAAGAGCGGCGAGCGGCCCCCGCCGGCCCCTGCAGCACACAGTAGTTTGTTCAGGATCTGCCGTCCGAAGAGTCGGGACTGCACCTGTAGGATCTGTGCTCGAAGAAAGGTATTGCCTAGCTGCTGTTTCCGCGTTTCGTCAACAGGGTGCTTGTCTATCTTCAGGAGCAAGTCGTGTGTCTCTCTGCTCGCAGTAGTTTGTTCTTCAACTTTTTATTATTACCATTTTATTTATTTTTTTGGTTTTAAGTAGGAATTATCTTAGAAATATTTCTACTTTTGTGCATGCGCATGATAATAGCAGACATAGTGCTATTTATAAAGTTTAGCAACTGACATGGCAGAGTTATAGATCATGAGCTTATGTAACCACTGACGCTCTCTGTTCTGAGCTGTCGCTGGAATGATGTAACCACCGATGCCCTCTTTTCTCAGTTGCCGCTGAAATTCCAGATCTCTAAACTTGTGTGATCGATTGCCAAATTAGTTGATTTGGATGTGTTGCCCATATGAACCATGCCATTTCTACTGCTAATTAGTTGTGTGGCCATGTATGTGTGAGCCCATGAATTATACTAATTCAATTAGTTAGTGGTGGTGCTTACATGTTTGTGGGGGCCCTTGATTGCTAATGTAATATTGCCGTGGATTTTAAAATGATCGGGGCATGTTTGGGTGGCAAAGGCTTTAAAATCAGTTTGGATTGAGCTACACCAAATTAGTTTGGATTCAAGCAGGGCTGGATCTACTCCTTAGTATTCTAGGATTGAAGTGGGGTTAGGGCCGGATTATGACCCATTCCCAGGCCTACACAGAACAGAGCGGTTCCGTTCCTAGAATCAGGGATGAAACGACTCGACTCCATTCTACTTGACTCCTCAACTAAACACTACCTAAATTATAGCTGTGGTAGTCTAAACAGATGACTTTAATCCGAAACGAAGAGCGACCAAAAAACCATCCGAAGAGACAATTAATACACGAGAACTTCGAACTACAGTTGCACTTGCACATATCGTTGTACCTCTATGCGTGTATGAAGTGTTCACGTTATTCACGAGCGTAATTTGTTAATTTCTTCTGATGATGTACAAAATGGAAACATCACTTGTAGTACGGAATATTTTGGAGCCATGGTTTTCGCTCGCGTTATAACTTCTTATTATACTAGGTGAGTGTTCGTGCGTTACAACGGGAACATATAATATCATAATAGCTTATATACGAATGTGTTTTATACTGTTACGAGAAAAGGTCCTCGAACACTAGGTTGGCCTAGGCTACGGTGACAGAGACGTTGTCGACATGACAGCGCATGAGGTCGTGCCACCAGAGTAGGCCATTGTAGCCCTTAGAGTCATCCCCAGAGGAGACCGCGGCACCGGGGGCCAATGAGGTGGGCCAGACCCCGCCGCACACCGAGAGGAGCCTGTGGAGCGGGCCAAGCATGCTCCTGCCGCATCACCGACGATGGCGTCCCCAAGGCAGCACGGGCTGCGAGGGGAGGGGGTCAGTTTTGGTGGTATGGGGAGACGAGGGCGAGGGTCGCAATCATCCGCGTACAAGAAGAATGGGGGCGGGGACAGAATGGAACGACGAGCGAGCCGAACGGGCGGAACTGTCGGCGCGAAGTTTGGGGGGCGACGACGAGGTTTTTGGGGGAACGAGCGGGCGGGGACGACAGTTGGGAGAACAAGGGCGAGGGGGCACCGGGGGAAGGGCATGGCCTTGGCCCCTGTGCAGCACGTCCTCCTTTGCCTTTTAATAGGAGTAGAGATATGATTTTTATAAATAATAGTTAGGTGCCCGTACGTTGTTACGGATCCTATATATCACATAAATAAACCTTGTTTAATTGGGATAGTGCAGTCCTACACTTAAAATCAGGTGGTAACAAATTATGAAAGCAAAGGAGATCCATACAGACATGCTACTTGTGAAGGATGTGCTGGATGTACATTTGTGCAAATAGATATATTTGAAATTGGTATTGCTATTTTTATACAAAGGTTTTTATACCTTAAATTTTGCAATACACACGTAAAAAAGAAGTACTACTCTAATAAAATAGACAATCATTTATTCACAGGATGCGCTACAACAGCAACTACAAGGAACAAGTAAAGCAGCAACCAACCTGACTGCAGCTTCTGCACCTTTTAAGACCAGCCGAACAAAATATATTGTGATGCTCAACTATACAAAACCAACCCGATAATCTTTTCTTTATTGCCTAAATCTGAGTTGATTTTAAAACCTTAGCAATTTCATGTGTGGTAGTAGAATCAGCTAACAACAAACGACTACCACACCAGCTTTTAAGTGCGGTACATAGATCATCTCTAAACTGAAAGCAAAGACTACTAAGACCAAAACCTCGCCACAAACTTTAGGAGCAAACAACGCTCTGTTGGCTTCAATCCTTTGATGACCTGTCGAATGAGTTCAGACGTGAGAGCCATATATAAGCAATAATTTATTTTCTACTGGTAAATAAAAACAGTTATTCAATAAAAATAGGCTGAAATACCAACACATCATACATACCAACCATGTAGCACCGCCTCGAGGATGCGATTGGTGAGGTTTTTATTACCAGTACAATCTGCAAAGCATGAGCACTATTAAAAGAGCAAACAACCAGCTTTGGAATGACCTTTGCTGCTACAGTGTTTACGTGGACTGTACTCTGGAGTAATTAGTAGCCTCCACTCCGATCCCTGTTGCCGACGACGACATGCATGTCTGCCAGCGGAACCCTAGGGCCTAGCCTCTCCTTCTCTAGGTCATACTCCACGAGGTAGTTCTACTGCTGGAAGCTACCAAGGATGATGGTCGGGTCGTCGCCCTCATTTCTAGCCCCAGAGCATCCAAAGTCGGTGATTACTACCTGGCGCCATGCGGCAACGCGAAGTAGGGGTGCAGCCCCAGCCCGACCTCCGTGTCCTTGGACCGTTTGTACCGCCCGCTAAAAGAGAAATAAGGTTTAATCTTTTCCTATAAATAATTTTGGTGGTTGAATGCCCAACACAAATATTGAACTAACTAGTTTGCTCTAGATTATATATTCTATAAGTGCATAAAGGTTCAACATAAACCAATAAAAGATTGAAGAAAGGGTTCAAAAACAAAGAAGCAAAGAAACCCAGAGTGCCCTGGTCTATAAATACCCTCCAACCACCACCACTCCAAGCATCCAAGATTTCTAAGCATCACATT
The DNA here is from genome assembly GCA_029449295.1 of Zea luxurians. Classification (NCBI taxonomy): domain Eukaryota; kingdom Viridiplantae; phylum Streptophyta; class Magnoliopsida; order Poales; family Poaceae; genus Zea; species Zea luxurians. Next base: position 138,980,586 of record JAOPSE010000002.1, read on the forward strand.
CAATACAAGGGCTCTAGCATTCACTCCTAGACACAATTCAAAAGATCAAAGCCTCTGCAAGTCCCAAATTCAACTCAAGCACTTAGTAACTTGTGAGAGAGAGATTTTGTGTTCTTTTGAGCTCTTGCCTCTTGGATTGCCTTCTTCCTTCCTCATTTCTTTTCTCAAGTGATTTGTAATCGAAGCAAGAGACACCTAAGTGTGTGATGGTCCTTGCGGGGTCTAAGTGACCCGGGAGATTAAGGAAAAGGCTCACTCTATCTAAGTGACCGTTTGAGAGAGGGAAAGGGTTGAAAGAGACCCAGTCTTTGGGACCACCTCAACGGGGACTAGGTTCTTTAGAACCGAACCTCGGTAAAACAAATCAGCGTGTTCATCCGCTTTATTTCTTGGTTGATTTGTTTTCACCTCTCTTTCGAACTCGAATTCATTTCTAACGCTAACCCCGGCTTATAGTGTGTGCTCAAGTTTATAATTTTCAGATTCCGCCTATTCACCCCCCTCTAGGTGACTTTCAATTGGTATCAGAGCCCGGTGCTTCATTTAGAGTCTAACCACTCGAAGTGATGTCAGGAGGATCCGCCAAGAGGGAGATGGAAACCGACGAGAAGGCCACAAGCCACGGGAAGGCTCCATCAAGGGAGTCCGGTGCCAAAGGCAAGGAGGAATCACCTCCTTGCGTCAAGTCGCATCGGAGTGGCGACAAGAAGAAGAAGATGAAGAAAGTGGTCTACTACGAGACCGATTCTTCGTCGCCCTCCACATCCGGCTCTGACGCTGCGTTCGTCACTTCTAAGCGCCATGAGCACAAGAAGTATAGTAAGACGATGCCACTTTGTTATCCCCGCATTTCTAAGCACGCTCCTTTACTTTCCGTTCCATTAGGCAAACCACCATATTTTGATGGTGACGATTATTGCATGTGGAGTGATAAAATGAGGCATCACCTAACCTCACTCCACACAAGCATCTGGGATATTGTTGAGTTTGGAGCGTAGGTACCCATAGTGGGAGACGAGGGCTATGATCGGATGAGGTCGCCCAAATCCGGCACTTCAACTCCCAAGCCACCACTATACTCCTCGCCTCTTTATGTCGAGAGGAGTATAATAAGGTGCAAGGGTTAAAAAGTGCCAAGGAGATTTGGGATGTCCTAAAGACCACGCACGAAGGAGATGAGGTGACAAAGATCACCAAGCGGGAGATGATTGAGGGGGAGCTCGGTCGATTCGTCCTACACCAAGGAGAGGAGCCACAAGCTATGTACAACCGGCTCAAAACCTTGGTCAACCAAGTGCGCAACCTCGGGAGCACAAAATGGGATGACCATGAAATGGTCAAGGTTATTCTTAGATCCCTCGTATTTCGTAATCCTACTCAAGTTCAATCAATACGTGGTGATCCTAGATATAAGCTAATGTCTCCCGATGAGGTAATTGAGAAGTTTGTGAGCTTTGAACTAATGATCAAAGGCTCCAAACACATCATCGACTTGGAGCAAGGCGGCACCTCCCCACCCGAGGTGCAACCCGTCGCATTTGAAAGCGACGGAAGAGAAAAAAGAAGAGTCTACATCAAGTAGGCTCCCTATCGACGCCTCCAAGCTCGACAATGAGGAGATGGCGCTCATCATCAAGAGCTTCCGCCAAATCCTCAAGCAAAGGAGGGGGAAGGACTACAAACCCCGCTCCAAGAGGGTGTGCTACAAATGTGGTAAGCCCGGTCATTTTATCTCTAAATGCCCTATGTCTAGTGATAGTGATAGGGACAACGACAAGAAGGGGAGGAATAAAGAAAAGAAGAAGTACTACAAGAGGAAGGGCGGCGATGCCCACGTGTGTCGGGAATGGGATTCCGACGAGAGCTCCACCGACTTCTCCTCCGATGAGGATGTTGCCAACATCGCTATCAACAAGGGACTTCTCTTCCCCAACGTTGGCCACAAGTGCTTCATGGCAAAGGACGACAAGAAGAGGAAGGTACAAACTAGAACCACCCCTAAGTATACTATATCTAGTGATGAGGGTAGTTCTAGTGAAGATGAAGATAACTTGCTTAGTCTTTTTGCCAACCTTAACATGTAACAAAAAGAAAAATTAAATGAATTGATAGGAGCCATTCATGAGAAGGATGAACTCTTGGATAGCCAAGAGGAATTCCTTATTAAGGAAAATAAAAAGCATGTTAAAATAAAAAATGCTTATGCTCAGGAAGTAGAGAAAAATGAAAACTTGACTAAGGAGCTTAGCATTTGCCATGATTCAATTGCCAATCTTAGAAATAAAAATGCTAGTTTATTTGCTATGATCGATAAATTGAATGAATCAATTTCTAGCCTTAAAACTGAAAATGCTAGTTTAATTCCCAAGGCTAAAGGTTTAAATATTTGCAATGATTCTATTTCCTATCTTAAAAATGAGAATGCCACATTACTTGCTAAGATAGATGAATTAAATATTTGCAAACCCTCTACATCCACTGTTGATCATGTTACTATTTGTACTAGATGTAGAGTTGTTAATGTTGATGCTATAAATGATCACCTTGCTTTAATTAAACAACAAAATGATCATATAGCTCAACTAACTGCTAAAATTAATGAGCATTAAATTGAAAATGAAAAGTTTAAATTTGCTAGAAGCATGCTCTATAATGGGAGACGCCCTGACATTAAGGATGGCATTGGTTTCCAACAGGGAAGCAATGTCAAGCTTAATGCCCCTAAGAGATTGTCTAATTTTGTAAAGGGCAAGGCACCCATGGTTCAGGATAATGAGGGCTATATTTTATATCCTGCTGATTATCCCGAATACAAGATTAGGAGAATTCATGCTAAGAAATCTCATTCTGTTTCCCACCATGCTTTTATGTATAAGAATGAGACATCTAGCTCTAGGCATTCTACACGTGTTAAAATGCCTAAAAAGAAAACTCCTACTGCATCAAATGAACCTAACATTTCATTTAAAACTTTTGATGTATCTTATGTTTTAACCAACAAATCAGGCAAAGTAGTTGCCAAATATGTTGGGGGCAAACACAAGGGGTCAAAGACTTGTGTTTGGGTACCCAAGTTGCTTGTTTCTAACGTAAAAGGACCCAAGACTATTTGGATACCTAAGAACAAGGCCTAAATTGTTTTGCAGGTTTATGCATTCGGGGGCTCAAGTTGGATAATAGATAGCGGATGCACAAACCACATGACAGGGGAGAAGAGAATGTTCTCCTCCTACGAGAAAAACCAAGATCCCCAATGAGCTATCACATTCGGGGATGGAAATCAAGGTTTGGTCAAAGGACTTGGTAAAATTGCTATATCACCTGACCATTCTATTTCCAATGTTTTTCTTGTAGATTCTTTAGATTACAATTTGCTTTCCGTTTCTCAATTATGCAAAATAGGTTACAATTGTCTTTTTACGGATATAGGTGTTACTGTCTTTAGAAGGAGTGATGATTGAAAGTTCCCTTTGGCCCGGGAACAGGATCTAGATGTCGCCTAGAGGGGGGGGTGAATAGGCGAATAAAAATTATCACTTTAAAACTTAAATCTTACTCTACTCGAAGACAGGATCGCAGTGGAGTGAAGAACCCTTCGAGTAGGTTGCAGTGGAATTGAAGTTCCTGTCTTACGAATATCCTGCACTTCAAGGAAAGCTAGTACCACAAGTAAGTAGTGAAGTGCAGATATATAAGCGAGTAAGACAGAGAGTCAGAGTACAATACAGAACAGAGCACACAGACGCAAGGATTTATCCCGAGGTTCGGCCAAGCCTGAAATGCTTGCCTAGTCCTCGTTGGAGTTAGCCACACCTGGCTTGGAGTCTATTTCAACTCCTTCCTCCGTTTGCTCAGATCTGTTAGTATGACAGATAGAGCCTTTCACTATTGAGTGGGGTTACAACAGAACCGCGGCTGCTTACAAACTTCTTGGCAGCACCCCGGCAGAGTAACGATACGCTCAAGACCTTGCTCTAGCTCTAAGCAGCACTTCTCCTCTCTCTAAAGGCTTATAGATGTGCCTTCTACACAAACTATAGAGTTACACACAAGAGGGAGAGCGAGAATTGATTCCAATGAAGTCTACACTTGTTGGCTGCACTTATATTTTACTTGAGGCGCCTAGGGGTCCCTTTTATAGGCACAAGGGGCCTAGGAGCCATTGAGAGCAAATCTGGAAGGCCAATCTTGCCTTCTGTCATCGGGGGCACCGGACAGTCCGGTGCACACCGGACACTGTCCGGTGCCCGATTTCTTTCCATAACTGGCGCTGCCGACCGTTGCAGACCGTTGGAGATCTGCGAGCCGTTGGCGCACCGGACATGTCCGGTGCACACCGGACAGTCCGGTGCCGTCTTCCGATCGTAGGCTCGGCCACGTGTCCCGCGCAGATTGCGCGGCCGACCGTTGGCCCGGCCGACCGTTGGCTCACCGGACAGTCCGGTGCACACCGGACAGTCCGGTGAATTTTAGCCGTACGCCGCCGGCCAATTTCCCGAGAGCGGCCAGTTCGCGCCGAGTGGCGCACCGGACACTGTCCGGTGCACACCGGACAGTCCGGTGCTCCAGACCAAACTGAGTCTTGGCTGCACACAGCCAAGTCTTTGTCTCCTCTTTTCTTTTCTTCTACTTTCTGTTTCTAACACTTAGACAAGTATATTAGTACACTAAAACCAATGTACTAAGTCTAGAAACATACCTTCTCTTAATTATTACATCCATAGTATTTCTCATGCTTGAGCTTTGATGTTGGACTCATAAATCATCAAGTCGGCTTGACTTGATCTAGATTGACATTTCTTAGCTCCAACATCCTGCAAAGGTCACATAGAACATCTCCAAACATAGGAACAAGCCAAACTAAAGATTAAGGTGAACTTAGCTCTTTTGGGCTGCTTCCAGTTTTGGTTTTGACACTTGTTCTCCTTCTAGTGACCTTGATCTCCTTCTTAGAGCTTGATCTTGAGCCTTATGACTTACACCACATAACTGTAGCTGTTACCTCATTGGTTGTAAGTCACGTCCTTATGTAGTGATCCTTGGTGTGTTATAGCTCTTCTCAACTCGATCACCCTTGACTTTGCAAGCCTTCTTCTTCACCCTTGGCTTTGGGTTCCTCAGCCTCCTTGACCTTCTCCCGTGCACTTGGTACCTCGAAGCTTCTCTTGCCTCCGTCCTTGGCTTGATCAGTTGTCTCCGAGCTTCGCACCTGAGTCTCACTTTATGCAATGTCCATCTTACTTGTGATGTCCATCATGTATCCATAATCCAGTTCTTGGACCATCACAATTGTTCACTTGTGTTGAACCCTGTAGGCTTTACCTTAAGCACCTGTTCAACACTTAGTACACTTGTTAGTCCTTTAATTGAGTTGTCATCCAAACACCAAAACTCACAAGAGAGCTTTCAATCTCCCCCTTTTTGGTGATTGATGGCAACACAATTAAAGCTTACATAAGAATAAGATTTGAAGCACAAATTTTGAATTCTAAGTTTATAGAATGCTCCCCCTAAATATGTGCTTACTTCAAAAACATAGTCTTGACCTCAGACGCCAATTTGCACATACTTAGGCAATTTGAAACATTTCTACACCTTAGCACTTTTTAGGATGCATTGTGTCAAGAATCAAACCATGATACTATAACACACAAATGCACATAATCAAACACACAAATGCACATAATCAGAGTTAAACACCATTCAAATTAGTGGATATATCACAGGAATATCAACCTACCACTATTCACCATTAAGATACCAATTCAAACTAAGACCTTAAATTTAAAGCAATCTTAAAGCACCATTAACCACATGACTCTCTATTACACTATAGAAGCCAAATAATTCATCGCAGCGGAAACACTAGTCCATATGAGCAACACATATAATACTGCAAGAAACATATGAATATCACACTTGGCAAAGCTCAAACTAACACATCACCTATTAGGATAAGCTTTCCTCTCAGGTTGAGATAAGCTTTAATACACAAATTCTCCCCCTTTGACATCAAACACCAAAAACCATACGCAACCAAGAACGTAGGATGATGTCAAGGGACAGCAGGGTGTTTAAGGAGGAAAAAACGACTATCAAAACTCCCCCTTACTTATTGAACATATTCACTATCACATATATGCAAAAAGATTAATACTTCCTTTTGTACCTTTACCATGTTGTAGTGTACTTTCCATCTTGAAAGTATTTAATCTCTCGAGAGCTTCTCCACACTTGTGCCTGATTCTTTATCCTAACATTTTCTTGTTGCTAAGACACCAAACTTAGAACAAGTTATAGTATGGGCACACGAAGAAACTTCTATTCTAATGATTATCAAGAGATGTCAAATGACGCAAACTATCACAGCTACCAATTGAAAGATACCAATTGCAAGTTCATTTATTATCATGGCTCCATGATATTTAAGAATAAGCATCTATTATCACTAGATATTATAGAGCATGAGCAATCTAAAGATATACAATTACTCATGACTTAAGATACCAATTACTGGACTTACAGAGGTACCCAAGTCCTGATTGCTCCATTTCATGCTCATCTTCTCTTTTCCACCTTGAGACTGTACAAGATTGCTCAAGAAACAGTTAGTCTCAAAAGACACAAGTTATGTGTGCTCCCCCTCAAGTCGTGCATCAAGTATTTGAATGACTTGCACTTTGCACATTCTAGCTTCCTCAGAACTAGAGGGGATCACAACATACCTTGGTCAAGGCATACTCTACCACTTTCATCACCCAAAGATGCCAATTTGAATATCAAATGAAACACCACTTAACACAAATTGAAGACTAAATGAAAGGTTGACTAAATACAACAATGCATGCCTCAGGAGCACCTAAGCCAATTGAATACTCACAGGAAGTCTAACATTTACACGTAACTTAGACATGCTTCATATTTAACTATCATTGCATATACCAATTGAAGATCAGCACAATTATATATATAAAGCGAAATATCTAAGCATGTCATGATTAAGAAGGTTTCTTAGGTGCACAAAAGAAACAACATTTAAAAGGCATAAATTACTTAAGCCAAGATATTACCAATTGAAAGACAAGAACATAGCTATGATCACAATGAATGGAATTTCAAGAATATTTAATGAAATTGCATAGCTCAATTTTCCATACCTTTGCCTTTATGAGAGCCCTTGTTATCACCAATTCAGGGCTCCTTTTGCTTACGCACCTCATAGCTCAAAAGGGCACGACATGGATTTGAAATTCACACAGTACCAAACTAGGGTAATCATGTGAACATGGACTAAACAAAATGTCATATTTGCACATAGCATTACTTACAAAAAGTTACAGGTTTATCCATATACACCAAGAGAGTTAATCGTTGTGGATATAACAAATGAAAGAGCTACCAATGAATGATTCAAAAGATATATCCTATATAACACCAGTCATGATTAAGCAAACATCATTATGATTCATTTAACACAGGTAATCATAAAGCATAACTACTCCAAAGACAGGTAGCACAACAAGCCAACTTAAGAGCAATACTAAATTGCAATTATGTACTTAAAACACACGGGTACCATCCTTTGGAGAGCAAGGTGTAAATTCTCATCAAAGTCCTTTACTTGATACACCAATAATGATTTAGGACCTATACACCTTATTTCACTTGAGATGAACATGGGATTAGTGTTTCACAATAATTCAACCTTGGGTCAATAAACACCAAAACAATTAATAGCTTAAGCATAGAGTTTTAGATAACCGTCTTAAGCTCTCCCATGGTCTCCAGTTCATCTCAAGGCACCTGCATGGTCTAGTTAGCACAGTTTGGTACCCATCTCGGGATGGGTCCATAATGATCATCTAAATGTGCCTTTGGTACCCAAATTGCCTTTGTGCTAGTTCTAGGTGATCTTGTTATAGATCTAGCACAAGAGTATGATTTGGGTCTCCTACGCGAATAAGATTGACACAAATTCACTTGTTTAGGATTCTTACCTTTGTAACATACCTTGAATAGATGACCTTGCTCACCACACTTGTAGCAGAAGCGTCGCTCAACCTGACATGACGCTTGCTGTGTGTCATTTTCCTTGATGAGGGTCACCTTGGAGGATGCACATCCTTGATTCTTCATGACCGGACATGAAGTGATCATGTGGTCCTTATTTTTGCATTCAAAGCAACTTCTTGTCACTTCATCCTTGTCTTTGTGCGGACAAGACGCGATGAGGTGGCCTATCTCCTTGCATTTGAAGCACCTCCTTTTTCCTCTTCCCTTTTTGTGCTTGAATGACATGGAGAGAAGGTCAGTGCAAACAACATGATTAATTGAATCTTTACCTTTTTCCAAACTCATGTTGATTTCTTCATCTTTAGGAATATTTCTCTTATTGAGCTTGACACTTGCTACAGTTTTTCCTTTCTCAAGCTTCTTCACCACGCGCCCGTGGATATCTTGAGAGAGTTGAGCAATGTGTCTTCTCCTCAGTTGTCTTTGCTTCTTGTTCCCACACAATTTCTTTTGAGACCCTGCAGCTTGATGCTTATTCAAACATTGGCTTTCTTTTGAACAACAGGGGTTAGCACATGGTGATGAATTATCTAAATATGTACTTGTGCAAGAATGAGGTTCACATGAAGTTAAGTTTACAATTATAACCTCATGAGCAACATTAAGCATGATATGGTCATCAACTAGTTTATTATGAGAATATGACAACATATCATATTCTTCACCTAGAGCAAGTTTTTCTAAATTTAGAATTTCTACTTGTCTCTTAAGCATGACGTTTTCCATTTTAAGTTGAGCAACACAGGATAAAGCATCATCATTATTTCTTTGCTCAAATAAAATAGATTCATACCGTTGGACCAAATCGTCATGAGAGCACTTTAGCTCCTCATGTTCTTTGGTCATCTTCTCTAGGCTGTTGTTGGTTTTGATGAGGGTCTCCTCTAGCCTGAGAAGCGTCTCGCCTTGTTCCTTGTTCCTTCTCAACAACTTAACCAAGAGAGCTTTGTCTGCTTTGTTGAGATGGTTGTAGAAACGGCGAATCTCCTCTTCTTCCACATCATCGGTCTCATTTTCCCTGTCATTAATGTTAGTGGAAGCAATATAGGAAAATGTACCTTGTGATGATGAAGATTCATCCTCGCTATCATCCTCATACTCCTCCTCATCATGGCTTTTGTCTCCGCCGTCATTGTTAGCAATAAAACACTTATTATTAGTGGAGACCAAACCTGTCGACGAGGTAGATTCATCGTTGGGTGTCCATCGTTCTTGATCTTCTCCCTTTGAATGATTAGCATCACAAGCAATATAGGGAGTAGAAGTAGTACAATTTGCCACAAAATATTTTACTTTAATCCTATTCCATAAATCATGAGCATCAACAAATAGATCACTATCACTACTCATGATGGCAAAATAGGCACCTCTAGATAGGGAATCAACTAAGATGTTGCATGCATGGTGATTTAGAGTTAGACATCTTAGTTCTTCATTGGAAGGATTTTTACTAATAATAGAGGGAAAAATACTACTATTAAAGACCTGTCTCAAATCAGGATCAACACTCATGAAAGCACTATAAATGGAGACAGACCAAGACTTGTAATTAGAGCCATCGCCTAAAAGAAGTTCTACAGTTACCTCTTGTGGCGACATCGTCATCTCCGGACGGCTAAGCCCACACTGGAGAGGCCTAGCTCCGATACCAATTGAAAGTTCCCTTTGGCCCGGGAACAGGATCTAGATGTCGCCTAGAGGGGGGGGTGAATAGGCGAATAAAAATTATCACTTTAAAACTTAAATCTTACTCTACTCGAAGACAGGATCGCAGTGGAGTGAAGAACCCTTCGAGTAGGTTGCAGTGGAATTGAAGTTCCTGTCTTACGAATATCCTGCACTTCAAGGAAAGCTAGTACCACAAGTAAGTAGTGAAGTGCAGATATATAAGCGAGTAAGACAGAGAGTCAGAGTACAATACAGAACGGAGCACACAGACGCAAGGATTTATCCCGAGGTTCGGCCAAGCCTGAAATGCTTGCCTAGTCCTCGTTGGAGTTAGCCACACCTGGCTTGGAGTCTATTTCAACTCCTTCCTCCGTTTGCTCAGATCTGTCAGTATGACAGATAGAGCCTTTCACTATTGAGTGGGGTTACAACAGAACCGCGGCTGCTTACAAACTTCTTGGCAGCACCCCGGCAGAGTAACGATACGCTCAAGACCTTGCTCTAGCTCTAAGCAGCACTTCTCCTCTCTCTAAAGGCTTATAGATGTGCCTTCTACACAAACTATAGAGTTACACACAAGAGGGAGAGCGAGAATTGATTCCAATGAAGTCTACACTTGTTGGCTGCACTTATATTTTACTTGAGGCGCCTAGGGGTCCCTTTTATAGGCACAAGGGGCCTAGGAGCCGTTGAGAGCAAATCTGGAAGGCCAATCTTGCCTTCTGTCATCGGGGGCACCGGACAGTCCGGTGCACACCGGACACTGTCCGGTGCCCGATTTCTTTCCATAACTGGCGCTGCCGACCGTTGCAGACCGTTGGAGATCTGCGAGCCGTTGGCGCACCGGACATGTCCGGTGCACACCGGACAGTCCGGTGCCGTCTTCCGACCGTTGGCTCGGCCACGTGTCCCGCGCAGATTGCGCGGCCGACCGTTGGCCCGGCCGACCGTTGGCTCACCGGACAGTCCGGTGCACACCGGACAGTCCGGTGAATTTTAGCCGTACGCCGCCGGCCAATTTCCCGAGAGCGGCCAGTTCGCGCCGAGTGGCGCACCGGACACTGTCCGGTGCACACCGGACAGTCCGGTGCTCCAGACCAAACTGAGTCTTGGCTGCACACAGCCAAGTCTTTGTCTCCTCTTTTCTTTTCTTCTACTTTCTGTTTCTAACACTTAGACAAGTATATTAGTACACTAAAACCAATGTACTAAGTCTAGAAACATACCTTCTCTTAATTATTACATCCATAGTATTTCTCATGCTTGAGCTTTGATGTTGGACTCATAAATCATCAAGTCGGCTTGACTTGATCTAGATTGACATTTCTTAGCTCCAACATCCTGCAAAGGTCACATAGAACATCTCCAAACATAGGAACAAGCCAAACTAAAGATTAAGGTGAACTTAGCTCTTTTGGGCTGCTTCCAGTTTTGGTTTTGACACTTGTTCTCCTTCTAGTGACCTTGATCTCCTTCTTAGAGCTTGATCTTGAGCCTTATGACTTACACCACATAACTGTAGCTGTTACCTCATTGGTTGTAAGTCACGTCCTTATGTAGTGATCCTTGGTGTGTTATAGCTCTTCTCAACTCGATCACCCTTGACTTTGCAAGCCTTCTTCTTCACCCTTGGCTTTGGGTTCCTCAGCCTCCTTGACCTTCTCCCGTGCACTTGGTACCTCGAAGCTTCTCTTGCCTCCGTCCTTGGCTTGATCAGTTGTCTCCGAGCTTCGCACCCGAGTCTCACTTTATGCAATGTCCATCTTACTTGTGATGTCCATCATGTATCCATAATCCAGTTCTTGGACCATCACAATTGTTCACTTGTGTTGAACCCTGTAGGCTTTACCTTAAGCACCTGTTCAACACTTAGTACACTTGTTAGTCCTTTAATTGAGTTGTCATCCAAACACCAAAACTCACAAGAGAGCTTTCAATGATTCAGTAGCATTTAAGGAAGTATTAGAGGGTCAGCTACACTTAGTTGATTTTAACAAAGCTGAACTCGATACTTGCTTAATCGCTAAGACTAATATGGGATGGCTCTGGCATCGCCGACTAGCTCATATTGGGATGAAGAATCTTCACAAGCTTCTAAAGGGAGAGCACATTTTAGGACTAACAAATGTTCATTTTGAGAAAGATAGGGTTTGTAGCGCATGTCAAGCAAGAAAGCAAGTTGGCACCCATCATCCACACAAAGAATATAATGACAACGGACAGGCCACTGGAGCTACTCCATATGGATCCATTTGGCCCGATAGCATACATAAGCATCGACGGGAGTAAGTACTGTCTAGTAATTGTGGATGACTATTCTCGCTTCACTTGGGTATTCTTTTTGTAGGAGAAATCTCAAACCCAAGAGACTTTAAAGGGATTCTTAAGATGGGCTCAAAATGAGTTCGGATTGAGATTCAAAAAGATAAGAAGCGACAACAAGACGGAGTTCAAGAACTCTCAAATTGAAGGCTTTCTTGAGGAAGAGGGCATCAAGCATGAGTTCTCTTCTCCCTACACACCTCAACAAAATGGTGTAGTGGAGAGGAAGAATAGAACTCTATTGGACATGGCAAGGACTATGTTTGATGAGTACAAGACTCCGGACAGATTTTGGGCTGAGGCGATTAGCACCGCCTGCTACTCCATCAACCGGCACTACCTTCACCGAATTCTCAAGAAGACATCATACGAACTCCTTACCGGTAAAAAGCCCAATGTTTCATATTTTAGAGTCTTCGGTAGCAAATGTTTTATTCTTATCAAAAGATGTAGAAAATCTAAATTTGCTCCTAAGGCTGTAGAAGGCTTTTTTACTAGGATATGACTCAAACACAAGGGCATATAGAGTCTTCAACAAATCCACTGGATTAGTTGAGGTTTCTTGTGACATTGTGTTTGATGAGACTAATGGCTCCCAAGTGGAGCAAGTTGATCTTGATGAATTAGATGATAAAGACTCTGTGCGTCGCGCTAAGGAACATGTCCATTGGGGATGTGTATCCTAAGGAATCCGAAGAGCCCACACAAGCACAAGATCAACCGTCATCTTCCATGCAAGCATCTCCACCAACTCAAGATGAGGAACAGGCTCAAGATGATGAAGATCAAGAGGATGAGCCACCTCAAGAGTAGGACAATGATCAAGGGGGAGATGAAGACAAGGAAGATGATCAAGAAGTATAGGGTCAAAGACCACCACACCCAAGAGTCCACCAAGCAATTCAACAAGATCACCCCCATCAACTCCATCCTTGGTGATATCCATAAGGGGGTAACTACTAGATCTCGGGTTGCTCATTTCTGTGAACATTACTTTTTTGTGTCCTCTATTGAGCCATACAGGGTAGAGGATGCACTAAGAGATTCGGATTTGGTGCTGACAATGCAAGAGGAGCTCAACAACTTCACGAGGAATGAAGTATGGCATTTAGTTCCATGTCCTAATCAAAATGTTGTAGGTACCAAGTGGGTATTCCGCAACAAGCAAGATGAGCATGGTGTGGTGACAAGAAACAAAGCCCGACTTGTGTCCAAGGGATATTCACAAGTCGAAGGTTTGGATTTCGGTGAAACTTATGCACCCGTAGCTAGGCTTGAGTCAATTCGTATATTACTTGCCTATGCTACTTACCATAACTTTAAGCTTTATCAAATGGACGTGAAAAGCGCCTTCCTCAATGGATCAATCAAGGAAGAGGTCTATGTTGAGCAACCTTGAAAGGGAAATGTGCCTTTGGGCCATTTCTAAGTATTTTGGTGATTTAGTGTCCAATACAAGTGCCTAAGTGTAAAATGGTGGACAAAGTACAAATCAAGGATAAAGGTATGTTTCTCAGACTTAGTACATTGTTTTAGAGACTAATGTATTGTGTCTAAGTGCTGGAAACAGGAAAAATCCAATTGAAAATGCCTTGGCTCGAGCAGCCAAGACTTTGCTCAGTCTGGAGCACCGGACTGTCCGGTGCGCCAGGCTGGCTCTGGCGAAGTGGCTGCTCTCGGGACTTCGACGGCGGTGTACGGCTATAATTCACCGGACTGTCAGGTGGTGCACCGGACTGTCCGGTGGGCCGTTCACAGGCGAACTCGTCGCTCTCGGGAATTCATCGGCGACGTACGGCTATAATTCACCGGACTGTCCGGTGTGCACCGGACTGTCCGGTGAGCCAACGGTCGGCAGGGCCAACGGTCGGCCGCGCGATCTGCGCGGGACACGTGGACGAGCCAACGGCTAGTAGGAGGCACCGGACTGTCCGGTGTGCACCGGACATGTCCGGTGCGCCAACGGCTCTCTGGCTGCCAACGGTCGACTGCGCCATTTTTGGAAGGAAATCGGGCACCGGACAGTGTCCGGTGTGCACCGGACTGTCCGGTGCGCCAGTCGACAGAAGGCAAGATCAGCCTTCCTTGATTGCTCTCAACGGCTCTTAGCTGCCTTGGGGCTATAAAAGGGACCCCTAGGCGCATGGAGGAGGATATCAAGCAACCTCTAAGCATTCCTAAGCACTAAGACATCGATTCCGCGCCTTTGATTCTTTGCGATAGCAATTAGAGCTCTAGTTGAGTGGTGAACTCATTGAGTTGTGTTGTGAGCTCTTGTTGCGACTTGTGTGCGTGGTGTTGCTGTGATTTCTTGTCTTGAGTGTGTTGCTAATCCCTCCCTTGCTCTGTGCTTCTTTGTGAACTTCAAGTGTAAGGGCGAGAGGCTCCAATTTGTGGAGATTCCTCACAAACGGGATTGAGTAAAGCAAACAAAACACCATGGTATTCAAGTGGGTCTTTGGACCGCTTGAGAGGGGTTGATTGCAACCCTCGTCCGTTGGGACGCCACAACGTGGAGTAGGCAAGCGTTGGTCTTGGCCGAACCACGGGATAACCACCGTGCCATCTCTGTGATTGATTTCTTGTGGTTATTGTGTTTTGACTCCTCTCTAGCCACTTGGCATTTACTGTGCTAACGCTTAACCAAGTTTTTGTGGCTTAAGTTTTCAAGTTTTACAGGATCACCTATTCACCCCCCCCTCTAGGTGCTCTCAAACCTCCCGGCTTTGAAGATAGTGAGTACCCTAACCATGTGTATAAACTCTCAAAGGCGCTATATGGGCTCAAGCAAGACCCAAGAGCATGGTATGAATGCCTGCGAGATTTCCTTATCACTAATGGCTTCAAAGTCGGTAAAGCTGATCCTACACTCTTTACTAAAACTATTGCAAAAGATTTGTTTGTATGCCAAATTTATGTTGATGATACCATATTTGGGTCTACTAACAAATCTACTTGTGAAGAGTTTAGTAAGATCATGATTCAAAAATTCGAGATGTCTATGATGGGGGAGTTGAAGTATTTCCTAGAATTTCAAGTCAAGCATCTCCAAGACGGCACCTTCATCAGCCAAACAAAGTACATTCAAGACATACTTAATAAGTTTGGAATGAAGGATGCCAAGCCCATCAAGACACCCATGGGAACCAATGGGCATCTCGACCTCGACACGGGAGGTAAATCCATAGTTCAAAAGGTATACCGGTCGATGATAGGATCTTTACTCTATTTATGTGCATCTCGATCGGATATTATGCTTTCCATATGCATGTGTGCAAGGTTCCAAGCCGATCCTAAGGAAGTTCATCTTAGGGTCGTAAAAAGAATCATGAGATATTTAGTTTACACTCCTAAGTTTGGACTTTGGTACCCCAAGGGATCCACTTTTGATTTAATAGGATATTCAGATGCCGATTGGGCAGGGTGTAAAATTGATAGGAAGTGCACATCAGGGACTTGTCAGTTTTTGGGACGATCCCTGGTGTCTTGGACTTCAAAGAAACAAAACTCAGTAGCTCTTTCTATCGTCGAAGCCAAGTACATTGCCGCAGGCCATTGTTGTGCGCAATTACTTTGGATGAGGCAAACCCTCAGGGACTATGGCTACAAATTGAGCAAAGTCCCTCTCCTATGTGATAATGAGAGTGCTATCCGCATGGCGGATAATCCCGTTGAACACAGCCGCACTAAGCACATAGATATTCGGTATCACTTTTTGAGGGATCACCAACAAAGGGGGTATATCGAGATAGCTTATGTTAGCACCAAAGAACAATTAGCCGATATCTTTACCAAGCCATTAGATGAGAAAACCTTTAGCAAACTTAGGAATGAGCTAAATATTCTTGATTCTCGGAATTTTGATTGAAACATTGCACACATAGCTCATTTATATACCTTTGATCATATCTCTTTCATGACTACGACTAATGTGTTTTCAAGTGTATCTCTATGCTAAGTCGTAGATTGAAAGGGAAATGGAGTCTTCGGTGAAGACAAGGCTTCCACTCCACTCTAACGGTATCATTTACCCTTCGCCGTCACTCCACATCACTCTCAAATTGGTATAATCTTTACACTCATATTTACTTGTACCAATAGGGAGAAAGTAAAAAAGGGCTCTCAAAGTCTCCGTTTTTGGTGATTAATGCCAAAGGGGGAGAAATAATTAAGCCCAAAGCAAAAGGACCGCACCACCAACTTCAAAAAAATTGATTTACAAAAGTTTGTTTTTCCAATTGGTATCTTGTAATAGCAATTTCTTCAATTAGGATGTTTATTTCAATTGGTATATTTTCAAAATTGGCATCCAAATACTTCCAATTGGTATCTATTAAAAACCCTCTTGAAAGCGAAGAGGAGAATTTCATCTAGGGGAGTTTTGTTTAGTCAAAGGAAAAAGCATTTGAAACAGGGGGAGAAATTTCAAATCTTGAAAATGCTTCTTGCAACCTTATTCATATAACTTTGACTATTTGCAAAAGACTTTGAAAAAGATTTTCCAGAAAGATTTGCAAAAACAAAACAAGTGATGCAAATGTGGTCCAAAATGTTAAATAAAAGAAAGCAATCCATGCATATCTAGTAAAATTATAAATTGGTTTAATTCTAAGTAACCTATGCACTTATCTTATGCAAACTAGTTCGATTCTGCACTTATATATTTGCTTTGGTTTGTGTTGGCATCAATCACCAAAAAGGGGGAGATTGAAAGGGAAATATGGTTTAACCTTTTCCTATAAATAATTTTGGTGGTTGAATGCCCAACACAAATATTGGACTCACTAGTTTGCTCTAGATTATATATTCTACAGGTGCATAAAGGTTCAACACAAACCAATAAAAGATTGAAGAAAGGTTTCAAAAACAAAGGAGCAAAGAAACCAAGAGTGCCCTGGTCTGGCGCACCGGACTGTCCGGTGTACCACCGGATAGTGTCCGGTGCACCAGGTCCCTACCAGAGTGAACTAGCCACTCTCGGGTTTCTTAGAGCGCACTCCGCTATAATTCACTGGACTGTCCGGTGCACCAGCGGAGCAACAGCTACTTCGCGCAACGGTCGCCTACAAAAGCTGAAGATTCAGAGGAACAGTGGGCAACAGTGCGCGGCAGAACAGAGCCACCCGTCAGAGGCGCACCGGACAGTGAACAGTACCTGTCCAGTGCGGCACCGGACTGTCCGATGCCACTAGAGGACAAAGCCTCCAACGGTCAGAAGCTCCCGAACCCTAACAGTTGGGTGACGTGGCTGGCGCACCGGACAGTGTCCGGTGGCGCACCCATCGACAGCAGCCATCCCCAACGGTTATGTGGTGGTTGAGGGCTATAAATACCCCCTAACCACCACCACTCCAAGCATCTAAGATTTCTGAGCATCACATTCAATACAAGGGCTCTAGCATTCACTTCTAGACACAATTCAAAAGATCAAAGCCTCTCCAAGTCCCAAATTCAACTCAAGCACTTAGTGACTTGTGTGAGAGAGATTTTATGTTCTTTTGAGCTCTTGCCTCTTAGATTGCCTTCTTCCTTTCTCATTTCTTTTCTCAAGTGATTTGTAATCAAAGCAAGAGACACCTAAGTGTGTGGTGGTCCTTACGGGGTCTAAGTGACCCGGAAGATTAAGGAAAAGGATCACTCGGTCTAAGTGACCGTTTGAGATAGGGAAAGGGTTGAAAGAGACCCGATCTTTGTGACCACCTCAACGGGGACTAGGTTCTTTAGAACTGAACCTCGGTAAAACAAATCACCGTATTCATCCGCTTTATTACTTGGTTAATTTGTTTTCCCCTCTCTTTTGGACTCGAATTCATTTCTAATGCTAACCCTGGCTTATAGTGTGTGCTTAAGTTTATAATTTTCAGATTTCGCCTATTCACCCCCCTCTAGGCGACTTTCACCCGCCCAGGCTGGAACACGGTCGGGTCCAGGTACGTGAACATGGTGCCAGAGTCCACGACGGCGCCTCCGGACCCTGCTGCGTTGGCCGTGAACGCCCGCGCCGAGAGCCGCATCGCCTTCTCGCCCACCGTCACGCCCCTCAACGCCAAGTAGTAGTACATGTCGTACGATAGCTTGTCACCCGCTGCGCTCTTCACCAAGGGCACGTACTGCATGCCCTCGCCGCCTTCGGTGCCACCGAGGACGAGAGAGCCGCTCATGGCGGCGTTGTCGTTTAAGCGGCAGGACATGAGGCGGTAGGAAAACTTTGGGACGCCGGGCTATGCAGGTACGGAGGCACGCCACGGCCGAAGCCCACGAGGCCCGATGGCGGCTGGTGCACGGACACGAGGCTGCATCCGAGGACGAAGTCCGGGATGGCGCGGGTTGGGTGTCGCGATGAGCAGACCGACGGTGGAGCCGTACACGACGTCGTAGGGCGGACAAACGTTGCTGGCGGAGGGGCAGTTGGCGGTGCCGGGGAGCAGGGGGTGGCGGCACTTGGTGGCGAGGTTCGCGGCGGAGTGGATCTACAGGGAGGAGGGGTTGCGGTGGCCCATGAGGCGGGAGGAGGAGGAGTTCTTGGGGTGGAAGACCAGGACAATGGAGGCGAACGGGGAGGATGTGCTGCTCCTTGGACATCTCGAACAGGATCCCACCCTACAGTCGACCGCCCCTCCTCCAGTGCCCCGCCGCAGCGTCATGGCTCTTCTTCTGGATCTTGCCCCAGCCATGGAGGTGGGTTCGGATTTGTCCCTCCCGCCGCCCGCCTGACGCACCCTCCAAAACTGGTTTCCCCTCAACCAGCCCCTCCGCCACACATCTCGTCGCCTCAATTAGAGCTCAAGGCTCTCCTCTCGCGAGCAGCGGCACTGGCACGGGGAGGGAAGAGGGGGACATGAGCAAAACGGCAGCACGAAGGGGAAGAATAGGACCTCGTGCAGCGTTTGTCGGTGGTTGTGGGAGGAAGAAGTCGGGAGGGGGATAGAGCGCGATCTGGGGTCTGGGCACTCGGGCAGCGGTCTCTAGATCGAAGTCGACGGTTGAAGGAGGAAGAAGTGGTGAGGGGAGGCCGATGGTTGGTTGGCGAGGGCTGCGCGAAGCGTGCACGTGGGAGCCGTGTCGTGCTGAGGATGCGAAAGACGGTAGTTACTGTTTCAGAAGCCGCAGTGGGGAGAGGCAGGGACATGGATGTGGTCTACACTGCTGTTTTAATAGTTAGTAGAGATAGTTTTCAGATAATTGAAACTGCAATTGTACACCATCCAGCCTTAGCTACTTCGAGAAAAAAAACCCTTAACTACTCCTTGCAGCGGCGTCAGCAGGTCCTGAACTGCCGGAGGCGGAGCATTCTTCCATGAGAGCACGACCAGCCGGCGGCGCTTCCATACATGCGAGGTGGCTACGTGCAAAAGGTTGTCCGTGGAATAGGAATGGGTATGGACGTGTGCGGTCAAAGATCCTTAGATTTCTCTAATCTGTCTGTCCTTCTCTCCACTATTTTCTTAAATTAATTGCTTGTCAAAATAAAATGGAAGTACTCAAATATGCTAGTACCGGTATTGATTGTCACATCATCATATTCAGTACTAGGATAGATTGATGTCTCCAAGACACCAACCGATATTAATCTTACGGGTTGGTGGTTCTTGTTAAAGCATGTAAAACCCTAAAATTATGGATCAGTTTTTTTAAATATAAGAGACTGTTAAGAGACTGCACGATATAATACTAAGTCTCTGTATAATAAATACAATTAAGAAATAATATATATGAAGAATCGTGTAGAGACGAGCTCTTGACGAAAAACTTGTCTCTTATATTTTTTTCATTAAACCCTAAAAACTACTTAAAAGATACCATATTGAATAGAGTTGTACACGCCCTTAGGATCTACAACTTCATAGTTTTAAACCTTTTTATGTGAAGCCATTTAGAGTGAAAAATGTGTGCTCTAAGTCCATAAAGTTTTAAATTCAGAATTTTTAAACAATCTTGAATGTTCATATATTTAATATCAAAGTTGTGCTACCCGGACTGCTCTACACGTTTATTGTTGATAAGTTTTTATTTGAAGCTTTCGAGTATCTCAAATGTTTATTTAAATTTATATATTGTGGTATTCAGATTTTCAATTCAGGCAAAAACTATCTAGTATCGTCCTATGTACTCTAACTCAGGGACTGTGGTGTGTCGGCTTGTTATTTTTTCTCGATTACCGTCCACAAAACCATCAAAATTCAGAAAAAAGAAAATAATAGTATATGAATAAGGTCTCCGCATTTTCAAATGGACGGCTGATGTATGTTTAGGCCATAACTTCTCCCGTCCTAAAACGAGGTCCGAAAATTGGCCAAAGTCACAAAGTGCGGACGTAAGAGCATCTCCAAGAACTTTCTAGAAGTCTCTCCTAAATCAAGTTTTTTTTGAAAAACACAAAAACGTGTCCCAACAGTTTCTCTAAAATGCTCCAAACTTTTTGGTACCCCTTAAAACCCTCATTTGTAGCTATAAATGAAGGGTTTTTAGTTCCCGAGAAATAATCTGTCGCTTTAAGGGATCTGTTGAAGAAAAGATTAAAATCTACCCCGCTAATTTTTAGATACCCCTTAAAACTGATATTGATGAGTCATTTTCTAAGAAGCTCATGGAGATACTCTATCTAAAGGCTACTGATTTAGGGTATATTTGTTTCAGGTTATAGATTATATAATCTAGACTATAATCTGAGTTATATAATTCATATTATAACTAGTATAGTGCCCGTGCGTTACGACGGTACACCAATTATGTGCTTCATCGATCTTTATGGCTCTTGGTGAGGTAGCTCTCGAACGCCTGGCGGCGGAGCGGCGAGCCATCATACAACACCGCGGAACGCCTGGTCCGGCGTGTGCGTGAAGAAGCAGACGCGACGGCGGCACCCGGTGCCGTCCTTGCAGGGCTGCGTCCGGTAGCGCGACGGGTGGAGCCAGCACTCGAACACCTCGTGCACCAGCTCGCACGCGTCGCCGCGCTTGCACCCGCCCTTGCGGAAGTCCGGGCACGCTGCGCCGGAGTAGTGGTACTGCCTGGGGTCGCGCCGCCGAAAAGATATGAGAGGTCATAGTGACAAGCTAGTGTGATGGACCCCACACAAAAAATAAATTTAAAAGTAAAGTGGACATATGTCTCATGTATCATATATTGATAAGAACAAATATTGCACTTTAGCCAAAAGACCGAAAAGATACGAGTTTTGCGCGAAATCGATCCACGTCACTTGACGATAAATGGCAACCGTGGAACCATAGAAACAGATGTTTTATAAGGGTATAGAATATAAAGAAAAATATAAAATAAATAAATAAAACACGTTCTAATTTGGTGCGAGATGTACTTTTTTGACCTGTGCAGATAGTTCATCAGCAGCATTTGGGGAGTTTGAGTTCAGTATACACTATATACTGACAAAAAGTTGTCTGTCGAGGGCATCTGGCCTGTCACTGCAGCTCATAGGATGAAAAGGTGAATCCAGAATTTTTCTCATTGGTACACTTCAATTCGAGCTTCTGAAACGGACTGCACGTGAAGAGAAAAAAGTAGTGTTTACACCAGCCCACCTTTTCCATCAATGAATACGATCACATACCATTATTATTTGCAACAAATAAATGACAGAACAAAATATTCTTTACCTGCTATTTGGATCATAATAAAATCCACTAATGGAGCCATCGCTACAAGAAAAGCAGATGTAGTAGAAACCAGCGATGGTTAACCCACAGTCAACTCCAACATTGACAAAATACTGTTCTTTCCATCTCTGCATGTAGCATCAGAGAAATGGTAGAAACGCTTACACATAAACAAATGAACAGGTCAGGTAATTCCATACCATAAATATGTAAGGATAGTTGCTAAAGTCCAGAGACTTGCCACCGTCTGTCTCAATCTGACTCTGCAGGAAGGGCATACAAACACATCACCAAAAAATTCAAGATGATGGACAATACCAAGCTAGGTAGGTAACCAAATACCAGAAGAGGCATAAATGATGGGAACTTGGACCAATGCCTTATATCATCCTCTGGTCTGCAAACAGTTTAAGAAATATGTTTTCACATGTAAGTTTGATGCTTTGAGTCATCAGGACATTACATAGAGATGGTATGAGCATAAAACGGAAACACTCACGATGCCTCCCACTTGCCAGTGAAAAAGGTGTAATTTTTAGCATCCACTATCTCCCCCTCCCAGAATGTCACTACCTATGGACAGAGCCAATGCACAAGGTTAAAAACATCGCTTATTTCTATATTCTTTAAAATCCAGTTTTACACTCTGTCAAGTGGCAACGCATTTAGTTCTCAGTTATTTTTTTAATGACGATCACAATTGTTTATTTAGCAAACCTATAACTACTATTGTCATCAATGCATAACATTAGATTTCAGATTCAAAGTGGAAGAACAAATGAGTACTCACAGGTGTATCTACTAATGGAACATTAAGCGCTTCCATCGTTCCACATAGATAACCCTGTTCAAGATCGCAACCATGGATGCGGACATTCACTTTCCATGCTTCATCCTTCTGCAGACTTGAAACATTCTGAGTTCCAGCAAAAGACTGAAAGAAACATACAAGCAAATTTAGTCAATGGAAACCCTTTAGGCTTCAATCATAAAGCTGACATAGTGCTCATTAGCAGTAGCCTGAACTATATACAATAATACAGCTGCATTGTGCACAATTTACTGTGAAAACCATAACCTATACTACAGAACATAGAGTGGAAACTGGAAGATAAACAGAACTACAGTTATTTGACAGCACACGTCCAACAACAGTCCCCAAGACACACACACATACACACAAACATGGAAAACGAAAAAGGAAGCAGAAAAGCAAAATGATGATAAGCAACAATCATGAAATCCATAGAATATAAAATAGAAATGGGAGCTAGGAGCAGCAGTAGTTGGCGTTAGTAGGGATGAAGACAAAATGGAGAACTCCAATTTACTTTATGAAAGGAAATTGTGGAAGATTGCAGTTAATAACACAGCTGTATGAAAATCAGTGATATGTACACACCTACCTTACTGGACGACAACAATTTAGTTCTTAGCCAAAATTTGAAATGAAAGTCCTCTACACAGTGTTGAAGATGTCATCACCAAGGAGCAAGTCCTCTACACAGTGTTCAGGCATTCGAATTAGCTTTCAGCTCTGATTTTTGAACCTTTAACACAACATCGAGCAAGACTCAACACTCATTTGTGAAGTGTAATATTATACAAAAAGATTTGCAAATCAGATTTGCAAAATTTCAGTTATAATATTATACAAAAAGAAAATGAGAAATGATGACTGACGAGTACAAGCTTCAAGTAAGTAGAAACCTAATCAATGACAAAAAAAACTCTAATGAAGAAGGGGATGGTTATTTCCTCTCATAGATAAATAGATATTAACTTAATTGAATATACAATTAATTTATCAAGGGTATAGTGAACTGTGCACAGTGAAAAACAATTGTGAAACTGATAGTCGCCTAGAGGGGGGGTGAATAGGGCGAAACTGAAATTTACAAAAATAATCACAACTACAAGCCGGGGTTAGCGTTAGAAATATAAACGAGTCCGCGAGAGGGCGCAAAACAAATCACAAGCGAATAAGAGGTGACACGAGGATTTGTTTTACCGAGGTTCGGTTCTCTCAAACCTACTCCCCGTTGAGGAGGCCACAAAGGCCGGGTCTCTTTCAACCCTTCCCTCTCTCAAACGATCCCACGGATCGAGTGAGCTATCTCTTCTTCTCAATCAACCGGGAACAAAACTTCCCCGCAAGGGCCACCACACAATTGGTGCCTCTTGCCTTGGTTACAATTGAGTGATGATCTCAAGAACAAGTGAGAAAGAAAAGAATGCGATCCAAGCGCAAGAGCTCGAAAGAACACAAGCAAATCACTCTCTCTAGTCACTATGGAGTTGTGTGGAATTTGGAGAGGACTTGATCTATTTGGTGTGTCTAGAATTGAATGCTAGAGCTCTTGTAGTAGTTGAGAAGTGGAAAACTTGGATGGCAATGAATGTGGGGTGGTTGGGGTATTTATAGCCCCAACCACCAAAAGTGACCGTTGCTGGAAGCTGTCTGTTCGATGGCGCACCGGACAGTCCGGTGCACATCGGACAGTCCGGTGCCCCCGCCACGTCACCATTGCCGTTGGATTCTGACCGTTGGAGCTTCTGTCTTCTGGGCCCTCCTGGGTGTCCGGTGCACACCGGACAAGTACTGTTTGATGTCCGGTGCACCGGTATGGGCGTGCCTGACGTCTGCGCGCGCTGCGCGCGCATTAAATGCTCCGCAGGGAGCCGTTGGCGCCGCAGAGAGCCGTTGCTCCGCTGGCACACCGGACAGTCCGGTGCACACCGGACAGTCCGGTGAATTTTAGCGGAGCGGCTGCTGCGCGAACCCGAGGCTGGCGAGTTCCGGAGACCGCGCTTCCTTGGAGCACCGGACATGTCCGGTGCACACCGGACAGTCCGGCGAATTATAGCGCGCCGGCTTCCGAGAATTCCCGAGAGCGAAGAGTTGGAGTTGGAGTCCTCTGGGCGCACCGGACATGTCCGGTGCACACCGGACAGTCCGGTGCCTCCAGCCAGAGGTGCCCTCGGTTGCCTTGCTGCTCCTTTGTTGAATCCAACACTTGGTCTTTTTATTGGCTAAATGTGAACCTTTTGCACTTGTATAACTTATGCACTAGAGCAAACTAGTTAGTCCAATATTTGTGTTGGGCAATTCAACCACCAAAATTATTTAGGAACTAGGTGTAAGCCTAATTCCCTTTCAATCTCCCCCTTTTTGGTGATTGATGCCAACACAAACCAAAGCAAATACAGAAGTGCATAATTGAACTAGTTTGCATAAAGTAAGTGCAAAGGTTGCTTGGAATTGAGCCAATATAAATATTTATATGATGCGCATGGATTGTTTTCTTTATTTTTCACATATTGGACCACATTTGCACCAAGAGTTTTGTTTTCGCAAATTCTTTTGTAAATACTTTTCAAAGTCCTTTTGCAAGATAGTCAAAGGTAAATGAGTAAGATTTGCAAAGCATTTTTAAGTTTTGAAGATTTCTTCCTTTGTTCCAAAATGCTTTCCCTTTGACTAAACAAAACTCCCCCTCAAATAAGGTCTCCTCTTAGTATTCAAGAGGGTTTTCCATCAATTTTGAAAATCCTACTTGCTCCCCCTTTAGAACACAAAGAGATACCAATTTTGAAATTTACTATTGAAACTCATCAATTTTTAAAAATAGTGGTGGTGCGGTCCTTTTGCTTTGGGCTCATACTTTCTCCCCCTTTGGCATGAATCGCCAAAAACGGAATCATTAGAGCCCATGAAATACTTTCTCCCCCTTTGGTCATGAAATGAATGAGTGAAGATTATACCAAAGTTGGAGAGATGATGCGGAGCGATGGCGAAGAATGAATAGTAGAGTGGAGTGGAAGCCTTGTCTTCGCCGAAGACTCCAATTCCCTTTCAATATACCTATGACTTGGTTTGAAATACACTTGAAAACACATTAGTCATAGCATATATAAAAGAGACATGATCAAAGGTATATGTATGAGCTATGTGTGCAAGACTAGCAAAAGAAATTCCTGGAATCAAGAATATTAAGCTCATGCCTAAGTCTGGTAAAAGATTGTTCATCAAGAGGCTTGGTAAAGATATCGGCTAATTGATCTTTAGTGTTAATGTATGAAATCTCGATATCTCCCTTTTGTTGGTGATCCCGAAGAAAATGATACCGAATGGCTATGTGCTTAGTGCGGCTATGCTCGACGGGATTGTCGGCCATTTTGATTGCACTCTCATTATCACATAGCAAAGGGACTTTGGTTAATTTGTAACCGTAGTCCCGCAGGGTTTGCCTCATCCAAAGCAATTGCACGCAACAATGGCCTGCGGCAATATACTCGGCTTCGGCGGTAGAAAGAGCGACCGAATTTTGCTTCTTTGAAGCCCATGACACCAAAGACCTTCCCAAGAACTGGCAAGTCCCCGATGTGCTCTTCCTGTTAATCCTACACCCCGCCCAATCGGCATCCGAATAACCAATCAAATCAAAAGTGGATCCCCGAGGGTACCAAAGTCCAAACTTAGGGGTAAAAGCCAAATATCTCAAGATTCGTTTCACGGCCGTAAGGTGTGATTCCTTAGGGTCGGCTTGGAATCTTGCACACATGCAAACGGAAAGCATAATGTCCGGTCGAGATGCACATAAGTAAAGCAATGAACCAATCATCGACCGGTATACCTTTTGATCCACGGACTTACCTCCCGTGTCGAGGTCGAGATGCCCATTTGTTCCCATGGGTGTCTTGATGGGCTTGGCATCCTTCATTCCAAACTTGCTTAGGATATCTTGGGTATACTTTGTTTGGCTAATGAAGGTGCCCTCTTGGAGTTGCTTGACTTGGAATCCTAGAAAATACTTGAACTCCCCCATCATTGACATCTCGAATTTTTGTGTCATGATCCTACTAAATTCTTCACATGTAGATTTGTTAGTAGACCCAAATATAATATCATCAACATAAATTTGGCATACAAACAAATCATTATCAAGAGTTTTAGTAAATAAAGTAGGATCGGCCTTGCCGACTTTGAAGCCATTAGCAATAAGGAAATCTCTAAGGCATTCATACCATGCTCTTGGGGCTTGCTTGAGCCCATAAAGCGCCTTAGAGAGCCTATAAACGTGGTTAGGGTACTCACTGTCTTCAAAGCCGGGAGGTTGCTCAACATAGACCTCCTCCTTGATTGGTCCATTGAGGAAGGCACTCTTCACGTCCATTTGATAAAGCTTGAAGCCATGGTAAGTAGCATAGGCCAATAATATACGAATTGACTCAAGCATAGCTACGGGTGCATAGGTTTCACCAAAATCCAAACCTTCGACTTGTGAATATCCCTTGGCCACGAGTCGAGCTTTGTTCCTAGTCACCACACCATGCTCGTCTTGCTTGTTGCGGAAGACCCACTTGGTTCCTACAACATTTTGGTTAGGACGTGGAACTAAGTGCCATACCTCATTCCTTGTGAAATTGTTGAGCTCGTCTTGCATCGCCATCACCCAATCCGAATCTTGAAGTGCTTCCTCTACCCTGTGTGGCTCAATAGAGGAAACAAACGAGTAATGTTCACAAAAATGAGCAACACGAGATCGAGTAGTTACCCCCTTATGAATATCGCCTAGGATGGTGTCGACGGGGTGATCTCGTTGTATTGCTTGGTGGACTCTTGGGTGTGGCGGCCTTGGTTGTTCATCCTCCTTGTCTTCATCATTTGCATCTCCCCCTTGATCGTTGCCGTCATTTTGAGGTGGCTCATCTTCTTGGTCTTCTTGTTCAACCTCTTGAGCCTCATCCTCAACTTGAGTTGGTGGAGATGCTTGCATGGAGGAGGATGGTTGATCTTGTGCATGTGGAGGCTCTTCGGATTCCTTAGGACACACATCCCCAATGGACATGTTCCTTAGCGCTATGCACGGAGCCTGTTCTTCACCTATATCATCAAGATCAACTTGCTCTACTTGAGAGCCGTTAGTCTCATCAAACACAACGTCACAAGAAACTTCAACAAGTCCTGAGGACTTGTTAAAGACTCTATATGCCCTTGTGTTTGAGTCATATCCTAGTAAAAAGCCTTCTACAGTTTTAGGAGCAAATTTTGATTTTCTACCTCTTTTGACAAGAATAAAACATTTGCTACCAAAAACTCTAAAATATGAAATATTGGGCTTTTTACCGGTTAGGAGTTCATAAGATGTCTTCTTGAGGATTCGGTGTAGATATAATCGGTTGATGGCGTAGCAGGCAGTGTTGACCGCTTCGGCCCAAAACCGATCCGGTGTCTTGTATTCATCAAGCATGGTTCTTGCCATGTCTAATAGAGTTCGATTCTTCCTCTCCACTACACCATTTTGTTGTGGAGTGTAGGGAGAAGAGAACTCATGCTTGATGCCCTCCTCCTCAAGGAAGCCTTCTATTTGAGAGTTCTTGAACTCCGTCCCGTTGTCGCTTCTAATTTTCTTTATCCTTAAGCCGAACTCATTTTGAGCCCGTCTCAAGAATCCCTTTAAGGTCTCTTGGGTATGAGATTTGTCCTGTAAAAAGAACACCCAAGTGAAGCGAGAATAATCATCCACAATTACAAGACAATACTTACTACCGCCGATGCTTATGTAAGCGATCGGGCCGAATAAATCCATGTGTAGGAGCTCCAGTGGCCTGTCGGTAGTCATGATGTTTTTGTGTGGATGATGGACACCAACTTGCTTCCCGGCTTGGCAAGCGCTACAAATCCTGTCTTTCTCAAAATGAACATCGGTTAGTCCCAAAATGTGTTCTCCCTTTAGAAGTTTGTGAAGATTCTTCATTCCAACATGGGCTAGTCGACGGTGCCAGAGCCAACCCAAGTTAGTCTTAGCAATTAAGCATGTGTCGAGTTCAGCTCTTTCAAAATCTACCAAGTATAGCTGACCCTCTAACACACCCTTAAATGCTATTGAATCATCACTCCTTCTAAAGACAGTAACACCTGTATCAGTAAAAAGACAATTGTAGCCCATTTGACATAATTGGGATACGGAAAGCAAATTGTAATCTAAGGAATCTACAAGAAAAACATTAGAAATGGAATGGTCAGGAGATATAGCAATTTTACCCAAACCTTTGACCAAACCTTGATTTCCATCCCCGAATGTGATAGCTCGTTGGGGATCATGGTTTTTCTCATATGAGGAGAACATCCTTTTCTCCCCTGTCATATGGTTTGTGCACCCGCTGTCGAGTATCCAACTTGAGCCCCCGGATGCATAAACCTACAAAACAAGTTTAGTTCTTTGTTTTAGGTACCCAAACGGTTTTGGGTCCTTTAGCATTAGATACAAGAACTTTGGGTACCCAAACACAAGTCTTGGAGCCCTTGTGTTTGCCCCCAACAATTTTGGCAACTACCTTGCCGGATTTGCTAGTCAAAACATAAGATGCATCAAAAGTTTTAAATGAAATGGCATGATCATTTGATGCATTAGTAGTTTTCTTTCTAGGCAACTTGGCATGGGTTGGTTGCCTAGATCTAGATGTCTCACCCTTATACATAAAAGCATAATTAGGGCCGGAGTGAGACTTCCTAGAATGAATTTTCTTAATTTTACTCTCAGGATACCCGGCAGGGTACAAAATGTAACCCTCGTTATCCTGAGGCATGGGAGCCTTGCCCTTAACAAAGTTAGACAAGTTCTTAGGAGAGGCATTAATTTTGACATTGTCTCCCCTTTGGAAGCCAATGCCGTCCTTAATGCCCGGGCGTCTCCCATTATAGAGCATGCTTCTAGCCAATTTAAATTTTTCATTTTCTAAGTCATGCTCCCTAATTTTAGCATTAAGTTGTGCTATGTGATCATTTTGTTTTTTAATTAAGGCAAGGTGATCATGGATAGCATCAACATTAATATCTCTACATCTAGTGCAAATGGACACATGCTCAATAGTAGATGTAGAGGGTTTGCAAGACTTTAATTCAATGACCTTAGCATGCAACAAATCATTTTTAGTTCTAAGGTCCGAAATAGTAGCATTGCAAACATCAAGATCCTTAGCCTTAGCAATTAATTTCTCATTCTCATCTCTAAGGCTAGCAAGAGAAATGTTCAATTTTTCAATCCTAGCAAGCAAATCATTATTATCATTTCTAGGAATTGAAACATTGCAAATATGAGAATCAACCTTAGCTAGCAAATTGGCATTTTCATTTCTAAGGTTGTCTAAAGTCTCATGGCAAATACTTAGCTCACTAGACAATTTTTCACATTTTTCTCTTTCTAGAGCATAAGCATTTTTAACCTTAACATGTTTCTTGTTTTCCTTGATTAGGAAGTCCTCTTGGGAGTCCAAGAGATCATCCTTTTCATGGATGGCACTAATTAGCTCATTTAATTTTTCTTTTTGTTCCATGTTAAGGTTGGCAAAAAGAATACGCAAATTATCCTCCTCATTTTTATCATTATCCTCATCACTAGATGTTTCATATTTAGTGGAGGATCTTGATTTTACCTTCTTTTTGCCGTCCTTGGCCATGAGGCACTTGTGGCCGACGTTGGGGAAGAGGAGGCCCTTGGTGACGGCGATGTTGGCGGCGTCCTCGTCGTCGGAGGAGTCGCTTGAGCTTTCATCGGAGTCCCACTCCCGACAAACATGGGCATCGCCGCCCTTCTTCTTGTAATATTTTTTCTTCTCCTTCCTCTTGCCCTTCTTGTCGTCGCCCCTGTCACTATCACTTGACATAGGACATTTTGCAATAAAATGACCGGGCTTACCACACTTGTAGCAAACCTTCTTGGAACGGGATTTGTAATCCTTCCCTTTCCGTTGCTTGAGGATTTGCCGAAAGCTTTTAATGATTAGGGCCATCTCCTCGTTGTCGAGCTTGGAGGCGTCAATTGGTTGTCTACTTGGTGTAGACTCCTCCTTCTTCTCCTCCGTTGCCTTGAAGGCCACCGGTTGCGCCTCGGATGTGGAGGGTTCATCAAGCTCGTTGATCTTCTTGGAGCCCTTAATCATGCATTCAAAACTCACAAAATTCCCGATGACTTCCTCGGGGGTCATTAGTGGATATCTAGGATTACCACGAATTAATTGTACTTGAGTAGGGTTAAGGAAAATAAGTGCTCTTAAAATAACCTTAACCACTTCGTGGTCATCCCATTTTGCGCTCCCGAGGTTGCGCACTTGGTTCACCAAGGTCTTGAGCCGGTTGTACATGTCTTGTGGCTCCTCCCCTTGGCGAAGACGGAAGCGACCGAGCTCCCCCTCGATCGTTTCCCGCTTGGTGATCTTGGTGAGTTCATCACCCTCGTGCGCCGTCTTGAGTAGGTCCCAAATCTCCTTGGCGTTCTTCAACCCTTGTACTTTGTTGTATTCCTCCTTGCTTAGAGAGGCAAGAAGGATGGTTGCGGCTTGGGAGTTGAAGTGCTCGATTTGGGCCACTTCGTCCGTGTCGTAGTCTTCATCCCCTACGGATGGTACCTGTACACCATACTCAACAATATCCCATAATCTCTTGTGGAGAGAGGTTAGATGAAATCGCATCAAATTACTCCACATAGCATAATCTTCACCATTAAAAGTTGGTGGTTTGCCTAATGGGACGGATAGTAAAGGTGTATGTTTAGGAATGCGAGGGTAGCGTAGGGGGATCTTACTATACTTCTTACGCTCTTGGCGTTTAGAAGTGACGGATGCCGCGTCGGAGCCGGAGGTAGATGTCGATGAAGTGTCGGTCTCGTAGTAGACCACCTTCCTCATCCTCTTGTGCTTGTCCCCACTCCGATGCGGCTTGTGAGAAGAAGATTTTTCCTTCTTCTCTTCGTGGTGAGAAGAGGAAGATCTTTTCTCCTTCCGCTTGGAGGAGTTCTTCTTCTTCTCTCTTTTCTTGGTGCGGGACTCTTCCGATGAAGATGAAGTGCTCCCTTGGCTTGTAGTGGGCTTGTCGCCGGTCTCCATCTCCTTCTTGGCGTGATCTCCCGACATCACTTCGAGCGGTTAGGCTCTAATGAAGCACCGGGCTCTGATACCAATTGATAGTCGCCTAGAGGGGGGGTGAATAGGGCGAAACTGAAATTTACAAAAATAATCACAACTACAAGCCGGGGTTAGCGTTAGAAATATAAACGAGTCCGCGAGAGGGCGCAAAACAAATCGCAAGCGAATAAGAGGTGACACGAGGATTTGTTTTACCGAGGTTCGGTTCTCTCAAACCTACTCCTCGTTGAGGAGGCCACAAAGGCCGGGTCTCTTTCAACCCTTCCCTCTCTCAAACGATCCCACGGATCGAGTGAGCTATCTCTTCTTCTCAATCAACCGGGAACAAAACTTCCCCGCAAGGGCCACCACACAATTGGTGCCTCTTGCCTTGGTTACAATTGAGTGATGATCTCAAGAACAAGTGAGAAAGAAAAGAATGCGATCCAAGCGCAAGAGCTCGAAAGAACACAAGCAAATCACTCTCTCTAGTCACTATGGAGTTGTGTGGAATTTGGAGAGGACTTGATCTATTTGGTGTGTCTAGAATTGAATGCTAGAGCTCTTGTAGTAGTTGAGAAGTGGAAAACTTGGATGGCAATGAATGTGGGGTGGTTGGGGTATTTATAGCCCCAACCACCAAAAGTGACCGTTGCTGGAAGCTGTCTGTTCGATGGCGCACCGGACAGTCCGGTGCACACCGGACAGTCCGGTGCCCCCG
Source organism: Zea luxurians (assembly GCA_029449295.1). Taxonomy (NCBI): domain Eukaryota; kingdom Viridiplantae; phylum Streptophyta; class Magnoliopsida; order Poales; family Poaceae; genus Zea; species Zea luxurians. Next base: position 139,012,893 of record JAOPSE010000002.1, read on the forward strand.
CCACGTCACCATTGCCGTTGGATTCTGACCGTTGGAGCTTCTGTCTTCTGGGCCCTCCTGGGTGTCCGGTGCACACCGGACAAGTACTGTTTGATGTCCGGTGCACCGGTATGGGCGTGCCTGACGTCTGCGCGCGCTGCGCGCGCATTAAATGCTCCGCAGGGAGCCGTTGGCGCCACAGAGAGCCGTTGCTCCGCTGGCACACCGGACAGTCCGGTGCACACCGGACAGTCCGGTGAATTTTAGCGGAGCGGCTGCTGCGCGAACCCGAGGCTGGCGAGTTCCGGAGACCGCGCTTCCTTGGAGCACTGGACATGTCCGGTGCACACCGGACATGTCCGGTGCACACCGGACAGTCCGGTGAATTATAGCGCGCCGGCTTCCGAGAATTCTCGAGAGCGAAGAGTTGGAGTTGGAGTCCTCTGGGCGCACCGGACATGTCCGGTGCACACCGGACAGTCCGGTGCCTCCAGCCAGAGGTGCCCTCGGTTGCCTTGCTGCTCCTTTGTTGAATCCAACACTTGGTCTTTTTATTGGCTAAATGTGAACCTTTTGCACTTGTATAACTTATGCACTAGAGCAAACTAGTTAGTCCAATATTTGTGTTGGGCAATTCAACCACCAAAATTATTTAGGAACTAGGTGTAAGCCTAATTCCCTTTCAGAAACATCATAATCAAGTAGACTAATATTAGAATTTAGAAGTGACATTGGGCCATGAAATACAAGAGGCAAAATTATTTATGGTAGGAGAGATATAACACCGAGACAAAAGCAAAAATAAAAAAAACACATCATGCAAAAAAATGGGGGAGGGACATGGAAGTAATATATGACCTTTCCATGCTGCACTTGGGCTGTTTTTATTTCAACCCTCAAAGTCTCAATTGTCACAACATGTGCCTCAAGTTGTTCCCTGAGATCCTGAATCAATTTAAGCTACTAAGTTAGCAAATTACAAAGGTACAAAATTATTGTCATATCAAAGGAGCCAACTTACAACATTAGATTTTTCTAGTCTTCGGACATCATCTAGTGAAACAGGACCATCAGGAGAACCAATACCAAGACCCTTTAACCTCTTACTTCTAGAACCACCCTCCACTTCAGAATCAAACAAAATAACAGTGCACATATCAAAACTTGTAGCATAGCATGACCATCAAACGATGATAACTATCAAAACTTGTAACATACTCTCTCTGTTCCAAAAATGAATGCAATTATCACTTCAAGTAATCAAACAAATTCAAGTTTGACCAAATTCATACAACAAAGTACTAATATTTATGATGTCAAATAAGTATCACCAGATAAATTCATAGTAAACCTATTTTGGAAATATAAATATTTCTATTATTTTCTACAAACTTGATCGAACTTAAGGAAGTTTGACTTGTCCCAAACCTACAATTGCATTCTTTTTGGATGGAGGGAGTAGTCATGATCACGAAACAATAAGATAGAAACTCCTCACCTGACTTCCTTTTAAGAATGGGAGCCCCATTCTCTACACGACTGATTGCATTAACTTCCCGGTAGATAAATACAAAGGAATTGTCTGCAAAAGCAACATACAACTTGAATAGAAGATTTGAAACATCAATCACAACATAGCAGTAATAAAATGCCACAGAAACATTATGATGAACTGAACACAGAGAACAATAGTAGCACACAGTGCGTAATGAATACCTACCCCAGTAAACCCAGTATGAATGAATCAGAATTATTCATAGGATATTACCGTCATGAGGAGGTGATGATAATGATATAATGTCGCCATGATTAAGCTTGACCGGGGATGAATTTTTCTTGGCCTTTTCCAGTTGATGAATGTGCCATTTGAGCTGCATCAGAGATTAGTTCAACAAATGTAGGAAAAGAAAACAGAACTGACAGATAGAGGAAGATTCAGAAGAAGAAAAAACACCTTGTGTCCTTGAGGAAAACAGGCACATGCTCATGGCGGTTCAGCTCCCCTAAGACAGTGTCCCTGTATATCTTGCAATGCATCCCGCTGATCAGCTGGGCCGCCACACGTCTTGCAATGCGTTGCAACGGAATCAATAAGAATACAATGATATACAATGTCTCACAATCTAGCATAAGTAGGAATAATTGTATAAAGCAGCTGCGGCTATTAAACAAAGATGGGATGGATAATAATACATGTTGCAAAGACCATCCCTTTCATCAGTTCTAGGCTATCAGGCTTGTCATTGCGTTTCCTCGGTCCATGCGTTAATCCTGCAAAAGTAGAAGTCCACTTATTCATAGCTCATGAGAGATGAACTGAATGGAATCACTGGTAAGGAATACAAGATATCTGGGGATCACCTTTCATCGAATGCTTAAACCAGATCTTCAACTCAGTTTTAATACAACAAACTTGGAGTTGGAGAAATGAAACTGTCCAATACAGCAATCGATTTGTCTTTGGAGGGAATTCCTCAACCATAACTTTGGGACAACAACTGAATTATCTACAAGGTAAGTAGACAGCAGCACGAATCACTCGTCTTAATCCCTAATAATCGCAACGTACCGATCGCACTAATCGCGTGTGATCCATCCACAATGGGCCCTACTAACAAATCGCTCGCACTCATCAACCCTGATATCCGAACACCATGTCACAAAATTCGAAGCTCAAAGCAACAAAAAGGCGCAGAATCTTACCCAATCGCGTTCATGGAGTTCGTCTCGATCCGAATCGTGCTGCCTCCTGCCTGCAGGAACCAAACCCCAAACCCATCAGAGACAAACAAAACATCGAAGAGGGCGCACCAAGAGCACTAAAAAGCAGAGGGAAAATCCGGAGAGGGGTGGTCGAGTGCAGGAATCTGCGGGACAATCCAACGAACTCACCTCTCGATCGATTTGCGTCGGATCGGCGTGGATTTAGGATTCACGAAGCACTGCGAGAAGCCGCGAAGGGGAGGAGGACTGGAGCACATACCATAAGCACCATCCCATGGCGTGAGGCACCCGAAGAGGAGAGGTGGAAGGCGGCCGTGCCCGCGAAGTCGTCCGTGACGGTGTCGTAGTCGGCCAGTTCTGGGCCGGGGCAGGGGCATGGCAGGGGCTGGGAGCCTGCGGGCGTGGGCGAGATCCGCGTCCATCCACGCGAGAGCGAGATCCGCGGGCAAGGCGAGGGCAGGGCGCGACGGAGATCCGCGGGCACGACGAGGGCAGGGCGCGACGGGGTCTGGGAGCCTGCGGGCATGGGCGAGATCCGCGTGCCTACACGGTGCTGGTGACGCGGGCGTGTGAGAGGGACAAAGGCGAGGGCACCGCGGAGGTGGGGTTGGTGCAGAACTGCGGTGGGCGCGGCGGCGGGATGAGCGGCCATCGCGCGGGGAGCGGGCGTGGTTTGGGGGCTGGGGTGTCGCAGGGTGGAGGCAGGCGGGGGCTTGGCAGAACAGTGCGTTGTGGACGCCTACACTAAGAAAGTTCTGAGAGCATCCTGTCAAGTAGACATGATCGATAAATAAATTTATATACCATTGTACTAGTATTTGATAAAAAAAATCAAGCATAGATAATAGCAACATGATTACAATATTTGTACACAACCATGGCATGTTCACAGTAATATAAAATAGCAATGACGGAAATCTCCAAACATCGTCATGATAAAACAAAATTCAAATAAATAGCAAGGACTGAACCTACTAACTGAAAGTACAACCTTAACTTCTATGGGTTTCTGAACTGAAAAATAACAGAGATATAATAATTAAAATGAAAATTGTGAAGCATGAGCATGGGATTCAAACGCAAAATTGTGTTTTACCTAGAAAAAGGAAATCAGAGACACAATAATGAAAAGGATCCAGTTAGAAGTTTGGTCACGGCCACCGCGGTCTTGATCATGCTCACGGCCGCCGCGGCCGTAGTCCCGGTCTCGGCCTCTCCCATCCCAACGGCGGTCGCGGTCGTCCCTCATCGGAGCAGGAGGGGCCGCATCAGCATCCCGCTCGAGCTCGAGGCGGAGGTTGCGGGCATGGTCCGGGTCGTCGGGGCGGGCGAGCCCGGGGAATTTGGCCAACTCCGCGCCAGCAGGGCCCTCGATGACGGTGGCAGAGCTAGGGTCGGAAGCAGTAGGCTGGAGGATAGCGTGGATGATGGTGAGGAGCGTACGGACGAAGTAGTCGGGGAAGTCGGCGCCCTTCTCCTTGAGCTTGGCGTCGAACTCGGGGACGGTTGTGGAGTCGCGGTCGAGCTCGGTGATGAACTCGGCCAGCACCTTGTCGTCGACGCCAATGTGGGTTTCGAGCTCGGAGCAAGGACTTGTTCTTCTTCTTGCCTTCTTCGACGGCGACAGCTTCATCGTGCTGGTGGCCATGGCTCTTCCATCCGTCCTCGTCGCGTGGTGTAGTGCAGGTCGTGCGTGCGTAAGTGGCGGAGCTGACAGAGCGGTTGAGGTTGTGCTCGTGGGGAGGAGGTCGAGGAGTGCGGCGCGCCGTTGTGGAAGGGAGGCCACCGCCCACACCGAAGAGGATGGCAGGCGCCATAGGCTGGGCTACACACTGGGCCGCACGAACCACTGGGCCGCACGAACCACTGGCTGTATAAACCGCGGCGCTGCTATGGGGTTTTTTTATTAGTGTCATACCAGCTACGGAGAGCATCGAAACGTGGCTTATACGCGTTAGTGTATGTTGTCTGTTGCTCAGACTAAAAGCATTAGTGTGTTGTCTGTTACTCAGATTTTTTGGCGGCGCGGGGCTGTCCGTAGGTGGCAGAACAGGTCAAACGCAGAACAGTCAAAGGCAGACTACTATTACTTAATAAGTAGTAGAGATTTATCAAGATTGCCCAGATTATTATATGAATACAGATTATTGGTCTCTGATACAAAATGGCAACAGAACTGTTATTCATTGTTCTTCTTCATTTTTTTACGGATATGACAGTCTTCTATACAAACTTATTTTAAGATATGAAAGTTGATAACATTTTCTATATATTCAGTAAAATTATAAAATGTTTGACTCGCAAAGAGTAGCACGCGAGCCATTTATTTTGGACCTGAGGAAGGAATACGAAAGATTTACATGTTATACAACGGTGATTGATCAGCTGTGATTTTTTTTTTTGCAACGCTGTAGTTGCTGCTGCACTATGAAAAAAATCACACCTTTCCCTAACAGAAGTACTGGCTGTCAGACGGACGGTAACCCGTGCCCGTGCAGTGCCGGTGCGCGGTTCCGCAGTTGGCTTGAACTCGTCTTTTTGTCACAAATCCTCCCGCCCGCTCAGTGACTGGTCTCCGTTCCCTTCCCATCCCATCCCATCCCTTGTCAAGAAATATCAGCTCGCCGGGGCAGGCGCATAGCGAGGCGAGGCGACAAGCACAGTGACGTCACCCCGGCCGCCGCGTCCCACACCAGATGTCCTCAACTCCGTCCCCTTTTCCGGCTCTTCCGACGTTCGCAGGGCCGATTCCGCGCCTCTCGGGACAACCGTCGCCTTCCGCCTTGGGGCCGGGCCCCGCGAGATGCGATGCCCTATTCGTCCGTCCGGCTTTTATTTTGCGTCGCCTGTGCTGTGCGGCTGTGCCGCAACAGCGGCCTTGACCTTGAGACAGGTGGGGCATCGTCTCTGCTCCGCCTTGCTGAGTTGCGACTCGACGTCAGACATGCATGACCGGCGCCACCCAGGTCCCCAGCCGGCTGTCGCGGTTCGGGCCGAAAATGATGATGCCTGCAACACTTTGTCGACGGTCCAAGCTACAAACAACACCACCAAATAATCCAGTTAGAGAAAGGGTTGATGCTGCATGTGTGAATGCTTGTCCTTGGAAGCTAAAGGCAAGCATGCTAGCAGATCAAAGTATGAGATTTGAAGACTTGTACTGCGCCGTTTTCTTTCGGTTATTCCTATTCCATGTATATCAGATTAGATTAGAAAAAAATCATAAAAATTTTCAACTTACTATGGATTAAAATCAACTTAATACTCTCCACAATCCACTTGAATTGAAAAGGAAACGAACAGCCCCTTAAGGTTTATTTAGAAACACCATTTTTCTAAAAGATATCTAAATTTTCAAAGAAAATGAACTATTTTTTTTAAAAAAATGGGGTTCTTAAACCAACTCTTATGGCTAGTTTGGTAAACAAAAACTGGAGAGGATTAGAAGGGCTAGAATCCCTTATTTTATTCAAATTTTTCAAGAATGGTCTCAATATTATCAACACTAGGCTATACACCATTATGAGTGACAAAAGCAATAGGCCAGTTCTGTTTCCACTAATTCCATTTCTTCCCAAAATTTAGTACTGCACTTTTGTTGCAACTAATTATTTATTACTTGTGTAATCTAGTTATACCGGTAGCGGCGCACGAGACATAGAATTTATGCTGGTTTAGGTATATGATACTCTAAGTCTACTTTGGAGTAGATCTCTTTGTTTGTATGCTCGATTTACATGGGGCGTGTTTGGTTCGGCTTTTTCTGAATAGCTTTTCTGAAAAGCTGGTTGTGGGGAAAAGCTGGCTGTTGGAAAAAGCTGGTGGTTAGAATTTAGGTGTTTGGTTCGCGAGCTGTGCAGAAAAGTTGTTCATTAGAATCTACGTGTTTGGATACACAGATTCTCATATTGCAGATTCTGTTTGAACAAACGATAAACTTAAACCCTGAACCAACAAAAGGTCATTACATAATAATTAGTGGAGTTGATTACATAATAAGTACTGTTACATTGACATATTTAACTACGACACTAATGCATTAGCAATTCCATCTCCAAAAGCACTCATGTCTAACTCATCCGATGTGCTACTACTACTCTCACCTACAGGTACATCATGACACAGGCTATTAGGTCCTAGTTCATCAAAGTCTCTATCGTGTAGAGCATTGTCTCTAATGAAGTTATGCAATGTCATACATGCAATAATTATCTTCGATTGTTTCTTAAGCGAAAAAGAAGGGAGACTTAACAGAATTCTCCACTTCATTTTAAGCACCCCAAAAGATCGCTCTATAACATTGCGTAACGAAGAGTATGCATAGTTGAATACTTCTTTGCTCCCAATAGGTTGCCTCGCATTTTGCCATTCTGAAATGTGGTACTTCTGACCCTTATAAGGTGCAAGGTACCCCTTTCTATTTGGATAACCTGAATCGACAAGATAGTATTTACCTGCACAAACATCAAATAAAAAGTTAAATACTTAACACATAAATTAATGCCGTATGATACAAAAGTACAACATACTTATATACCTTCCGGTGGATGGGGGAACCTGTCCGCATAAGTTATCAAAGTATCTTGTAATTGAGAGCACCTAGAGGGGGGGGGGGTGAATAGGTGATCCTGTAAAAACTTCAAACTTAAGCCACAAAAACTTGTTATGTGTTAGCACGATTATTGCCAAGTGGCTAAGGTGAAGTCTCAACAAAACACAATACCACAAGAGATCAAGACAGAGGTGACACGGTGGTTTATCCCGTGGTTCGGCCAAGCCAATGCTTGCCTACTTCCACGTTGTGGCGTCCCGACGGACGAGGGTTGCAATCAACCCCTCTCAAGCGGTCCAAAGACCCACTTGAATACCACGGTGTTTTGCTTTTCCTTTCACTATCCCGTTTGCAAGGAATCTCCACAAATTGGAGTCTCTTGCCCTTACAAGTATATGATCACAAAGAAAGCTCAGAGTAAGGGAGGGAAGCAACACACACGAATCCACAACAAAAACGCACACACACGGCCAAGAATCGAGCTCACAAGACTATCTCAGAGTTCTCACTTAGAACAGAGCTCGAATCACTTAGAAACACAAAACGAATGCGCAGAGACTTAGTGTAGATGATCAAGAATGCTCAAGAGTTGCTTGTGTGTCTCCTCCATGCGCCTAGGGGCTCCTTTTATAGCCCCAAGGCAGCTAGGAGCCGTTGAGAGCAAATCCGGAAGGCCATCCTTGCCTTCTGTCGTCGGGGGCACCGGACAGTCCGGTGCACACCGGACATGTCCGGTGACCGATTTCTTTCCTTATCCAGCGCTTCCCGACCGTTGCAGACCGGCGGAGATCTGAGAGCCGTTGGCGCACCGGACAGTCCGGTGCACACCGGACATGTCCGGTGACCGATTTCTTTCCTTATCCAGCGCTTCCCGACCGTTGCAGACCGGCGGAGATCTGAGAGCCGTTGGCGCACCGGACAGTCCGGTGCACACCGGACAGTCCGGTGCCGTCTTCCGACCGTTGGCTCGGCCACGTGTCCCGCGCGGATTGCGCGGCCGACCGTTGGCCCTGGCCGACCATTGGCTCACCGGACAGTCCGGTGCACACCGGACAGTCCGGTGAATTTTAGCCGTACGCCGTCGGCGAATTCCCGAGAGCGGCCAGTTCGCGCCGAGTTGGCCTGGCGCACCGGACACTGTCCGGTGCACACCGGACAGTCCGGTGCTCCAGACCGAGCTGAGCCTTGGCTGCACACAGCCAAGTCTTTCTCTCCCCTTTTCTCTTTTTCTTCTTTCTGTTTCTAACACTTAGACAAATATGTTAGTCCACAAAACAAATGTACTAAGGCTTAGAAACATACCTTTATCTCATGATTTGCACCTTGTTCATCCATGTACATAAATTCACAATTAAGCACATGTGTTGGCACTCAATCACCAAAATACTTAGAAATGGCCCAAGGGCACATTTCCCTTTCAATCTCCCCCTTTTTGGTGATTTATGCCAACACAACATAAAGCCACTAGAACAAGTGCAAACTCAATTCAAATAACACTTAAATTTATTTTGAATCAATTTTGGCATATATGGATCATCCTTTGCCACCACTTGGTTTGTTTTTGCAAATCAAACACAAATCTCTATCTCTAAGTTAAACACACATGTTTAAGCATAAAGAGAGTCATTCAAAAAGAGATTGATCAAGGATTTCAAAAACTCCCCCTTTTTCCCATAATCAATACTTCTCCCCACAAGAAGCCAACTTTTGACAAGAGAGACAACTTAAGAATTTTGACAAACCAAAAACTCTATTCTACTATTTTCAAAATCTCTCAAGTGGTAGCTGATTCATTTATTGCTTTGGCCTTTATTTTCTCCCCCTTTGGCATCAAACACCAAAACGGGATCAATTTTGGCCCTTTAACCCCATTGCCTCACCAAAATCTTCAATTAAGAGCAAATGGCAATAAGAGTTCATGAGATGGACTTGGAATAAGTTACCCCTCATCGGAGTGCAGTGGAAGTCTTTCATGGTCCAAGTCCACCTTTTCCCTTTCAATTCTCCTTTGTGACTAACACAAGCAAACTCAAACATATGGTTAGTCTCAAAGGGTCAAGTTGTAACACATCTCCCCCTAAACATGTGCATCACATTGCAACGGACTTGTGAGGTCCAGGGAGTGTTTGTACAACTTGAGCACCATAATAAGCAACAAAAATGCAGAAAGGAACATGATCAAAATCATGAATACATGTATGCTACAATTCAATCCAAGTTCCGCGAATCTAAGACATTTAGCTCACTACGCAGCCTGCAAAAGGTCTTCTCATCTAAAGGCTTGGTAAAGATATCGGCTAGCTGGTTCTCGGTGCTAACATAAAACACTTCGATATCTCCCTTTTGCTGGTGGTCTCTCAGAAAGTGATGCCGGATGTCAATGTGCTTTGTGCGGCTGTGCTCAACAGGATTTTCCGCTATTCGGATAGCACTCTCATTATCACATAGGAGTGGGACTTTGCTCAGATTGTAGCCAAAGTCCCGGAGGGTTTGCCTCATCCAAAGTAGTTGCGCACAACACTGTCCTGCGGCAACGTACTCGGCCTCAGCGGTGGATAGGGCAACGGATGTTTGTTTCTTAGAGTTCCATGACACCAGGGACCTTCCTAAGAATTGGCACGTCCCTGATGTACTCTTCCTATCGACCTTACATCCAGCATAGTCGGAATCTGAGTACCCAATCAAGTCAAAGTTAGACCCCTTTGGATACCAGATCCCGAAGCAAGGCGTAGCGACTAAATATCTAAGAATTCGCTTTACCGCCACCAAGTGACACTCCTTAGGATCGGATTGAAATCTAGCACACATGCATACGCTAAGCATAATATCTGGTCTACTAGCACATAAATAAAGTAGAGATCCTATCATTGACCGGTATGCTTTTTGATCAACGGACTTACCTCCTTTGTTGAGGTCGGTGTGTCCGTCGGTTCCCATCGGAGTCTTTGCGGGCTTGGCGTCCTTCATCCCAAACCGCTTCAGCAGATCTTGCGTGTACTTCGTTTGGGAGATGAAGGTGCCGTCCTTGAGTTGCTTCACTTGGAACCCAAGGAAGTAGTTCAACTCGCCCATCATCGACATCTCGAATTTCTGCGTCATTACCCTGCTAAACTCTTCACAAGACTTTTGATTAGTAGAACCAAATATTATGTCATCGACATAAATTTGGCATACAAACAAATCACCATCACATGTCTTTGTAAAAAGAGTTGGATCGGCTTTCCCAACCTTGAAAGCATTAGCAAGTAAGAAATCTCTAAGGCATTCATACCATGCTCTTGGGGCTTGTTTAAGTCCATAGAGCGCCTTAGAGAGCTTACACACATGGTCGGGGTACCGCTCATCCTCGAAGCCAGGGGGTTGCTCCACGTACACTTCCTCCTTTATTGGCCCGTTGAGGAACGCGCTCTTCACATCCATTTGGTACAACCTGAAAGAATGGTGAGCGGCATATGCTAGCAAGATGCGAATGGATTCTAGCCTAGCCACAGGAGCAAAAGTCTCCTCAAAGTCCAAACCTGCGACTTGGGCATAACCTTTTGCCACAAGTCGAGCCTTGTTCCTTGTCACAACTCCGTGCTCGTCCTGTTTGTTGCGGAACACCCACTTGGTTCCCACAACATTTTGCTTGGGACGAGGCACCAGCGTCCAAACTTCATTGCGCTTGAAGTTGTTGAGTTCCTCCTGCATGGCCAACACCCAATCCGGATCTAGCAAGGCCTCCTCTACCCTGAAAGGCTCAATAGAGGAGACAAAGGAGTAATGTTCACAAAAATTAACTAATCGAGACCGAGTAGTTACTCCCTTGCTAATGTCACCCAGAATTTGGTCGACGGGATGATCCCTTTGAATCATCGCTCGAACTTGGGTTGGAGGTGCCGGTTGCGCTTCTTCCTCCATCACATGATCGTCTTGTGCTCCCCCTTGATCACACGCCTCCTTTTGATGAACCTGTTCATCGTCTTGAGTTGGGGGTTGCACCGTCGTTGAGGAAGAAGGTTGATCTCGTTCATCCTGTTCCTGTGGCCGAATGTCTCCAATCGCCATGGTTCGTATAGCGGCCGTCGGAACATCTTCTTCATCTACATCATCACAATCAACAACTTGCTCTCTTGGAGAGCCATTAGTCTCATCAAATACAACGTCGCTAGAGACTTCAACCAAACCCGATGATTTGTTGAAGACCCTATACGCCTTTGTATTTGAATCATAACCTAATAAAAACCCTTCTACAGCTTTGGGAGCAAACTTAGAATTTCTACCTTTCTTTACTAGAATGTAGCACTTGCTCCCAAAAACACGAAAGTAGGATACATTGGGTTTGTTACCGGTTAGTAGCTCATATGACGTCTTCTTGAGGAGACGGTGAAGATAGACCCTGTTGATGGCGTGGCAAGCCGTGTTCACGGCTTCCGACCAAAAGCACTCGGGGGTTTTGAACTCTCCAAGCATCGTCCTCGCCATATCGATTAGCGTCCTGTTCTTCCTCTCTACCACACCATTTTGCTGTGGTGTGTAGGGAGCGGAGAACTCGTGCTTGATCCCTTCCTCCTCAAGAAACTCCTCCACTTGAAGGTTCTTGAACTCGGACCCGTTGTCGCTCCTAATCTTCTTCACCTTGAGCTCAAACTCATTTTGAGCTCTCCTGAGGAAGCGCTTGAGGGTCCCTTGGGTTTCAGACTTATCCTGCAAAAAGAACACCCAAGTGAAGCGGGAAAAGTCATCAACAATAACTAAACCATACTTACTTCCTCCTATGCTTAGATAGGCGACGGGTCCGAAGAGGTCCATATGCAGCAGCTCCAGAGGTCTTGACGTGGTCATCACATTCTTGCTGTGATGTGCTCCTCCTACTTGTTTACCTGCCTGACAAGCTGCACAAGGTCTATCTTTTTTGAAATAAACATTTGTTAGACCTATCACGTGTTCTCCCTTTAGAAGCTTGTGGAGGTTCTTCATCCCCACATGTGCTAAGCGGCGATGCCACAGCCAGCCCATGCAAGTCTTAGCCATTAAGCATGCATCTAGACCGGCCTCTTCTTTTGCAAAGTCAACTAAATAAAGCTTGCCGTCTAGTACACCCTTAAAAGCTAGTGAACCATCACATCTTCTAAAGACAGACACATCTACATTTGTAAATAAACAATTATATCCCATTTGACATAATTGACTAACAGATAGCAAATTATATCCAAGACTCTCCACTAAGAATACATTTGAGATAGAATGCTCATTAGAAATTGCAATTTTACCTAACCCTTTTACCTTGCCTTGATTCCCATCACCGAATATAATTGAATCTTGGGAATCCTTATTCTTGACGTAGGAGGTGAACATCTTCTTCTCCCCCGTCATATGGTTTGTGCATCCGCTGTCGATAATCCAGCTTGAACCCCCGGATGCATAAACCTGCAAGGCAAATTTAGGCTTGGGTCTTAGGTACCCAACTCATGTTGGGTCCTGCAAGGTTAGCACAAATGTCTTTAGGGACCCAAATGCAAGATTTATCTCCCTTGCATCTATCCCCTAATTTCCTAGCAACTACCTTCTTACCCTTTCTACAAATAGCAAAGGGAGCATTACAAGCATAATAAATGGTAGAAGGTTCATTCACTACTTTCCTAGGAGCATGAATAACATTCTTTCTAGGTACATGAGCAATATCTCTCCTAGGCATATGTACAACATTTTTCCTACACATATCTCTATCATGCTTATAAGACGAACTAGAAGCAATCATGGCATGGGAATCATAAACATGTGAATCAAAATGATTATAAGCATGTCTCCTATCATAATACATAAAAGCATGATTCTTTTTAGCATTACTAGCCATAGGGGCCTTCCCCTTCTCCTTGACGAAGATGGGAGCCTTATGGCTTGTTAAGTTCTTGGCTTCCCTCTTGAAGCCAAGCCCATCCTTAATTGAGGGATGTCTTCCAATTGTGTAGACATCCCTTGCAAATTTTATCTTTTCAACTTCACTCTTGCTAGTCTTAAGTTGAGCATTAAGACTAGCCACTTCATCTTTTAGTTTTGAAATTGAAACTAAGTGTTTGCTACAAGTGTTAACATCAAAATCCTTACACCTAGTGCAAATTGTAACATTTTCAACACAAGACTTAGATTTATTTGTTACTTCTAATTTAGCATTTAAATCATGGTTAACACTTTGTAAAGTAGCAATGGTTTCATGACAAGAAGATATTTCACTAGAAAGCACTTCATTTCTTTTCACTTCTAAAGCATATGATTTTTGTGCCTCTACAAACTTATCATGTTCATCATACAATAAATCCTCTTGCTTTTCTAAAAGCCTATCCTTTTCATTCAAAGCATCAATCAATTCATTGATTTTATCTATCTTAGATCTATCTAAGCCCTTGAACAAGCAAGAATAATCTATGTCATCATCACTAGACTCACTATCACTAGAAGAAGCATAAGTGGAGTCTTGAGTACTCACCTTCTTCTCTCTTGCCATAAGGCAAGTGAGACGCTCGTTGGGGAAGAGAGCCGATTTGTTGAAGGCAGTGGCGGCGAGTCCTTCGTTGTCGGAGTCGGAGGAGGAGCAATCCGAGTCCCACTCCTTTCCTAGATGCGCCTCGCCCTTTGCCTTCTTGTATTGCTTCTTCTTCTCTCTTTTGTTCCCCTTTTCCTGGTCACTTTCATTATCGGGACAGTTAGCAATGAAATGACCAAGCTTACCGCATTTGAAGCATGAGCGCTTCCCCTTGGCTTTGGTCTTGCTTGGTTGTCCCTTGTGACCTTTAAGCACCGTCTTGAATCTTTTAATGATGAGAGCCATCTCTTCATCATTGAGTCCGGCCGCCTCAACTTGCGCCACCTTGCTAGGTAGCGACTCCTTGCTCCTCGTTGCCTTTAGAGCAATGGGTTGGGGCTCGTGGAGTGGTCCGTTCAACGCGTCGTCGACGTATCTTGCTTCCTTGATCATCATCCGTCCGCTCACGAATTTTCCAAGTACTTCCTCGGGCGTCATCATCGTGTACCTGGGATTCTCACGAATATTGTTCACGAGATGAGGATCAAGAACGGTAAAGGACCTGAGCATTAGGCGGACGACATCGTGATCCGTCCAACGCGTGCTTCCGTAGCTCCTTATTTTGTTGATAAGGGTCTTGAGCCGGTTGTACGTCTGAGTTGGCTCCTCTCCCCTTATCATGGCGAACCGTCCAAGCTCGCCCTCCACCAACTCCATCTTGGTGAGCATGGTGATGTCGTTCCCCTCGTGAGAGATCTTGAGGGTGTCCCATATCTGCTTGGCATTGTCCAAGCCGCTCACCTTATTGTACTCTTCCCTGCACAAAGATGCTAAGAGAACAGTAGTAGCCTATGCATTTTTATGAATCTGTTCATTTATAAGCATAGGGCTATCCGAGCTATCGAATTTCATTCCATTCTCCACAATCTCCCATATGCTAGGATGGAGAGAGAATAAGTGACTACGCATTTTGTGACTCCAAAATCCGTAGTCCTCCCCATCGAAGTGTGGAGGTTTGCCAAGAGGAATGGAAAGCAAATGCGAATTCGAACTATGTTGAATACGAGAATAATCAAATGAAAAGTTCGAATTGACCGTCTTCCTGTAGTCGTTGTCGTCGTCCTTTTGGGAAGAAGTGGATTCATCACTATCGTCGTAGTAGATGATCTCCTTGATACGCCTCGTCTTCTTCTTCTTCCCTTCCTTTCGTCTATGGCCCGAGCCGGAGTCGGTAGGCTTGTCGTCCTTCGGCTCGTTGACGAAGGTCTCCTTTTCTTTGTCGTTGATCACAATACCCTTCCCCTTAGGATCCATCTATTCGGGCGGTTAGTCCCTTTGTGAATAGAACGGCTCTGATACCAATTGAGAGCACCTAGAGGGGGGGGTGAATAGGTGATCCTGTAAAAACTTCAAACTTAAGCCACAAAAACTTGTTATGTGTTAGCACGATTATTGCCAAGTGGCTAAGGTGAAGTCTCAACAAAACACAATACCACAAGAGATCAAGACAGAGGTGACACGGTGGTTTATCCCGTGGTTCGGCCAAGCCAATGCTTGCCTACTTCCACGTTGTGGCGTCCCGACGGACGAGGGTTGCAATCAACCCCTCTCAAGCGGTCCAAAGACCCACTTGAATACCACGGTGTTTTGCTTTTCCTTTCACTATCCCGTTTGCAAGGAATCTCCACAAATTGGAGTCTCTTGCGGTCTTGCCCTTACAAGTATATGATCACAAAGAAAGCTCAGAGTAAGGGAGGGAAGCAACACACACGAATCCACAACAAAAACACACACACACGGCCAAGAATCGAGCTCACAAGACTATCTCAGAGTTCTCACTTAGAACAGAGCTCGAATCACTTAGAAACACAAAACGAATGCGCAGAGACTTAGTGTAGATGATCAAGAATGCTCAAGAGTTGCTTGTGTGTCTCCTCCATGCGCCTAGGGGCTCCTTTTATAGCCCCAAGGCAGCTAGGAGCCGTTGAGAGCAAATCCGGAAGGCCATCCTTGCCTTCTGTCGTCGGGGGCACCGGACAGTCCGGTGCACACCGGACATGTCCGGTGACCGATTTCTTTCCTTATCCAGCGCTTCCCGACCGTTGCAGACCGGCGGAGATCTGAGAGCCGTTGGCGCACCGGACAGTCCGGTGCACACCGAACATGTCCGGTGACCGATTTCTTTCCTTATCCAGCGCTTCCCGACCGTTGCAGACCGGCGGAGATCTGAGAGCCGTTGGCGCACCGGACAGTCCGGTGCACACCGGACAGTCCGGTGCCGTCTTCCGACCGTTGGCTCGGCCACGTGTCCCGCGCGGATTGCGCGGCCGACCGTTGGCCCTGGCCGACCATTGGCTCACCGGACAGTCCGGTGCACACCGGACAGTCCGGTGAATTTTAGCCGTACGCCGTCGGCGAATTCCCGAGAGCGGCCAGTTCGCGCCGAGTTGGCCTGGCGCACCGGACACTGTCCGGTGCACACCGGATAGTCCGGTGCTCCAGACCGAGCTGAGCCTTGGCTGCACACAGCCAAGTCTTTCTCTCCCCTTTTCTCTTTTTCTTCTTTCTGTTTCTAACACTTAGACAAATATGTTAGTCCACAAAACAAATGTACTAAGGCTTAGAAACATACCTTTATCTCATGATTTGCACCTTGTTCATCCATGTACATAAATTCACAATTAAGCACATGTGTTGGCACTCAATCACCAAAATACTTAGAAATGGCCCAAGGGCACATTTCCCTTTCAGTAATACTCTAGTGTCATGTACGGAACCTGGCCATCCTGTGACAACAAATGTGAACCTCATATCGAAGTCACAAACGGCCATTACATTCTGCGATGCGTAACTGTGCCGACCAATATATTTGGCTTGCTCCGAGGCCGGGACAGACGCTGGAAAGTGACTACCATCAATTGCTCCTATGCAATCCTTGAAGTGGGGCCAAAATCTCCCCTCTCGCAAACGAGGATGAATCTTGATGAAATTTGGGTCTTTGGGCTTGATTATGTCAGATGGCATCTTATATAGTGCATTACGGACTTCACTATACTTGCGACTAATAGTTTCCAAGGAGTGACCAAACTTATTCCTTATCTGCCTAAATGATTGTGGACCTCCACATGCCCACAAGAAAATACCTAGAGCTTCCATAGTACTGACACCATGGCTTGGAAACAGACCATAATTTTCCACCAACGTATCATGCAATCGTCTAAAAACAGTACGTCGCATGCGAAACATGTCAAAGCAGTCGTTACTATTCTCCAAAGTTCGCTCAACCCATTAAATACCAGTTTCAACCATTGCTCTTCTAGAACCCGAACTGGAAGGCCTGCCCCAAATGTCAACAACATATAGAGCAACAAGCAATTTTGCATCTCTGTCATCCGTGTCATGATCAAATGTGTGTGCAGCAGGGTCACACATCTGCATGCACACAAACAACAGCCACATATTCATGTATAAGCATAGTTTATAAGCCACATATTAATGTATCATAGGTGACACAAAGTTCACAGATTCACATTGTTCACAAACATACAACTCTGATTATTGAAATACATGTTCAACTCGAATAATTGCAAAATTGTTCGAAAGGGAAAATTATGCGTACGAAAAGTTTATTTTGTAACACGACAATACTCATAATAGTGAAACGACAAGACTCATAAAACTAACACAAGTAACATAATAGTGAACATCAGCCTCTGTTGTCGGACGAGCACCATCTAAGTGGACTTTTTTAGATCTATCTCGAAAGCACGGCGCAGCCAAGCGTTCCGTCCTTCTTTTGTCTTCAGTGATGCAAATACATCTCTATACTTTTTCTCAATCAACAGATGAGTGGCAAACAAATGTAGGTCGCTGCCTTCTGGTGATCCATCATCGATCACTTGTTGCAACTGCACAATAACCTCAACACGAACAGGGTCGGCCTCAGCAGAGGTAATGGACTTGTTAGTGGTCATTGAACGCGACTCAAAAGCCTCCACTAGGCGTTTCATGTACTCTTCTCTCGTATCTTTTTTCTTCTTTGGTTTTGGAGAATCATGCCGCACCTTACGCTTCCCAGTCGTATTTGAGCATGGGTCAGGTGTGCTGTTTTCACCCCCACCTAAAGTGGCTTGCACATGATCATCAGATGATGAATTAGCATCCTCGACGCCAGGAATAAGGGTTCTTTCATTTGTGCAGACAATGGGTCCAAACATAACCTTGAGCTCGTCCTCATTCTCTAGGGAGGCTGTTTTGAACATAATACACCCTGGCATTGCCTGCAGCAACATGGTATTTCCTACTTTCAGATGGTCATTACTATTGTTAATCTAAAAAATAAAAAAAGTCTACTTACTTCATTTTGCTTAGCCCACCACTCATCTGGCGCACTGATTGAACCAGTATGAGGGTCTCGACCAAGACCTGTAGCCCTTTCATTAAGAGTTTTCCACTAGGTGAACATTCTCTTTAAGGAGTCCCACCTATTCTTCATTTGATCCCTGGTGTAAGTGCGACCAGTGTGTTCCTTAAACTTCCTTATGAGGTTAGCATACCCTTCGACATTTAGAAATTGTTGTGGCATGTTCCGTGCATTGACCTCTTCTACACAAATTTCTGTATAAATTTTTGTGGCTCTACTATCCCACTTTGCAATCACTTTGCCAGACTTGTCCATCTAGTGTAAAACAAGTGTAGACGATTGAAAATACGTATTGAAGTGCACTTAATAAGAAAACAAAATGAACTGGTAAGGGACCATAATAACATAAGGTAGTACCATAAGGAGTGCCATTGGGTTTGTCATAATTACATATATAGACTTAACAAATTCAAGTCCTGATGGACACAAAAGCACAGGGAATACTATAGAACTGCGCATTAAGCAAAAGGCTGATCTATCCCTGTTACCCTAACACCTGAGTCCAAGGTTCACCATGGTCTAACTTAAACCTCATTGTCACTAAACAAAGGCATCTGGTCCGAGTCATATTCTAGACCCCAGAAGTGTTCAAAGTGCTCCGCAAAGTCCCAATCTGGACTAAGGTAGTCGTCAGATGGGGGTGGTGAGGACAAGGCTGACGGTTCGTAGCTGCTGTCACCCGGGTTGTTAACATTGTTAACGTTGTCCAAATTCTCTTGCAACACCAGAGAGTCTTGCTCAAGCATGCAAGCTATGTCCTCCAATGCTACACGAAGTTTGGTAGCGTCAAATGAGGTCAACCCACGTCCTGGACGGATTGTTTCCCGAGCTACGGCAAATATCTTGTCCGCAATCTCTTGCATCCTTCCAATTGCCTTGTCGGCTATGGAGTCTGCGAAATCCATCTGATGTGGATTTAGGTGGTTAGTGTACTAGACAAGGGGACAATGTACTAACTTCCATGTATTGACATGAATTGGGTGGTAACATGAACAAACTGAAGTTGAAGCAACTAACATTCATGTACTGACATAGACAAACTTTGAAATAAACCCTCATCAAATAATAGGGCTTAAACACATCAATGGTATCCCGTTCACCGAGAACTTAATTTGGTAACACCTCTTCTATGATCACTGTTAATTAACCAACAAGTACATATTGACATTACCTTGCCTGCAGTGGTTCTTGGAACCAGAAGAGGAAGAACCCGAGTTGGTGGGGAAATCTGAAGCGTACATTAGCCAACAAAAATGTTAGTACGTCGCTCCAAACAAAAGTATGTAGTGAATAAACTGGACATGGGGACAATGTACTTAAATCCAGTAATTGAAACGATTTATTACCTCGGCTGCTAACAAACAAAACTATGTTTCAAGTAACAAAGAAATAAATAACAGTGCAAAACACACTTCAATGGTTTGTCCTAAATGGTGACCAAAAATCGTTAAACTGCTAGGAGTTTAACTATGAACAAACTGAAGTTGAAGCATCTCTTCATACTGCAAATCACACTTGCTAGGAGTCAATACAGGGGGGATAAACTCTTAACCACGGACGTCGATGCAACCTATACCCTAATCATTACATGGGGGACGAATGGATACGTAACAACTAGATAGGAGAGATATCCAAACGAGGGCGTCGGCGGAGGAGATTGAAGAGAGGGGCGGGATGGAGGAGAGGAAGATGGTACCTGGGAAGACGACGAGATGCGATGGCGGGACGAGTCGCAGCTTCAAGATGCCTGTGGGATTTGTCGAAGGAGTTGCAGATCCGCGGTCAAACCCCTAGAGAACGGAAGGGTCATGGAGGCATCGAATCACCGCCTCGGCGGAGGAGCAAGAAGACAGGTTCGGCATGGATGAGAGGAAGAAAGCTTACCTGCGAAGACGACGAGCGCGGCGGCGGGAGATGCGATGGGGGACGAGACGGCCACCGCGGGCGTCGCGAATGAGGGCGGTTGCGGGAGATGCGATGGGGAGGAGAGCTACGGCGGCGAGTTGCGACGGGGACGCGTGACGGGCGCGGTCGCGAACCCTAGCGAAATGAGGGCGGCTTTCCGCGGAAGCGTCCTCAGAGCCGCTTCTGGCGTCGTGTAGGAGGGTGGCTTCTCATCGAAGCGCGGCGCGGATAAGCGGGAGGAGAAGCTACGCGTTTGGTAGGCGCTTCAGCTTCTGGCGGCCAGAATCCGCCCAGAAGCTGAACCAAACGGCGCCATGAGCTGTTGATTATACCTCTCCTTATATAGGCAAAGGGTAGGGTTACAACTTACAAGAGATCTCAGATTGTTCGATTATATCCCACAAAGATCGGAATGCAAGCTATCTACGTTTGGTGTCTTGATCATCAGGTCTACTCCGACGTATGTGGGGCTACACTACTGGAAAGCTGGGCTTCCTACCCTTAATTTCAGTACCGGTTTTCTAAGAACTGGTATTAAAATTAAGAGAAGTCATGTTAACAGTTTTAGTGTCAGTTTTAACTGGTGGAAGCTTTATTATTAGTTGTTGGTTCCAACCGATACTAATGTCAAAGTTTTATTACCTGATGAAGACACCAACCAGTACAAAATCCTTGATATTAGCACCGGTTAGAGCTATCAACCGGTACTAATCTTTCTGCTTTATAAACCCTCTCCTTCCTCGCGCTGGCGCCAAGAACACATAGATCTCTGTTCATGTCACCGTAAGCTGAAAAGATGAGTGGCGTTGTCCATTTTTTTTGAATAGTTTGTTAAAGATTTCACTCATTGATCTGCAAAAAAGGTTAGCAGGTTCATCCTCTCATATAGTATACTTGTTTCTTTATGTCGATGATTTGTATAATTTAAGGAAAAATTAGTAAGTTTATCCTCTATTATGTGTTGTAATATTTCTGAATGTAGTAGAAATTAGTAACAAATGAGATTTGAGCTTTATTAATTGGCTACATAAGTATAAGTGTGTAATATTTATTGATTTGTTTGAGTTTAATCCTCTCATATGTTGTGTATTATGTATGAAGGTAATATAATACTTTATAAGAGGGGAGGTGTTGTCTAGATTTTTTGAAGAATTTGTTAAAAATTTCACTCATTTTAGTGTGAAAAAGGTTACCAAGTTCATCTTCTTATATAGTATAGTTAAAATAGTTATTTATTTGTTTATATTTCTTTTATTTTGTGGTTGATTGTGTTATATGTTTATTACAAAGATTGCATCAACAATGTTTATATAAATATTGTAGATGGATCATCAATAGATGTATAACATGGATTGACGTTCTAAAGGATATATTGAAGGCGATCACTATTTCCTGAAGATGATCGGAAGACATAAGCTTAA
The DNA here is from genome assembly GCA_029449295.1 of Zea luxurians. Classification (NCBI taxonomy): domain Eukaryota; kingdom Viridiplantae; phylum Streptophyta; class Magnoliopsida; order Poales; family Poaceae; genus Zea; species Zea luxurians. Next base: position 139,034,399 of record JAOPSE010000002.1, read on the forward strand.
AGGTTTCATGTGTTGTCCATGTAGAGACTGTAAGAACGAGATAGAATACACGTCATCGGCACTAATTCCACTCCACTAGCTTGTTGCAAAAGGGTTTCATGCCTAACTATATTTGTTGGATCAAGCATGGAGAATATAGGGTTCTATAGGACGAAGATGAGGAGTACGACAACACAATTTTGAACCATGCTCAGCATAGTTTTCTTTTGTAGATGTTGTAATGGGTGAGGCTGAAGATACTGAAGACAATGATGCTCTAGCACAAATGTTGCATGGCAAAGAGAAAGACTGTGATAATGAAAATGTTAGATAAAAACTGGAGCGCATGTTAGACGACAACACACTTTGTTATACCTAGATTATGAACAGGGCCATAAAAAGTTATGTATCATGTGGGAATTGTGTTGTGAAGGCAACAAATGGTATCGTTGATAAGGCTTTTCAATGAGATATATATTAAGCCTAATAAAGAAGTTTCTTTTCGAGAGAAACAAATTAGCGGCATCAACATATGAAGTATAATTAATTCATAATTAACAAATGTCTACAATTGCATTACTTACGTGGACGAATCATGGAATTTTTACGATTGCATTACTTACGTGAACGAATCATAGACTAGTTAGGTTTAATAGATTCGTCTTACCATTTAGTACTCATCTATATAGTTAGTTTTATAGTTAGACTATATTTATTACTTTTAAATAGCAATGGTTTGATTAGGTATAGACTATTCAAACACCCCCTGAATCTTGTGGGAGCCTCAGCCTCGGTATTAGATCTAGTCTTTGAAGAGTTATAGTTTAGGTGCTCACCTTGCTCCGGCCAGCAGATTTTACATTGAAGTCTGGAACTTGGTTGGGTCTGATTTGGACTTGTTCAGGAAATCTGTTGCAGAGGCTTGACCAACCCCCCGCAATGATTTCTTGGGTCGCCACCGCGTAGCAGCCTAGCAGGTCACTGGATCCAGAGTTTGAAACATAAAACTGAGGGGGTTTTTTTAGTCAGAAATTCAATAGAATGCGTTCTGGTCCTCTGGTGAGTGGTGATTCGGGTGAGCAAGTTCCTGAGCTGTACTAGTAGCATCATGGAAACATCCAGCAAATGCGCAAGGACATCTGACAAAAGAACTGCACACAAATGCTGAGCAGCCAAGAAGAAAATACTGATCAGCAAACGGTGGTGTTTGGTGGTGAAAAAGCGCCCAAATAACAGAACGAATCCGTGACCGACAGATCTTACACAGTTTGTTGAGAACTCCAACGGAAGAAACACTACAACAGGATTACAGGGAATGGGACAGCAAGCCATTTTCTCACGTGTCTAGGCCTAAGTAATCCATGACCAAATACGATAAAGCTCCAACTGAAGAACTCTACAACGGTCCACGGGCAAACAGGAAATGGGCAACAAACCATTCTCCCGCGTCGCTAACTCGCTAGAGCTACAGCTACTTGCATGGCGGCGGCGGGGTACCCACTCACCCGTGCAGTTGCCAACCTCGGCGGGGTCGGAGCAGCTACCGGTATCCGCAAGCCAAGAGGCCTCAACGGTAGCACCGGAGCTTCCAACGTGAGAGCACGAGCTGAGGCTAGTGCTGGGAATTAGGATAAAAAGATTTTGACGAGTATGCTTATTTCGGGGTCACCTTTTGCTGTTTCGCTTCACGATTTGTTTGTCAAATAGTTTAAACTCCAGCAACTATGTTCTTCAAAAAATTGTGGAGTTAGAATGAACTCCAACATTTTTGTGGAGCATCAAAAAAAATATCCTACGAAACTTGTTTTCACATGTAAATATGTGAAGTTCAGAGTTAATTAACCACCAATGCCACTTGTTGTGGATAAAATAATGTTTCCTTCTGTTGTTTGCTCCCAACCCACCTTCTTCCTCACGTGAAAACAAAGAGCAACGATGAGTAGAGGTGCCTTGTGCTCGTGGCGGCGGCATGTGCACGCGCATCGGCGAGGCCACGACAGCATGCACACGCGCGCCTGCCAGGCAGCGGTGGCCAGCACGTGCACCGACGAGGCCACGGCGGCATGCGCTTCGTGAGGGAGAGGCCGAGAGGGAGAGCACGTCATCGTGGCCTCTATGGCCTTGATGTCGGAGCGGAACCACCCGTTGTTTGATGAAATGCCTGTGAAGAATGTCGTCTCCTAGAGTTAGTGGAAGCCAAACAATTCCATAACTCTACAAACTCCATGGTGGAGCTACTACTCGGTGAAGTTGATAGAGCTGAGCTACAAAAGGAGGAGTTGAGCAGTCCCAAACACTCTCTTTAGCTTATTTGACAAAAGATCCACTATTACCTATCATTGCCAAACTTTTAAAAATGTTTTATCTATTATTCTTTCCTCCTGCCATGCAACACATGATTAAAATAAATAATCAGAATTCTAATAAGCTTAAGTTATCAAAATCTAGATTATATAACTCTGATTATTTTATCTCATATATAATCCAGATTATATAATATATAAGCTCAAGCATGCACAAATTTTTCGTACAAGCGCCAACGGACAACAACCATTTGCCCATTTCGGCGGGTGTTCAGATAATCAGATCCTCTGCTCCTAAGTTGACAGCACATTCACTGGATGGTGGGGTGACTGCGGTTCACGGTGGTACATGATGGGCTGAATTTATAGGGAAACCGAGAGGTTGATTTTGTTGGGTGTTATGTTGCACATGACTCATACTCCCATATTATATTTCAACAATATGCAAGGCCTTATACTTGTTCTATTTATATTTACACGGACACTCCCTTAAGATATGCTAACATATTCAACATTTCCATTTTGTTACATGCCAGCTCATTATCCTTAGGATCTAACCCTTTTGTGAGACAATCTGCTACTACAAGATTTGACATACTTCAACTTCAAAGGCCCACTATCAATCTTCTCTTTTATAAAGAACTTATCAATCTCCACATATTTCATACGATCAAATAGAACTGGATTATTTGCTATGTTGATTGCTGCTACATTATCACAATGAAGCAGCATTGTCTCATTCTTCAACACTTGAAGCTCCTTCAAAAGACACTTTAACCACATCATTTCACACAAAGCTAAAGCCATTGCTCTATGTTTAGCCTCCGTAGTAGATCGAGACACCACAACTTGCTTCTTGCTTCTCCATGAAACTAGATTACCACCCACAAATACACAATATCTAGATGTGGATCTCTGATCATCTCTACTACTTACCCAGTCAGTATCACAATACCCTTCCAAATTCATGTGTTGGTTTGCTATAAACCACAATCCTTTGCGAGAGGTTCTCTTTAGGTATCTCATGATTTGATAAACTACCTCCATATGCCTAGTTCTAGGATCATGCATATACCTACTCACCTCACTTACTGCATAAGCAATGTCCAGTCTTGTATGACAAAGGTATATCAAACAACTAACTACTCTTTGATATCTTTCCCTATCCATAGGGTCACCCGACTCAGCACAAGTTTGATGATTCTTATCAATGGGTGAGCCACATGTACGACACCCAAGCATTCCTATCTCTGCCAACAGATCGAGGACATAGTTCCTTTGGGAGAGAATAATTCCTCTAGGTGACCTAGCAATCTCAATCCCAAGGAAGTATCGAAGTGGTCCAAGATACTTTACCAAGGCTCTGCCTAGTATTTCCTTCAGTTTCTTGATCTCCTCCACATCATCTTCAGTGATCACTATATCATCAACACAAAAAGCCAGAATAGTGACATAAGACCCTTGATGTTTGTACAAGACGGTGTGATCTCCATTGCATTGATAATAGCCCATATCACACACAACTCGCCTAAATCTATCAAACCATGCACGTGGTGACTGTTTCAGTCCATAGAGTGATTTCTTGAGTTCGTACGCTTTCCCACGAGTATGTTCTTTATCAAATCCAGGTGTAATTTCCATATAGACTTGTTCTTGTAAGTCGTCATGAAGAAATGTGTTTTTACATCCAACTGATGAAGTGGCCAACCAAAGTTGGCTGCACATGAAATCAAGGTCCTCACCGTGACCATTTTTGCTACATGTGCAAAGGTTTCATCATAGTCAATTTCATCTGTCTGACGGTATCCCTTCGCAACCAATCTTGCTTTGTACATGTCCACCTTTCCTTGAGGAGTCTGCTTGTTGGGGGAATGACCCCCGCTCCTTGGGATCCGCTAGTCATAGAGTGCACTAAGGAAAGGAGCCCCTAATCGCTAGGGCCCGTTGAAAGGGAAATGTGCCCTTGGGCCATTTCTAGTATAGTTTTGGTGATTAAGTGCCCAACACGTATTGAGTGAGTAATCTTGTGCCAAATGATTGATCAAGTGCAAATCAACAAGAAGGTATGATTCTAGACTTAGTACATTGATTTTTGTGTACTAACATATTTGTCTAAGTGCTGGAATTAGAGAAAAGAGAAGAAGAAAACATCTTGGCTGGAACAGCCAAGACTCAGCGCAGTCTGGCACACCGGACTGTCCGGTGGTGCACCAGACAGTGTCCGGTGCGCTAGGCCAGCCTCCGGTGAAAAGGCCACTCTCGAGAACTGACGGCGGTGTACGACTATAATTCACCGGACTGTCCGGTGAGCCGTCTGCGGCGAAGTCGTCGCTCTCGGGAATCGTTCAACGGCGTACGGCTAAAATTCACCGGACGGTACGGTGAGCCAACGGTCGGCTGCGCAATCCGCGCGTGACGCGTGGCCGCGCCAACGGTCGGCTGGGAGCACCGGACAGTGTCCGGTGTGCCAACGGCTCCATTTCTGCAACGGTCGACTATGCTATTTTTGGAAGGCAATCTTCACCGGACCATGAACAGTGCTTGTCCGGTAGTGCACTGGACTGTCCGGTGCGCCACCCGACAGAAGGCAAGAATTGCCTTCCCAGATTGCTTCCAACGGCTCCTAGCTGCCTTGGGGCTATAAAAGGGACCCCTAGGCGCATGGAGGAGTACACCAAGCATTCTTTGATCATCCCTAAGCACTAAGACTCCATTCTCGCACATTCGATTCTTTGTGATAAGTGACTTGAGCTCTAGTTGAGTAGAGAACTCCCCGCATTGTGTTGTGAGCTCAAGTTGTGGCTTATGTGCGTGTTTGTGTTTGTGCTCTGAGTCTTGTGTGTGTTGCTCTCCCCTCCCTTACTTCCATGCTTCTTAGTGATCATCAATTGTAAGGGCGAGAGGCTCCAAGCTGTGGAGATTCCTCGCGAACGGGAATAGTGAAAGAAAGGAAAACACCGTGGTATTCAAGTTGATCATTGGATCACTTGAAAGGGGTTGAGTGCAACCCTCGTCCATTGGTACGCCACAACGTGGAGTAGGCAAGTGTTACTTGGCTGAACCACGGGATAAATCATCGTGTCTCTTGTGCCAGTTTTCATCGTGACTATTGTGTTTCACAAGAGCTCGGTCCTTAGCCACTTGTTTCTACTAAGCTAACACTTAACCAAGTTTTTGTGTCCGTAAGTGGTTGATTTTTACAGGATCACCTATTCACCCCCCCTCTAGGTGCTATCACCCGTTAGTCAGTTGAGAGAGGCAGATATGTCAACCCTAAAAGGCCCCGCCCCCAGTCAAACCCTACGACACTAAGTCTAGGGTCGGGTGTGGAGGAACTTGACAAGGGAGGTCAGGCGTGTCGAAAGGGAACCACTCGAGTGGATCCCACGCCTGGACCTAGACTGACTCGTCATAAGTAGCCGACCACACTTAACCATGCCTGGCACCGAGCCACAGAGCAGTGCCGGTCTGCTTCTCACTCATGACCTACGAGCACCTTAGGTCGCAGTACACTCAAGACCTATGAAGCCCTTGGACTGTGGCACGCTTATGGCCTATAGAGTTAGGCCTATAGAGTACGTAGGCCTGAGTACGTAGCCCTTGGACTACACGACAACCTACGTCAAGCCACGGCTATAGAGGATAGGGGTCGACATAGTCATAATGATGTTGCCTGGGACCATCGCTGCCACCACATCATCCGCCACAGGCCCCACAAATACACGTAGCTCCACCAGGGGTAAAACACTGATTTTACCCTTTCCTTGCGGCTCCTTCCTAGGGATGCCACCGCTGGCCAACCCTTCTCCCAGCCTATAAAAGGGGGAGGCTGGCCTCAGGGCAAGAGAGATCAGACAAGATCGAAAGGAGTGAGCTCTTAGGTAACCGGACGCCTTCAGGCGGACATGAACCCACAAGGACAAACAGGAAGAGGAGCGCTCATGAGCACCAGGATGACTGAGCCCCACCAAGCTAAAACTTAGCTAGGACTCCACCCAACAGCTTCTAAGCTCCACTTCCACCTTGATAAAGAGACTTGGGAGTCTCTCCTCCCTCTCTTGACCACTTGTAACCCTACTACGAATTTGATCATTAATGGTGCTAGTAGTGCAAGCCACTGATGACTAGAAGTAGGGACGTTCTGTCGCTCCCATTATAAACATTGTGTCCTCCACGCACACCCTTGGGAGCTCAGAATGTGTACAATAAATTTACTTGTTGGAGCGAGGTACGAAACACCGACAGTTGGCACGCCAGGTAGGCGACTTGCGCGTTCCACGACGAGATCATCCAAGCTCCGAATGGATGGAAGCGACGTTGCACAGCATAGGCTCCCGGAGCGCCCGAACGTTCTGGGGACTCCAACGACACCCTGGCAACAAAGAAACAACGAACTGGTCCCTGGAACCCCTGACTCTCCTAACGGGTGAGTTGCTTGACATCGTTGGAAGCCTCGACCACCCAAGGTAAAACGCTAGTTTTACCCTTGCCTTGTGGCTCCTTCCCAGGGAAGCCACCACTGGTCGACCGTTTCCCATCTTATAAAAGGGGGAGACTAGCTTCAAGGCAAGAGAGATTGAACATGATCAAAAGGAGAGAGCTCTTAGGCAATTGGACACCTTCAGACGGACACAAACCCACAAGGACGAACAGGAGGAGGAGGAGCGCCGACAAGCACCAGGAGGCCAGAGCCCCGCCAAGCTAAGACTTAGCTAGAACTCCACCTAGTAGCTTCTAAGCTCCACTTCCTCCCCGGTAAAGAGACCTGGGAGCCTCTCCTCCCTCTCTTGACCACTTGTAATCCCTACTATGAGTTTGATCATCAATGGTGCTGGTAGTGCAAGCCACTAATGGCTGGAAGTAGGGACGTTCTGCCCGAAACATTATAAACCTTGTGCCCTCTATGCACACCCTCAGGAACATCGAATGTGTATAATAAATTTACTTGTCAGAGCGAGGTGTGAAATACGAATAGTTAGCGCGCTAGGTAGGGGACTTGCGCATTAGATTATCCAAGCTCCGGATGGATGGAAGCGACGTTGGCACAACACGAGCTGCCGGAGCGGCCGAACGCTCTGGGAACTCCAACGATGCCCCTAGCAACGAAGAACATGGGATTGACCCAACAATAATTGCCTCATCATCCTCTATCTCCTCCTGGATATTAATATTTGGATCATCACGATCCCCACTGTTTCCATCAATACTCAATATCCCACTACTTCTTTCTTCATTACTCAGTATCTCCGTAGTTATCCCTGTAAGGAAAATGGACCTTGGGTCATTTGGCTCAATAGGTTTTGTTGTTTGATGATCAACATAACCTATGAACTAATGTGTTTGCTAGTGTTTATGTTTGTAGTTCATAGGATGCTAAAGTTACTTGGACTAAGGCATTGAGGAAAGCAACACCTCAAAAGAAGACATTATGAAGATCACAAGAAGATCAACAAGTATCAAGCAAAGTCTAAGAAACAAAAAACAATTGTTGCCACGGTGGACTGTCCAACCGAGAGCACCAGACTGTCCGATGCCACACACCGGACTGTCCGGTGCACCAAGGAACAGTAGCCCAACTGCTAGTTTGGTGGCACTGGTGTAGAGAAGCCACCGGACTATCCAGTGTGACACGAGGACTGTCCGGTGTAAAAGCCTGCAACGCCAATGGTCACCTACGGTGTCAGTCCAATGGCTAGGCGCACCGAACTGCCCGGTGACCCCACCAGACTGTCCTATGACCCCACCGGACTGTCCGGTGTGCCGCTGAGAGCAGCAGCTTTTCTCCAACGGCTAGTTTTGTGTTGGGGGTCTATAAATACCACCCCAACCGGCCATTTCAATGTGTGGGAGCCCAAGCAACATACCAAGGCATATAGTAGACATTTCCAAGTGCTCATACACCCAAGTGCTTAATAGAATCACTCGGTGATTAGAGTAGGTGCTTTACGAAGTGCTTAGGTTAGTTAGACCGCATTAGCTCGATAGTGGAGACGGTGAGGAGCGCTTGAGAGGAGCTGGAAGCGGAGCACTAATTGTGCGTGGAGAAGGCCTTCTTCTCTCTACGGAGTTACTCGACCATGGTGCTTGGCCCTCACTGAAAGGGAAATAGGGTCAAACCTTTTCCTATAAATGATTTTGGTGGTTGAATGCCCAACACAAATGTTGGACTAACTAGTTTGCTCTAGATTATATATTCTACAGGTGCACAGAAGTTCAACACAAACCAATAAAAGATCAAAGTTAGGGTTCAAAAGAAAGGAGCAAAAGAAACCGAAGAGAACCCTGGTCTGGCACACCGGACTGTCCGGTGTGCTACCGGACACTGTCCGGTGTGCCACCAGACACTGTCCGGTGCACCAGGGACCGTACAGTCTAAACTCTTCGCCTTCGGGTTTCTCAGGCGCCGCTCCGCTATAATTCACCGGACTGTCTGGTGTGCCACCGAACTGTCTGGTGAACCAAGCAGAGCAACGGCTAACAGCGCAACGGTCGTCTGCAAAAGTGTGAACAGTGGGTGAACAGTGCACGCAGAAGTCAGAGCAGGCGTTAGAGGCGCACCGGACAGTGAACAGTACCTGTCCGGTGCAGCACCGGACTATGCGGTGCGACATGAAGTTAGCGCTCCAATGGTCAGAATCTTCAGAACCCTAACAGTTGGGTGACGTGGCTGGCGCACCGAACAGTGTCCAGTGGCGCACCGGACTGTCCGGTGCGCCCATCGACAGACAGCCTCCCCAATGGCTATGTGGTGGTTGAGGGCTATAAATACCCCCAACCACCACCACTCCAAGCATCCAAGTTTTTCAGACATCCCATTCAATACAAGAGCTAGTGCAATCAATACAAGAGACAATTCAAAAGAATCAAAGCCTATCCAAGTCCCAAATCCACTCCAAACAACTAGTGACTAGAGAGAGTGTTTTGCTAGTGTTCTTTGAGCTCTTGTTCTTGGATCGCTTTCTTCTTCCTCATTCTTGTTTTTTAAGCAACTTGTAATCAAAGCAAGAGACACTAAGTTTGTTGTGGTCCTTGTGGGGTCTAAGTGACCCGTTTGATTAAGGAGAAAGCTCACTCGGTCTAGGTGACTGTTTGAGAGAGGGAAAGGTTGAAAGAGACCCGGTCTTTGTGACCACCTCAACAGGAAGTAGGTTCTCAAGAACCGAACCTCGGTAAAACAAATCACCATGTCATCCGCTTCATTTGCTTTTGATTTGTTTTCCCCCCTCTCTCGGACTCGGATTTTATTCTAACACTAACCCCAGCTTGTAGATTGTGTTTTAAGTTGTAAATTTCAGATTACGCCTATTCACCCCCTCTAGGCGACTTTCAATTGGTATCAGAGCCTGGTACTTCATTAGAGTCTAACCACTCAAAGTGATGTCGGGAGATCACGCCATGAGGGAGAACATGACCGGCGAGAAGTCCACAAGCCACGGGAAGGCTCCATCAAGGGAGTCCGGCAACAAGCTAAAGGAGGGATCACCTCCTCACAAGTCGCATCGGAGTGGCGACAAGAAAAAGAAGATGAAGAAGGTGGTCTACTACGAGACCGACTCTTCGTCGCCATCTGCATCCGGCTCCGACGTGCCGTCCGTCACTTCTAAGCGCCATGAGCGCAAGAAGTTTAGTAAGATCCCCCTACGCTATCCTCGCATTTCCAAACGCGCTCCTTTACTTTTCGTCCCATTAGGCAAACCAGTGGTTTTTGATGGTGAAGACTATTGTATGTGGAGTGATAAAATGAGGCATCGCCTAACCTCACTCCACGCAAGCATATGGGACATTGTTGAATTTGGAGCGCAGGTACCATCGCGGGGGATGAAGGCTACGACTCGGACGAGGTCGCCCAAATCAAGCACTGTGATTCCCAAGAAACTACTATACTCCTCACCTCTCTATGTCGAGAGGAGTATAATAAGGTGCAAGGGTTGAAAAGTGCCAAGGAGATTTGGGACATGCTTAAGACCGCGCACGAAGGAGATGAGGTGACCAAGATCACCAAAAGGGAGACGATCGAGGGGGAGCTTGGTCGATTTGTCCTCAACCAAGGAGAGGAGCCACAAGCCATGTACAACCGACTCAAGACCTTGGTGAACCAAGTGCGCAACCTCAGGAGCACCAAGTAGGATGACCATGAAATGGTCAAGGTTATTCTTAGATCACTTGTTTTTCATAATCCCACTCAAGTTCAATTAATTCGTGGTGATCCTCGCAACCTCGGAAGCTTTGAATTGATGATCAGAGGCTCCAAACAAATCATCAACTTGGAGCAAGGCAGCACCTCCAAACCCGAGGTGCAACCTGTCGCATTCAAGGCGACAGAAGAAGAAAAGAAGGATTCTACACCAAGTTGGATCCCCATCGACGCCTCCAAGCTTGACAACGAGGAAATGGCACTCATCATCATGAGCTTTTGCCAAATCCTCAAGCAAAGGAAGGGGAAGGATTACAAGCCCCTTTCCAAAAGGGTGTGCTACAAGTGTGGTAAGCCCGGTCATTTTATCGCTAAATGTCCTATGTCTAGTGATAGTGACAGGGGCGACGACAAGAAGGGAAAGAGGAAGGAAAAGAAGAAGTACTACAAGAGGAAGGGTGGCGATGCCCACGTGTGTCGGGAATGAGACTCTGACGAGAGCTCCACCGACTCCTCCTCCGACGAGGATGCCGCGAACATCACCATCAACAAGGGCCTCCTCTTCCCCAATGTCGGCCACAAGTGCTTCATGGCAAAGGACGACAAAAAGAAGAAGGTAAAATCTAGAGCCTCCACCAAATATACAACATCTAGTGATGAGGTTAGCTCTAGTGATGATGAAGATGATTTGCTCACACTTTTTGCCAACCTTAACATGCAACAAAAGGAAAAATTAAATGAATTGATAGGTGTTATTCATGAGAAGGATGAACTCTTGCATAGCCAAGAGGAATTCCTTATTAAGGAAAATAAAAAGCATGTTAAGGTAAAGAATGCTTATGCTCAGGAAATAGAAACATGTGAAAAATTGACTAATGAGCTTAGCATATGCCATGACACTATTTCCAACCTTAGAAATGAGAATGCTAGTTTAATTGCTAAGGTGGAAAAATTAAATTCTTGTAATGATTCAATTGTCAGTCTTAGAAATGAAAATGATAGTTTAATTGCTAAGATTGATAAATTGAATGCATCACTTTCTAGCCTTAAATTTAAGAATGATGAATTAGTTTCTAAGGCTAAAGATTTAAATGTTTGTAATGTTTCTATTTCCAATCTTAGAAATGAGAATGCCATATTACATGCTAAGATTGATGAATTAAATGCTTGCAGACCCTCTTCATCTAGTGTTGATCATGTTACAATTTGTGCTAGATGTAGAGACATTGATGTTGATGCTATCCATGATCACCTTGCTTTAATTAAACAACAAAATGATCACATAACTCAACTAACTGCTAAAATTAATGAGTATGAAATTGAAAATGAAAAATTTAAATTTGCTAGGAGCATGCTCTATAGTGGGAGACGCCCTGGCATTAAGGACGGCATTGGTTTCCAACAGGGAAGCATTGCCAAAATTAATGCCCCTAAAAGATTGTCTAATTTTGTTAAAGGCAAGGCTCCCATGGCTCAGGATAATGAGGGTTACATTTTATATTCTGTTGGTTATCCTGAGCACGAGATTAGGAGAATTCATGCTAAGAAGTCTCATTCTATTTCCCATCATGCTTTTATGTATAAGAATGAGGCATCTAGTTCTAGGCAATCAACCCATGTTAAATTTTATAAAAAGAAATCTCCTACTGCATCAAATGAGCCAATTATTTCATTTAAGAATTTTGATGCTTCTTATGTTTTAACTAACAAATCAGGCAAAGTAGTTGCCAAATATGTTGGGGCTAAACACAAGGGCTCAAAGACTTGTGTTTGGGTGCCTAAGGTGCTTGTTTCTAACATCAAAGGACCCAAGACTATTTGGGTACCTAAGAACAAGACCTAAATTGTTTTGCAGGTTTATGCATACGGGGCTCAAGCTGGATAATTGATAGTGAATGCACAAATCATATGACTGGAGAGAAAAGGATGTTCTCCTCCTATGAGAAAAACCAAGATCCCCAAAGAACTATCACATTCGACGATGGAAATCAAGGTTTGGTCAAAGGACTTGGTAAAATTGCTATATCACCTGACCATTCTATTTCCAATGTTTTTCTTGTAGATTCTTTAGACTACAATTTGCTTTCTGTATCTCAATTGTGTAAAATGGGCTATAACTTTCTTTTTAGTGATACTAGTGTTACTGTCTTTAGAAGAAGTGATAATTCAATAGCATTTAAGGGTGTGTTAGAGGGTCAGCTATACTTAGTTGATTTCAATAGAGCTGAACTTGAGACTTGCTTAATTGCTAAGACTAATATAGGTTGGCTCTGGCATCGCCGACTAGCCCATGTTGGAATGAAGAATCTTCACAAACTTATAAAGGGAGAGCACATTTTAGGACTAACCAATGTTCATTTTGAGAAAGACAGGGTTTGTAGCGCATGTCAAGCAGGAAAGCAAGTTGGCGCTCACCATCCACACAAGAACATAATGACAACGGACAGGCCACTGGAGCTACTCCACATGGATCTATTTGGCCCAATCGCTTACATAAGCATCGGCGGGAGTAAGTACTGTCTAGTTATTGTGGATGACTATTCTCGCTTCACTTAGGTATTCTTTTTGCAGGAAAAATCACAAACCCAAGAGACCTTAAAGGGATTCTTGAGACGAGCTCAAAATGAGTTCGGCTTAAGGATCAAAAAGATAAGAAGCGACAATGAAACGGAGTTCAAGAATTCACAAATTGAAGGCTTCCTTGAGGAGGAGGGCATCAAGCATGAGTTCTCTTCTTCCTACACACCTCAACAAAATGGTGTAGTGGAGAGGAAAAATAGAACTCTATTGGACATGGCGAGGACCATGCTTGATGAGTACAAGACACCAGACCGATTTTGGGCTGAGGCGATTAACACCGCCTGCTACTCCATCAATCGGTTATATCTTCATCGAATCCTCAAGAAGTCATCTTATGAACTCCTCACTGGTAAAAAGCCCAATGTTTCATATTTTAGAGTCTTTGGTAGCAAATGTTTTATTCTTGTTAAAAGAGGTAAAAAATCTAAATTTGCTCCTAAGGCTATAGAAGGCTTTTTACTTGGTTATGACTCAAACACAAGGGCATATAGAGTCTTCAACAAATCCACTGGATTAGTTGAGGTTTCTTGTGACATTGTGTTTGATGAAACTAATGGCTCCCAAGTGGAGCAAGTTGATCTTGATGAACTAGATGATGAAGAGGCTCCGTGCGTGGCGCTAAGGAACATGTCCATTGGGGATGTGTGTCCTAAGGAATCCGAAGAGCCTCCACAAGCACAAGATCAACCGTCATCTTCCGTTCAAGCATCTCCACCAACTCAAGATGAGGAACAGGCTCAAGATAATGAAGAAGAAGATCAAGAGGGTGAGCCACCTCAAGACGAGGACAATTGTCACACCCGGTTTTAGAAGGCAAACCGAATGCGAACCATGTACGTGCCAGGATCAGCAATTCACATACACAGCAGTTACATAACATGGACATCATCACACAGTGCTCAAATAGTATTAAAAAGGGAAATAATAGTCGATTACATCATACGTCTGAGACGTCCACATAGTCTTTACAATAAATCAAAGTGCGAAAACAAAACGTAGATAACCGCGGCCTTCACAGGCAGCCGACTGGGGGTTGCCGCTAACCCACACCTAGAACTCGTCGTAGTCTTGGAACTCCTGGAAGTCTCCTTCCACAGCTTCATCTTCTCCTAAGCAGTGGTTGCAATGCTGACAACCTGGGGATGGGGGGGGGGTTTGGTGTGTAGAGCAAGAGTGAGTACACATCAACATACTCAGCAAGTATCCTATCTGGCTATAGTGGACTAGCTTTATGTGGGGGGGTAAGTCAAGCAGTTGCTTTTAGTTGGTCAGATTATTACTTACTAGTAGAAAGCCAGGTTTTAGCATTAACCCCAGTTATTAGCCTGATGTACCCTTTCCAAACGGAAAGAATACCACTTACCAGCACCATAGTCATAACCAAAACCATCAGTCTCATTGCCACCTGTAAACCAAAATGTCTCTGATCGAGTACCACTAATCACTGGAGCTCCCTTGGTCGCTCATAACCGCGAGCACGGCTGATATATCAGTTTTCAAACACTCTGCAGAGGTTGTGCACTTTACCCACAAGCCGTGATTCCCTTTCTGCCCGGAGAGAGCTACTCCCCATTGACCACTACCTAGGTGGTCCAGCAGGGCATCACTACGTAGCCTTTACAAAGATTCCCCGAGGCTGTAGCCGCCCGTTAGGTTTCCTAAATGTACCGCACTCCTCCCCAAGGGACAAATCAACCTTGGCAGAGCGAGCCGCATACACCGAGCCCCATTGACGGCACGACGGCGAAGCGAACTACACCCCGGTTCCTCTAATTACTCAGCTAAGGGCATCCCACTCCACCCTCATGGTTGCACTGTTTTCCCGGGCGGTCATCCATAGAACAGGTCCTTACGGAGAGGCACTCGAGAAACCACTCGAGCCCCCTTGAAGACCACAAGTATAACATCATAATAAGAGAGGGGAAAACAGTGTATCATAGATAATCTCATCATGTTCATTGATTAGGGTTTGAGCAATAGCATGAAGCTAAACGATAATAATCCGACCCAAATAGGTGAACAAGGACATGGGTAACAAAAGCTAGTCAATCCTTAAGTATAAATGTGTAATGCGGGAGGTGAATTGAAGAATAAATAGGGCAGAGATAGGTCAAAGGACACTTGCCTCCACCAACCGACTGCTGCTCAGGGGCTTCTCCTGCGAGTTCCTCGGGCTCTTCGACCGGATCGTTCTCTATGCGATAGCAAGCATACATACATCCATCCATTCAAATTAGGGAACAAACAGTACACCATACAAGAGGACAAATGAAGTAAATATGCATAGAATATCACATACGATAATGGACTTACCATGGTTAGAAAGAAATGAGAAAAGATCTCGCGAGAGTTAAAGCTTATGCCCGAGACGCACTATGGGTTGATGAATAACTAGACGTCACGTGTTCTAATTCCAATTGGTCTTAACAAAAGAATTAGCTACATGCACTAATATAAACGTGACCACTTTTAGTAGATTAACATTAAATGAGTTAGGCAATCAGCTATACAAATTAACTAACGTAACCAATTTCCAAATTGAGACTCCTATCTTATTAATATAAACACGTGATTAGCGCGCATAGGACACGGGGGGGGGGGGGGGGGGGGGGTAGACGGGCACGGTGAGTCGTGCCAACGCACCGCGCGCACCACGCGAGCACGCGTGCGCAAGGCCACGCTAACGCGCCGCGAATGAGCCGCGCACACGTAGGGGCCGAGCTACGCAAGCGTCGCGTTGTGCGCCGCGAGAGACAATGGGGACACGCCGAGGCCGAACGCATGGGCCGCACACTGGCCGAACCGGGGGGGCGGATGCGTGCGCAGAGCGCGCCATGGCCACGTGCCATGGACAGGTCAGGGGGCCGCACGGGGTTGTCACGGCCGCGCCAGCCGAACTCCGGCCGCGCACCGGAGGCACGCGAGCTGGGCTCCAGGCCGCGGGTCGCGGGGGGTCAGGACGGGGCGCTGCGCGGTGGCAGGGGGAACGAGGACGCGCCAGGACACGCCGGGGACCGCGTCGTGCCGCGGACATGAGCAGCGAGCACGCCGCAGGTGAGCTACGCGGGCAGGCTGCGTCGGACGGGGCTACGCACTAAGCCGAGGCCGCGCTGGCACGCCGCGCCGCGACAGGCGAGCTGGACGAGCCGGAAAGCGGGCGAGTCGCGCCGGGGCTGCGCGCAGGGCCGCGGGTGGGCGAACCGCGTTGCCACGGGCCGCGCCACCGCGCCACGACGTCGGGCTGGGGCCATGGACGAGCAGCCACCACGGACGCGCCGGGCGAGCGGGGGCGAGCACCGTGGCCGGGGCCGAGGCCGCACCGGGCGGGTGCCACGGTCGCGCGCCGAGACCGCGCGCACCGAGGCGAGGGAGGCCGGACGCGCCACGGGGGAGGTCGCGCCGCGGGCAGGCGGAGCCGGGGCGAGACCGCACCGCGCGCTGGGACGCCGTGGGCGCGCCGCCGGGGCGGGCCGCTGAGGTCGCGCGAGCGCGAGGGAGGGGAAGGGAGGGGTCGCGCCGGGGTCGAGGAAGAATAAGAGGGGGGGAGACGGAGAGGAGGAGGGGGATGAGGGCTCACCGCGCGGGGACGAGGGCGCAGGCGGGCAGCGGTTCCGAACGACGGGCGAGCTGGGCGGGGAAGACGCGTCGTGCAGGGGGGTTAGGAGAAAGAAAGAAGGAAAAAGATAAAGAAGAGAAGAAAGAAAAAAAACGGCTGACAGGTGGGGCCCACCCGGGATGGCGGCGGCGGCGGTTGCGCCCACGCGCGCGTCGCGCGCAGAACGCAGGGAGGGGGCGGTTGGGCCGCCGTGCGCCGATTCGGCCCAAGGCGGGGGGGGGAGGCAGCTGGAGGCGGCTGGGCCGTCGCGCCAGGCCCGCAGCGGGGGGGGGGGGGGGGAAGGGAGGGGGCCGGTTGGGCTGCCCACTAGGGGAGGGGAAGGTGGGCTGAAAGGAGAGGAAGGGAGGAGAGAGGAAAAGAAAAGATTTTTTCCCTTTTTTTCCTACTTTAGCTCTAGTTCACCACTAGAATACCTAGCTCACAAAATAAAAAAATATGCAGGGACCGGCATGGTGCAACAATCCAAATAAAATACTCCTAGGGTTTTATTATTACTATACGACTTGGAGTTTTTGGAAATAGGTAGGGTTTTAGCGAAAAGAAATAGGAAAGAGAGGTAACGCCCGAATTTGGCGAGAGAAAAGAAGAAAGAAAAGAAAAAAAATCCTACCCCCAAATTTAGGGCGTTACAACAATGATCAAGGGGGAGATGATGAAGATAATGACAAGGAAGATGATAAAGAAATACAGGGTCAAAGACCGCCACACCCAAGAGTCCACCAAGCAATCCAAAGAGATCACCCCGTGAACTCCATCCTCAGTGACATTCATAAGGGGGTAACCACTAGATCTCGTGTTGCACATTTTTGTGAGAAATACTCTTTTGTCTCCTCTATTGAGCCTTACAGGATTGAGGATGCACTAAGAGATTCGGATTGGGTGCTGGCAATGCAAGAGGAGCTCAACAACATCACGAGGAATGAGGTATGACATTTAGTTCCACGTCCTAATCAAAATGTTGTAGGTACCAAGTGGGTATTCCACAACAAGCAAGATGAGCATGGTGTGGTGATAAGGAACAAAGCCCGACTTGTGGCCAATGGTTATTCACAAGTCGAAGGTTTGGATTTTGATGAAACTTATGCACCCGTAGCTAGGCTTGAGTCAATTCGCTTATTACTTGCCTATGCTACTTACCATGGCTTCAAGCTCTATCAAATGGATGTGAAGAGTGCCTTCCTCAATGGACCTATCAAGGAAGAGGTCTATGTTGAGCAACCTCCCGACTTTGAGGATATTGAGTATCCTAACCATGTGTATAAACTCTCAAAGGCGCTTTATGGGCTCAAGCAAGCCCCAAGAGCATGGTATGAATGCCTGCGAGATTTCCTTATCACTAATGGCCTCAAAGTCAGAAAAGCCAATCCTACTCTCTTTACTAAAACTGTTGCAAATGATTTGTTTGTATGCCAAATTTATGTTGATGATATCATATTTGGGTCTACTAACAAATCTACTTGTGAAGAGTTTAGTAGGATCATGATACAAAAATTCGAGATGTCTATGATGGGGGAGTTGAGATATTTCTTAGGATTCCAAATTAAGCAACTCCAAGAGAGCACCTTCATCAGCCAAACAAAGTATATTCAAGACATTCTTAAGAAGTTTGGAATGAAGGATGCCAAGCCCATCAAGACACCCATGGGAACCAATGGGCATCTCGACCTCGACACAAGAGGTAAATCCGTAGATCAACAGGTATACCGGTCGATGATAGGATCTTTACTCTATTTATGTGCATCTCGACCGGATATTATGCTTTCCGTATGCATGTGTGCAAGGTTCCAAGCCGATCCTAAAGAAGTTCACCTTTGGGCCGTGAAAAGAATCATGAGATATTTAGTTTACTCTCCTAAGTTTGGGCTTTGGTACCCCAGGGGATCAACCTTTGATTTAATAGGATATTTCGATGCCGATTGGGCAGGGTGTAAAATTGATAGAAAGTGCACATCAGGGACTTGTCAGTTTCTTGGGAGATCCCTGGTGTCTTGGGCTTCAAAGAAACAAAACTCAGTAGCCCTATCAACCGCCAAAGCCGAGTACATTGTCGTAGGCCATTGTTGTGCGCAATTGCTTTGGATGAGGCAAACCCTTAGGGACTATGGCTACAAATTGAGCAAAGTCCCTCTCCTATGTGACAATGAGAGTGCTATCCGCATGGCGGAGAATCCCGTTGAACACAGCCGCACTAAGCACATAGACATTCGGTATCACTTTTTGAGGGATCACCAACAAAGGGGGGGTATCGAGATAGCCTATATCAACACCAAAGATCAATTAGCCCATATCTTCACCAAGCCTTTAGATGAGAAAACCTTTAGCAAACTTAGGAATTAGCTAAATATTTTTGATTCTCGAAATTTTGATTGAAACATTGCACACATTGCTCATTTATATACCTTTGATCTTATCTCTTTCATTTTGCTACGACTAATGTGTTTCCAAGTGTGTTTATATGCTAAGTCGTAGATTGAAAGGGAAATGGAGTACTCGACAAAGACAAGGCTTCCACTCCACTCTACCGCTATCATTTACACTTCGTCGTTGCTTCACAACACTCTTCAATTTGGTATAATCTTTCACTCATATATTGTTTACCAAAGGGGGAGAAAATGTTTAAGGGCTCTCAAAGTCTCCGTTTTTAGCGATTAATGCCAAAGGGGGAGAAAGTATTAGCGCAAAGCAAAAGGACCGCACCACCACCAAATTTTAAAAGAAAACTTTAAATTAGTATCTTAATGTGTTTTCAAAAGGGGGAGAAAGTTATTAGTGTTTTTCAAAAATTTGAAAAACCCTCTTGAACACTAAGGGGAGAATTTCATTCAGGGGGAGTTTTGTTGTAGTCAAAGGAAAAGCATTTTGAAACAGGGGGAGAAATTTCAAAATCTTGAAAATGCTTCTTACAATCTTACTCATATGCCTTTGACTATTTGCAAATGACTTTGAAAATAATTTCCAAAAGAACTTGCAAAAACAAAACAAGAGGTGCAAGCATGGTCCAAAATTTTAAATAAAAGAAAGCAATCAATGCATATCTAGTGAAAATATGAATTGGTTTAATTCTAAGTAACCTATGCACCTAAATTATGCAAACTAGTTCAATTTCGCACTTATACATTTGTTTTGGTTTGTGTTGGCATCAATCACCAAAAAGGGGGAGATTGAAAGGAAAATAGGGTCAAACCTTTTCCTATAAATGATTTTGGTGGTTGAATGCCCAACACAAATGTTGGACTAACTAGTTTGTTCTAGATTATATATTCTACAGGTGCATAGAAGTTCAACACAAACCAATAAAAGATCAAAGTTAGGGTTCAAAAGAAAGAAGCAAAAGAAACTGAAGAGAACCCTGGTCTGGCACACCGGACTGTCCGGTGCACCAGGGACCGTACAGTCTGAACTCTTTGCCTTCGGGTTTCTCAGGCGCCGCTCCGCTATAATTCACTGGACTGTCCGGTGTGCCACCAGACTGTCTGGTGCACCAAGCGGAGCAACGGCTAATAGCGTAACGGTCGTCTGCAAAAGTGTGAACAGTGGGTGAACAGTGCGTGCAGAAGTCAGAGCAGGCATCAGAGGCGCACCGGACAGTGAACAGTACCTGTCCGGTGCAGCACCGGACTGTCCGATGCGACATGAAGTCAGCACTCCAATAGTTAGAATCTTCAGAACCCTAACAGTTGGGTGACGTGGCTGGCGCACCGGACAGTGTCCAGTGGCGCACCGGACTATCCGATGCGCCCATCGACAAATAGCCTCCCCAACGGCTATGTGGTGGTTGAGGGCTATAGATACCCCCCAACCACCACCACTACAAGCATCCAAGTTTTTCAGACATCCCATTCAATACAAGAGCTAGTGCAATCAATACAAGACACAATTCAAAAGAATCAAAGCCTCTCCAAGTCCCAAATCCACTCCAAACAACTAGTGACTAGAGAGAGTGTTTTGCTAGTGTTCTTTGAGCTCTTGTTCTTGGATCACTTTCTTCTTCCTCATTCTTGTTCTTCAAGCAACTTGTAATCAAAGCAAGAGACACTAAGTTTGTATTGGTCCTTGCGGGGTCTAAGTGACCTGTTTGATTAAGGAGAAAGCTCACTCAGTTTAGGTGATCGTTTGAGAGAGGGAAAGGATTGAAAGAGACCCGGTCTTTGTGACCACCTCAACAGGGAGTAGGTTCTCAAGAACCGAACCTCGGTAAAACAAATCACCATGTCAACTGCTTCATTTGCTTTTGATTTGTTTTCCCCCTCTCTCTCTCGGACTCGGATTTTATTCTAACGCTAACCCCAGCTTGTAGATTGTGTTTTAAGTTGTAAATTTTAGATTACTCCTATTCACCTCCCCTCTAGGCGACTTTCACTTGCGTGGGCTTCACTTTGCGTAGGGGCACCAACGAGGATTAGTCGGGACCTTGCACGGTTCCGGATACCTCAGTAAAAATATCGGTGTCATCCACGAGAGTTTGCATCTCTTCCTTGCTCTTTAGCTTCCGCATTTACATTAAGCATTTAAGTTTCAATCTTGTCTTTATACTTATATTGTTTAGGGTTGAAACTTAGACATTGCGGTAGAGATAGCAACGCTTAGACAAAACCTAGTTTGCACATTCTAGATTGTTTATTTGCATAGGTTTTGCTCTAGGGATTTATTTGTCGCCTAGTTTAGAGAAAGTTTTAGAAGTCCTAATTCACCCCCCTCTTAGGCGTCAACTGTTTCCTTCAATTGGTATAAAAGTCTGGTTTGGCTCATTTGAAACACTTTAGCTTCACCGCTAAAAGAGTCGACGCTTTTTAGAGAAAGGGGATGGATACCCATAGGCCACCACACTTCAACGACACTAACTTCCCATATTATAGTGCTAGAATGGCTTATTACCTAAAGGCCGTTGATATAGGTATTTGGAGAGTCACTCAAGACGGGATGAAACCACCCAAGAACCCCGAGAAACCCACCACAAGTGAGGAAAAACAAATTCATTTAAATGTTAGAGCCAAAAACTGCTTGTAGGAATCTCTTAGCATGGATATTTTTAATCAAGTTTTTACTTTAAAAACTACTAATGATATTTGGTTAAAATTGCATGAGCTCCATGACAGCACATCAAATGTCCGTGAGCAAAAACATTGCCTAGTCTTAAATGAGTACAATTCTTTTGCTATGAAGGATAATGAACTTGTTAGAGATATGTATTCTCATTTGAATCTAATCATCAATGAGTTCAATTCTATTAGCATTAATAAGCTAGGTGATGTGGACATTGTGAGGAAGATTATCTCCCTACTACCACAACAAAGATACGGGAGCATCATCACTATTCTTCACAACATGGAGGACTTGAGTACAATGACCTCGACCATTGTGATTGAGAAAATCGCAGCCTTTGAGATGTCACAAAAAATGTGTCGGGGAGAGGAGCCAATGAAGCACCCGAATCCTCTGGGACTCAAATGTGATACAATTACTAGTACCAGGAGGCTAGTAAACACATTTATACATCAGATGATTTCTAGATCTGCTTAAACGAGACAAACCTATAAAGGTGGCGATCAACTTTAAGAGTTGGTCTATAACTCGGGACATATCATTAGAGTGGGGTTGAAGCAGCCCGATATACGCAGCGAAGCAAATCAGCGGTCCAACAGCCACATGCAAGGTTAGGAACAGGTGTAACTCTTACCCGATCAACGATCTCCTTCTCTGAAAAACAACAAATAAGCAAGGGTGAGTACTTACGTACTCAGCAACCCACCTTCACCCACGGAATGGGGAAATCAGATATAATGCATGGAGTATGTGGAGCTCAGGATATTTTGCAAAAAGAGCAATATTTGATGCAGGGTTATTTTGTAAAACATTTTATATTTTTCAAAGCACATCCTCTCCCAAAGGAGCAAGAAGTTTTTCAATATAGAACAAAATTCCCTGGACTAAACCATCCAGGTATCTCAGCAGTTTCCCACTGGTTTTCATTTTCAAAAACAGCTACTGGACTTCCCATCCACCATAGCTCATGGCTCAACTGTCGGACCTTTTAAAACCACTTTTCAAAAGCATTTTTGGAAAACAAAGCACTAATTGTCAAATCCATGCCATGACTCATCCATATCCGTGGACACAGACTATTCGAATAGGTTTTCAAACTCTGCGCAAAGGTGTACACTTTACCCACTAGTCCAGTTTCTGCAATCTCACCGTCGTGAGATCCAAATGCCGAAACTCTCTCCTTCCTTGCACGTCCTTACCTTAGCGATTATACTGGAAGGAACAAGGCCACCACCATGCCCAAACCGGACAAAACATTCCCCTTCCTTATCCTCCTGGTGCTCCCCTGCCGTCATAATCCTAGAGTTCAGACCGTGCAAGTTCAGATCAAGCGACTGCCCATACAGTCTCGAGTGATTGTACTTGATAAGAGTGTAGGTAAGGAGTGATGACAAACTGGTCCTTAGGCGAGAGGGACAATCCTTTATGCTCACACCTAACCCGGCTGAGACAACACCTTAGGCCCTCCCCTAAACCAGGGAGTCCCTGATCATCCCACTCAAGGGTGATAAGGGTGACAACCCTTCATCATACCCATTTTGAAAAACATTTTCTTTTGAAAACTCACACCTTTTCTCAAATCGTTTGTAACAAAGATGTCAAGGAGTATAAAGAATGATTGTGGCAAAGTTCTAAGGCTGGGTGACCATAATAACTTCTCTTAGCAGCAAAATCATATCATACATAAAATAACAGGCTGAGAGTTGTGGTTGAAAAAGCATAGGTAATTTATGCATCAAAGGGATCCAGTGAGCTTGTCGTGCTTAAACTGGTGAAAGGGTGAGAGCTCACGGAACTGGCTTCTGGCTCCACCGTCTGGCGTAGACTTGTAGATCTGGCCTTCACGAGACGGCACGAACGCTTCGATAACTATGCAACATGAACAAGCAAACATACAAACCAGCAAGTATATCAACAAATATTTAGTATAGTGGTTAGAATGGCGATATATGGATGGGTAGAGTCTTGAGCAGAATTTGTGTCTTGTGGTGTTGTGATATTACTGGTGGTGGAGTGGAGGTGCTTACCAGGAGGGTGGATTGGAGGCGAACGACACTATGCGTGTAGCCGGCAGAGCGGAGTAACTGAGTGGGCGGGGGTTTGGCTGAGGGCATTGGGTGTGTGGAGAGGGAGGGGGTAGCTGGGTGTATTTATAGTTGGGTGTATGTGGTGTAGTACAGTGGAGTTCACTGTTGGTGAGAATAGTGGCGAATGAATTATCTGACTTAGTCTGAACAGGGAAATTATAGACATAATATGGGAGAAGAGCATTTTGGGAGTTTTCTGGAATATGAACCATGCTTAAGGGATGACATGGTTGGATAGGGAATAATTTGATAAGAATTTAGAAACAAGAATTATTGGAATCTGAGTTTGGAAGCCTGGTTAGAAAGAATCTCAAAGTTAAGCGTGCTCAACTTGGAGATATCTGGTATTGGTGACCAGATGGGAAGTTCTCACTGGAAGGAAAATCACAGTCACAGGAGTTCGTATGACTCGAATATTGGTTTGGCAGGTCTTAGGTGAGTTGGACAGCATGATGGATGAGCAGTTGAAATTTTGGGTGATCGGTTGATCGATGAGTAGTTCGTATGAACGAACGATGAAAGATGAATAGGGACTATGAACGATGGATAGGGACTATGAATGAACGATGAATAGGGACTATGAACGAATGATGAACGATGAATAGGAACTATGAATGAACGATGAATATGGATGATGAACGAACGAACGATCAAATGATCGGACGAACAAACGATCAGAATTTCGGCAGCATAACGACTGTACAAAGATTATTTGGATGAACGAATGGACGAACGATTGAACGGTCGGACGAATGATCGAATGATTGGATGAACGAACGAACAAACTAAGAACAGGTGGACGAATGATCGAATGAACGACCGAACAATCCTTATGCTTGTGTTGTGCTTGTGTGGGAGTGGGAATGGGGGGGAGAAGTGAGTTGCCATGAAATGGCTTGGGGAGGCTTGAGGGGAGGCCCTTGCGCCTCTATTTATAGGCAAGGTGGGGGGATTAGGGGGAGGAGGCGATGATTAGTGGGAGGATGCGAGGATTAGTGGGAGATAAGCATATATTTGTCATGTATAAGTGAAATTAGCTTGTAGAGCTCACCGTATGACACCGGAGGCATACGTATATGTATGAGCATGAAGAAAATATTTGTAGGGACTTTAAAAATGATTTTGAAGGTATTTCTCAGGAGGAAAATATTTGGAGAATTATAGGTGCAATATTTAGGCAATATTTGTGGAAAGAATTTGAGGGGGATCACTGGGGAAATATTTGTAGGATATTTTGAAAAGGATTTTGGAGAGAATATAGACCACTATATTTTATTTGTTAAGATCAACTTGCAAACAAACATTTTGAAACAAAATTTAAAATCCATTTTGAATTTAGAGCGAGTTTGAGAAAAATTCAAGATTTGAATTTTTGGGGTGCTATAGCCAACTTCCTCAAGGCCATATGCTTTTGCATGTGATGAAAGGAAGGGTAAAAAGAAGGCTCCCACTCCAAGTTCCTCGAGTGAAGAAGAGGAAGAATAAGAAAGTGATGATGATGAAGATAATCAACCATCAACATCATCCTCCGATGACGAAGAAACAATCCGACACGTCGGAAAGGTAATGAGGATGATCCGCAAGATTAATCTAATGGGTGTCCCCCTGCAGGTCGAGGATCTTCTCTTTAACATTGACAGGAAAAGGCAAAGAAAGAGAGGATGCTTCGCATGCGGGGAGAATGGCCACTTCAGGGACAGCTGTCCATCTATGGCCGAACCCAAAAAGGGGAGGAGCAAAGGCAAGGCGGCCATCGATCCTCATCACGTTCATCACGGTCATCACGCAAGTGCCCTCCGTAGATGAACCTGGGATGACTCTTCAAGTGAAGATGAACCTCATAGGACACGCATCCATCGATCCTCATCACGGTCATCAAGCAAGTGCCTTATGGCAAGAGGTAAAATGAGTATTCCATCCTGTAGTGATGATAGCAGTAGTGATGATGAAGGTGAGGGAAAGCCCTCCGTAGATGAGCTTGCAAAAGCCATTAAATTTTTCCAGGATGTTTGCACTAAACAAAAAGCTCAACTTAAAAATTTGAAAAATAAGTTGATTAGCTCTCAAAATGTTTATAAAGGTTTGCTAGAAAATTTTGAAACATTTGCAAACTTAAATTATGAGCAATCAACTAAAATTGAGCAATTAGAGTTTAGTGCTCCATCCACTGCTACCGATGATGGTCTTATTAAAAAGAATGAAAACTTAAGGCTAAGTTAGCTAGCTCCCAAGAAGCTATTGAAAACTTGCTAGGGAAAATGGAAATTCTTAGCATACACAATAATGAGCTAACTAGCTACTAAGCTAGAAAACATTGGTAGCACCCCAGGGGCATCTTTAGTTGAAATTGCTGAAATTATAAGATGCATCTACTTCTTGCTTTGATTTAATTAATGATTCTAACCCCTGCAACCATATTCTTGTTGAGAGTATTGTTATAAAAACATGTCCAGATGAGGTTGCAAAGGAAAATGAGCAATTAAGGCAAGAAGTGGCTCGTCTTGGAACAGCTTTGAATGATTAGAAAGGCAAAGCCAAACAAATCCAACCTCCACAGGATAACACCACTGCGGAAGTGAACAAGCCCATGGAGGGCGAAACTGTGATTTGTAGGCTATGTCACAAAGAAGGTCACAAGTCTTTCTAATGCAAGGCGAAGACCAAGGATAAACAAAAGCCAACAAGCAAAATCTACAACACCTACATCAACAAGGTGGACAAAAAGGCTGCTACACCATGCTTAATCAAGAAGAAAAAGAATGGGAAGGTGATAGCAATAAAGGCTAACAAGCAAGCCAACAAAGGAAAGGGGGCCAAACGCATCTGGGTGCTAAAGGAAATTATGTCAACCATGAAAAGCACCAAGAAAGTTTGGATCCCAAGAGGGAAGTGAGGAGTCTGAAGGACGATGGGGAATTTGGAGACTTGGCAAAATTGGAATGTATATCATGGGATGCTGAAAGGGAAATGGGCTTAACAATTTCCTATAATCGATTTTGGTGGTTGACGTCCATCACAAACCACATGGACTAACTAGTTTGCCTAGTTGTCATTTATCTTAGGTGCACAAAGTTCAACATAAACCAACAAAGAAAGTGAGTTGGGGAACTCTACAAAGTTTAGAGCAAAAACAAGTATTGGTGCAGCCAGTGGCGCACCGGACACTGTCCGGTGCCTAGGCCGAGGCACCTCACGAGTCACTCCGAGTCACTCCGCTCTCAGGGTTTTCTCAAAGTCACTCCGCTATAATTCACTGGACTGTCCGGTGTGCACTGGACTATCCGGTGAACCAACAGAGCAACGATCAACTGCACCCAACGGTCGACTGCGGTGAATGGTGAACATTGCATAGTGCAGAAGTCAGAACTGCTAAGTAAGAACACACCGGACTGTTCGATGCAGTAAGAGGACAAAGGACTTCAATGGTCAACCACTCCAAACCTCAATGGTCGGCTGACATGGCACTCATCGGACAGTGAACAATGTCATGTCCGGTGCGCCACCGGACTGTCCGGTGTGCCCGACGACAGCAAAGTCAGCCAACGACTAGGAAGTGGTTGGAGGCTACAAATACCCCCCAACCACCTCCATTCAAGCCATCCAAGTTTTATGAACTCCACATTCAATACAAGAGCAATATCATACACTCTAAGACACAATTAAAAGATCAAATCCTCACCAAGCCTCAAAATCAACTCAATTGCTTAGTGACTTGAGAGAGGGTGTTTTGTGTTTCTTTTGTTGCTCTTGTTGCTTGGATTGCTTTCTCCTTCTCATTCTAATTCTTCTAAGTGCTTTGTAAAGCTAGCAAGAGACACCTAAGTGTATGGTGATCCTTGTGGGTCTTAGTGACCTAAGTGATTAAGGAGAAGCACTCGACCGGTCTGTGTGACCGATTGAGAGAGGGAAAGGGTTGGAATAGACATGGCCTTTGTGGCCTACTCAACGAGGACTAGGTTCTTTGGAATCGAACCTCGGGAAACAAATCACCATGTTCATTGGTGTTGATCTTCACTCGATTTGTTTCTCCCCTCTCCTCTCTCTCTAAAGTTCCCTTGCTCATATCGATTTGAGTTTGCTCCCAAGGTTATCCATATTGATTGAGCAACTCATAGCAAGAGGAACAATCTTCTGCACTCCACATTTATTCCAAACCCTAACCCCGGGCATAGTGCATGTTTAATGTTTGTAAATTTTAGGTTTTGCCTATTCACCCCCCTCTAGGCGACTTCCAATTGACATCAGAGGATGGTGCTTCGTTAGAGTCTAACAACTCGAAGTGATGTAGGGAGAACACGCCAAGAGGGAGATGGTCACTGGCGAAAAACCTGAAGCCTCGGGAAAGAAGAACGAAGAACGGACTCCATCAAAGGAGACTGGTGACAAGCACAAGGAGGAATCCGCCGAATCCATCAAGTCACATAGGAAGGGTGACAAGAAGAAAAAGAAAATGAATAAGGTGGTCTACTATGAGATGGACTCTTTATCACCTTCCACATCCGGTGCCGAGTCTACCACTTCGAAGCACCAAGAGCGTAAGAAGTATAGTAGGATGCCTCTACGCTATCCTCGTATTCCTAAGCACGCTCCTCTACTTTCCGTACCCTAGGCAAACCGCCATATTTTGATGGTGAGCATTATTGTATGTGGAGTGATAAAATGAGGCACCATCTAACCTCACTCCACGAAAGCATATGGGAGATTGTTGAGTTTGGAGCGTAGGCACCACAGGTGGGCGACGAGGAATACGACTCCGATGAGGCCGCCCAAATAAGGCATTTTAATTCCCAAGCAACTTCTATACTCCTCATCTCCTTGTGTCGAGAGGAGTATAACATGGTGCAAGGGTTGAAAAAATGCCAAAGAAACTTGGGACGTCCTCAAGACGGTGCATGAAGGGGACGAGGTGACCAATATCACTAAGCGTGAAACGATCAAGGGAGAGCTTGGTCTATTCATCCTCTACAAAGGAGATGAGCCACAAGCAATGTACAACCGGCTCAAAACAATGGTCAACCAAGTGCGCAACCTCGGGAGCACCAAGTGGGATGACCATGAAATGGTTAAGGTTATTCTTAGATCTCTTGTTTTTCATAATCCCACACAAGTTCAATTAATTCGTGGAGATCCTAGATATAAACAGATGTCTCCCAAGGAGGTAATTGGCAAGTTTGTGAGCTTTGAACTTATGATCAAAGACTCCAAACACATTGTCAACTTGGAGCAAGGCGTCACCTCCACACTTGAGGTGCAACCCATTGCATTCAAAGCAATGAAAGAAAAGAAGGAAGAGTCTACACCAAGTAGACTCCCAATCGACGCCTCCAAGCTCAACAATGAGGAGATGACTCATATCATCAAGAGCTTTTGACAAATCCTCAAGCAAAGGAAGGGGAAGGACTACAAACCCCGTTCCAAAAGGGTATGCTATATGTGTGGTAAGTTCGGTCACTTTATTGCTAAATGTCCATATACAAGTGCCAATGACAGGGACGACGACAAGAAAGGGAAGGAGAAGATAGAGAAGAAAAGATACTACAAGAAGAAGGGTGGTGAGGCGCACATGGGGTGGGAATAGGACTCTGACGAGAGCTCCACCGACTCCTCCTCTGATGAGGACGCCGCTAACATCACCATCAATAAAGGGCTTCTCTTCCCCAACGTCGATCACAAATGCCTCATGGCTAAGGACGACAAAAAAAAGAAGGTAAATTCTAGAGATACTCCCAAATACACTACTTCCGATGATGAGGGTAGCTCTAGTGATAATGAAGAAAATTTAACTTCTCTGTTTGCAAACCTTACCAAGGATCAAAAGAAAAAGATAAATGAATTGATAGAAACCATTAACGAGAAGGATGATCCCTTTGAATGCCAAGAAGACTTGCTAGTTAAAGAAAATAAACAAATTGTTAAGTTGAAAAATGCTTATGCTCTTGAAATAGAAAAATGTGAAAACTTGTCTAAAGAGCTTAGTATTTGCAATGATTCAATTTCTTGTCTTAGAACTCATAATGATAATTTAATTGCAAAGATAGAAGAATTGATGCTAGTAATGTTTCTATATCTATTGTTGAGCATGTCACCATTTGCACTAGATGTAGAGATGTTAATGTTGATGCTATGAATGATTACACTGTTATGATTAAAGAACAAAATGATCACATAGCCAAACTAAATGCTAAATTTACCGGGCATGAGTTAGAAAATGAAAATTTTAAATTTGCTCGTAGCATGCCTTATAATGGGAGACGCCCTAGCATTAAGGATGGCATTGGCTTACAACAATGGAACCAAAGCAACACCAAACTTAATGCCCCTAAGAACAGACTATCTAATTTTGTTAAGGGTAAGGCTCCCATGGTTCAGGATAGAGAGGGTTACATTTTGTATCCTGAGAACTATCCTAAGCATAAAATTAGGAAAATTCATGCTAGAAAATCTTATACTATTTCTCATTATGCTTATATGTATAGTAATAAGGCTTCTAGCTCTAGGCATTCAACTCATATCAAAATGCCTAAAAAGAAAATTGTCAATGCATCAAATGAACATAGCATTTCATTTAAGACTTTTGATGCATCATTTAACAAATCAGATAAAGTAGTTGCCAAATATGTTGGGGGCAAACACAAGAGTCCCAAGACTTGTGTTTGGGTACCCAAGGTGCTTGTTTCTAATGTGAAAGGACCCAAGACCATTTGGGTACCTAAGAACAAGGCCTAAATTTGCTTTGTAGGTTTATGCATCCGGCGGGTCAAGTTGGATAATCGATAGCGGGTGCACAAACCACATGACAGGGGAGAAAATGATGTTCTCCTCATATGAGAAAAATGATGACCACCAAAGAGCAAACACACTCGAGGATGGAAATCAAGGTTTAGTCAAAGGTTTGGGTAAAATTGCTATATCTCCTGACCATTCCATTTCCAATGTTTTTCTTGTAGATTCTTTAGATTACAACTTGCTTTCTATTTCTCAATTATGCAAAATGGGTTACAACTGTCTTTTTACTGATGTTGGTGTTATTGTCTTTAGAAGAATAGATGATTCAATATCTTTCAAGGGAGTGTTAGATGGTCAGCTATATTTAGTTGATTTCAATGATAACAATGTTGAACTAGACAGTTGCTTAATTGCTAAGACTAACATGGGCTGGCTCTGGCATCGCCGACCTGCTCATGTTGGGATGAAGAATCTTCACAAGCTTCTAAAGGGAGAGCACATTTTAGGACTAACAAATGTTCATTTTGAGAAAGATAGGATTTGTAGCGCATGTCAAGCAGGGAAGCAAGTTGGAGCTCATCATCCACACAAGAACATCATGACGACCGAAAGGCCGCTTGAGCTACTCCACATGGATCTATTCAGCCTGATCGCTTACACAAGCATCGGCGGGAATAAGTATTGTATAGTTATTGTGGATGATTATTCTCGCTTCACTTGGGTATTCTTTTTGCAGGAAAAATCACAAACCTAAGAGACCTTGAAGAGATTCTTGAGACAGGCTCAAAATGAGTTCAGATTGAGAATCAAAAAGATTAGAAGCGACAACAGAGCAGAGTTCAAGAATTCAAAAATTGATGGATTTCTTGAGGAAGAGGGCATCAAACATGAGTTCTCTTCTCCATACACACCTCAACAAAACGGTGTTGTGGAGAGGAGGAATAGAACTCTATTGGACATGGCAAGGACCATGCTTGATGAGTATAAGACACCAGATCAATTTTGGGTGGAGGCAATTAACACCGCTTGCTACTCCATCAACCGACTCTATCTTCACCAAATCCTCAAGAAAACATCATATGAACTCCTCACCGTGGAGCAAGTTGATCTTGATGAACTAGATGATGAAGAGGCTCCGTGTGTCGCACTAAGGAACATGTCCAATGGGAATGTGTGTCCAAAAGAATCTGAAGAGCCTCCACAAGCACAAGATCTACCATCATCTTCCATACAAGCATCTCCACCAACTCAAGATGAGGAAATGGCTCAAGAAGAAGAGGATGAAGACCAAGATGATGAGTCACCTCAAGAGGAGGACATTGATCAAGGGAGAGATGAAGATGATCAAGACAAGGAAGATAATCAAGAAATTCAGGATCAAAGACCACCGCACCTAAGAGTCCACCAAGCAATTCAAAGATATCACCCCGTCAACTCCATTCTTGGTGACATTCACAAGGGGGTAACCACTAGATCTTTAGTTGCTCATTTGTGTGAAAATTACTCTTTTGTGTCCTCCATTGAGCCATACAGGATAGAGGATGTACTAAGAGATTCGGACTGGGTGGTAGCAATGCAAGAGGAGCTCAACAACTTCATGTGGAATAAGGTATGACATTTAGTTCCACGTCCTAACCAAAATATTATAGGTACCAAATGGGTATTCCACAACAAACAAGATGAGCATGGAGTGGTGACTAGGAACAAAGCCCGACTTGTTGCCAAGGGATATTCACAAGTCGAAGGTTTGGATTTTGATGAAACCTATGCACCCGTAGCTAGGCTTGAGTCAATTTGTATATTACTTGCCTATGCTACTTACCATGGCTTCAAGTTGTATCAAATGGACGTGAAGAGTGCCTTCCTCAATGGTCCTATCAAGGAAGAGGTATATATTGTGCAACCTCCCGGCTTTAAAGATAGTGAGTAACCTACACATGTTTATAAGCTCTCAAAGGCACTTTATGGGCTCAAGCAAGCCCCAAGAGCATGGCATGAATGCCTGAGAGACTTTCTAATCACTAATGGCTTCAAAGTTGGTAAAGCTGACCCTACTCTCTTCACTAAAACTATTGCTAAAGACTTGTTTATATGCCAAATTTATGTTGATGATATTATATTTGAGTCTACTAACAAGTCCACTTATGAAGAGTTTAGTAGGATTATGGTACAGAAATTTGAAATGTCTATGATGGGGGAGTTGAAGTATTTTCTTGGATTCCAAATCAAGCAACTCCAAGAGGGCACGTTCATCTTCCAAACTAAATACATTCAAGATAAACTCAAGAAGTTTGGAATGAAGAAAGCTAAACCCATTAAGACACCTTGGGAACAAATGGGCATCTCGACCTCGACACAGGAGGTAAATCCATAGATCAAAAGATATACTGGTCGATGATAGGATCCTTACTCTATTTATGTGCTTCACGACCGGATATTATGCTTTCTGTATGCATGTGTGCAAGGTTCTAAGCAAATTCTAAGGAAATTTACCTTAGGGCCGTGAAAAGAATCATGAGATATTTAGTTTACACATCTAAGTTTGGGCTATGGTACCACAAGGGATCTACCTTTGATTTAATTGGGTATTTGAAAGGGAAATGTGCCCTTGGGTCATTTCTATAAGTATTTTGGTGATTAGATTCCCAACACATATTAATTGAGTCCTTATGTGCTAAATGAGCAAGAAGCGCGAATCAAAGTACAAGGTATGTTTCTAGACTTAGTATATTGTTTTTGAATACTAATGTGTTTGTCTAAGTGCTAGAAACAGTGCCAAGACAAGAAGATTCGAATTGGAAAAAGGTTGGCTGTGTACAACCAACAACAGCTTGGGCCTAGCGCACCGGACTATCCGGTGGCGCACCGAACAGTGTCCGGTGGTGCACCAGACAGTGTCCGGTGCCCCAGGCGAGCCGACGGTGAACCAGCTACTCTCGGGAGTGACGCGGCTATAAATCACCGGACCGTCCGGTGGTGCATCGGACTGTCCGGTGAGTCGTCAGCGACGAACTCGTCACTCTCGGGAAAAGTAAAAGGCGACGTGGCTATAATTCACCGGACTGTCCGGTGGGGCACCGGACTGTCCGGTGAGCCAACGGCGCCTGTGGCCAACGGTCGGCTCTAACGGTCGGCTAGGGGCACCGGACTGTCCGGTGTGCACCGAAC
The DNA here is from genome assembly GCA_029449295.1 of Zea luxurians. Classification (NCBI taxonomy): domain Eukaryota; kingdom Viridiplantae; phylum Streptophyta; class Magnoliopsida; order Poales; family Poaceae; genus Zea; species Zea luxurians. The sequence goes on from JAOPSE010000002.1 coordinate 139,068,035, forward strand.
AGTGTCCGGTGCGCCAACCGGCCCCGAGGAGCAACGGTCGGCTGTGCCCGATATGGAAGGGGATCGCGCACCAGACTGCTACAGTGGCTGTCCAGTGGTGCACCGGACTGTCCGGTGCACCACTCGGCAGAAGGCAACAATAGCCTTCCATGTTGATCCCCAACTGCTCCTAGCTGCCTTGGGGCTATAAAAGGGACCCCTAGGCGCATGGAGCATTACACCAAGCTTACAAGAAACATTCTAAGGCCCCTAGACTTTGCATTCACGCAATCGGATCATAGTTCTTGAGATTTGAGCACTTTCGAGTTGTAAACTCCTCGCTCTATGTTTGTGTGCTCACTTCTTCTCTTGTGTGCGTGGTTGTGCTACGGATTTGAGTCTTGTGTGCATTGCTTTCCCTCCCTTACTCTTGTGCTTCTTTGTGATCTCTATTGTAAGGGCGAGAGACTCCAAATTGTGGAGATTCCTCACAACCGAGAAAAATACTCTAAAGGAAAAGACCGTGGTATTCAAGTCGATTATTGGACCACTTGAAAGGGGTTGAGTGCAACCCTCGTCCATTGGGACGCCACAACGTGGAAGTAGGCAAGTGTTACTTGGCCAAACCACAGGATAAAAATCGCGTGTCTCGTGTGTTGCTTCTTGTGATTGTTTTGTTCGCACGAGCGTGTTCCATAGCCACTTGATTTCACTAACACCTTAACAATCAAGTTTGTGGTTGTTTAGTGTTTGATTTTACAGTATCACCTATTCACCCCCCTCTAGGTGCTCTCAATTGGTATCAGAGCCGTACTCTTCATTTAAGGGACTAACCGCCCGAAGAGGTGGATCCTAAGGGTAAGGGGATGGTGATTAATGACAAGGAGAAGGAATCCCTCTTCAACGAGCCAAGAGACGACAAGCCTACCGACTCAGGCTTGAGTCACAAGAAGAGGGACGGGAAGAAGAAGATCATCTACTACGACAGTGATGCCTCATCTTCTTTACCAAGGGACGACGACGACGACTCCTCATCAAAGAAAAAGACGGTCAATCAAAATTATTCTTTTGATTACTCTCGCATTCCCTACAATTTAAATGCACATTTACTATCAATTCCCCTTGGAAAACCTCCACACTTTGATGGAGAAGACTATTCATTTTGGAGCCATAAAATGCGTAGTCATTTATTCTCTCTCCATCCTAGCATATAGGAAATTGTAGAAAATGGGATGCATTTCGATAGCACTGATAATCCCGTTGTTATAAATGAACAAATTCATAAAAATGCCCAAGCTACTACTGTTTTGCTAGCATCTCTTTGCAGGGATGAGTACAATAAAGTAAGTGGCTTGGACAACGCTAAGCAAATCTGGGACAACCTCAAGATATCTCATAAGGGAAACGACGCCACCATGATCACTAAGATGGAACTGGTGGAAGGCGAGTTGGGAAGGTTCGCGATGATCAGGGGAGAAGAGCCAACACAAACCTACAATAGGCTCAAGACCCTGGTCAACAAGATCCGAAGCTACGGAAGCACAAGATGGATGGATCATGATGTCGTCCGACTCATGCTCAGGTCATTTACCGTTATTGACCCCCATCTTGTCAATCTTATTCGTGAAAACCCCAAGTACACCAAGATGACGCCCGAGGAGATCCTTGGAAAATTTGTGAGCGGACGCATGATGGTGAAGGAAGCGCGATACGTAGACGATGCGCTAAATGGTCCTCTGCCCATCTACGAGCCACAGCCCATTGCCTCAAAGCAATAAGCAGCAAGGAGGCGCTACCAAGCAAGGTAGCACAAGTGGCGGCTGTCGGGCTCAACGAGGATGAAATGGCGCTTATCATCAAGCGCTTCAAGACCGCGCTAAAAGGACGTAAGGAGTTCCCCCAACAAGAACAAAATAAGGGGAAAACGCTCCTGCTTCAAATGCGGTAAGACTGGTCATTTTATAGCACAATGCCCCGATAATGATAATGACCAGGGACAAGAAAAGAGCAGGAAGAGAGAAAAGAAGAAGAACTACCGGAAGGTGAAGGGCGAGGCGCACCTTGGAAAGGAGTGGGATTCTGACTGCTGTTCATCCGACTCCGGCGATGAAGGATTGGCTGCCTCGGCCTTCGACAAGTCTTCGCTCTTCCCCAACGAACGCCATACTTGCCTCATGGCTAAGGAGAAGAAGGTACGTATTCGAGATTCCCCTGAGTACTCTTCTTCTAGCGATGAGGAATCTTCCGATGATGAAGTAGATAGAGCTAAGGTAGACAAAATTAATGAATTAATTGATGCGCTAAATGAAAAGGATAGATTGCTAGAAAAGCAAGAGGACATTTTGTATGAGGAACATGACAAGTTTGTTAATGTTCAAAAATCTCTTGCTTTAGAAATTAAAAGAAATGAAATGCTATCCTCTGAGTTGTCTTCTTGTCATGAATCTATCTCTAGTCTAAAAGACTTAAATGTTGAATTAAATGCTAAACTAGAGGAAGCAAATGCAACTAGATCATGTGTAGAACATGTAGTTATTTGCAATAGATGTAAGGACTTTGATGTTAACGCCTGTGATGAACATCTTATTTCTATTGCTAAATTAAACGATGAGGTGGCAAGTCTTAATGCTTAACTTAAGACTTGCAAAGTTGAATTTGATAAATTAAAATTTGCTAGGGATTCCTACACTGTTGGTAGACACCCCTCAATTAAGGATGGACTTGGTATTCGAAAGGAAACCAAAAACTTAACAAGCCAAAGGACTCCCGTTCTCAACAAGGAGAAAGGGAAGGCCCCTATGGCTAGTAGTCCTCAAAGGAACCATGCCTTTATTTATGATAGGAAAATTGCTAGTCGTTCTCATTATAATAGGAGTTATGATCATGCTGCTAATGATTCACATGCTATGTTTGCCTCTAGTTCCACTCTTGTTCATGGTAGAAGTAGGCCCAGGAGAAATCATGTTGCCTCATGCGCCTAGGAGAATGTGCAATGGACCTTCTTCCATTTATCATGCTTGCAATACTTCTTTTGTACTTTCATGTAAGAATGCAAAAGTAGTGGCTAGGAAGTTGGGATCCAAATGCAAGGGAGACAAGACTTGTATTTGGGTTCCAAAAGTTATTGTGACTAACCTTGTAGGACCCAACAAGAGTTGGGTACCTAAAACCCAAGCTTAAATTGCCTTGCAGGTTTATGCATCCGGGGGCTCAAGCTGGATTATCGATAGCAAATGCACGAACCACATGATGCGGGAGAAGAAGATGTTCACCTCCTATGTCAAGAATAAGGATTCCTAGGATACGATCATCTTTGGAGATGGGAACCAAGGCAAGGTCAAGGGGTTGGGAAAGATAGCCATCACATCCGAGCATTCTATCTCTAATGTGTTTTTAGTTGAATCGCTCGGGTATAATTTGTTATCTGTGAGTCAATTATGTAACATGGGTTATAATTGTTTATTCACAAATGTAGATGTATCTGCCTTTAGAAGGAGTGATGGTTCATTAGCTTTTAAGGGTGTATTAGACGAAAAGCTCTATTTAGTTGATTTTTTGAAAGAGAATGCCGATCTAGATGCATGCTTAATAGCTAAGACTAATATGGGCTGGCTATGGCATCACCATCTAGCACATGTTGGGATGAAGAACCTTCATAAACTTCTAAAGGGAGATCATGTGTTAGGACTAACCGATGTCTGTTTTGAGAAAGACAGACCTTGTGCAGCATGTCAGGCAGGGAAACAGGTGGGAAGCACTCATCACAATAAGAATGTGATGACAACATCAAGACCACTGGAGCTTCTTCACATGGACCTCTTCGGACCCATTGCCTACCTTAGCATCGAGGGAAGTAAGTATGGTCTTGTAGTTGTTGATGATTTTCCCGCTTCACTTGGGTGTTCTTTTTGCAGGACAAATTAGAAACCCAAGGGACCCTAAAGTGCTTTCTAAGGAGAGCTCAAAACGAATTTGAGCTAAAGGTGAAAAAGATAAGGAGCGACAACGGGTCTGAGTTCAAAAATCTACAAGTTGAAAAGTATCTTGAGGAGGAAGGCATCAAGCATGAGTTCTCCGCTCCCTACACACCACAGCAAAATGGAGTGGTAGAGAGGAAGAACAGGACGCTAATCGACATGGCGAGAACAATGCTTGGAGAGTTCAAGACGCCCGAGCGGTTTTGGTCGGAAGCTATGAACGCAGCCTGCCATGCCATAAACCGGCTCTATCTGCTTCGCCTTCTCAAGAAGACCTCCTACAAACTCCTTACCGGTAACAAACCCAATGTCTCTTACTTTCGTGTATTTGGGAGCAAATGCTATATTCTGGTGAAGAAAAGTAGACATTCTAAATTTGCTCCCAAGGCAGTAGAAGAGTTTTTACTAGGGTATGACTCAAATACAAAGGCGTATAGAGTCTTCAACAAATTATCGGGATTGGTTGAATTCTCTAGCGACATTGTATTTGGTGAGACTAATGGCTCTCCAAGAGAGCAAGTTGATCTTGATGATATAAATGAAGAAGAAATTCCGATGGCTGCAATGCACATGATGGTGATAGGCGATGTGCGACCACAAGAACTACAAGAGCAAGATCAACCATCTTCCTCGACAATGGTGCATTCCCCAACTCAAGACAGTGAACTGGTACCTCAAGAAGAAGGGCAGGATCAAGGGGGATCACAAGAAGAATAGGTTATGGAGGAAGAAGCACCACGGGTCCCTCCAACTCAAGTCCGAGCGACGATCCAAAGACGCCACCCCGTCGATCAGATCTTGGGTGACATCAGCAAGGGAGTAACTACTCGCTCACGATTAGCTAATTTTTGTGAGCATTACTTGTTTGTCTCTTCTATTGAGCCTTTATGGATAGAAGAGGCCTTGCAGGATCCGGACTGGGTGTTGGCCATGCAGGAAGAGCTCAACAACTTCAAAAGAAATGAAGTCTGGAGCCTGGTGCCATGTCCAAAGCAAAACGTTGTGGGAACCAAGTGGGTGTTCCACAACAAGCAAGACGAGCACGGGATGGTGATAAGAAACAAGGCTCGACTTGTGGCAAAAGGTTATGCCTGATACACCCAGCCTAGGTGGGGTTGGCCGAGGCCCAACAAATTAGGGTTGCTCGAAGCCCAACAGTTCATTAAGCACACCCAACTCAAGGAAAGGCCCAATCGCCCCAAAAGACTAGTTCAATGGGGGAAGGGTGGCTCTCCCTTTTAAAGTGGCTTCTCCTCCCAAGTTAAGCAAGGTGGGATAATTCTGAGGCTCACACGGTCACCGTTCGACTACAATTGGGCCAACTGGACCAATTGCGTCTTTGCCAACAGGTAATAGTGGAGGATGACCTCATCATTCCCACCTTCTTAAAATGGGCCCTAACTCTGATACCATATGATACACCCAGCCCAGGTGGGGTTGGCCGAGGCCCAAAAAGTTAGGGTTGCCCGGAGCCCAATAGTTTATTAAGCACACCCAACTCAGGGAAAGGCCCAATCGCCCCAAAAGACTAGTCCAATGGGGGAAGGGTGGCTCTCCCTTTTAAAGTGGCTTCCTCCTCCCAAGTTAAGCGAGGTGGGATAATTTTGAGGATCACACGGTCGTCGTCCGACTACAATTGGGCCAACTGGGCCAATTGCGTCTTTGCCAATGGGTAATAGTGGAGGATGTCCTCATCATTCCCACCTTCTTAAAATGGGCCCTAGCTCCGATACCAGATGATACACTCAGCCCAGGTGGGGTTGGCCGAGGCCCAACAAGTTAGGGTTGTCCGGAGCCCAACTGTTCATTAAGCACACCCAACTCAGGGAAAGGCCCAATCGCCCCAAAAGACTAGTCCAATGGGGGAAGGGTGGCTCTCCCTTTTAAAGTGGCTTCCTCCTCCCATGTTAAGCAAGGTGGGATAATTCTGAGGCTCACACGGTCACCGTCCGACTACAATTGGGCCAACTAGGCCAATTGCATCTTTGCCAACGGGTAATAGTGGAGGATGTCCTCATCAATGCCCAAGTCGTAGGTTTGGATTTCGAGGAGACTTTTGCTCCTATGGCTAGGTTAGAGTCAATTCGAATGTTATTAGCCTATGCGACTCACCATTCCTTTAGGTTGTTCCAAATGGACGTAAAGAGCGTTTTCCTCAATGGGCCAATCAAGGAGGAGGTATACGTGGAACAACCCCCTGGCTTTGAGGACGACAAGTATACCGACCATGTGTACAAGCTCTCTAAGGCGCTCTATGGACTTAAGCAAGCCCCAAGAGCATGGTATGAATGCCTTAGAGATTTCCTTATTTCTAATGCTTTCAAGGTTGGGAAAGCCGATCCCACTCTTTTCACAAAAACATGCAATGATGATCTTTTTGTTTGTCAAATTTATGTCGATGACATAATATTTGGTTCTACTAATCAACAGTCTTGTGAGGAGTTTAGCAGGGTAATGATGCAAAAGTTCGATATGACGATGATGGGCGAGTTGACCTACTTCCTTGGATTCCAAGTGAAGCAACTAAAGGACGGCACTTTCATCTCCCAAACGAAGTACACTCAGGATCTTCTCAAGAGGTTTGGGATAAAGGACGCCAAGCCCACGAAGACATCGATGGGAACTGATGGGCACATTGACCTCAACAAAGGAGGTAAGTCCGTTGATCAAAAGGCATACCGGTCTATGATAGGTTCATTACTTTACCTATGTGCTAATAGATCGGACATTATGCTTAGTGTATGCATGTGTGCTAGATATCAACCCGACCCCAAGGAATGTCACCTTGTGGCCGTTAAGCGAATTCTTAGGTATTTAGTTTCTACGCATTGCTTTGGGATCTGGTATCCAAAGGGGTCTACCTTTGACTTGATTGGATACTCAGACTCCGATTATACAGGGTGCAAGGTTGATAGGAAGAGTACATCAGGGACGTGCCAATTTCTAGGAAGGTCCCTGGTGTCCTGGAGTTCCAATAAACAAACATTCGTTGCCCTATCCACCACTGAGGCCGAGTACATTGCCACAGGACAGTGTTGCGCGCAACTACTTTGGATGAGGCAAACCCTCCAGGACTTTGGCTACAATCTGAGCAAAGTCCCACTCCTATGTGACATGTGAGTGCAATCCGCTTGGCGGATAATCCTATTGAACACAGTCGCACTAAGCACATAGACATCCGGCATCACTTCCTGAGAGACCACCAGCAAAAGGGAGATATCGATGTGTACCACATTAGCACCGAGAACCAGCTAGCCGATATCTTCACTAAGCCTTTAGATGAGAAAAGGTTTTGCAGGCTGCGTAGTGAGCTAAATGTCTTAGATTCGCGTAACTTGGATTGATCTATAGCATACATATGTTCTATGTCTTTGATCATGTTACTTTGTGCATTTAAATCAGTTATTATTTATTTATGGTGCTCAAGTTGTACAAGTCATCCCTAGACCTCACAAGTTCGTATGCAGATGTGCACATGTTTAGGGGAAGCTGTGCTACAACTTGATCCCTTTGAGACTAATTTGTTTGTTTGAGTACATTTGATGTAGTCTCAAAGGTACATTGAAAGGGAAAATGAACTTGGACGACGCAAAGACTTCCACTGCACTCCAATATTAGTGTATTTAATTCGAAGTTCATACTTATGCTCCCATTGCCTTTTTGTTCTTAATTGACATTTTTGGTGAGGCAATGGGGTTAAAGGACCAAAAATGATCCTGTTTTGGTGCTTAATGCCAAAGGGGGAGAAATTAAGGCTAAAGTAAATGGATCAGCCAACACTTGAGAATTTTGAAAATAGTAGAGTTAGAATTTGTGATTTGTCCAAAATACTCTTATTGCAAAATTTGGTCTCTTATGATGGAAAACTTTGATTACAGGAAAAAGGGGGAGTTTTTGGCACTTGATCAATTTTACTCTTGGGATATCTCTCTTTTTGCACAAACAAGTGTGTTTGACTTAGAGATAGGAAAAAGAATTTGATTTACAAAAACAAACCAAGTGGTGGCAAAGAGTGACCCAAATATGCCAAATCATAAGCAAAAACAATTTGGTCTTCAATGGCATTGATGTTGCACTTCTTTTGTTGCTTTTTAATGTGCTGGCATAAGTCACCAAAAAGGGGGAGATTGAAAGGGAAATGTGCCCTTGGGTCATTTCTATAAGTATTTTGGTGATTAGATGCCCAACACATATTAATTGAGTCCTTATGTGCTAAATGAGCAAGAAGCGCAAATCAAAGTACAAGGTATGTTTCTAGACTTAGTATATTGTTTTTGAATACTACTGTGTTTGTCTAAGTGCTAGAAACAGTGCCAAGACAAGAAGATTCGAATTGGAAAAAGGTTGGCTGTGTACAGCCAACAACACCTCGGGCCTGGCGCACCGGACTGTCCGATGGCGCACCGAACAGTGTCCGGTGCCCCAAGCGAGCCGACGGTGAACCAGCTGCTCTCGGGAGTGACGGGGCTATAAATCACCGGACCGTCCGGTGGTGCACCGGACTGTCCGGTGAGTCGTCAGCGACAAACTCGTCACTCTTGGGAAAAGTAAAAGGCGACATGGTTATAATTCACCGGACTGTCCGGTGGGGCACCGGACTGTCCGGTGAGCCAACGGTACCTGTGGCCAACGGTCGTCCGCGCGATCAATGCGCGACATGTGGCCCGCTCTAACGGTCGGCTAGGGGCACCGGACTGTCCGATGTGCACTAGACAGTGTCCGGTGCGCCAACCGACCCCGAGGAGCAACGGTCGGCTGCGCCCGATATGGAAGGGGATCGCGCATCGGACTGCTACAGTGGCTGTCCGGTGGTGCACTAGACTGTCCGGTGTACCACTCGGCAGAAGGCAACAATAGCCTTCCACGTTGATCCCCAACGGCTCCTAGCTGCCTTGGGGCTATAAAAGGGACCCATAGGCGCATGGAGCATTACACCAAGCTTACAAGAAACATCCTAAGGCCCCTAGACTCTGCATTCACGCAATCAGATCATAGTTCTTGAGATTTGAGCACTTTCGAGTTGTAAACTCCTCGCGCTGTGTTTGTGTGCTCACTTCTTCTCTTGTGTGTGTGGTTGTGCTGCGGATTTGAGTCTTGTGTGCATTGCTTTTCCTCCCTTACTCTTGTGCTTCTTTGTGATCTCTATTGTAAGGGCGAGAGACTCCAAATTGTGGAGATTCCTCGCAACCGGGAAAAATACTCTAAAGGAAAAGACTGTGGTATTCAAGTCGATAATTAGATCACTTGAAAGGGGTTGAGTGCAACCCTCGTCCATTGGGACGCCACAACGTGGAAGTAGGCAAGTGTTACTTGGCCGAACCACAGGATAAAAATCGCGTGTCTCATGTGTTGCTTCTTGTGATTGTTTTGTTCGCACGAGCGTGTTCCATAGCCACTTGATTTCACTAACACCTTAACAATCAAGTTTGTGGTTATTTAGTGTTTGATTTTACAGGATCACCCATTCACCCCCCCTCTAGGTGCTCTCAGTATTCCGATGCCGATTATGCCGGATGTAAAATTGATAGGAAGAGCACATCAGGGACTTGTCAGTATCTGGGAAGATCTCTAGTGTCTTGGGCTTCAAAGAAATAAAACTCAGTAGCTCTATCCACCATCGAAGCCGAGTATATTGTTGCAGGACATTGTTGTGCACAATTACTCTGGATGAGGCAAACACTTAATCATTCCTATAATCGATTTTGGTGGTTGACGTCCAACACAAACCACGTGGACTAACTAGTTTGCCTAGATGTCATTTACCTCAGGTGCATAAGGTTCACTACAAACCAAGAAAGAAATTCAGTTAGGGACACAAACAAATTTTGGAGCAAGACATGAGAGTGTGCTGCCAAGTGGCGCACCGGACACTGTCCGGTGCACCAGGCCCAGGCACAATCAAACTAGCCACTCTCGGGAATTCGACAGGCGCGCTCCGCTATAATTCACCGGACTGTCCGGTGAGCTAGCGGAGCAACGACTAACTGGCGTCAACGGTCGACTGCAAAATGTATAGTGCACGTGAACAGTGATGAACAGTGCGCGTTAGAGTTAGAACGCAGAAGTCAGAGGGCACCGGACTGTCCAGTGCAGCTATAGGAAAACGGCTCCAATGGTCGACCAGCTCCAAACCACGACGAGCGTGCTGACATGGCGCGCATCGGACAGTGAACATTGACTGTTCGGTGCACCACCGGACTGTCCGATGTGCCCATCGCTAGTAGACTCAGCCAACGACTATGGAAGTGGTTGGGGGCTATAAATACCCCCAACCACCTCATTCAAAGCCATCCAAGTATTCTGAACTCAACATTTAATACAAGAGCAAAAGACTGCACTCCAAGACACATTCCAAAGATCAAATCCTCTCCAAGCCTCTAAATCAACTCAATTCCATTAGTGACTTGAAAGAGGGTGTTTTTGTGTTCTTTTGTTGCTCTTGTCGCTTGGATTGCCTTTCTTCCTTTCTCATTCTCATTTCCAAGTGCTTGTAAAGCTAGCAAGAGACACCTAAGTGTGTGGTGGTCCTTGCGGGGTCTTAGTGACCCGATTGATTAAGGAGAAGGCTCACTAGGTCTAAGTTACCATTTGAGAGAGGGAAATGGTTGGAATAGACCCGGCCTTAGTGGCCTCCTCAACGGGGACTAGGTTCTTTGGAACCGAACCTCGGTAAAACAAATCACCGTCTTCACTCGCTTTGATTCTTGCTTGATTTGTTTGCTCCCTTTCCTCTCTCTAAACTTTCCTTACCAATATTGATTTGAGTTTGCTCCCAAACGTCATCCGCATCATTTGAGCAACTTGTGGCAAGAGAAACCACCTTCCACACTTAGATTTAATTTTAATGCTAATCCCAACCTTAGTGTGTGTTTAAGTTTATAAATTTCAGGTTTCGCCTATTCACCCCCTCTCTAGGCGACTTTCACTATGGCTACAAGTTGAACAAAGTCCCTCTCCTATGTGATAATGAGAGTGCAATCCGCATGATGGATAATCCCGCTGAACACAGCCGCACTAAGCACATAGACATCCGGTATCACTTTTTGAGAGATCACCAACAAAAGGGGGATATCGAAATTGCTTATGTTAGCACCCACAACCAATTAGCCAATATCTTTACCAAGCCCCTAGCTGAAAAGACTTTTAGCAAGCTTAGGAATGAACTCAATATCCTCGATTCTCGGAACTTTGATTGAAACATTGCACACATAGCTCATTTATATACATTTGATCATGTCTCTTTCATTTGGTACAAATGCACATTTCTTATTCTTCTTGTGCCAAAGTTAAGACTAATGTGCTTCCAAGTGTGTTTTTATCCTTAGTCTTAGATTGAAAGGGAAATGGAGTATTCGGCAAAAGCAAGGCTTCCACTACAACTCTGTCGGTATCATTTATCCTTTGCCCTACTCATAAACTTTCATTCATATTCTTTTACAAAGGGGAGAAAATAGTAGGCCTCTCAATTTTCTAGTTTTTGGCGCTTAATGCCAAAGGGGGAGAACTAACAGGACCAAAGCAAAAGGACTGCACCACCACCCTATTTTTCAAAAACTATTTCACAAAGGGGGAGAAATTATTCAAATTATAAAAACCATCTTGACAGCTAAGAGGATAATTTCTTTAGGGGGAGTTTTGTTTAGCCAAAGGAAAAGCATTTGAAACACGGGGAGAATATTCAAAAACTTGAAAATGCTTTTTGAAATCATATCCTTATACCATTGGCTATTTGCAAAAGAATTTGAAAAGACTTTTCTAAAAGGATTTGCAAAAACAAGCAAAGTGGTGCAAATGTGGTCCAAAATATTAAACTAGAAGAAAGCAACCATATACTTAGAAATAGTTTCAGTTGGTTTAAATTCAAAGTAACTTATGCACAACTGCCAAATTGCAAACTAGTTACATTTCTACACTTTATATTTGCTTTGGTTTGTGTTGGCATCAATCACCTAAAAGGGGGAGATTGAAAGGGAAATGCGGTTAGCCATTTCCTATAATCGATTTTGGTGGTTGACGTCCATCACAAACCACGTGGACTAACTAGTTTTCCTAGTTGTCATTTATCTCAGGTGCATAAAGTTCAACATAAACCAATAAAGAAAGTGAGTTCGGGAACTCTACAAAGTTTGGAGCAAAAACAAGTATTGGTGCAGCCAGTGGCGCACCAGACACTGTCCGGTGTGCACCAGACACTGTCTGGTGCCCAGGCCGAGGCACCTCGCGAACTGGCCGCTCTCGGGTTTTTCTCAGAGTCACTTCGCTATAATTCACCGGACTATCCGGTGTGCACCGGACTGTCCAGTGAACTAACGGAGCAACGGTCAACTGTGCCCAACGGTCGACGGTGGTGAATAGTGAACAGTGCACAGTGCAGAAGTCAGAACTGCAAAGTCAGAACACACCGGACTGTCCGGTGTGCCACTGGACTGTCCGGTGCCGCAAGAGGACAAAGGACTTCAACGGTCAACCACTTTAAATCCCAAAGATCAGCTGACATGGCACTCACCAGATAGTGAACAATGTCATGTCCGGTGTGCCCGACGACAGCAAAGTCAGCCAACGGCTAGGAAGTGGTTGGACGCTATAAATACCCCCGACCACCTCCATTAAAGCCATCCAAGTTTTTTGAACTCCACATTCAATACAAGAGCAATAGCATACACTCGAAGACATAATCAAAAGATCAAATCCTCTCTAAGCCTCAAAATCAACTCAATTGCTTAGTGACTTGAGAGAGGGTGTTTTGTGTTTCTTTTGTTGCTCTTGTTGATTGGATTGCTTTCTCTTTCTCATTCTAATTCTTCTAAGTGCTTTGTAAAGATAGCAAGAGACACCTAAGTGTGTGGTAATTCTCACATGCTTTTTTCTAAGTAGAAGATCTCTGTCAGGGGGAGTATTTCTTCGTCTCTAAAGGGGAGAAGTTTCTTCCAAATGGAGAACACTCATTTAGGGAGAGTAATAATGTTGAATGCTTCAATTGGTATTAATTGATAAATCTTTTATTAGAGCAAGTCTTATTTAGGTTTTGGTGTTTGATAATCAACATAACCTGTGGACTAATGTGTTTGCTAGTGTTTATGTTTGTAGTTCACAGGATGCTAAAGTTACTTGGACTAAGGCATTGAGGAAAGCAACACCTCAAAAGAAGATATTATGCAGATCACAAGAAGATCAACAAGTATCAAGCAAAGTCCAAGAAACGAAGACAAGTGTTGCCACGACGGACTATCCAGCTGAGAGCACCGGACTGTCTGGTGCCACACGCCGGACTGTTCGGTGCACCTAGGAACAGTAGCCCAATTCCTACTTCTAGGTGGCACTGGTGGAGAGAAGCCACCGGACTGTCCGGTGTAAAAGCCTGCAGTGCCAATTGTCACCTGCGGTGTCAGTCCAATGGCTAGGCGCACCGGACAGGGGCACCGGACTGTTCGGTGACCCCACCGGACTGTTCGGTGTGCCGCAGAGGGCAACAACTTTTCTCCAACAGCTAGTTTTGTGTTGGGGTCTATAAATACCACCCCAACCAGCCATTTCAAGGTGTGGGAGCCCAAGAAACATACCAAGGCATATAGTAGACATTTCCAAGTGATCATACACTCAAGTGCTTAATAGAATCACTCGGTGATTAGAGTAGGTGCTTTGTGAAGTGCTTAAGTTAGTTAGACCGCATTAGCACTTGCTCTAGGTGAATCCTAGTTAGTTGAGTGAGTTTAGATAAAACACACAACCCCTCGTGTTGGGGGCCTTCGTCTTCCGAAGGTCCTCAAAAACATGACTAACATGTTTCCCAAGTGCAATATACTGTTACAGGAACCTTCGGCTTTGAGATGAAGGTGCGTGCGGTATGAAAGGAGTGGTATGAAAGAAGGATGAATCAGTTCCAAAGCTATGGGTGATGAAGCTTCGGCTTAGCACAAAGACTGATGGAGAATGAAACCGACCTAAAGGGGAAAAGACTGCTTAGTCCTCAATAGATTATTCCTTAGTCACTAGAAAATGTCAAGGACTTGGATGTAATTTTACCCAGGCTGCATCCTATGCCTATAAATAGATGAACAGTAACACCGTACTGTTCACTCTGACCTGTATTCACTTGCGCGTCACTCTTGGATTCTTATCTTCTGTCCAGCCGAAGGTATAAATGTAATTTGATATTGTTAACATTTATTCACGATTATATAATGAGAATATGGATGATCTAATGATTTGATATGATTATTCATATTCTTTACGTGTATCATATGTTCCTGCTTTTCATTGTACATTGAGTTTATGAAGGTATGCCCTTCATAACCTTCGTCTAAAGATCATTATATCCTAAGGGAAATAATGCTTCGAAAGACGAAGGTCTTTAACCATTAACATTTGTGTTGCTTTGTTCTTAACTCATAGCATTTGAGAACAAGTGACCAACATTGGCGCCCACCTCCGGTGAACTCATTTGACCACCTTCAACAAGCTGTGACCTTCGTCTTGCCGTTGAAGAAGTCTTCAGGGCTAGGGGCTGCACTGCAGCCACTCGACGTCAACCAAGACACATTACGCGAAGCTAGATGCCAAAAAAGGAAGGCTACCAGTCCAACACCCCAGTCAGAAGAGTTAGACCAAGAAATCAGGGACCTCGAAGCCATTCATCAATAGGTCTAGAGGAAAAAGGAAAAGATGCTTCATCTCACCGATCTTCAGAAGAAGATTGATGAGGCCGCTGAAGAAATGCGTCATCTCACTCAAGATGACTAGGACCAAAGGCCTCAACACAGGGAGCTTCGTCAAGAGAGCTCATTCAATGAAGATGAATGGTACGATGACTTTCATCATGGTAACTTTACTTTTGATAATGCTTCTCCCCTAGCAGTAGAATTGCAGGCTACCCCATGGCCACAATCCTACAAGCCACCCCAGTTGCCCATGTACGATGGGCACTCGGACCCAAAGCAATTCTTGATGAGCTATGAGGTAACAATATCCTCATATGGAGGCAACGCCGCTGTCATGGCAAAGTCCTTCATCATGGCAGTCTGAAGTGTGGCCCAGACATGGTACTCTTCTCTCCGACCAGGATCAATCACGTCATGGTAGAAGCTTAAAGACATGTTGATCACCAGTTTCCAAGGATTTCAGATGAAGCCAGTCACTACTCAGGCCTTGTTCCAGTGCACACAAGACCATGAGGAGTACCTTCAGGCGTATGTCTGAAGGTTCCTGCGTCTGAGAGCACAAGCGCCTCCAGTGCCCAATGAAATTGTCATTGAAGCCATGATCAAAGGGCTTCGGCCAGGACCTATGGCTCAGTATTTCGCCAGGAAACCCCCACAGACCCTGGAGAAGCTTCTTCAGAAGATGGATGAATACATACAGACTGATAATGATTTCCGCCAGAGAAGGGAAGAAGCCTACAGGTTTTCTGAAATGACCAGGGGCTTCGGAGGAAGAATCCACCCTAGGTATGTTAGATCAATCCATAACTCTAGCCTAAATGATGACAGATAAAGTCAGCCTCAAAGATCACAGCACATCTCCCAATCTTCAGGGCAACAACAAAGCTCTTTCAGGCCACCAGCCCCAAGGGGCAGAGGCGGAAGGGGCTTCGGAGGAAGGTACGGGGATCAGCCTAGAAAGCTCTATTGCTTATTCTGTGGAGAAGACAAGGGCCACACTATAAGAACATGCCAAGTCACAATTCAGAAGCAAAAGGAAATTGCCGAAGCTGAAGCATGGTAGAATTAGCCGAAGAAGTTTTACATACTGCTTCATGCTACTCTCCCTATGTACTAGAGTACGTAGGCAACCAACAATCTTCGGCTTCTATTGCTTCGGCAAGTCATTCCCAAGCTTCCTGGGCCCAGCTCCCATTACCACCACAATTACCACCCACTCATACCCGAGGCCAGCAGCCAGAAGGGCACCAGCACATTCAACAGCAGCGTGACTTCCGGGAAGAGTCCGAAGCTCGTACAGTCAACAGCACTGTGCTAGAATCTAAGCATATCTACTGAAGAATGTCCTACTCTTGATGTACCTTTATCTTTTATGCCATTTTATTTTTTATAAGAAAAATAAGTAACGGAGGACTAAATTTTGATTTCATGTAATAATTGAGTAAAGTATGCCTTTCTCACGAACTTCCGAAGCTACAAAAGTCGTTCCTAAGGGAGCAGAGTAAGTTCCGAAGCTACAAAAGTCGTTCCTAAGGGAGCGCAGAGTAAATTTTCTGCTCAAAAGTCGCTCCTAAGGGGATGCAGGGCCAAAAATTCCACCGAAATATAAGGTGAAGAAGCTCCAAAGTCGTTCCTAAGGGGATGCAGAGCTTAAATGCCACCGAAATATAAGGTGAAGAAGCTCAAAAGTCGTTCCTAAGGGGATGCAGAGCTTAAAGACTCAAAAGACGTTCCTAAGGGGATGCAGAGTCTTGTGTGTTTCAATGTGGGCGCGCGTGTGTGTTTGACGTCATCATCATATTGCATCATATCATAGCATCATTTTGCACAACATTATATCATACATCATATTGCATTAACGGCAAAAGGATCGGACACGAAGTAAATTTTCGGCAATACTTTGTTAAATGAAAATGTGCTGAGGCATGAAGCAAACTTCGAGAAACGCAATTGTATCAGACTGGCCTTAGAAGGGGCATCTTTCTTTACGAAGCATGAAAAGAAAGGAAGGTGTTTTTTCGTCGAAGGCTCAAAAAGGGTATGTACATAAGTTTCATGCATTGCAAAGAAATATATTACAACAATTTACATGACTCATCAATTGTTCAAAACACCAAATGTTACATAGTATCATTACAATAAAGTATAATCTTCATTAAGTATTTTCTCTGTGGCTTGGTTCAGCAACTTGTTAACGACTTCGTCGATAATGGAGTTAGCAATGCTCATTATATCCAGTGCTTCTTTCATGACTGGATTAGCTAGGGGGTTATATGGCTCGGGCAGCGGTGACAATTCAGCTAAAGTAGACAAACCGTTAGTTCGAAGCCAGAAATTAAGAGCCGAAGCTAAAATTCAAAAACGTCGAAGCCAGAAATTAAGAGCCGAAGCTAAAATTCAAAAACATTACCTATGCACCTTTCGCGTTCAGCAGCTTCTTCGGCTCGTCTAGCTTCTCTCGGGCTTTATGGGTTTCCTTTTCATTTTTCTTTATAATTTCGTTGGGCAATTCTCGACCATCGTTCACCCAGACATCAGAATAAAATTTTCCGCCCACTAAAGTAGCTTCAGCCGAAGGATCTTTTGTGTCATCTGTGAAGGTGGCCTCAGCCTGGGCTGCAGTTTTAATGTGGTCGCAACCAGTCTTCTCCAGAATTGCTGCAATACCTCGAGCACCAGAAAAGGCACAAATATCCCCACGATTGTTCAGGATTTCTTCAAAGGCTTCGGCTTCCCCGCTTATCCAATCAATGATGCCTTCGGGGTCGCCTCGAATAAAGTTCTCCTCAGAAGAATAAGCACCTACTTTTGCAAAGCTGCTTTTCAATTTTTTCATGCAATCCAAGGATTTTTCGAAGCACCTTTCCTTGGATTCGTGAAGCTCCTCAATATTTTTCTCTAGCCTAGTTTTTGACCATTCACTAATTTCTTCACTGACTTTTGCAAGTGGAAAGTTCTCATTAGCTTCGGCGAGCTTTTTCTGAAGGTCTTCGACCTCAGCTTTATGAGCTTCGGCCTAAGCGTTGTATTTCGCTTCATCTTCCTTCACCTTGCACACCAATGAAATTAGAATCTTGTCCTTCTCCAAGGCTTTGTTTCTCATCTTAATTACCTCTGATCGAAGGTTGCTAAGAGCTATAGTACAACTTTCGTCTTCTGCATTCTTTTGCGCCCTCAGGGCATTGCTAAGAATTAAGCCCTGCAAGAAAAAAGAAAGGATTAGCATGAGAATAAAAGACTTCATTTCCAAGTCCATAAACTTTAAAGTTCACAGCTTCTGTACCTTTATACTATTGTATGCGAGGCTGTCCGCAAGGTCATCCTTTGACATGGCGGCGAGGCCAGCTTCGAGCTTTGGAAATCCCATGCTTTTGGCTATCTCCCGGCAAACGGATACCTCTTTGTTGTCTGGGAGACAGTACAGGAAATCATTTTTGTCCGTGCCGTTGAACACTAAGGCCCCCTTCGGATATTTCAGTTCCTGGGCATAGTGTTTGGCTTCTAAAATTTCTTCTTCAGATAATCTTTCCCCGAAGCATGTCGAATAATATAATCAAGATCTTCGAATGGAGCTTCGGGAGCAGGAGATTTAGCTTTTTCCGTCACGTCCTGCCCCGTTGCCATGCCAGCGTTTGGAGATTCTTGCTCAGCCTTATCCTCAGTCGCGGTAGGCTTCATCTCAATGAGCACTGAAGGCCCAGCTTCGACTTCAGCCTAGGCCGTAGCAGCTTCGACAACTTTCTTCCAAGAGGCAGGAGTCAACGCCTTTGTGGTTTCCATAACAGCTTCTAGCACGCTGGCCATTCTCCTCCTCTTGGGAGTTGTGGCGGAAGCCTTTACCACCTTCGGCAGTTCTACCTCTATCGGTGGACTCACGATTTCTGGCAACATTACTATTTTTTCCAACTCTGGCTCTTTGACCGCACCATCTTTGGTTTCGGCTGACCCGACTATAGGCACCTTCGGCACTACAGTCGATCCTTCAGCGCTCCAAACGGCAGGAGCAGCTTGTTTAGCTTCGGCAGCGGAAGAGGACCCTTCACTAAATTCAGGCACTACGACCATTTCAATATATTGTGGCCGGTGGGTCAAAACCTTTATTTTCTTGCCCTTCGGCACAGCAGTGATGGCAGAAGCGGTAGTTTTCCTCATTTTTCCTTGCCTTCGCGAGTGTAATACCTAAAAATGTATTCAAAGAAAGTAGAGTTGATCTCCTTCAATGTTTTGCCATCTACTCATTTCAACATGGAACATCCTAATTGAGTGAACAAATAACTAATAAAAGTACTCCATGCATCATATTGGAGTTTTATTTGTGCATTGAATAAAGATGATAGTAATTTGAGAAATTTTGAGTTTAACCCAAAGAAATAAATTAGGAAGTTAGAAGTAATATATAGAAGAGAAAGAAGAAATACTATGGAGCACAAAATAAATCCATAACTAAATAAATTCATCCCACTGATATGTTCAAGCTGAATACTTAAATTGAGTACAAATTCTTTTGCTAAATTTGAATTCAAAATTTTAGATTTGAATAAAGTTTGAACTTGTAGTTGGCAATAAAATAGAAAATAGAAGCAGGAAAATAATTATGTGGAGCAACATGACCAAAAGTAATTACTTGTGTAGGGTAATAAACAAATAAATAAATAAAGTAAAATGAATACTACATCACTTGTTGGTTTATGATTTTGAATATTAAATTTGAAACTAGAGTCAAAATTTGAATTTGGAAATGGTTCAAAATAAATAGAAATGGAAGGAAAACAGAAAATATAAGAAAAAGGGATCACCCACCTGCGCTCTGGGCCGAAATCATCTCTGCTCGGCCCATCTCACCCCCCCCCCCCCCCCGCGCCAGCCCACTAATCGGCTAGCCCAAACCCCCTCACGCGCGCGCCGCTGGCACTGACGACCGGGCCCCGCTGCTCAGTTCTCCTTCCCGCGCGCGACTCACTGGTCGGTGGACCCACGTCGTCAGATCTTCCCCTCCGTTGGCGCCTGTAACAGAACCCGAGCTCGCCGGGGGCAGTTGAGCTCGGCTGGGATTTTCGCTTGGATTCCGTGGACCCGCTCCGCATCCCCATGCTTTAAAGCCTCGTCCCCATCATCCGAAGCACCAGACCCTCTCCCTCGGCCGCCTAACCCCAAACCGTGTCGCGCCCCAAATGCCCCAGTAACACCGCCGCCGCCGTTCGTGGTCAACCATGCTGAATCATCTTCACCAGTAGTCGACCGGGAGGGAAAGCCATAGACTCGTCATCGTTCGGGTGAGTCGTATTGTCGAGCAGTATCGGCATCGGGTGGTCGGCGATTTCTCACCGTTGTGGAGCATCTGCTCGCGGCCGCAACTCTCCGTGGCCAGGGCGCTTCACGGTACGATACTCGGTATGGACCCGTACACCATGCTCGCCAAGTCCTCCTCTACGCTTAGCTCGGTCCAATTTGGGTTTGGCGCTCGGGAACGGGCAATTGGCAGCCTCGCCGGCATGCTCCGCCGAGCGTGCGGGGCGGCGCCGCCGTGTGTTTGGTCGGGGAAAAAAGGTGACCTAGGGAGCGTCGGATTGGGATGGAGGGCTCAGATTGATATCGCGCATCCGTTCGGTTGGGATCAATTCGGGCGGTTGGATTGGGATCGGGCGATCCTGGGTTGCCGCGGGATTTTAAAATCTGGACCGTTGGATCTAGATCCAAGGATCTGCATAGCGTACCGATTCAGGGTAGTTGGGATCTAATCTGCCCCTTTAATTTCAGATCGGACGGCTGATATCGCTTCCTACCCTTTCGGCCGGCTGATCTTGCAAATAAACCCCTCTGTGTTGGGAAAAATAACCCGCCGTCCACGCCTGGGACTTTCTGAGTCTTAGGAATGTTTGCACCGTAGCCCCTGGCCTTTTATGAATTTGAGGCCCAGTCCAGAGTCGGCAGTAAATTGAATAATGAGTTAGAAATAGATTTTTAATATGGAAATAAACCCCAGAAACTTGTTTAATTCATAGCAAATGCATATGATCTCCAAATTGGACCATTTCAGTTCCTATAATTTTGTAATAGTATTCTCTATTAAATAGTACCACTGTTTTTACATGAAGTACACATTTAAATTTATTTCCCACTTAATCCTATATTAAATGCATAAAACTTTAGAAAATCTATAACTTAAAATCTATACCTCCAAATTTAATAATTCATGTTCCTGTGATCTTATTTCAATATGTAGATGATTAATATGTATTTTGCATATATGTTTGGTGTAATGTTAATTTTGCCTATACCATGTATGTTTGTATTGCTACGACTAGCAGTGAGGTCACGTGTCATCTGAAGATCATCCTGGTACCTGGAATCTCAAGTCCCAGGCAAGTTGTGCCCTTGATCACTTCTTTTTACCCACTCATGTTCTAATTAATCATAATGATCTGCATAGGTTAATTTTGATGGGACCCAATAGGTTACCCTAGTTTGACTATCTTCATACCTTGATTACCACTGAACTTTTTGGGTAGTACCTGCTAATGCTTTATGAGGTTTTGGGTATGAAGGTTACACTATTCATGATTATACTTTTGTTATCAGTTGTTATTTATGGTTCATGATAAGATCATTATGTTAATTGGAACATGGAGAACCACCCGGGAAAACAGTGCTACCACAAGGGTTTAATGGGATGCCCTTGGCCAATTAACTAGGAAAGCTAGTGGAAGACTACCTTACCCGAAAGGGGCAAGGGCAGTAGGGGAGTGGTCAGTGTAGGGAGGCCCTCGGGAGGATTTTGCTGCGATGGCGGTCCTGCAAGGGATTCCTGCTAGGGAGGCCCTCGGGAGGATTTTGCTGCGATGGCGGTCCTGCAAGGGATTCCTGCATTGGAACTTCCTATAAACTGTAGCGGGTTTTCTGAAGCTAGTGGAACTTTGTAAAGGCCTCGTAGTGTTACCCTGCCTCACCTCCTCGGTAGAGGTGTATGGGATTGGCCGTCTCTTGGCAGATGGGTAACACGACTTGTGGGTAAAGATGCGCAACCTCTGCAGAGTGTAAAACTGGTATACTAGTCGTGCTCACGGTCATGAGCAGCTTGGACCCTCACATGATTAAATTATGGAACTAAATTCAATTTGTCATATGCATTGCATCGCAGGTGATGTTGTTACTTTTGTTCTATTACTTAATTGGGTTTGGTATTTACTTATACTTAGTAATTGCTAATAAAATTTTGCCCAACTCTAAAAGCAATGCTCAGCTTCAACCATCCTCTTTGGTAAGCCTTACACTTCACGTGAGCTCCCACCTTTGGCGAGTTCATGCACATTATTCCCCACAACTTGTTGAGCGATGAACGTATGTGAGCTCACTCTTGCTGTCTCACACCCCCCCCCCCACAGGTCAAGAACAGGTACCACCGGATGAGGCGCATGGAGGATGTCGTGATGTGTTCGTGAGAGGTCTAGGCCGTCGTCTCCCAGTCAACTTTGGGTTGCTGGACCGTTGTCTCCTTATAATGTAATTATTTATTTTGTATAGAACTTCTGTTATATATAAAGATGTGACATTCGATCCTGTGCCACTATACACCATATGTGTGAGACTTGGTCCCAGCATACCTGGTGTTTATGTTCGCGCCCGGGTCTTGGTGCCCCTAAAACCCGGGTGTGACAGAAGTGGTATCAGAGGAATGTTGACTGTAGGACGAAACCTAGATAGAACTGGACAACCATTCTTTACTTACCTTACTCTAATTCTTTTCTAAACTTTTCTTAATCTTTTCTCATCTATTTTCGCTTTACTCTAATTACTCTTATCTTTTTCCTTCTAAGACAAATGTGGATTTCATACTTTGAAATCCTGTGCCTAAAGTGACCTTAGAAATAGGAGACCCACTCTTAGGAACAAAAAAAATATATATTTTCTTTTATATAGATATCTATGAACTTGAATGTTTGTCCTTATGATACATGCCTAATTTGGATCTTTGTTTGAGTGCGATGGGTTGTGGATCAATGTCCACAATTACATCTACATATACATCTAGGCATAAAGGATAGTATTTGTAAGATAACTAGACAATCTAGATTATTCCCCCTTAAAAATGAAATATATATATATAGTATTCCGTATCTATCTCATCTTGACAGATTCTATCTTACCTTTGGGCATTCACCTCGTACAACTAGTTACCCTAGTCTTGACATAAAATATCTGGTCAAGCCCTGCCAAAGAAAGTTTCAGTACATAACCAACTATTAGCTTATTCATTCTGCCTACCAAATGATTCCCTTGCAAAACTATCTTACCATATGCTTCTAACTTAGATGGTCAATACCAGGCGGGGAGGTGGAATTGATTTACCTCCTAATCGACACACTCGGTGGATATATCGACAACCCCAACCACAGCCAACAGAGATGAATCCTCCTAATCCTCCACCTGTTGAAATCAATCAAGTGGTTGCTGCCCAAAGGCTGGTAATACAACAATTGACAGACATGATGACCGAAATGCAAAATCAGATAAGACAAGAACGCGAGGAAATACGACAGGCCCGTCTGGAGATACGTCAAGAAATAAGACAATCACAGTTGGAAAGACAACAACAACAACCTCCTCCACCACCACCACCAGCTCCACCAAGCTACATAAACATATATATAAATTATTATTATTTGTAAGATCTAGATGTTACTTTAGCTAGTAGATGATATGATATTATTTTAGAAGGAATAATAAGGTCTATTGACCCTATGTTTTGTTAAAGAATTATGCCTCATGCCGAGATTTCTTTGTTTGTGCATATGTTCCGAGAACAATATGAGTATACATCCCTTTTCTTACAAATCTCGAGGACGAGATTATTTAAGGGGGGTAGGATTTGTAATACCTAAAAATGTATTCAAAGAAAGTAGAGTTGATCTCCTTCAATGTTTTGCCATCTACTCATTTCAACATGGAACATCCTAATTGAGTGAACAAATAACTAATAAAAGTACTCCATGCATCATATTGGAGTTTTATTTGTGCATTGAATAAAGATGATAGTAATTTGAGAAATTTTGAGTTTAACCCAAAGAAATAAATTAGGAAGTTAGAAGTAATATATAGAAGAGAAAGAAGAAATACTATGGAGCACAAAATAAATCCATAACTAAATAAATTCATCCCACTGATATGTTCAAGCTGAATACTTAAATTGAGTACAAATTCTTTTGCTAAATTTGAATTCAAAATTTTAGATTTGAATAAAGTTTGAACTTGTAGTTGGCAATAAAATAGAAAATAGAAGCAGGAAAATAATTATGTGGAGCAACATGACCAAAAGTAATTACTTGTGTAGGGTAATAAACAAACAAATAAATAAAGTAAAATGAATACTACATCACTTGTTGGTTTATGATTTTGAATATTAAATTTGAAACTAGAGTCAAAATTTGAATTTGGAAATGGTTCAAAATAAATAGAAATGGAAGGAAAACAGAAAATATAAGAAAAAGGGATCACCCACCTGCGCTCTGGGCCGAAATCATCTCTGCTCGGCCCATCTCACCCCCCCCCCCCCCGCGCCAGCCCACTAATCGGCTAGCCCAAACCCCCTCACGCGCGCGCCGCTGGCACTGACGACCGGGCCCCGCTGCTCAGTTCTCCTTCCCGCGCGCGACTCACTGGTCGGTGGACCCACGTCGTCAGATCTTCCCCTCCGTTGGCGCCTGTAACAGAACCCGAGCTCGCCGGGGGCAGTTGAGCTCGGCCGGGATTTTCGCTTGGATTCCGTGGACCCGCTCCGCATCCCCATGCTTTAAAGCCTCGTCCCCATCATCCGAAGCACCAGACCCTCTCCCTCGGCCGCCTAACCCCAAACCGTGTCGCGCCCCAAATGCCCCAGTAACACCGCCGCCGCCGTTCGTGGTCAACCATGCTGAATCATCTTCACCAGTAGTCGACCGGGAGGGAAAGCCATAGACTCGTCATCGTTCGGGTGAGTCGTATTGTCGAGCAGTATCGGCATCGGGTGGTCGACGATTTCTCACCGTTGTGGAGCATCTGCTCGCGGCCGCAACTCTCCGTGGCCAGGGCGCTTCACGGTACGATACTCGGTATGGACCCGTACACCATGCTCGCCAAGTCCTCCTCTACGCTTAGCTCGGTCCAATTTGGGTTTGGCGCTCGGGAACGGGCAATTGGCAGCCTCGCCGGCATGCTCCACCGAGCGTGCGGGGCGGCGCCGCCGTGTGTTTGGTCGGGGAAAAAAGGTGACCTAGGGAGCGTCGGATTGGGATGGAGGGCTCAGATTGATATCGCGCATCCGTTCGGTTGGGATCAATTCGGGCGGTTGGATTGGGATCGGGCGATCCTGGGTTGCCGCGGGATTTTAAAATCTGGACCATTGGATCTAGATCCAAGGATCTGCATAGCGTACCGATTCATGGTAGTTGGGATCTAATCTGCCCCTTTAATTTCAGATCGGACGGCTGATATCGCTTCCTACCCTTTCGACCGGCTGATCTTGCAAATAAACCCCTCTGTGTTGGGAAAAATAACCCGCCGTCCACGCCTGGGACTTTCTGAGTCTTAGGAATGTTTGCACCGTAGCCCCTGGCCTTTTATGAATTTGAGGCCCAGTCCAGAGTCGGCAGTAAATTGAATAATGAGTTAGAAATAGATTTTTAATATGGAAATAAACCCCAGAAACTTGTTTAATTCATAGCAAATGCATATGATCTCCAAATTGGACCATTTCAGTTCCTATAATTTTGTAATAGTATTCTCTATTAAATAGTACCACTGTTTTTACATGAAGTACACATTTAAATTTATTTCCCACTTAATCCTATATTAAATGCATAAAACTTTAGAAAATCTATAACTTAAAATCTATACCTCCAAATTTAATAATTCCTGTTCCTGTGATCTTATTTCAATATGTAGATGATTAATATGTATTTTGCATATATGTTTGGTGTAATGTTAATTTTGCCTATACCATGTATGTTTGTATTGCTACGACTAGCAGTGAGGTCACGTGTCATCTGAAGATCATCCTGGTACCTGGAATCTCAAGTCCCAGGCAAGTTGTGCCCTTGATCACTTCTTTTTACCCACTCATGTTCTAATTAATCATAATGATCTGCATAGGTTAATTTTGATGGGACCCAATAGGTTACCCTAGTTTGACTATCTTCATACCTTGATTACCACTGAACTTTTTGGGTAGTACCTGCTAATGCTTTATGAGGTTTTGGGTATGAAGGTTACACTATTCATGATTATACTTTTGTTATCAGTTGTTATTTATGGTTCATGATAAGATCATTATGTTAATTGGAACATGGAGAACCACCCGGGAAAACAGTGCTACCACAAGGGTTTAATGGGACGCCCTTGGCCAATTAACTAGGAAAGCTAGTGGAAGACTACCTTACCCGAAAGGGGCAAGGGCAGTAAGGGAGTGGTCAGTGTAGGGAGGCCCTCGGGAGGATTTTGCTGCGATGGCGGTCCTGCAAGGGATTCCTGCTAGGGAGGCCCTCGGGAGGATTTTGCTGCGATGGCGGTCCTGCAAGGGATTCCTGCATTGGAACTTCCTATAAACTGTAGCGGGTTTTCTGAAGCTAGTGGAACTTTGTAAAGGCCTCGTAGTGTTACCCTGCCTCACCTCCTCGGTAGAGGTGTATGGGATTGGCCGTCTCTTGGCAGATGGGTAACACGACTTGTGGGTAAAGATGTGCAACCTCTGCAGAGTGTAAAACTGGTATACTAGCCGTGCTCACGGTCATGAGCAGCTCGGACCCTCACATGATTAAATTATGGAACTAAATTCAATTTGTCATATGCATTGCATCGCAGGTGATGTTGTTACTTTTGTTCTATTACTTAATTGGGTTTGGTATTTACTTATACTTAGTAATTGCTAATAAAATTTTGCCCAACTCTAAAAGCAATGCTCAGCTTCAACCATCCTCTTTGGTAAGCCTTACACTTCACGTGAGCTCCCACCTTTGGCGAGTTCATGCACATTATTCCCCACAACTTGTTGAGCGATGAACGTATGTGAGCTCACTCTTGCTGTCTCACACCCCCCCCCCCCCCCACAGGTCAAGAACAGGTACCACCGGATGAGGCGCATGGAGGATGTCGTGATGTGTTCGTGAGAGGTCTAGGCCGTCGTCTCCCAGTCAACTTTGGGTTGCTGGACCGTTGTCTCCTTATAATGTAATTATTTATTTTGTATAGAACTTCTGTTATATATAAAGATGTGACATTCGATCCTGTGCCACTATACACCATATGTGTGAGACTTGGTCCCAGCATACCTGGTGTTTATGTTCGCGCCCGGGTCTTGGTGCCCCTAAAACCCGGGTGTGACAGCGAGGCATAGCAGTAGTCAGGGTATATGAAACCAATTGCATCGAAAACCCTGTTCAAACTTTTCTTGCCCCAACCCCCGAAGGCTGAGGATAAAGCGTCATGTTCGGCTCTGGTATATGCTCCAAGTAACTCGTCGCTAGTAGCCTCAATACATTTTAGCCAGTCGTCATTTGGTTCGTCAAACCGGTCTCTGTATCTGAACGTATATTTCAAACGAATTAATCCACCTTCACTGGACCCGGCAGCAGTCTCCTTCGGCATCTCCCAGTTATCCACAAATGGCCATACTCTGTAGGCTATGTGCTCTTGGATCAAGTCTCTTGTGCCAATGAAAGCACAGACATTGCTGAAAGCCTTTTGGCATGCTTCGGCATCATTTTCAATCGTCGCGGTCGGCCTTCGAAGACCGAAGCAAGACCAGATGGGGTGTTTGATAATTCCCTTTATGTCTTCCCTTTTAACCAGATCATTTTTGACATAAAACCATTCCTCCATCCAGGCCCCGGGCCACTTTTTCCGAAATGTTGGAACCGGGTAGCTTGCATTAGAACGAGCAATGAATCCAAAACAACTGAAGTTATTGTGATACTACTCTTTGCCAGTGGCCTTCGTCTCGTACAACAGTTTGTGCACACTGCAAAAGCACTTCGCGCTCGGTTCCAGTCCTTGGCTTCTCACAGCCCAAACAAACAAACCCATTCTGATTATAGCTTCGGGAGTGAGTTGATGAAGAAAGATCTGAAATATCTTTAACACTTCAAACAAAAATCTGCTTAATGGGAACCGAAGACCCGCCTTCAAAAAGCTTTTGTAGACAACAACCTCATTTTCTTCAGGAGCAGGGGCAGTGCTGTCTCCTCCAACCCTCACAATAGACATGTCACGATAATATCTTCCCTTCACGGCGTCAACATGACTTTGCTTGATGGTCGACTTTCTGAAGATGGTATGGCTTGGTCGCCAGGGCCGGTCCTCAGAATCTTTATCCCCACTTTCCACATCATAGTCATCGCTATCGTCGGAATCTTCATACAAATCCGCCATTATTTCCTTTGTGATCTTTTCTGTATTTGTTTTTGCCATAGATTCGTAAAACCTAGCAAGAAAAGGGTTCGCAACTTTCTTCTCCTCATACAACTTCTCCTCTTCAGACATCTTCTTCTCTTTAGACATGGAAAAAGCACTTGTCTTTATCACGAAGCTCGAAAAATCAAGCAAGAGCTGATGTGCAAGAGTTAGAAATTTGAGAAAATAACACAAACAACAGAAATGGCGTAGCAAATGCTGCCGCTGGGGGGTTTCTATTTATATGCCTAGTGCATTACAACTTGGCGGGCCCCATTTGTCATTAACTTTCTCTATTCTAGCGAAGGGAAGTTGTTTTTTTGGACCTTCGGCTAAAGGCCTTCGTTCATGTTGCAGTCTGAATTTTTTAGACACAAGAACAAATTAATACTGCGAGGGGCTACTGTTGGGGGCCTTCGTCTTCCGAAGGTCCTCAAAAACATGACTAACATGTTTCCCAAGTGCAATATACTATTACAGGAACCTTCGGCTTTGAGATGAATGTGCGCGCGGTATGAAAGGAGCGGTCTGAAAGAAGGATGAATCAGTTTCGAAGCCATGGGTGATGAAGCTTCGGCTTAGCGCAAAGACTGATGGGGAATGAAACCGACCTAAAGGGGAAAAGACCACTTAGTCCTCGATTGATTATTCCTTAGTCAATAGAAAATGTCAAGGACTTGGATGTAATTTTACCCAGGCTGCGTCCTGTGCCTACAAATAGATGAACAGTAACACCGTACTGTTCACGCTGACCTGTATTCACTCGCGCGTCACTCCTGGATTCTTATCTTCTGTCCAGCCGAAGGTATAAATGTAATTTGATATTGTTAACGTTTATTCACGATTATATAATGATAATATGGATGATCTAATGATTTGATATGATTATTCATATTCTTTATGTGTATCATATGTTCCTGCTTTTCATTGTACATTGAGTTTATGAAGGTATGCCTTTCATAACCTTCGTCTGAAGATTATTATATCCTAAGGGAAATAATGCTTCGAAAGACGAAGGTCTTTAACCATTAACATTTGTGTTGCCTTGTTCTTAACTCATAGCATTTGAGAACAAGTGACCAACACCTCGGCTCTTGCGTGAGCCGTTGTAATTGTACCGAGTGGGGCGAGAGTCTTGCGAGAACCGTGACAACCACGTTTGTGTCACAGCCGCCACCGTGTACCGGAGGGAACGAGGCCCGTGGTGTTTCGATCGGAAGCTCGATAGTGGAGACGTCGGGGAGTGTCCAAGAGGAGCCGGAAGCGGAGCACTAGTTGCGCATCGAGAAGGCCCGCAACTCTCTATGGAGTTACTCGACCGTGGTGCTTGGCCCTCGCATGGGCTTCCCTTTGTGCAGGGGCACCAACGAGGATTAGTCGGGACCTTACGCGGTTCCGGATACCTCGGTAAAAATATCGGCGTCATCCACGAGAGTTTGCATCTCTACCTTGCTCTTTAGCTTCCGCATTTACATTAAGCATTTAAGTTTCAATCTTGTCTTTATACTTATATTGTTTACGATTGAAACTTAGACATTGCGGTAGAGATAGCAACACTTAGACAAAACCTAGTTTGCACATTCTAAATTGTTTATTTGCATAGGTTTTGCTCTAGGGATTTATTTGTGGCCTAGTTTAGAGAAAGTTTTAGAAGTCCTAATTCACCCCCTCTTAGACATCACCTGTTTCTTTCAATCCCTTCCTCCATTTCTGGTGGAATCATACCTCCAACAACCACCCCTCTTGAAGCCCCACTAGCCTCATCACTACCTCGACCACAATCATACCAACCACTGTCATCCTCCCCCTCTCTATGGCCCCTTCCATTAACCAGAGAGAAGTCCTTTAGGATTTGATCTAGACCAACATTCTTTGTGTAGTATGGGTCTTCCTCTTGAAATATCACATCCATACTAACAAAAAAAGTCTCCTACCAATAGGATCCCAACACTTGTATCATTTTTTAGTAGATGCATAACCCGCAAAAATGCACTTGACTGCATGATAGTCCAACTTCCTGACCATAGGTCGATGATCTTTTACAAATAATACACAACCAAAGACCCTGGGTGGAACACGAAACTCACGCTTTCCCAACAGAAGCTCAATAGGTGATTTCATATAAAGTATTCTTGAGGGCATTCGGTTGATGAGGTATGTGGTTGTCATTACTACCTCACTCCACATATACTTAGGCACATTTATCTTAAACATGAAAGATCTTTCCACCTCCAACAAATGATGATTTTTTTGCTCTGCTACACCATTCTAAGGTATAGTTCCAGAACAAGTTGTTCAGTGAATAATTCATTGACCTAGAAGATATGATCTTAATTCATTATTCACATACTATGTTGTATTATCAGTCCTAATAACTCAAATCCTTGGATTAAACTGATCAGAAACCAATTTATGGAAGTCTTGAAAGCACTTTAACACCTTATTTTTATGCTTAAGTATATAGATCCAAGTCATACGAGTGTAACAATCAATAAAGTGACGAACCACTTTGCACAATTCATAGAAGTGACTGAAAAAGGACCCCCAACATCTAAGTGTATTAGAACAAACAGTTCATAACTGCTAGGACTAATACTAGGATAGATGGATCAATTATGCTAACCGATGATTCACATGTATCACATACAAGCCTATTTTTGTCCACTCCCTTAAACATCACATGGTACAACCTAGGGCTGGGAAAAAGCTCGAGCTTGATAGGGTGGCTCAGGCTCGTAGAAGCTCGGCTCGTCTCGGATCGGCTTGACACTTAGAACGAGCCCAGGCCGAGCCTTTTTTGTGGCTCGTGAAAAGAGCGGGCCAGCTCGGCTTCCTACAGCTCTCAAGCTGGCTCGTGGCTCAATCCAACAATAATTTGTTACATAAATCCTAATTAGCATATAATGTTAGTACCGAACTGACAATTAATTTATTTTATTTAAGATTACTATACAAAAGTAATCTATTTTCTATATTATATTAGTAATATATTTATTTTACTAATTTAAAATGTGTTATTTAATTTTTTGAGCTATTTTATATTATAATTTGGAGAACAAATTCATGTTTATGGCTAGGCTCATTGGCTCGGTGTGCCGGCTCGCGAGACAGGAGCGAGTCGAGCCGGTTTTTCAAGCTTGTTAGATGAGTGAGTCGAGCCGAGCTCGGCTCGACTTGTTTCCACCCCTAGTACAATCGACTTAAGTTCTAAAAACATATATCTCCTAACCGATGATGAAGTAGCAAAATTTTCTTCACATCCCCTTCAATAGCTGCTTTCAATGTTGACTCCTCATGACGGATGAATCACAATCCATTATGTTAGACTCATGTCCCAATCTTTCTCCTAGTCCTCTCCTAAAGTCATAAGAGTTTTCATCAAATGTTATTATGCACTTGAATTGATCAATGATTGAACTTATAGAAATAAGATTGACTAGAAAAGATGGAACATGCAGGACTGATGACAAGCAAGAGATGGTGTACACTCTATGAACCTTATATCATGGATTTGTTGGAATGTAACATCAACAATTTGAAAAGACTTAGAATGTATATAAGGAATGTATGTTTTGAAAGAAGTGGACATGTCGATCACTTGCTTTGATGCTCCTGCATCTATGACCCAGTCTATGTGATGCCTACATGAGGATGCAAAAACTTGTGCCTGAGTACCTTTTCCCATGTGGACGTAGTTGGCAAAGTTACTGAAGTTGTTGGTAGGTTGCCCATCAAGTGAAGTAAGGCACTCAGAAGACTTGTCCTTTAACCATTGCTCCCACTTCTTAACGTGTTCCCAAGTTAGAGTAACAGACGGACTCTCTTCAGTGGTAGCTACGTTGGCCCTAGAGCGGCCACCATTTCCTCTAGGATTGAGACAATTGTAACTTAGGTATCCCGTTTCCCCACAATTATAGCATTCACTATCCACAATTATAGCATAGGTTGCCTTCACATTGTTACCATTACCCATCACTCGAAGTCTGCTCTCTTTGTAAATCATGGCTGACATAGCTTCATCTGTAGTAGGAAGACTCTCCTAGTGACAAAGGACAGCTCTCCTGCTATCAACCTCATGATCCAGATTCTTTAGGAAGTGGGCCACTCTCCTATCCTCTACCCACTTATGAACAATTTGTGCATCTTATGGACAAACCATTTGGAGAGGGGCGTAGTGATATAGTTCTCCCCACAAGTACTGAAGCTCACTAGCATATTGTTCCACTGGTCTTCCCGTCTGTTTCACTGCATCTGCCTTGCTCTGAATATCCATCATCACCATCACATGCCCCCTCTGAGAGTATATGATACTCAAGGTCTTCCATATTTTCGATGCAGTGCACATGGCTTCCACCCTCTTGCTAACATTGGGAGAAATGGATGCCAATAATCATGCCACTATCACAGAGTTTGTCGCATGCCAGATTCTCCACTTTATGTCAAGCTTGTCAACCGGCTCAACACATGTCTCTTCCAAATAATGCTCCACTCCCCTTCCTCCTAGAAGCACATGCACTCCTCTAGTCCAACTCAAGTAATTCTTACTGCCTTCTAACTTAACGTCATTTGGCACGAGTTCCAACTTCAACATAGATGGGCATGTATTGGCCTTGGCACCAATCAGCCCCAACCCCATGAGCTCATGTATCATACTCACCTCACTCATCATCTCACTCTTTGTAATCCCACCTGAACCATAACCACCAATTGTTGTCTTCATTGCAGCCTCTTCTTCCCTTCTCTTTGCTTCCACCTCTTCTATACGCATCTTCACAGTAGCATAAAAGCAAGCAACACCGCTTCGCACGAGTCTTCTTTAGGACTGAGCAAATAGTCCATGTTACTTATCACTGTCTGGACTAAAAAGGCCAAGCGACCACACGGTACAACAAGCACCCCGCCTCCACTAGCTGCACCAGCTCTCGTCAGCAGCCGTCTCTACCTCGACGAGCACTGGGATGACGGTCGTGCGTTGAAGAAGCACCTGATGGGACCTAAAGCTAGGCGACCACCGGAGCACGAGCATCAACCGGCTGCTCTGGTGGCGGGCTGTGGGTCGACAACGCGAAGTTGCCTGGGGAGGCCGTCGAGCTATGCACCAAAGGAGCTACCGCCTCCTCCTCGACTACTAACGCGCTCCGAGGCCGGTGGACAGTCTTCTTCTCCTTCACGCACGCAACCTCGAGC
This sequence comes from Zea luxurians, assembly GCA_029449295.1. Taxonomy (NCBI): domain Eukaryota; kingdom Viridiplantae; phylum Streptophyta; class Magnoliopsida; order Poales; family Poaceae; genus Zea; species Zea luxurians. The sequence continues at coordinate 139,101,255 of JAOPSE010000002.1, forward strand.
TTCAGTGGTGGCCTCAGAGGTAGGGGACGCCAACCCTAGCTCCATATACAATGTTCATTTTAGTGTGTGTTATCTTACACAACACCCATACTTCCATATTATATTTCAACAATATATAAGTACACACTTACACTTGTTCTATTTACGTTTACACCAACATGGGACAGTGAATTCTCATCCAGATTTATAATTTCGCATCAGCCGTCGGTGGGTGGATGGCTTTGGTAGACCAAATGCATCTAGCAGTTTAGCACTACTATTTTTGATACACAAATCCCAAGGTTTCTAATATGCAAATCCTTTGGCTTTGGCAACGACTATGTAAAACCAATACATTGGAGTCGGTGCCACAACAAAATTCACAGGGGTACGTAGGATAAACAAGATCATGTCCTCAGTTTTGATTGCTCTTCTAGTAGATAGTGGGATGCTATGGACATGTGGAGCAGGAAGACGAGAAGACGAATGGATACAATGAGTGCTTTAGACGGTGTGCACCATTCGCTTCAAGGACAGAAGGATAGCCACGACCATGAGGATGGCAGCGGCTACAGCACTGGCTGACCAAATGGCTCATTATGAGCCCACGTATGAGTGGGGCAGCACCGCGACGGTGGAGCTACAAGAGGTGTCCTTAGAGCTTAGGTCATGATTCACGTTCTCATTTTCATTGTTCCTCAACTTTTGTATTTTTAAATTTGGAGCCGAAAAAGAGAAAAATCGAAGCGAAAAACACTTCCAGAGGTGAGCGGGAACGGGAAATTTCTCGGTTTCTCGCCTTTACCGGATAGGCCAAGGGGTCTCAGCGTTGACACCTGATCTCCTCGATAGTGACCATATCAGCTAGAAGCTGACGACAGAGCTGGCTATGGCTGTGGCAACACACGTGATGTGCCACAAGCAGGAGCCAGCTCCTGTTGCACATCATCTCGGCACCTGATGAGAGCAACACCATGTACGCTATGGCTTGCTGTAGCTTTAATCCGATTGCAGCTTCTACAGTATTTTGTCTTTATGGATTAAAGCTGTAGCAATCCGAACAGCTACACCAGCTGTGGCTACAGGGCAACCGAATAGGCTGCAAAGCATGCGAACAACAAGAGCAAGGCAACAAGACGATACGGACATATTCGTGTCATCTCTACGATGTTAGGTCCTGTTCGGTTTCTGAAGAATGGTCACCTAAAACGATTCCTAGCTGGATTGATTGCGTAATTTATATAAAGTTTGATCAGCTGGAACAATTTCGGGTTAAATCCTAACACAAATAAACAAACTTGAATATGATGTACTACTCCATTTCAAATTGGTGTAGGGTTTTGGACTGTGGAGGTGTGACAAAACTGGTCGCAGTTCTGCGTGACCCATCCACGAGGGGACGAGGGTGATCTAAATGATTGTGATGGCAACCGACATATTTTACCTGCTTATACGTTTGTTTAGGTATGAGTTTGTATTCGTAGGTGTGGGTTTGATTTTTCAACCAGCGAGTTTTTCCCTTGCGGATATGAAAAAATTATACTCGTGCCTACGAACTCACGTACTCGTATTATGTATATAATTATGTGCTTGTGGTATACTCGCGGGTTTGTGGAACTGCGGGTAGCAGGTGCTCATGATATATTGTATATGTCGTGGATAACGGGTGTGCGTACAAGGTTAACAGTATTAACTTGCAGAAATGAGTTTATAAACTTTAACTATATTAAAGCATCAGTTTCGTGCGTCACGTGCGAAGCACGTATGTCTGTCTATCTCTCCCACTTCTTGCCTAACAATAGACTCAATAGTCTTTTACACCACACATGGACCATGTGAAACCAACTAAGAACAACACGATAGAAAGTCACACGAAGTGCGAGTGTACGATACACTCACATAGTACTACCTCGCTAGATGAAGGAGGACCATCAATCAAGCTATAAAAAAGGTCGAGCACCTTTTCAATTCAATTCTTTCGCGGCCTTTTAGCTAAGATAAAGTACAATATTTGTTTTTATCAATTTAAAATATGATATGTGAACCATATGTTTACTTTAATATTAAATTTATTTTTTATGTGTGTAAAATATGATTGTGTGCCGTCATAGCGCATGAATGTTATACTAGTAAACTCTCTACACGTGGGTTTCAAACCTATTGAGGACTTGTTTAGATACTCTCGTATTCACTTCAATCTACAAACGCTGAGGTTATTTAAGTGTAAATTAGTTTAAGTTACATCCAATTTATCTCAATACATATGGATGGAAGAAAGCATGAGACGTTTAATAAATAAATAACTCGTACGGCCATGGAATACACGCCACTAGAAAATTCGAACTTACATGTCTTTCTGACTTCGATCTGCATACACGGAAAATGAAATTTGAAAAGGAAAACTGAAAAGACGATGCATCAATCAAATATAGAACCGAAAGAGAAGAAAGAGGTGCCTCAGCCCAAGTGGGCAAATTATTCCGCGTTGGCAGCCGCCCTCCTCCCCAAGGACCCCAACTTTCCAGTGCGGCACCGGCCTCCTTTACACCTCATTGCCAGTTTCCCACCGCCAGGCGCCAGCCACTCTCACGGTTGCCACCCTAGCACGCGCTCGCCGTCGCCACGCTCTATATCTCGCGCCTCTCGCCTTCCACTCTTTCTACACCCGCCCGCTCGCCTCCCTGGTACGCTTCGTGCCGCCGCCGCAACCTCCTCCTCCCCGTCACAGGTGAGCGAATCGAGGGCTCCTCCCGTACTTCTTTAGTGTTGCTGTTTCTTGTTGCTGCCGAGGATGTTTAGAGGACTGGACACTGGAGGCTGGGTGATAGGTTGCAGTCATGCAGTGGGGTTCGCTGGTTCTATTAGGTGTTGGATCCGTAGTAGGAGTAAGGTTCGCCAAAGTTGCTGAGACTTCTTTGGTGACCTGTGGATGCTTTGATCCTGTGTTTATTTCAAGGTGGCTAGTAGTATTGCACTAGATCTCCTCTCCTTGTAAATTTTCGATATAATAAGCTTCTGGTAATGGACGTATAGTTCATCTGTGCTGTGCACGTGAACGCTGCAGAGATCCTTGTGATTAGAATTTAGAAAGGAACTTTTGGATCTAGTCGTTTAATGACCACGAAAATGTATTGGTCCTGATTTGGAACTTCCGAAACTATGGCCTTATTGTTCTTATTGTTTTTGTAGTTCCATCTGGCTATAATTTTTTTTTGGCAAATTTTGGTTCTTTTGCAGAGCAGGTTAGGCTTCTAACCAAATGCTGATTCAAGATTTCTTAAATGTTTGAAAATATTATATGACTCATGTCCACAAATCCTGGAGATGGAATTCTTTCCACCAAAAGGGGAAGGGTCATGATGTTTGTGCATTGGACATTGATGCGTTTGTGCTCATGTGCTGGACTTCTTGAGCTGTCTAGTGTCAGATGCATCGAATGCCTTCTGATAAGAAAATGACATTTCAGATCGTCAGTTGTGAGGAATCATAACTGGCCGCGATAGGAAGTGCTAGCTGCAGCAGCACTACTCAGTAAAACTTGTAGAAATTAAGCAGCATCGGCCGCCGCAACTGTTTTCAGTTGTCAGGAAATCACAGTGTTGTTTTCAATAACTGGCTATGTGTTTGACTAAATCTTCAGGGACTGGTGTCATTCCTTGTGCTATTGCACAAATCGTTTGCATGTATTGGAGTTTTGGTGTCAGTCTTAGTAAATGTTGCTCATGGTAACTTTTTTTATTCATGCAGATTGCAGATCATTTAACATAAATGGCTGACTCAGAGGACATTCAGCCCCTAGTCTGTGACAATGGAACTGGAATGGTCAAGGTAATTGTGGCCACTTGGCGTCATATTCTCTGCAGATTCCTTTTTTTCAGGCAGCTTTTATAATTTAATTTTCAGTCGATGTTCATTATTTTTTCCCCATCTCTTATAGGCTGGCTTTGCTGGAGATGATGCTCCCCGTGCTGTTTTCCCAAGTATAGTTGGTCGTCCACGCCACACTGGTGTCATGGTTGGGATGGGACAGAAGGATGCTTATGTTGGTGATGAGGCCCAATCCAAGAGGGGTATCCTGACTTTGAAGTATCCCATCGAGCATGGAATCGTAAGCAACTGGGATGACATGGAAAAGATCTGGCATCACACCTTCTATAATGAGCTTCGTGTAGCACCAGAAGAGCACCCAGTTCTTCTTACAGAGGCTCCTCTTAACCCTAAGGCTAACAGGGAAAAGATGACACAAATCATGTTTGAAACTTTCAGTGTTCCTGCTATGTATGTTGCTATTCAAGCTGTCCTTTCCCTTTATGCTAGTGGCCGTACCACTGGTAAGTGATCAAATAATCAGCATTTTATTCATGTACATTCTTTTTTTTTTGCTGCTCTGGAATCTTAATCTAGTAGAAACTAGTTGACCAAAGGTGAAATATGATATTAAAACTAAATCTGATTCAATAGAATCTTCTTCAAAACAACACCTGAACCGTTTTTTATAATTGCTGCATAAATGATATGGGGATAGAAATGGATAGAAATATTTTCCTTTTTATTTCACTCAGTTGCTCAATGCACATTGGGATTTTGTTTTGGTTGACAGGTATTGTCCTGGATTCTGGAGACGGTGTCAGCCACACTGTCCCAATCTATGAAGGCTATGCCCTCCCGCATGCCATTCTTCGTCTCGATCTTGCTGGTAGGGACCTCACTGATTCCCTCATGAAGATCCTGACTGAGAGGGGTTACTCTTTTACAACCACTGCTGAGCGGGAAATTGTCCGTGACATCAAGGAAAAGCTTGCATATGTCGCGCTCGACTACGAACAAGAACTCGAGACCGCCAAGAGCAGCTCATCAGTTGAGAAGAGCTATGAACTGCCTGATGGACAAGTGATCACAATAGGCGCAGAGCGCTTCAGATGCCCGGAGGTTCTCTTCCAGCCATCCTTCATTGGTATGGAAGCTCCAGGAATCCACGAGACGACCTACAACTCCATCATGAAGTGTGACGTTGATATCAGGAAGGACCTGTATGGCAACATTGTCCTCAGTGGTGGATCCACCATGTTCCCTGGCATCGCCGACCGCATGAGCAAGGAGATCACTGCGCTCGCGCCAAGCAGCATGAAGATCAAGGTCGTCGCTCCACCAGAGAGGAAGTACAGTGTCTGGATCGGAGGATCAATCCTTGCATCCCTGAGCACATTTCAGCAGGTAACACCAAGTTTTTCGGCGGCTATTCTGTATCTACTATCTGAGTCTATTTTGTGAAGTTCTGACATAAGTTCTTGTTTTCCCTGTGCAGATGTGGATCTCAAGGGCTGAGTATGAGGAGTCTGGTCCAGCTATTGTCCACAGGAAGTGCTTCTAGACGTCACCTAGCCTTAATTCTCCTCTGGAAATACCTTCGTTTGATGACATATCTATGGGTGGTTGCTCTGCTATAGCTCGCAGTTTTTGTGTTTGCCAATATATCCGGTAACATTGTGGAGTCAGCCGTCCACTGTATGAAGTATGTAGTTTGGTTATATATATATTGGTTGTATTATTTACTTGATTCTATGGGTTCTTGGATACCTGGAATGTGCATGATATTTTAAAATTTTTGTAACAATGTGTACTCCGTAACAAAGTTCGCGTTTGAAACATCGTTTCTGCTGCTTTAATGTAGGTTTGTTCATGCTCCGACTGATTTGGGCACTGGCGTGTTGCTTCTCCAATTTTTTGTGTGGTGCTTATGTTCTCACAACCACAAGCATGGAAAAAATGAGTGGATTGAGGGAGATTAAATCTAGGAGTCTACTTCTAACCGAACAAGCCATAAGGTTTGTTTAGGAGCGAGAGGATTGAGCAGGCTAAAATCCCTTTATATAATAGGATTTTAGCTCCTCAGCCCCTTGGGCTAAAATCACTTTATATAATAGGATTTTAACCCCTCAATCCACTAGCTCCCAAACAAGACAAGAAATCCACTGGCTCCCAAACAAGACAAGAGAGGTTCGTCCCCCTTGCATACATGGGGATCTCGTGGGCAAAGCCAGCGAGGTTAGGAATGATAATTTAACTTGAAACCTGAAGACGAGTACGGGTACGGTTGAAGATTTTGACCTATAGATGCAATCCACACCTACCTGAAGTTTTGTAGGTAGAGTGTGGGGTTTCTATTTCGACCCGAAGGTGATCCACACCTGACCCGAAATTTGGTTCATTCTCTATCTTGCGCAAAAATTATTAAGATACAATATTAATTTTTTTAATAAGTAATTTAGCTAATGACTCATTAAATATTTTGTTGTTGCTCAACATTAGAAATCCGTCAGTGACCTTCGGGTGTGGGTTTTAAATTGCACACATGGGGTGCAATCGCAGCACCTCGCGGGCTAGGTTAGGTAGACATTACGGGTGTGGTCGTGGGCAGGTTTTTGCTTCGCGTGACCTAAACCTGACTCATCCTTAACCGAGGTATTGTCGTAGTGGATAGGTGTGGGCATCTCAACTGCATCTCGACGTGTTGTGTGACTCGTGCATCGACTGTTTCTCATCTTCTCTAGCTCTGGCACATATGTTGAAAACTAGAATAGTGCAGCCATACATGGCTGGGTATGAATCTCTAGAAATCTAAATTATTCATATTCACTAAAATGATAATGTAGATATTCGTATTCAATTTTAATATGGATATCAAATGAATGTATCTGAATTTGATTTCTAGTATTTTCTCGATTTCGGATTCGTATTGAAAAATCGTGAAATATTCGGTACTATTTGTATCCATGAAGAAAAAAGTATTTGGTGAAACCATTTAAAACCTATTATTATAACTAATTACTAATCATAAATGATTTTAATTTTGATAATGTACTAGAAAAATGATGTACACTAGTTAAAATACTGAAAATATTTACATGATAAATAAATAATTATGTTAATATGATATTACTAGTGATATACAATTATAAAGTTAATTAATATTAAAAAGATTAATTGTAAATACATTAGATTATTGGGATATTTAGAGTTCATATAAGCATGCTATAGTCAATGAGTTCAGTGTCACCTAATTGGTCTCAATAATGCATTGGGCTTGATGTGTCATTTTATCAAGGGTGGAACATAGGAGAAATGTTGGATATGTTTCTCGGACTCGATCAAGGGACTGAGTCCGAAACTAACACTCGCCTTGATGGGGGGGTATAAACCTTCCAATGGTTGTGCCCCCCCAATCATAGACGCTATATTAAGGCCACCACAGAACCCAATGCTTTCCGTGCTTCTAAAGAACTCTAGCCGCCACAATTCGGTATGAACTCGATCTCCCTCTAGCACTGAAAGGGAAATAGGCTTACACCTTTTCCTAATTGATTTTGGTGGTTGAATTGCCCAACACAAATAATTGGACTAACTAGTTTGCTCTAGATTATAAGTTTTACAGGTGCCAAAGGTTCACAATAGACCAATAAAATGACCAAGAAAGGGTTCAAACAAAGAGAGCCAAAGACAACCAAAGTGTGCCCTGGTCTGGCGCACCGGACTGTCCGGTGTGCCACCGGACAGTGTCCGGTGTAATAGAGAACTCAGCTCCAAACTCGTCACCTTCGGGAAAATCAGAGGGCGCTCCGCTATAATTCACCGGACTGTCCGGTGATGCACCGGACAGTGTCTGGTGACGCACCGGACTGTCCGGTGTGCCAGCGGAGCAACGGCTACTTCAGCGCCAACGGTCGACTGCAACCGCATTCAATGCGCTACAGTGCGCGCCAGAGTCAGAGCAGCGTCAGAAGGCGCACCGGACAGTCTACAGTACTTGTCCGGTGCACCACCGGACAGCCAGAAGACCCCACCTCTCAGAGCTCCAATGGTCGAACCCTAACGGCCGGGTGACGTGGCTGGCGCACCGGACTGACCGGTGCGCCCGTCAACAGCAGCCTCCACCAAACGGCTAGTTTGGTGGTTGGGGCTATAAATACCCCAACCACCCCACCATTCATTGCATCCAAGTTTTCCACTCTCCAACACCTTACAAGAGCTATAGCATTCAATTCTAGACACAACCAAAGAGATCAAATCATCTCCCAAGTCCGGAATCACTCCAAATCAAATAGTGACTAGAGAGAGTGACATTTGTGTTCATTTGAGCTCTTGCGCTTGGATTGCTTCTTTTCTTTCTCATTCTTTCTTGTGATTCACTCAATTGTAACCAAGGCAAGAGACACCAATTGTGTGGTGGTCCTTGCGGGGACTTAGTGTCCCGTGTGATTGAGAAGAGAAGCTCACTCGGTCTAAGTGACCGTTTGAGAGAGGGAAAGGGTTGAAAGAGACCCGGTCTTTGTGACCACCTCAAAGGGGAGTAGGTTTGCAAGAACCGAACCTCGATAAAACAAATTCTTGTGTCTCACTCTTTATTTGCTTGCGATTTTCTTTTCACCCTCTCTCTCGGACTCGCTTATATTTCTAACGCTAACCCGGCTTGTAGTTGTGATTAACTTTGTAAATTTCAATTTCGCCCTATTCACCCCCCCTCTAGGCGACTTTCAATTGGTATCGAAGCCCGGTGCTTCATTAGAGCCTAACCGCTTGAAGTGATGTCGGGAGATCACGCCAAGAAGGAGATGGTGACCGGCGACAAGCACGCTACAAGCCACGAGAAGGCTCCATCGGGAGAGTCCCGCAACAAAGGGAAGGAGAAGGAATCCTCTTCCCACAAGTCGCATTAGAGTGGCGACAAGAAAAAGAAGATGAGGAAGGTGGTGTACTACGAGACCGATTCTTCATCGCCATCTACCTCCGGCTCTGATGCACCGTCCATAACTTCTAAGCGCCATGAGCGCAAGAAGTTTAGTAAGATTCCCCTACGCTTCCCTCGTATTTCAAAGTGTACTCCTTTACTTTCTGTTCCATTAGGCAAACCACCGGTTTTTGACGGTGAAGATTATAATATGTGGAGTGACAAAATGAGGCATCATCTAACCTCACTCCACATAAGCATTTGGAACGTTGTTGAGTTTGGTGTATAGGTACCATCCGTAGGGGATGAAGACTATGATTCGGATAAAGTGGTCCAAATTCATCACCTCAACTCCCAAGCCACTACTATACTCCTCGGCTCTCTAAGTCAAGAGGAGTATAATAAGGTGCAAGGGTTGAAAAGCGCAAAGGAAATTTGGGACATGCTCAATACCGCGCACGAAGGAGACGAGGTGACCAAGATCACTAAACGGGAGACGATCGAGGGGGAGCTCGGTCGCTTCATGCTTCACCAAGGAGAGGATCCGCAAGCCATGTACAACCGCTTGAAGACCTTGGTGAACCAAGTGCGCAACCTCGGGAGCACCTCGGGAGCACCAAATGGGATGACCATGAGATGGTCAAGGTTATTCTAAGATCCCTCGTTTTTCTTAACCCTACACAAGTTCAATTAATTCGAGGTGATCCTAGATACAAGCTAATGTCTCCCGAGGAAGTCATAGGGAAGTTTGTGAGCTTTGAGCTAATGATTAAAGGCTCAAAGAAAATCATCGAGCAAGACACCTCCTCCATGCCCGAGGCACAACCCGTCGCATTCAAGGCAACGGAGGAGAAAAAGGAAGAGTCTACACCAAGTAGGCTCCGCATCGATGCCTCAAAGCTCGACAATGAGGAGATGGCTTTAATCATCAAAAGCTTTCGACAAATCCTCAAGCAAAGGAGGGAAAGGACTACAAGCCCCGCTCCAAGAAGGTTTGCTACAAGTGTGGTAAGCCCGGTCACTTTATAGCAAAATGTCCTATTTCTAGTGACAGTGACAGGGGCGACGACAAGAAGGGGAGAAGAAAGGAGAAGAAGAGATACCACAAGAAGAAGGGCGGCGATGCCCATGTTTGTCGGGAGTGGGACTCCGACGAGAGCTCCACCGACTCCTCCTCCGATGAGGACGCCGCCAACATCGCCGTCAACAAGGGACTTCTCTTCCCCAACGTCGGCCACAAGTGCCTCATGGCAAAGGACGGCAAGAAGAAAAAGGTTAAATATAAATCCTCCACTAAATATGCCACCTCTAGTGATGAAGCTAATTCTAGTGATAATGAGGATGATTTATTTACTCTTTTTGCCAACCTTAACATGCAACAAAAGGAGAAGTTAAATGAATTGATTAGCACCATTCATGATAAGGATGAACTCTTTGACTCCCAAGAGGACTTCCTAATTAAGGAAAATAAGAAGCATGTTAAGGTTAAGAATGCTTATGCTCTAGATATGGAAAAATGTGAAAAATTATCTAGTGAGCTAAGCACTTGTCATGATTTGATTGCCAACCTTAGGAATGAGAATGCTAAATTAATTGCTAAGGTTGATTCAAATGTTTGTGATGATTCATATGTCAATCTTAGAAATGATCATGCTATTTCTATTGCTAAGATTGAAAAATTAAATGTCTCTCTTGCTAGCCTTAGAAATGAAAATGAAAAATTAATTGCTAAGGCTAATGAATTAAATTTTTGCAATGCTTCCATTTCCAATCTTAGAGATGAAAATGCCATATTACATGCTAAGATTGTTGAATTAAATTCTTGCAAACCATCTACATCTACCATTGAGCATGTTTCTATTTGCACTAGATGTAGAGATGTTGACATTGATGCTATTCATGATCACATGGCTTTAATTAAACAACAAAATGATCATATAGCAAAATTAGATGCTAAAATTACCGAGCATGAGCTAGAAAATGAAAAATTTAAATTTGCTCGTAGTATGCTTTATAGTGGGAGACGCCCTGGCATCAAGGATGGCATTGGCTTCCAAAACGGAAACAATGTAAAACTTAATGCCCCTCCTAAAAGATTATCTAACTTTGTTAAGGGCAAGGCTCCCATGCCTCAGGATAACGAGGGTTACATTTTGTACCCTGCCGGTTATCTCGAGCATAAGATTAGGAGAATTCATTCTAGGAAGTCTCACTCTGGTCCTAATCATGCTTTTATGTATAAGAGTGAGACATCTAATTCTATGCAATCAACCCATGCAAAATTGCCTAAGAAGAAAACTCCTAGTGCATCAAATGAACCTAGCATTTCATTTAAAACTTTTGATGCATCATATGTTTTGACTAACAAATCCGGCAAAGTAGTTGCCAAGTATGTTGGGGACAAACACAAGGGATCAAAGACTTGTGTTTGGGTACCCAAAGTTCTTGTATCTAATGTCAAAGGACCCAAAACTGTTTGGGTACCTAAAATCAAAAACTAAATTTGTTTTGTAGGTTTATGCATCCGGGGGCTCAAGTTGGATCATCGATAGCGGGTGCACAAACCACATGACAGGGGAGAAAGAAGATGTTCTCCTCCTATGAGAAAAACCAAGATCCCCAACGAGCTATCACATTCGGGGATGGAAACCAAGGTTTGGTCAAAGGTTTGGGTAAAATTGCTATATCACCTGACCATTCTATTTCCAATGTTTTTCTTGTAGATTCTTTAGATTACAACTTGCTTTCTGTTTCCCAATTATGTAAAATGGGCTACAACTGTCTTTTTACGGATACAGGTGTTACTGTCTTTAGAAGAAGTGATGATTCAGTAGCTTTTAAGGGAGTGTTAGAGGGTGAGCTATACTTAGTTGATTTTAATAGAGCTGAACTCGACACTTGCTTAATAGCTAAGACTAACATGGGTTGGCTTTGGCATCGCCGACTAGCCCATGTTGGGATGAAGAATCTTCACAAGCTTCTAAAGGGAGAGCACATTTTGGGACTAACAAATGTGCATTTTGAGAAAGACAGGATCTGTAGCGCATGCCAAGCAGGGAAGCAAGTTGGTGTTCATCATCCACATAAGAACATCTTGACGACTGATAGGCCGCTTGAACTCCTCCACATGGACCTATTCGGCCCGATCGCTTACATAAGCATCGGCGGGAGTAAGTACTGTCTAGTTATTGTGGATGACTATTTTTGCTTCACTTGGGTATTCTTTTTACAGGAAAAATCTCAAACCCAAGAGACCTTAAAGGGATTTTTGAGACGGGCTCAAAATGAGTTCGGCTTGAGGATCAAGAAAATTAGAAGCGATAATGGGACGGAGTTCAAGAATTCACAAATTGAAGGCTTCCTTGAGGAGGCGGGCATCAAGCATGAGTTCTCTTCTCCCTACACGCCACAACAAAATGGTGTAGTGGAGAGGAAGAATAGAACTCTATTGGATATGGCAAGGACCATGCTTGATGAGTACAAGACTTCGGATCGGTTTTGGGCCTAGGCGGTCAACACCGCATGCTACGCCATCAACCGGTTGTATCTACACCGAATCCTCAAGAAGACATCTTACGAACTCCTAACCGGTAAAAAGCCAAATGTTTCATATTTTAGAGTCTTTGGTAGCAAATATTTTATACTTGTTAAAAGAGGTAGAAAGTCCAAGTTTGCTCCTAAGGCTGTAGAAGGCTTTTTTACTAGGATATGATTCAAACACAAGGGCATATAGAGTCTTTAACAAGTCCACTGGGCTAGTTGAAGTTTCTTGTGACATTGTGTTTGATGAGACTAACGGCTCTCAAGTAGAGCAAGTTGATCTTGATGAATTAGATGATGAAGAGGCTCCGTGCGTCGCGCTAAGGAACATGTCCATTGGGGATGTGTGTCCTAAGGAATCCGAAGAGCCCATTCAAGCACAAGATCAACCATCCTCCTCCATGCAAGCATCTCCACCAACTCAAGATGAGGATGAGGCTCAAGATGATGAAGAAGAAAATCAAGGAGATGAGCCACCTTAAGATGACGGCAATGATCAAGGGGGAGATCCAAATGATCATGACAAGGAGGATGAGCAAGTTCCAAAGCCGCCACACCCAAGAGTCCACCAAGCAATCCAAAGAGATCACCCCGTGAACTCCATCCTCAATGACATCCATAAGGGGGTAACCACTAGATCTCGTGTTGCACATTTTTGTGAGAAATACTCTTTTGTTTCCTCTATTGAGCCACACAGGGTAGAGGAAGCACTCCAAGATTCGGATTGGGTGATGGCGATGCAAGAGGAGCTCAACAAATTCACAAGGAATGAGGTATGGCATTTAGTTCCATGTCCTAACCAAAATGTTGTAGGAACCAAGTGGGTCTTCCGCAACAAACAAGACGAGCATGGTGTGGTGACAAGGAACAAGGCACGACTTGTGGCCAAAGGGTATTCACAAGTCGAAGGTTTGGATTTCGGTGAAACCTATGCACCCGTAGCTAGGCTTGAGTCAATTCGCATTTTACTTGCCTATGCTACTTACCATGGCTTCAAGCTTTATCAAATGGACGTGAAAAGTGCCTTCCTCAATGGACCAATCAAGGAAGAGGTCTATGTTGAGCAACCTCCCGACTTTGAAGACAGTGAGTGCACTAACCATGTCTATAGACTCTCTAAGGCGCTTTATGGGCTCAAGCAAGCCCCAAGAGCATGGTATGAATGCCTAAGAGATTTTCTTATTGCTAATGGCTTCAAAGTCGGAAAAGCCGATCCTACAAGCTTTACTAAAACACTTGCAAATGATTTGTTTGTATGCCAAATTTATGTTGATGATATCATATTTGGGTCTACTAACGAATCTACATGTGAAGAGTTTAGTAGGATCATGACTAAAAAATTCGAGATGTCGATGATGGGGGAGTTAAAGTATTTTCTAGGATTCCAAGTCAAGCAACTCCAAGAGGGCACCTTCATTAGCCAAACAAAGTACATTCAAGACATTCTAACCAAGTTTGGGATGAAGGACGCCAAGCCCATCAAGACACCCATGGGAACTAATGGGCATCTCGACCTCGTCACGGAAGGTAAATCCGTAGATCAAAAGGTATACCGGTCGATGATAGGTTCCTTACTCTATTTATATGCATCTCGACCGGACATTATGCTTTCCATATACATGTGTGCAAGATTCCAAGCCGATCCTAAGGAAGCTCACCTTAGGGCCGTAAAACGAATCTTGAGATATTTAGTTTATACTCCTAAGTTTGGCCTATGGTACCCCAGGAGATCCACATTTGATTTAATTGGTTATTCTGATGCTGATTGGGCAGGGTGCAAAATTAATAGAAAGAGCACATCGGGGACTTGCCAGTTCTTGGGAAGATCTCTGGTGTCTTGGGCTTCAAAGAAGCAAAATTCTGTGGCTCTTTCAACCGCTGAAGCCGAGTATATTGCCGCAGGCCATTGTTGCGCGCAATTGCTTTGGATGAGGCAAACCCTTAGGGACTATGGTTACAAATTAACCAAAGTTCCTCTTCTATGTGATAATGAAAGTGCAATCCGCATGACGGATAATCCCGTTGAGCATAGCCGCACTAAACACATAGCCATTCGGTATCATTTTCTAAGGGATCACCAACAAAAGGGGATATCGAGATTGCATATGTTAGCACCAAAGAACAATTAGCCGATATCTTTACCAAGCCATTGGATGAACAAACTTTTACCAAACTTAGGCATGAGCTAAATATTCTTGATTCTAGGAATTTTTATTGATGTTTTGCACACATAGCTCATTATTATACCTTTGATCATCTCTTTCATGTGCTATGACTAATGTGTTCTTTCAAGTCCATTTCATGCTAAGTCATAGATTGAAAGGGAAAAGGAGTCTTCGGCGAAGACAAGGCTTCCACTCTGCTCCATCGAATCATTCATCCTTCGCCGTCGCTCCGCACTAACTCTCCAACCTTGGTATAATCTTCACTCCTTTACTTCCGTCCAAAGGGGGAGAGAGTAGTTCAAAAAGGGCTTATATTTCACTCAACTATCCGTTTTTGGCGATTCATGCCAAAGGGGGAGAGAGTATTAGCCCAAAGCAAAAGGACCATACCACCACCAATTTCAAAAATGTAGTCTTTTAATTGGTATTAAAAGAAGTTTTTCAATTGGTATCTTATTTTGATATAATTTCAAATTGGTATACCCTCTTCAAAATTAATATCTAAAACCCTCTTGAACACTAAGAGGAGGATTTCATTAAGGGGGAGTTTTGTTTAGTCAAAGGAAAAGCATTTGAACCAGGGGGAGAGAATTTCAAAACTTGAAAATGCTTCTCAAAATCTTATTCATTTACCTTTGACTATTTGCAAAAGAACTTTGAAAAAGAATTTCCAAAACATTTTACAAAACATGTGGTGCAAGCGTGGTCCAAAATGTTAGTAAGAAGAAAAGCCATCCATGCACATCTAGTAAGTAATATTTATTGGTTTCATTCCAAGCAACCTTTACACTTACATTATGCAAATTAGTTCAATTCTGCACTTCCATATTTGCTTTGGTTTGTGTTGGCATCAATCACCAAAAAGGGGGAGATTGAAAGGAAATAGGCTTACACCTTTTCCTAATTGATTTTGGTGGTTGAATTGCCCAACACAAATAATTGGACTAACTAGTTTGCTCTAGATTATAAGTTTTACAGGTGCCAAAGGTTCACAATAGACCAATAAAATGACCAAGAAAGGGTTCAAACAAAGAGAGCCAAAGACAACCGAAGTGTGCCCTGGTCTGGCGCACCGGACTGTCCGGTGTACCAGAGAACTCAACTCCAAACTCGTCACCTTCGGGAAAAATCAGAGGGCGCTCCACTATAATTCACCGGACTGTCCGGTGACGCACCGGACTGTCCGGTGTGCCAGCGGAGAAACGGCTACTTCAGCGCCAACGGTCGACTGCAACCGCATTCAATGCGCTACAGTGCGCGCCAGAGTCAGAGCAGCGTCAGAAGGCGCACCGGACAGTCTACAGTACTTGTCCGGTGCACCACCGGACAGCCAGAAGACCCCACCTATCAGAGCTCCAACGGTCGAACCCTAACGGCCGGGTGACGTGGCTGGCGCACCGGACTGACCGGTGTGCCCGTCGACAGCAGCCTCCACCAAACGGCTAGTTTGGTGGTTGGGGCTATAAATACCCCAACCACCCCACCATTCATTGTATCCAAGTTTTCCACTCTCCAACACCTTACAAGAGCTATAACATTCAATTCTAGACACAACCAAAGAGATCAAATCCTTTCCCAAGTCCGGAATCACTCTAAATCAAATAGTGACTAGAGAGAGTGACATTTGTGTTCATTTGAGCTCTTGCGCTTGGATTGCTTCTTTTCTTTCTTATTCTTTCTTGTGATTCACTCAATTGTAACCAAGGCAAGAGACACCAATTGTGTGGTGGTCCTTGCGGGGACTTAGTGTCCCGTGTGATTGAGAAGAGAAGCTCACTCGGTCTAAGTGACAGTTTGAGAGAGGGAAAGGGTTGAAAGAGACCCGGTATTTGTGACCACCTCAACGGGGAGTAGGTTTGCAAGAACCGAACCTCGGTAAAACAAATCCTTGTGTCTCACTCTTTATTTGCTTGCGATTTGCTTTTCACCCTCTCTCTTGGACTCGCTTATATTTCTAACGCTAACCCGGTTTGTAGTTGTGATTAACTTTGTAAATTTCGGTTTCGCCCTATTCACCCCCCCTCTAGGCGACTTTCAAGCACACTAATGATCGCAAAATGCTCAACATGTTGATGGTCCATGTAGATCCTAACATCCTACATCGTTGGCCACCAACGCTTTGCCCAAGGGTTTAATACGCGAGGAGGAGAGACGAACCAAGACAGAGGCGCTTAATTATCTGACTGCCACCACAATCATGACCGTCATCCACCTTAGCCCTCCTCTACCTCATTAGTACATAAACTATGAGTTTTTGATGCACTCACAAAAAACATAAGATGGGTTAAAGGGGGAATCAACTAGATGTCAATGTCAGAGAATCTATCAAAAGCAACATTTTGATTTACATAATAAACAGTAGCTTAGATAGTGCAATTCTACATCAATGGCTTTCATATCAAATGGGAGAAGTGTAGAAGGAACAACTTCAGTGTGATGGTGGATTATATTGGTGAACCTTGTGGCTTGATTATACATGAGTACATTGCTTATGAAATAAATACCCTCCCATAGTGATATAAAGTAAGACAGAATTACATGATGCTTCCATATCTAGAGATATCCTAATATATATACTCTAACAATAAGAATGTTCTCTGTAAAGAGGCCCATCATTAAGAATTCAAAATGCTTCAATATACCATGCTTATAGCACATACCCCAACACATAACAAAATATTTATAATGCGAGAAATTCCTTGTGTAGTTCCCTTGAAATTCATGTGCCCCAGAAGGGCCTTAGAGTTTACTACCTGTCAAGTGTTAGTAATCCATAGTCTTGAGAATTTTCCAGCTATGATCTTTCTAGTTTGACAGAATAGACATTCCTTTAACCAACAAAAAGGCAAATATGTACGGTGAAACGATTATGTATATGCTTTCAGTTTTTTCCTACAAAAATTGAATGTTGAATTCTGAACACTCAGTTATTAGTTGTGTGTCATATAACATGATGAAAATTGTGCAGTATAAGAAATCGACGTTTGAGACATCTCAAAGTATTGCAGATTCTATTTTTCTAGCTAAATGGCTCAATTCCATAAAATTGAAAGCACATAAAAATCCACATCTAAGGGTCAAATCCATGAATTTTTAGAGCACCTAAATGAGTGCTCCAAAAAACCAAAACCAGAAGTTGGACAAAACCCAATATACCAACTTGGAAAATGAAAATTTTGTTCTCTCTTTCTTTCTCCTTCATTGTCGCAACTTCCACATCCCCTACCCACCCTCGAATGTGGTTGGCCTATCCCACCCCTAGCCGCCCCGTGTCACTGTCACGATGGCCCTAGCTAGGCCACGCTAGCTCCATGCTCGGCCACCATTGATAGGCCTAGGCCCAGCCATGCCAACCTCGGTCGTCCCAGTCATGTTGGCCCGAGTGCTTGGCCACGCCTTGTTAGGCTAGACTGGCCCCACCTGAGCTCGCCTATGTTCATGCAAAGAAGATGAGGTCTAATGTATGGTACTAAGATGTCAATAAGACAAAGGAGGAAGAAGTGCTCCTCTAATGGGATGTTGATGGACCGTAATTAGTTGATTGTTGGGCTAATCCTTTAGGTTCATTGTGAAGCTATCATAAACACTTTTTAGAATTATACATATACCATATCTAAATTGAAATTACTCTAAAATATATCTAGGGCTACAGATTGGCCTATTCAGAAGGGCTTCAATTCAAAAAATTTAGGTTTGGTTTTCAAGCTTCACCATAAAAACAACTTCAACAAATTGTTGGGGTGGGTTCGAGAAGTGTTTGTCTTGCACATGAACTCCATCTTATATAATAGAAATGATTTGAGTGAGTTTTCTTGATTACCCTTGATTAGCGGGTTGTAACGGGAAAACCGAAGTAGTGTGTTGTGTAAGCAGTGGCATGGTTGATAATTTTCATGCAACTTCATGTGGAGGTATGGAAACAACGTTTGTAAAGCACCCCTTAAGAAGCTTTGTGAATTTTATGAAGCTGGCATGTAGTTTCAATTCTTTTTAAAGCTAGAGCTTGTGGAGCTAGACCTGTTTGAATGAAAGAAGCTAGAAGGAACTCGAAATTGTTGAAGTGAAGCCCTCCCACACATGCCATTAGAGGGTGTTTGGAAGCAAAATATTTTTTTAGAGTTTTGAGATAAAACTATGGCATTAGAGAATACCATGTTTTTTTTTGTCAAGAGGTGTTCAGCTATCTTGTAGAAAACTCCGTTTTAAATACTATAGTTTGATGTTAATTGTGGAGTATTTGAAACTCTATTCTAACCAAAGTTTTAGCTTCTTGAACACATATACACTAAATAACATGGTTTGAGATGCTTTGTCTCCAGACACATATTACTTAGAGCGATATTAAAAAAAATACTATTGTTGTTTCATAATATTTTAAAATTGTAGTATTTTAGACAAATATCATGATTTTGAAATACTTCGCTTTCAAGTTTCAAACCCTCTCCGTTTCCCTAGCTCATGCGAGGCAGGCAGGCAGCAAGTAGGACTGTCGGAGATGTGATTGTGTATGGCAGACGGGAGCGTCCCGAGAGAACTGCCAACTACCTGCCGACTCTGCTGGAACCCATCTCTGTCTCGCTTGCTTTGCGCGCACGGGACCGCGTTCGGGACGACAAGCATCGCAGTCGCAGATTCGCAGATGGCGGCTGGCCTGGTTTCTGGTTTGGGAAAAAAAAAGCGCGGTTTGGCGGCCGAGCCCCCGGCATACCGGAACTGGACGAGGTTGTTGGTTTGACAGTTCACTCGCGCCTTATCCCAAGCCCCCCAACCCCGTCCACGCTGCGCCAACCTCTCGTTGAGAAGAGGAATTTGTCCCACCATCTGCAGAGCAGAGCAGAGCTGTCCCCTACTGAACTAGTTGTCGTACGCCACGGGTCAACTCATCCCCTGCCGCTACTGGACAGTGGACACTGCTGGGTTTCCACTTGTTTTGCTCGCCATCGCATGCCGGGAACACGAGATGCCCAAAACAGCAGCGCGGCCGGCGCCAACCCGCCCGTGAACCCGACCATTTTTTGCCGCAACTTGCAATGCAACCACCGCCTCCGCCCCGCCCTTGTCCAATATATGCTCCCGTCCTTGTCCCGGACGTTCCACACTTCCACTCAACTACTATCACATCAGGAAAACGCCCAGCCCGAAAGTCAGATTAGAATGCACTTGACGCTCAGCCCCGCGAGGACGACGAGGGAGGCGGCGCACGCGCGGTCCGCGAGCGAACCGTGCCACCCCGCGCTCGCGCGCCTCCACGCCACCGTCCGCGCGCTCAGGGCGTGGTCCAGGTCCTGCGGCGGCGGCGGAGACGCGGACAGCCACGGCTCCTCCTCCTCCACTGGCCACGGCCTCGCGCTGCTGGAGGCAGTCCTGGCCGCGCTGGGCGACCTGCTCGCCACGCCGCGGGCCGCGGCGGCCCTCCGCGCCGCCGCCGCCGCCGACGAGGACGACCAGGTCCTGGACCGCTTCCTCGTGCTCGCGGACGCGCACGGCACGTTCGGGTCGGCGCTGCTCGCGGCGAAGCAGAGCGTGTCGGACGCGCAGGCCGGCGCGCGCCGCGGGGACGGTGCGGTGGTCGCCGCGTCGGCGCGCGCGCGCAGGCGGACTGAGAAGGAGCTGCGCCGCCTCGCCGCCGCGATGCGGCACGCCTCGAGGCACGCGGACGCCGCGGACACTGGAGTGGTCGGCACGGTGGCGGAGGCGGCCGTGGCCGCGGCAGAGGCCTCGGCGGTCGTCTTCTCCGGCTGCGCGGCCATGTCGCCTGGCGTGTCGGACATGGTACGCACGGTGCCTTCGCACAGGTGGCTAGCGAGGTTGGGCGTCGCATCGGAGGCCAGGAAAGTGGCGCCGGAGCTGGCGCCAGCGGCACTGCGAAGGCTGGAGGAGCTCGAGGGTCGCATTGCCGGGCTGGAGTGCGAGAGCGAGAAGGTGTTCAGGAGGCTGCTGCAGGCTAGAGTTGTGCTCCTCAACATCCATAGCCCCCTGTGATTCCTCCACTGTTACATACAGTTGCAGTCAAAATTTCAGAGGATTGAACTAGAAAACGTGCAGATTAGCATCGGTTGGGCAGATACGTCACTCTTTGCTTCTTGCGCAGAAGGCAGAATCATCTCCTGCTAACTTTGATCAGCGAACAAAACTTGGTTCTCTCCCCATTTCAAATTTTAGGCATAGTTTAACAGCCAATCTCCAACAATAATAGGCTGATAACTGGAAGAACCTAAAGTAATTTAAATTATCGCAACAATGGTTCTGAATTATAATACTAGCTGGTCTGTTGAACCTAAGAATGTTGCAAAAACGACCCGGGTTGCAAAAATTGCTGAAGAATGATGCTTGGCTCTTCAATTCAGGCAATGCTTTGTTCAAATAATAAGATTCAGGCAATGACACCAAACAGTGGTTGTACTTCAGGCGATTGCCACAACCAAAAAGTACATCTGCCAGATCAAAGTGAAGAAGTACAGCAAACTCATGAATCCTGACAAATCACCTGGAATTAAGCAACCTTTGCAGAATGATTTGTCAGGAAAAAGAATCTGAGCAGATAACTGAAGGGGACCGAAATTCAAAGGTTCAACCTTTCCTCATGAATCTCGACCTACCAACATGGTAGCGCACAGTTGAAACATGACTTTTGAGTTCCAAGCATATCCATGGCCTCTAGCTTTGTCGACCATGTCATACCACTCTGGAAATCCATGCACCTTCTCATTTGGTTATCTCCAGCTCACAAACCTCCTGTCCGTGGTATCATTAATCCATTCTCCATCAGAAGTGCGCTAAGCACCATTCAACATGGCTTACTGACATGAGTTCCCATGAAGTTGACAACATCCTTCTACCATCACTTCTCTGATACATCCACCAAACAATCCTCATGATCAACAAAATCATCACCACACTCTCTGGCATCAGCAGTGGCACCTGAAGCCATGTTGGCACTTGAATTGGCATTCCCAAGACCACGCCGACGAAGGAGCATGAGCTCAACGAGTTTGGCTCTTGCCTCAGAGACATCATTCGACTCGAGAAGCTTTCCACGATCATACATCTCCCTTAGAAACACCGTGTGCCGCTTCCCTTTCGCCGAGAGGTAGAATATCCCGGGATGATCCAAGAACACGTCCCGGACATTGACCTCGATCCCAAACCACTTCCTGAACTGACTGAACTTCTCCACCTCCACCATTTTCTCCACGGTCAGGCTCAGGAACTCGTGCGCAATCCCTACTGCCCTCTTCTCCATCTTCCTCCTCGCCAACTTCGACACCCTCTTGCTACCTCCAGCGCTCGGACTGACGATCTGATACGGTCCGGTGTAAGGCAGCAGCTGCCACTCCTTCACCTTCTTCCGATATTCCTTGGCCAGCCTGAACCCCGGCGGAAACTGCAGTTTGAAGGCGTACCTGTCCGGGCGGGCCTTCTCCACCGCCGGGGTGAAGTCCTCGGTCGCCTGGTCGGCGACGAGGTGGAGGATGTGAGTGTTGGGCTCGGCGGGATTGGAGACGAGGCGGAAGAGGTGTGGGTGCCCCTCGACGACGGAGTCCTCGAAGTCGTCGGGGAGGGCGAGCTCGCGCCAGACGCGGAAGACGGCGCGGAGGGGCAGGGAGCGGGTGACCGACATCGCGAGGAGGCGGTGCAGCGTCCGCGCTGCGTCGGCGGGGGAGCTGGCGACTGCGAGGAGGCCCGCGGCGGCGGGGGTCAGGGACAGGGAGAGCGGGAGCGGGGCGCGGAGGTCGAACACGCGCGGGAAGAGGCGGAGGAAGTGGAGCGGGCCGCGGCGGTGGAGGCGGAGCGGGAGGCGGCGCGCCAGGTTCGGCAGCGCGAGCGGCTCGGGGGAGGCCCGCAGCGCGTCGACCAGCGGCGACGCCGCGACGAGGGGCAGGTGCGCCGCCGCGAGCCGCTCGAAGGCGTGGTCCAGGTGCCGCGCCGCCACGTGCTGCGCCGCGGTAGTCTTGTCCCGCGCGAGCAACAGCCGCGCCGGCACCCGCAGCGGCAACGGCATGGGGACGCCCGTCGGCGGCTCGGTGCGTTCGGCTCCGGCTCCGGCCGGGACCCGCGCGGCTGGAACGGTGGAACCGTGCCCTTGATGAGACACAGGCGCTGCCGAGAATTTTGCAAACATGACACCGTCTACGGCGGGCTTCAAACTTTTGGCACCGCCGTCGTGGCAATTGAAAACGCGGCATTGAAATCTCCCTCGAATTGTAAATTTGGCATCGCGCGCGCTTAATGGTGTTTATCCCTTGTGCAGTGCCCGTGTTGCCCTCGCGCCGTTAGAAACTTGCCGCCGTCTTCTTCTTCTACCGTCGCCCGTGAAGCTCCCGTATGCCATTCTCTCTGTGTCCTCTCCTCCTTATTCTCGCCCCGTGGGCGTCGTCTTGCTCGCCCGAACTCTGCTCGCCCTAGCCGTCGTCTTCCTCGAGCCGCTCTCTTTGTCTCCGCGCACTGGGCCCTGTCCTTCACCGGATCTCGCCCTCCCCTGCGTCGCCGGTTCCTGCGCCTGTGGTCCATTGCGCTGAGGCCCATTCCAGTGCGCGGTTGCAGTCCCCCAACACGCTCGCGGCTCTGGTAAGAATTTCCTTTGCTTCGTACTCGCCCATTTAGCGTAGTATACTGTCTTATGAATACTGTAGCCACCATTTAGCGTAGTAAACAGTCCTACAGCGTACCAGCCAGTGAGCACCATTGTATGTGCAGTGTACTATGGATAATACTCCCAACGATGAGGCAGTTCCCCCCATGGACGAAACCACTGCATACACTGTCGAAGAAGACGAGTGGACATTGACTTGTATTGGGACACAGCCTACAGTGGTTAGTAGTTTGAATTTATTGTATGCAATTTAGTAGTTACATATTACATAACACCTGTTTGTGGTGAATAGGCGAGTGGCCATGGAATTCATGACATTAATTGGGATTCAATAATGGTAGAAGAAACCAACAACGAAGAAGGAAGAAATGATGTTACAAGTGAACAAGGTCTATATTATCAGCTTGGACTGGATACTCAAGATGATAGAAGGGAAGATGATTCAAGTGCTTCCCGTTTTGGAAATAGCATTCCATGTGAAGATGAATTGGGAGAAGGCATTTCGTGCTCTGATGCAGTGCTCGATGAGACTAGGACCATATATGATATGAACAATCCAGTAATGGAGCCTGGCAGCTTGTATGCAACAATGCAGCACTTCAGACTCGCAATTAGGCAATACGCCATAAATAAAGAATTTGAGCTTGGAATTGAGGCAACGAATAAGACTAGATTTAGAGGGTATTGTAAAGGGCCTGATTGCCCTTGGAGCATTCATGCTAGACCGGAGATGAAAGGTTCTCCTACAATTCAAGTAAGCTGAGATTGTAGCTTTTTCACTTAACATGTACAATTCAAAGAATATAGGTATTTGACACTTTAACCAATTTTTTCAGGTAATTGTCTTGAATGACAAACATACTTGTACATCAAGTGGTAGACGTAAGACGACTACACCTACCGGAGCTTGGGTTGCTGCACGTGCGCTTCCGTTGCTAATGAAGAAGCCTCATATGGGTGCTAAGGAGCTTCAAACTACATTGCAGGACACTTTTGGTTGTACAATTGCATATGACACAGTTTGGCATGGGAAAGAGAAAGCTTTGAAGGAATTATTTGGAAGTTGGGAAGAGAGCTTTCAGCTACTATGGCGTTGGAGAGAAGCAGTTATGCAAAAGTCACCGGATAGTGTCATTGAGCTTGATGTCAAAATGGATCAGGGGCGTCCTTTCTTCAGTAGATTTTTTTGTGCGCTCGGTCCATGCATTTCTGGTTTCAAGGGTGGGTGCCGACCATACTTAAGTGTTGACTCCACAGCTCTTAATGGAAGGTGGAATGGTCACCTATGTTGTGCAATAGGTGTTGATGGGCACAATTGGATGTATCCAGTAGCATATGAATTTTTTGAGGCAGAAAATACTGAAAACTGGACATGGTTCTTTCATCAGTTGCACAAGGTTGTGGGGGATCTGCCTTTGTTAGCATTGTGTTCAGATGCCTGCAAAGGGCTTAAAAATGCTATGAACAATGTCTTTCCGCATGCTGAGAAAAGGGAGTGTTTTAGGCATCTCATACAAAACTACATAAAGCTGTTTGGTGGGTCTGAGTACATGTATCCAGCAGGCAGCAGCTAGGGCTTATAGGAGAGAAGTCTTCGACCACTATTTTAGTAGCATCCAAGAAATCCCTAGGGTCAGTAGTTGGCTAAATGAGCATCATGACTATCTTTGGTACAGAAGTGGCTTCAATACGGACATCAAGTGCGACTACGTGACTAACAACATTGCTGAGGTTTTCAACATTTGGATTAAGGATTGGAAGGATCTGCCTGTTTGTGATTTGGCTGAAAGGATAAGGGAGGAAATTATGGAGATGTTTCACAGGCGGAGGAGGATTGCACAGAAGTTGCAAGGAAGGATTCTACCGTCGGTTCTGCATATCCTACACGGCAGAACAAGAGGTTTAAGTCATTTATCAGTTCGTAAAGCTGACAACTACATTGCTGAGGTAAGGGATAACAATGATGTGCATTCAAAGCACATTGTCAATGCTCATTTGCGGGAATGTTCTTGCAAAGAGTGGCAGCACACGGGCAAACCATGTAACCATTCTTTGTGCTTGATAACAGCTCAAGAATTTAGGGATGTCAGAATGGAGGAATTTGTCGATGAGTACTACTCTATATCTCATTTCACCACAGCATACTCAAGGGTGGTTCCACCTATTGGTGACAAATCATTTTGGCCAGAAGTCCCTTTCGCAAAAGAAGTTGGTGCTCCAATTGGAAAACGAGCTGTGGGTCGACAGAGGAAAAATAGGATGAAAGGATGCCTTGAGGGAGGTAGTGGAAAAAAGAAAGTTAACACTGACAATGGTAAGAAAAGCATTCGGGGCAAGATCAAGTGTCCAAACTGTGGTGAACTAGGGCACAGGAAAGCAAGCTACAAATGTCCATCCGAAGACATTCGTAGTTCGTGTTGAAAGATCTTCGTCGCCACCCGAAGAACGTGTAGTTCGTGTCCTAGTTAAAAAGATCACACCTAGGAAGAAGAACGTTTGAGTATGAGACTATGGTATTTCTGTAACATACCTAAGTTATGGTACACATTACTGTTGTTATGGTACACATTACTTTTGTGCCCCTTGAATTTACCATGTCCTCTTTTTCTATTTGGACACATTACTGTTGTTATGGTACATTTTTTCTTTCTTTTTTTTGCATTGCGATGAGAAAAATGCTTGCTTTGGGCAAGTAGCTGGGCAAGCAGCAAGCACCAATGGAGGTAGCAGCTAACATTTTCTGGGCAAGCAGCAAGCACCAATGGATGCTACAACTGGGCATGCAGCTGCGCAGCAAGCACGAATGGATGCTACAGCTGGGCAAGCAGCTGCGCAGCAAGCACGCATGGAGCAAGCAACAGAAAGCAGCTGCATGGAGCAAGCACGCATGGAGGAAAGCAAGCAACAGAAAGCAAGCACGCATGAATGCTTGCTTTTCTGTTAACCCACTGCGCAGCTTGATTTCCTGTGACATTTTAACATGACCACTCTTACTTCAAAGTAGATCACACAATAGAACACAAATAAATAACACAAGTACCAACATATAGTCATAACAGGTACTTCATAGCATTTCATAGAAGATAAGTAGCCACAAGTAGTTCAAGATGTCTTACAATTTGGAACTCACGCATTACAATACCATAGCCATTGTTACACTGATCTAGTTCATCTAAGTGAACTCATTTCAAAAGAACTACACAAGCCAAAGTTACACTGATCTATCCCAGATCTCATTGTAATTAAGCCCCCACTTAGCACAGTGCTCAGCAAGTGTCTCCGCTTCTAATGGTTGATTCATTATTTCTCGGTCACGGAATACGTCCTCCCACACCGCAGTATCTTCACTAGCATAGCCAGCTTCTAACATAGTAGTTGGATCCATCATCGAGACCTGGCAGTCAATTGCAGTTACTTCAAGCATTTCAGCTAACTCGTCCAATGAACGAGCTACTTGAGTCAGCTTGAAACCGTCTACAACTTCTTCATCTGTGTAGCACAAAGAGGCAGTATCTTGAAGTTTCTTAGCCGTATCACTCATTTGAGACATGGCATATCTGAGTGCTTGCGCTAGTTTTTGGTTCACCTGAAAACAAATTTAACATTAGAATATGGACAACCATATGAGCAAATAGTCGAATATGAACTAACAACTGAACAAGTAGTCGAACAATGAACCACATACCATGAACTGAACCAAACTGGCTGACACAGGGCAACTACTAATATGAACCACATATGGACAGCCCTCAGTTTTTTTAAAAATCATCATATGTACTAGGCAGTTCTAAAGTATCAAAAAAACATCATAGGGCAACTACTAATTTGAACTCAACTGGAAAAACAGGCTGAAAACATCCATACCAGTAATACTGCCAAAGTTACCTGAGGGTTCAAGGTCATCTTTGGAAACCAGCAAAGAGGCTGAAAACAACCAATATCAATAATACTGCCACAGTATTTATTGAAAGATCATATGCCCTCAGTTACTGCTATGGAAACATCATAGGGCAACAACCAATGTTAACTGAACTGGAGAATTTTGCAAACATGGCACAACATCAAACAGGCTAAAACAGCCATAGCCCTCAGTCATTTTTGAGATTAAAAAGAACAAGTGTGTAGTATACAGTTAACTAATTTCAAAGAAAACCTCACAGGGCTAATCAAGTTGATCACCTTCCATTAACACAAGCCTCAGGTCAATTTTTTCAATGAAACAACATCAAACAGGCTGAAACAGCCATAGCCCTCAGTATTTTTTGAACATAAAAAGAACAAGTGTAGTATACAGTTCACTATTTTCAAAGAAAACATCACAGGGCTAAGCAACCTGATAATCTCAAATTAGCACAAGCCTCAGGTCAAATTATTCAATGAAACAGCATCAAACAGGCTGAAACAGCCATATCCCTCACAAATTTCATCGCATAAAAACACCAAGTGTAGTATTCAGCTGAGTATTTTCAAAGAATTTATCACAGGGCTAAGCATTTCCTCACTTCACATTTCCTCACTTCACATTTCCTCACTTCACAATTCAATCACAGGGCACAGTATAAGTTTAAGAATACAAACCTCAGAATATTTGGCCACTGTCTCCTTAGCACAATCGACGGCTGCACTCGCCTGTTTGTAAGAACGCAAAGCACTATTTTCTGCCGCCACAGCGGATTCAAGAACATCAACAATAGAAACCACATCGTTACCTAACGAAAATATGGCGCAATAATCACCAGCAACAATACTCGCGGCAGCAGAAGCATTCAGTGCATCACGGGCTGCAACAGCCGCCAAGGACAACTTCTGGGCACAAAGCTCGGCGGCAGAATCCATGTCGGCTTCCTAATCTGCAAACCCTAGGGTTACAGAAGAAGGAAAGCTCACCAGCGTCGGAGGTCGGCAATGGACTACGGGCGCAGGAACCGGCGAGGCAGGGAAGGGCGAGATCCGGACAAGGACAGGGCACGAATGCACCCAGTGCGCGGAGACGAACAGAGCAGCTCGAGGAAGACGACGGCCAGGGCGAGAATAAGGAGGAGAGGAGACAGGGAGAATGGAATACGAGAGGATCCGGAGAGAATGGCCCAGTGCGTGGAGACAAAGAGAGCAACTCGAGGAAGACGACGGCTAGGGCGAGCAGAGTTCGGGCGAGCAAGACGACGGCCAGGGCGAGAATGAGGAGGAGAGGACACAGAGAGAATGACATACGGGAGCTTCACGGGCGACGGTAGAAGAGGAAGACGGCGGCAAGTTTCTAACGGCGCGAGGGCAGCACGGGCACTGCACAAGGGATAAACACCATTAAGCGCGCGCGATGCCAAATTTACAATTCGAGGGAGATTTCAATGCCGCGCTTTCAATTGCCACGACGGCGGTGCCAAAAATTTGAAGCCCGCCGTAGACGGTGTCATGTTTGCAAAATTCTCGGCGCTGCCGCGTCGTGGGCTGACGGACCGACCTGCAGGTACGATATGGGCCGTTGGGCTGAATGGTCTCAGGATGTGGAGATCCAGCGGCCTTCTAGGCCTGAGGGTTTCGGTGCAGAGTCCACTATATTTTCCGCCGAGGTAGATTCGCCGTCACCGAAAATTTTCGAACGATCCCCGGAGGCCCGGATACTGTTTTTTTTTCGTTTTTCTACCGGCGCCGGAAAGCTCTAGGCGCTGTTGCGTGGATCATATCTTCTCCGGTCTCCTCGTCGTCCTCTTCGAATCTTTCTGCAGTTGAGCACCTGATCAGGTGAGAGTTGCATACGCGGTTGATTTTCAGTTTTGTTTTATTTATAATCGATACTGTTCTGTTGCGGAAACTGGAATTGTGCCTCGCATTTGCGTGATCGAGGGACTCCGATCCCGTTCTATCTTTCGTTTTAAGACGAGAGACTCCTATGAAAGGGGGGGGGGGGGGGGGGGCTTGTGCCTGAGGAACCCTCATCACTGATGCGCCAATCGCCATTGCGTGTGTCATCAGGAAGGAAAACTGGTGAGTGATGCGCCATTGCGTGTGTTCACTTTTCCCGCTTTTTTTCTGGAGATCCCATCCATGGCGTTCTCTTTCCTTTCCTTTTTCCCGTGGTTCTTATTTCGATGATAAAGAGAATATGTGTTCCTACCGTGGTTCAAAAACATTGTCTACATAGAAAGCACCAGGATATGTCTTGCCGTGTTCTGCAGATTTTCTAACTGTGCCATCAAATGTGAAGTAATGCACCTCTGAATGTCTATCAGCTTTGCTACCATAGTTCTTCTAGAAACAATTGTTTTCTTGATGAACTATAGAAACACAACTGAATTCAGAAAGACTGACCATTTTAGCAGTAAATATACCGTTTTCCACAAAGAAGAAAATAGGACTACGATGAAGAGGCTGAAACCTGGTTGGATATTTGATAACATGCTAACTAAAAAGAATGGAATCGTTAGATATTTGATAACATACTAGCTAAACAATCTCAAATGTAACCAAATTTTGAGTAAAAAAACTGGACGTGCTCCAACCATTGTATTAAGAAGAAGACCTTCCCACATCCAGAGCAGCTCACGTTCTAAAATTGAGTCCAGGAATTAGGCGTGTATAGATAGGGATTCAAGGAACCATATCATTCATTATTTGCCAGTGACATCCTTTCCAAAATATCATGCCAAATATGTAGGACACGCCCATGACCATGAACATGAACAATTGGAGGGTTGCATCAGTCAAGGTGTGTGGTCCCTGCATTTTATTGCACCGACACTGTCCGAGCTTGGCAGCTTGCCATCGGCCCATCACAAAACTGCATTTTCCCCCCTTCCACATGAGGTTTTCTATTTTTCAAGCCAAAAGGAAAAGCAAAAAAAAAAAAATGCTGGGAGCAAATGGAGGCCCTACAATCTCTCCCCATAACCCTCCGCGGTGCCCTTTGGCCATTGACCAAATCCTGTCCACCCTCCAACTCCTCCATGCAGGCGAAACCGCGAAAGAACAAACGGGGTGAATCATCTCCTGTGCCAGACTGCCAGTGCGTGACGGAGGAGATAAAAGAGGGCAACAGCTCAAAAGGAGAGCCTTTTGGTCTTTTCCCCCCGCTTCTACTGCAAACAACCATCATGGGCGGGCAAAGCTGCCCCTGCCCAGATCAATGATAGAGTGGGCGACAGTCAGAGACGCCACAGCGAATTTGCTACGGCGACAGGGGGAATGCTGGGGTATATATATATCCATCGTTATAAGGTGGGTGATTCCAAGATTTACTGCAGTTCTCGCGTGGTCAATTTCGTTGTGTTAGTTCATGTTTTTTATTGATTAATTCTTGGAATTGTGTTAGAGCAACTCCAAGAGATCACTAAAAAATTGTTCCCCAAAACTTGTTATTAGGAGTAGTTGAAAAAAATTGTCGCTAAAAAAATATAAACCCACATCAGTATGCTAAAAACTTATCCTAATATTTTTGAAACACCAACTTAGGCCACGGATACATGTTCGGCACATCCATTTTGCATCAACATTCAGAGTTCTGATTTTATATTTGCCATCTTTATCCATGTTTGTCCTGCATACACAAGGAAAAGAAATCCAAATGTTTGCCATTGCAGAGTATCCAATGACCGATTACCAGTGACACTGATACGACGTACAAAAATTCTAAAGACTCAAGAAAGGAAATAGAAACACAACCACTAGCTCCACATGTAGCAGCGACATCAGTCTTTTAACTCCAGTGGTGTGAAACATCATCAGCAAGCCAGCCTCCCAGCTGATGAAGCCAGTAACACTTAACACAGCCTCCGAGATGATGAGGGATGAGGCACGCACCCATCACGTTGGTCGGCCCGCCGCCGACCCCCACGCCCAGCCACCACTGCGACGACGACGACGGTGGCCTGGAAGTCCTCGCGTAGGGGATGCGAAACTTGCCGGCCTGCACGAAGGTGAACTCCTCTGCGGCGGGCTCCATGATCTCCTAGAATGCCGACTGGCTGAGGTAGCTCGTGCGCACCACGAACCGGCGGGACTCGGTGCCCACGTACACGGCGAAGTACCCCTTGGGCACTACGCCCGCCCGTCGTCGCCTTGGTCGTCCACTAGCAGGGCTGCGCTCTCTCGGGACTGGTGCTCCCTCTCCGCCGCTCAAGTTTCTCGCTGCCACTTACGTTTCTCGCCGTTCAGCTACCAACAAAAATACGTGTGAGGCAAAAAAAAAAAAAAGAAGCGGGAAGCAGCTAGATGCCCGCGCGCTGAGAGGATTGGGGAGGAATCCGGGACGCGGATATTTGGAGGAGAGAAAGCTGGATATTGGTGACGCGAAGATACTGGGGGAAAGAAAGGGGAATTGTTGGAGGGCTTAAAATGGACTTTTTCCCTAATAAACATTTTACGGGTTAGTTTATGGGTTCTGTTGGAGTTGCTCTTAAGGCTTTCTGTCTGCCATCGACAATTGTCTTGGGTCCTTCCAATGTAGTCGGTTAAATTAGCCAACAAGATTATTGGCGGTGGCGGGCGACATTGTCAAGAAAAAAAAATGAGCAGGGTTTTGAAATGTCAAAAAGATTGTTCAGAAACCAATAGTCCAGAAATTCTGTTCAGAAACCAATCTGTCAGAAATCTAGATCACATTTCTCGTCATGGTTCATGCATGAAGTCAAGGATAGAAACGTTCACATTCGTGCAAGAGGCCTAATTCAGAGGAGCGAAGGCTATTTCTTCTTCGGAATCATCTTCCTCCCAGGATCCACTGCGCTCGCTGGGGTCTCCACACCATTACCACGCGAGCAAGGACATGTCGTGGTCTCGCCTCGCCCTCGGTGGCTCCCCGCTTTTTCCTTCCCACCAATGCCACACTATTTTTATTCTGATGTCGGCCTCATCTTTCCGGGTGTGGCCTCCATTCAACACCCCCGCTTTCTTTATTTATGAAAGGTTCGCTGGGGCGCCGCTGACATGTGAGCGTGTTCGGCATCACTCCACTTCACTCCCTCCCTCCCTCCCTCCCTCACCTCTGGCTCATCAGTGCCTGCCTCACTAACCTCACCATTACTGAAATGCAGAGCTCGCATAAATAGGCAGGGCCCGTGGTGCTACTCTCCTGTCCCCTTCCGGCCTTTTCCCCCTTCTGGAGCTTGGGGGGAGGCACTCTGCACCTTCGTCTTCGTCTTGGCGTCCTCCAGCGCTCTGCCTTCCTGAGCTGGCTTCTTGTCCGCAGGTCAGGTTCCTCCCGCTGATTTCGTTTCGTGCGCTTTGTTTCTCGGAGGGGATGGATCCATTTGGGAATGCAACGGCTCCCGACTGAGGGGCATTCATGGGGGTCTGCTTCCCATTTGGTTAAGTTTTTCGGATTCATGGGGCATGGGCTGGTGCTTAGCTGCCATTGTCGTGTGGCTTCTGATTTGCCTTTTGCTGGGAATCTTTACTGTTTAGCCTGCTTTGCCCTTTATGCTAGAAGGACATACTTGCCTTCAGCAAGAAGCATAAGTCTGCTGGTTTTTATTTGAGGCGTGCTTTGTCACGATCTGAGTTTTCTCCTCTCGGGCAAAGCAAAAACCTTTTGGAGATTTATCACGATCTGAGGTTCTTATCGTCCATCTTTTTTTCTCTGCCTGCTTCTTCTAACTTGTTTTTATGGGTTAGGTAGGTAATTTGGTGCCTCTTTAATTTTTTTGGCAAACATATTTCAGGTGTTATTCGGAAATCAAACCAAGCAAATCTACTACCAGTGAATTTCGTTTTAAGTTCTAGAGTCAGTAGCTAACCACAGAAATTTACTGCCAGTGTTCAGACTAGTTAGTTCTGATCTCACCAAACGGTACATTAATTGTGCTAAAAAACCTCGCTGAAACATGACGATTTACCAAGTTTCAAAGTTTGATATTTTCTTAGATTCCTTTCACTGGTCACAGTAAAATTAGTTCATCTGTCAGTGCAAACCATGTGCCTTCATCTTCAGTGTTCAAAGTTTGATATTTTCTTAGATTCCTTTCACTGGTCACAGTAAAATTAGTTCATCTGTCAGTGCAAACCATGTGCCTTCATCTTCAGTGTTCAGTTCAATTGCTCAAATCAAAGATGCGTAGCCTAAATTTGTCAGTTTAACCTCTCTACCCTGAACTCTGAGATGTTCCTGAGTTGGGTGCCTTTCTCCATTAGATCAAATTAAATTCTGTTGGCACCTCACTATGTTCTTGGAACTGCAGGATCCATGGCGAAGGACTACCCAGCTTCTCCGAAAGCTCAGCAGCTGCAGGAATCCAAGAAGCAGCGCCTGACATACATCCTCGTCGTAAGCGCGCTCTGCATCGCCTTCTACGTCCTTGGCGCATGGCAGAACACCACGCTTCCAAAGCCCATAGGCAACTCGGCGATCACCCGGGTTGGCTGCGATCCCACTGCCGCCACGGCACAGTCCTCTGGCTCTGTGCCGTCGTTTGGGCCAGGCTCCGGCGAGGTGCTTGACTTCGACGCACACCACCGGCTCACCATCAACAACACGGACGGCGATGGGGAACTGCAGCAGTTCCCGGCGTGCCCTCTCAACTTCAGTGAGTACACGCCGTGTGAGGACCGTAGGCGTGGGCGCCGGTTCGACCGAAACATGCTAGTGTATCGGGAGCGCCACTGTCCTGGCAAGGACGAGCAGGTCCGATGCCTCATCCCAGCACCGCCTGGGTACAGGACCCCCTTCAAGTGGCCTCGTAGCAGGGACTACGCCTATTTCAACAACATCCCCCACAAGGAGCTCAGCATTGAGAAGGCGGTGCAGAACTGGATCCAGGTTGAGGGCGACAAGTTCAAGTTCCCGGGTGGTGGCACTATGTTCCCGCGTGGTGCTGATGCCTACATAGATGACATCAATAAGCTCATCTCGTTATCAGATGGGAAGATCAGGACGGCTGTTGACACAGGTTGCGGGGTAAGTGGAAGAACACCATGGTGGGTTTAGGTTCTAGATTTGCGTTGTGATAGTGCTGATGCTTTTGCTGTTGAAGGTTGCTAGTTGGGGAGCTTACTTGCTGAAGAGGAACATCATCGCCATGTCATTTGCGCCGAGAGACACGCACGAAGCTCAGGTGCAATTCGCGCTGGAAAGAGGTGTCCCTGCCATCATTGGTGTGATGGCGAAGCAGCGGTTGCCTTACCCATCTAGGGCGTTCGATATGGCACATTGCTCGCGCTGTCTGATTCCTTGGGATGAACACGGTGAGTACTCCAAGGACATTTTTCAAGTTGTTCTTGGGTAGAAAAGGAACTGACTGACTTGGTGGATGCTCTCAAACTTCCTTTAGATGGACTATACCTTGCTGAAGTCGATAGGATTCTAAGGCCAGGAGGATACTGGATCCTCTCGGGACCTCCAATCAATTGGAAGACACACCACAGGGGGTGGGAGAGGACGAAGGACGACCTCAAGCGAGAGCAGGACAAGATCGAGGATGTTGCGAGGAGCCTTTGCTGGAACAAGGTGGTCGAGAAGGGGGATCTGTCCATCTGGCAGAAGCCCAAGAACCACCTTGAGTGTGCCAACATTAAGAAGACATATAAGACACCCCATATCTGCAAGAGTGACAATCCTGATACTGCCTGGTATATAACCGCTTAACCAATAAAAAATTGTGTGATGATCCATTTAGCTGTCTAGGAGTAATTATTTCTTATGTCCCATTATACAGGTACACACAGATGGAAGCCTGTGTTACTCCACTGCCTGAAGTGAGCAACCAGGGAGAAGTGGCTGGGGGGGCGGTGGAGAAATGGCCAGAGAGGGCGTTCTTGGTTCCCCCCAGGATCAGAAGGGGCATGATTCCAGGACTGGACGCGAAGAAGTTTGACGAGGACAAGAAGCTGTGGGAGAAGAGGGTGGCCTACTACGAGCGCACCATACCCATAGCAGAGAATAGGTACAGAAATGTGATGGACATGAACGCCAACATGGGTGGGTTCGCTGCTTCTCTAGTGAAGTACCCCGTGTGGGTGATGAATGTCGTCCCTGTTAACTCCGACCGGGACACCCTCGGGGCAATATACGAGCGAGGGTTCATCGGCACGTACCAGGACTGGTGCGAAGCTTTCTCGACGTATCCAAGAACCTATGACCTCCTGCATGCTGACAATCTGTTTAGCATCTACCAAGACAGGTAAGGGAGATCTGTGCTTCGATCTTTATCTTAAATACTACTGTATGACATTTTTTTTTCTTTTACAACATACAGGCCATCATGACCCGTTTTTTTTTTATCCCCTAAACTTTCCAGGTGCGATATAACTGGCATCCTCTTGGAGATGGACAGAATATTAAGGCCCGAGGGCACAGCCATCATCCGCGACACAGTCGACGTGCTCACGAAGGTCCAGGCAATAACCAAGCGGATGCGGTGGGAGAGCCGCATCATGGACCACGAGGACGGCCCCTTCAACCCGGAGAAGGTCCTCATGGCGGTCAAGACGTACTGGACCGCGGAAGCCGAGGAGGAGCACTAGCACACGAGTGACACGGAGCTCACTTGAAAGCGTGAACCAAGCCTGTTCTACTACCGGTCGAGAGGGATGGCGTCAGGGTTTTGCGTCTCAGTGTAGTATGTATGTCCCTTTCACCTTTTCTCTAGTTCTTTGTAGCTAGCTACAATCAGATGGGAAGGTAAGGGAGAGTTTTGAGGGGGGTTGTTGGTTGGTCCTCTAGTTGAGATACAGGACGCGGTTTTGTAGCAGGGGAAGGTTTCGCTGGTCTTGCGTAGGTTCCTGGCCCTGTTCCACGAGGGGTTGAACTAGGTTTTAGTTTGTAATACGATGGCACCGGGCAGGCAGTGTTACTCGTATGTTGGGGTGACCATAATAGTAACAGGTATTTATTCGTTTTCATCTGAAAAAAAAGTGCTTGGAAATTTGAACTGTCGGTGAATTTCTCATGCAACCAGATTAAGGTTGTTCCGTCGTGGTAGTAGCAGTCGACGACGGTCCTTACTGTGGCTTTCACTTGACAGATTGAAGGCTCTTTTCCCCCATGGCAGAAGACATCAATATGGGTTTTGGCTTATTGCTTCCCTGCACTGGCTTGGCCCATGAACATGTTCAGCTGGGTCGTCTTTGTACAATCTCCCACGTACTCATCAACGGGCAGCAGCCCAAGAGGAAATGACGAAACCCCAGGCGCTACATATTTTTAGTGTAATAATAATAATAATAATAATAATAATAATAATAATAATAATAATAATAATAATAATAATGATGATAATAATGATAATAATCATGATAATCATGATAATAATGATAATGATAATAATGATAATCTTGATAATCTTGATAATCTTGATAATAATGATGATAATGACGATAATGATGATAATAATGATAATAATGATCATAATGATCATAATAATGATGATAATTGTCGGGGACCATAATTAGGGGTACCCTTAAGACTCCTAAATCTCAGCTGATAACCCCCATCAGCACAAAGCTGCAAAGGCCTGATGGGTGCGATTAAGTCAAGGATCGGTCCATTCGAGGGACGCGATCGCGCCTCGCCTGAGCCCAGCCTCGGGCAAGGGCAGCCGACCCCGGAGGATCTACGTCTCGCCCGAGGACCCCCTCCAGCAACGGACACACCTTCGGCTCGCCCGAGGCCTAGTCTTCACCCAGAAGCAACCTTGGCCAAATCGCCACGCCAACCGACCAAATCGCAGGGGCATTTAATGCAAAGGTGGCCTGACACCTTTATCCTGACGCACGCCCTCCAGTCGACAGAGCCGAAGTGACCGCAGTCACTTCGCCGCTCCACTGACCGGTCTGACAAGAGGACAGCGCCGCCTGCGCCGCTCCGACTGCTGAGCCACTCGACAGAGTGAGGCTGACAGCAGCCAAGTCCGGCCTCAGGCGTCATAGGAAACTCCGCTTCGCCCGACCCCAGGGCTCGGACTCGGGCTCAGCCCCAGAAGACGACGAACTCCGCTCCGCCCGACCCCAGGGCTCGGACTCGGGCTCAGCCCCGGAAGACGACGAACTCCGCCTCGCCCGACCCCAGGGCTCGGACTCGGGCTCGGCCCCGAAGGACGACGAAGTCCGCCTCGCCCGACCCCAGGGCTCGGACTCAGCCCTGGCCTCAGCCAACGGTCTCCGCCTCGTCCGTCCCGGGGGCTCGGACTCGACCTCGACCTTGGAAGACAGACTCGACCTCGACCTCGGAGGAGCCTCCACCTCGCCCAACCTAGGGCACGGACCGACCACGTCAACAGGAAGCGCCATCATTACCCTACCCCGAGCTGACTCAGGCTACGAGGAACAAGACCGGCGTCCCATCTGGCTCGCTCTACTATACGAGTAATGATGGCGCCCCGCATGCCCTGTGACGACGGCGGCTCTCAGCCCCCTTACGGAAGCAATAGGACATCAGCAAGGACTCGACAGCCCCGACAGCTGTCCTTCCGCCAGGCTCCAGCGCTCCTCCGACGGCCACGACCCCACGCGAACTGGGTGCCAAGACCTCTCCGGCTGCCACGATGGCATGTATTTAGGGC
This sequence comes from Zea luxurians, assembly GCA_029449295.1. Classification (NCBI taxonomy): domain Eukaryota; kingdom Viridiplantae; phylum Streptophyta; class Magnoliopsida; order Poales; family Poaceae; genus Zea; species Zea luxurians. The sequence continues at coordinate 139,138,746 of JAOPSE010000002.1, forward strand.
GCTAGCTCTCCCCCGCTAGACACGTTAGCACATTGCTACACTCCCCATTGTACACTTGGATCCTCTCCTTACGCCTATAAAAGGGAGGACCAGGGCCCTCTTACAGAGGGTTGGCCGCGCGGGGAAGGACGGGACGGCGCTCGCGCAAGGCCGCTCGCTCCCTCCCGCGTGGACGCTTGTAACCCCTTACTGCAAGCGCACCCGACCTGGGCGCGGGGCTAACACGAAGGCCGCGGGTTCCACACTCCCACGCCTGTCTCCCTCCGGCTGCTTCTCCCCCCTTCGCGTTCCGCCTCGCGCCGACCCATCTAGGCTGGGGCACGCGGCGACGATTTACTCATCGGTCCAGGGACCCCCCGGGTTTCGAAACATCGACAGTTGGCGCGCCAGGTAGGGGCCTGCTGCGTGTTGACGAATAGCTTCCCGTCAAGCTCCAGATGGGCAGTCTCCAGCAACCTCTCCAGTCCGGGACGGTGCTCCGTTTCGGGAGTCTTGAGTTCATGTCCCTCGACGGCAGCTACGACATGATACTCCTTCCCCCGCCGTGCGACAGCGACAATGGCGGTCGACAACCCACCCGCCGGCGGGGAAATCGACGACGCCTTCCCCACATGGTGGAAGGACAACATTCGGGCTTGTCCTGTCCCCTCCCCCGCCGACGGAGGAGGAGGCGGGGCAACCAAGACCAAGCAGGAGGCGGCACCTCGTTGGCTGTCGAGCGAGTCGACGGCGCCGGCGCCCCAACGGAGAGCGCGTCGGGCATCGGCCTCGCGTCTGAGACGAAGACGAGCGCCGTCTCCCCGCAACACACCAACCTCAAGCAAACGGACGACGCTAACACGCTCGCGAAGGACTTGCTGGGCGTCACCCTCGTACCTGAGACGACGGTGCAGTCAGTCCCCGACGTGACTTCGTCACCGCCTGTCGACCAAAAGGTACCGACCGATTCCCATCTCGCGCCTTTTGGATTCGGCCTCGACCCGCCAAGCAACTCCGCTTCGGTGGACACTCTCATAGAGGCGAGTCCAAACCCTCTGGGGTATCGTGTGCGGTCACCCTGGGATCGACTGACGGCCGTCTCGACCTATGGGCCCTCAGGGTCCGAGGAAGATGGCGAGCCTGACCTCTGTTGGGATTTCTCCGGACTTGGTAACCCCAATGCCATGCGGGACTTCATGACCGCATGCGACTACTGCCTTTCCGACTGTTCCGACGGTAGCCACAGCCTCGACGACAAGGACTGCGACCCAAGTCACGAATGTTTCCACGTCGATCTAGGGGGTCCCGGCGAAGGCAACCATCTTGGTATGCCGGAGAATGGTGATCCCCCTAGGCCCGTGCCTCGCGTCGACATCCTTCGGGAGCTAGCTGTGGTCCCCGTCCCGGCGGGGGGTCCTGACCCACAGCTCGAGCAAATCCGCGAGATGCAGGCCAGGCTTGACGAGGGAGCAGGAATGCTTGTGCCGATCCGCTGGGACATCGGGCAGGAATGGGCGGGCCAACCTCCGGACGGAGAAGCACGTCATCTCCCCCAGGGCATCCAGCACCGCATCGCCGACGACGTCAGGGTAAGGCCGCCACCGGTTTCCAGTGGAGTCGGCCAGAACCTGGCTGCAGCGGCAATACTTCTCCGCGCGATGTCGGAGCCATCAACCACCGAGGGGCAGCGTATCCAGGGAGAGCTCAAGAATCTCCTGGAGGACGCCGCGGTTCGACGGGCCGAGAGCTCCGCCTCTCGAAGGCAGGGGTACCCCTCGGAACATCGCGCCGCGACTTCCCGATTCATGCGGGAAGCCTCGGTCCACACCGGGCGCATGCGCAACACAGCGCATGTGGCCCCGGGTCGCCTCGACAACGAGCACCATCACCACAGCCGTCAGGCCCACCTCGACGAGAGGGTGCGCCGAGGCTACCACCCCAGGCGTGGGGGACGCTACGACAGTGGGGAGGATCGGAGTCCTTCGCCCGAACCTCCCGATCTGTAGGCTTTCAGCCGCGCCATACGACGGGCATCGTTCCCGACCCGGTTCCGAACCCCGACTACTATCACAAAGTACTCGGGGGAGACGAGACCGGAACTGTGGCTCGCGGACTATCAGCTGGCCTGCCAGCTGGGTGGAACGGACGATGATAATCTCATCATCCGCAACCTCCCCTGTTCCTCTCCGACACCGCTCGAGCCTGGCTGGAGCATCTGCCTCCGGGGCAGATCTCCAACTGGGACGACCTGGTCCAAGCCTTCGCTGGCAATTTCCAAGGCACGTACGTGCGCCCTGGAAACTCCTGGGATCTCCGAAGCTGCCGCCAGCAGCCGGGAGAGTCTCTCCGGGACTACATCCGACGATTCTCAAAGCAGCGCACCGAGCTACCCAACGTCACCGATTCAGATGTCATCGGCGCGTTCCTCGCCGGCACCACCTGCCGCGACCTGGTGAGCAAGCTGAGTCGCAAGACCCCCACCAGGGCGAGCGAGCTGATGGACATCGCCACCAAGTTCGCCTCTGGCCAGAGGCGGTTGAGGCCATCTTTTGGAAGGACAAGCAGCCCCAGGGCCGCCCACCGGAAGATGTTCCCGAGGCGTCAACTCAGCGTGGCACCAAGAAGAAGGGTAAGAAGAAGTCACAAGCGAAACGCGACGTCGCCGACGCGGACCTTGTCGCCGCCGCCGAGTACAAGAACCCTCGGAAACCTCCGGGAGGTGCCAACCTCTTCGACAAGATGCTCAAGGAGCTGTGTCCCTATCATCAGGGGCCCGTCAAGCACACCCTTGAGGAGTGTGCTATGCTTCGACGACACTTTCACAAGGCTGGGCCACCCGCGGAGGGTGGCAAGGCTCTCGACGACGCTAAGAAGGAAGATCACAAGGCAGGAGAGTTCCCTGAGGTCCGCGACTGCTTCATGATCTACGGTGGGCAAGTGGCAAACGCCTCGGCTCGGCACCGCAAGCAAGAGCGTCGGGAGGTCTACTCGGTAAAGGTGGCGGCGCCAGTCTACCTAGACTGGTCCGACAAGCCCATCACCTTCGACCAGGCCGACCATCCCGACCATGTGCCGAGCCCGGGGAAATACCCGCTCGTTGTCGACCCCATCATCGGCAACGTCAGGCTCACCAAGGTCCTCATGGATGGAGGCAGCAGCCTCAACATCATCTACGCCGAGACCCTCGGGCTCCTGCGGATCGATCTGTCCTCGGTCCAAACGGGCGCTGCGCCTTTCCATGGGATCATCCCCGGGAAGCGCGTCCAACCCCTCGGATAACTCGATCTACCCGTCTGCTTCGGGACGCCCTCCAACTTCCGAAGAGAGACCCTCACGTTCGAAGTGGTCGGGTTTCGAGGAACCTACCATGCAGTATTGGGGAGGCCATGCTACGCCAAGTTCATGGTCGTCCCCAACTACACCTACCTCAAGCTCAAGATGCCAGGCCCCAACGGGGTCATCACCGTCGGCCCCACGTACCGACACGTGTACGAATGCGACGTGGAGTGCGTGGAGTACGCCGAGGCCCTCGCCGAGTCCGAGGCCCTCATCGCCGACCTGGAGAACCTCTCTAGGGAGGCGCCAGACGTGAAGCGCCACGCCAGCAACTTCGAGCCAGCGGAGACGATTAAGTCCGTCCCTCTCGACCCCTGCAACGACGCCTCCAAGCAGATCCGGATCGGCTCCGAGCTCGACCCCAAATAGGAAGCGGTGCTCGTCGACTTTCTCCGCGCAAACGCCGACGTTTTCGCGTGGAGTCCCTCGGACATGCCCGGCATACCGAGGGAAGTCGCCGAGCACTCGCTGGATATCCGAGCTGAAGCCCGACCCGTGAAGCAGCCTCTGCGCCGATTCGACGAAGAAAAGCGCAGAGCCATAGGCGAGGAGATCCACAAGCTAATGGCGGCAGGGTTCATCAAAGAGGTATTCCATCCCAAATGGCTTGCCAACCCTGTGCTTGTGAGAAAGAAAGGGGGGAAATGGCGGATGTGTGTAGACTACACTGGTCTAAACAAAGCATGTCCGAAAGTTCCCTACCCTCTGCCTCGCATCAATCAAATCGTGGATTCCACTGCTGGGTGCGAAACCCTGTCTTTCCTCGATGCCTACTCAGGGTATCACCAGATCAGGATGAAAGAGTCCGACCAGCTCGCGACTTCTTTCATCACACCCTTCGGCATGTACTGCTATGTTACCATGCCGTTTGGTTTGAGGAATGCGGGTGCAACGTACCAACGGTACATGAACCATGTGTTCGGCGAACACATCGGCCGAACGGTCGAGGCCTACGTCGATGACATCGTAGTCAAGACGAGGAAAGCCTCCGACCTCCTTTCCGACCTTGAAGTGACATTCCGATGTCTCAAGGCAAAAGGCGTGAAGCTCAATCCCGAAAAGTGTGTCTTCGGGGTCCCCCGAGGCATGCTCTTGGGGTTCATCGTATCCGAGCGGGGCATCGAGGCTAACCCGGAGAAGATCGCGGCCATCACCAGCATGGGGCCCATCAAGGACTTGAAAGGCGTACAGAGGGTCATGGGATGCCTCGCGGCTCTGAGCCGTTTCATCTCGCGCCTCGGCGAAAGAGGCCTGCCTCTGTACCGCCTCTTAAGGAAGGCCGAGTGCTTCGCTTGGACCCCTGAGGCCGAGGAAGCCCTCGGGAACCTGAAGGCGCTCCTCACGAACGTGCCCATCTTAGTGCCGCCCGCTGCCGGAGAAGCCCTCTTGATCTACGTCGCCGCGACCACTCAGGTGGTTAGCGCCACGATTGTGGTTGAGAGACGAGAAGAGGGGTATGCATTGCCCGTCCAGAGGCCAGTCTACTTCATCAGTGAGGTACTGTCCGAGACCAAGATCCGCTACCCACAAATTCAGAAGCTGCTGTATGCAGTGATCCTGACGCGGCGGAAGTTGCGACACTACTTCGAGTCTCATCCGGTGACTGTGGTGTCATCCTTCCCCCTGGGGGAGGTCATCCAGACATCGAGCTAGGGGTCCGACGCCTCGACGCTCGCGGTGACTCGTAGCTCGTCATCGACCAAGTCATGAAGAACTCCCACTGCCGTGACCCGAAGATGGAAGCCTACTGCGACGAGGTTCGGCGCCTGGAAGACAAGTTCTACGGGCTCGAGCTCAACCACATCGCCCGACGCTACAATGAGACTGCGGACGAGCTGGCTAAAATAGCCTCGGGGCGAACAACAGTTCCCCCGGACGTATTCTCTCGAGACCTGCATCAACCCTCCGTCAAGACCGACGACACGCCCGAGCCCGAGGCACCCTCGGCTCAGTCCGAGGTACCCTCGGCACAGTCCGAGGTACCCTCGGCTCAGCCCGAGGTACCCTCGGCCCCCGAGGGTGAGGCACTGCGCGTCGAGGGGGAGCGGAGCGAGGTCACGCCTAATCAAAACTGGCAGACCCCATACCTGCAATATCTCCACTGAGGAGAGCTACCCCTCGACCAAGCCGAAGCTCGGCGGTTGGCGCGGCGCGCCAAGTCTTTCGTCTTGCTGGGAGATGGGAAGGAGCTCTACCACCGCAGCCCCTCGGGCATCCTCCAGCGATGCATTTCCATCGCCGAAGGTCAGGAGCTCTTACAAGAGATACACTCGGGGGCTTGCGGCCATCACGCAGCACCTCGAACCCTTGTTGGAAACGCCTTCCGACAAGGTTTCTACTGGCCGACAGCGGTGGTCGACGCCACTAGAATTGTCCGCACCTGCGAAGGGTGTCAGTTCTACGCAAGGCAGACCCACCTGCCCGCTCAGGCTCTGCAGACCATACCCATCACCTGGCCGTTTGCTGTGTGGGGTCTGGACCTAGTCGGCCCCTTGCAGAAGGCACCCGGGGGCTACACGCACCTGCTGGTCGCCATCGACAAATTCTCCAAGTGGATCGAGGTCCGACCCCTAAACAGCATCAGGTCCGAACAAGCGGTGGCGTTCTTCACCAACATCATCCATCGCTTTGGGGTCCCGAACTCCATCATCACCGACAACGGCACCCAGTTCACCGGCAGAAAGTTCCTGGACTTCTGCGAGGATCACCACATCCGGGTGGACTGGGCCGCCGTGGCTCACCCCATGACGAATGGGCAAGTGGAGCGGGCTAACGGCATGATCCTGCAAGGAGTCAAGCCTCAGATCTACAACGACCTCAACAAATTCGGCAAGCGATGGATGAAGGAGCTCCCCTCGGTGGTCTGGAGTCTGAGGACAACGCCGAGCCGAGCCACGGGCTTCACACCGTTCTTTCTAGTCTATGGGGCCGAGGCCATCTTGCCCATAGACTTAGAATACGGTTCCCCGAGGACGAGGGCCTACGCCGACCAAAGCAATCGAGCTAATCGAGAAGACTCACTGGACCAGCTGGAGGAGGCTCGGGACATGGCCTTACTACACTCGGCGCGGTACCAGCAGTCCCTGCGACGCTACCACGCCCGAGGGGTTCGGTCCCGAGATCTCCAGGTGGGCGACCTGGTGCTTCGGCTGCGACAAGACGCCCAAGGGCGGCACAAACTCACGCCTCCCTGGGAAGGGCCGTTCGTCATCGCCAAGGTTCTGAAGCCCGGAACATACAAGCTGGCCAACAGCCAAGGCGAGGTCTACAGCAACGCTTGGAACATCCAACAGCTATGTCGCTTCTACCCTTAAGATGCTTCCAAGTTATTCGTACACCCCGTTCACACACAAAGTCTGGTCCTCAAGGAAGGGTCAGCCTTGCCTCGGCAAAGCCTGACCCTCCCTCGGGGGCTAGAAGGGGGGAACCCCCTCTGCGTCAAAATTTTCAATCAAAAAAGCTTCCGCGTTCCCCCGGCTATGTCGGTAGCAGGACCCCAAGAAGCGAACACGGGTGCATGTAAGTGGCAAGGCTGATTGAGCCGAGGGACTCCTACGCCTCTGGGTTACGGACACCTCACTCGTCATCTACCACGAAAAATGGCTCCTACTTGGGCAAGCCACCCTGCTACTGACGAACGGGGCCGGACACGCAAAATGAAAGAAAAAGGGCCACGACTTTATACTACGATAATAAAAGTGTTCGGGCCTCAGCGGCCGCAAAAGACACACGTGCATTCAAAGGAAACTGCTCTGGCAGAGTTAGGCGTCGCCCGGGGAAGGAGCCGCGCCTTCGGCTTCGTCCCCGCCTTCAGCAAAGTCCACCCCGGCTTCGGATGACAGCGCAGGCAGGAGGATCTCTGCCTCGAAGGTGGTCGCCAGCACTGCGCTCGGGCCCGCGGCGGCTGCGTCGAGCCTCTGGACTTCAGCCAGGGCGGCTTCATCTTCATCAGGGAGGCAATACCCCTCGCTGACCCACTCCAGATCCACGACGTAGTGGGAAGCAAGCACGGCGAAGGCCCGCCTGATGCCGTGGTGTAGCGCCTCACGGAGTCTGCCGCGCACGTGGTCACCCAAGGCCTGCAGGCGACTCTGAGGGGAGCTTCCTGAGGGGACGTCGCCGAAGCCACAGACCTGGCAGAAGTCCGAGATGGCCTCGGACATGGCCGCGTGATCGGCCTCCCTCTTCTCGGCCGCCTGGGCAAGCGCCCTGGTGGACTCATCAAGGGCAGACTCGAGCTCTGCGAACAGCCAGAGCGCAAGGCCTCAAACACAAGTGGAGGAAACAAGCGGAAACGAAAACCGAAAACAGCCAGGACATACCTCCGGCTCGGGCACGCTGCTCCGAGGCTGCGGCTTGGGCTACGGCTAGGTCTGCTGCTAGGGCTCCGGCCCGGCTTTCGGCCTCGGCAGCCCGGCCCCGAGATTGATCTCGCTCATCGACGACCTGGTCGAACTCCGACTGCCGTCGCTGTACCTCTGCGCGTGCCGCCGCTGCCTCTGCTCTCAGGTCGGCGCAGAGCAACCGAAGATCCGCCACCTCGGCGCCCTGCTGGGAGAGGCGCACGGTAGCCCCGGCGAGCGAGGTCCTCAGGGATCGCAGCGAGCCCCAGACATCAACCTCGTGGCGGATAAACGACGACTTGGCGGCGCTCAGATCCGTCAGATCCTGAGGGAAGGAAGCGGGGCGTCACAAAGGATGCCTTGATCACAAAAAAAGGTATGCCTGAAATCATTACCTGGAGGATCTTGGGGACGTCCCTGCAAAAAACCTCCAAGGATGACCGGAGCGACCCCACCGTCGCTTCCGCACACTCGCGGAGCTCGTCCCAAGACTGCTCCTCCCGCTCATCGTCAAGAACGAAGAAGGGATCCGAAGCCCCACGGGTCCGAAACCAGAGCAACTGGCACCGCCCCTCGAAGCTCCGCCGCGCAGGGACAAGGCCGTCGCTCGGCGGGATGAGTCGCGGTTCCACGCCCCCCCTCCGAGGCACCAAGTGCCGACGCCTCGGCCGTCTCAGCATCGGCGGCGATAGATCGCTCCCCGACCGGGACGGCAGCGGCTTCGGCAGCAGCTGGCGCCAGCGCCGGCGGCATGTCTGGTGGGCCCGAGGTCACGTCCGCGCCAGCCGCCTCCCCCAGTGCGATGGCCACCTCGACAGAAGAGCCAGCCTCGGGAACTCGCTCCACGGCGACTGGTGCCGCCTGAGCCCCCCGCTGTGGGGCGCCTTGCGAGAAGGTCAGCTGAACGGCGAGGCCCGGCGCGGCACCGACTGCGGAAGCCGACGCCGTCTTAAGTACTTTCCGGGGAGCCAGATCGGTCAGGCCATGGCTTCGCTTGCTGAGGAGGAAAGGAAAGTCACGATCGGGACATATAGATGAGGGGCCAGGATGAAGACGTTCTAAGGTACTTACCCGCTCCGAGCCATGATCAACCGTGCCTGAGGAGAGGTCTCCCGGATCTCGACCCCCGAAGACACCGCCGAGGTCCGCCTTGCCGCTAGCTTCGGTACCATCCTCGCCTTGGGCACCTTGGACGCCTGGGAGACGGACTGCCCAGGCGCTGCCACGGCGATCTGAGGGTCGCTCTCCTGCGCTGCCGGCATGGGCGACGGCTCTCGGGGAACAGGCGCCTCGGCCTGACTCCCCGGGGTCACCTCAACTTCCCCAACCGAGGGGTCGAGTACCCCCTCGGTCTGCCCCCGCTCTTCGGGCCGGGACCTTGGCGTCCCGACCTCGGGAACTGACGGCGCCAGCCTGCTCGGGGGCTGGCTTGACGACTCCTGGCCTAGCCTCAAACCCGAGCTGAGGCCAAGGCGGGCAGCCGTGTCGTCATCCTCGTCATCGTCTTCATCATCGTCGTCGTCGTCAGGCGTTTCCGGCGACGGCTCCCTCGGGAGTCCATCCCTCTCCTGCCGGCGACGGAGCTTTTCCAAGGCGTCTCGGGCCCGCGTCCGCTCGTGGGCCTGAGCCTTCTTCGCGTCCATTTTCTTCTTCTTCTCCGCGGCAACCCGCCGCGCTGCTCGGTCCACCGCGTCCTCCGGGACCCGTGGCCGGGAAGGCTTGTGACACCCTACCTCCTGGAGACAGATGAAAAGTCTCGACCATAAGGACCAATGGCAATCCGACGCAAGGAGAAAGAAGGAGCGGACACTCACCAGGGACACACACCCGCGGTCGGGGCACATCAAGGGCTGGGAGAAGGCGCTGGCGTCCGGCTTTCCCAACGCGGCGGCCACCCGCCCGTAGAGAACGTCGATGGGAAGGGGATCCGAGGACATCCGCGAGCTCTCCAAGTCAGCCTTTGGCGTCATCTCCCAAAGCGGCAACCGCCGCTCTGCCAAGATAAGCATCCTCTGGCGATGAATGGCGGCAATCACCCCCGTAGCGGTGAGCCCTCCTTTCCGCAATGCCTCCAAGGCCTTGAGAAGGGGCTCAAGATTTTTCTGTCTGTCGTGCGGGGTCCCGTAGCGCCAAGCATCGGCGGCGACGGTGACCACTCGCTGAGAAAACGACGGGAGCCTCTCGTCGTCATTCCGGAGATAGAACCACCGGCGCTGCCACCCTTTATTCGAGGACGTGAGGACAGCGGGAATATACTGCGACGCCCGCGACTGCCTCAGCTGGAGGATGCAGCCACCGGCCCGCACTGCCGCGTGGACCCTTCTCTCTCCCGTCGGCGAAGCAAAAAGCTCCGCGAAGAAGAAATGAGTCCACAAGTCCCAGTGGGGGTCGATCCCCAAGTATCCTTCGCACACCGCTACGAAGATGGCGGCTTGCGAGATGGAGTTGGGGCTGAGGTTGTGCAACTCCACCCCGTAGTTATGCAGGATCGCCCGCATGAAGCGGCTCACCGGCACGCCGAATCCCCACTCGTGGAAGGAGACGAAGCTCACGACGTACCCCGGCGGCGGGGACAGGGCGGCTCCGTTCGGGGGGGGAATCCACTCCGGCTGCCTCTCATCAGAGAGAGGGCGAAGTAAACCCTCAGCAACGAGGTCCTCCAGGTCACCCGCCGTGACTGTGGAGAAAGGCCATGGGTCGCGTGGCGGAATAATGGTCACCCGGTCGGCCATCACCGAGCAGAAGGGGTGGCGGCGGAAAGGACTGGGTGAGCGGTTTCCTTTTCTCTGGCTGAATCTCTCAGGTTGCAAAAACCTAAGAAGAAGGCAAGAAGCAGAGCAAATAACCGTCACCAGGCCCTCCCCCGAGTATATAAAGACCAAGGCAAGACCCGTTCAACGCGTCGCCCGAACCCGCCGCGGGATTCAAAGACTCAAAGCGAAATGACCGTTCCTCGAACGGCTCGCACACGTGCAACGACCGCCTCGCGAACCACTCGCCCCATCGCATTAACTCCGCGGCGGGACAGGCGGCGCCTTAGGCGGGAGAAGCAAGCGACGCTTCGCCTTCGCCATAATGACCGCGTCGAAAAAGGTATGCCATGTCATTCGATTTCAAATCATTTTCCTTTTCCTCTTTCTCTCTCTTACAACAGGGACCGGGAAAGGGGGATACCCCGAAAAGGATCCTTCTCCGTGAAGGAAACAGGCCCCGAGCCTCCCTACTGATCAGAGGTTCAAAGGCTGGCCCCTCGGAGGGGTTCAACGGCCGCCTCAGAGCGATTGGGTTCTGCGCCCACTACTGGTCAGAGGTTCGATGGCCGGCCCCTCGGAAGGGTTCAACGGCCGCCTCAGGCCACTCGGGCTCCGCGCCCACTACTGGTCAGGGGTTCGTAGGCTGACCCTCGAAGGGTTCACAGTCGCCTCAGACACATAGCGAGGGATGACCCTGGGTACGTTCGATACATAACCAAGGCTCGGGCTACGCTCCCGAGGTACCCTAGGACATTTCCGAGACCAGCGGGAGAGATCTTGTAATGGAATCCCATCAGAGGGAGGCATCGAGCCCTCGGACCCCGTCAAAAGGGGACCGGGTCCGGCAGATCACCCGCAGGTACTTTTGGAGCACGCCTCCGGGCCTCTAGCCGACCCCTAACAAATGGGGCATGGGCGTCCGCTCGGATTACCCGCCAGCAGCTCACCGGAGACACCATGTTCGGCGCCCTCCGAGGGCAACATGGCGCTTTCCCCCCTCCTCCTTGTGGAAAGGTGACGCAGGGGCGTATGTAAAAAAGTCGAGTCTGTCCTTAACCGTCCTCTCGCCCTGTGCAGAGGCTCGGGGGCTGCTCTCGCAAACCCGGCTCCGGCCAAACCGTTGACAGCATCAACATACCAGCCCGAGAACTTGGGGCCTGACCGTGCACCCGAGCTACGGCCAGCTCGCATGAGGGAACAACTAGACCAGCCGAAATGTTGCGAAACGCACTAAGACCTCGAAGGAGTCAAACTACTCCTCCAAGGCCTCGGGGGCTACACCCGGCGGGTGCGCTCGCGTGCACCCACCGGAACAAAATGCAACCAAAAAAGGCTGGTCCCCTTGCAAAAAAGTGCGACAAAAGCCTCCAAGCGAGTATTGACACTCCCTTCGAGGCTCGAGGGCTACTGTCGGGGACCATAATTAGGGGTACCCTCAAGACTCCTAAATCTCAGCTGGTAACCCCCATCAGCACAAAGCTGCAAAGGCCTGATGGGTGCGATTAAGTCAAGGATCGGTCCATTCGAGGGGCGCGATCGCGCCTCGCCCGAGCCCAGCCTCGGGCAAGGGCAGCCGACCCCGGAGGATCTACGTCTCGCCCGAGGACCCCCTCCAGCAATGGACACACCTTTGGCTCGCCCGAGGCCCAGTCTTCACCCAGAAGCAACCTTGGCCAAATCGCCATGCCAACCGACCAAATCGCAGGGGCATTTAATGCAAAGGTGGCCTGACACCTTTATCCTGACGCACGCCCTCCAGTCGACAGAGCCGATGTGACCGCAGTCACTTCGCCGCTCCACTGACCGGTCTGACAAGAGGACAGCGTCGCCTGCGCCGCTCCGACTGCTGAGCCACTCGACAGAGTGAGGCTGACAGCAGCCAAGTCCGGCCTCAGGCGTCATAGGAAACTCCGCTTCGCCCGACCCCAGGGCTCGGACTCGGGCTCAGCCCCGGAAGACGGCGAACTCCGCTCCGCCCGACCCTAGGGTGTGGGGGACAGATATCCCCCGGGTCCACTGGAAGGGTAAAAGACCTCACGAAAGGCCCAAGGGCCCAATAAATCGTAAGGTCATTCCTTCATGGGCCTGGGGAGGGACAATCAGTAAAGCAAATCGACGTAAGGCCGGATCGGTGCAAGACCGGACGGCCCCACAGCGTTGAGCAAGAAACCACAACAGAAGATCCGACTTTCTCGCGCTGGAGCCCCGTGCAGCGGAACCAGGCGAGGATAGGTTGGCAGAATCATAGGAAGATAGACTCAAACAATTCACTATCTTTTAGGTGCACATTGTTATCATATCCACATGTATTGCCCCACGGTCGAATATATAAGGCCTGGGCAGCACCCCTTCAGATCGATCGATCTCACTACTCAGCCATCCACCTCAACCCTCCACGTTCTCGCTTTAGAGAACTACCTTGTAACCCATTACACAAAGCATCCTCACTAGGACGTAGGGTGTTACGCATCTCTAAGCGGCCCGAACCTGTAAACACTGTCCATTGTCCCTCGTGCGTCTGGCACGAACCATTTTGCTACAGTCGGCGACACCGTCCTACTCCTAAAAACACCTCGAGGGGCAACCCTGGGTGTGCGGTCGGACCCAAAACACCGACAGCTGGCGCGCCAGGTGTGGGGTGTGTCGACGATCTAAGCTAGCTCAATGGCTGTCACCTTCCACAACAAGATCACCCTCCGTCCCGGATCCATGTTCTGCTTTGGAACGATCTCATCCATAGCAGACGAAGAGGGAACTCTACACCGCATTGCAGATCCGCCAAAAAAGAAGTCTCCTCCAACAAACTCCAAAAATACCGGAGAAGCGCAACCTCCAGCTCTCCGAGGGAAGATCGCCGCGACAGCCGCGCCATTCTACCCCGACGTTCTTTTCATCGGGAGAGTGGAGTCGCCTCCCGTCTCCGACGACGAGCCGACCGCGCCCGGGGAAGAACCACCTCAGCGGGAGTCCCGTCGACGAAGAAATCGGCGCCGAAACATCCGACGACATCACCAGGCCGGAGAACGGGATCCGGAGCAACCTGTCTCGCAAGACGAGGTCTCTGAGATGGGAGAAACTCCGGAGGAACGCGTCCTCAGAGAACGAAGGAACTCCCGATGGCGTGATCGTCGACGAGCTCAGGAACAAGCCGAGCAAGACACAAGGCAGCGCCGGGAAAATCCATTCTTCGGTCGCAACCTGAACCCCGACTTCGCCCGAGCCATGAATACGCCGAGTGAAGTCGGAGGAGTACTAGCTCGAATAGCCGATGGACTCCCTCGGACTCCCGACGCCGAGGGCTATCGACGCCTGTTCACCCAAGCAGCCAACCATCTTCTACCTCTCGCTCACCCGTCGAACGATTTGCGACACGCCATCAACAGTCGCCGAGACGCGCGGAGCTCCATCAACGCTTCACGTGAACGACGGCATGAGAACGAGATCCGCCGCCGGGAAGAGTACGACAGGGATCATGGCATCCCAACTCGGAGACAAGCCACCAGAGCCGAATCAACGACGGCCTCGACTGGCGGAACTACCCGGGGACGGTCGAGGAACCACAACAACTACTCCCCTCCCCGAGACAGACATCATCCCCGACGACAAGAGGACACATGTGGAGTGTCCGCCCTTACTCCGCGCCTTAGGGCCATTCAGTGGCCCCCTAACTTCAAGGTATCCAATGTCGACAAGTATGAACCTAAGCAGGACCCAGGAGGCTGGCTGGTCATCTACACCACCGCCGCTCGAGCCGCCGGAGCATCCGAAGACGTGATGACTGCGTACTTACCCATTGTCCTCGGGCAAGACGCACTGTAATGGCTGCGACATCTACCTCGACACTGCATCGACGACTGGAGTGACTTCAGTCGACGCTTCACCGCCAATTTTAAGTCCCTCTCCGACAAACCGGCGCAACCATGGGACCTCAAATCCATCAAGCGCCGGGGGACGAAACTCTCCGGTCGTACCTCAAAAGGTTCCAGACCATGAGAAATCGTATCCTCGAGGTCACGGAGGCAGCCGTGATCGAGGACTTCTACAGAGGATCCAATGACTCGGCCTTCGTCCGAGCCATATTGAAGAAGGTGCCAACTACCTCCGAGGAGCAGTTCCGGGAAGCCAACCTCTACATCACCACCGACGAGCGAGCCCAGGACCTCATCGGGGGAGCGAAGCCCGCACCGGCAGCACCACGACGCGACGCGAACCAGCAACCTGACAAACGCTGGGAGAAGAGACCTCGCGAAGAAGTGCACGCTGCCGGACCACCTGCCTCTCGCGCCCGGGGAGGACCTCGCGGAGGCGAGCGCACGCTGGACGACATCCTCGACGCCCAGTGCCCGTACCACAAGGACATGTGACACACTCTTCGGAACAACCGTGACTTCAAGCACTCCGTCGGGCACGGCCGACCCTTCCAACCTCTACCTCCTCCTCCGCCGCGGGGAGGACCAGAAGAACCACGACAACCCCAGCAGCAGGAGGAGGGAGGAGGAGGAGCCTTCCCGCACGTTGACAGGGAGGTCAACGTCATCTTCGGCGGACACGGATCGCAGGAGAACAGAAGACAACAAAAGCTCAACGATCGCCAGATATTGGTGGCGACCACCGGTCCTCCCGCCCCATACCGGTGGTCGGAGCACCCAATCACCTTCACTCGGGCGGATCAATGGCTCAACTTCGACCACCCAGGCAAATACCCGCTCCTCGTCGATCCGGTGATCCGAGAGAGCAGGGTGAAGAAGGTGTTAGTGGACGGGGGGAGCAGCATCAACGTCACCTTCCCCCGGATGCTCCAAGGCTTGGGAGTTCACCTCAAAGAGCTCCACGAGTCAGACACGCCTTTCTTCGGCATCGTGCCGACTGAAGGGGAATATCCGCTGGGCCACATCTACATGCCCGTCACCTTCGGAACTCCGGAGAACTACAGAACCGAGTTCCTGAGGTTCGAAGTGGCGAATTTCGACTGCGGGTACAACGCCATCATCGGGAGGCCGGGATTGGCAAAATTCATGGCCATTCCACATTACACGTACATGATATTGAAGATGCCGGGACCACAAGGAATCATAACTGTGCGTGCTGACCTCCAAGGCGCCGCAGAATGTTTCCGAGTGGCCATCCAAGCGGCCCTCACCATCAAACCGTCGGCGACTTCTTCAGCGCAGGCGAACTCTAAGCCTGAGGAAGACCTTATGGCACCGGCGAACGAAGCTCAAGCTGCGACCTCTATGCGGCCGACTGAGGAAACCAAAAGAATCAACCATGGATTCGCTGATGAGCGCAAAACTGCCATCATCAGCTCCAGCCTGGACGATAAATAGGAAGGCGCGCTCGTCCGGTTCCTGCAAGACAACCGAGACGTATTCGCATGGCAACCTGCGGATATGCCGGGAGTCCCGAGAGAACTGGCCGAGCATAAACTGAAGGTCTATCCCCAGGCAAGGCCGATCCGGCAAAAACTACATCGTTTCACGCCCGACAAGAGAGAGGCCATTCGCGCTGAGCTGGCCCGCTTGGACGCGGCTGGGTTTATCAGAGAGGTGTTACATCCCGAGTGGTTAGCCAACCCTGTTCTTGTACTCAAAAAGAATAAAGTGGATTGGCGCATGTGCGTCGACTATACTGATCTCAACAAACATTGTCCAAAGGATCTCTTCGGGCTCCCAAGGATAGATCAGGTGGTAGACTCCGCCGCTGGATGTTCTGTGCTGTCTTTCCTGGATTGCTATTCCGGATACCATCAGATCAGTCTGGCAAAGGAAGACGAGGAAAAGACAGCGTTCATCACTCCCTTCGGAGCTTTCTGCTATACCTCCATGTCGTTTGGCCTCAAAAACGCTGGAGCGACTTATCAGAGAGCCATTCAAACATGCTTAGCCGATCACTGGGGCAAGCGTGTGGAAGCCTACGTAGATGATGTGGTAATCAAAACGGAGAACTCGGAAAACTTCATCGAAGACTTGCAGCTGGTTTTCAACAGTCTACGGCGGTATCGGTGGAAGCTTAATCCCGAAAAATGTGTTTTTGGGGTACCAGCAGGAAAGTTACTCAGATTTATTGTCAGTCACCAGGGAATTGAAGCTAATCCGGATAAAATTGAAGCTATCATGAAAATGGAGGCACCACGATCACAAAAGAAGGTTCAGCGACTTACCGGATGTATGGCAGCCCTGAGTAGATTTATATCCAGGCTGGGAGAAAAAGGGTTACCATTTTACAAGCTACTCAAGAAGGTGGATAAGTTTCAGTGGACTTCGGAAGCGCAGGAAGCCCTAGACGCACTGAAGAAATTCTTGACAACCCCACCAGTACTGAAGCCACCACGACGAGCCACGTCAACTCAACCAGCTGAAGATCTGCTGCTGTATATTTCTTGCACGACTCACGTGGTAAGCACCGCGTTGGTAGTCGAGCGAGCAGAAGAAGGACATGCCTACCCAGTACAACATCCTGTTTATTTCATCAGTGAAGTTCTGGGTCCCTCGAAGAAAAAGTATCCTCAAGTTCAGAAGCTATTATATGCTGTACTTCTAACTGCCCGCAAGCTACGTCACTACTTCGACGACCACAAAGTCATAGTAGTCACTGGTTTTCCGATAGGGGATATTTTTCACAACAAGGAAGCCATTGGCCGAATAGCCAAGTGGGCTTGTGAACTGGGATCTCATGACATTGAATTTCGACCTCGCACTGCCATCAAAACTTAAGCATTGGTTGACTTCGTATCAGAGTGGACTGAACAGCAAGTACCAGATAACCCAGAGACTACAGAAGTGTGGCGAATGTATTTTGATGGCTCGCTAAAACTGCAGGGAGCAGGCGCGGGAATTCTCTTCATCGCACCTGGAGGCGAGCACCTCAAATATGCCCTCCAGTTGTTATTTCCAGCCTCCAACAATGCAGCTGTGATGCCCAATTTGTGAATAGAGAAAAGAAGTGGATATCATCATTTGGTTTCCCATCTCATTATTATAGCATGGGATTAACCATAATCGAAAGGACAAAATATCTAATAAAAAT
Organism: Zea luxurians; assembly: GCA_029449295.1. Classification (NCBI taxonomy): domain Eukaryota; kingdom Viridiplantae; phylum Streptophyta; class Magnoliopsida; order Poales; family Poaceae; genus Zea; species Zea luxurians. Next base: position 139,156,183 of record JAOPSE010000002.1, read on the forward strand.
AATGAATGCATCATGTTGGAATTTCTATTTATGCATTAAATAATGGCCACAATAAAACTAAAAAAATATATAATAATAACTTGAGATGTGAATTGAACCCTAAATTGAAATTAGGGTTTGATAATAGAAAAAAAGGGAAAGGGGTATAAAATATAAAGAATATATATAAATATAGCTCCAACAACCGGTATTTTTAACTATACAATATAATCAGTGAACAATTTGGAAATCAAGTTTAAAAATTCGAATTTAAGTTTCAAATTTGGAAAAGAAAACAGAAAAGAATAAAAAAAAGAAAATTTTCCTACTTCTCTGGGCCTCATTTTTTCTGGACCCAGCTCACGCCCCCCTTGCCTTCACTTTGCCTGCTGGGCTGAAAGGCACCCCGCCGGCCCACTTACACCTCTCTGTTTTTTTCCTTTCGCCTGGAGCTGCTGACACGTAGGTCCCGCAACCAGTCTGCCCACACGCGCACCAGGCAACAACTCGGTCGCACTTTGTTTCACTGTCGGGTGGGCCTTGTACGTCAGGCGCACCTCTATCCTCCGGTTTGTTTGCAACTGAAGAAGCGGAGCTTGCCCGCGTAGGTCGGATCCGCCGCCGGGGTTCTCGGGCAAGCTGTTTCAACCGTCGTTTCCCTGGTTTCGTGGCTTAGTCTGCGAACCATAAAGAGTAGTGCCCCGCGACCCCATCCCTCTCAATCCGTTCGAGCCAGTAGCCATTGCCATGCCACCATTGCAGGGAAGAAACTAGTGTGCGGGTCCGCCGTGGTGGAAAGCTCCGGTGCGCTTGCACCGACACCCCATATGGTGGATGGGGAGTTACTCTGGACCGCCGGGAGCCTGGGCATGACTTCCGGGGGCACGTGAACTGGCTGGTTCGCCCCTATTTCCTCACCGAAGATCAGCAGTGCCGCCAATCCGCTGCTCACCATGACCGTCTCTGCCACTACTTCGACCGCCATTGAGGTATCCTCAATCTTGTCTGCCTTCATCAGTGCATCCTCTAGAACCCAGTAGAACTCGTTAATCGGTAGTGTTCAGAGCTTAATTGCTCATCGGTGTGAGAGCGTCGCCGCATCTCCCTCTGGTGTCTCGAGCAGGAGTCTTGCCCTGATTACTCGGGATGGGGCGTCGATTATCGAGTTCACGATGGGCAGACCGTCGATTAAACCCAGTATATAGCAGTGTCTGTGTGGGGAATCCATGGGTGGCATGTTCCCCGGCGGGTTGTGTCGTGCGGAGGAGGTGCCGCCGCCACCTGGGAACGGCGAAGGGAGAAGACGACCTCTCTGCCGTCCATCCGAGTTTGGACGGTAGATATTAGATCTGGGGGGAGATGATGAGTTAACCGTTGGATCTAGATAAACGGTAGGGATTTGATGGGTTGGGGAAATGTCGTGATCCATTGGATCTGTAGAGAACGGCCAGGATTAGATTCACATGTGGCAACTTTAAGTCTCATTTCATAAAATCTGAGCCCTCAGTTTAGATCGAACGACCAGCAGTGAAACCCTCTCCACAATCTAATCTAAACCGCAAGATGTAGATCCAACGGCCCACACCCTTCAGCCGAGTCCTTATTCAAAAGAGACCCTATCATTTTAGATAATAAACCCGCAGTCCTGGCGCCAGCCGATCTGTGTCTAGGCAGTTTTACCCCGAGCCCCCTGCATCTCTGCTTAAATATGCGCGCAGTCCAGGTCATGGGAAATTGAATAAATAATATCAGGAAATGGTTTTTTTTAATGAGAAAATAATTACTAGAACTTCAATAATTCATAGAAAATGCATATGAACTCCAAATTACTTCATTCCAGTTGCTAAAATTTTGTAATATTATTCCCTACCACTTAGAGTCTCTGTTTTATCATGACAACAGTAAGAAAATTAATCCCACACTTAATCCTATTTTAAATACATAAAACCTTTGAAAATCCATAACTTAAAATCTATAACTCGAAAAATTATGGTTCCTATTCTTATGATCTTATTTTAATATGTAGATTATTAATATGTATTTTGTTCTTATGTTTGGTGTGATGTTAATTTTGCATATACCATGTATGTCTGTATTGCTACGTTTAGCGGTGAGGACACATGTCATCTGAAGATCATCCTGGTACCTGGAAATCTCAAGTCCCAGGCAAGTTGTGCCCTTGATCACTTCTTTTTACCCACTCATGTTCTAATTAATCATAATGATCTGCATAGGTTAATTTTGATGGGACCCAATAGGTTACCCTAGTTTGTCTATCTTTATACCTTGTTTACCACTGAACTTTTTGGGTAGTACTTGCTAGTGCTTTATGTGGTTTTGGGTATGAAGGTACATTATTCATGATCACACTTTTATTATATGTTTATTATTACTGTTCATGATAAGATCATTATGTTAATTGGAACATGGAGCGACCACCCGGGAAAACAGTGCTACCACAAGGGAGGAATGGGACCCCTTGGCTGATTAATTAGGAAAGCTAGTGGAAGACTACCTTACCCGAAAGGGGCAAGGGCAGTAGGGGAGTGGTCAGTGTAGGGAGGCCCTCGGGAGGATTTTGCTGCGATGGCGGTCCTGCAAGGGATTCCTGCATTGGAGCTTCCTATAAACTGTAGCGGGTTTTCTGAAGCTAGTGGAACTTTGTAAAGGCCTCGTAGTGTTACCCTGCCTCGCCTCCTCGGTAGAGGTGTATGGGAAGTCGCGATCCCTTGGCAGATGGGTAACATGACTTGTGGGTAAAGATGCGCAACCTCTGCAGAGTGTAAAACTGGTATACTAGTCGTGCTCACGGTCATGAGCAGCTCGGACCCTCACATGATTAATTTATGGAACTAAATTCAATTTGTCATATGCATTGCATCGCAGGTGATGTTGTTACTTTTGTTCTACTATTTAATTGGGTTGGTACTTACTTATACTTAGTAACTGCTAATAAAATTTTGACCAACTTTAAAAGCAATGCTCAGCTCTAACCATCCTCTTTGGTAAGCCTTACACTTCACGTGAGCTCCCACCTTTGGCGAGTTCATGCACATTATTCCCCACAACTTGTTGAGCGATGAACGTATGTGAGCTCACTCTTGCTGTCTCACACCCCCCCACAGGTCAAGAACAGGTACCGCAGGATGAGGCGCATGGAGGATGCTGTGATGAGTTCGTGAGTGGTCTAGGCCGTCGTCTCCCAGTCAACTTTGGGTTGCTGGACCGTTGTCTCCTTATAATGTAATTATTTATTTTGTATAGAACTCCTGTTATATATAAAGTTGTGACATTCGATCCTGTGCCACTATACATCATATGTGTGAGACTTGGTCCTAGCATACCTGGTGTTTATGTTCGCGCCCGTGTCTTGGTGCCCCGAAATCCGGGTGTGACAGAAGTGGTATCAGAGGAATGTTGACTGTAGGACGAAACCTAGATAGAACTGGACAACCATTGTCTACTTACCTTTGCTACTCTGATCTTTTCTAAACTTTTCTTAATCTTTTCTCATCTATTTCCGCTTTACTCTGATTATTCTTACCTTTTCTTTCTAAAGACAAATGTGGATTTCACACTTTGAAATCCTGTGCCTAAAGTGACCTTTAGGAATAAGAGACCTACTCTTAGGAACTAAAACAAAACTATTTTTATAGGTATCTATGTGTTTGAATGCTTGTTCTTATGATACTTGTTTGATTTGGATCTTTGATTGAGTGTGATGAGTTGTGGAGTAATGTCCACAATTGCATCTGCATATACACATAAGTATAAAAATATATTTATAAAATAACTAGACAACTTAGATTATCCCCATTGGAACATATCTAGCTTAAGAGATTCATCTTATCCTAAAAGATCTCATTCCAACCAATTCATCTTATCTTAATAAGATTCTCTCTTATCTTAATAGATTTATCTTATCTTAAAAAGATTTTATCTCATCTTAATAGATCTAACTGACCTCAAAAGATTCTATCTTATCTTTATGGATATGTCTTATCCTAATAAGCATACTTATCCACCCTAGTTTAACAACCATGATCTAATGCAAATTAATTAGATCATATCTAGTCAAACTAGTCATACCAATCTAATCTAGATCCCATCTAACCTAATATGATCTAATCTAAAGTGAGTTACTTAACGGACTAGTTGATACTAGTGAAATAGATTAGACCCTGCTGGCCATGTTTTAACTTAAAATTAGTACATCATACCAAACCACCCATGAACAAATAACTTACCAGCATATTTATGGTGACCATCCCTCCCATCCTAGATGTTGCCATAATACACTTATCCTATGCCACCAACCTGTCAACCATCTGTCCTTACCTACAAGTTATCCTAAGTACATGCCCCTAATTCGGATAAAGACTTCAAGAACGAAGATCGAAGATGATCGACCTCATCAAATCAAGGAAGGATAAGATTCAAGATAGATCTTCAAAGGAATTAGGATTCACAATCTTGGATACAATCTTTCCTCACCCTACCCTTTCTTAACCAAACCTATCTATACTCTAAAGACATCTTCTACCCTACATAATAAAGTAGACATACATATATATACCCATGCTCTCCTAATCACTCTCTAATGAAAAAAAAAGAGTCTTGATTTTTGAACTAGTTAGAAGCTAAAAGCTAAATTTTAGATCACTCTTCCTATATCCTCTTTCTTACAAATCTCGAGGACGAGATTTCTGTTAAGGGGGTAGGATTTGTGATGCCCAATTTGTGAATAGAGAAAAGAAGTGGATATCATCATTTGGTTTCCCATCTCATTATTATAGCATGGGATTAACCATAATCGAAAGGACAAAATATCTAATAAAAATAATGAATGCATCATGTTGGAATTTCTATTTATGCATTAAATAATGGCCACAATAAAACTAAAAAAAATATAATAATAACTTGAGATGTGAATTGAACCCTAAATTGAAATTAGGGTTTGATAATAGAAAAAAGGGAAAGGGGTATAAAATATAAAGAATATATATAAATATAGCTCCAACAACCGGTATTTTTAACTATACAATATAATCAGTGAACAATTTGGAAATCAAGTTTAAAAATTCGAATTTAAGTTTCAAATTTGGAAAAGAAAACAGAAAAGAATAAAAAAAAAGAAAATTTTCCTACTTCTCTGGGCCTCATTTTTTCTGGACCCAGCTCACGCCCCCCTTGCCTTCACTTTGCCTGCTGGGCTGAAAGGCACCCCGCCGGCCCACTTGCACCTCTCTGTTTTTTTTCCTTTCGCCTGGAGCTGCTGACACGTAGGTCCCGCAACCAGTCTGCCCACACGCGCACCAGGCAACAACTCGGTCGCACTTTGTTTCACTGTCGGGTGGGCCTTGTACGTCAGGCGCACCTCTATCCTCCGGTTTGTTTGCAACTGAAGAAGCGGAGCTTGCCCGCGTAGGTCGGATCCGCCGCCGGGGTTCTCGGGCAAGCTGTTTCAACCGCCGTTTCCCTGGTTTCGTGGCTTAGTCTGCGAACCATAAAGAGTAGTGCCCCGCGACCCCATCCCTCTCAATCCGTTCGAGCCAGTAGCCATTGCCATGCCACCATTGCAGGGAAGAAACTAGTGTGCGGGTCCGCCGTGGTGGAAAGCTCCGGTGCGCTTGCACCGACACCCCGTATGGTGGATGGGGAGTTACTCTGGACCGCCGGGAGCCTGGGCATGACTTCCGGGGGCACGTGAACTGGCTGGTTCGCCCCTATTTCCTCACCGAAGATCAGCAGTGCCGCCAATCCGCTGCTCACCATGATCGTCTCTGCCACTACTTCGACCGCCATTGAGGTATCCTCAATCTTGTCTCCCTTCATCAGTGCATCCTCTAGAACCCAGTAGAACTCGTTAATCGGTAGTGTTCAGAGCTTAATTGCTCATCGGTGTGAGAGCGTCGCCGCATCTCCCTCTGGTGTCTCGAGCAGGAGTCTTGCCCTGATTACTCGGGATGGGGCGTCGATTATCGAGTTCACGATGGGCAGACCGTCGATTAAACCCGGTATATAGCAGTGTCTGTGTGGGGAATCCATGGGTGGCGTGTTCCCCGGCGGGTTGTGTCGTGCGGAGGAGGTGCCGCCGCCACCTGGGAACGGCGAAGGGAGAAGACGACCTCTCTGCCGTCCATCCGAGTTTGGACGGTAGATATTAGATCTGGGGGAGATGATGAGTTAACCGTTGGATCTAGATAAACGGTAGGGATTTGATGGGTTGGGGAAATGTCGTGATCCATTGGATCTGTAGAGAACGGCCGGGATTAGATTCACATGTGGCAACTTTAAGTCTCATTTCATAAAATCTGAGCCCTCAGTTTAGATCGAACGGCCAGCAGTGAAACCCTCTCCACAATCTAATCTAAACCGCAAGATGTAGATCCAACGGCCCACACCCTTCAGCCGAGTCCTTATTCAAAAGAGACCCTATCATTTTAGATAATAAACCCGCAGTCCTGGCGCCAGCCGATCTGTGTCTAGGCAGTTTTACCCCGAGCCCCCTGCATCTCTGTTTAAATATGCGCGCAGTCCAGGTCATGGGAAATTGAATAAATAATATCAGGAAATGGTTTTTTTAATGAGAAAATAATTACTAGAACTTCAATAATTCATAGAAAATGCATATGAACTCCAAATTACTTCATTCCAGTTGCTAAAATTTTGTAATATTATTCCCTACCACTTAGAGTCTCTGTTTTATCATGACAACAGTAAGAAAATTAATCCCACACATAATCCTATTTTAAATACATAAAACCTTTGAAAATCCATAACTTAAAATCTATAACTCGAAAAATTATGGTTCCTATTCTTATGATCTTATTTTAATATGTAGATTATTAATATGTATTTTGTTCTTATGTTTGGTGTGATGTTAATTTTGCATATACCATGTATGTCTGTATTGCTACGTTTAGCGGTGAGGACACATGTCATCTGAAGATCATCCTGGTACCTGGAAATCTCAAGTCCCAGGCAAGTTGTGCCCTTGATCACTTCTTTTTACCCACTCATGTTCTAATTATTCATAATGATCTGCATAGGTTAATTTTGATGGGACCCAATAGGTTACCCTAGTTTGTCTATCTTTATACCTTGTTTACCACTGAACTTTTTGGGTAGTACTTGCTAGTGCTTTATGTGGTTTTGGGTATGAAGGTTCATTGTTCATGATCACACTTTTATTATATGTTTATTATTACTGTTCATGATAAGATCATTATGTTAATTGAAACATGGAGCGACCACCCGGGAAAACAGTGCTACCACAAGGGAGGAATGGGACCCCTTGGCTGATTAATTAGGAAAGCTAGTGGAAGACTACCTTACCCGAAAGGGGCAAGGGCAGTAGGGGAGTGGTCAGTGTAGGGAGGCCCTCGGGAGGATTTTGCTGCGATGGCGGTCCTGCAAGGGATTCCTGCATTGGAGCTTCCTATAAACTGTAGCGGGTTTTCTGAAGCTAGTGGAACTTTGTAAAGGCCTCGTAGTGTTACCCTGCCTCGCCTCCTCGGTAGAGGTGTATGGGAAGTCGCGATCCCTTGGCAGATGGGTAACATGACTTGTGGGTAAAGATGCGCAACCTCTGCAGAGTGTAAAACTGGTATACTAGCCGTGCTCACGGTCATGAGCAGCTCGGACCCTCACATGATTAATTTATGGAACTAAATTCAATTTGTCATATGCATTGCATCGCAGGTGATGTTGTTACTTTTGTTCTACTATTTAATTGGGTTGGTACTTACTTATACTTAGTAACTGCTAATAAAATTTTGACCAACTTTAAAAGCAATGCTCAGCTCTAACCATCCTCTTTGGTAAGCCTTACACTTCACGTGAGCTCCCACCTTTGGCGAGTTCATGCACATTATTCCCCACAACTTGTTGAGCGATGAACGTATGTGAGCTCACTCTTGCTGTCTCACACCCCCCCACAGGTCAAGAACAGGTACCGCAGGATGAGGCGCATGGAGGATGCTGTGATGAGTTCGTGAGTGGTCTAGGCCGTCGTCTCCCAGTCAACTTTGGGTTGCTGGACCGTTGTCTCCTTATAATGTAATTATTTATTTTGTATAGAACTCCTGTTATATATAAAGTTGTGACATTCGATCCTGTGCCACTATACATCATATGTGTGAGACTTGGTCCTAGCATACCTGGTGTTTATGTTCGCGCCCGGGTCTTGGTGCCCCGAAATCCGGGTGTGACAGCAGCCGAGTATGAAGCTCTGATCCATGGACTAAACATCGCCATATCATTAGGCATCAAGAGACTAATGGTATACGGAGATTCTCTGGTGGTCATAAGCCAGATAAACAAAGAATGGGACTGTTCGAATGATTCAATGGGAAAATACTGCACTGCCGTCCGAAAACTAGAAGATAAATTTGAAGGCCTAGAATTTCATCATGTAGAAAGAGATCGAAACACGACAGCCGATGTATTGTCCAAGCTAGGATCCAGTCGAACTCAGGTCCCACCCGGAGTCTTTGTGCAAGAAATACTACAACCGAGCATCTCAATGGATCAAGCAGAAGAATGTAATATCGTAGATCAACCCGAGTCAGACTCTGATGACTGGAGAAGGCCGATCATCAGATATATAAAGAATGAAGAGGAACCAGATGACAAAAATGTAGCCGAGCGCATCGCCAGACAGTCAGCCCACTACACACTCATTGGGGAAACATTATATAGAAGGGGTGCATCAGGCGTCCTCATGAAGTGCATTCTCTCATCTACTGGGAAGCGACTTCTGGATGAGGTCCATGCTGGGCAATGCGGAATACACGCAGCATCCAAGACACTAGTCGGGAAGGTCTTCAGGTCAGGATTCTATTGGCCAACAGCAAAAAGCGATGCAGCTGAGTTAGTTCAGAGGTGCGAAGCTTGCCAGTACTTGTCAAAGCAACAACATCTACCAGCACAGCAATTGCAGACCATACCAGTAACTTGGCCCTTCGCATGCTGGGGACTGGATATGATTGGACCTTTCAAGAAAGCTCAAGGAGGATACACTCATGTACTGGTAGCAATCGACAAATTCACTAAATGGATAGAATTCAAACCCATTGCTTCCTTAACCTCAGCCAAGGCCGTGGAATTCATACAAGACATAATATTCAGATTCGGAATACCAAACAATATCATAACTGACTTAGGATCCAACTTCATGAGTTCAGAATTCTTCGACTTCTGCGAGCAAAAGAGCATTCAGATCAAGTATGCTTCGGTAGCGCACCCGAGGGCCAACAGGCAGGTCGAACGAGCTAACGGGATGATATTGGAGGCACTCAGGAAAAGGGTCTTCGAAAAGAATGAAAAGTTTGCAGGGAAATGGATAAGGGAATTGCCCTACGTTGTTTGGAGCCTAAGAACTCAACCTAGCCGAGCTCTGCATGGAAACACTCCTTTCTTCATGGTCTATGGGTCGGAGGCAGTACTGCCTGCTGATCTCAAGTTTGGGGCGCCAATGTTGATCTTTGAAAGTATAGCGGAGGCCGAAGCAACCAGGCTGGAAGACATTGATGTACTCGAAGAAGAACGGCTGAATGCGGTAATTCAATCAGCACGATACCAACAGACTCTGAGACGCTATCACGACAAGGCCGTGCGACAATGATCCTTCTCAGTGGGAGATCTCGTCCTCCGCCGAATTCTAACGGGGGAGGGACGGCACAAGTTGTCACCCTTATGGGAAGGACCATTCATAGTAGCAGAAGTCACTCGGCCGGGGTCATATCGTCTCACTCAGATGGACGGCACAGAAATTGGGAATTCCTGGAATATAGAACACCTCAGGAAATTTTATCCTTAGCTATATTTCAAAAGCTATCAAGACAACGATGTACTCTGTAAAACGGGAGATATGTCATCAATAAAGAAGGCTTCAAAGATACTCAATTTGTTCATGATTGACTAGCATTCTTACTTAACTCGGGGTGACCACTATGCCCTGCCAACGGAGCAATCGGCTTAAGTCGGCAAAGACTTAAGACGGTGCAACATGCTCACGCTTACTTAACTCGGGGTGACCACTATGCCCTGCCAACGGAGCAATCGGCTTAAGTCGGCAAAGACTTAAGACGGTGCAACATGCTCACGCTTACTTAACTCGGGGTGACCACTATGCCCTGCTAACGGAGCAATCGGCTTAAGTCGGCAAAGACTTAAGACGGTGCAACATGCTCACGCTTACTTAACTCGGGGTGACCACTATGCCCTGTCAACAGAGCAATCGGCTTAAGTCGACAAAGACTTAAGACGGTGCAACATGCTCACGCTTACTTAACTCGGGGTGACCACTATGCCCTGCTAACGGAGCAATCGGCTTAAGTCGGCAACGACTTAAGACGGTGCAACATGCTCGCGCTTACTTAACTCGGGGTGACCACTATGCCCTACTAACGGAGCAATCGGCTTAAGTCGGCAACGGCTTAAGGCGGTGCAACATGCTCACGCTTACGTAACTCGGGGTGACCACTATGCCTTATAAACAGAAGCAATCGACTTAAGTCAGCAGTGACTTAAGGCGATCTGACGTGCTTACGACTACTCATATAGGGATGACTTCTATATCCCGTAAACAAGTTTCAAAACCATCACACAGCCTTTTACTACTGCAAATTTACGTACTGTTGAATTCTGAAACAATAGGAGAATAACAATATCATTTAAGGGCTAAACTGGTGTCCTCTAACAAATGTATGACCATGCTAACCGCGCGCTCAAAGCACGCAAAATATTTCTCTATTTCGCGATATCTTTCTCAGGAGCTACCGACGAGGAAGGGCGACTTGAGGAATCAAGAGCAGCATTCACGTCAGCCCTTATATCTTCAGGAACAACCACACCGGGTCTCCTCATCAAGATTCGTCCCGCCCGAATGGCCTTATCCATGGCTCTGTCGCGCTGGGCTCTCAGAGTAATGGAAGTTTTTTCAGCAACCTTGGCAGCCAATTGAGCGGTTTCTAGCTCCTGGGCGATGGATTTCTTGGAAGCACGGAGTTCTTTGATAGTAGCATCCTTAGACGATATCAACTGCCTGAGACGGATCACGTCATCTGTGGATTCCTGCAGCCTACAGCGAAGATTATCTAACTCCTCCATGGTGAAGCGATGACTCCTCTCCAGGATGGTCAACGAGTTGCTAGAGTCGCGATACAGTCTGTCAAGATTGTCACGAGACGCAGCAAGGACACGTTTTTCTTCCTGCAAACAAAAATCAACTCCTTCAAACATCAAACAAGCAATAGGAACACAGCAATGCAAGGCACAGTTTCATAAGTCACCTTTTCAGAATCAAGCTGAGCACGAAGGGAAGAGCTCAGTGCATTGGCGTCATCTAGGGCAGCAGAGACCTGGGCTAGTTCAGTCTGGCTTTGAGAATACTTTTCTTCAAAATCGGAGCAACGCTGGACCAGCTCAGCCTGTTCTCGAGAATGTTTTTCTTCAAGAGTGGAAATTTGCCGAGTCATATCTAGCAGGAGACAATCAAACAAAAAGGGTCAGAGTGTAAGGCAGTTCAATAATGAAGACAAAGAGAAGCAAAAAAGCACTAACCAACATTGGTCGCCTCCAAGTCAGAGACACGATGTTGAAGTAACACCGGATTCCAACGTGCAAGAGACAAAGCTCCTTCTGGAACAGAAGCACCCTGCAACCTCAGCTGGCTAGCCATCCTGTCCACCAAAGCCTGATAAGGAGAACAGATGAGTGTAATGACAGCAGTTCATACGGTGCAAAAGTCAGGACAGAATATATCACAGTACCTGGAGATTGGAGAAGAACGAAGGGACTCCCAAATCGTGAGAGATCAATTGATGACCGGGCGTAAGGTCGCCACCCGAAGCAGCTTGCAACAAACCAGCAGGAACCAACTCAGTGCCACCAACAGAGCTCAAAACTTGGCCAACGGGGACGCTGCCCTCTAAAGCGAATCCCTGGTCTAGAGCTTGGGCTACCACCATGCAGCCAGAGTGCGGAGGCGATCCCGCATGAACGTCCATGGAAGTACAAGAGGGAGACCCCGCTCGGACACCCTCGGGGGCTGGGTCATAGTTTGCGCTGCCCACGTGAGCTGGATCATCTCCGGCAGTACCCTCGGGGGCTGGGCAGTAGCTTGCACTTCCCACCCGAGCCGAGTTACCCTCGGCAACACCCTCGGGGGCTGGGTAAACGTCAACACCATCCTTGAGGGCCAGGTTCTCTGCAGTAGCCGCCTCTAAGGCTGAAGGCCCCTCAGTTACTTCCATGGGACCAGGATGATCCAAGTCAGTCTCCTGACCCTCAAGACTGCGCTCTAAGGTCGATGAGGCGCGGGATGACCTCAACCTAGCATCGAGCACATCAGCACAAACCTCCATCACACCATCATCCGCTGACTCTGATAATAGGTCCTCTAGAACCATATCCTCTAGAGTCTGATCAAAGTTTGCCAGAGATAACTCCTGTAAACCAACGAGAGCTGACAGAGCAGGAGAAGGAACCCCACTGCTTTCCCCACTGACAATATACTGCCGACTGTTCTTCCGAGTCAGAGGGACCTCATCTTCTTCCTCCCTGTCGTTTTCATCAACAACATAAGCAACACACCCATTGGGATCAGCATCGGATGGAGCACCCCCATTGGGATCAGCAGCAGATGGAGCACCCCCATTGGGGTCGGCGTCAGTAAAATCAGGCACGGGAACCTCCTCAGCAGCAGGAACCGAAGGACCAGCGCCCCGATCCAAACTAGATATTTGCCGAAGACGTCTCTTTTTCTTTTTCTACTCATCAGCAGAAGGATCAAGTTGATTGGCTCGGCAAGGGCGTCTCGGGCGAGCACTGGCAGGCTTCTAAATATCCAAAGTCGTACTAGCTTCTGGGAGAGGTGCCACCACCAATGTCCCGGCAGGAGCAGCATCAGGAGAGTCCTCAGCCAGCAAATCAAGCATAGCACTTATTTCTGCGTCACTAGGATCCAAAGGCACCTCAAAGTGGACTTGTCGTTCGTCATCAGGAATTTCCCCGAGTGAGGCAACCAAAGTGTTAACTTCTTCGGCAGAGGGTCGCACTCTAAGGCCCAAACCGCCATCAGCGACAGGTGGATTCGACACAAAAAGAGTGAAGGCCTTGGGAGGAGGCAGGTTCCATGCTGAGTATGCCACTGGGGCACCAATATTTGATACCTTGCCTCTAAGAATCATCTCAAGTCGGTTCACCAAGTCTACAGAGGGAATTTTCCTGTTGGTAACCCGAGTTGAGTCAGCTAGACCTCGGTACAGATAAGCCGGGTATGCCCTATCCTTCAACGGCTGAATGTTCTTAAAGACGAAATCGGCAACCACGGCCTCTGCAGTCAGACCCCTCTCTTTGAGCAGTCCAACTTCAGCTAGCAAAGCCCCTGCCTCAGCCACCTCCTGATCCGTGGGGGACTCGGTCCAACTCGGAGTGCGAACATCCGGCTGTCTTCCCGACCGTGGGGGGAGAGAATTTCCATGGTTCTCAACAATAAACCATTCCAAGCGCCATCCCTTGATACTGTCTTTGAGAGGGATTTCAAGATACTCAGTCTTCCTCCCACGGCGCATCTCCAAACTAGCACCCCAACCAGCTGATGCTGCCCCCCGGCCATCCCAGGGCGACAGTGGTACAAGTACTTCCACAACCCAAAATGTGGCAGGACGCCAAGAAAAGCCTCGCACAAATGAACGTAAATGGAAATTTGCAGAATAGAATTGGGATTCAGGTGGGTCAAGTTAAGGCGATAAAAATCAAGGAGGCCGCGGAAAAAGGGAGAAATGGGGAGAGCGAGACCGCGGAGAAGAAAAGGAACGTAAATCACGGATTCATGGGTATCCTCTGTCGGGACAGTGACCCCATGACAAATCCGCCAAGAACAAGGCTCCCTCGGGGGAAGGACCCTGATGGACACGAGGTGGAGAAGGTCAGGCTCGGAGACAACGGACATATGGTTACCTGCGAAAGGCAACTGGCTGTTGGGGTCGATGGGAGGAATCACCGTAGCAGATGAACTCGAGGCCTTTCTCTTGGGCGCCATCTCAACTCTACTGGCGAACAGAGCGAGAGCCGAATTGCAGAGAGGATCTGGAGGCAGGAAAGCAAGAACTAGGGCACCGAAAGCAGAGGCGGCTAAAAGCGCAGTATATGCGGGATATTCCTGAGTCAGATATCGTCTTCAAAAGCGCCCAGTCAGCACCCGGCGGTTACTTCTAAAACACTGGTGTGCCACGTCGTTACCCGGCGGCTACTTCTAAAACCCCGGTGTGCCACATCGTCACTCGGCTATTATCCTCAAAGTGGCCGACACGGCCCGTTTTAACTCGGCTGTCGTTTCTAAGACGCCGACGTTATCACCAGTCGCTCGGCAGCTATCTCTAAAACGCCGACGATGTCCTTAGTCGCTCGGCGGTTACCTCTAAAGCGCCGACGTTGTCTTTAGTCGCTCGACAACTATCTCTAAAGCGCCGACGATGTCTTCAGTCGCTCGACAGCTATCTCTAAAGCGTCGACGTTGTCTTCAGTCGCTCGGCAGCTATCTCTAAAGCGCCGACGATGTCTTCAGTCGCTCGGCAGCTATCTCTAAAGCGCTGACGATGTCCTCAGTCGCTCGGCAGCTATCTCTAAAGCGCCGACGATGTCCTCAGTCGCTCGGCGGTTACCTCTAAAGCGTCGACGATGTCTTCAGTCGCTCGGCAGCTATCTCTAAAGCGCCGACGATGTCCTTAGTCACTCGACGGTTATCTCTAAAAAACGCTGGCGTTGTCACAGGTCACTCGGCTGTCACATCTAAGAGCGCCGACGTGGTCAACAGTTATTCCGACACTGACATGGTCTCATCATCACTCGGACTCTATTTCAAACGCGCAAATATCGACAATAATAGCTCGGCCATCACCCCTGAAGCGGCGATATGATGCCCGAGTTATTTAGTTACTATTCCGAATGAATCAACCTCACAAATAAAAGATCGATTTACTTCGAAGCAGAGTAACTGGCACAGGAGGAGACAAAGTCATTCTTCATTAAGGGAAGTAATAATACTTACAAATCAACTCATTATGAGTTGATACTTCCCTACTGCTACTACTACTACTACTACGCTACACTATACTACTCTACATTACTAATACTACTACATTATTTCACTATACTACTTCTAATCTATACTAATATTTAAAAACCAGTGGCACCTAGCCACTGGCCTTGTTGCTGCCCCTGCTGCTGCCGCCGTTGCCGCCCCTGCTGCCGCTGCTGCCACCCCTGCTGCCGCCGTTGCCGCCCCTGCTGCCGCTGTCGCCGCTGCCATCGCCTCCGTCGTCGTCATCGTCGTCGTCGTCGTTGTCGCCTTCGCCACCGCCGCCACCGTCCTCCTCGGACGAGTCCTCCTCGTCCGAGGAGTACTCCGACTCATCCGAGCCCGCGAGCCCGGAGCGCTCGACGGCCCGGATGTAAGTCCAGACCTCCGCGGCGATCCCCTGAGAGTCGTCCGAGTCATCGGACGACGCTGGGGGAGGAATGGGAGCTGGAGACCCCTCGAACTCAGAGGAGAACTCCTCCTCTGAGTATTCCGAGTCGCCAAAGTCCTCAGATGGAGGAGTTGGCTCGCGCTTGCGTTTCTTGCCCATGGTGGAAATGCAAGGAGAGGAAGAAAGCAAGCAGTGGAGAACAGCAAGAGATGTGAAAAAACCAGAGAGGCAAAGACACTATTTATAGAAGAAGAAGGCAACCGCTCACCTCCAACCGCGGTCACTGAACAGTCGCGAAGCATTCAATACACACTTCAACCCGTCTGAAGACGCGCGGCTGACGCCGTTTCACGCAATGCAACACCCATTGGGACTCCAGTCAACCGCGCAGAAGATATGATTACAACCGTCGTCACATCACATTACTACTCAGAAGTAGCCGGCTAAAACACTCAGCATACCAAGCCGTCCCTTACCCACACCCATTGGGGGGACGCCCAGGAATTATCAGTATATTTTTCAAAATCGTCACATCCGTGCAGGGCATGCAATGAATACCTCAAGACAAAAATGAGATATCAGTAAGGATCAAAGGAAAGCCAAATATAGCCGGTGGAGTACAAAATATGACCGACAAAAGCGACGTGAAGACTAGCCAGGGAACGTCCATCAAATGTCCAATCAGTCGCAGAGCAAATAAATTGCACCACCTAGCGAGATATGGGTGGATCACGAACTCAGCTGCAAAAGACAAAATACATGCTGACCTCTAAAGCATAATATTGATGACATAATGCTGACCTCTAAGGCGTTCGGAAAAAAGAAAGGATTATTCTCAGCAGAAGGACACGAAATGAAGACCTTCGAGAGGATTATTTTCAAAAATCCACTCGAAGCTCGGAGGCTACACCCATTGGGTGCACCTTCGGTGCACCCCATGAATCACCATTTCAAGCCAAGATAGTGCCGACTTCTAAGGCATAAGACAAGATTAAAGACAAGGCTGGCCCTCAACCAAAGTACAAGAGGAAAATAAAATAATTTCTGATGAAGACCTTCGAGTAGATTATTTTCCAAAATCTACTCGAAGCTCGGGGGCTACACCCATTGGGTGCACCTCCGGTGCACCCAATGAAGTTCAGGGTCCTACAATATAAAATGCCGACCCCTAAGGCACAAGCATGAAACAAAGCTCCAGTTTACGAGTGATCAGCAGCAGAAGGAGACAATAAGAAATCGTCTTTCTCTAAATTACCTGCAAGCTAGGCCTAGGATCTTTGGGCTGATTACCCCAAAATCAACCCAAAGATCGGGGGCTTGTGGGGGACAAATATCCCCCGGGTCCACTGGAAGGGTAAAAGACCTCACGAATGGCCCAAGGGCCCAATAAATCGTAAGGTCATTCCTTCATGGGCCTGGGGAGGGACAATCAGTAAAGCAGATCGACGTAAGGCCGGATCGGTGCAAGACCGGACGGCCCCACAGCGTTGAGCAAGAAACCACAACAGAAGATCCGACTTTCCCGCGCTGGAGCCCCATGCAGCGGAACCAGGCGAGGATAGGTCGGCAGAATCATAGGAAGATAGACTCAAACAGTTCACTATCTTTTAGGTGCACGTTGTTATCATATCCACATGTATTGCCCCACGGACGAATATATAAGGCCCGGGGAGCACCCCTTCAGATCGATCGATCTCACTACTCAGCCATCCACCTCAACCCTCCACGTTCTCGCTTTAGAGAACTACCTTGTAACCCATTACACAAAGCATCCTCACCAGGACGTAGGGTGTTACGCATCTCTAAGCGGCCCGAACCTGTAAACACTGTCCATTGTCCCTCGTGCGTCTGGCACGAACCATTTTGCTACAGTCGGCGACACCGTCCTACTCCTAAAAACACCTCGAGGGGCAACCCTGGGTGTGCGGTAGGACCCAAAACACCGACACAGGGCTCGGACTCGGGCTCAGCCCCGGAAGACGACGAACTCCGCTCCGCCCGACCCTAGGGCTCGAACTCGGGCTCAGCCCCGGAAGACGACGAACTCCGCTCCGCCCGACCCCAGGGCTCGGACTCGGGCTCAGCCCCGGAAGACGACGAACTCCGCCTCACCTGACCCTAGGGCTCGGACTCGGGCTCAGCCCCGAAGGACGACGAAGTCCGCCTCGCCCGACCCGAGGGCTCGGACTCAGCCCTAGCCTCAGCCAATGGTCTCCGCCTCGTCCGACCAGGGGGCTCGGACTCGACCTCGACCTTGGAAGACAGATTCGACCTCGACCTCGGAGGAGCCTCCACCTCGCCCAACCTAGGGCACGGACCGACCACGTCAACAGGAAGCGCCATCATTACCCTACCCCGAGCTGACTCAGGCTACGGGGAACAAGACCGGCGTCCCATCTGGCTCGCTCTACTATACGAGTAATGATGGCGCCCCGCATGCCCTGTGACGACGGCGGCTCTCAGCCCCCTTACGGAAGCAAGAGGACGTCAGCAAGGACTCGACAGCCCCGACAGCTGTCCTTCCGCCAGGCTCCAGCGCTCCTCCGACGGCCACGACACCACGCGAACTGGGTGCCAAGACCTCTCCGGCTGCCACGATGGCATGTACTTAGGGCGCTAGCTCTCCCCCGCTAGACACGTTAGCACATTGCTACACTCCCCATTGTACACCTGGATCCTCTCCTTACGCCTATAAAAGGGAGGACCAGGGCCCTCTTACAGAGGGTTGGCCGCGCGGGGAAGGACGGGACGGCGCTCGCGCAAGGCCGCTCGCTCCCTCCCGCGTGGACGCTTGTAACCCCCTACTGTAAGCGCACCCGACCTGGGCGCGGGGCTAACACGAAGGCCGCGGGTTCCACACTCCCACGCCTGTCTCCCTCCGACTGCTTCTCCCCCTTCGCGTTCCGCCTCGCGCCGACCCATCTGGGCTGGGGCACGCGGCGACGATTTACTCGTCGGTCTAGGGATCCCCGGGTTTCGAAACACCGACAATAATAATAATAATGATAATAATAATAATAATAATAATAATAATAATAATAATAATAATAATAATGATGATGATGATGATGATGAGATGTCAAAACATAAAGCATACACGCCCGATCACTTCGCTCGTCTCTCGCCCCCCAACTCTTCAAGGCTCGAACAATTGAACATCTAATCTATAGAGTCTAATGGCCTGCCCTATTTAATTTTAAAAAAAACGTAATGGTTTTTTTGTCCTCTTCTTTTCTTTTGGCATAATGAGCTTACACGCGCCTTTATTCTTCCGTTCGCTTTATTAAAGCTCCGGCTCTCCTAATCACGAAATTTCCTATGCCAAAGCTAAAAGCTTACTCTTTGCCATTATATACCTTGACGCCGTCCGCTCATGAAAGATACGGCTAACAGACCCCCCCCCCCCCCCCACCCGTTTGTCTTTGCTGGCTGATTTCATGCCCGACAAGTCAAAGAAGAAAAATGCCAAAACTCTGCGGTGGTTTTAGCAGTCTACCCTACTTGCCGAGTAAAGGCAGCATGAGCTTTCAACTTCGAGCAAAAACAGCTAGACACAAGAATCGGCAAAAACTAACCCATGTAGCATCTAGAAGCCATCCTAACACACACGCAACTATTTGGAGTTTCAGACGAACAAAGGGTCGCACGCGTGATGGTGATGCAACCTTCTACAAACACATTACACGCATTGATTTGACGGTACTTATTCAGTCTGTCAGATGTAGAGAGTACAAAGCTGTCATTGCATGCATGCAGGCTAAATTTTAGCCTATCAGATGGCTGCATCTCCTTCTTGACGTCATAAACAGATGCCACGTAGTAGCACGGAATGAATGACGACCCACAACGACGACCATCAAGTACTAGTACTAAACAGGTGTACTCGATCGCCATAAAATACCACGCTTGGGTTTGATTGGGGTTCTCTTGGGTAGGTGAGGATCAGATTCAGTCCTTTTTTTTTTGTCCGAGAAATGGATTTCGGATCCTATTTAGTTAAAATTCCCTAGCCCAGAAGAGCAGCAGGGACCGTTGATTTGAAACCGACACATCGAATACTCACTCGCACGCACGCATGCCGTCCATGGCGGATTAGTGGGAAAAGGCCTGTCAAGGTCGTGTGCGCTCATTGCGTGCTGGCGGCGCTTTAGCTCGCGGCGAGATTTCCGGAAACCTTCTCCGAACACCCAGGTGGCCTTGGACTTTCGACTCCGCCACGCCAGCTGCTGCGCACATTGCGGCTGATTCAATTGAAGACGACGGAGCCGCTGGTAGGTTGGTTCGTTTGGTTGGCAGGTAGTTCGTGCTTGGTTAGAGGAAGCAAGGGGAAGGAACAGCTAGCTGTGTTTTTGTTGATTCAGCAACTGCGATTAGACAGAGAAGAAACAATTATCTCGTCACTGTTTTCAAGTAATAATATAATTACTGTTAAAAAAAAAGCTAGCTCGACACGGACATACTCCTATATAAGAATGTTACTAGTACATGCTGCTACGGATATTACAATGGAATATGCTCGGAAAGGTGGACAACAACCGAGCTGCATGTCCCTTGCACGACGAATTTTCCATTAACGTAAACTATTTGCAGCCTATTGGAGTAGTAATTATTACTGTGTGGACCCTGCTGGCGCGTGTTAATTGCTCACGAATCTATTACTACTCCTTAAAAGAGTACCGTAGGCGTCCACAAACTTGGTTCTGCCAGTCTCCCCGCCGTCAACGCAGATCCGCCCCACACTCCTCCGTCGCAGGCAACACCGCCTCCCCTCTGCTCCGCGATTACGGGGACCAAGGCCGCCATCAACGCCCTCCATCACAGGCAACATCGCCAGTCATGGAAGGTTGCCGAGGATCCCCACCCTCCTCCCCCTCTGCTACGCGATTACGGGCCTCTGCTACGCGATTACGGGGATCCAAGGCTCAACGCGAAGGTACGCCGTCGCCTCCCGCCTCCCCTCCCCTTCCCTCCGCGATGTTACTGCGCAACTGGCCACGCTGTTATGCGTGTTCCGCCTCTCCTCTCCATCGCTGGGCAACTGAGCTTCTCTCCCCCCGACTCCACATCCACCAGCGAGTCGCGCCTCTGCCACCGCCTGCTCGGGCGGGCAGGACCCAGCTCCCCCACGAAATCTCGTCCCTCTGAGGATCTCGCATCCCGCTCCCTCTGAGGATCCCGTCGTCCTCCACCGCTACCGCTGGGAACTCGCCTCCTCTCAGGGTGAGCATAGGGTTTCTTCTCGGTCGGGGAATGTGCAGTGATCGAGAAGCTAGAACTTGCTATTGTCAGCTCCGCAGGCGGCAAGAGGAGCGTCTACCTCATAGACCGTGGTCTGTATGGGGTTGTGCGTCCACGAGCGGCCCTATTGACGAGATGGAGGATGCCTCCACCGTGGCCCTGCAGTTCGCCGACGTGCCGGTGCGCCTGCATGCCAGCCGCCATGACCTTGCCAGTCTAGACCTCGACGCCGACGCACTCCGCCTGTCGACGCACATTTTTGGCATCTTCTACGGACACGACGGTGTCGAGGTACACCTGTGGGCCTAGGGAACCCTTAGAAAGTCGCCCCTGTCATCGATGACCCTTGATGAATCGCTTCTTGTCACTGTACAAGTGGCCAACTACTGCCGGGAGAGGTTCCAGGTACTCTTGAGGTAGGAGTTGAGGCTACTTGGTAAGGATTTGACATGAAGTAGGGCGAGCTGTTCACCGGGTGTTTCTAGAGGCTGGATGATGAGGTGTCAAGGCAGGCAAGCAGGCTTGTCCGTGGCGTCCATGAGCCATGGCCGGTGGCCGCCAAGAACGTGGGCTCAAATGCGGTTGTCACTAGTTTGCTCATCCCATGCTGTGGTTGCCAACTGCGGGGATTCACATGTCGTTCTCCGCCGTGGAAAGGAGACAATAGAGTCATCGATTGATCGCACGGTGAGCCTTTTCTTTTACTTGGAGTGAGCCATGATGATGACGATCGTGCGATTGACCCATGGTTGTTATAGTCTGACATTAAGGATGAGCAGGCGAGGATTGAGGGCATTGAGGCGTTGGGACTGGGATGCAAGGTCATCCAATGGAATGTCTATCGAGTCTCCGGTATACTTGGTATGTAAAGATTGATTGGTATGTACATTGGTTCCTCAGCTAGATCTTGGTAGAATGACTCTTTATGTGAGGTGGAAAGCATAGTTATAGCAACATGAAAATGCTTATGTTGTTTCTTTATGGCATGCTCACTAGATTCATGAACATCGATGCAACAGTACCACTATTATGAAACAGAGAATTAAATATGTGCCTTGTAGTATCTTTTTTCTTTGATCAACTGTATCTCTTGATCGACATGATGGTAGATAAAAATGTTTTTATTCCTAGGTGCAAGCTAATAACAAAGTGTTCTTAGTGTTTTCGAGGGGTGACTGATGAACAGTTGTGCCAAATTAGAGTATTATAGGTGTAGTATTAGTTTGGAATAACTGAATAAACAGAAAGTAAGCAAACTTGCTTATGGCTGATTTAGCTATCAATATCAGACCTAGGCATGCCAAATATTAGTTACAACTTACAGTATTATTCCTTCTCAACCTCATATGATATTTTATATTTTCTCCAAGCTGTGTGAAAAAAAATTCAACATTAGTACAACAGAGGCTTGTGCACATTGTCGATTTAGCTCTTAGTATGTTTCTTTCCTTTTCACCCTTAGGATCCATTTTTTTGGGATTTGTCCCATACCATTTCTGTTAACATATTTTCACTAACTACTGTATTTTTTGTTTATCTTGTTTTCATACTCTGCTAGCTGTGGTGGACTGGTGGTAAAGTGAACCAGGAACAATTTGATTTCAAATATACAGTTTTGGTTTGATTTTATGGCATTTCTCCTTGGTGTTTTGTTTTGGTTAACATTAATGGTTAATGTTGCTTAGTTTTCACAATTCTGAATTTAATTTTTATCTTTATGTTATGCATGTTTCGAGGAACTCTGCAAATACTGTAGTCAATGGCTAACACAACATGTTCCTCACTTGGGGGAAACCCGAAATATGGCACTCAAATTGCAATTAAAAGTTTTGCAGCTGAGTCAAAACAAAGAATTGGTTAATTATTGATAGAAATTAATGTTAGATCAAATGTTAGGCACCCAAACCTTGTCAGGTTGATTGGTTGTTGCATTGAATGGAATAGTAGACTATTGGTGTATGAGTATGCTGAGAATAATAGTTTGGCGAATGCCTTGGTGAGGGACTAACAATCCTCGTAGGCGTCACCTCCTACCCACAGCCATTACTCCACCTCCAGTTTATCAGGTCTGCCAATCCTATTTACCAAAAGCTCCTAGATATCATTCAAGTATTGTAAGATCCTTTTTTTGGTTATTTACTTCCATAAATATCATTTTGCGATGATGTTTTGTTAAAATACTACTGATTGCCATTAACTTGGGGTCGACTGTCTGCCTCATGGCCAGTCCCAAAATTTCAATGCAGCAATGCCGCTACCAAGCCCAAATATCCAAGATGCTCACGAGGACTGGTGCAGTATACCAACAGTCGTATGTGGTATTGTTGTAGGGCATGTTCCATTATCTGTAATAAACAAAGGCATGAAGTTGTGGTAGCCTGTTAGGTTGCACAATTCTGGTTGTTATTAATTTTTCAAGTGGTTGTTTAAGGATTTGTCTGTCTGTTTATGTGTATGTCTGCAACTTTTAGTGTCTGCCTAGAAAACCCTGTTTAAGGAACTGTCTGTTTATGTGGTTGTTCAAGGATTTGACTGTTTATGTGGCCGTTCATGTTCCACAATTCTATTTCATGTGGTTGCTGTTAATGCATATGTGCATGATCCATATAGTGCATGTCTGTTGAAGGCATGAAGTTGTGGTTGCTATTAAGTCTGGATGTTTAGGTGGTTGTTGGTAATTTTTTTGAACAGGCAACGGGGGGACAAAGAGTCCCCACCTGATCAGAATTTTTATATATGTAACATAAGGTATAGGTTACATAACATGTTGCTGGTAACTGATATGTGCACAATTTAGTTTTAATGAGTACAGGTCAGCGATTGCTAAGGAGGTTAGCGAGAAGTGGCGCAGATCTAGGGGCTGTGTGCACACTTAGAATCAAAGGTGCAGCTGTCAAAGTTCAACTAGCATTTGTTTGCACTTTCGTAAGTCCATGGCCATCTCAATTCAGAACATGCAGTATACCATATGGTCTGATTACTTTTGGTGCTTAGGTTCCTTTTGACATGGCTACAGATTCTTTTTACGGAACAAGAAGATATAACCAATAGACATGATTTGTAATGAGGCTATAGATTACTACCAGACTCAAAGCAACTTAGGTCGGGAATCTGGTAATGATATTTAGCGTCATTAAATACCTTTATTGTTATCGACACTACTATTGTTTTTTGAATTTTAGTAACTTATGTGTACCATATCAGTGATCTGATTAGTGTCACCTGATGAGCTATGTTTCGCGATAATAATGTCATGTTGGCTTTGATAACTTTTGTTTTAGGGCTCTCAAGCTTGCTGAACGTGAAGGGCGAGGGGGGTGGGCACCTTTTCATTCTCCGGCAACTCTCTAATCATTGACATCCTGCTTGAGTGAGGTATAAGACCTGTCTTTTTCTGAACTAATGTGATGATTGTTACTATTATTTCTGTTCACTAGGATAGAAGCATCCCTCTTTATTTCTGTTCACTTAGACTAATCTATGAGGATTGTTAATTTATTTGTGTTCACTTGGATAGAGACACCCTCTTTGTTTCTATTCACTTGGACATAAGATGGTAATTTAGAATTTGCTTCCTCCTACCTTTTTTGAACTAATCTGCATGCTTCCGCCTAAACAAGGTTGGGAGTAGGCATAGTTCACTCTGAGTCATGTCTCCTCCTGCTTAAGTTCAATATTTTTGTGAAGTCTGAATGTTCGAAATCTGGTGTCATCTTCTATAGCTATGCTTTGCTTTGATCACTTTTATTTTAGTGCATGCTTCCACCTAAACAAGGCTAGGAGTAGGCATAGTCCACTTTGAGTCATGTCTCCTGCTGCTTAAGTTCAATATTTTTGTGAAGTCTAAATGTTCAAAATCTGGTGTCATCTTCCATAGCTATGCTTTTCTTTGATCACTTTTGTTTTAGTGCTCTCTAGCTGAACCTGTTGTCCAACATTACTGACATGGAATTTTTTGGTTAACCTTAAAACCAGAAAGAGCTTGCGAAATTATGTTTGTGATTCTCTGAGTTATTCCATAAATATGTGTAAGTATAAGTTTTGATCCCTGCTACTGTATAGATCATCGTTAGGAATGAATTGTGGTGCTGCCTTATGGTTAACCTTAAAACCAGAAAGAGCTATGCTTTTCTTTTGAATGTGAACAGGTATTAGCAATAGCCCCTCCACCTGCTTATGGCTACAATGAAGAGTGGGGGAGGAAGGAGATTATTATAACAGTGGGATGAGGCATGGTTCCCCGACTCTAGGCGTGGTTGAAGCTCTGGACGCCACGAGGGCCACTGCAGTCACTGCCGAGGAAGCGCGCACTACCGCCAAGGAGATGGAGAAGAAGGCCGCCACTACTGCAAAGCTAGCCGCCATCGCTATGGACAAGGTGGGATTTGTCGTCGTTGTTGTGGCCAGTGTCGTCGCCGAGGAAGCCAATGCGTTGGATTCAGTGGCACATCGCTATTTGGTTGTGAACTTATGATGTATGAACATTGCTATGAGTGTAACCTGTGCTGATGCTTTGTTGTGAAATTTATCTAAGAATTGGAGATCAGTTCCAGTTATGTGTCTGTGTGCCTTTTTTATCAAATTAGCATTGTGTTGTTGTGTGGTCATAGACACAAAACTAACAGTAGCACAAGTTGGTGTACCTGCTGTGTGTTGTTTGAGGCAATCTGTGTTGCTTGTGTTTTAGGCCAACATGACTCTTTAGAAATAATTTAAAGTGATATTGATAATGTTTGCCACACTGATTTTGCATGTCACAGTAATGTTTGTCGTTCCGTATTTATGTTTCACATAATTTTTTTACTCCCGTAGCAACGCACGGGCATGGAACTAGTTTGCTCTGATGAATGGCACGTCGCTCGACAAGCTTGACGGGAAAGCGAGTCTCGGCTGGCTAGTGCTAGTCTAGCTCATCGAATCAGATGCGCTGCTGGTGTTGGTGTTGACGCGTTTGTGAAGCATAATAATCGTTGCATATATTGCAAAAAAAATAATACTCCCTCAGTTTCAATTTATAATTCTCGTTTGAATGTGGTTTCGGTTTTTTTTTGAAAAAAAAAAATAAATAAGATGAGTCGGTTAAATATAGAGAAAAAAAGTCAAACAAATTATAATTTGAAAATCGAAGGAGTAATAGTTTACAGAAATAATAGAGCTTGCACAAGTACTTCTGCAGAGCATGGTATTAGCAGAGTAAGTGTTGACGTATAAGGAAATGAAAAGAAAATAGAGAAAAGCTACATCACCATCCTCTCTAGATCTTTACACTTGATATCCACGATCATCACAAATTTTTCGCCATCGTCAACAGCTAGATGCATCGTCCTCCCACCCCGGCCCATGTCTCTCTCGCCACAGAGCTTCCAGCAGAAACGGGAGAGATCCGGAGAGGGAGGACGAGCCAAACCAAAGGCTGGTTAATCAAGTAATAAACAAGCAGCAGCGACCGCCTCGACGGACGGACGGACGGACCGTGTCGTCAGGCGCGGAAGCAGCCGACGAAGCGCGGCAGGTGGAGGTGGTGCTGGTGCTGCGCGGCGGCGGCGGTGGCGCCGTCGAGGTCGACGAGGTGGTGGGCGCAGGCGCCGTGGAGGTCCCGGCCGATGAGGCGCTCGAGCTGGACGAAGCGGTCGACGCGGCAGGGGATGGCGAGGGCGCCCTGGTGCCGGAAGCCGTACTCGCGCTCGGCCTCCTCCAGCAGCGCGCCGAAGAGCGGGTGCTTGAGGTGGCCCAGCGGCACCGCGAACCGGCGCTGCTCCTCCCCCTCCAGGCCCACGCGCACCGTCACGCACCCCTTGGGCGCTGCCGCTGCCGCCGCCGCCGCCGTCGTCGTCATGTGCTGCTGGTGCTTTCCGGGCATGACGGTCGCCAGATCGGTGGAGCTCTCAATCGGTACGGTGTCCCTTGCTTGGCTGGTCGCTTGCTCGGTTGCAAGAAGAACAAGGGGAACGGACGGACTTAGTTTGAGGGGCTGGTGGTGGTTAGAGGCAGGAAGAGAAGGGCCACGGGTCGGAGCTGGAGATGGCGAGGCGGAAGACGGTGAGGGGGGAGTCGCGTAGGGAGGTGGGCACGTTGGACATGGCCGCCTACTCCTCCACTATGTCTCTTCGCAACAACGACGACGAAGACGATTCGGGTCTGCCTTGCCTTGTGTGGAGTCAGTCGGTTTGCTGTTTGTGAGGAGAAGAAGCTAGCTGCGGTGCCGAGCGAGGGAGGTTGGGACTTGGGAGGCTTTTATAGCCCCCCGCGCACGCCACCAGGTGGGGTTGGTGTTCGCCTGTTCGGTTCCCAGTTCCCACCGCCGGGTCCCGTGCGTGTTTGTGTCGTCTGCCTGCGACCGCCCCGCGCGCGCTGGGGCGGAAGCGGGGGCGACGCGACGCTACTGGAAGGTGCCATATGCGTGTGCTTGGCGTGCGCCTGGCCGCCTGCGCGTTGTGTTTCTTCCCTTTCTTTAGGGATAAGCAAAAGCAACAAAGGGTGCGAGCGCGCTGGGGAGGGCCGCGTTGGGTTCAGATAGCGCCGGTCAGGCTTATCATTTTTTGTTCCTTTTCGTTTCGCAAAAAAAAACAAAAAGGTTGACGATCGTGGCTGGAACGGGGGACGTTTGGAGTCATTTTCAAGTTCGCGCTTGTTTAGCTATTGCTGCTCGCCCTGCTCCTCCCTCTACATCCTCCGCTACACGAACACGACGATGATCGAGTTCGGCACGACGAGAGCACCATACATGACTTTTACACCGTTGCCTTGCGTGAAGGTCGGTTGAACATGGATGCGTATGCGTGCCTGCTGGCGTACACGTTGTCCTTGTCCATGCCTATATTTTACTATTCTTCCTCTTGATGTTTATGTACTATTTACTCCTACGTCTGTGTAGCTGACCAGAGACCCTCTCTCCCGACAAACTGGTTCAACTCGTTCTCCAGCAGACAAACTTATTGCCGTCTTCTCTGGAAAACAGATGACATTTTTTTTTCTCTCTAGTTCAGCTAGCTAGTTGATTAGTTTCTCTCCATTTTTTTTCTTATATTCACTACCGGAATCAATCGCTTTGCCGAGTGCCTGAAGCACTCGGCGAAGCCTTCAAAACACTCGGCAAAAGCTTTGCCGAGTGTTACACTCGTCAAAGAAGGCTCGGTGAACAGTGCATCGGCAAAGCCTTCTTTGCCGAGAGCTTTTTCTCGGGCACTCGGCAAACATCTTTGCCGAGTGCCAGAGAGAGAAAAAAGATTTTTTTCTCGAAGTTTCCGGTCCGCTCCTGGAATCGGTCGTAACTTATGCTAAGTAACATGAATATCATTTTTGCATGCACGGTTTTCTAAGTTTCGAGTGACCTGCAGTTCAAATCTAAATTTTCCGAATAAATTCAAATAAACGAACTAAATCTACTAACGATTGAAAACTTTGTTAAAATTGTGCACAAATGATACATGTAGGTCTACACAGTGTAGGAACATACCACAAAAAATTTGGGAGACAAAATAAAAAAAAATAAAAATATACTTTGCCGAGTGTCTAGAGATGACACTCGGCAAAGACTTCTTTGCCGAGTGCCAACCGTAGGCTCTCGGCAACGACTAACGGCCGTCAGCTTTGGGACGGCCGTTGACGGCCCTTTGCCGAGAGCCCCCTTTGTCGAGTGTTTAACACTCGGCAAAACGTGTCTTTGCCGAGAGCCCCCTGTGCCGAGTGTTCAGCACTCGGTAAAGGGGCTCTTTGCCGAGTTCCTAACTTTACCGAGTGCGGCACTAGGCAAAGCCTTCTTTGCCGAGTGCCCGACAAAAGGCACTCGGCAAAGCGTACTGCACTCGGCAAAGCCTGCGATTCCGGTAGTGATTTGGGCAACAATTATGAACAAAATTTGTAACCATAGTTTCGATGTGGTATTCAGAATGACAACATGCAATCCAACAGTGAGAAAAGAAAGTGGCCTCAGCTTAATTCTTGCATGGTTACCGGACTCGGTCCTGCTTGGATGCCCACGCGCTAAACTTTAGTACTCCTTGTGCTAATGTGTGCTAAAGTTGAGCACTTCATATCTAATATCTTTTATCACCTCTTACTCTTAGTATCCGTCGTGTTTGCGCTTGTTTGAAAAAAATTCCTATCGGTACATCATATTTTTGTGTCGTCGTTCATGGTAGTAAGATTCTAATAGACCTGACGATTGGTAGTGTGTTTTGTCGATGGCACGCCGACAAGCAAATTGATAGCCCAACAATAGAAGTTATCTACCGAGAGGGGAGGAAAAAAATAAAAATATTTCTATTCCTTTTTGTTATATCGGAATTTGTCCTGATTTAAAATGATTTTTTTTCTGTCGGTTTCTGATTCCCAGTAGTGGTTGGACCTTGACCCGCACGGCCGCACCCAGTGGATCAACACAAAGCCCCACATGTAACACGGCCGCACGGCGCGCGGGTCGCGGAAGAATCGGTCCATCTGGCGTCTCCCCTCCCGGTGTCTCGGCGGGGCCCGCGCCACGCGCCGACCGACGCCGCCTTTTGGGCCACTCGATGCGTCATGACTGAGCCCCTGGACTCCTGGAGGCTACTTGTTGCGTGGTTCTTGGACCCGGGCTACGAGCCTGTATACGATGCGCGTTTGCCTGCACAACTACAGGCAGGCCGGGCGGGGGGCGGTTGGAGTGGCGAAATCTCTTGCGCGATTTGGAACCGATGGCAGGCCGTGTGCCGTGCACATGTTCCAGATGACCTGACCCTGATTTTTACTGTTGGCATCATCCGGTTCACGCGATGATTTGCGTCTCTGGACGGGACAGTAATCTGGGGGACGGTAGTTGACTCGCCGAGGGGCGAGGGCGGTGTCGTGTCGCTCCCCGCGTAGCGCTGCGTGGACACGTCACGTCGCCTGGGGGGCCAGGTTCGGTGGCGTCGTACCTCGTGTTTGATTCTATTTTCAGTGCTCAGTGGAAAATGAGAGAGGACAGAGACAAAATGACAGTAGTGTCTTGTTTATTGCAGAGATACTCTTTATATATATGAGTACAAAGGGCATCTGGCCCTTAGATCAAACAACTGTAAAACGGAGGGTCAGGATGGGTCTTGATCATATATACCATATTTTGTAACACTCCCCCTTGATCAACCCAGAACCGTTTGATCATCTGCAATTTATCTTATTCTCCTCAAAAACCCTGTGGGAAAAATAAGGAGTACATAATATCCTTTTGGAGAATAATCTCACATTGTCTCCAAAAGAAAATATGCTTGTAATCATCATGTATAAAAACCCCTGTGGGGAAAATT
The DNA here is from genome assembly GCA_029449295.1 of Zea luxurians. NCBI lineage: Eukaryota > Viridiplantae > Streptophyta > Magnoliopsida > Poales > Poaceae > Zea > Zea luxurians. The sequence continues at coordinate 139,186,145 of JAOPSE010000002.1, forward strand.
AATGATGAAGCATATAGCTTTGTTGATATTACCTCGTTAAAAACTTTGGATGAGAAAACCTTAGCAAGGCAAAACTCATACAAAGAAAAGAGTGTAATATGATGGTTCAATACAGGTTATGTATTATGGAGAATTACTCCCCCTGAACCTTGCAAGCACTTAAGTCTTCTCATACCAATCCCCTCAACACATTTCTGAAATGTAGAGTATGGTAGAGATTTTGTGAATAGATCTGCAAGATTATCACAAGACTTTGTTTGCAAGATGTTTATATCCCCTTTTTCTTGAAGTTCATGGGGATAAAACAGTTTAGGAGAAATATGCTTATTGATATTACTCTTGATATAACCCGTATCCATCTGAACAACACAAGCTGAATTATCTTCATAGATAATTGTTGGTGAGTCAAGAGAACCAATACCACAAGTTGTGAGTATATGATTCACCATTCTACGAAGCCATACACATTCACGTGATGCTTCAAATAATGCAATTATTTCAGAATGGTTGGTGGACGTGGTCACCAAAGTCTGTTTAGACGATTTCCACGAGATGGCAGTTCCACCTTGTAAGAATACGAATCCCGTTTGCGATCGGCCATTGTGGGGATCAGATAAATAGCCAGCATCTGTATACCCAATTAAACTAGGATCATTACTTCTCTTGTAAAAGAGTCCTAGATCTTTTGTGCCATTTAGATATCGGAAGATATTCTTAATGCCAACCCAGTGCCTTTTTGTTGGGGCAGAACTGTGCCTTGCTAACAAATTTACTGCAAAAGCAATATCCGGCCGGGTATTATTAGCAAGATACATTAATGCACCAATAGCACTGAGATATGGGAACTCCGGTCCCAATATCTGTTCTTCATCATCCCGTGGTCTGAATGGATCTTTCTTTAAATCCAAAGATCTGACCACCATAGGAGTCTTTGAAGGATAAGACATATGCATATTGAATTTTTCCAATACCTTTTGGGTATATGTACTTTGATGTACAAGGATTCCAGAAGGTAAATGCTCAAGTTGTAGACCTAAGCAAAATTTGGTTTTACCCAAATCCTTCATCTCAAATTCCGTCGTTAAATGATGACGTGCTTCATCAATATCAAGTTTATTTCCTATGATGTTAAGGTCATCAACATAAACTGATATGATACAGAATCCCACTTTGGATCTTTTGATGAAGACGCATGGGCAATCATCATTTTTCGTGTATCCCTTACGTAAAAGGAATTCACTCAATCGGTTGTACCACATTCTGCCCGATTGTTTTAAGCCATATAATGACTTCTGCAACTTTACGCAATACATGTTGCGCTTTGCCTTTGGATTCGGTACATCTATTCCATCAGGAACTTTCATGTATATATCAGAATCCAGTGACCCATAAAGATATGCGGTCACTACGTCCATTAACTGCATAGATAGACGATTTTGTACTGCCAATGATATTAAATATCGGAATGTTATTGCACTCATGACTGGTGAATAAGTTTCGTTGAAATCAACGCCGGGTCTTTGCGTAAACCCTTGTGCTACTAGCCTTGCTTTGTATCTCACTACCTCACCATTTTCATTTCGTTTCCGAATGAAAACCCACTTATATCCCACAGGGAAGATATCACGTGGTGTAGGTATTACGGCAGAGAAAACTTCTCTTTTGTAAAGCGAGGCTAACTCCGCTTCAATTGCTGCCTTCCATTTGATCCAATCCGAGCGCTTAGTGCACTCTGCCATGGTCTTTGGATCTAGATCATTTTGAAGGTCCTCAGCAATCTGCTCGGAGAAATATATGTCGACATTTGTAGCTTTTCTGTCATATGTTTCACCAGTCTCAACATAGTTGATGGCAATTTCATCATTCCTTAGAGACTCATCAGAATTTCCCAAATTGATGTGTCTAGGATTTTCCGATGTCCCAGCCTTGGTTATGTGCACATCCGAGCTGGGTTGTGGATCATCATAATCCACATGATACATTGTATCATTTTGGTGTCCTTTTGCATTCACTATTGTTCTTTGCTTTTTAGCAACAGAACTGCGCTTATTCACCATACTTCTCCTCTCTAGGAGTTGAGTGGCCTTACTCGGTACTTCCACTCTTTCTGGTGCATTCCTAGCAGGAATGAATGATTTAGTGACACCTTTGTAATTAGTGAATGCATCTGGCAGTTCATTTGCAAGTCTTTGCAAATGTATAATTTTCTGAACTTGTAGTTCAGTTTCTGAAGTACGTGGATCATAACCTGGAACACATTGAGTATTCCAATTTATTTCCTGGCATTCTTTTTGGTACTTGAATTCTCCCCCTAATGCCGGGAAATGCTCCTCATCAAAAATAGAGTCAGCAAAACGGGCTGTAAATAGATCCCCTGTTAGGGGTTCTAAATACTTAATGATCGACGGAGAATGAAATCCCACATAGATCCCCACTTTCTTGTGTGGGCCCATAGCTGTTCTCTGAGATGGTGAGATTGGAATGTATACACAACATCCAAATTTGCGCAAATGGGAAATACTTGGAGGATTTCCACGTACCATTTGTATTGGGGATGTTGAATGGTATGCAGTTGGTCGTAATTGTATAAGGTCAGCAGCGTGCAGAACTGCATGACCCCAACACGACGAAGGCAATTTGCAATTCATCAATAATGGCCTTGCTATGAGTTTAATCCTCTTGATTAGTGACTCAGCCAAACCATTCTGGGTGTGGACATATGGTACCGAGTGCTGTACCTGAATCCCCAGCGCCATACAATAATCATTGAATGCCTGAGATTTGAATTCAGCAGCATTGTCCATTCGGATTGAACTAATCCGATGTTCAGGAAAATTTGCCTTTAACTTGATAATTTGAGACATTATCTTGGCAAATGCATGGTTGCGTGTTGATAGTAAACACACATGTGACCATCTGGTAGATGCGTCAATCAGTACCATGAAATACCTGAATGGCCCAGAAGTTGGCATAATTGGCCCACAAATATCTCCTTGAATCCTTTCAAGGAATTTAAGCGGTTCAGCTTTAATTTTGAGATATGATGGTCTCAAAATAAGTTTCCCAGTTGCACATGCGGTGCAAACAAAATCCTTAGATTTGGGAAAACTTTTTGTAGGCAAATTATGACCAATTGAATTGCCTGTAATTTTCCTCATCATCCCTACGCCAGGATGACCAAGTCGATCATGCCAAATCTGGAATGCATCAACATCTTGGAAAATTACCTTATATGCAACATGTGCATTGCTTTTAATATATGTATAGTACAACTCTGACGTGAGTGATGGAATTTTTTCGCATATGCGTTTGCCATATTTATTCGGCTTTGTTAAGAAGAGAAACTCTTCTTGATTTTCATCATGGGTTTCAATATGAAATCCATTTTGCCGGATATCTCTAAAACTTAGGAGGGTACGTGTAGAATCAGGATACAATAATGCATCCTCGATCACAATTTCAGTACCCATGGGGAGGGTAATAGTTGCTCGACCAGAGCCAACTATCACAGCATCGCGTCCGGCGATGGTCAAAACTTTCCCATCTCTTTTCTTAAGAGTCTGAAAGTATTTGATCTCCCTAAGTATAGAGTTTGTGGTACAACTGTCCACAAGGCATAATTCCTCTTCCGTCGAGTTGTCATCATTATGCATCTATACATAAAGAAAATTCTGAATAAGAATTTTATGATGCAACTTAGTACTATACAGAACATGATATGAAATATCACAATGTCGAAACCATATTACAATAATGGTATGGCGACTCAACCAATGAGTTCGCACTACACATAGGACCCAACACTGGTTTTGTAGAGTGTGTTACATCTCAACACATGAGATTGTATACCTCTACTTATTACAACAACATTATAAAGACAGTATAGAACAACCACACAAGCCACAGTGATCATGATCAAATCTCCAAGCATGAGAGATTTATGCCAAATCTCCAAATGGATCCTTTGACATATACTCAATGATCATATTATCAGACTCATCTTCTTGCAGAAGTGGAGGCTTGTTGTCAACCACATTGGGGTGCTCTTTAGCAAGAGTGTTCTTCAGATCACCAGAAGCCAGTGAAGAACTTCCAACCTCAATTGGTGCTTCAGTAGAATTGAAATGAGCCTCAAAAGCAGGCTTATCAGACTTTGGCTTCTTTAGGGATTGTTGATACAAAAGAACAAGGTGCTTAGGGCAAGTGCAATCCCTAGCAAAATGGCCCTCAGTACCACATTTAAGGCAAGCTCTGTTGCCCTTAGATGGTAGAGGCTTGCCATTTCCTTTTCCTTTTCCTTTACCTTTCTTATGGAATTTGTTCTTATTGAATTTGCGAGGTCCAGAAGGATTCTTGAAGTTTTTCTTGAATCCTTTCTTATTCCCAGTCTTATGCACATTGAAATGTACCTCGGGCAGAGGGGCAGACCCAGGAGGGCGCTGCTGAGCATTCTTTAGAAGAAGCTCATGATGCTTTTCTGCTTGGGTCAATGTGTGCATAAGTTGAGAATATTTCTGGAAATTACTAGAGCGATACTGCTGATGCAATATCCTGTCCTCTGGAAGCATGGTAGATAGAGTCTTCTCTATTTTGTCTGCTTCAGTGGGCTCTTTCTCGCAAAACTTCAATTTAGAACAAATGCTATGAAGAGCATGGTTATATTCTGCAACAGATTTAAAATCTTGCAGTCGAAGGTGGTTCCACTCATGGTTGGCTGACGGCCATATGAGCTCCTTCTGCTGTTCATAGCGCTCTTTGAGAGCTTTCCACAAGTTGTGAGGGCATCTCTCCATAAGGTACTCTTGCTTAAGGTCCTTATGGATATAAAGCCTCAAAAGGAAAAGTGCTGTGTTCTTTTTAACCTCATTCACTGGATCAGTACCAGTGATGGGTGCTGCAATTGCATCAATGATCCCACGAGAAGCAAAAGTTATTTCAATATCTGAAGCCCAAGTTGGGTAGTTATGCCCATCAAGGGCGAGTTCCTTGAACTCTTTGGTTGACATGTTCCTACAGTCATTACCATGGACATCCATTAATTTACGCATAAATTAATAGTCACAATGGTGATGTTGTAAGCTCATTATGCAAAAATTACATATGTAACGAGTTTCTTGAAGGTTCCAAACCTTCCCATTGAATAAATACTTTGAATTTTAGTAAGCATAGTATAGATAATCCTCAAATTAATGAGGTAGATCTAGTAGTGGGCAAGAAACTTGCTGCCTAAAAGCACGGTCTCTGGGCAGATAAGTTCATGAATGAACAAATCGCAGCCAATGCTTAGGACTCCACTACCCATGCTTTACTAATTATCAAAGTAAAATTCACTAACTCTTACATGTGATATGAGTTGCCTGAAGGTTCCAAACCTTCTAATTGAATAAATACTTTGAATACTAGTGAGCATTGTATAGATAATCCTCAAATTAATGAGGTAGATCTCCTAGTAGTGGGCAAGAAACTTGCTGCCTAAAAGCACGGTCTCTGGGCAGATAAGTTCATAAATGAACAAATCGCAGCCAATGCTTAGGTCTCCACTACCTATGCTCTACTAATTATCAAAGTAAAATTCAATAACTCAATATCCTGTTATTTTGGATAGCACGTATAGGTAGTCATCCCGAGAGATGTAGACCTCATAGAGATAGGCATTCCAAATGCTGCCACAAGCACGGTCTCTGGGCTACTAAATTCTATAAAAGAATTTAGTGCAGCCTATGCTTAGGACTCTATCTCCCTGTGCTCTTTATCCAAAATAATGTAATTTTATTTTTGCATGAGTTATATTAAGTCTGAACTTAATAAATGCTATATTTATATGCAAACATAAATGAATGCGTAAATAATAGCAAGTAGAGATGTGTGAATTATTAATGTAAAACAGACAATAATTCACGAACTAAAATCTGCTATATGTACAATAAAACAGATATGTCTTTACAATATATGCAGTCTAAATCACGAATTTAGACGCCTAAGATAACTTTGAACTGAAATTACATATAAAACGGAGTCTTATACTGAAATTCAGGATTTAAAATGATAAAATAGGCCATTTTTGCTCCTAAAAAGCAGCCCAGGCGGCCTGCCAGACGGGCCTGGCAGCGGCCAGAAGGCATGCACGCCGGCCCAGCCTAGCTGGCCGGCCCAGGCGGCCCAACAGGGAGCCAGAAAGCCCATTATATCATAGACGGCTAGGGTTTCAAACGAAACCCTAACCGCCCAGGTCTACAGCCGCCGCCAGAGGCGGTTTCCAGCCGCCGCCAAAAGCCGCGCCCAGCCTTGGATCCGAGCAGGGGCGGCCATGCAGGGGCCGCGCCCAGCGCCTTGCTCGGGGCCGCGCCCGGCGGCTGCTCGGGGCCGCGCCCGGCGCCTGCTCGGGGCCGTGCCCGGCGGCTGCTCGGGGCCGCGCCCGGCGCCTGCTCGGGGCCGCGCCTGGTCCTCCTCCTGCGCCGTTGTCCGCCAGGCGGCCACCACGGGAGCCGCGCGCGCTTGGCCCGTCCGCCCGTGGCGTGCCTGCACCGGTGGAACCACCCGTGCTGAGGGCCGCCGCGCGCCTGGGGCCGCGGCTGGGAGCCGTCGCGCCAGCGCCTGGGGAGGGCGAGCGCCAGGAGGTAGCCGCGCGCGCGCAGGAAGGCGCGCCGGTGGGCCGCGCCGAGCGCCTGCGCCTGCTTGCGGCCGAGCGCCGCGCCCGCCTGGCTGGCGGCCGAGCGCCGCGCGCGTGCTGGCGGCCGAGCGCCGCGCCCGCTGGCGGAAGCCGCCCGCGCCGGGCCGTCTTGGTGCCGCGCCGAGCGCTCGAGGCCGCGCCCGAGGCCGGCTGGAGCCGCCCGTGCCGGGCCGCCACAGGCTGGCCGCTCCGAGCGCGCCCTTGGCGGCGCGAGGCCCACGCAGGTGCACGTCTCCCCCACCCCCCTCCCCAAACGGCCGATACGGCGGCCGGATCGAGGGCCATTAGGCCCTCCGATTGGAGGAGGAAGATGAGGCCACCCCATTTGGGTGATGGCCAGTGAAGATGATGCGGCCTCTCGGGGCATCAACTGCGCGAGCAGGCTGTCCACGACGTGCAGCGATGGTCCCGACGACCACGGGTGCCGACGGGGATGGTGAACGACGAGCAACCGCCGCTGCAGTGGGCGGAGGCGGTGGTGGTGCCGCCAAATCCACATCCATGGGGGCCGATGCAGACGATCCCGCGTCAAACACCGGCGCCGGTGGCGACGGGGATGTAGTGGGGAGTCCACACTCCACCACCGGCAGCGGAACCACCGCTGTCCATCCATGGAGGACGCAGTAGTGCACATTTTGCACTTGCACACGGCGTGCAGGGATCGCATGCACCGGTGGAAGCGCTGCGGCTTGACCAGCGGCGTACGCCTCCAACATTGAATCATCAAGAGTGTGCAGAACTTCGCGCATACGGCGTATGCGCATGGAAACGGTATGTTCCATACCTTGCTGTTGATGTGAAGATCGATCTTGTTGTTCTTGTGAAGAACAGCGCGTTCTTCCACTTTTCTTCCTCTGATCTTTCCTTGAGGCAGTGCTGATAACGTGTTTGATTCTATTTTCAGTGCTCAGTGGAAAATGAGAGAGGACAGAGACAAAATGACAGTAGTGTCTTGTTTATTGCAGAGATACTCTTTATATATATGAGTACAAAGGGCATCTGGCCCTTAGATCAAACAACTGTAAAACGGAGGGTCAGGATGGGTCTTGATCATATATACCATATTTTGTAACACCTCGTACGCATGCGCAACGGCAGCGGCAGGAGCGGTAGGTCAGCAGGTCGCCTGGGTTCGTGGCGTGAGGGTGGCTGGCTGCGCGTGGGCCTGCCGTCCCTGCGTGCGCCGCGCCTTAAAACTGGGATCATCATCCTGCATATGGCTGCGTGCGTCGGCAAACTGGTCAACGCAAACGGCAGGTTGGTATTGATTTCGTGTGGGACGTGGGATCCATCCGGGTGGAGGCAGAGGCAGGCAGTAGGACGGACGGCCGCAGAACCGGCGCTTGCGTGCCGGGCGGATGGTGCTGCTCTCTACAACTAGGCAACTGCAACTAGCACACGTCTATACGTTGCGTGAGGCGGTGAGGTGAGGTGAGGCCGGCCGGGGAAGTGGCAAGTATTTGTATTTTGCATATATTTGGAGGAAATATAAACCGTCAAGTGTTGGTTAGATTTGTTAGGAATTCCTTGTCCGGAGGGTTAGTGAGACGGGCTTAGGCCTGCTCCATGGTTCTCTAGCTTATTCGAGAGCCGGTTCTCTAATAGAGTGATTCCGAGTGATTCTCTAGCAGAAGTAAATGTATTTAACGAAAACCGTTCGGTAAATAGGCTGTGAAGTTATTCTTGTGAGTTTAGAGAGTGGGGTGCGGTGGAAAGTAGATTTTTTGGCTCCCACTTTATAGCATCAAATAGAGACTAGATTCACCATACTTCCACCATGGAGCAGTTCATGTTTTTACTGTTTGGCTCGGCAGGAGTGATTCTTGCTGGAAGCGGAGCTATAGGAGCTCTGCCAAACACCCCTTTTTGGATTCTTCTGTCTGGTTATTTGATGACAAATAATTAGTTAGGGTATGTTTGGAACCTTGGCTAACAAATGCCTTAAACACAATGAATATCAATGGTTGTTAAATTCTAGAAAATATAATTTGTACGAACTTGAAGTGTATAATAGTGTAACCGAAGCCTCATGATACTTCTTTCGTGCTCTAAAAACAACAGGGTAAACTTTAAAGCTAAAGAGCATCATCAATTTTGAATGAATATTTAGGATCCAAATAAGTATATAGTGTCAGAGGTTCTATGGCTTTTTCATCGAACCTGTAATTCGGTTCTTGTGCTTGTTGGTCAATGGAAATATCATATATAAAGTGATGCTCGACCATAATCTCCACGAGATCTAATGTAGTATGTATATAAGTCGGTCACATTTGGACCTAGTTTTTGTAGCCGATGCGGACACCCCTGCTACGACACGTGGCTCTGGTGGCCGGCACAGCCGACGCTCAATCGGCTGCTTCGCGTGACCGCCTTCTCTGGACTCTAGTTGTGGTGGAGGGCAAGTCAAGTGGCTTGTGGCAACCAGCAGATGCCCATCCAGACGACAAGATGAATCACGAAGGGATGAGATTCAGATATCAGCCAATCGCTAGCGAATTAGGTTTGACATTTTAGGCTCTAAGTTTTTGGCCGGCCGCTGCACATGTAGGGTCAATCTATCAATTTGTTATCTAACGGATATTTTATTTTACATTGTTGGTTTCTTTTAGGCTTTAGGTGGTATACTACAATATAGTTGTTGAGCACCAAATTGAGCGCGCGGACGGTCCGGCCCTGAGGCCGGACGGTCCGCGGTCCGAACAGTCCGCGCCTGTGGGCCGGACGGTCCGCGCGTGCGCAGAACAGATTAGGGTTCCGAGTTTTGTGCTACGGTTGTTAGCTAAAATCAGGGGATAAGCTCGGAAATTAGTTTGTAAAGGGTCCAGCCCCCCTCCTCTATAAATAGAGAGGTCTACGGCCGATTTGGAATGAACAATCGAATCAATACAACTTCTATTTCACATTTTATCTTAGGAGTAGTTCTAGTTTAGCCCTAGTTTAGCCTTCCAACCCCCAAATTCTCCGCCTCTCCTCGACTCTACGTCGATTAGAGGAGTCTAGGTCGGTCTACCCGAGCCTAGACACCACCTAGGATCTCTACTCCCCGACGGGGTCCCTCCCGGGAGCGAGATCCAGGCGCCGTCGGCGATCTTCCGCCGTCCCTGCGTACGCGCGGACCGTCCGGCCCCAGGGCGCGGACCGTCCGGCCGTCAGGCAGGAGCCCTAGCCACGCACCAGGCCGCGGACCGTCCGGCCCCAGGCCGCGGACAGTCCGCCCTTGTGCAGAGAGCACCACCGCGCCTCGCACCAGGCCGCGGACCGTCCGGCCCCTGCGCGCGGACCGTCCGCCCCTGTGCAGAAGGCACCGCCACGGTTCTTGTTGAGTGTTTGGCGCTCCAAAAAGGCGTCAACATACTTTTTGGCGACTCCGCTGGGGAAAACACATATAGACCTATCAAATCGGCCCTAAATGGCCGGTTCAAAAGATAGCTCTGAGGTTTCCACCAGCAATATCATCACACCGACATGGGAAGCCTTGCCGGCTGAAGAACAGCTCCTGTTCGAGGAGCGCCAGGAGCAGCTGATCCAAGAAGCAAAGGCGAAGTTCCTGGCTGACTTCAAAGTGGACAGGAACAACAAGGTCGTCCGACATCGGGCGACGGATCCGGCTTCGCTCCAACCCACACCAGATATCCCCAATGTAAGTAATACCAATGAGTTACAATCTCTTAGAAATTATGTAGAAGAGCAACGTGAACAAATGAAGAACATCATAGGGGGTATGCAAAGCGATTTTAAGAGACTAGTACGTGCATTTGATAAATCTAATATCGCAAATTTTCCTTCGCACGAGGTTGAGTTAGGGGGTAACACGCGTAATACATCGGCTACAGGTTGTCACGACCAGTCACAACCCCTTTATAGGATGCCGATGGACACATACCCTAAGCAACCGCAAATCGGCAGCAAATCAGCCGATCTGCACATGCCCGGACCGTTCGCACGTGAGCGCGGACCGTCCGGGCCAGCAACAGTCGAGCCTATTTCTAATGAGTTACCTAGATATGCGCCCGAGCCACCACACACGGCACAGAACCCAAACTACCCAGTCGGACGGTCCGCATACAACGACGGACGGTCCGCATATAACCACGGATGGTCCGGGTACATATCCGGACAGTCCGCGCATGAATCTTTTGAGGAGGATTATTACCTGAATCCTCACCCGTCCCAGCAGCACTTCCCATCACACTATGCAATGCACCAACCCATTAATTCAAGATCCAGAGCCCAGGAAAGCTTTCCGGCCCCACCCAGGAGGCCGAAAAGAAACGATCAAACCTATGACCCATATAGGGCAAATGGAAATGCACCACGTAGCTCAAACCAATGGGGGGAACGACAACATACTAACATGCAACCAACCCCACCTATGTTTGACCAGAGAGCCGGTGGTCTTGCACCGGCTGCCATTGGTATAGTGAGGGAAGAAATAGCCGGGGCATTCCGAGATAAGCTCGGAGTAAGCATGGTCCCTGGGGGGCAATCATATCGGAAGCCTTATGACAGCCGATTTGATCACCACCCATACCCACAGGGAACCAGGATACCCGAGTTTGCAAAGTTTTTGGGTGACCAAGGAAAGAGCACGCGTGAGCACATAGGCCAGTTCCTAGCACAATTAGGAGAATTGGCCGACACCGAAGCATTCTGTGTGCGTTTATTTTCATTATCCTTAACAGGGACTGCATTCACATGGTATGCCACGCTCCCTCCTAATTCCATTTTGTCATGGGGAGACTTAGAGCAAAAATTTCATGAACATTTCTTCTCTGGTGATTATGAGCTAGATTTAGTAGACTTAGTGGCCCTACGACAAGAAAAGGATGAATCAGTTAGTGATTATATCCGGAGATTCCAGGGTACGAGAAACCGATGCTTTCAAATTCATTTAACAGATAAACAACTGGCGGGAATAGCCTTTGATGGATTGCGCTATTATTTAAAAGAGAGATTAGAAGGCATCCAGTTCTTTACTTTAGCACAATTACATCAGAGAGCTTCGGCTTGTGAAAGCCGAAGCAAAGAACTAGTCAGAACAGTTCATCATAATGTCCACATAGTAGAACACAATCAAAGTAGTTCGGACGATGAACCAAAGAAAGTTTACACTGCCGAAATAGTTTGGCCCGAGCAGGCCAAATCTTCGGCTTGCTCCTCCTTGCAGTTAGTTCAAAAGGAACGACAGGAGGAGGTTAAGTTTACATTTAATGTCGGCAAATGCGATAAGATATTCGATGAATTACTAAAAAATGGTAACATTAAGATCGATTATACCGCCCCACCCACCGACGAACTAAAGCGTCGCGCATATTGCAAGTGGCACAACTCATTTTCCCATGCCACTAATGATTGTAATCTGTTTCGACGACAAATCCAATCGGCCATTAACGAGGGACGATTGAAATTTCAGGAGGACACGGAGCCCTTTCCAATGAATGCGATCAACTTTAATAGCAAAAAGGTCCTAATTCGGCCCAACACAGCCGATAAGGGCAAAGACAAAGAAATCATCATCGGCAACGCACGGAAGGCCGATGAAAACAACAAAATTTCTTGCAGGAAAGTGATGGCCGAGAAGACTCCTGATGGAGGGGAGACACTGAAGGTGACCATCACAAACTCCAGCACTGGTGGGCAAGCGCAGATAAAGGGACATGAGCGAGAACCCATACTACGCATCGCGGACGGTCCGGTGCCCAGGCGCGGACGGTCCGTAACATTACCGGACGGTCCGGAGCATTCCAGCGGACGATCCGGCAACTCCGAAGAGCCACGACGACCACGTACCTTCAAACCACGACGACCAGAAATAGGTACGTGGAAAACTAACACGTTCAAGGCCACTGGTCGGTTGGTAAAATCTAGCCCGACCTTTGATCAATTATTGTCTAAATATGTGAAAAGGAAGGCTGGCCCCAGCGACCAACCACCAAAGGGACCTCGCTTACCCACCCAGGTGCGATGGCAGGTTAGGCCGATTGGACCACCACACCAATCGGAAAGGACGGAAGGTCATAATGTTCAATTAAGACCTAACGTACCTGCATGGACACCTCCACCACTATATCCACCTATGCCATATCCATACACATACATACCTTCACCATATGTCCCAAATCAAATGTGGGGCATGCCACCATACCCATTTGGGATACCACAGTACCCCGCTTGGGGGGCACCCCAAACATCTGTATTCAATAGGTTGACACCTCCAGTACAAGACCGATTGAGAACCCCTCAATCTGGTCCACGAGCACAGGCCCAGCAAGATTGCCGAACAACTCGGCCCCAAAGGCTGACTAATCCGGCAGGGGGGCATACAGCTACAACCTCCAACAGTACGAAAAAGGGAGATGTCATTAAAATAGGAACGACAGATGTCGTCGTACAACAAAACAACGAAGGGCCGATGATTTTTGGTGAATCGGCCAACACAAACAAAGAAGAAAGTACGACTGTCAATAAAATAGCTGATCCAAAATACTCTATGCCCCGATGGTGCCCATCGGGACTGACACGATCGCAAAAGCGAAAATTACAGCGCTTCAGAGCAAAGGAGAATCAGGAAAAAGAGGCAGAAAGAATATTCAATGACACGCATCCGCAGTATCCGCCACCACAAAAGAGATGGAGACCAAAGGCCGTTGAGAAAAATCAAACGACCACAAAGATAGTAAATAAAACGACAACTGTGCATCTCTCTGCAGGTATGGTAGACTGTCCGGCTATAAAGGCCGGATCATCTGCACAGGACGCGGACCATCCGACCCCTGAGGCCGAACCATCCGCACTACACCAAGACACCTCCGACGACGTACCGACGCCCATGGAGGAAGACGACCTGCAAGGAGAAGACCTGGTCGACTATGGAGCTACGCCAGAACACTTAGAGAATTAGGAAGGCAAGATGACGAATTGGTCAAGACCAGTATGACGCTCGGCGATGTTGGGACTGACAGTTCGATCAAATCTAAAGGGATCACGTCCGTTGAGTCAACCATCGAGACCAAGGCCACTGCGTACCATCCTAGTAAGTGGCAAGATGCCTAAGAAAACCGATGTGATAACATCGAGTTAGTTGCTTTTGGTTCGCTCAACTCCACTAAAAGGCAGGGGGCATATGTTGAGCACCAAATTGAGCGCGCGGATGGTCCGGCCCTGAGGCCGGACGGTCCGCGGTCCGGACAGTCCGCGCCTGTGGGCCGGACGGTCCGCGCGTGTGTAGAACAAATTAGAGTTCCAAGTTTTGTGCTACGGTTGTTAGCTAAAATCAGGGGATAAGCTCGGAAATTAGTTTGTAAAGGGTCCAGCCCCCCTCCTCTATAAATAGAGAGGTCTACGGCCGATTTGGAATGAACAATCGAATCAATACAACTTCTATTTCACGTTTTATCTTAGGAGTAGTTCTAATTTAGCCCTAGTTTAGCCTTCCAACCCCCAAATTCTCCGCCTCTCCTCGACTCTACGTCGATTAGAGGAGTCTAGGTCGGTCTACTCGAGCCTAGACACCACCTAGGATCTCTACTCCCCGACGGGGTCCCTCCCGGGAGCGAGATCCAGGCGCCGTCGGCGATCTTCCGCCGTCCCTGCGTACGCGCGGACCGTCCGGCCCCAGGGCGCGGACCGTCCGGCCGTCAGGCAGGAGCCCTAGCCACGCACCAGGCCGCGGACCGTCCGGCCCCAGGCCACGGACAGTTCGCCCTTGCGCAGAGAGCACCACCGCGCCTCGCACCAGGCCGCGGACCGTCCGGCCCCTGCGCGCGGACCGTCCGCCCCTGTGCAGAAGGCACCGCCACGGTTCTTGTTGAGTGTTTGGCGCTCCAAAAAGGCGTCAACAATAGTTATGGATCATATATTAGCTGTCGGAGACCATAATTAGGTGTACCCCCAAGACTCCTAATCTCAGCTGGTAACCCCCATCAGCACAAAGCTGCAAAGGCCTGATGGGTGCGATTAAGCCAAGACTCGGTCCACTCAAGGGACACAACCTCGCCTCGCACGAGCCCAGCCTCGGGCAAGGGCAGCCGACCCCGGAGGATTCACGTCTCGCCCGAGGACCCCCTCAAGCGACGGACACACCTTCGGCTCGCCCGAGACCCAGTCTTCGCCAAGAAGCAACCTTGGCCAGATCGCCACACCGACCGACCAAATCGCAGGAGCATTTAATGCAAGGATGGCCTGACACCTTATCCTGTCACGCGCCCTTCAGTCGACAGAGCCGAAAGTGACCGCAGTCACTTCGCCGCTCCACTGACCGGCCTGACAAGAAGACAGCGCCGCCTGCGTCGCTCCGACTGCTGTGCCACTCGACAGAGTGAGGCTGACAGCAGCCAAGTCCGGCCTCGGGCGCCATAGGAAACTCCGCCTCGCTCGACCCCAGGGCTCGGACTCGGGCTCGGCCCCGGAAGACGACGAACTCCGCCTCGCCCGATCCCAGGCCTCGGACTCGGGCTCGGCCCGGAAGACGACGAACTCCGCCTCGCCCGACCCCAGGGCTCGGACTCGGGCTCAGCCCTGGAAGACGACGAACTCCGCCTCGCCCGACCCCAGGGCTCGGACTCGGCCTTGACCTCGGACGACAGTCTCCGCCTCGCCCAACCCGGGGCTCAGACACGACCTCGACCTCAGAAGACCGACTCGACCCCGACCTCGGAGGAGCCTCCGCCTCGCCCGACCCAGGGCTCAGACTGACCACGTCACAGGAGGGGCCATCATTACCCTATCCCTAGCTAGCTCAGGCTACGGGTAACAGGACCGGCGTCCCATCTGGCTCGCGCCGGTAAACAGATAATGATGACGCCCCGCGTGCTCCATGACGACGGTGACTCTCAGCCCCTTACGGAAGCAAGGAGACGTCAACAAGGACTCGACAGCCCCGACAGCTGTCCTTCCGCAAGGCTCCAACGCTCCTCCGACGGCCACGACATCACATGAACAGGGTGCCAAAACCTCTCTGGCTGCCACGACGGCATGTACTTAGGGCACTAGCTCCTCTCTGCTAGACACGATGGCGCACTGCTACACCTCCTATTGTACACCTGGACCCTCTCCTTACGCCTATAAAAGGAAGGTCCAGGGCTCTCTTACGAAAAGGTTGGCCGCGCGGGAGGACGGGACGGCGCGTAGGGTCCCTCGCTCTCCCCCCACGCGGACGTTTGTACCCCCTACTGCAAGCGCACCCGACCTGGGCGCAGGACAACACGGAGGCCGCGGGTTTTCCCCTTTTCTCCCTCTCTTCTACCCCCTTCGTGCTCCGTCTCGCGCCGACCCATCTGGGCTGGGACACGCGGCGACAATTTACTTGTCGGTCCAGGGACCTCCCGGGGTCGAAACGTCGACAGTTGGCGCGCCAGGTAGGGGTTTGCTGCGTGTTGACGAACAGCTCCCCGTCAAGCTCCAGATGGGTAGTCTCCAGCAACCTTTCCAACCCGAGACGGTGCTCCGTTTCGGGAGTCTTGAGTTCATGTCCCTCGACGGCAGCTACAACATGATACTCCTTCCTCCGTCGCGCGACGGCGACAATGGCGGCCGACAACCCGCCTGCCGGTGGCGGAATCGACGACGTCTTCCCCACGAGGCGGAAGAACGACGTCCGAGTTTGTCCCGTCACCTCCCCAGCCGGAGGAGGAGGAGGCGGGGCAACCGTGGCCGAGCAGGAGGCGGCACCTCATCGGCTGTCGAGCGAGTCGATGGCGCCGGCGCCCCGATGGGGGACACGTCGAGCGTCGACCTCGCGTCTGAGACGAAGACGAGCGTCGTTTCCCCGCAACACGCCAGCTCCAAGCGGACGGACGACGCCAGCACGCTCACGAAGGACTTGCTGGGTGTCACCCTCGTACCTGAGACGACGGTGCAGTCCGCCCTTGACGTGACAACGTCACCACCTGTCGAACAAGAGGTACCGACCGATTCCCGTCTCATGCCTTTTGGATTCGGCCTCGACCCACCAAGCGACCCCGCTTTGGTGGAAGCCTTCATAGAGGCATGCACCAACCCTCCGGGGTATCATATGCGGTCACCCTGGGACCAGCTGACGGCCGTCTCGACCTACGGACCCTCGGGTCCCGAGGAAGATGACGAGCCCGACTTTGGTTGGGATTTCTCCGGGCTCGGTAACCCCAGTGCCATGCGGGGCTTCATGACCGCATACGACTACTGCCTTTCCGATTATTCCGACGGTAGCCGCAGCTTCGGCGACGGAGACTGCGGCCCAAGTCGTGAATGTTTCCACGTCGATCTAGGGGGTTCTGACGAAGGCAACCATCTTGGTATACCAGAAAACGGTGATCCCACTAGGCCTGCGCCTCGCGTTGACATCCTTCGGGAGCTAGCTGTGGTCCTAGTCCCTGTGGGGGGTCAGGACGCACAGCTCGAGCAAATCCGCGAAATGCAGGCCAGGCTCGACGAGGGGGCAGGAACACTTGAGCCGCTCCGCCGGAACATCGGGCAGGAATGGGTAGACCAAGCTCCGGCCGGAGAAGCGCGTCATCTGCCCTAGGGCATCCAGCTCCGCATCGCTGACGACGTCAGGGCAATGCCACCACCGGCTTCCAGTGGGGTCGGCCAGAACCTGGCTGCGGCAGCGATACTTCTCCGCGCAATGCCGGAACCATCAACCACCAAAGGGCGACGGATCCGGGGAGAGCTCAAGAATCTCCTGGAGGATGCCGCGGTCCGACGGGCCGAGAGCTCTGCCTCCCGAAGGCAGGGATACCCCTCGGAGCACCACGCCGCGACTTCCCGATTCGTGCGGGAAGCCTCGGTCCGCACCGGGCGCACACGCAACACAGCGCCTGCAGCCCCGGGACGCCTCGGCAACGAGCACCACCACCGCAACCATCGAGCCCACCTCGACGAGAGGGTGCGCCGAGGCTACCACCCCAGGCGTGGGGGACGCTACGACAGCGGGAGGATTGGAGTCCCTCGCCCGAACCACCCGGCCCGTAGGCTTTCAGCCGAGCCATACGACGGGCGCCGTTCCCAACCCGGTTTCAAACCCCGACTACCATCACAAAGTACTCGGGGGAGACAAGGCCGGAACCGTGGCTCGCGGACTACCGGCTAGCTTGCCAACTGGGTGGAACGGACGATGACAGCCTCGTCATCCGCAACCTCCCCCTGTTCCTCTCCGACTCCACTCGGGCCTGGCTGGAGCATCTGCCTCCGGGGCAGATCTCCAACTGGGACGACCTGGTCCAAGCCTTCGCCGGTAATTTCCAGGGCACGTACGTGCGCCCTGGGAACTCCTGGGATCTCCGAAGCTGCCGCCAGCAGTCGGGAGAGTCTCTCCGGGACTACATCCGGCGATTCTCAAAGCAGCGCACCGAGCTGCCCAACGTCACCGATTCGGATGTCATCGGCGCGTTCCTCGCCGGCACCACCTGCCGCGACCTGGTGAGCAAGCTGGGTCGCAAGACCCCCACTAGGGCGAGCGAGCTGATGCACATCGCCACCAAGTTCGCCTCTGGCCAGGAGGCGGTTGAGGCCATCTTCCGGAAGGACAAGCAGCCCCAGGGCCGCCAGCCGGAAGATGTTCCTGAGGCGTCCGCTCAGCGCGACACCAAGAAGAAAGGCAAGAAGAAGTCACAAGCGAAACGCGACACCGCCGACGCGGACCTTGTCGCCGCCGCTGAGTACAAGAACCCTCGGAAACCTCCCGGAGGCGCCAATCTATTCGACAAGATGCTCAAGGAGCCGTGCCCCTATCATCAGGGACCCGTCAAGCACACCCTTGAGGAATGCGCCATGCTTCGGTGCCACTTTCACAGGGCTGGGCCACCTGCGGAGGGTGGCAAGGCCCACCACGACGACAAGAAGGAGGATCACAAGGCAGAGGAGTTCCCCGAGGTCCGCGACTGCTTCATGATCTACGGTGGGCCAGTGGCGAACGCCTCGGCTCGGCACCGCAAGCAAGAGCGTCGGGAGGTCTGCTCGGTAAAGGTGGCAGCGCTAGTCTACCTAGACTGGTCCGACAAGCCCATCACCTTCGACTAGGGCGATCACCCCGACCGCGTGCCGAGCCCGGGGAAATATCCGCTCGTTGTCGACACCGTCATCGGCAACGTCAGGCTCACCAAGGTCCTCATGGACGGAGGCAGTAGCCTCAACATCATCTACGCCGAGACCCTCGAGCTCCTGCAGATCGATCTGTCCTCGGTCCGGGCCGGTGCGGCGCCTTTTCACAGGATCATCCCCGGGAAACGCGTCCAACCCCTCGGACGACTCGATCTGCCCGTCTGCTTCGGGACTCCCTCCAACTTCAGAAGGGAAACCCTCATGTTCGAGGTGGTCGGGTTCCGAGGAACCTACCACGCGGTACTGGGGAGGCCATGCTACGCCAAGTTCATGGTCGTCCCCAACTACACCTACCTCAAGCTCAAGATGTCGGGCCCCAACGAGGTCATCACCGTCGGCCCCACGTACCGACACGCGTACGAATGCGACGTAGAGTGCGTGGAGTACGCCGAGGCCCTCGCCGAATCCAAGGCCCTCATCGCCGACCTGGAGAGCCTCTCCAAGGAGGCGCCAGACGTGAAGCGCCATGCCGACAACTTTGAGCCAGCGGAGATGGTTAAGTCCGTCCCACTCGACCCCAGCAACGACGCCTCCAAGCAGATCCGGATCGGCTCCGAGCTCGACCCCAAATAGGAAGCAGTGCTCATCGACTTTCTCCGCGCAAACGCCAAAGTTTTCGCGTGGAGTCCCTCGGACATGCCTGGCATACCGAGGGATGTCGCCGAGCACTCGCTGGATATCCGAGCTGGAGCCCGACCCGTGAAGCAACCTCTGCGCCGATTCGACGAAGAAAAGCGCAGAGCCATAGGCGAGGAGATCCACAAGCTGATGGCCATAGGGTTCATCAAAGAGGTATTCCATCCTGAATGGCTTGCCAACCCCGTGCTTGTGAGAAAAAGGAGGGAAATGGCAGATGTGTGTAGACTACACTGGTCTAAACAAAGCATGCCCAAAAGTTCCCTATCCTCTGCCTCGCATCGATCAAATCGTGGATTCCACTGCGGGATGCGAAACCCTGTCATTCCTTGATGCCTACTCAGGGTATCACCAAATCAGGATGAAAGAGTCCGACCAGCTCGCGACTTCTTTCATCACACCTTTTGGCATGTACTGCTATGTTACTATGCCATTTGGTTTGAGGAATGCGGGTGCGACGTACCAAAGGTGCATGAACCACGTGTTCGGCGAACACATTGGTCGAACGGTCGAGGCTTATGTCGATGACATCGTAGTCAAGACGAGGAAAGCCTCTGACCTCCTTTCCGACCTTGAAACGACATTCCGGTGTCTCAAGGCGAAAGGCGTAAAACTCAATCCTGAGAAGTGTGTCTTCGGAGTCCCCCGAGGCATGCTCTTGGGGTTCATCGTCTCCGAGCGGAGCATCGAGGCCAACCCGGAGAAAATCGCGGCCATCACCAACATGGGGCCCATCAAGGACTTGAAAGGCGTACAGAGGGTCATGGGTGCCTTGCGGCTCTGAGCCGTTTCATCTCGCGCCTCGGCGAAAGAGGCCTACCTCTGTACCGCCTCTTAAGAAAGACCGAATGCTTCACTTGGACCTCCGAGGCCGAGGAAGCCCTCGGGAACCTAAAGGCGCTCCTTACAAACGCGCCCATCTTGGTGCCCCTCGCCGCCGGAGAAGCCCTCTTGATCTACGTCGCCGCTACCACTCAGGTGGTCAGCGCCGCGATCGTGGTTGAGAGACAAGAAGAAGGGCATGCATTGCCCGTCCAGAGGCCGGTTTACTTCATCAGTGAGGTACTATCCGAGACCAAGATCCGCTACCCGCAAATTCAGAAGCTGCTGTACGCGATGATCCTGACGCGGCGGAAGTTGCGACACTACTTCGAGTCTCATCTGGTGACTGTGGTGTCATCCTTCCCCCTGGGGGAGATCATCCAGTGCCAAGAGGCCTCAGGTAGGATTGCAAAGTGGGCGGTGGAAATCATGGGCGAGACGATCCCGTTCGCCCCTCGGAGGGCCATCAAGTCCCAAGCCCTGATAGACTTTGTGGCGGAATGGGTCGACACCCAGCTCCTGGCGCCTCCGATCCAGCCGGAACTCTGGACCATTGAAAGGGAAATGTGCCCTTGGGCCATTTCTAAGTATTTTGGTGATTGAGTGCCAACACATGTGTTTAATTGTAAATTTGTGTACATGGACGAACAAGGTGCAAATCATGAAGTAAAGGTATGTTTCTAAGCCTTAGTACATTGGTTTTGTGGACTAACATATTTGTCTAAGTGTTAGAAACAGAAAGAAGAAAAAGAGAAAAGGGGAGAGAATGACTTGGCTGTGTGCAGCCAAGTCCCAGCTCGGTCTGGAGCACCGGACTGTCCGGTGTGCACCGGACAGTGTCCGGTGCGCCAGACTGACTCGACTCGAACTGGCCGCTCTCGGGAAACTGGCCGGCGGCGTACGGCTATAATTCACCGGACTGTCCGGTGTGCACCGGACTGTCCGGTGAGCCAACGGTCGGCCAGGGCCAACGGTCGGCCGCGCAATCCGCGCGAGACACGTGGCCGAGCCAACGGTCGGAAGACGGCACCGGACTGTCCGGTGTGCACCGGACTGTCCGGTGCGCCAACGGCTCGCAGATCTCCAACGGGCTGCAACGGTCGGCAGCGCCAGAAAAGGAAACAAATCGGGCACCGGACAGTGTCCGGTGTGCACCGGACTGTCCGGTGCCCTCGACGACAGAAGGCAAGGATGGCCTTCCGGATTTGCTCTCAACGGCTCCTAGCTGCCTTGGGGCTATAAAAGGAGCCCCTAGGCGCATGGAGGAGACACACAAGCAACTCTTAAGCATTCTTGATCATCCACACAAGTTCTTTGCGCATTCGTTTGTGATTCTAAGTGATTCGAGCTCTGCTCTAGTGTGAACTCTGAGATAGTCATTCGAGCTCGAGTCTTGGCCGTGTGTGTGCGCTTTTGTTGTGGATTTGTGTGTGTTGCTTCCCTCCCTTACTCTGTGCTTCTTTGTGATCATATACTTGTAAGGGCAAGAGACTCCAATTTGTGGAGATTCCTTGCAAACGGGATAGTGAAAGGAACAACAAAACACCGTGGTATTCAAGTAGGTCTTTGGACCGCTTGAGAGGGGTTGATTGCAACCCTCGTCCGTTGGGACGCCACAACGTGGAAGTAGGCAAGCATTGGCTTGGCCGAACCACGGGATAAACCACCGTGTCACCTCTGTCTTGATCTCTTGTGGTATTGTGTTTTGTTGAGACTACACTTTAGCCACTTGGCAATAATCGTGCTAACACATAACAAGTTTTTGTGGCTTAAGTTTGAAGTTTTTACAGGATCACCTATTCACCCCCCCCTCTAGGTGCTCTCAATTGGTATCAGAGCCGTTCTATTCACAAAGGGACTAACCGCCCGAATAGATGGATCCTAAGGGGAAGGGTATAGTGATCAACGATAAAGAGAAGGAGACCTTCGTCAACGAGCCGAAGGATGACAGGCCTACCGACTCCGGCTCGGGCCAAAGACGGAAGGAAGGGAAGAAGAAGAAGACCAGGCGCATCAAGGAGATTGTCTACTACGACAGCGACGAGTCTACTTCTTCCCAAAAGGACGAGGACCACAACGACTACAAACAAAAGACGGTTAACTCAAACTTTTCTTTTGATTATTCGCGTATTCCGCATAGCTCAAATACTCATTTGCTTCCCATTCCACTTGGCAAACCTCCTCACTTTGATGGAGAGGATTACGGATTTTGGAGCCACAAAATGCGTACTCACCTGTTTTCTCTCCATCCAAGCATTTGGGAGATTGTGGAAAGTGGAATGAAATTTGATAGCTCGGATAGCCCTATGTTTATTAATGAACAGATTCATAAAAATGCACAAGCTACTACTGTGTTGCTAGCCTCTTTGTGCAGGGACGAGTATCACAAGGTGAGCGGCTTGGACAATGCCAAGCAGATCTGGGACACCCTCAAGATTTCTCATGAGGGGAACGACGTCACCTTGCTCACCAAGATGGAGTTGGTGGAGGGAGAGCTTGGACGTTTCGCCATGATAAGGGGCGAGGAGCCGACGCAAACATACAACCGGCTCAAGACCCTCATCAACAAGATAAGGAGCTACGGGAGCACGCGATGGACGGACCACGACGTCGTCCGCCTAATGCTCAGGTCCTTCACCGTACTTGATCCTCATCTCGTGAACAATATTCGTGAGAATCCCAGGTACACGATAATGACGCCCGAGGAAGTACTTGGAAAATTCGTGAGCGGGCGGATGATGATCAAGGAGGCAAGATACGTCGACGACGCGTTGAACGGACCACTCCACGAGCCTCAACCCATTGCTCTAAAAGCAACGAGGAGCAAGGAGTCGCTACCTAGCAAGGTGGCGCAAGTCGAGGCGGCCGGGCTCAATGATGAAGAGATGGCTCTCATCATCAAGAGATTCAAGACGGCGCTAAATGGTCGCAAGGGGCAGCCAAGCAAGACCAAGACCAAGGGAAAGCGCTCGTGCTTCAAATGCGGTAAGCTTGGTCATTTTATCGCTAACTGTCCCGATAATGAAAGTGACCAGGAAAAGGGGAACAAAAGAGAGAAGAAGAAGCAATACAAGAAGGCAAAGGGCGAGGCGCATCTAGGAAAGGAGTGGGACTCGGATTGCTCCTCCTCCGACTCCGACAACGAAGGACTCGCCGCCACTGCCTTCAACAAATCGGCTCTCTTCCCCAACGAGCGTCTCACTTGTCTTATGGCAAGAGAGAAGAAGGTAAGTACTAAAGACTCCACTTATGCTTCTTCTAGTGATAGTGAGTCTAGTGATGATAACATAGATTATTCTTGCTTGTTCAAAGGCTTAGATAGATCTAAGATAGATAAAATCCATGAATTGATTGATGCATTGAATGAAAAGGATAGGCTTTTAGAAAAGCAAGAAGATTTATTGTATGATGAACATGATAAATTTGTAGAGGCACAAAAATCATATGCTTTAGAAGTAAAAAGAAATGAAATGCTTTCTAGTGAAATATCTTCCTGTCATGAAACCATTTCTACCTTAAGAAGTGTTAATATTGATTTAAGTGCTAAACTAGAAATAGCTAGTAAATCAAATTCTTGTGTTGAACATGTTGAAATTTGTACTAGGTGTAAGGATTTTGATGTTAATGCTTGTAGTGAACACCTAGTTCTAATTTCCAAATTAAATGATGAAGTGGCTAGTCTTAATGCCCAACTTAAGACTAGCAAGAATGAAGTTGATAAAATAAAATTTGCAAGGGATGCCTACACGGTTGGTAGACACCCCTCAATTAAGGATGGGCTTGGCTTCAAGAGGGAAGCCAAGAACTTAACAAGCCATAAGGCTCCCGTCTTCGTCAAGGAGAAAGGGAAGGCCCCTATGGCTAATAGTGCTAAAAAGAACCATGCTTTCTTATACCATGATAGGAGACATGCTAGAAATGTTTATAATGATTTTGATTCACATGTTTATGATTCTCATGCCATGTTTGCCTCTAGTTCCTCTCATAAGCATGATAGAAATATGAGTAGGAGAAATGTTGCGCATATGTCTAGGAGAAATATTGCTCATGTGCCTAGAAAGAATGTTATTCATGCTCCTAGGAAAGTAATGAATGAACCTTCTACCATTTATTATGCTTGTAATGCTCCCTTTGCTATTTGTAGAAAGGGAAAGAAGGTTGTTGCTAGGAAATTAGGGGCTAGATGCAAGGGAGATAAATCTTGCATTTGGGTCCCTAAAGATATTTGTGCTAACCTTGCAGGACCCAACATGAGTTGGGTACCTAAGACCCAAGCCTAAATTTGCCTTGCAGGTTTATGCATCCGGGGGTTCAAGCTGGATTATCGACAGCGGATGCACAAACCATATGACGGGGGAGAAGAAGATGTTCACCTCCTACGTCAAGAATAAGGATTCCCAAGATTCAATTATATTCGGTGATGGGAATCAAGGCAAGGTAAAAGGGTTAGGTAAAATTGCAATTTCTAATGAGCATTCTATATCAAATGTATTCCTAGTGGAGAGTCTTGGATATAATTTGCTATCTATTAGTCAATTATGTCAAATGGGATATAATTGTTTATTTACAAATGTAGATGTGTCTGTCTTTAGAAGATGTGATGGTTCACTAGCTTTTAAGGGTGTACTAGACGGCAAGCTTTACTTAGTTGATTTTGCAAAAGAAGAGGCCGGTCTAGATGCATGCTTAATGGCTAAGACTTGCATGGGCTGGCTGTGGCATCGCCGCTTAGCACATGTGGGGATGAAGAACCTCCACAAGCTTCTAAAGGGAGAACACGTGATAGGTCTAACAAATGTTTATTTCGAAAAAGATAGACCTTGTGCAGCTTGTCAGGCAGGTAAACAAGTTGGAGGAGCACATCACAGCAAGAATGTGATGACCACGTCAAGACCTCTGGAGCTGCTGCATATGGACCTCTTCGGACCCGTCGCCTATCTAAGCATAGGAGGAAGTAAGTATGGTTTAGTTATTGTTGATGACTTTTCCCGCTTCACTTGGGTGTTCTTTTTGCAGGATAAGTCTGAAACCCAAGGGACCCTCAAGCGCTTCCTCAGGAGAGCTCAAAATGAGTTTGAGCTCAAGGTGAAGAAGATTAGGAGCGACAACGGGTCCGAGTTCAAGAACCTTCAAGTGGAGGAGTTTCTTGAGGAGGAAGGGATCAAGCACGAGTTCTCCGCTCCCTACACACCACAACAAAATGGTGTGGT
Organism: Zea luxurians; assembly: GCA_029449295.1. Classification (NCBI taxonomy): domain Eukaryota; kingdom Viridiplantae; phylum Streptophyta; class Magnoliopsida; order Poales; family Poaceae; genus Zea; species Zea luxurians. The sequence continues at coordinate 139,211,561 of JAOPSE010000002.1, forward strand.
AGAGAGGAAGAACAGGACGCTAATCGATATGGCGAGGACGATGCTTGGAGAGTTCAAGACCCCCGAGTGCTTTTGGTCGGAAGCAGTGAACACGGCTTGCCACGCCATCAACAGGGTCTACCTTCACCGCCTCCTCAAGAAGACGTCATATGAGCTACTAACCGGTAACAAACCCAATGTATCGTACTTTCGTGTATTTGGGAGCAAGTGCTACATTCTAGTGAAGAAGGGTAGAAATTCTAAGTTTGCTCCCAAAGCTGTAGAAGGGTTTTTATTAGGTTATGATTCAAATACAAAGGCGTATAGGGTCTTCAACAAATCATCGGGTTTGGTTGAAGTCTCTAGCGACGTTGTATTTGATGAGACTAATGGCTCTCCAAGAGAGCAAGTTGTTAATTGTGATGATGTAGATGAAGAAGATGTTCCGACGGCCGCTATACGAACCATGGCGATTGGAGACGTTCGGCCACAGGAACAGAATGAACGTGATCAACCTTCTTCCTCAACGACGGTGCATCCCCCAACTCAAGACGATGAACAGGTTCATCAAAAGGAGGCGTGTGATCAAGGGGGAGCACAAGAAGATCAAGTGATGGAGGAAGAAGCGCAACCGGCACCTCCAACCCAAGTTCGAGCGATGATTCAAAGGGATCATCCCGTCGACCAAATTCTGGGTGACATTAGCAAGGGAGTAACTACTCGGTCTCGATTAGTTAATTTTTGTGAACATTACTCTTTTGTCTCCTCTATTGAGCCTTTCAGGGTAGAGGAGGCCTTGCTAGATCCGGATTGGGTGTTGGCCATGCAGGAGGAACTTAATAACTTCAAGCGCAACGAAGTTTGGACGCTGGTGCCTCGTCCCAAGCAAAATGTTGTGGGAACCAAGTGGGTGTTCCGCAATAAACAGGACGAGCACGGGGTGGTGACGAGGAACAAGGCTTGACTTGTGGCAAAAGGTTATGCCCAAGTCGCAGGTTTGGACTTTGAGGAGACTTTTGCTCCTGTGGCTAGGCTAGAGTCCATTCGTATCTTGCTAGCATATGCCGCTCACCATTCTTTCAGGTTGTACCAAATGGATGTGAAGAGCGCGTTCCTCAACGGGCCAATAAAGGAGGAAGTGTACGTGGAGCAACCCCCTGGCTTCGAGGATGAGCGGTACCCCGACCACGTGTGTAAGCTCTCTAAGGCGCTCTATGGACTTAAACAAGCCCCAAGAGCATGGTATGAATGCCTTAGAGATTTCTTACTTGCTAATGCTTTCAAGGTCGGGAAAGCCGATCCAACTCTTTTCACTAAGACTTGTAATGGTGATTTGTTTGTATGCCAAATTTATGTCGATGACATAATATTTGGTTCTACTAATCAAAAGTCTTGTGAAGAGTTTAGCAGGGTGATGACGCAGAAATTCGAGATGTCGATGATGGGCGAGTTGAACTACTTCCTTGGGTTCCAAGTGAAGCAACTCAAGGACGGCACCTTCATCTCCCAAACGAAGTACACGCAAGATCTGCTGAAGCGGTTTGGGATGAAGGACGCCAAGCCCGCAAAGACTCCGATGGGAACCGACGGACACACCGACCTCAACAAAGGAGGTAAGTCCGTTGATCAAAAAGCATACCGGTCAATGATAGGATCTCTACTTTATTTATGTGCTAGTAGACCGGATATTATGCTTAGCGTATGCATGTGTGCTAGATTTCAATCCGATCCTAAGGAGTGTCACTTGGTGGCGGTGAAGCGAATTCTTAGATATTTAGTCGCTACGCCTTGCTTCGGGATCTGGTATCCAAAGGGGTCTAACTTTGACTTGATTGGGTACTCAGATTCCGACTATGCTGGATGTAAGGTCGATAGGAAGAGTACATCGGGGACGTGCCAATTCTTAGGAAGGTCCCTGGTGTCATGGAACTCTAAGAAACAAACCTCCGTTGCCCTATCCACCGCTGAGGCCGAGTACGTTGCCGCAGGACAGTGTTGTGCGCAACTACTTTGGATGAGGCAAACCCTCCGGGACTTTGGCTACAATCTGAGCAAAGTCCCACTCCTATGTGACAATGAGAGTGCTATCCGAATAGCGGAAAATCCTGTTGAGCACAGCCGCACAAAGCACATTGACATCCGGCATCACTTTTTGAGAGACCACCAGCAAAAGGGAGATATCGAAGTGTTTTATGTTAGCACCGAGAACCAGCTAGCCGATATCTTTACCAAGCCTTTAGATGAGAAGACCTTTTGCAGGCTGCGTAGTGAGCTAAATGTCTTAGATTCGCGGAATTTGGATTGAATTGTAGCATACATGTATTCATGCCTTTGATCATGTTCATTCTGCATTTTGTTGCTTATTATGGTGCTCAAGTTGTACAAACACTCCCTGGACCTCACAAGTCCGTTGCAATGTGATGCACATGTTTAGGGGGAGATGTGTTACAACTTGACCCTTTGAGACTAACCATATGTTTGAGTTTGCTTGTGTTAGTCACAAAGGAGAATTGAAAGGGAAAAGGTGGACTTGGACCATGAAAGACTTCCACTGCACTCCGATGAGGGGTAACTTATTCCAAGTCCATCTCATGAACTCTTATTGCCATTTGCTCTTAATTGAAGATTTTGGTGAGGCAATGGGGTTAAAGGGCCAAAATTGATCCCGTTTTGGTGTTTGATGCCAAAGGGGGAGAAAATAAAGGCCAAAGCAATAAATGGATCAGCTACCACTTGAGAGATTTTGAAAATAGTAGAATAGAGTTTTTGATTTGTCAAAATTCTTAAGTTGTCTCTCTTGTCAAAAGTTGGCTTCTTGTGGGGAGAAGTATTGATTATGGGAAAAAGGGGGAGTTTTTGAAATCCTTGATCAATCTCTTTTTGAATGACTCTCTTTATGCTTAAACATGTGTGTTTAACTTAGAGATAGAGATTTGTGTTTGATTTGCAAAAACAAACCAAGTGGTGGCAAAGGATGATCCATATATGCCAAAATTGATTCAAAATAAATTTAAGTGTTATTTGAATTGAGTTTGCACTTGTTCTAGTGGCTTTATGTTGTGTTGGCATAAATCACCAAAAAGGGGGAGATTGAAAGGGAAATGTGCCCTTGGGCCATTTCTAAGTATTTTGGTGATTGAGTGCCAACACATGTGTTTAATTGTAAATTTGTGTACATGGACGAACAAGGTGCAAATCATGAAGTAAAGGTATGTTTCTAAGCCTTAGTACATTGGTTTTGTGGACTAACATATTTGTCTAAGTGTTAGAAACAGAAAGAAGAAAAAGAGAAAAGGGGAGAGAATGACTTGGCTGTGTGCAGCCAAGTCCCAGCTCGGTCTGGAGCACCGGACTGTCCGGTGTGCACCGGACAGTGTCCGGTGCGCCAGACTGACTCGACTCGAACTGGCCGCTCTCGGGAAACTGGCCGGCGGCGTACGGCTATAATTCACCGGACTGTCCGGTGTGCACCGGACTGTCCGGTGAGCCAACGGTCGGCCAGGGCCAACGGTCGGCCGCGCAATCCGCGCGAGACACGTGGCCGAGCCAACGGTCGGAAGACGGCACCGGACTGTCCGGTGTGCACCGGACTGTCCGGTGCGCCAACGGCTCGCAGATCTCCAACGGGCTGCAACGGTCGGCAGCGCCAGAAAAGGAAACAAATCGGGCACCGGACAGTGTCCGGTGTGCACCGGACTGTCCGGTGCCCTCGACGACAGAAGGCAAGGATGGCCTTCCGGATTTGCTCTCAACGGCTCCTAGCTGCCTTGGGGCTATAAAAGGAGCCCCTAGGCGCATGGAGGAGACACACAAGCAACTCTTAAGCATTCTTGATCATCCACACAAGTTCTTTGCGCATTCGTTTGTGATTCTAAGTGATTCGAGCTCTGCTCTAGTGTGAACTCTGAGATAGTCATTCGAGCTCGAGTCTTGGCCGTGTGTGCGCTTTTGTTGTGGATTTGTGTGTGTTGCTTCCCTCCCTTACTCTGTGCTTCTTTGTGATCATATACTTGTAAGGGCAAGAGACTCCAATTTGTGGAGATTCCTTGCAAACGGGATAGTGAAAGGAACAACAAAACACCGTGGTATTCAAGTAGGTCTTTGGACCGCTTGAGAGGGGTTGATTGCAACCCTCGTCCGTTGGGACGCCACAACGTGGAAGTAGGCAAGCATTGGCTTGGCCGAACCACGGGATAAACCACCGTGTCACCTCTGTCTTGATCTCTTGTGGTATTGTGTTTTGTTGAGACTACACTTTAGCCACTTGGCAATAATCGTGCTAACACATAACAAGTTTTTGTGGCTTAAGTTTGAAGTTTTTACAGGATCACCTATTCACCCCCCCCTCTAGGTGCTCTCAACCATGTTTTTCGATGGGTCGCTGATGAAAACAGGGGCAGGCGTGGGCCTGCTCTTCATCTCGCCCCTCGGGAAACACCTACGCTACGTACTGCGCCTCCATTTCCCGGTGTCCAACAACGTGGCTGAGTACGAAGCTCTAGTCAACGGGTTGCGCATCGCCATTGAGCTTGGGGTCCGACGCCTCGACGCTCGCGGCGACTTGCAGCTCGTCATCGACCAAGTTATGAAGAACTCCCACTGCCGCGACCCGAAGATGGAAGCCTACTGCGATGAGGTTCGGTGCTTGGAGGACAAGTTCTAGGGCTCGAGCTCAACCACATCGCCTGACGACACAACGAGACTACGGACGAGCTGGCTAAGATAGCCTCGGGGCGGACAACGGTTCCCCCGGACGTCTTCTCCCGAAACCTACATCAACCCTCAGTCAAGATCGACGACACGCCTGAGCCCGAGAAGGCCTCGGCCCAGCCCGAGGCGCCCTCGGCTCGGCCCGAAGCACCCTCAGCCCCCGAGGATGAGGCACTGCGTGTCGAGGAAGGGCGGAGTGGGGACCAGCCTAATCGAAACTGGCAGACCCCGTACCTGCAATATCTCCACCAAGGAGAGCTACCCCTCGACCGAGCCGAGGCTCGGCGACTGGTGCGGCACGCCAAGTCGTTCGTCTTACTGGGTGACGGGAAGGAGCTCTACCACCGCAGCTCATCCGACATCTTCCAGCGGTGCATATCCATCGCCGAAGGCCAGGAGCTCTTACGAGAAATACACTCGGGGGCTTGCGGTCATCACGCAGTGCCCCGAGCCCTTGTTGGAAACGCCTTCCGACAAGGTTTCTACTGACCGACAGCGGTGGCCGACGCCACTAGAGTTGTCCGCGCCTGCCAAGGGTGTCAATTCTACGCGAGGCAGACCCACCTGCCCGCTCAGGCTCTGCAGACAATACCCATCACCTGGCCGTTTGCCGTATGGGGACTGGACCTCATCGGTCCCTTGCAGAAGGCACCCGGGGGCTACACGCACCTGCTGGTCGCCATCGACAAATTCTCCAAGTGGATCGAGGTCCGACCCCTGAATAGCATCAGGTCCGAACAGGCGGTGGCATTCTTCACCAACATCATCCATCGCTTTAGGGTCCCGAACTCCATCATCACCGACAACGGCACCCAGTTCACCGGCAGAAAGTTCCAAGACTTCTGCGAGGATCACCATATCCGGGTGGACTGGGCTGCCGTGGCTCACACCATGACGAATGGGTAGGTGGAACGTGCCAACGACATGATTCTGCAAGGACTCAAGCCGAGGATCTACAGCGACCTCCACAAGTTCGGCAGGCGATGGATGAAGGAACTCCCCTCGGTGGTCTAGAGTCTGAGGACAACATCGAGTCGAGCCACGGGCTTCACACCATTCTTTCTAGTCTATGGGGCCGAGGCCGTCTTGCCCACGGACTTAGAATACGGTTCCCCGAGGACGAGGGCGTACGACGACCGAAGAAACCAGACCGACCGAGAAGACTCACTGGACCAGCTCGAAGAGGCTCGGGACATAGCCTTACTACACTCGGTGTGGTACCAGCAGTCCCTGCGACGCTACCACGCCCGAGGGGTTCGGTCCCGAGACCTCCAAGTGGGCGACCTGGTGCTTCGGCTGTGACAAGACGCCCGAGGGTGGCACAAGCTCATGCCTCCCTGGGAAGGGCCGTTCATCGTCGCCAAAGTTCTGAAGCCCGGGACATACAAGCTGGCAAACAGCCAAGGCGAGGTCTACAACAACGCTTGGAACATCCGACAGCTACGTCGCTTCTACCCTTAAGATGTTTTCAAGTCGTTCACACACTTCGTTTACATACGCCAACAAAGTCTAACCATCAAGGAAGGGTCAGCCTTGCCTCAGCAAAGCCCGACCCTCCCTCGGGGCTAGAAGGGGCGAGCCCCCCTGCATCAAAATTTTCCTCAGAAAAAGTCTTCCATCAAAACGACTTTCGCGTCTCCTGGCTATATCAGTAACAGGACCCCAAGAAACGAATAAGAGTGCATGTAAGTGGCAAGGCCGACCGAGCCAAGGGACTCCTACGCCTCTGGGATACGGATACCTCACTCGTCACCTACCGCGAAAAATAACTCTTACTTGGGTAAGCAATCCTGCTACTGACGAACGAATCTGGGTACGCAAAACAGGAGGAAAAAAGACACAGCCTTATATTACGACGATAAAGTGTTCGGGCCTCGGCGGCCGCAAAAGACACATATGCATTCAAAATAAACTGCTCCGGCAGAATCAGGCGTCACCCGGAGAAGGAGTCGCGCCCTCGGCTTCGTTTCCGCCCTCGGCGAGATCCGCCCTGGCCTCGGACGACGGCGCAAGCGGGAGGATCTCTGCTTCGAAGGTGGTCGCCAGCACCGTGCTTGGGCCCGCAGCAGCCGTGTCAAGCCTCTGGACTTCGGCCAGGGCAGCTTCGTCCTCGTCGGGGAGGCAGTACCCCTCGCTGACCCGCTCCAAGTCCACATCGTAGTGGGAAGCGAGCACGACGAAGGCCCGCCTAACGCCGTGATGCAGCGCCTCATGGCCGCGTGGTCGGCCTCCCTCTGCTCGGCCGCCTAGGCAAGTGCCTTGGTGGACTCATCGAGGGTAGACTCGAGCTCTGTAAACAGCCAAGGTAGAAGACTTCAAACACGAGTTGAAGAACGAAGCTGAATCAAAATCTTAAAATAGCCAAGACATACCTTCGGCTCGGGCACGCTGCTCCGAGGATGCGGCTTAGGCCACGGCTAGGTCTGCCGCAAGGGCTCCAGCCCGAGTAGACGCCTCGGTTAACTGGTCTCCAAGGGCCTCAGCCCGGCTTTCAGCCTCGACGGCCCGGCCCCGAGATTGGTCCCGCTCGCCGATGACCTGGCCAAGCTCCAACCGCTGCCGCTGCGCCTCTGCGCGTGCCGCCGCTGCCTCCGCTCCCAGATCGACACAGAGCAACCGAAGGTCCGCCACCTCGGCGCTCCGTTGGGAGAGGCGCTCGGTAGCCCTGGCAAGCGTGGTCCTCAGGAACCGCAGCGAACCCCAGACATCGGCCTCGCGGCGGATGAACGACGACTTGGCGGCGCTCAGATCCGTCAGATCCTAAGGAAAAGAAGCGGGGCGTCACAAAGAATGCCTTGATCGCTTGAAAGGTATGCTTGAAATCCTTACCTGGAGGATCTTAGGAACGTCCCTGCAAAGGACCTCCAAGGTCGACCGAAGCGACCCCACCGTTGCCTCGGCACACTCACGAAGCCCGTCCCAAGACTGCTCCTCTCGCTCATCGTCAAGAACGAAGAGGGGATCCGAAGCCCCACTGGTCCAGAACCGGAGTGACTGACGCCGCCCGTCAGGACTGCGCCGTGCGGGGACGAGGTTGCCGCTCCCCAGGACGGGTCGTGGTTCTGCGCCCCCCCTCCTCCGAGGCATCAAGTAGCGACGCCTCGGCCATCTTAGCGTCAGCGGCGACGGGTGGCTCCACGGCCAGAACGGCAGCGGCCTCGGTAGAAGCCGGTGACAGCGCCGACAACACGTCTGGTGGGCTCGAGGCCACAGCCGCGCTAGCAGTCTCCCTCGGCACGACAGCCGCCTCGGCAGAAGAGTCAGCCTCGGGAGCTCGACCCACGACAACTTGTGCCGCCTGGGCCCCCCGCTTTGGGGCATCTTGTAAGAAGGCCAGCTGGCCGGTGAGGCCCGATGCGGCACTGGCTGCAGAAGCCGACGCCGTTTTGAGGGCCTTCCGGGGAGCCAGACCGGTAGAACCATGCCTCCGTTTGCTGGGAAGAAAAGGAAGAGCAGGATCAGAACACACGAAGGACGAGCCAGGACAAAGATATCCTAAGATACTTACCCACTCCGGGCCACGATCGATCGTGCCTGTGAGGAGGTCTCTCGAGCCTTGATCCCCGAAGGTACCACCGAGGTCAGCCCCGCTGCCGGCTTCGGCATCATCCTTGCCTTGGGTGCCCGAGGCACCAGAGGGATGGACTGCCCAGGCGCAGCCACGACGACCCGAGGATCACCCTCCTGCACAGTCGGCACGGTCAACGGTTCTTGGGGAACAGGCGGCTCGGCCTGACTCCCCGGGGTCACCTCAACTACCTCGGCCAAGGGGTCAAGTACCCCCTCGGCCTGCCCCCGTTCTTCGGACCGGGACCCCGACGTCCCAGCCCCGGATACCAACGGCGCCAGCCCGCTCGGGGGCTGGCTCGACGACCCCTGGCCCAGCCTCAGATCCGGGCTGAGGCCGAGGCGGGCAGCCATGTCGTCATCTTCATCGTCGTCGTCGTCATCATCAGGCGTCTCCGGCGATGGCTCCCTCGGGAGCCCATCCCTCTCCTGCCGACGACGAAGCCTTTCCAAGGCGTCCCGAGCCCGCATCCGCTCGCGGGCCCGAGCCTTCTTCGTGTCCTTCTTCTCTTTCCTCTTCTCCGCGGCGACCCTCCGCGCAGCTTGGTCCACCGCGTCCTCCGGGACCAGTGGCAGGGAAGGCTTGTGAAACCCCACCTCCTGGAGACGGACGAAAGGTCTCGGCTGTGAGAACCAAGGGCAATCCGACACAAGAAGGAAGAAGGAGCGGACACTCACCAGGGACACACACCCGCGATCGGGACGCATCGAGAGCTGGGAAAGACGCCGGCGTCCGGCTTCCCCAACGTGCCCGCTACCCGCCTGTGGAGGTCTTCGATGGGAAGGGGATCCGAGGACATCCGCGAACCCTCCAAGTCGACCCCCGGCGTCATCTCCCAAAGCGGCAGCCGCCGCTCCGTCAAAGGGAACACCCTCCGGCGATGAATGGCGGCAACCACCCCCGCAGCGGTGAGCCCTCCTTTCCGCAGCTCCTCCAGGGCCTTCAGAAGGGGCTGGAGATTCTTCTGTCTGTCGCGCGGGGTCCCGTAGCGCCAGTTATCGGCGGCGGCGATCACCACTCGCTGAGAAAACGACGGGAGCCTCCCATCGTCATTTTGGAGATAGAACCACCGGCGCTGCCACCCTTTGTTCGAAGACGCCAGGACGACGGGGATGTACTGCAGCGCCCGCGCCTGCCTCAGCTGGAGGATGCAGCCACCAGCCTGCACCGCCATGCGGACCCTTCTTTCCCCTGTCGGCAAGGCAAAAAGCTCCGCAGAGAAGAGATGGGTCCACAAGTCCCAGTGAGGGTCGATCCCCAAGTATCCTTCACAAACCGCCACAAAGATGGCAGCTTGCCGCAAATGGAGTTGGGACTGAGGTTGTGCAGCTCCACCCCGTAGACATGCAGAATCGCCCGCATAAAACGGCTTGCCGACACTTCGAACCCCCGCTCGTGAAAGGAGACAAAGCTCACGACATATCCCAGCGGCGGGGACGGGGCGGCTCCGCTCGAAGGGGCCATCCACTCCGGCTGCGAGTCACCAGAGAGAGGGCGAAGCAAACCCTCAGCAACAAGGGCCTCCAGGTCATCCACCGTGACGGTAGAGAAAGGCCACGGATCGCGCGGCGGAACAATGGTCACCCGATCGCCATCACCAAGCAGAAGAGGTGGCGGCGGAGGAACTGGGTGCGCGGTTTCCTTTCTCTAGCTATTCCCTCGGGTTGCGAAAACCTAAGTGGGAGGCAAGCCGCTGAGTAAAGAACCGTCACCAGCCCCTCTCCCGAATATATAAAGGCCCAAGCTAGACCCATTCAACACTTCGCCCGAACCCGCCGCAAGGTTCAAAACTCAAAGCGAGACGCCCGTCCCTCGAACGGCTCGCGCACGCGCAACGGCCGCCCCATGAACCACTCGTCCCGTCGCATTAACTCTGCGGCAGGACAGGCGGCACCTTTGGCAGGCAAAGCAGGCGACGCTTCACCTCCGCCATAATGACCGCGTCAAAAAAGGTGCGCCACGTCATTCGATTTCGTATCCTTTTCACTTCCTCTTTCTCTCTCTTGCCTCAGGGGGCGGAAAAGGGGATACTCCGAAAGGGATCCTTCTCCACGAAGGAAGCGGGCCCCGAGCCCCCTACCGATCAGAGGTTCAAAGGCTAGCCCCTCGGAAGGGTTCAACAACCGCCTCAGAGCACTCGGGCTCCGCGCCCACTACTGGTCAGAGGTTCGAAGGCCGGCCCCTCGAAGGGGTTCAACGGCCGCCTCAGGCCACTCGGGCTCCACGCCCACTACTGATCAGGGGTTCGAAGGCTGGCCCCCGAAGGGTTCGACAGCCGCCTCAGACGCAGAGCGAGGGATGACCTTGGGTACGTTCGATACATAACCGAGGCTCGGGCTGTGCTCCCGAGGTACCCTAGGACATTTCCGAGACCAACGGGAACGATTTTGTAACGGAATCCCACCAGAGGGAGGCATCGAGCCCTCGGACCCCGTCAAAAGGGGACCGGGTCCGGCAAGTCACCCGCAGGTACTTTTGGAGCGCGCCTCCGGGCCACTAGCCGACCCCTAACAAATGGGGCACGGGCGTCCACTCGGATTACCCGTTAGCAACTCACTGGAGACACCATGTTCGGTGCCCTCCGAGGGCAACATGGCGCTTTCCCCCCTCCTCCTTGCAGAAAGGCGACGCAGGGGCGTATGTAAAAAGCCGAGTCTGTCCCTGACCGTCCTCTCGCTCTGTGCGGAGGCTCGGGGGCTGCTCTCGCAAACCCGGCTCCGGCCAAACCGTTGACAGCGTCAACATACCAGCCCGAGAACTTGGGACTCGACTGTTCACCCGGGCTACGGCCAGTTCGCATGAGGGAGCAGCCAGACCGGCCGAAGCGTTACAAAACGTACCAAGACCTCGAAAGAGTCAAACTACTCCTCCAAGGCCTCGGGGGCTACACCCAGCGGGTGCGCTCGCGCGCACCCACCAGAACAAAAAGCAACCAAGGAAGGCCGGTCCCCTTGCAAAAAAGTGCGACAAAAGCCTCCAAGCGAGTATCAACACTCCTTTCGAGGCTCGGGGGCTACTGTCGGGGACCATAATTAGGGGTACCCCCAAGACTCCTAATCTCAGCTGGTAACCCCCATCAGCACAAAGCTGCAAAGGCCTGATGGGTGGGATTAAGCCAAGGCTCGGTCCACTCAAGGGACACGACCTCGCCTCGCCCGAGCCCAGCCTCGGGCAAGGGCAGCCGACCCCGGAGGATTCACGTCTCGCCCGAGGACCCCCTCAAGCGACGGACACACCTTCGGCTCGCCCGAGACCTAGTATTCGCCAAGAAGCAACCTTGGCCAGATCGCCACACCGACCGACCAAATCGCAGGAGCATTTAATGCAAGGATGGCCTGACACCTTATCCTGTCACGCGCCCTTCAGTCGACAGAGCCGAAAGTGACCGCAGTCACTTCGCCGCTCCACTGACCGGCCTGACAAGAAGACAACGCCGCCTGCGTCGCTCCGACTGCTGTGCCACTCGATAGAGTGAGGCTGACAACAGCCAAGTCCGGCCTCGGGCGCCATAGGAAACTCCGCCTCGCCCGACCCCAGGGCTCGGATTCGGGCTCGGCCCCGTAAGACGACGAACTCCTCCTCGCCCGACCCCAGGGCTCGGACTCGGGCTCGGCCCCGGAAGACGACGAACTCCGCCTCGCCCGACCCCAGGGCTCGGACTCAGGCTCGGCCCCGGAAGACGACGAACTCTGCCTCGCCCGACCCCAGGGCTCGGACTCGGGCTCGGCCCCAGAAGACGATGAACTCCGCCTCGCCCGACCCCAGGGCTCGGACTCGGCCTTGACCTCGGACGACAGTCTCCGCCTCGCCCGACCCGGGGCTCGGACACGACCTCGACCTCGGAAGACCGACTCGACCCCGACCTCGGAGGAGCCTCCGCCTCGCCCGACCCAGGGCTCGGACCGACCACGTCACAGGAGGGGCCATCATTACCCTATCCCTAGCTAGCTCAGGCTACGGGTAACAGGACCAGCGTCCCATCTGGCTCGCCCCGGTAAACAGATAATGATGGCGCCCCGTGTGCTCCATGACGACGGCGACTCTCAGCCCCTTACGGAAGCAAGGAGACGTCAGCAAGGACTCGACAGCCCCGACAGCTGTCCTTCCGCAAGGCTCCAACGCTCCTCCGACGGCCACGACATCACATGAACAGGGTGCCAAAACCTCTCTGGCTGCCACGACGGCATGTACTTAGGGCACTAGCTTTTCTCTACTAGACACGATGGCGCACTGCTACACCTCCTATTGTACACCTGGACCCTCTCCCTACGCCTATAAAAAAAGGTCCAGGGCTCTCTTACGAAAAGGTTGGCCGCGCGGGAGGACAGGACGGCGCGTAGGGTCCCTCGCTCTCCCCCCACGCGGACGCTTGTAACCCCTACTGCAAGCGCACCCGACCAGGGCGCAGGACAACACGGAGGCCGCGGGTTTTCCCCTTTTCTCCCTCTCTTCTACCCCCCTTCGTGCTCCGTCTCGCGCCGACCCATCTGGGCTGGGACACACAGCGACAATTTACTCGTCGGTCCAGGGACCCCCCGGGGTCGAAACGCCGACATTATCGATCATCATATTAAGGGTCTGTTTGGTTGGGCTGTGGTTGTGAAAAAAGCTGCTGTGGACTGTGAGCTGTGGAAAAAGCTGCTGTAGGCCGTGAGCTGTTAAAAAGTTAAAAACCGTTTGGTGGAAATCACTAATAGTCGTTAAAAGTTCTTCGATATATGTTTTCACAGTTCCATCCGAAAGCCACTAAAAGCAGATCCAGGGATGCTTTCAGTTTTGCACTGCGAGAAAGTTGGCTTTTAGAAAATGCTGCTTCCTGGATCCAGCCCTTTGATTGGCTTTTTATTTTTAGGAGGCAAAAGCCAAAGTCAAAAGTCAAACCAAACACACCCTAAACCTTTGCTATGACTGCTATGTACGTGTGCATGTCAGACCGTAGGTTTATTAGTGTTATTTTGACATTTTTCGAACCGTTTAGTACTGGGTATCTATGCAAAGTCTCATGCTTCTTTATATATATCTCATATAATAAAAAATTGTCTTTCGTACGCTCGCTCCCAACGTCACACATGTGCATGCGTTGATGTGATTGTGAACTGCGATTGAGATCTGCTGACCATTCCGTGGTTTTTGGAGGCCTACAGACTGCAGCTGCAAGGGATAGGACGAACATAGCTGTCCCACACAGGTTTTCTAGAATATACATAAACTAACTTGAGAACGCATAACTTGCGCAGGCAGGTAGGCAGGCTTGATTCATGACCCATTCCGTGGTTTCAAATTTAAAATTCAAATTTTGTAAACGGCCTCGGATGTAGAAACTATTAAAATAGAATTTGTAGATCTCAAAAAGTTATGCAACTTTATTGGTTACATTTTCAAATAAATTCATTTAGTGTCTTAAATAATCAAATTACTCTCGGTTTGTTATAGAACATGAAGAATAAAAACGTAATATAGATGTAATTGGTGCAGTAGTGTAGTGGTATAGGAGGGTATGCGCGAGAGAGAGGTTGCGAGTTCGAATCTTATCATTTACAAAACATATAAATTTGATTCAAAATAATAGTGAAAAATGATATAGTGATGGGTAAGGTAATAGACTAATAGGTAGGGTTAGAGAGTTGTTTCTATAATTAAAAAAATATTTTTTTGTTTTTTAGATTTTTTCGAATCTTAATTAGTCGAGTGCTTTTCGATACTCGGCAAAGTCTTTGCCGAGTGTCCGAAAAAATTACTCGGCAAAGAACCCTTTGCCAAAATAAAATATTTGCCGAGTATTTTTTTGCCGAGTGTTACATTTGGCAAAAGCTTTGTCGAGTGTAAAATAGTTAGACACTCGATAAAAAACGGGATTCCGGTAATGTATGCAAAGTCTCATGCTTCTTTATATAATATCTCATATAATAAAAAATTGTCTTTCGTACGCTCGCTCCCAACGTCACACATGTGCATGCGTTGATGTGATTGTAAACTGCGATTGAGATCTGCTGACCATTCCGTGGTTTTTGGAGGCCTGCAGACTGCAGCTGCAAGGGATAGGACGAACATAGCTGTCCCACACAGGTTTTCTAGAATATACATAAACTAACTTGAGAACGCATAACTTGCGCAGGCAGGTAGACAGGCTTGATTCATGACCCATTCCGTGGTTTCAAATTTAAAATTCAAATTTTGTAAACGGCCTCGGATGTAGAAACTATTAAAATAGAATTTGTAGATCTCAAAAAGTTATGCAACTTTATTGGTTACATTTTCAAATAAATTCATTTAGCGTCTTAAATAATCAAATTACTCTCGGTTTGTTATAGAACATGAAGAATAAAAACGTAATATAGATGTAATTAGTGTAGTAGTGTAGTGGTATAGGAGGGTATGCGCGAGAGAGATGTTGCGAGTTCGAATCTTATCATTTATAAAACATATAAATTTGATCCAAAATAATAGTGAAAAATGATATAGTGATGGGTAAGGTAATAGACTAATAGGTAGGGTTAGAGAGTTGTTTCTATAATTAAAAAAATATTTTTTTGTTTTTTAGATTTTTTCGAATCTTAATTAGTCGAGTGCTTTTCGATACTCGGCAAAGTCTTTGCCGAGTGTCCGAAAAAATTACTCGGCAAAGAACCCTTTGCCAATAAAATATTTGCCGAGTATTTTTTTGCCGAGTGTTACATTCGGCAAAAGCTTTGTCGAGTGTAAAATAGTTAGACACTCGATAAAAAACGGAATTCCGATAATGTATGCAAAGTCTCATGCTTCTTTATATAATATCTCATATAATAAAAAATTGTCTTTCGTACGCTCGCTCCCAACGTCACACATGTGCATGCGTTGATGTGATTGTAAACTGCGATTGAGATCTGCTGACCATTCCGTGGTTTTTGGAGGCCTGCAGACTGCAGCTGCAAGGGATAGGACGAACATAGCTGTCCCACACAGGTTTTCTAGAATATACATAAACTAACTTGAGAACGCATAACTTGCGCAGGCAGGTAGGCAGGCTTGATTCATGACCCATTCCGTGGTTTCAAATTTAAAATTTAAATTTTGTAAACGACCTCGGATGTAGAAACTATTAAAATAGAATTTGTAGATCTCAAAAAGTTATGCAACTTTATTGGTTACATTTTCAAATAAATTCATTTAGTGTCTTAAATAATCAAATTACTCTCGGTTTGTTATAGAACATGAAGAATAAAAAACGTAATATAGATGTAATTGGTGTAGTAGTGTAGTGGTATAGGAGGGTATGCGCGAGAGAGAGGTTGGCGAGTTCGAATCTTATCATTTACAAAATATATAAATTTGATTCAAAATAATAGTGAAAAATGATATAGTGATGGGTAAGGTAATAGACTAATAGGTAGGGTTAGAGAGTTGTTTCTATAATTAAAAAAATATTTTTTTGTTTTTTAGATTTTTTCGAATCTTAATTAGTCGAGTGCTTTTCGATACTCGGCAAAGTATTTGCCGAGTGTCCGAAAAAAATTACTCGGCAAAGAACCCTTTGCCAATAAAATATTTGCCGAGTATTTTTTTGCCGAGTGTTACATTCGGCAAAAGCTTTGTCGAGTGTAAAATAGTTAGACACTCGATAAAAAACGGGATTCCGGTAATGTATGCAAAGTCTCATGCTTCTTTATATAATATCTCATATAATAAAAAATTGTCTTTCGTACGCTCGCTCCCAACGTCACACATGTGCATGCGTTGATGTGATTGTAAACTGCGATTGAGATCTGCTGACCATTCCGTGGTTTTTGGAGGCCTGCAGACTGCAGCTGCAAGGGATATGACGAACATAGCTGTCCCACACAGGTTTTCTAGAATATACATAAACTAACTTGAGAACGCATAACTTGCGCAGGCAGGTAGGCAGGCTTGATTCGTGACCCATTGTTCATGAGCCATGCGCTGTACTACTAATCAAAACACAGCGATTCGTCTATGCTCCGTTGCAGTGCTCACCACAGTAGCATTTACTTCTATTTTACACGGCTAATGTTATTTTCGACGGGGATAGACAAGCTTTACGCTAGCACGCGTAGGGACATAAATAGTAAAAGTATTGTTACTTTATATTTGAATTCGATCCATCTAAAAAAGCCGATATCTATTTCACATCTGAATTTAAGTATTTAGGTTCGTATTCTGAAAAATTAGATATTTAAGATATCGATATTTATTTAAAATTTATCTAACGCAACTCGATAATATATATATATATCTGAATCGACCGAGAAAATATGAAACGAGTCGATGATCCGATTACATCCTAGGCACGACACATGCCACTCTTGCACCACATCTGCATGGAGAGAGAACATCTGTTTTCTCTGAAGTTCGCCAGCCATATGCAGTTTAGAACTGCCAGAAGAGAGCAAATGCAATCTTTAAGGGTCTATTCGTTTTGCTCTCAATTTATGTGGATTGGGTAGGATTAAGTGGGTTTTAACCCCGAACAAGTCAAAATCTTTCATAATTTTTTCTAGTCCACATGGGATAGGAACAACCGAACAGGATCTAAAGGGTGACTGATACCGTCCTATATATGATTTTATAACCAAATGGCGTAGGATTAGATTACACATATAACCACATTAAAGCGAGAATTTTATGTAAGATAATGGTTAAAGACTACTAGCAAGAAGTCAACTGAGACGAGCCATATCTTAGCTCACACCTCTCTCTCTCTAAGGCGTCGTAGCTGTTGCCATATTATCTTTGTAAAGTGCCACAGCAATTGGCCAGAAGCGTTGACACTTCGAAATCAAATTTGAGGATTTGTGTGCCTGTACCATAAAACTACGCACCCAGCCACACAAATTGCAGTTTAGTTAGTGGGGACTGGAGATACACGGTTGCAACGACATGAAAAGGGTCTCATGTTGTTTGGTTCTTTCATTTTCTTTTCATCTTCTGTTTTTGGCTTAGGCCGTTAACTCTGCTACAATACAAGCGTTAAAAGAATAAGCAGATTTGTTCCTGTCGCAGAATCAACGCAAGGACCCCATTTTTCTAAAAGGTCTGCAAATAAAGTCCGAACCTAAAGTACTTTGGCGTATCGGATCAGTTCGGTGTGTACCGGACCAGTCGAGTACAACGGGAAGTTTCAGTTCTCAATGGTTGGCTTAAACGGCTAGCTGACGTGGCAGCCAACTTTTTTGTATTTTAGCTCTTTTAGGATTTTTTTACACAACTATGCCCTTTGCAGTTTCATTTTAAGAAATGGACCCTTAGCTCGGCGTCGTCATCATTAGCGCCTAGGTTCTGTGTGTCGGCGCCAATTTTTTGGTCGTGCATATGTTAGATTGAGTGCTACAGTGGAACTAACGTGGCGCGTACCTCAGCGCCGTAGATCTCGGCGCCGAGGTACTCGCCCATAAATAAGTCCCTTCGACCGTCAATTTTTGTGCTCATTTCTATTCTTCAAAACGAGAGACATCAACCTAAATTGTAGGATGTCTAGGCATGGTAAACCTGCTAAACAAAGGTAAGTGTTATATTAAATCATATTTTGTGAGTCTATTATATTTGTGATTGTTATAGATCTTATCGAAATTTAGGAAGGATCCTTTGACCGGAACTGCCTTCGACCCGCTGCCTTTGCCAACTGGTGTTCCAGTGCCTATGTGTTTTGTGGTGATTCTTGCAAGGTTGACAAGTCTGAGGATCATGACACCTATCGACAGAGGTATTTGATGTGTGCTAACTATGCATTTGAGCCAACGATTGTTTAGCGCCGGATGAATTTAATGGTGAGAATAGTCTTTTAATATGTTAACAATTTGAAGACTCGAAGTGGTGCATATTTTCTTTGCCTACTAATCATTGCATGTTTTGTAGACTCCTCCATCGCTTTGTGATTTTGAGCAGTGAATTGACACAGAAATTTCACAGAAAGACAAGAAGTGGTTGGAGAATCTTAAAAAGTGGAATGCAGAGGACAAAGAGAGGATGGAGAAAAGACGAGAGGAGCTTGCTGCCGAGCAACAACGGGAAGACGAGCAGGAAATGAGGCGTGTTGCTGAATGCAGGGAAGAGAAGGAGAAGAAGCTTGAGCGTGCACGTCGTGCAAAGGATGCAATGGAGGAGAACCCTGATACATTTCGCAATGGCAAATGACCCCATTACACTCAGTAGTCTAGGTGCTTATTTGATATTATGTTGTAATAAACTTCTTATTCTGTATTATTTAGTGTCGAACAATGTTATTTGGTAATGAACTACTTTAAAATTGATGAAGACGACTTAAAAAAGTAATTGGTGAACAATTATGGATTCAAATTGGACTTTAAAAGCAATTGTTGAAGACGACTTAAAGCAATTGATAAAGAAAATCAGCACGCTTAAAGCAATTGATACAGAAGAGTTCTCTAGTAGTGCTCCCACATTCCAAATTGTGTGGACCCTTCTCCATAGTATCCTCCCATTGTTGTTGTCTGCTGTGGCTACGGTGGAGACGTTGGAGGACCAACATTCTTGCTGTGACAAGGGCAGCAACAATATGGATCTGAGCATACTTGCACCTGTGAACCACCTCCATTGTTGTTGTCTCTTTCTTCCTCGTCATTTATGTTGCTTACTTTCCTCTCTAGATCAAATATCCTATTTTGTAGGTAGGATATGTATTTCGCATGTGGAAAAATCGGACGAGGATCTACCCAATGAGTGAACCCACAATTCTCCTTGACCAATGAATGCTGCATAAATGTTTACTAGGTGAGTGTCCGTGCGTTGCAACAAAGTAAAAAAATAGTATGGAATATAGATATATAACGACAAATATAAAATATCACCACGATATAAATATGTATTATTATTATAAATATGTCTTGAGGAACTCCACAAACGAGGGGCGCTCTACCATGAGCCCATGACCAACTCCAAATGATGACCTGCGAGCCATGTCTCCAAACCTGTGGCGAAACACTGAGCTAGCCGTTGTGTTGTGTGGCATGATCTCCTTCAGAAGCTCACCTGCTTCATTCAGATTGTTTGCCCCCACCTACGCGCAAGAGAGCCATAATGCATGCATGCGTTCCTACCGCATCGCCTCTTGCTGCTCCTCTTGTTTTTCTTCTCTGCACCATTGTTGGTCATGGCAATACGCCTGTTACCCCTCATCCGAAAAAGGTTTGGCTGACAACCCCATAGTACAAAGCAGAACACATGCAAGATTTATTTAGAAAAAGAAAGGGAGGAGAAATAAGGATAGAAACATCAGAAATATTATGACCATAATATGAACAAAAGTGAAACATAGGCATACCAACTCATACCTTCATCTTTCCGTCATCTGAAGAAGTCGTCCCCTTTTGAAGGTAAAAGAATGATGGAAGCTTTTTCCCAGAATCCAATTGTGAACACATAATTTAATAGAATGAAAACATGCTAAAATCATTATGGCTATAATAGTAGCACCAAAGGTAAGAAACATAGACTTGGAATTCTGTTACGAAATATTAAAAAGGGAGCAATTGTACAGAATCTTGACTTTTTCAAGCAACTACGAAAAATATATAAGCAGACTGCTAGATTAATTGTTCTTTTGTTTAGAAAGCAAAGACAATTGATTTAGTAATCGAGAAAACAGAGACCATGCAGTCAGTACCCATCCATCTGTAATTAGTAATTCATACAGAATGAAGAGCAACCAAGAAAGGAGAATAAGACTATTCAACACAATTGCCAAATAAATATATAAAGATATATGCAGCAACAACAAGTGGACTGTGATACTTGATTATAGGGTAGTAGGGTACCTAGTTTGCTCAATCGTCTAGGAAGAATACTGCTGAGTGCTACTGCTTCTGATGAGATCGAAGCCTGAGTGGTCTGCTAGTTTTTTGGTGACAATGCAGTTCAAAGTACCACCCAATAATGGTGTCAGTTGTATGAAAAATGTAGTTCAAACTTCAAAGGTTGACAACAACCAATTCATAGCAGAGAACGACCAACCCAATTGCAAGCATTTTTATGCTAAACTGGATGTATGAACTTGTTGGTATGTTGCTGTTTTAAATCTGTGTACAAGTAAATCCATGCAAGCTACCTATTGGTAAGTTGATATGTTGCTATCAAAACTGAAAAACATCAATATGTGAATCTATGTTAAAATGATGTTGTCTATTACTGAACAAATGTTGCCCTCAAAATTGAAAAATAGTCCATTCCTGCAAAACAGTTAGTTGGCTGAATATTTTGCACTGAACAATTGTTGACAACAACCTATTTGTATGGCTGATAACAAGTTGTTCACCAAACAAGTAAATAGTCACTAACAACAACATTTGTTCTTACAACATTGTTCACCAAACAACATTATTGAGAGGTCAACGGGGAACAACTTCGATCATGGCCGGTGTCGATGAAAGGGAATCAATAATTATTAAGAGGAGTCGATCGGTTGCAGTCACCACTTGGTAAGCCAAAAAAATAAGGGAATGAGACTCGAGAACGAATACATCTATGAACGACACTCTAGGTTTGCAAACAATGACGTAATGAATAAAGGTGGAACTACTCACTGCATGTGAAACTGCAACAGTCCGATGAGAAGAGAGGAGGGTGTCAGAGATTGAAGAAGACCTAGTGGCGTGGCGTTACCCTTACTTCGTTGTCAACTACGCCGCCATGGTCGCCTTCGCACTAGGGGCCTCGCTTCTGGCGCACCCCTTCTCGCTCCTCATCCTCCTAGGCCTCCTCTAAATTGTTATGGAGAAACAATTAACATTTTTAATAGTGAAAAAACATTGCATATTATACAGTAAAGGCAAATTGTATTGCCATCAGATGCCCATAGCCCACATACCAACAAGAAACTAATGGGGCATTTTTAGGGCTAGATAACCAAATTATAACGGCCATAAGTATTATTTGTAGGGACATAACACCATGTTATCCTAACCTCTTTGTCCCAGATGCTAACGGTGGCATCCTTTCTGGCAGCGACGATGGTCCTATTTAGTGGCCCCCAAACATCCCTGTTGATCCTTCCATTGATGTCGGTGATGACGATTGCAGACTCCTCCATCTCTGCAAACACACATGATCAGATCTCAAGGTCAAGGGTGACACTGGAACAAAACAATAGAGAAGAAAGAAAATTTACTGAGAAGACTATGGAAGGACATGAATCTAGAATGGATGATTACAATTTAATATGTGCACCATTTACACTAAGAGCCTGTTTGTTTAGGATTATAATTTATACAGATTATTTAGTTTAAAATAAGTTATATTATATAATCTAAACAGATTATAATCTAAAATAAACAAGCATATACCCCCTAATACGTTTCTTAACTGAAAACGTCTTCTAAAGGTACCCAACCAATAGCTTAAGGCTGCTGAGTTCTCCTGTAAGCCAGCATCAGTACTTTCCTTCAGGTAAGCACAAGCAAATCCAAGTATGGAAAAACTGCATACCATTTATCGCCATAACATTCTATTGGAAGTCTAGAACACCCTGTAATTTATAAAGGAAGCTGCCCAATGGTTACCATGATCAGGAATTCATCCCAAGGGAAAATAGACAAAACCATAATTTTTAGCTTCATCTTTATGGTAATTTCTGACTCCTCCAATGCTTATGGCCACTGGCAGATGAAACGAAAGAAAAAACATGATTTTCACACTAATGAATTATCTAACCAAGCAACATCATGTTAGGGAGGCACTTACTTTTTAGATACTTCGATGTGGCATGGGAAGCTTTCAGGAGCTATTATCATCTAAAGTAATCAACAAACATGATAAAGTTAAATATAAATATAAACCATCTAAAGTAATAACACTAATGTGAGCTCCCTGTGATTCAAGTTGTTAGTTAAATCAATCTGGGTCCATCTCAAAAGTTTCGAGTCCACAGCCATCCTGTCCTCGTTGCCGAAGAGCACGACATCGCCAAAGAAACACTTCGTTGCAGCACCGCCGCCGCCGGACTCTTCGATAACACCAAGGACCCACGACGCGACCTCTGCCACAGCGGTGTTGGTCGGGGCGCAGGTCACCGTCCTGTGGTTCTCGATCAGCATGGACCACAGGAGCGCGTTGATGGTCTTCATCTTGCCCGTCTCGGGAGGCCCCTAGATGAGGCGCACGGAGTAGGCCGGCTATTGCACTGGGCGAGGGTTGGGAGGTAGGCGGCCAGGGAGGGGGCGCTAGGGCGGAGCAGGCCTGAGAGGCTAGAGCCATTGAACCCGGCGATGAGGAGGTCGATGAAGACAAGCACGACAGCGGCGTGGTAGGCAAAGAGGAGCACGAAGGCGGCTAGGAACTTGGCGGCGAGCCTCCACCAGACACGGGGCACGACGGAGAGGACACGTGGGAAGGTGAGAGCGTTGCGCTTGGTGTAGACGGAGGTGATAGCTTGGAGGAGCGATAGCAGGAGGAGGGCGGGGAGTTAGGCGAGAAGGCAGGGGGCGCCGCCGGCCTGGGCCCCTCAACCTGTGCCGGAGACGCGACCGCAGTCGTGGGCGTCCCGAGCGTGGATGGGGACGGGGACGCAGACGGGGACGGGGACGTCATGGGGGTCTCACTCCTGGACCTCACTGCCGCCGCGGGCCTCACTGCCGCCGTGGGGGTCCCGCTCCCGGACCTCACTGTCACCGGCCTAGGACCCGCAACCGGCGCCAGAGACGGGGATGGGGGCGCGGTGGAGGTTTGCGGCGGGGGCAGGCGGCGCAGTGATGGGGAGAGGAGGAGGAGCTGGATCTAGGGTGTCCATGGCGGGGGTACGGTGGATCCGCGGCGCCTTCGGGCGAGATCCACGGCGGGGGAAGGGGCGCAGTGGAGGGGTGCTGCGGGGGCAAGCGGCACAGTGAGAGGGAGAGGCAGAACCCGCGGGCGCGGATGGAGCGCGGAGGGTCACGGAGGGAGCGCGTAGGCGCGCAGTGCGATGGCAAAATGGCAGAACCGTGTACCACTGGAAATTGTGGACGCCTACGATAGGCACATAATTAGTAGTAGAGATAGTTAGTTTCACTCAACAACAAAATCATATAGAACAAAGGATTAGAATTAACTTTTATGGGGAGGTTACTAAAACCTAACAATTCAAATCACTCTAACTAGGTACACAATTATCTACATTAGTATTAGCATAATTTAATACCTCGTTAACCAATGCGGGGTCGGAGATCGTTGACGAGCGCGAGGAGAAGGGCGACGTCAGACGGCGGAGGAGAAGGGCTCGGGCGCCCGGCTAGAGTACGCCGGCGATGATGACGGTCGGTGGAGGGCACGGTCAGGGGCGGTGGGGCCGCGGGGAGCGAGGCGGGCGGAGGGGCGGCTGGGCGGCGGGGCTCCGGACGACGGGGCGTGCGGGCGGCGGGGCGGGCGTAGGGGTGGCTCGGCGACGGACGACAGGCGCCCGGAGGGGCGGCGAGGCGCGGGACGGCGTGGCGATGTCGGGTGGGGCGGGCGGAGTCGGGCTCTTTGGAAATGGCGAAGAAAATTGAGAAAGAAACGTTCCTGCGGTATGACAGAGGGTCGGCGCCAAGATCTATGGCGTCGACCCCCTGACACGTGTACGTCGGCGCCAGGGGTCGGCGCCAAGATCTATGGCGCCGACCCCCTGACACGTGTCTGGTGGCACCAGGGGTCAGCGCCAAGATCTATGGCACCGACCCCCCTGCCACGTCGACGTCCACATCAACGAAGCAGGCGCCATTAATTTTGGCGTCGTGACGGGTTGGCTCGGCGCCAATGATGACGGCGCCGAGCTAAGGGTCTATTTTTAAAATGAAACTGCAAAGGGCATAGTTGTGCAAAAAACCCAAAAGGGCTAAAATGTAAAAAAGTTGGACGTGACAGGATACATGGCATGGTTCGATGGTGCACCGGATCGATCCGGTGAGTCTATGGAAGGCAAGATCAAAAGCAATCCGTTGGAGGTCAGATGCCCTCAAGAAAAGAGTAGATTTTGCAGATTTTTAGCAAGAGGTATTTGGAGGTTTTGGTCTATAAATACCTCCAACCAGCCTACTCGACATAAAAATCACCTCTAAAGATGAGCAACACTCCCATGCAATTGTGCAACACATCCACATCATTCTGAGAGATCCAACCACTCCATCTAAGCTAAGATAGTGATTTTAGAGAGTGTGCTTGAGCAATCTGATTTCTTGGTGTTGTTGCTGTGTTTTTCCTCTTGATTTTTTGTGATACTTATTGTAAAGGCTAGCAAGAGGCTTTAGACTTTGTGGAGTGCCTTGTGGAGACTCCATCTTTATTCTTAGTGAACCTGAGGGCTCGGTTTGACCGATGGATCACTTGACAGGGTCGAGAGAGACCTCATCAACACCTCAACGGGAAGGTAGGTTACTCGGAACCAAAACTCGGCAAACAAATTGTGTGTCTCTTCTGTTCTTTACTTTGTGATTTGTTCTTGTCTCCCTCGCTCTTTAAGTTATCTTGATTAGACCTTGATTTATATCACTTGAGTTGCTCCTTAAGTAAATTGGATATTCATATGGAGAAACAAGTCCAAGAGAACTTCCCCCTCTTTTCTCCTCTACACGTTGATCATATTGAGCTAACCTTTAATTTAGGATTTAGTTTGTTTTAAGTGTTGAATATATATGTCTTGTCTATTCACCCCCTCTAGGCAACTATCAGGAGTAATTTAGTCCCCACGATGATCCAAGCGAGAAAAAATAGTCCTCATTGCGTCCACAGGGATGGGGAACCATCTCCCATCCCTGTTCCCCACGTACTCGCCACACAAACTTCTTTTGATCTAAATTACTTCACTAGCATGTTAAAATTATACTAAAAACTCAATACACATCCAATTATAAAATAGCAAACTAAACGATAAAGTAGATATCTTTTGTAATTTTAAATATTATTTGTTTAATTTATATTGATTTGATATAATCAATTTGAACTCACCTTTTAATATTGTATTTTCTAACAGGGACAGATTCCCCGTGGGGATAAATTCCCCGATAGGAATGGGATAGGAGAAAATTTCCCCCATGAGCATTCGCGTGGACAGGGATAGGGAGATTTTATTCTTGTGGGGACAGGGACGGGGAGGCATTATTTTATGGGTAATTTCCCATTGCCATCCCTAATCAAACATCCATGACATCAAAATTAGATGTGACTAAGGAAAGCCGTAAGCTATTAGCATCACTGATGCACTTAAATCGTTCACCTAGAGTGGTATTTCAACCTATGTAACTGTCTTTCTCATAAACAAGGAATAAAACAAATAGCTAGCATGGTGTATCATGAAAGTGAATTTTAGACAAGTATATTATTACATGTTCAAAAGACAGAAACTTTGCTACAGTTAAGCTCATGGACGAGTGAAAGCGAAGACCACCCTGCATGGACTTACCTAATTACACATAAAAAACTCTATTGACATGTGTTTCATCTCTATCATCAATCCATGGTACTTTGAAGATAGGACGTCTCTCAGGTTCCAACAAACATTCCAAAATTTGAATATATCTAAAATATTATCAAATGAAACTATGTTATACTGAAAATTTAGGCATGTTCTGAAACAAAGAGGAGGATTACAAAACCTATATAACAAACATGCAAGATGAGTACCTACCATTTGACATGCCTGGAACTGCAAGTGATGGCTAAAAATAAGCATAGCTTTGTGTCATTGTTATGTTATAGATGCTTGCTCCAAATATTATATAGGTTTCGTCAAAATTTCAGAATTTGCATCTTAATTAGTTGACTCTGCCAGAGGTAGCACCCAGAGTTGCTTTAGCTTTTGGACCT